>OY728120.1:1672733736-1674094411 GCA_963277665.1 Viscum album
TAAAATTAGAAGAGAAATAAGTTAAGTGAAAATGATTTCTCATATTGGGCATATTCAGAGATCCATGGTAGATCCCTTGAAAATGGATGACATAGCCTATTATTCTATGAATATAAGTTTTCGATAGTGAACCATAATTATAGGGGAATGAAAAATGGCATGGTTTTAGGATGAAACTGAATTTTTTAGGACTTCCATGAAGGGGATGGTATACTTCCCTTTATAAGTGATGAGCATTTAAATTTTCAAATATTTCATATTGATGTAAAAAAGAGAACATGTTAAAACTGTCGTGTGTCTCCAAAATTTAGATTAAATGGATTGAGGAGGTGATAAAGTCAAGAAATAGCTAATATAATTATTTATATAATTTTTTTATCATTATTAAATACCTTTACCCAATGTGTAACACAGAAAATGTTTTTTAAATAAATCGATGTTGTTTAACGTAAACCACCAAACAACACCAAGCCTAAATAAATCATTAAATATTATTATTTATATATGAACATTATAACCATTCCAGAAAATTAGAGGAATTAAAAATATTAAATTATTTATGAAATATATATAGTGGTCCTATAAATAATAAATATGTTTATAAATTCATATTAAATTATCAGAAAAAATACTAATTTTACTTTATAACTCAAAAAATTGATTTCATTAAAAATGGAATGTACATATTTTTTTGAGGAAATATTATAAAAATTTTATAGAAGTTTTATAAATTTAATTTTATATAATGAGAATAATTTTTGAATCCATCATATCAAAATTAATGAAGGTTCTTTTTTAGATTTTTCTAAAATGATTGATTTTTCAATGACAAAATAATTTTTTTAATTTTTCAAATAATATCATTAATTTACATTAAATATTATCATAATATGGTTTGTATTTTGTCCCAATGTGATATATGAACAATTTTATATATTAAAAAATAATTAATTGCATTTCAATCATTGTCTATCATTGTTTTTGTATAGGTTTATTTTCATACAAAAAACAACATTTTTTGAAAAATTTTCTTATGAGGATAATGTTTATCCAGATTAAATAATTAACCTAACTCATGTACTTGGATTAATTATAATTAATATTTTATATTATTTGACAATCAATATTAATTTATATTCATAAAATTAAAATCAGAAATCATATATTTAATATAAAATCTATTTTTCCTCGAAATATATTCATATTTCTGAAAATCACTTTCATAGTTCTTCCATGTTTACTTTTAAATTAATTTATTCCTATTAGTTGATGTGAATAAGGAAAAGTGTATTCAATAATGGGAATTATTATTATTTATAATATGCAATAAGTTCAGTAAATTTTGTAGTCGTAATTAGTGGTAAAAATAGTAAAAACTAATAACACATTAAAGGGTAAATGTGAACTATCGAGGGTTAAACTAAAGAGATAATTTATATAATCATATATAATGTAATTAATTTATATTTGATATCCCAATTTATACCCTATATCATATATAATCTATAAATATTCCATTTGGAGAAATATGGTCCAGATTATAACCATTATAATATTTTTAGAAAAAACTGTACAAAATGTCACACAATTACTTTTTAAAATAATTTATATGCTCATAAGTGGATAAAAAAGACACAAATTCAGTTATAATTATTAATTTTAGGGATAAGTATTTTTTATATATCATTTTAAATTGTTTCTAATTTCTATTAATGAAATAACTACCTTCAATTCCTATGAAAATAAAATTCATTAATAATATAATAAAAATTAAAATTAGTTTTAAAAATTTAATTATATTTAATGTAATATAATATTAATAAACTATAAATCTCTATAAATATTATAATTATAAAATTTATCTCATATTGTGAAGTTATTTATTATATTTTAAAAATTTTCTTTATCTTTTTAATATCTCATTTATTGAATAGTATCAAAATGATATAAATTTGATTTATACATCATAATGTTTTATTAAATGATTTGAAATTTCTCAAAATCATATATTTAGAGATATTAATGTGTAATATTTTATAACATCAACCGTGAAACATTTAATATCAGTTAATTATTTTTTATGAACTTTCATAATACCCTAAAAGGTTGAAACCTTATTTATTATGGTTAAGGATTTAATGAGGTTTTGCACTTTACATGTGAATGTGTTAAAAATAATTTCAAACACAGACATATTATTTAATTGATAAATTTTATTAAATATTTATAGTCCTATGTTACAAATCCTCTAATATGTGCATAAACGATATATTACAATGAAAAAAAACAAGTTACTGTAGTATAAATAAAAATGTTAAAAGTGACTATCATTAGATTTTAAGGGAAAAACATATTTCAGTTTTTTTTCCTTTTTAGTTTTTTTATTTACCATATATTTTTAATCCCCTATTATTTATCATTATATTATGAACAATGGTTGACATTGATATCCTCTTTTTGACTAATATTTGGTATTTACAAAAATATCACTCATTCTCACTTATAAAAAGGAAACCTCCTCTTCTATCCCCTCAACAATTAAAAACTTTTAAATCATCCAATACATTAAAAAATAAATTATTAAATTAAATTTCATGTCTTAGATTCCTTTTCTATTAGTAAGTCTTCATAAAAATGATTTTGGTGCTAATAGAAGCAGGTTTCCTGAAGAAGAGGTTTTGTTCTTAACCGAGCATTTTAATTTATTTCTTTTTTCACCACAGTGAAATATTTTAAAGAACTTATGGTATAAAAAAATAAGTATCTACCACATAATTAAATTTTATATTTTTAAATTTCATAGAATATATTCATTCCCTCCTCCATCAAATGGGAAATAAAACCATCAATCTTGTCTATAATGGGTAACAGCCTAGGGAACCAATGTAAATTTTTTCTATCACTGCCTATCAATAAAAATGGATATAATGGTTGATTAAAATTATATATATGATATTAATTAAATAATAGTAATTTATAAATTTAAATATATCATCTACATTCAAATATTTCAATCCCTTAATAATGATAATTTCGCTCGTTCGTACGTGGGGATGACTGCCACCATGAAGCGATGTGGCATGTTTTAATTTTAATTTTCAAATTGATTGTAATAAGGGTAGATTTAATTAATATATTATATATATATTATTTTAAAATTACTATATAAAGGTAAATTAATATTTATCTTTCTATTTTTCCACCCATTGAGAACACGGAAACAACATTCATGCTTACATACAACAAATCGTCTCTATAAATGATGTAATTATTTTTTATATCTACATTAATGAAAGAATATAAATATAAATATAAATATTTTATAATATATTTATATCATTATTAATATTAATTATTTTATATAATAATAATCAATGTACAAGTACCAAAATTACGTAACAAAAAGAAATATTAAAATAAAGCAGTTATCAACAATATTAGTTATTTTAATAAATAAATTTAAACAAATGGGATGTTATTGTTTATAAGTAAGTAATATATGGAATCATATATGTGGGTGTGGATATATAATATATTTATAATAACCCTATATTTATTATATAAGTGGTATGAACATGGATTAATATATTTGTGTCTTTGGGTAAGATACATTCATCCAACTTGTATATATGTTAGACATTAGATATATTCAATACTTTTCATTTTCTATGTTATATATAATACCAAATGATGTATTTAATTATTTTTCTCATGAATATTATGGTTTATAACTATCCATATAATCTTTCTTATATCAATGGTATTACGATTAAAAAGATACTAGAGTGTATTGGGAATCATTATACAATATAATTGATTATTGAGATTATTTATGAATATGTTTCACATTATAAACTCATGTGATATATCTAACAACTAGCTCATTTATTCTAATCTCATATTGTATTTTCTATATAATAAATGTTTTATTTTTTTCCTCTATTTATGTACTCTACAATTGAAAAGAATATTTTTATGGGAAATACAATATTATTTCTTCCTTAGGTTCAAAATATTTTCACTTCTATTTCCATGTTTCCAAAAAATGTTTTCAATAATGATTCAAAATTAAACAATTATTTTTAATATTCCTATTCACCCACATTTTAATTTTTGATTAGTTTTTTAATTATATTATTTTTATATTTTTAAAATATGGAATTTTTTACTTTTTTCGAAAATGTGTATGGACTTTTTATATTACAATATTTGACATAGATGTGGGTTTTCACTATCATTTTCACTCCCTAATATAAATATTAAATTAAAATATTCAAAAAAATTAATGTAAAATGTTTTATTTAATATTTGGGAAATATTTATACATTAAATAATTTATTTTCAAATGGAAGGGATATTTTCCTCATGAAATATCCACTATTTTATTTATTGTATTTTTATTCAATAACGAAAACATTATTAGATATTTCTTATGATTTACATTGGTAATAATTTGGTAATAGAAACATTATATTTTCCCTTTATGTATTATTATTATTATTATAAGAATTTATAAAACATGTTATATTACCATGGTCTTTTTCTATGATGATATTTTTATGTAACCAGTTTCCTTGCCACTGGTAATGATATGGTGAATAATTTATTTTTATAAAATATATATATGATTTATATTTTTGGCCCAAGTGTTTTTATAATTACATATCCTTATAATTCATTGGGTAATGAATATTTTTATATGGAATCAAAGGGTATACCATATTTTATTGCAATCCTAATAAAAGGATTCATGAGAGGTTATCCTAAGCCCAAAAAAATAGGTACATTGGAGGATATCCCAAGTGAAAAAGGGGGTATAATGTAGGTTATACCAATAAAAAATCTGATACATTAGTGGTTCACATAATAATATTATGTTATGTATGTATTTGTGGGTATCCATGAAATATGATTTTTTTATTCATATATATAAGACATAAATTCACTTCTTATGTCGATATTTTGATTTAATGGACTATATTATTTTATTTCTTTATGATTATTCTTTTATGAACAACCATGACTTATCCATGAATTTATATTTTGATCTATGATAAATAGAGTATGGTTTGAAAATTTTATTATCATGTTCTCACACACTTTTCTTATGTAATGTTGATATCTCACTTGTTTAACCATTTTCATAATTTTATCCCACAATTTCATATTATTTCTTTCACCTTGTTATGAATAATGTTTTAATTTATGAAATTTTTAAGCTGGGTACATGTTATGAAACAATTATTTGGAATATTGTTTAGTTCACTTATGAAAATTTTCATTATCTATCCCTATTTTCAAAGTAATTAGACATGTATGATTCTGTGTGGATAATTATGTAATCTAATGAATATTAAAATATTTTTATGTGATTTCTATGTATTAAAATGTTGGTTTTAAAAAATGGTTTTAGAGTTTATTTAACCTCTAAAAACTATGATGAAAAAATATTAGTGAGAACCCTAGGTATAAGTAAAATTATTTAAAAATTTAACGTATTTTTAGTGATGGAAAGGGGGAGTGGTTTCAATAAAATTACATCCTAATCTGGATACTTCTACTTTATGTGGATGTAAAATATTTGTACCTATGGGTAATAATTCCAAAATGGAGCCATAGGATTTAACTCAGTCACTATCTGCTGCATGAAAACAGGCTTTAGAAACATATAGTTTGGTACTCCTTGAAGTTTTATTATTGAAATTCCAAATCATTTTATAAAAATGTTTGAAGGATTTAAATATATAATGACAATGATGTAAATAAGTTAATCCTAGTGTCTTATTTATTGGAATTAATGTGTCATTATTTAGTCTTACTAAGTATCATTTTTATGATTATATGGTTTCCCATTATGATTTTTGATTCTCAAACTATGATTTGAGGTTTTATTAGATTGATAGAACCTAATGGAATCAGGTTAAAACTTAATGTAATTTACATTGTGGGGATTATGATCATCTAAATTCAATGATGAATGGAGGGAAATATATTTTGATTACTTGTAATCTATTATCTTAATATATTATTAATAACAAGGACATTAACAAACTCTCATACTCAAAAAATAATTGAATGAAATAAATTTTTAATAGATTGGACATATGAGGACATGGCTCAGTGAATTATCAATTTCCATCATTTTAGTTATATTGAAACAGGAACTCTGGGGAATGTTACAAAAGAAGAAGAATTTTTTTCGGTGTGTAAATAAAGTATATATAGAAATGAATTTTTGATGAGTTCAATGTCATCTGTGTGAGGGACAAGGTAATTATATGATTCAATGAACTAATTTATAGGTTAACTCCTTAACCAATGAATGGCCAATATTATACCCGTAACACCATGAGTTTTTATGAATTATTATTTTTGAATAAAATATAATTCATTGATGTATATAATTTCAAGATACACCAATAAATTATTGATTTATATGAAAGACCATGTTTTTATTTCCCAATGTGAAACACTTATATTTTCTTGTGGTACACATAACAGTAGGTTTATCTTCGGATACACACAATGATGAGTTCCTTTGATAGATTGTGTTACACTCAAGGAATAGTTTTATTGGTCTACAATATACAAGTATGATTATTAAAATATTTTTATGGTTATTCTAGATATTTTATAATAGTATTTATGAATATAATTAACTCACTAATTAAAATAAGTTTTATTCATGTTTACAATATTAATTATTTGGAAAAAAATTGAAACTGAATTGAGAATTATTTGAAAATTAAAAAATTCGGTATTAGAAAAACTATATTTTGATGCAAAAAAACGTTTTATCAGAATAAATTAAACAATAAACATTTGATGAATGAATTTAATGATAATTTTATAGTTTATATTAAATAATATATTTGACATTTATCTTATGTGTTTCCTATAAAATACATTAGAATAAATAAAATTGTAATACTAAAAAGTTATGTTTTTGTAAAATAAATATTATCCACCATTTAATGGAAAACTCCAATGGACCTAAGGCCTCATTTTTTTTGATTTATTGATGATACATATTTCAAGGGGTGAGATAGAACCCTTACAAGGCCTTTAGGCATATGTATTACATGGCCCGTAGGACATAGAGGAATTCATTGCCCGTAATCTTCAAACATTGCATTCACCCTGACTAACTACGTAGAACTGCCCCCCAACATCATCATCGTGAAATCCTCTCTTCAACCTTCACATGGTTGTTGAGATAGGATTTCCAATGCATGCATAGTCTTGTCCTGATTGGAGGTTCCATACCCCCTCATTCCTGCAATCCGTTTAGCTTCAGGACTAGTGAAATCTCATTGGTCATCCTCATTCTGAAGCTTGTTCTTTATAGGTTGCCTAGTTTGAATATACACTTAAGGGTTCCAAAGCCTTTGAGGTGCCTCGAATGCCTTAGTGACCCGATGGCCTGGGGGGCCCAAACGCCTTAAAGGACTCGTGGACCAAATAGGTTTCCTGAAGGCCCAAACAGGGGAATATTCATGGCTGCTATATTACCAAACAGAACCTGATACAGTTACCGCTATAGTACTTACTACAATATTGCACAATTCGTGCTAAATTAATTCTATAGTGGCTACTAAATTACTATTATAGTACTAATATAGTACTTGGAACTTAGCCTCCACCACGATTTGAACATGGGTCGCCTGGATGCACTTTGGGAGTCCTCCCCAACAGGGTTGAGGCTCATGTGCCTATAATGGATATCTTGTTTTAAAAATAAAAATGGGTAATTTTTAAAACCTTATTTGAAAAAATATACAACATATTTGATATTTAATTTAAAATTTATCTTTGAGTGAATTTTTGAAATTTTAATGAGATGTTTCATTTTTTTGATGAATAGTTAAAATTACTAAATATTAATAGAAATATGAATGTTGTTATATTTTATTTATATTGATAAATTATATTTTAAATTGTTTTAGAGTATAATTAGTGAAATTATATATCCATAAATAAAATTCATTTCATTGGAATAAAATTCACATTTAAATTAGATATAAAACATTTCAAACTTTTCACAATTTTTGCATTAAAAAACCGTTGTTTCTTCTTGTATTCAAGATTAAATTTAAGAAAATTTCCCCCACATCTAGAATAGTAATTTGGGAAAATTGAGTCAATATTTGGAATTAAAAATTCTCATAATTTGTAATAATTTGAAATTAATTTTCAACAATAATAATCAGTTAAAACAGATGAAATTAATTACAATGATTAAAAAAATGAGATTACCAGGGGACTAAACCTTAACTAAAGGGTCCAAATTACCTATAAGAATTTCCAAAACCCATTTCATGGAAATATTTCTACCATATTACCTATTTTTTATAAAATTTATTTTTATTTTAGGCACTTGATGTATAGTATAACTCACAATAGTGTTTACATTTTTGGTATTTATAAGAATGTGACTCCTCCACTACTATAAAAGGGTTCTCACCCCCTCACATATTCACAACTCCAATACATTTGGCTCATAAAAATCCTTCAATAATTATCTCCAAAATTTACTCCATTAATCCTAGATGCCTTCCTTGGGAATAAATACAACTAAGGAAGTTCCTTGGTGAAAACCAAAAGTAGATAACTAATGTATACGTAACATTCATCAATAAATGTCATTTCATTATTTCATCCATAAAATGATTCATTTATTTTAATATAATTATAATATAACAAAACTAGTATCATAAATATAATTATATGTTATTATATTAAATTTAAGACCAACAATTTCACACACATCCTTCAAATCAGATACATAATCATATTTCGTGTGAATGGAAAAATATCGCCTCACAAACTGATGTCATTCATTTTTCAATTACCAAATATCAATGTTGGGAGTAATAATTTAAATTCTATTTATATATTATATTTATTATATTTATCGTGTATTTATTATTTTTTAAATAATACAAAATAAATAAATTAATAATGTCTATTTTATTTTAAAACCATAACATCGTTCGTGTGTTCGATGAACTACCTCCTCCTGATGTGATGTGATTTGTACACACATTAAAGGAACTATTTTAATTATGGGTTTAATATATATATGTAATATATATAATAATAGTATTAATGAAATTGTATATATATTATTTAGTTTTATTTCATTCAATATGAAAAGGAAAAGGAAATAAAATTCATTCATAGGTACGGCCTCCCGTCTCTATGACCGGCGTATTTAATTTCATATTTTTTTATATTATAGATAAATATAAATAATTTTACACTAAATAAATATATACTTTATATAATTTTATAAATTATCTAAATGATTAAATAATTATCTATGTAAGAGGACTAGTAATGAAAAGTCAAAACACGTACGAAAAACAAAGTAGTTATTACCTGAAACATAAAGTTAACATGGATTTGTTAATAAAAGGGTTATATAATGTCTTAATAAAATTATATTATGTAATATATGTATGAATATTTTTATATGGAGGATTTATAATAAACATATATTTGTTATACCGTAGGGTTTAACTGGAACGGTGATGGTCAATACCTAAGGTAAGGGGATTTTCTAGACTCGCTTTTATTTTTGTGAATCTTAATCCATGTTCAACACTCATTTCTTTTGTTTTGTGTATATTAAAACATATGAAATGTTATTTAATGATTTTTATTTATTGAAAGAAATAAATTGCTTCAATTTAATATTTTATTTCATGGAACTCAGGATTCAAATATTACTCAATAATTCTGTGATTTCTATCTCACTATTTACTTCTATGAGACCCCTGTCAGATTCAACACCCATTTCATTTATGTTGTATATATAATTACAATAAATTTATATTATTATGGTTCAAATTAATGTTATTAGTATTTATATATCCATTTTTGGAAGTATATTTTTTTGGTTTTACGGATCAAAAGATACCAAATTGGTAAATGAATTTTGTTTGAAATCACCATCTTTGAGATGTAAGTTATGTTATAAACCTATGTTCTTTAAAAATGATTATATTCAACCCCTTAAGCATGTAATATCATATTTTTAGTCATCATAATGATGTTTTAAGATTCATTTTTTATTATTCCTTCATGTTTCTTATGATTTAAAGTTACCAAAGTGGTAAATTTTGTATCTTACACTTTCAATGTTTATTGGGATTGATTATAATTAGGTCTCAAATGTTGAATTATTATGATAATTATCTCTCTAATTCTCATGAGATTCATTCCCCTAATCATATTCATGATATCATCATGTATTGGTACAATATTTCCACTCTTTGGTACTTAATATAATATAAATTATTTTTAAAAAAGTCCAACATTGTTTCTCATGTTGGCCATAAATTTATTTTATTTGAAAACCATGTTGTCAAAAAATGTTTTCAAAATTTATTCTAAAATAACTTTTATATTAATTTTAATGTAAAATCATTTTTTAATTTATTATTTCATAATATGTGATTAGAATATATTTTAATGCTTCTGTCAAATATTTAAAGAATATTTCCAATGAAATTGTATTCAAAAATGTATTTTGATTTTAAAAGGTATTTTTTTAGTGGAAATAATATTTTCCTAACCAAATGTTTTACTTTTTTTAAAAGAATACATCATATATTTTCAATGTTGTTTTAAAATAAAATGATTTAAATAGTGTTTTATTTCCTAATAAAATAATTTTCCTAGAAATTATATATTCTATAAGAAATGCTATAAGTGATCATTCGAAATCATACTCAATGTAATATGGAATCTTATGATATAATTTATGATTTAGTAGGGATATTATAAAAGGAATCTTTTATTATTATTATTTTAATGTTGTATGATTAGGATATAAAGTTGTTTCTGAAACCTATTTCTCTTTCCCATGTTATATTAAAAAATACTTATGAAACCCACATCATTTACCAAATTATTAAATTATGAAATAATTTGGAAGACAATATATTTTATATATGTTGTGATTATATTGAATATTTTTATATAAATTAAATTTCATCGGCTCTAATTTGATCTTTATAAAACCCATATATTTTAATTGGTAATGATTTAATCAACATTTTATTATCTCGTGAAACATGTTTTTATTATATAGTTATGTGGAGGTTGGGATCTATATCCCTGAATAATTCATTGCGTAATGAGTTATATTTGATGATATAAACATAACAGTAATTGGGATATTACCTAGTTTAGTAAGGGACATTTTCTGTTAAGATATCAGTGTAATTAAAACATGATTACTAAGATAGTCTTGAGAGTGATCATAATCTACAAAGGTGGTCATGGGAGTGAACCTAGTATACATAGTTAGTTTAGAGAGTTAACCCATTAAACTAACATAGCCAGGTAAGTGAGCCTTTACTTCTATGGAAATCATTTCATATGTTTTTGTCTTCCACAATTACATATATTACTCCAATTTTATTCTATTATCTCTTATGCTCTTGATTAAATTTTGATTAAATTCTTCTATTATAATAATATTTATTACATGAATCATCTGTGTGATGTTTGATATGATAGTAATGGTCTTTAATTTGTATGATCATGATCTCATACCATTATATTCTTGTTACACATATGTATTTCTTTTTTTAACCTTACTTATCATCCTGGATCACATTTTCTTATGTCTCCTCTCCCCTTGATATGATGATTATTTTAATGTATGATTACTATATGGGATGATATTTTTTAGAATCATTGAAGATATTTCACCAAGATAGAATATCTTGTTCCCAGATTCTGAAGAAAATAAAATATTATTGTCATTGGGTGTTTAATTTTGATGAAAGATGGATATTTATCTAATGTTATGAAATATAAATGTATGTTATGCTTGGGTTTCAATAGTTGGTATCAAATGTATGGATTAGTCAAAATTTAGGAACTATAATGAGAAAAGATTATTGATATCCTTACAGATATTTGTAAAGATATTTATAGGGATATTTTTATGTATAAGTATATAGATGAGTGAAATATAGGAATCTGTCCTAGAATATTTGAAAATTATTGAGTGAGTTTTTTTCCTATAAATGCATACCTAACTAGATACTTCTCATCGATGTGGCTCTAAAATGGATGTACATAGAGGTAACATCCTCAGAAACACCATATTGAGCAAGAATCAATTGGGATGTGGTTCACCACAAAGATCCATGTTACATGCCTGGATTGACACTCCAGGGGGATATGCTTTGGTAATTCACAAAAACTTTACAACACATATAGATGTATTTAAATATATTATAACAATAAATAAATGTTGGTAAACCAAGGTTTTCATTTATTAAATATTAAGGTGTTAAAATTTATACATACTATAAGTGATTTATTAGTATTATGAGGTGTTTCTCTATGGTAAATATTTCTCAGACTATGATTTATATTTTCATTCAAATGAGGGAACCTAAAAGAATTGGGTTAGTATTGAATGAAATGATAAATTTTTTGATGAGACTTCAAATGGGATGATCACCGGAGTGATGGACCTTATGATCATTCCTAATCAGTTTTCAAATAAGACGATTAACAATGTTTAACATAATCATATCTGAAAATTTCCAATGAATATAAGAAACATGTTCACTAAGAATTCGGGAAATGGATATCACAAAGGAAAGAGGATTCAATTCCCATTATGTCAATAATTTAGGATAAAACACCCATGTTGATTCCTTATAGGAATGCAAAGTTGTTTTTATTTTTTAATATAATATCCAAAAATAGTAACTATAAAGTGAAAATTAAAAGTTTAGTTAAGTAAATGGATGAGAATATCAGCTTCCATAAGATAACATTGATGGATGAATTTTTTAAATGTAGAAAATAGGGGAATTATGAAAATCAATGTCAGAAAGGGAAAAATGTGATTAAGATCATCAATGTGGTATGAAAATTGTTATATTTATGATGTGGAAGAGAATAAAAATAGTATATCAATGGAAATTGGAATCCAGGGGAATGATTATGAAGACTAGATAATTTCTTAAGGATTAGTTGAATCATTGAAGTTTTTATGTTTTTATTCCATGAATTATGTAAGATATAATGATTTTTTGGAATCATGTAATTATTTATTTCCATTACTGTCTTAAATGGTACTGATAAAATGGAAAAATATTATTTTTATTAGGGGAATATGAAACATTTTCTATTTCATATGATCATATATTGATGCTAGGATAAAGAGATGGTGGATGTGAATGGTGAACATTTTATAGTACTGATAACCCTGGAACTGATTCATGCAATTTTTGACAGACTATTTCATTCTATATTGGATGTAGTTTATAAAATTATTGGATATAAGTAGTATGCAAATAAATATATATATTTAATTTAAGGAATAAATTGGAATTTAATTTTTCCATATGGTTCTCCATTAATTCATTTTATTAGCACGATTCAATAGAATACATGATGAATCAATTCACATGTTTCATATATGACAATAAATATATAGTTTATGAAATATGGAAGATAAATGTTAAATTGATTTTTATAAATTTTGTGATCATCTTCCTAATTTCTTATATTTTCATCTTTCTAAAGGGTGAAAAGGTTAACCATTTAGCAAATGGATTATGTTAAATATTAAATTTGGTTTTAGTTATTAACATATTATTTTTCCAAATTATTATTTATCCATATTAGATAAAATGTGACGAACACTATTATTAGAGAATAAAATAATATATATATATATATATAATGACTTATCATTTTTCATATAGATATTATGATCAAATAGTGATTATATGATAACAAATTCACCTTTATTTTTTGGTGTAAGAGATTAAGTGGATATTTGTCAAAGAAACATCATGGGGTAATATTGTGTATATGAAATGGAATGAAATATAGTATGTATATGAAGTTGAGGTAATTCATTAACATTATAAAATGTTTCATGAAATAAAAATCTCATCATAGTAGATTTATTTCTAATAAATCATACAGTCTCTTAGATCATGAAAAATTTATGGTTTTTTGGTCATTAATATTATATGGATCACCACTTTGATAGGATAAACGATCTCTATCAGTATCAATAATTTCTGATGATTTACTTCAATGTATAAATATTCAACTCCCTCATATTTTTTCAGATGTATAAAACTAGTTATTACTAACTTTGGGTAATCATTATGTTTCTAAATTTCCCTTTTTAAAGGATTTTTTATTCATAATTTTTCAGATGTCGGTTTTTATGAATTTATCTTTCCATTATTAATTTACTGATGAACCATTCAAATTTTTAGGGTGATTTTAATTTTAACGGTGTAATAATTTAGCCCACACCATTTATAAGAATAATTTTTTTTTTTAATAAATCTAAATTTTTTGATGGATTTCATTTTATGGTATAACTTTCTAGGCTTGATACATATGTAACGCCAATTTATTCTTGTGGTATATTCCATTATTATATTAGCTTATGATAAAATGAAAACTATGTTTTTCTTTTGTAACACACAATTCAGATTTCCTTCGATAGATTTCATTAAACATCAAAATGTGTTGTATGAAACTACAATAGACTACAAATTTTTTTAATGTTATTATTTTCATCACCTAACCATTGGAATGGTATTTATGAATTAGATTAGTTAAAATATTAAAATATTGTTTATGTATATTTTTAAAATTAGTTATTTGGGAAATAATAAATAATAAATTAATATATTAACTATTTGAAAATTTTTAAAATCATTTTCTAGATAGAATTTTTTCTCTACAAAAACAAGTTTTATCTCAATAAAATAAAAAAATAACATTTAATGAATTATTTTAATAAATTTATATAGTGTAACACCCCATGATTTTATTTTATGTCCCTTTTATAATTTTAATCTCTTCAATAACTTATGATGAAGGAAACACACATGTTAAATGAACAATGAAATATCATAATGTGAATGATATAACCTATCCCTTAAATTGGCATGAATAAATAGTGTCAACCACATAATGAAAAATATAATTATGTAACTCAAATTTAATGTTTCAATTAATTAATATTATTGAATTGTATTAATTAATTTTTATATTATATAACCTGTTAAATGTTGTTACATTTACCCAATATATTTTATTAGATTAATATAAGAACAAATAAAATTTAATGAATAAAAAATCTATATTTTTCTAAATGTACTCCTTCTGCCTTTTGATGGAGAACATGATTTGAAATATGATTTTAACACATTAAAAAATTCTATTTTAAAATATAAACATTAATATAGAAATCTTGAAATCAATTTTTTTTAATTTTTTGTATTTTTGTAGTGTGATTGTTTTTTGATCAATAGTGAAAATACAGGATTTTAATTTAAATATTAGTTTTCAACTAAATAATGTATAATATTAAATAACATTATAATAGTTTTTAATGTAAAATTTGATAAATTATACATGTGTTAATGTAAATAATTTCATTGCAATCTTTTTCATGTTGAATTTCGATATAAAATAATATTAATCTTTTGAACATTTTCACTTTAAGAAACCCCTTTTTCTCACCATAATTGGTATTAATTTTAAATTATATTTAACTACTTCTGGTATTTGAATTTTGAAAAATTTATTAACAATTTGTAATAAAATGTTCAAATTTTTTTAAATATGGATCTTTTTATAAAGATCCAAGATTAAAACACAGGGAAATCACATCATATTCGATTTATATTCATTACATCACAAATATAGGTGATTGAGGAATGCAATTTTTTAGTTTCATTAGAAACATGGAAAAAATAATATATCCTGGTTAAATATTTTCAACATCTCTAATATAGATCTACACATTTAGTACTCTACCTAAAACCTTTCTTTATGACATGGGGAAATGAAGCATAACAAAGGGGTGAGCTCAAAAGCTCAATTAGGGTAGACAATAGAGATATGTAACCATAATAATGAGCATAAAGGTATTAGGAAATGTTAATGAAAATATAAGATCATAAAATGCATGTCAAAAATCATACACAAGAATCATGGAATAAATAATGGTAGTTCATAATAAATAAGTCATAATGAGATAAATAACATAAGACATGAAAGCATAAAATATAAATAAAGAATGTAATTATGAAAGACACATAAGAATATAATATGATTTCTCAAGTATCCAAGGAATCATTACCAAGTACATCTTGGTTGTATTCTTTCACTCCCCATTCCATATTGGTAGTCATGGATCAATCCCATGGTCATCTTAGATGTATGAGTTCTCTCCTCGTACCATCTTAGCAGTAATGGTTCACTCCCGTTTCCATATTAGTAGCATTCTTTCACTCCTCACAACATTAAGGTAGTCATGGTTCACTCCCATGGACATATTAATAGTTAGTTTTCATTCCCACGACCATCTTAGTCCATCATATAAGATATAAATATTTACCCAATGCATTGGAGAGAGATATAGGTCCCACCTATCTCATAATGAAATTATACAAACATGTTCCAAAAAATCATAAACAATCATATCATAACCCATAAAATGAAATGTGAATCACAAAAATGCAATCAAAACATAAACTTTTGAAAAATATAAAGTTTGTATAATCATTAAATCATATTCATAGCCTTGGAAAAGAAGTGGATTTAAAAAGAATATAAACCGTGAAAAAAACATGATTAATTAGAATAATTTCATAAAAAAACAATTAATTAAATTATAGGAATGGAACCTTCTAATTATTTCCAAGGGAATGCATTTAATAAAAAGATTTCATCTTATAATGAAAATAACATGGAATGATTTTGTGAAAAAATTTATTGAGTAAAATATCCACTCTTCTTTGAAAACTGTTAATTGAAACATAAAACATTTTGAAAATTATTTCCATTTAAAATAATTTGATCAAATATATGAATGGATTTAAAACCATTTGAAAATATTTTTAATTGATTATTTATAAAATAATCTTCAATCATTTTGAAGATAATTTTATGGTCAAACATATAAAAGGAGATTGGATACAATTTAAAAAATATTTCCCATGAAAAATTATAAAATTAACTATAAAAGGTTTTAAAAATTATATTCCTTGAAAACCTAAAAAAAGAGAATAAAAATTTTTTGAAAAATTTTTATTTTAAAATATTTATCAAAATTTTAAATGAGGCTTTAAATAATTTTTTAAACCTTTATCCTTGAAAACATAAAAAATAACAATCAAAACATTTTGAAAATAAATTTCTTTTATAATATATTATACAATATTGAAAATGTTTTGGAAAACCATTTTTATTGAAAATACATTAAAAACATAATCTTAAAAATTTAGCCTTTAAAAATGAAATAGAAGATTCATAGAAATGGTGGAGGTTAAATCTATACATTTCATATGAGGTTAAACGGATATTCCTTTTTCAAGATAAAAATTTCATAAAAAATCATTGATTAGAAAGAAACAAGAAGAATCTATTAAAAATTTGTAAAATAAAAAATGTTAATAATTTCCTTTAATGATCAAATGAGATTAACATAATATTCATTGAAATCCTTTTTAGATAACATTGTTTTGAAATAACATTGTTTTCCGAAATAAGAGAGGGTAATTTCATGAGTTCATCAAAACCAATTCATAAATATATTATGTAACAAATAGTATATAAATGGTACCAACACATTATAATGTTATTAATATATAGATGATAAAAAAATTCCAGAATTTTCCTGAGATATTGATCATAATATTTCATCAAAGAAAACATAAATAGAAAAAATCTCCAAAAGTGATTGGATTGCTTCAATAAACACTTACACCTTGGTAACATTGGATCATACTATCCAAATAATAATAATAAAATATAAATAATATTATAATATGAATAAATGAATAATATTTATTATATGTAATGTAAAATTGAAGTAAATACACTAGGAAAATGAATTTAGGTTCATAAGAAAACATGATTTCCAAATATGGAAAATTGGGAAAAAATTATTTTACTAATTTGGTTACTTTTGAAAAATAAAACCCATGAAAAAACAATCATAAAATGGATATATGTATACCCATAAACATATTTACAAGAAACACAGAAAACAATCATGGGAATTACATACACCACACAAAAGGAATGAGTTGAGAACATTGCATGTATCTTACAGAAATAAAAATTGATATGAAATCCCATTAACTTGTGTCTTGACAGTCATCATACTCGTTAAAAACAGTGGTATAATAATTATAAATTTAATATAAATATTATTAAAAAATTATTATATACAACATCATATATTTTTTTATTATGATATTTTATTACCCACTTGTTAACCATCTTATATTAATGTTTCACTTTAGGTAATATTCACTTTGTTTTTCATATGTGTCTTAAATTGATATATTATTGTTCCTTATTCTTATATAATGATTATGAAATTTAATAAATGATATAAATATCATTTATAATTAGTATATATGAATTTTAATAATCTATATAATATATATGTGTGAAACAATATACACTATTCATGGAGATGGTTAGTCGTACGTACACATGAACATTTTTTTTGTTTCATTATCGTGTTGAGAGAAATAAAGTAAAAAACACACAAATATATATATAATATTATTATTTTAACATTATTAAATCATATATATATATATATATATATTATTCACTAAAACCATCCTTAATACAACCCATGTTGTGTGTGAATAAATTGTATCGCTTTGAGGGGCGGTAGTCCACACTGTATCAAACTAAATTATTTTATTTACATAAGATGGAAATCAAAATGGTATGATACTAAAAAAATTAATAAAATAAGAAATTCATTATAAATAAAATTTATATCATGTTTAAATATATTTTACATCATAAATTTTCCCAACATATATAGTAATTGAAAAAAGAACAATCATTTTTTTAAGGCAGTAGTGCCTCGTACACAGAAATAATATGTCTATTACCCATTTGATGGGGTGTGTGTAACTGTAGGTAATAAAATTTATATAAAAAATCCTATTATATTTAAAATACTGGTTTTTATATATATTAATTGAATAAAGATAGTTATAGGGGGTAGAGAAGGAAAATTAACGAAAATACTTGAGAGAGGATGTTACCAGATAATCGGGTAACTCTTTTTGGTTTATTCCAAAAGGCTTCCTAAGATTTACTTCTACCTAGTGGAAGGATTCTAGGATGAAGTTAGGTTAACTAGGAAGATTATTTTTTAGTTATTGTAATAAATTAAATGGTTTTAGTGGTGTGAAGAAGTAGGAGAGGTGGTGGATTTTATAGTGAAGGAAAAGGACACACTTTGAATTTTTAGAAACAAGTTCGGTGTACATATGATCTTATATAAAAAAGTAATAATAAAAAAACTCAATAACAGATGTTTTATGTCCAAACATTAAATAGAAAATGGGTTTTGGACAAGTTTATGGATCATTTGGGCCATAAATTTTAAGGTTTATACCCTAATTATGCCTAATTTTTACTTAATCGTGGAGATTTATTTTAATCACATTTAATAATCATTTTGGTCGAAAATTAATTTGGAATTATTAGACTCTAAATATTATACTTAATACAATCGCGTCTGTTAGTTTTTAGAAATATAATTAATCGAAGGGGGAAAATTATGATTATTTCTAATCCCACAAACTAGAGTAAATAACTTGTTTTTAATGTTGAAAAATGTTCAAAAGTTTGGTAAGAATTTGTATTCAATTTAAAAGTGAAACTGATTCTAATAAATTAAAAAATACTGATATATATATTTTTTATAAATTACTACCATGAATAAATATAGAATATCATTAATAAATAATAATTACTTAAACAAAAAGTTATTTTTAAGTACAAAGTAATAATTTTCACTATTCATAAAAAATTGATGCTTCAGAGAAAAATCCAAAAAATTCACCTTAGGATGATTTCTACTTTCAAAATTAAAAAATTGAAAGTATATTTTAAAAAATTAAATTTCTATATTTTTCTATAATTAATATTATTATTTAATGTGGTTCATTCAAGAAAACTATATTTTTAACATAATGTTACCATACATAAAATAATATCTTTCATTATCAATGTGTTTAATTTATATATAAAAAATTGAAACAATATCTTAAAAGTTGTTATTACTATCACTATGATTAAAAACTAGTTTATAATTACATAATTTAAATAATTATATAATAACTAATGTTTCATAGAAACTCACCTTTTTCTTGCATCGTTTGCTAAGTTGGTGTTGGGTGTAATGTATGCCAAGTCATACACCAAGTTAGTGTTGCATGTAATGTATGCCAAGTTAGTTCCATGTGAGAGGAATGTTTCAGTTTGAAAATTTCTAGACATAAATGAAGATTTAATTAATTAGGGTAAAACAACTTTGTGGCCATAATAATATTTTCTTTTATATTGATCCAATTTTTATATAAATTGATAATTAATTGGAAACCAATGAATTATTATTATATTGTGTAAACAATATATTTTAAAAGATTAGTTAATACCATTTTTAACCTCTAATTTGGTATCAAGGTTTTATCTTATTATATTAAACAATAATATTTTAATAATTTATTATTTTTCAGTAAACCTCAATCATATAAATTACACACTTAATCGAGGAAAGTCATTATTGCATATAATGGAAAATAAAATCGGTGTTTTGGGTTGAGCAAGCCAATTTTTATGTTTTGTGTAACTAAACAATTATCATGGTGTTGCGTATAATGCAATAAAAACATAGTGATTTAAAAAAATAGAATATCTTCAGTGTATTGTGAAATCCAAAATGTAAAAAAGTTTAAATTAAATAAAAAAATGAAGCAAATAACGGGGTCATACATTCTACCCTTCTTAAATAGAAAATTCTCCAAATAAATTCAGATAGGTTATCGACTGTTTCTTATTTGAATGTTTCATTCATATAAACACATAGCGTAATAATTTATATTAAATATTCCTTTAAAAATGAAATGTTGGAACCCTAATGTTTACCAAATTTAACATATAACTAGGTTTTCATATAGGATAATATAGGTTGGGATGGAATATTGGACAAGATGGAAAAAATGTAAATATTTTTATGGAGTGATTAAGGTCATAAATCACAAACTAGTTTCTGATAAATGTAATGTTTAGTGCCTCAAATTTATAAATATATGATGATTTAAAAGGCCACTAGTTCAACCAAAATTAATGTATTAGGACAACACATTTTCCTTTTTGATTATTATCCTATCAGTGAGTAATTAGTTTATTGGTTTCAATTAATGAATGATGTAATTACTTTTCAACCTCATTATTCAATAAATATATTCATATATGAAAAATTAAACTTCAATACCTGTTTCCTGGGATAATATAAGAAGTGATAATTGATCAATCCAAAAAAAAGGATGAGATAATTATTATGACATAGAAATATATAAATTATGTTTACTTTATCAAGTGATTTTATGGATAGTAAATGAATACCTCAAATCCTATGAAATAATTTTGATAAAAAGTACAAACTTTTACTATTTTTATAGATAAATTAATGGTATTTTAATCGATCATAGACTTATTATTTAGTGATGGTTATGTTTCTAATGACCTTGTTCCCTCTCACTCGCCATTAGAACATTATAGTTAGATTCCTCTTCTATGTCCATGTTTTAATTTACGACTAATTGTAACCCCTTAAAAGTACTATTTTTTTATGAACACTACATTCCACCACCCTATTATTTTGAGTGTTTTTTATAACCCCTATTAATGATTTTCTTTCCAAACAATGTAATTATCAAATATCAACCTTTAAATTTTGAAGTGCAATTTAAAATTGTGAGGAAGAAATTTATTAAATGAGGGTAGAATGTAACACCAATTTTTTTTATATGCACAATTTAAATTTAGACTATTTGATAGATTATGTTAAAATAAGAATACAGAAAAAAATGAAATATTTTTATGTGGTCCTTACAACCCAGCTATTTAAGTTGGCAGTAATGAATTATATTGAACACATAATGAAATCAATAATTGATCAACTCATGATTTATGAAGAAATTAATTATTATTAGTAAATGATATTATAGAAAGTTATATATTATATATTCAGTCAAATTTTTTGTCTTTTTTATAATAGATTATGTTGGTATATGATATGAAATAAATCAAATTTTAGAAATAAAAAGCAATATTTTTTATAATTTAGTTTTACTGCATTTTTTTGTAAAACATGTTTTAAAAAAAGATTTTCAAACATTATAAAAATTTAAATGTAAAATGAATCATTTTTATTGAAAAATAATTATAAAACTTTACTTTAATTTATTTGTTGGTATTTTTCTAATATGTCTAAATTTTTTATAAATAGTGAAAAATATAGCATTTTTATTAAAAATTGACTTTTCATATAAATAATTTACACTGAAAAAAAATATTTCAAATTTCCCTTACAATAAAAATAGACCATTCATAAATATATTAACTCAACTTAAGTCATTGTAATATTTTTCATTTATAATTTGGATATAAAAACATATCAAAATTTTGAACATTTTCACTTTAAAAACCCACTTTCTCACCGCATATATGAGATTAAGTTTGATTTAATTTTGTCCAATCATGTGTTTTCTATTTTGAGAAATAGATTCCATATTTTTAATCCAAAGGAATAATTTTTTTAAATATTTCCATTTTAATTTTTGGATAATATGAATTGTCAACATCATAAATTTCATCACGATGGTTATTGGTAAATTTGGAACTTAAGGGTTAAAATAATATTGATATGAATTAGAAAATAAGGTAAAAGGTATTTAAAATTGTATTAGAGTAGTGATTCTAAAACAAAATCATCCTTGGGGAGAATTTATGACCACATGGATCCACTTGGATTACTTTAAGGCTGATATAGTATTTTATTTTATGAAAAGGAAAACTTGTAAGACTTCCATTGATATTAATTTTAATAAGTATATTATTTTTATTATGTGGAAAACCAGAAGAAATATTTGACCATAAATATTATTTGGAATAAAAAATATCTATATTCTTCCTGGTAAATTTTCTAACTATTTTGTGATGAAATATGTATATTAATTTCATACACAACTGAGATGCAACAATTATTTTATTAACAGAGTTATTAGATTAATGATTTTAAAAATTATATAATAAATAAAATATTAGGTAAATAATTTCATAAAATAATTTTATATATGAACTTTAACTTTTAGGTCTCTATTAAAATGGTTTCATTGAAAATATTTGTTTTATTGATATTTTTAAAAGTCATAGTCATGTACAGTGGCCAACAAGATATTTATGAAATTTTAAAATGAATAATATTATAATCAATGATACTAAATTATTAATAATAATAACATTGAAAAATATATTTAAATATCATTGAAAATTTCATAAATGAACTATTTATGGGTCGTTTATAATTTTATATTAAATATATTTACCATCAAAGAGTAATAAAACCATGTTGTCTAGGACAGAGATACATGGATTAAATAAGGGTTAAAATCAAATGATAAGGATGAAAATGTGGCATAATGTTTCAAAAAAATAATTGGATTAAATGATTGGAAACCAGATTCATATTATCTATTAAATAAATAATTTTTATCCTAGTTTTAATTGTATATTAATTCATATTTATTTATTATATTTTGATTTTCCAAAAGTTCTGCTCACCTCAATTGTAAAAGGGATGCCTTCAATTACTTACATACATAACATTGGTCCATATATCTAGAGAAAACCCTAGAAATGTATATTTTAAATATTTTTTTTATGTTATTTAGGTTCTATTAATTCCAAAATACCTACCATATATCGCATAAGAGAAGTTATAGAAGAAGTCTGTTGAAGAAGATGTAATTGTCTTTACTGACTCATTCATGATTCTTTCTTCTTCTGCTTCCTCTTAATCTAATTTTTTCATTATAAAGAAATGTATAAAGTATTAAATATATTTTGATATTTTATTATTTTGGTACAAACATATTCCACATATTCCACATTTTATCGATCCAATGAAAAGTGAAAGAATAATGCATTCCTATAGATGACTTACTATATCCATGTGGTGGTGTAATTTGTTCTCCATCACCAAATTATATCTAATGGTATAATGATTGAAATAATGGATATATATATGAAAAATAATAATTGAATAATTTCTTGAAAAAATAAATACACCATCCATTTCCTTACTCAATATGCATTAAATGAATGATATCGCCGCTTGTGTGTATGTCTAGACTACCATCTCCAAGAAGTGATGCAATTAATTTTTTATGATCAACATTTTTTATTGATTATACAAAATATATAAAAAACATATATGATTACAATAACATTAATATAAAAATTTATATTATGGAACCATATCATACCCACTATAACCATGAATTACATTACAAAACATTCACTAGAAAATGAAGTGGCTAACAACCCAAAGGAGGGTAGTAACAAAATATTATTAACAAACGAGTGATAAAATAAAATAAGATGATAATATATGTTATCATAAATATGAATTTGGTTCTGTTATGAATTAACAAGATGATATAAACCATTATATATGTGGTTAATGAACTCTCAATTAAAGGAAAGTACATGGTGAAGGATTCTCATCTCACTTGTATTTAGGTGTGATAAATTCATTTTTCATTAGTTATTTTGTTTTTGTGGTGTATTTACCACTTTAAATATAATTTAATAAATATATTTAACTTAATAGTATTAAATATTTTATTTAAATATTTTTCATTTTATGATAAAAAGGATTCTCTCATTATAAATTAGTAATTGACTTATTAACT
Organism: Viscum album; assembly: GCA_963277665.1. NCBI lineage: Eukaryota > Viridiplantae > Streptophyta > Magnoliopsida > Santalales > Viscaceae > Viscum > Viscum album. Next base: position 1,672,758,555 of record OY728120.1, read on the forward strand.
CAATTTCCATTCATTAGGTTAAACTTCAGAAATTCATTCTATGATTATGAGTGAAATTAATTTTTATTTTCTTATGTTTTATTTACACTTCTATTATTTGGATTTAAAATTCATTCTAATAATATATTCATTTTATTATTTCTGAAAAATTATACAATTTTTATATTCACTGTTTACATTGAATGTTATTTCATAAATTTTGAAAAAATTGATAATTTCATATCTTTTATTCATTTTAGATATTTTACGATAAGGGAAAAAATATTAATTAAAAAATTTATTAGATATATGAGGAATGATTTAGATTTACAGACATCGGTCAGTCCTGATTTAATATATATAATATATGTAATTATCTTATCCTTATAATCCCTAAGTTGGTGACTAAAATTATTACATTAACATTATTACATATATTATATATATTAAATAAACTATTTAATGTTCATCGTAAGTGTTTATTATGCAGAAGATTAGAATAAATCCATATTTAGGAAAAATGATGTATTTTTATAAAAGGTAGTTTTACTAGCTTCTAAAAGTGTCATTAATTTAATACTAAATTTTATCATTTCACAAAAATAATAATTTCAAAAAAATAAACTTCATTTTTGTAATTATATTTTTAGAAATATCTTTGGGGGATTTATTTTATTTTTTGGAGATGTTTTATTTTTTTTATGAATAGTGAATCATATTAAATTTTAATTGAAAACACAATATTCATCTAATTTATTTTTATATATAAATTATATTTTATAATGGTTTTAAGGTATAAAAAGTTAAATTATATATCAACAAATCTAATTTAGTTAGTTGTAATCAATTTCACATATATATTTGATATTTATCCATTTCCAACTGTTGATCATTTTCACTTTAAAACCCTGTGGTTTCGTCTAATCGTTGTGATTAATTTTAAATTATATTATACTACTTATGTTATTGGAATTTTGAAAATTGATTCCATATTTGGAATAATAATAATTTAAAATGATTGAAAATATAAAATTTTATTTTTACCAAAATTATTAGTGACGATAGTAAAAATTAATTACATCAAATAAGTTAACATTTAGTTTACCATGGGACTAAACATTGTCTTATGGGACCATATGACCAAGAAACAACTAATAAACCAATTTTATTTCCCTATTTATACCATATAGCCTATTTTATTTAATATGGTTCATTATTTTTGGCGTATGATGTATGGTAGAGATCCCAATCATTTTTTTATATTTGTATTTACAAGAATTCCACTCCTCCATTATAAAATGGAACTCACCCCCACCCTCATTTATTAATACCTAAAAGACATTTTTATCAATGATAAATAAGATAAATAAACTCCCAAATTCATTAATTTAATCATAGAATTTTTCATTTGTGTTGAAATCCTACCATCTAAGTCATTTGGTGCAATAAAAAAGGAGATACTCGAATATGAGGTAATGTTCATCAATAAACATATTTATTTTAATTATTCCATAAATAGATAAAGTTATTTTTCATCATTATTATATATAAAACTAAATATATTTTATATAATAAGTTGTTTTTAACTGAATATTATTAACTAAAACATCACACACTTCCACCAAATGTGATACACAATAATCATTTGAGTGTGTGGAACTCTACCACCTCATGAACTAAAGTCGTTCGTTCATCCATTACCACCTATCATGGTTGTAAAAATGATTGAAATTATATTTATATTATTATATATATTATATTTAATATGATTATATTATTTTTTAATTATTAAATAACACATAACATAACAATTTCCATTTTTTGAGAATACAATATCCTTGTTCCTATATAGAACAGAAAACCACCTCGCGAAGAAATGTGATTCATTCAGGATTTACATAGAATGTATTAAGAATGTATTTAATATAAATTTTTGAATTATGTTACATATTTTTTCTAATATAAATAATATATATATTTATCATTTAAATTTTTTTTATATGATAATAAAATTTCAATAGTGTCATGCGTATGTACGACTAACCCTCTCCATGAACACTGTATTGGATTTCCTATTTATATATTTTTTAAAAAATTATAAATAATGATATATGTAATATATATTATATTTATATCACGTTTTATATTCTACAAATAATTAAATCATGATTTAATTAAATGGAAAATGAATAACAAATCAGAACATGTAGGAAAAATAAAGTGGTTATTATCAGAAACATAACATTAACATGGAATTCCTAATAATCTGGCAATATAAAGTCATAAGTAAATAATATATGGAATTATATATAAGAATATTTTTATGTGATATATTTATAATAAACTTATATTTATTATAATGTAGGTTTCAACATGTACGATTAGTCTCAAGACTAACGTTAAGGGGATTTCTAGGCTTAATTTTATTTCTTTAATACTTATTCCATATTTTCTAGTCATTTAATTTGTGTGGGGTATAAAAATACCTATGAAATTTTATTCTGTAAATTTACATTTTTTAATTATATTAAATGTTTCATTTTATTTTATTATTTGACATATCTCACGATTTGAAATTTACTCAAGATGTAATGGAATTCTATCTCAAATTTTACTTAAATTAGACACATGTATGATTTGCCACCTAGTTTTTTCATGTGGTGTATGAACATATAATGAATTTATTTTATGATTCTCATAATTAAATTTTTTTATATAAATATATAACTTATTATCTATCATACGTGGGATTTATTGTTCAAAAGTTAACAAATCTCTATGTAATCATTATGTCAATTTTCATTTCCTGAGACGTAAGTTATGTTATGCACCTATACTATATCACTAGGTTGATATGAATACTATTGGAAATTTAATATCACAAATTTATTCTTCCTCATTATATTTTATGTTTCATTTTATTTTATTCCTTCAATGGGATTTGGTTTTATGGTTACTATAGTGGTAATAGGATTATGTTACAATCATACCGTTTATCAAGATTGTTTATATTAAAGTCCCCAATGTTGAACTATTATGATCCATGTCCCATGGATTATCATTAACTTAATATTAATATGGATATTATAGATATATTCAATTAATATTACTATTTTTACAATCTTTTTTGGTTAATATAATTATAAAATGTTGTTTATAAAATCAAACTTTATTTCTCCTTTCGAATGGATTTTTTTGTTGAAAAACTATGTTTTCAAAAAATATTTTTAAAAAAATTAAAATATCATTTAAACTAATTTCCAAGTAAAAATAATTTTATTTTTTTAAAAAAAGTGTTAAAATGGTTTTCAAATAATCCCTTTTAATGTGTTCATGGTTATTTTTAATGAAAATGGGTTTTTAAATGTCAAATGATTTTGAAATGAATTTTAAAAGAAGAAATGATATTTTATACATGAAATATTTTATTTTATTTTTAAATATAAATTAATGTGTTTTAAAATTGGGTTCCATGAAAAGGATTTTGACATTTTTTAAGGTCATAAAAATTACATTCAAATAATGCTTATTTAACTTAATAAATACACCAAGTTATATTTTAAAATACTTCTACATATAAGATGAAATAGATTGATATATTTTATGGTTTACTAGGTATATTATCTTAGGACACCATTATATTTATTTATTTCAATGGTTTTTGTTTAAAATGACATGTTATTTAAAAAACAAATTCATCTTCCATGGGATATATGATATGAAAAAATCTTATGAAAAACGATTCTTCTCTTTGGATATTATATAATGAAATGATTCAGAAACCTATATTTTTTTCATAGGTTATGATATGATGAAAATTTTATGAAACCCATTTCATTTCATGGGTTATGATTTGATGTTTATGAAACCCATCCCTTTTTTTGGTCATGATACGATGAATGTTTTATCATCTTGTGGAATACATTTGTTTGATTTAATTATCTGATGTGTGGGACCAAAATCTCCCTTCAATTCGTTGGGTAATGTTTTATATCTAATGAGATAGATATGGATTAAATTTGTAAATAACATAGTCCATTAGTGTAATTTTAGCTCTGATATGTACTTAAGAGATAACCTTGATAAGTAATATGGTCTTGGGTGTGATCCATGAAAACTAATATGGCCTTGGGAGTGATCCAAGTCTACTAATATGGATGGGGGAGTGAAAATATTTCCTTATGATAGGATTGGCAGTGACTCTCGACTACTATGGAAGTAATATAATTTTTTTACGTGTCTTACACAATTCTAATTCTTATACCAATGTTATTTTCTCTTGGATTTGGAACATAATTCCCTTATGATTCATGTCCTATAATCTAGTAGTCATTATTCCAAGAATCATGTGTATATTCTTCGATATGAATGGTATGATCATTAAATTTCATTCTCATTTCTTATACCCTTATATTAATTTTGTGCATATGTATCTCATTTTTTTACCATTAAAGGAAATAAGAGATCAAACATTATTATGTCTACACTCTATAGGCTATGAATAAAGGATTTATGTTGGAGTACTAAATAGGAAGATAATTGTGGGAAACTGTGTAGTTCTGTCACCAAGGTTAAATATTTCATTATATGATTCCATGCACACTAAACTATTACTATACATGGGAATTTTCTTTTATAATGTATTAAAGATTCATAATAATGTGATTTAACAACAATTTATGTTATTATAGGGTTGAAATAATACCCAAAATTAATGTGAAATAGTATATATATTTATTTATTGAGATTTATGATTTAAAAAATAGAATTAATTTTGGAATTGTATTATGGTTATAAGAATGGTGAAAATTCTATGGATTCTGTTAATTTTAGAATCATTTATTTCATTAGATAATATTAACTTATGAGTTATTGTTACCACTATGGGTTTTTGAATTTAATGTTGATCATATGTTCAAAGTATTAGACACCTGTTTTGTGGGTCTAAGTGATGATATTTTAATTCAACTCAAGAAATTTTATTGTATGTTTTAACTGGATAAGATCTATATATGGCGTATTTTAATCTTGATGTATAATTTGAGGAAGAATTATTTTTCAAAATTTTAAAGGTACTGATAACGTTCAAGATTAATATGATCATTGATGATTATATTTAAATTTAAGGATTATCAATATACATTTGGGAACATAAGATCTATTGAATTATAGTTTTAGTAAAAAGGAAAACCTATCACATCAGAAATGGATTTAGAAAATGAACACATAACTAATTGGAGATATGTAAAAAAACATACCACTAGCCTATATAATTCCTTGGTTAGTATGAAAATTTTTATGAGGAGACAACTAATGACTAAGATAATTTTTTGTAGCATTATATGACTGAACGTTTCTTTAGGAAAAAAGTATTAATTATATATTTTTAGAATTTATGAATTTATTATGGCATTATAGGGCTTCAAGTTATTTAGGGAAATTATTATCAAATTTTGATGATTATATTATTAATCCATATATATATATATTATAATAACTTATGAGTTAATTATGTTTATTGGGGATACATTTTAAATTAATATTAGTATAATATGTGATAAAACCCTTTTGATTATTGGGTTTTAAACATCATTAGTAATATTTTTATTATTTTTAGTTTATTTATATATCATATGATATATTTTGAACATTGTGTGTCAATTTTCAAGTCATGGAGATTAATGATTTACTTATTCATATAAATGATTATTAATTTTGCTAATTATATTACAATATTTTATCAATTATGGTTTACCTAATGATATGATTAATAACTTGTTATTCCTTTATGGATATTAAAATCCTCTTAAATTTATATATAGTTATTTAGGGGATTAGAAATACATCATGGATAGAATTTTCATACAGTAATAAACGAAGTTGAAATTGGTCAAAGAAAAACCAAAGGATGAAATTTTTATTTTGATATGGAAAGAAATCAAGTATATATAAATTTTAAGTTCAATATATTTATAATAAAATAATCCCTTAACTTTAAGAAAAGGATCAGAAAATTATATGTTACACATTAAACTTCACTTCTATTGAATCAATTGTCTTCTCACCTATCATATATTTTATGTTTTTTTGGTCCTTAAATGTAACCACACTATATTCTTTATCGCTCTATTATAGTACTTGGGATTTATTTATCTCCTCCAAGTTAATATTTTCAATTCCCAATAATTTTTTCCTACTTGTAATCCTTGTTATGTGATATTATAGATGACCTTTATACATCCCATTCTCTCCTATCAAATAGAAGTTGTATTTATCCATTTTATGATGTGGGATTTCAATAAAGGTATTTTTAGATGGAAAAAAATTATAACAAACATATCATCCATTGTAATTATAGAATAAATAATTTTAAAATATATTATTATTCATGAGATATATAATTATAATAATTATTAAAATATTATGTAATTTTTATATCAAAAAAAGAAATTTTTTTTAAATTATTTTTATATGTTTTTGTTTCTGCCTCTAATTTTAAAATTATAAATATAAAATTTGAGAAATTGAATTTAAAATTTTAATTGATCATGTAAAAATAAAAATATGGTAAATTTATGATATTTTTTGATAAATATTGTTATTTAAATGAATAATGAAAATACTATTATTTTATTGAAAGATGTATTTTCTTTCGACATTTATCTAAATTTAATATATATTTTAGATTATATTTAATGTTTAATGATTTAGTTTTGATAAAATAAAATATCATTATTATTTTTGAAATGTATAGTATTCTTTATTTTAGTTTGATAAAAGTATATACATAAAATGGACATTTCTTTAGAAAAATCATTTCTCATCACGTTTTTCTAGTTAAATATTAAATTAAATTCTGAAAGATATTTTTCTTGTATTTTGAAAGATTCATTCAATACTTAAAATTAATATCTCCAAATTTGGTAAAATGATCTCATTTATTTTTGGATATTATGAATATTATCATTGATAATTTTTTATTCTTACAATAAAGCATAAATCAGGTAATTAATGTTAAAAATGAAATTATAAGGACTATTTTTTGACCATAAAATAGGAATTTATTTCCTAATAATACTATAACTCTTCTATAATAATCCAAAATTATATAAGATATTATATTTCAATTTAGGCATGTATTAGTCCTTTGTCATATATAACAGAATATAAATCTCAACATTCCATACTCTTTCTTTTAGTAACATTGATATTTTTACTATATGGATAGATTGAATATATGTTTGATTACAAGTTATAATTTAAAATATAATTTTTTTTAATTATCATTGAAATTTATTTTTAATTTATAAATAAAAATTAATTTCCAAAAAAATCTTATATAATGGTGACACATTAATTATTTGATTAATAGAAATATAAAATAAATGATGATAAAAATATCAAAATTTATATAAATTAAAGGAATTTTTGGATTAAATTATTTTTTACAAAAACATTAATAGATTATTTGAAGAATTTAATTCAATTTTTCTTATCACCTTGTTTATTTTAAAGTCAAAATAAAATGTTAGATTCAAAATATTCAGTAACAAAATTTTATAATAAATAATATTTCATTGAATGATATAAAATTCAAAAAAATATTATATTCATAAAATAAATTTTTATATTATAAAAATTTTCATCAATGATCCATTTATATGTTATTTTTTCATTTATTATAAATATATTAACCCCATAATCGTAAAAACATAGATATCACTATAATTGTCAAATGGGTTAACATATGTTAAACAAAATAAGGATAAAATTGTGATCTATATTGTTCTAGATTTTAATCGATGAAATTATTTGTACGCATACTCATATTAAAATTGAATATAATAAATCTTATCCATTATAAATTATAATTAATTTATAATGATTTACTATTTTAAGAAATTAAACGAGTTCCCCACCCCTATCTTATAATAGGTAACCACTTCTTCTCAATTATTAAAAATAAAAAACTATTTGGATCATCAATTACCAAAATAAATACCTTTTTTAAATTAATATATACATCCTATAGTCACTATCAAAAAAATACCAACTTTAGTAGTATTCTGGTGTAAAAAAGGAGTTGTTTGAAGGTGATGTATAGTTCTTAATCAAGAAATTTGGATTTACTTCTTCTACATCCACTATGAAATATTATTCAACCATGATTAATCAATAAAACCAAAACATTCCTTATATGTAGTTTATGTTATTTTATTGAAACTTATTATATCCATATAATATTTTATCAAATGAAAAATTAAACAATCAATCATGTGTACATCAGAAAACCGCCTCACGAAGCAATGTAATTTTATTTCCATCACTATATCTCGTGGATGTTTAAAATGTTGGAAGTAAAATATGAAAATGATATTAATTAATTTTTTAATTATTAAAATTTAATATATATTTTTCAATCTTTACTTTCCACACAATGAAATATGATAACTTCATTTGGGCGAACATTTCCACTACGACCTCCATAAAGTGATATGATTCATTTTTCATCACCACATCACATATATGATATATATATATATATATATAAGTATGTTAAAAAATATGTTATTAAGCATATAATTATCATTTGGTAAATCAATAATAATATCTACCTATTATCTGTATTGATCTTTTAAAAATGGAAATGTTACACATGTGTATATATGACTTACCATTTCAATGATTAAATTACATTTCATTTTTCAAAATGATACTTCAGGATTGGTTTTAAAATAATAATTGAAATATATAAATAATAATTATTTAATGATTATTATTATTTATATGATGGAATAATGACCTTATTTACCATAGTCAACCTAGTGAAACTATTTTTTACTTATGAGTTTTATATTTTGAAAACATCAAATGTGAAATTAAATGATTACTTAATTGAATATGACATGGTAATAAGTGAAATAAATAGATTTATAAACATGAATATGGTTATAATTAATGTAAATGATTAATATATGTTTATTATTATAGACGAAAATGAGGGCATTTGATTGGATGGTCACGAGGTAATGGAATTCCGTTTACAAAATCAGATTTTAATCATTTCAGTAGTTAATTTTTTTCTATTACTTCCATATTTTTAAAACAAATTATGAATATTTTTATAAAAAATGATTTATAATGGTGTTATTATATCACTTTTTATTTTTAAAATGGAATCATATTATGGAATTCTTATAAATTCTTTAAAAAAGAAAAAAATATTATTCTATTATAATGTATACAATGATAATGAATTTTATATCACCTATTTTCATTATTTGGTTTTTATTTTATTTAATGTATTAATTTTTTTCATAAAAGAAAAACCATATTTCCCTTTTCTGGTTTATATGTTATTGGTAACTGATTATAAAAACAAAATTGGATTTTTATATACAAATGTTTTTCATATGGGATTAAAAGAGATTTTAAATGGTTTCATGATGTAAAGGAACATTAATAAAATGTTTTATTCATGGAATGATATATAATAATTATAAATTTGAAATTTTTGATCTTGATACATCTTATATGATTGGTTGAACACTAATATTGATAATGAAAAAACATGTGATCATGATAATAGTTATATAAAGGGTGAGACCCATTAGAGATCCTCATTGTATTGGGTATTCATCTTTCCATCGAAGAAAAATAAAAGGGTAAATGATGAATTTTATTATATGGATTTAAGTTGGATATAATTATTTTTTACATGAGTATAAAATGGTTTATGAATTTGATGCTCTATGTCCCATGAAATGGGTTTTTAATTTTACTTCTACGTGTATTAAGGTTTTTTCATTAACAAAAAGTTTGGGTATTTTCAATGTGGAAATGATTAATTATCTCCAGTAAAATTGAGATAAAGGTATAAATTTCATGGGATTTCATTTTTTCCATTGGATAGAAGTACTTCATTATTTTTATGTCCCTTTCTGAGCAATTCGGTCCAATCCCACATTTTAAAATATCATTCAAGGCGTTTTAAGGATGATTATAGATAATGATGCAGTCAAGATTAAATTTTTTAATATATTTCAAGTAATGGAAAGTTTTTTCTTTTTCAATTTTTTTATATTATGAAAAAAATGATACTATAATGATGTTTAAACATTGTAATTTAATATTTATTTATAAAATTATCATGACCTAATACTATTAAAATCTAAAACAACATATAATCATGAATTAAATAACCATAATTCGTGTTTAATATTATATCAATATGTTTTCAATATAGTTGGGTCTGTATAGTTTGTTACAGAACCATGATTTACAGAATAATAGAGTCTATGGTAATGTAAAGATTATACACTTGAATTATTTTAACAGATATTTAAGTTTAAATGATGTGGAATTTGAAAATTACAATATTTATTTGTCTAATATATTTATATTCTGAGTGATTTTACATATAAATAATAGTGATGTTGTATTAGGAATGAACAGGGAGGAAAATATCCTTCCAAATCAGCATCCCAAAATGGTTTGAGTTGGAATTGAGGAATTTTTTGTAGTAAATAATAAATTGACACAGACTTTAAATTTTTGTGTTATCCATGCTAGAGAGCATCAAGATATACTTTATATAAACTTAATGATACTAGAATATTCTATGATACAACATCGTCGATCATTTTTTTGAACCATAGATATATTTGATAGTTTAAGAATGGATAAATGTATTGAAATAGATATTCAATGTCATTTTTTGTTTAGACTATTAAAAGGAAAAACTTTAATTTATAATTTTCATGGTGAAGTTGATTTATGGTGGCCTTTGGTTAAGAATACTGAAGAGAGATATGACATTTATTCCATTAAATGTGAAATTAATAAGAATAAAAACATTGATAAATATATAAGTATGTTTTTTTGGAATATGATATATAAAAAATTAATAGAAATTATTATAAAATGATAGATATTCAGTAGATACATATGATATGACCTTTATATCTTTTTCTAGTTATATACCATATTTAATTCATAACATGATAGTAGAATTAATAAAATTTCCCCTAGATTAAAACAATATTTTTAAATATATCTATCTACTTGGGAATATGAATTTTATCGGAATGTTTTTCATTAGGCTATGAAAGATGATATGGGGCATGCCAACACTTCTTTTCCACATGATTATAGGGGTAGGAAATGGTCAAGGTTAGATGCATTTGAAAACTGGCCTATTAATATGTATGGAGGTGTTCCATAAAATATTCAATGTGATATAAAATACATTTTAGGGAATTTTTAATAGGATATAGTAAGTGTTACCGGTGTAGAATGATCTTTCACAGAGTTCATGACTATAATGAAGAAGAATTGAAAATTTTAGATGGGGTACTAGGTATCGAGACAATAGTGAAGTTTTTTAAATGCAATGAGATTATAAATTAGTTTTACATGTGTTAGCAGATTTTTAATTAGGGAGGATGTAATCAATATTTGAATAAAATCATGCATCTAATCCATTTGCAACTAATATGGTTGATGCTGGACTACATAATGAAGTGGTGGAAGTTTTGAAACTTGTTTATTCTAATTATACAAATGATATTTTGGACTATCGAACTTTTAATTTAGTCATTTATAAGAAATGTTCAAGTAAATTAGGAATTTCACCTAATGAAAATAAGATGAAAACATTGGTAAAAACTCTATGTGAAAATATTATGACATCCTATGATTATATAAATCATCCTATTATTAATATCGGGATTGACATTCCTAAAAATATTTTTAAAAATTCCATCATTGAGTTTAATATTTTTTTTGTATGGATTAAATTTCTTTTTATCATGAAAAGATTGATTTTAGAACTCAGAATGTTTTAGTAAATGATTTAATATCATGAATTTCCTAACAAGAATATATAAAATTGAATTGAAATAAAAATGAAAATATCTAAGGTAATATTATTGAAAAATAAAAAAATGTTTCATATTAGTGAATTCCAAGTATAAAAGTAGTGTGTGTATTTATATCATAATGAAATTTCCTATGTTGTTAAAAATAGTGATGTCGATTTTACTATTGAATTAGTTCCTGATTATAATCCTATTTCATAACCAACTTATCTAATGGCTCATGCACTGATTTTGGAATTAAAAACAATTATAGGAGTTTCAAGATAATGTTTTCCTATTATATAGAACATCACATTGGGGTAATATAATTTATTAAAAATAAGAATGATTAAATGTGATTTTTTATTCATTATAGATCCATAAATAAAATCAAAATTAAATATTGCATCCTTTTAATCATATAGTTTATTTTTTGATCATCTCTTGGGAGGAGAATAATTTTTTATGATTATTCCAAGGATGTGTTTCCATCTGTTGAAATGAGTCTTACAATGATGCGGCTCCATCAGCTGAAGGTAAGTGAGGGAGATGTTATGAAGACTTTGTTCCATAATTGATATGGGGATTATGATTTTTTAGTTTTTCCATACAGGTTTTCTAATACAATATTTATATTTATGGATCACAATAATATAGTTTTATATGAATATTTTCTTTATGTTTTGGTAGGGGTTATTTATTAAATATTTATATATTCAAAAATGCATGAGGATAATGAAATACATTTGATAATTATTCTTCAATCATTAAAATAAATGGAACTATATGTAAAATATATATAAATGATAATTTTTATTGTAATAAATTTCATTCCATAGACATGTTATTTTTAATGATTTTATAAATGTTTAAAATTCTTAAAGCAATGTTGCTGAAGAATTTCCAAGACATACAAGTTTGAAAGATAGTATTAGTTTTCATCATTTAACACATTACTATTATAGTTTTCTCAAATAATATGCTAAATTGTGTGTCAAATTCACTTAAATAACTATAAAATGAGATAATTGATATAGATGAAATAATATGATGATTTTTTTCAATAACTAAAATCATCAATAAATAATATATTTTTTTCAATTCCCTCAATAAATAGTGAATTTTTAATATATTGTGATGCTCTATTGATGTAAATTGTTTACATTATGATGCATAATGATGTGGTAATTAATTATTCATCATGGAAATTAAAAACCTTGGAGTTAAATTATTATATACATGATCTGGATTTAGCTAAAGTAGTTTTCTATTTAAAAATTTATATGTATAATTTATATTATTTAAATTGTCAAATAAATAGTATTTATAGATGATTGAAGAATATATTTACACATAAATAGTTGTATATGATTTCGTGAAGATATTATTAACTGAATAAGGATTAAGATTATTTTATATATATTAATTATGAAAAATATAACAATTCTTCCAATGATTTGAGTCTAAAAAACGTGGAATTAACCATGATACATATACAACCAGACCCATTAGTTCATAATTTTGTGAATTTTTTCCGAGACAATGTGTATATAGTAAATTCCTCTATTTCTATCTATTTGTTAGTATAATCATATTAGTCAAAAATAATTAAAAATTACTCGAACAAGGACTGTGAGTTTCAATAAAATGTATAATTTTTCAATAAAGGAATGTTGTTGGAAATTAATGTCGACAATAATTTTTTTCAACTTGGAAATAGATTAAATGTGAATTTTGATTCCCTATTTATGAGGTAATTGTTCAATGAAGTTTAATTATCCCCATTTTACATTCCTTAAGGAAGTACTATGATGAATTGAAACCATAAAGGGTATCACTAGTTAGAAAAATTAAAAGATATATTATAGAATTTACCATGAAATATTTGCATTTTAAATAGGAGAATCTAGAATGGAAATTATCAAAAGTAATTCTTCAAAAATTTCTAGTTCTAGAAGGAAAATGAAAAAATATATCTATGGTTTTTTAGTTTGATTATAAAATAATTCTCATGATAATATTGGGATTTGATTTATTTTTTACTGATTAAATGAATCACGGAATTTCATTAAAATTTGAGATACTTTATCAACAGATCAACATTCATGATTATGTGTTGAGGAGATACTCATGTTACATAAAGTTACTCTCAACATTGCAACTAGATATGAGACCATATCAACAACATATTTTTAGAAATTACTTCATAAGTCATTGGGTATTGAATTATATTTTAGTATAAAATTTAATCCTAATATGATGGAAAGACATAGAAAATGATTTAAGCCCTAGAGTACATGCTTCACGGTTATTAAATGGATTACAATGTATTTTTTAAAAAATTTCATTATTTGTTTGAATTTTTTTATATTAATCTCTTTCGTTATAGTATAAAGATGAAACCTTTTGAATAATTAAATGGAATGCGGTGTCAGACTGCAGTTTTTGTGGATAAATATAGAGAATGTAAGTTTATCGAACAAATGTTTTTCCACTAAATGGTTTAGATGTTCAATATGATTCAGAAATACATGATGAAGACACAGAAAAATCAACAAAATTATTTAGATAACCATATAAAGTATTTTTCTTTTCAGGTTGGTGATCATGTTTTTATCATGGAATCTCTATGGAATAGTATTATGAATTTCGGTTAATAGGGGATGTTATATCCATGGTTCATTAGATTATATAAAATCTGTGAGATTATTAGATCATTTTCTAACAGTTTATTCTTGCCTATGAGTTTATCCCCAGGAAAAAAACAACTCACCCGATTCAATGATAATTAAGTACATGTTGTATTCATCTCATGTTTTGATCTTTGAAGAAGTTTAGTATGAAGATAACATATATTATGAGGATCCTGTAGTTTAGATTATTGAACATAGAGATAATGTTTTGAAGAATAAGGTAATTCACCAGGTTAAGGTTTTTAAGAGAACCAATATGGTTGGAGAATAAAAATGGAAAATTTAAAATACTATGAAGGAAAGATGTCACCAATTGTTTTATATGTCAATAACATTGTAAGGGTAAAATTTAAAAAATGGTCAATGAATATTACAATACATGTAATGATAGAGTAAATCATTTTATTGTTTGTTAGTATTCGTTAAATATATATACAATAAAATTTGTTATAAAAAAATTAATAAATTTTAAATGAAAAAAGGAAATAGGATTATTAAATTCTTTTACTATAAGGAATTATTTAAAAGAGTAATTTTCAAATTGTAGAATTACTATTTTGGAAAATCAATTTGAAATTTTTATTTATCCTATAAATTATTCATAGGTTGAATTTTTTAGAATTTTTTAAAAAGAATTATTTTTAATTAATAGTTAATAATTATTATTTTTATTTAAATGAATATTTTATTTTAAAATAATTATAAATAAAAAATAATTTTTATTATATTTTAAATATAATTAGTTGTTTTTGAAAAACTATAATAAAACTATATTTTTAAAATGATTTGTTTACATAAATTTAGTATAAACATTTTATTCATAAATTGTATTTTTTTAAAATGTTTTTGCAATGTCATTCTGTTTTAATTTTATATTTATTTCATCATATAATTTTTTATGAATTTTTAAAAATGGATTCAATATTTAGAATTAGTGGGTCTAATATTTTTAAATTTTCCCTTTTGATTTTGTAAATTATGAATTCTAACATTACTAAATTTATTTACCATAATATAGGGAAAATCAGGTATTTAAGGTCAAAACTAAAATGATAAGGAATAGTTAATGATCCACACAATATAATTAATATTATTGGATGACTTTATATCACCCATAATCATCTAAATGATTAAAATATAATTTTTTTAGAATTTATAATTTATTATAATCTTTTTATTATATAAGGGAATATAAAGCCAAAAATGACCCAATAATTATTTAATCAATAATAAAATAAAATATGTGATTTTAATAATATTAAAAAAAATTTAAGTTTTTTAAATATTGTTTTAGATAAAAAATCATTATATTGAGGTTTTAATTCATTGGATTCAATATTCAATGTTGTGTTCTAGTTACAAATTTCCTATTAATTGACATTTCCAACATTTTCATTTGTGATATTTTATAACAAAAAATATTTTATTAATGAAAAATAATTCGTAAAAATATAATATTCATTAATTTTATTTTTTTAAGGTTTCAAATATCATCCATTATCTATTTATGGGTCTCTTTTCATTTTTTAGTAACTATATTAACCCTTTCAATGTAAAAACATTTATATTAATATAACTATTGAATGTGTCAAGAAAGGTTTAAAAAAGATAATGGTAATAATGAAATTAAGACTTTTTAAAATATTATTTTATGAGATGAATTCAACTAATAATGATATTATATTTTAATAATATCAATTTGGATCCATTTTTACATAAAAAATATTTTATATAAATTTCATATTTTACTAAATACCCAGAGTTCCCCACCACAAATTTATAAAAGGAAACCTCTTATTCTAATTTCGTCACAAAAAAACCTTTTGTTTGGTTAATAAATAAACATATACCTTACTATAATCCCTCTACACATCATATTTTCCTTATTTATAATATAATACCTACCTTAATGGTCATATGGTGTAAACAAAAGGAGGTTGCCTGATGAATATCTATAGTTCATAATTTAGGGTTTTTTTCTTCTTCTACTACCATAACATATTTTTAATAAATACCAAAATAATAACACAATAATAACACATATATTAAGGTGTTATTATTTTTTACACAACCTATATCTATATCCTGTTTTCGTCAAATGGGAAAAGAAACCATCATTCATGTTTACGGTGTAATACCCCTTACAAACTGATGTAACTCATTCTCCATTACCATCTCTAATGATTGTTTGTAATTATGGAATTAATTATATATATTCTATTTATGAAATATTTTTTATTCTAAAAAGATAATATATCATTTATTTTATTATCATTCAATTCACTAAAAAATAATAACATCAATCGTTTGTATGTGTGGGAAACCACCCCCAAGAAGTGATTTGAATCGTTTTTCATCACCACGTCACATAGATGATATACATGTTTATATGATTAAAGATAAAATATGTTATTTATTATATAATTATAATTATATATGGTTTCCAAAATACCTACCCCCTTTCTATAATGATAGTTGAAAAATTTAAATGTTACTCATGATTATGTATGACTAACCTTATCCATGATTGTATTATAGATCATTCTTCATAACCATCATTCATGATTGGAATTAAAAGTTTATTTGATATATATTAATGATAATTATTTCATGATTATTATTACTTATATCATGGAATAATAATCTATTTTACCATAGTTATCCTATCGAACTCATTTTTGATATATGAACCGAAAGTCGTTAAAACATCTGACGTGAACCAATATGATTATGTAATTTTATATAACATGGTAATAATTATATAAAAATAATAATAAACATGAAAAATATTCTTTATAAATTACATAATAAACATATATTTATAATCTAGGAAGATATGTAACACATGTGATGTTTCGAGCTCGTGTTAAGGGACTTTCATTTAAATGTTTTTTAATGTTTTCTTTCCAAGACAACATATTACATTTACATACTTTTATAATTCATTTATGGATTTCTTTATGTAAATTAATAAATTTTAATGGAATATGTGTGTATTTTTTATACATTCATTTAATGAATTTTATATTCAATACTTTCTATGGAATTTTTTAAATTTCATTGCAAACGAAAAAAAGGATGGTTTTATTTTAACACATTAATTGACACTAAATTATCCTTCAATGGAAGAGTTATTTTATTTTTGAAATCCATTATAGGATTTCATGTTTTGATAAATTAAAAACCCTAGATCCCTTATAATGGAATTTTTGTATATAAAATGGTGTTTTCTAAGAAAATTCTATTTTTATATCTAAAATTGTATAAAATAAGGGTTCAAAGGTGTTTTTGAAAGGTTTTATAATGAAAATGTGAATGAATAACAAGTTTTATTCACATTTTCTTACATTATAGTTATTGATTAGAAATGTGTGAGTCCAAAATATCATATAAAATTGTTTGAGACCCATCATAGGCCATGAAAAATATTTGATCATGGTAAAGTTATATGATAGGTGTGTCTAATTATTTCTCCTCAATTAAATAGTTATACTCCATGCCATTATAGAAAGAAAGAGTTAGTTTCTTATAAGTATTATCTTGTAGAATTTATTAGAAACATATTATTTCTTACACGGGTTTGAAATTTTTTATGATCATGACTGTATAGGTTTCCTAATAGGGGTTTTATAGGAATTTTATTGGTTTTAATGATTTACGTTGAGAAAAAAGTGTGTTCTTGTTTCATATGAAAATGATTTCATCCATTCCCATAAAGAATATTGACATAAATGGGAACCATTTAAGGGGTTTTAATGTTTTTCATTGTACTAAATATTTCGTTGATTTTTATGATCCTTATGATATTATTATGCTCAACTTATGTCTTAGAATTTCATTCATTAGGTTTTACGAATGAGTAGAAAAAAATATATAGTCAATATCAAAATTGTGAAGATATTCCATATAAATAATCATTCAACTTTTTAAATGTTTTTTAATATTATCAAAATGGATACTATGTGGATGTTTCAACTGTATAATGTAATATTTATTTTTAAAAGGTTGACGCTCCAATTCTATAAAACATTAAAAAAGATCTTCTGGAATCCAAGAATGTTAATTTTTGTTTAAAGATACAATAATATGTTTTATTTAAGAATAGGTCCTTATAAGCATGATAAATTTCAAATTAGGATGACAAAATTTATTATTTTTTGGATAATCTAAAATTGTTACTTTTAAAAATATAAATAAATTATATAGTTTATACAACACACAATAGTGATCCCAAAGGAACCATGAAATATTATTATTAATTTATGACTATTATAACCATGCTGTTAAATTGGGGGTTATGGATTGGATTTAATGAATTCTGTAATATATATAGTGGTCCTAATATATATGAATTTATTTATAAATTGTTATTAAATAATCAGTCATATTTTAAGTCATTTAATTATTCAAAGATATGTTTTCATGCAAAAAGGTTTTTATTACATTTTTCAGAAAATATTATAAATAAATTTTGGATCACATAAATATGTAATTTACTAAAATGATGAAAAATTAAATCAAAATTTCATAATTAACATATTTTATTTTTTTAAAATTTTTCTAAAATGAATTATTTCTCACTGAATTGATAAATTTCTGATTTTTCAAATACATTCATTTCTTTATATAAATTGGTGTCTAGTTTTATGAAGGATTTTATATTAAAGTGACATATAAACTATTTTATTTACAATAATGCAATTCATTTATTTCTCATCAGTAATTTTCATTGTTTTCTAATATGATTATTTTTATGCTTAAAACACAGTTTTTTGAATAATATTTTTCAGGTTCAAATTTAATCCATTTTAATTAACAACAATAATCCATAACTAGTAGTGAAGTGAATTATTATTATATATTTAATATATTTCAAAATTAATTTAAATTCATATAATTAATATTACTATACAAATATTTAATGTGAAAATTACATTTCGTTGAGAAATGATCTTTTTCATAAAATTTCTTTTCGTTATAATTGTTGTTTTGTTTTAAATTATGTTCTTCCACTAATTTTAATTTAATTTGATAACATGGGTTTCATATGTATAATTATTATAATTATTATTAGTAAATAATATTAATATAATTTTTTCTAATAATGTATTTAAAAACAAAAAAAATATTCTACCATTATAAAGGGTAAAATAGTTTTACTGATGGTTAAAAAAAGAGATGTGGATTATAACCACATAAAAAACCTTCCAATTTATATTTTAGGCCCTATTAAAACCTATATCATTTTTTTAAATTTCTCATTTGTGAAAATATTTCCTTGATTATGTCCTTTATAATAACATAATTAAAGAAAAGGAAAGAATATCACTCTAAAACTTTTAAATATATCTTATGTGTTCATATTGGGAAAATTTTAGGCATATTTAGTAATAAATATTTATTTTACTAATAAATAATTATTAACAATCATGGAAATTTATTTTTTTTTAAAATGAAATAATTACATTAAATTATTATGAAACACTGATGTAATAATTTTATTAATAAAAAATCATTGAAAATAAATCTTATTAAAAATACTAAAAGTTATATAATTTGATAAAATTATCATTTTCTATATTTTTTAAATTAATTAAACCATATTAGTGATGTGTAATGTGTATATATTTTAATTACATCATTTTCATGATGATTTTTATATCAAATTAAATGAATAGTGTCAAAATTTATATTATTAATTTTTAATAATAAGTAATTTTTTATGAAAATAATAACAATTTTAAAAAATATTATATTCACACATTATAATGTAAAATGGTTTATAATATAAATCATTGAAAAAGTATGGGAAATATTTCAATGTATATGAACTTTTTGTGGCCCCTAAAGTGTAAACATTTTAATTAACTCTTTTAAGTTAAAATGTGGTTTTTGTGTGATAAAAGAATATTAGTCAAAAATATTTTTAGACACAAATTTTAATTTTCGTTTTAAAGATAGATTTTATATTTATAATTATTATGTAAAACGTATCCAATAATTCCAATTTTAATTTTAGTTTTAAATGATAAATTATCTTGTCAAAAAATCAAGTTACAATGGTAAAAACAAAAACAGTACAAGTGATTATTCTTATAGGTTAAGGGATTAACATGAATTGAACCTATTTCTATATATTTCATGAGGTGTTTTTTATGTTATATTCTCTTAATTCAGTTATTTATCATTTTTTTAGAACCATGGAATTTTTTTGAATTCCCATTATTGATTTTTTATGTATTTATATAAATTTTACCCATTCCCACGTACAAAAGGGAACCACATATACTCTCCTCATGACATATATGAACATTTGGGGTCAAACAATACCTTCCCAAATCCATTTAATAATTACCTACCCCCATCCTATATAATTTTATTTTATTATAAAACCCCTAATAATTCTTTTGGTGATAACTCAAAGAGGATGTCAAAAGAAGAGGTATTGTTCCCAAACATGAATTTTATTTTATATCTTCTTTCATCTCCATAAAATATTATGAAAAAATTATTATATAATAAAATAAATATATACCATATAAACATATTTTATTATGTTAATTTTAAAAACTATATCATTTCACATCGTACATCAAAGGGTAAACAAAACTGTTGATCGTGTGTACAATGGACTACCACCTCAAGAACATATTCAATTTTTATATAATAATTCCACGTCATAGATTTATATAAATATTTATGAAATAATATAAATGATATTCATGAAATAATTATAATTATATAATTATAATATCACATATACCATCTTATCAAAAATTCTGTTGAAATTGATAATGCCCCTCATGTGTAAGTGTGGACTACTACCTCCACAAAGCGATGTGATATATGTTTCATTTAATTATAACATTGATGGTAATAAGGATATTTTTAATGAATATGCATGAAATATATTATTCTAAAGTGATACAATAAAGGTGATTTTGTTTTCCTTTCCTTATTTAACTATTATGAAAAAGAAAACATCATACATGTGTACATATTTCATAATGTATCTATTGAAAATGTTATTAATTTTTTTATATCAAATATTATGGTAAAAAATAAATATATATATAAAAAATCAATATGATATTTTTATAAAAAATTAAAATTGTAGAGCTTAAAGAATCATAATAATAGTATAATGACCAAAACTACCAAACCAAAAAATACATGAAAATATAGAATCTATCACCCAGAACAGTGATGTTAATAAATAGTTGGTAATAAATAGTTTGGAACAGGTTATAAGTAAATCAATGATGGAATGATATATATTAGTATGTTTTATTAATTTGTTTATAATATACCTATATTTATTATACCAGAGGTTTAACCTTGTATGATGAAATTGGAGACATTAGGTAAGGGTTTTTCATCTCACTTTTATATTCATGGGAAAAATTACATATTAACAACGTGTTATTTTTTGTGGTGTATATAGAGAACATGAAATTATTTTATGATTATTCTCATGAAAATTATTTTTTATTAATTATCTATATCATTTTACATCTTTTATGGGGAATAAAATTTAAAAAATAGAAATTTATTATGTTTTATATGACAGAATTTAATTGTTTTTCGAGATTTTTTATCATTAAGAATTAGATGAATAAACTTTATGATATATCTCTCTTGTAACTCATTAATTTTATTTTTATAGTTTTTTTAAAATTACATTATTTCCTTTCAATA
This sequence comes from Viscum album, assembly GCA_963277665.1. Taxonomy (NCBI): domain Eukaryota; kingdom Viridiplantae; phylum Streptophyta; class Magnoliopsida; order Santalales; family Viscaceae; genus Viscum; species Viscum album. The sequence goes on from OY728120.1 coordinate 1,672,780,783, forward strand.
TCCTCTCATTATGCATGGAAGAGTTTAATAGAATGGTTTGATGGAAAAATTGACTTTATTTCTCTTGTTGGATGAAAATAAATTATCATCAATGCCCATATATTTCTAAAAATTTTATTCTAAATTTTATTCTATTATCCAAGTTTTTTCAAAGTCACGTTATCTAGGTTTTAATTTTTTAACAATGTTTCAGGAGGAATATTATTTTCATTTATATAATTATTTTAATTTTGATTTTTTATCAAAAACACAAAAGAAATATCTCATTTCACATGTATTGCATGATTTTTTTTATCCAACATAATGATTTCTCATTGATTTAGAAATTACATTATATTTTTCAGTAATAATTTTTAATGAAAATTTTTATATAATATTTGGTATATTATTTTATTTTAGTGAAGTGATTTCAAAATGGGATGTCTATTTTACCCAATAATGATTTAATAATCTCTTTATAGTATTTCTATTCATTAAAAAATCATCATATGTTTCTTATTATTTACTAGGGTTATGATATAATGACACCATCCTTATCATTTCATTAGATTATATATTATTTTTATTAAAAATGATTATGAAACCCTATTCTATTAAAAATTTATTCCATGAGAAAATATTTATGAAACACATTTACTTTTCAGAGGTTATGATATGATAATGTATTTTTTGGAACACAAATTTATGATTTTCATTATTGTGATTGTTGGTCCTAGAATTATATAGCCTTATATTTAATTGGGTAATCATTAATTTTATTTGAGATTAAAGGGATCATGAGAGGTCACCCAAGCCCAAAAAATTTGGGTACATGGTTGGTTATCCCATGATATAAATATGAGTGCACATATGAGTCTATCCTAAGCCTAAAATGGGTGATACAATAGAGATAATCCCATGTTCAAAAGTGGGTACACATGAGGTTATCTCATGCCTAATATGTTATAAATATCTTCGTGGGTAGCCGTGGAATAATACTTTCAACATTTATAGTTGTCCCATATATTTATGTATTATTCTAATGTTATTCTCCAATGGCCTACAATAATTTATTACATTATAATTTATTTTTTATGAACTACCATGATTTATTCCATGGCTTGTGATTTTGATATATGATATGAATTGTAGGGTTTTCAAATGTTATTCTCATGTTCTCATAGCCTTATGATCATGTTATGTTGATATCTTCCTTGTTTTCTATAACAAATCATCTGATCACACTCATTATTATATTTCAATTCCCTAGGTTATGAAGAATGTCATTATTCCTAATATGTCTTATAAGGGTTCTTGTTCTGATGAACTTCATGGGAGAAAATGTAGTTCACATATGAATTTGTTTACCATGCATCCATGTTTACAATGGTTATAGACATACATGATTATATTGTGGATCATTTTATTAGTTATTGAATATTATTATATCATGATGTGATTTATATGTATAAAAAGTTATAGTTCTCATACATTTAATTCTTACTTGTTCTTATTTAACTTTTAACATGTTTACCCATTTTTACCTAATATAAATAAATATATATGCCTAAAAATAAAGTGGTCCATATAAGATAATATGAACCCAAAAATTATAAATTTCAAAATCATCACATTTGATTAAATTTTAAAAATTATTAATATTAATTTTAACATATAAATTATTAATGTATTTGAAATAATTTCAGGAAAAGAAATTACTATTTGTTATAAAATATAAAATATGTGTTTTCAAATTTGAACCAAATTTTCTGATATTATTATTTTATATTAAATTAAAAAACATTTCATGGATAAAAGAATTTTGAATGACAAATTCAATGTTATATGAAAATAACATAACAAATTTCATGTTATTTGAAGAAAAATATATTTTTACAATTGACGTAAATATTAATATATTTTGAAAAATAAACAAGTAATATTAAGAAAATATTATTTTCAAAAATAAAAATAGGATTTTATTCCAATAACTTCTCTATTATATGATTTATAGAATTAATTTTTAAATAAAAATGTGAGAAATAAAGGGAAAAATGAATTTATATAAAAATAATGTTTTTTAGATTATTTAAAATTTTCATTCACATTTATTATTATTTTATAATTAAATTACTATTAACCAATTATATATATTAAATATATTTATTATCTTAATTAATAAAAAAATACATGAAATAGAATTCAAATTACATTGAAAGGTAACATATAATGAAATATATTTCTAATTATAAAATGATTATATTTTTCATTTTAGCTATACCAACTAAATTTCATTATCATAAAATGGTGAATTTATTTTTTATCAATAAAAATTTCATAAAGTGGTTACTTCTATTCATTCCTACTAATTCAATAGTTTTGTCTTAATAGTGTAAACATATCATTATTTTGTTTATTTTGTCTCTAGTCTTTAGAGTATGTTATCAAGAACATTGATTTCTATAAAGGTAATTACATATTATTATATTGAGGTTTCAAATTATAACTCTTTGAAAATTATCACCATTTCATTTTTAATTATTAAATAATGATATATTTGGGTTTCCTTAATTTATAAATTTCTTGAGTTCATAAAAAAATTAAAATGGGGAGTGATAAAAAAACTCACTTATTTTCATAAATCTACATTGAGTTTATTGCAAACCATTTATGAAAATTAACTATCATTGATAGGTATTAAGACATATTTAATTTTACCATGAGTTCATATCCATACATATACTGATAGTTTGGAAATAGTTCTTATTAAATATTATTCACTATTTTTGAAATTAGTATACATATAATTGAACATAAATGTTTATAACACAAACATCCACCTCCTGTCCTCATTGATTATTCAACTTGGTGGCATGTATTGGAGGTTGAGGTTGAAGGATGGAGTTGATTAAGAATGATCCACCTCCCCATAATTCTCCTTTAGATCCACATTTATTCACTTGCCATCCCTTTTTGTAGTAACCATATCCACCACACCATATTTCACCCTTTCCAACATATCCATCACCTATGGTTCCATCTTAAACAGACAAAAACAATTCTCTTTTCATTCCTATCACCCTAGTAACTATATAACATACAATGTGAAGACCATAGGCTGATTTTTTATGGGGGAGTTGTTCCTCGAAACCTCTTCTCATGGTGGTACATTATATTAACAAACATTACCTTCTATGACATGAACTATTTCTCACACACACTGCAGAGATCATGTGTTCTAGGGTGTTGAACCATATTCTTAAACTTCTCCATGAAAGGGGTTCATATGGAGGCCTCATAATTTTCTACCACACAATCTTGTCTTGTTACAATACTTGTAGAGAATCAATATTGACTTTCATGGACATTATATTTCATTTATAGAATTCATATATACATGAAACGAACAAACTCTTGAAAACTGTATTAGTTTTGTGTCTTTGGAAATATGGAACATAAACTTATAAATTGGTGAAAGATATTAAACATCCACCATATATATCTTCCCCTTTTTCCTTCCTAAATAATTTCTTTATATCCTGGTGTAATGTTAACATAAAAAGGGTGAGCTCAAATTCTTAGTAATGGTAAAAATGGAGAACATAAACAAACCATAAAAATTTTAACGTAAAAAACATGAACATAGTGATTAAAAATAAAAATCTTGAGTCGTGACCTAAATCATGGTAGTATGTAAGGAATAGATAATAATGGAACATTAGATATGATAGAATAGAATTAGAATAAAACCTTTAATTGTGGAAAAATAATATCCACATAAAATTATTTCCATATTATCCAATGCAATGCTCCAAGACTATCATAGTGGACAAAGTCAATTACTCAACATGGTTAACATGAAGTTCCATCCCATGTATTACTGATCCTGATTTACTTTCCATTCCATTCAAGTATATCTCATGAGATATAAATCATTACCCAATTAATTGTAGGGAGATATAGTCCCACCCATTTCATAATTAAATCATTCATACATGTGCCAAAAAAACATAAATCATTCATTATAGCATAACCCGACAAAGAAAAAGGGTTTCTTAAATATCATTTCATCATAACAAAATCCATATAAAATATAATTCCATAATTAATGAAATAAAATCATAATAATTTTAAGGAAAAAACATAACCCTATTTAAGATTGTTATCATCGATGGAAAATAATTTTTATAAAACACTTAAACATAGTTCTTGATGAAAATATCATTTCTTCTTCAAAAACATTTTATTTTCTCAAAATTCCGTGCGATTTTAAAAAAAAAATTTTAGTTGAAAATAAACTTGAAATATTTTAAAGTATTTTCATGTAAATAAGGCATTATTAATATTTAAAAATTCATTGTTTTCGTATAAGTTAAAAAAAATCATCTCCATACTTTTTCTGGAAAAGTCAAAAAGTACCATGTATGGTATAAAAAGAATGATTCCTTCCATACCATGTACTAACAGTCAAGAATGGGTAAAAATTAATTTAAACACACATTGATGAAAAATAAAAAATTTATCAATTTTTTTTAGAAAACATGGAAATGGATTGTAAATATAACCACAGAAAAAACTTACGTATAAACAATCTCAGATAAAAATGAGCTTGCAAAATTATCCCTTACCAAAGGTCATATTTCATCTATGTCTGTCCAAAACTCCTATATAGTGGGTTTAAACAAATTATTAACTTCTAACAGAACCATAATAATATATATGGTATCATATATGACTCACTTACAACTTTATATTACCATTTCATTTGTGAATTCCATGTTAAAGCAATGTTGTTGATAATAATCATTTTAATTTTCGTACGTGTATGGGCCTGTTATTATAGATATTATTAATTATATAATATTTTAGTTACTTAAAAAATGAAAAACATTATTTATATATCATATATATTAATTATATAAAAATATTTATAATATATAGATAAATGAAATGAAATACAGCACTCATGAAGACGGCAGGCCGTACGTAAACATAAACGATGTATTCGTTTCATTATTAAATTGAATGGAAGAAATTAAATGAAATATATATATATATAAATATATAAATAATCATTATTATATAAAATATTTTATGATTATTTATTATATATACTTTATAATCATTCTTAAATGGTTAAGGTGGAGAATGAATCTCATTGTGTCGTGGAGATGGTAAGCCGTACGTACGCATGTGCGATGATATTGTTCCTATAATTTTTGAATGGTATTTAAGTGGATGGTGAATAATAACTCAGAATTACTATAATGTTATGAGAATCATATAATGTTATTATTTCTACAATTATACCTATCCAATTATGGTGCTAGTGAAAAACATATTACACAACGGCGTGGAGACGATAAGTCGTGCATACACACTTGTGGTGATTTGATAATTCATAGGATAGATAGAAGTTGAAATAGAGTTATTTCATATTTATAAATAAATATAATTATATTATTGATCCTTTTTTTATTAATTTATAATGAAACAATGGAATAAGGGTAATTATAATAAAATGAAATTTTAAGGAATCAGTAGAATAGATTACCTCTTCTTCGATTGCCTCATTTAAATTTCAACTTAGGGCACTAGAGTTGATCATTTGAGAAGAAAAGAACATATATAATTTTATTTGGTAATTTTAGAAGATAAATTGGAATAGGTTGGCCGAGCATGAAGTCTCAAAATGTAGTGGAGAGGAGAGGGAGGTGGTTCCCTTTATAAGAGAGGAGAGGGGTACTTTAGGAAATTCAAAAAAATAATTTATTATAAATTTAAATTCGTTTAAATATGTACAAATCATATTTAATTCAAATATAACATGATTTTTGTTTGAATACTCATCATTTAATAATTTTAGACATGTTTTGAATAATTTTTTTATCCGTATTTTTTTTTCTAACCCTTATTTTACCCTTTTTAATCTTATTGTGATATAATGTTATTTACACATTGTGTGTTAATGTAATTAACATATCATGTCTAAAGACCCATAAAAAGTTATTTATGAAATATTAGGACTCATATTAACAATTTCATTAAGTCATATATTTTTTGTAAATTTAATATACTTGTTTATGTCATTTTTTCTATATACTTTAAATTATTAATTATAAAAAGTCATTTTCACATCCAAGTGGTTCAAAGGGTCGCAAAATTGACCCGAGAATTCGTATCATCTGAAATAACTCATCCAATAGGATTATTAAATGTTTTAGTGTACTTTAATATTATTATAATATTGTTTCTACACTTATTTTCTAGATTTACTCTTTAACCATGGTAAAAAAACAATTACTGAATATATTATTCATAATTAAAAAAAATAAAAGGTACATATTTAAAAAATTTGAACCTTTTGATTCCAAATATGGAATAAATTATTCAAAATTAAAAACACCTAATTTTCAATAAATAATCTAAAATTAACACCCATCTTCAAAACTAAAAAGTTAGTTTTTAAGAAGTTATACCTATCAAAAGATTGACATGTGTTTATTTCCAATTTAAAAATGAAATTACTCACAGTGGAAAAAAATTTAATATTTAATAATAATATAATCCAATTAAACTTAAAATAAAATGAATAAGATAATATGACTATATAAATAAAATTGATTAAAATGCAGTTTCAAATATAAATGCGGTATTTTTCACTATTCATTAAAATTTTAATTTTATTATAAAAATACCAAAAATTTAAAAAAAAGTAAAATTTTATATAATGATTCAAAAATAAGAAGATTATTTTTTTGACAATTATCTTATAAAAGTGTCATATACTAGAGTTAAAATGGGTGCTCGAACAAAATGCAGTAAAACTGCATTTTTAGAAAAATACTTATTTTATCTAAAAATATTAACTTTTTCACATATCATGTTCAACAAAATGTGTAAGAAAAATAATAATATTAAATAATATTCAAAATGTGGTTAATACTATTCATAACTGCTAGTTTATATGTCATAAAATAATAATATTTTAATAATATATCGTTGCTTAGTGAAACTTGGTATTGCTTACAATACAAGCTATCGAGGAAGGTAACTCTTGAGTGTAATACAATCCTAGTTAGTGTAGCATGTAGTGTAGGATTCCTTTGGGGTTTTGTATAACAAAATCCATACATTGTTCATTTACACATTGAAAAACATCTATACTCAATGTTGCGTGAGGTTAATTCTATCAAAAGTACTTGAAATTGTGTCCAACACAAGCCATGATGATTGTTGCATATACTGTAAGATAATAGTGTTTTGTGTATAGAACAATGTAGTCTTGGTGTAGCATACAACATAACACATAATGGAAATTAAAAGAATCAATCTCATAAAAGCGCAGTTTGTTACATTATACCCTCGTTAAAATGAATTTTGCACCAAAAATTCATTAGGGTTACTAATGGGTTTCTACTTGAATGTTTCTCTCATTGAAACCTGCATCGTAAAAAGGGATACTAAAACTTCATTTTAAAAAGAATAGTTAGAAACATAACGGTTACAGAATGTAACTCATCACTGGGTTTCTACATCGGAGAACATAGGTGGGGAGGAAAAACATGGTTATTGAAATGAAATCTAACACTTATGTTCTAATGGATATTGATAGATAATAAGGTTTGGAGAAAGTTAAATACTAGAAAGCCATAAATCTGGAATGACTTAAGGGACCATATGATTCATCAGATAATATGTTATTAGGATAACATTTTTGGTTTCAAGATCTTTTTCCTAATGTTGATGACTTTTTTCATGAAAAGAAATTCTTACTTTATTTCAGTATAATCATACCTTTGATCACTCCCTAAACAATTTCCAATTCATCTATTATTTAAACAAATGAAGTTGAGTTTTTAATTCTTGTTGTGTAAGTAGTTCATTCTATACAATGATAGGTCATTCCATCTATCACTAGTAATAAAATATGCATAAGTCCACCTAAGTGAGATTAATCATATGTAGTTCAAAAAATGTATTTATACCTTATCTATCATAATGATTGAATAAAATTAAACAATGTTATACTAACTATGTACTTCCCAATGGCCAGTGGTAGGTGATAATGTCATGATGCACTTTGTTTATGGTTTAGATTTCTCACAGCCTTGTCTAACATGACGGGTTGTTACCCGTCCTAGTAGTTGTCCTTTTTTTAAAACTATACTATTATACATTCCATAAATAATAATAAAAAGATTTATCCTTAAACCATAATATAATATTTTCAACATAATCTATCCTGAACTTTAGGATTATCCAAAATAATTCTATCCAAACTCATAAAAACAAATTACAAGAAAGGTCATATAACTGTTGAGTCAAAATTTATCTTTTGACTTATATACCTTGTTTTGGAAATCACAAATGTCTTTTACCATGCAAATCGTATTGACCATGATGATCTTACTGATCATGATGATCGTACTGACCATGTTGAACGTACTAACCATGATGATCGTACTGACCATGTTGATTATTATGACCATTATGATCGTACTTACCATGCTGATCGTACTGACCATCATGATTGTACTAACCATGTTGATCGTACTAGCCATGATGATCGTACTGACCATGCTGATCGTACTGACCATACTGATCGTACGGACTATATTTTTCATACTGACTCTGTCAATCATATCGTAATGACTCTTTCAATCGTATCGTATTGTCTCCGTCAATTATACTCACTTTTGTGTATCTTACTTTGTATCATATCAATACATTACATTTAGTAATACTTATAATATTCATAAATTCAGTACTTACTTGTTTTGGTACTTAGTCAAAAACACATGTTTCATATTAATCGTACTCCTGTTTATCATCTTTATATATCTTTTGTTTTAACCAATACAATGTTGTTAAGTTAGTTACAAACTAATCAAAACGATGTCATTCTTTCTGTTTCAATAAGACCATTATAATTCTAGGTGTCCAAGTCCCTACGAGTTTTCTGATAAGTATTACCGTTGGAGGAAATGTGACCATTGGAACCTGAGGCCTATAAATAGGAGGTCATTTGCAGCCGAGAAAGAATAACGGTGATATAACTGTGATACTTTTCTTCTATAAAGTTCTAGAGAGAGACGTTGTGACCTATCTCATGCTTTGTGCTTTGTGTGACCGATCTTCGTATCAAGGGCTTTGAAGTGATTGAAAGACAGAGGTGTTGATTACCTACAAAATCGAGGGCTTCTAGGGATAGGCAGACAGATGAACCGATCATCATATCGAGGGCTTACCAAGGTGGTGGTAAGACAGACCTCTTATCCTAGGTGAAAGGATAACCCTTCTCTATGGGTTAAAATGAATTGTAATACCTTACTTTTCCGCTGCTGTTTGTATTAGAAATGAATTTTTATTGTTTCCTTTCTTCTTTACACTTTCAATTGTAATTGTTTCAATTAAGATTATTTTATTACATATGTATTAATAGATTCTATATGCTTTATGGTATAATCTCTCACACTTTTTTTACTCTTATTATTATATTCATCTTTAATACAATTTCATTACATTTCTAATAGTATTACATTACATCATACCTATATATTCAATGCAATTGTGGTTGTTTTAATTTTATTAGTTTAATATCTTTTAAACTAATCTCCTAAGTGTTTAAAAACAATGTTTTTTAAACCTACAATTCACCCTCGTCTTGTATTGTTCCATCTAATATACATATACATCTACATATTCAATCCAACAATAACAAGCATGTGAAAAACTTTATTTATCCACATATATTATATGATTTATCTTGTTGGTCACATTCTAAACATTTGAATGACTTCATATTTCATTTTCATGACTAATGGTAATAACCTAAATTACCATATATCCTTATTGAAAACATGCATGTTTACTTATTCCAAAACTTATTTGATATATTCCTTCTGTGCTGAAAATTTCTATACTTCATCCATGAAAACATCACCCCCATCTCAAAAAATCCTTAACCCGTTCCAAGGTAACTAATATCACCAAATATACTTATTGATATCAAACATATCTTTATCCAAATATCATTATCTCTATATCATGATAATATTAATGGTTATCCATCCCTTAATCACCTTTTCATTAAATCACTTTTCTTATCCATTATAACTATTCAATGTATTCATGTAAATCATTAGAAAAAAACATGATCTAATAATCCTTATATAATCCACCTTTCATTTTTTGTGGATTCAAATAATAAAAATTATTCAATCCTTCCGCATTAATGGTAGGCATGGAAATGTCCTTCCTTGTCATAGAAGTAGAGTCTTATGTATGGTCCTTAAGTTGAGAAATGTATATGATTTCCAATGATGAGACATTTATTTCCACAACAATTCATCACTCCGTGACCCTTTTTTCCATATATATAACATCTTCCCCTCTATTTGAGATATTCATCAACATTCTTCTTCCCTTCTTCTTGAAATGTTGGAAGGTGAATCTTCCTTCCTCTTTCCTTCATAAAATTTGAAAATTTATAAAAGTGCATATTCCTTTTATTTGATGTGTTACAAATTTCACCAAATCTCAAATTGTTAATAATATATATTGATAGATGAGTTATCATAATCACAATATCTTTATCTCTTATAATTATCCAATTTATTTGATCATAATCTATAGATTTTCTATTACAGTCACTGTTAATAGAATTCCTTCTCGAGTCCTCCATTAACTAAAACCAAAAAGCACAGGGTGAAAAACACATCACATAGAAGAAAACATCATAATCAAGGAGTATTTCATTCAGTCTATAATATCTTAGGTTTCATCCTAGGTTATTCATGATCATTACCATAATTCTAAGACTGTAACCTATATTTAGACTTAAATGTAATAAAACATATAGATATAACATTGAAATATATCTAGGTATCTCACTAATGATTTCACATAGTAGTTTCCAAAGGTTAAAAAACCTTCACTCTGTTACCAAATGTAGAGATACAAGCTCTATTTACATAGAAATTACTTTTCATTTGAGTAATACATAAATGTATTAAACAAACAGACTTCAAAACACCATATTAATTTAGTGTCTTTGGAAACATTGAACATAATCTTTTAACATAGTGAAAGATCATAAAATTCTCATCTAAACATCATTATCCTTTTTTCTATCTAAATCCATTATTTATATCCATGTGAAAATATAGAATAATAATGGGGAGCTCAAATGATTAGTAAGGGTAAATATGGATAACATAAAACAAACCATAACCATTTGAACACAAAAACATGAACATAATGTTTAAACTTAAAAATATTATGTCATAACATAAATCTTGGTAGTATGTAAGGAATGGATCATACTGGAACATTAACCATGTTATAATAGAATTGGCATAAAATATTTAATTTTGGGAAAATAATAAGGACGTAGTATGACTTTTATAGTAGCCAATGCATTGTTTCCAAGACCATCATAGGGGAAAATTTCTATTAATAAACCGGGTTTACAGGTCATTCCAACCATATATTACAGAATCATATTTACTTGTTATTCCAATCCTATCAATATCATGTGATATAAATAATTACCCAATTAATTTGAGGGAGATATATATCCCACCCATCTCATAATTAAATCATTCTTACATGTGCATAAAACATAAATCATTCATCAAATCATAACCCATGAAATAAAATGGGTTTCTTAAATATCATTTTTAAAAAAATATTTTATATAAACGGTCATTCCATCAATTATGAAATAAAATCATAATAATAATAAGGATATAAACATAAACCTATGTAATTGAATTATCTTATATGGAAAATAATTTTGATAAAACACTTAAACTTAGTTCTTGAGGAAAATATCATTTATTATTCAAAAAAAGTTTCCATTTCTCACAATACCATGAAATTTTAAAAGAAAATAATTACATTGAAAATAAAAATGAAATAGTGTAGAGAATGTTTCATGGAAATATGGTGTTATAATTATGTAAAAACCCATTAATTCTATATAATTTAAAAAAAAATCCCATCGCACTTTCTCCTGAAAATTCAAAAAGTTGCTCAAATTGTAAACTAAATATTGATTCCTTCCATACCATGTAGTAAAATATAAAATGGCTAAAAATTATTTTAAAAATAAAGGGAATAATTGTAAATATTTTATGGATTAATTTTTAGAAAACATGGATATGGATGATAAATATAACCCCTGTAAATACATACATATAAACAATCTCGGATAAAAATGGGATTATAAAATTATCCCTTACCTTAGGTCTGATTTCATCAATATGTGTCTTAAACTCCTGTATAGTGGGTTTAAAAATATTATTAACTTTTAAAATATCCATAATAATATTTATTATATCATATATTATTCACTTATGACTTTATATTACCCATCCATTTGTCAGTTAAATATCAAAGCAACGTTTTGGGTAATAATCGTTTTATTTATCGTACATGTTTTGAATTGTTGTTCATGATATTATAACATAGATAATTATTAAAATACTTCTAAAATGTAAAAAAAGTATTATATATCATATATATTATCTATCTAAAAATATATATAATATTTAGATAAATGAAATGGAATACATTGTTCTTGGAGACAGTAGGCCGTACGTACGCATGACCCCTTTTTTTGTTTCCTTAATGAATTTAATGGAAGTAATTAAATGAAATATATATATATATATTAATAAATTAGAATTATTATTTTATATATTTCATAATTATTTATTATATATACTTTATAATCATTCTTAAATGGTTAACGTGGAAATGAATCTTATCGTGTCGTGGAGATGGTAAGCCTTACGTACGCAAGAGTGACACTATCATTCCCATAAATGTTGAATGGTATTAAACTGGATGGAGAATAATATCTCGGAATTAGTATAACTTTATAATAGTCATATATATTTATTATTTCCACAAATAATTCCATCCAGGTAAGGTGGTTGTGAAAAACATATTACACCGCGGCTTGGAGACGGTAAGCCCTACGTACGCACGTGGGGTGATTTTGTTTTTTATAGGATTGATATAATGTAAAATAGGGTTGTCTCATATTTATAATAAAATAACATCATATGAGCGATTCTTATGTTATTAATTTCTAAGGAAGAAACTAAAGAAGAGGATGTTGAAGAAAAAAGATATTTGAAATAATCGGTAGAAGATATTACCTCCTCCTCGATGTGCCTCCTTTAAATTTCATCATAGGGAACTAGATTTGGCCTTTTGAAAAGACCAAAACTTCTATAATTTAACTAGGAATATTTAGAATAGAAATGTTCATGGGTTGTTTGTAAGATCTAGGATCTTCATTTCAGGTATGTCCTTCTTTTTTCTGGAGATTCTGAAAAAAAGGAGGAGTTTCTGGAAATTTTTGAAGTACACGCTGTGTACTCCTTTGCTGCTCAAGGTCGTGTGTCGGATGTGTACGGTCCAAACACACGGTGTGTTAGAGTGATTTGGTGGCTACATAAATTGGATTATGGAAAAACCATGTACCCTCCGTGAACTCCAAAGCTACATGTCGTGTATTTTTCAATTTTTTTCATTAAAAGCACCGGGGTCACACCTAATCGCCAGAAAGACCTTCATCTAGGTCTCATTCGGCCGAGAGCTCCTATATGGACACGATCCATATCTGAGAACCCGAGCTTCCATCCGATCTCTATTTCAGCTGTCGTCGATTGCATTGGAACCACAACGATGAGTTCTTCCTTCTCCTAGAGCATTGTTTTCTAATTCTTCCTCATTCTTACGATATCGTGGGTTGAGCTTTTTGGACGTTTTCTCTGATCTTTGATGTTATAAGGAGAATCAATCCACGTGGTTCATGTATATTGATCTCCTAGCATCGAGGTAGGCGGTTTGTGCCTTTCTGTAGGAAGTTTTTGAATATTTCGTTTCATTCCACCAATTCTATTGAACGGTGTATTTTGTGTTTCCTATTTTTTCCCCTGTTGTTTTCCTTATTTTTCTTGATTGCTTGAGTGGAGGTCAATTCATGTGAATTGGGAATGTTTTACTATTCTCTAGATATTTTTCAATGCATGTTTTTCATCGTAGGTGTTTTTCCAGTTGCCACGCCTAGTTGTAGGTTAGTGGAACTATTGTACTGTTATTATGTTGTTCCTTAGATTGATAGCCAAGTAGTTTTTGAGGTTTAATTGGGGCGATACACATGCTATGCATGTTTGTTTTACACAGGGCTAAGAGAACCTAGTGTAGTGGACTATAGAGAGAATGGATGTAAGGGCTTCTACAGAGTGTCGTTACTTTACGATGCGAGACCATATGGGGAATTGACGATGAGTGCTTCCTCATAGAGTCTATAGTCCCTCTACGTGGGCCACATGGGGAATTTGATGTTGATTTCTTCCCTATAGAGACTTTAGTATGATATGAGACTATAGGGAGAATTGACGGTGAGTTCTTCCTCAGAGAGTCTATTCATTAGCTGAACTATATGGGTGATATTGTGTGCGCTTTCCAGAGGGTTGCTAGTACTTGTAGGTTGAACCATAAGGGTTAGGATATGAGAACTACCCAGTGGGTTACCTATTGTTTTACCTGTTGTTTTACTTTTTGTTTGGCTGTTACATAGGTACTTTATATGCTTGACACATTGGATTGTAGCTGTTGTGTGTGTCCTGTTTACTGACTCCCGTACTTTTACATTCCATGTATTCACTAACTGTTAGGCATAGATCTTTTGGTGGTTTACTACTGAGACCTTGTCTCACACCCTATTTGGGCCATGATTTTTGGCCCAAAAAGATTATATTGTTGCATGTATAGATAAGGGAAAGCGTCTTTCTACTTCAGGAACTTGACTAGTTGTGGAGCATCAGGGCATGGGACCAAGCTTGGGATTACTATGATGAGGAGTTACAAGTTTTTTTTTACTTTGGTTTAGTATTGTATACATCATTGTGACTTTTTTGGATACATTCTTAGATATATGTAGCATGCATCATTTATATATATCTGTGTGTGTGCTCCAGTTTTTTACTATTAGTCTTCAGTTGTTTTTCATTTACTCTTGTATGGATGGTTATGGTTTCTGCTTTTTTCTATTCGTTTTTCTTCTATTGTGTACTCTGCCAATGAGGGCATAGATTCCCCACTATCACACCCAATGCCCTCACTACTAGTCAGAAGCCTCTGGCATTTTGGGAAATGTTCTTGAGGTCATGTGACCAACTGGGTTCGGGGTGCCTCTGTGTGTCTACCGGAACTGGGATGTTACAAAGGGGTATCAGAGGGTTTCGGTTCTCTTGATTTACTGTTTGGAGCCTTTAGCCAGGGGTAGGATCGATTCAGTAATTGGTATTAAGCTGTTCTAGGGAGTAGCTAACCCGTATACATGGAAAAGCCAATCTACCTCACTTATTACAGTTTTCTGGTTTTGATATGCTATAGTTGATCTGATTTCACCTAGGGTGATTCACATGCTTTGTGTTGTTATTGTTTTTGATATTGTTGTTCTATTTCTATCGCAACCCGATGAGATGAGGGTATTCCTTCTCATGCATCATATTGGAACTTGTTAGAATTCACATGCCATGCATTCTCGCCATTCCATCTAGGGTGCATTAAAGATTGCATGTTGATGTGATAGACTTTGTGTAAATTAGGCATGTTGTTGTGATATATTCTTTGATAGAAGCCCTGTTGTTGATAGAGGACTGTTTGTATTGTACTCTGCTTAAATGGACACCAAATTATGGTTCTTGAGGTGTTATGGGATATCTTGAATCAGAAATTGGAAAATCATTGACTAGTTTTTCCTTATATATGACAGTATTGGATTCCATGCTTCGACTCGTGGGGAGTATGGGCCTTCACGAATCGAAATTTGGCACCTTCATGCTGTTTTTTAGTGTTTTTTGGGCTTCGGGAAGTATCAGAGCTACTATCTAGAAAAAAATAGATTACATGGCGTGTACTATATATATACACGCTGTGTAGTTTTTAAAAAGTATCACTGACTCTGTCAGCGGAAACACGGGATGTGTAAAATCTCCAGGAACACGCCATGTACGGTGGGTACATGCCATGTAGTAGTGAGCCGTGTACCCGGTCGTGTCACTAACAACCCAGGCCAGAAAAGGTTGTGTAATACATGCCATTTTTTATATAAACACGCTATGTAGACCTAATCATGGTACCTGGCCGTGTCACGAACAACACATGATAATGTCATCTCCTCCTATACACGCCGTGTTTGTTTTGAACATGTTGTGTATGAGTCAGTCGTGTACCCGGCCATGTAACTAACAACACGGGTCGTGAAAAATCTTCAAGTACATGCCGTGTTTGTTCGTAACACACTGTGTAGTCTCATTTTAAGAAGACCGTGTGGTTTAGTCGTGCAAAGAGACTCGGGAAGGGGAATAGAGTTCAAGTACACGCTGTGTGTGGGGACAACATGCCGTGTAGTTTGGGGTGTTACATGACCAAAGGTGGTGGGATTACACACCCATGTGTATGGTTTAAGTGAACACACCATGTAGTTTTTATACATGTCGTGTAGTCTTGTTTTGTAAACTTGAATGATTCCTTCTCCTGTTCCCGTTTTGTACTCTTGTGTTCTCAGTCTTTTTTTTCTAATCTAAGGTATGCTTTGATCTTTCATAGCTATGCCTCTGAGACATCCTCCGGTTGTACATCAGTTGTAGGATAGTGATTACACGCTAGATATGGACGATTAGGGACTTTCTGCCGATCCTCCAGTCGGGCCATCCTTGGAAGTGGCTGTTATACCATTTGCTGGCACTGATGCACAGTTTAGGGAACTATTTTTTAGGATAATGCAGATCTTTCAGGGAGCACCACCTCTTTCCATGACTATGGAATACTTGACGTGGGTTTTCTAGTAGCAGCATCCTCCAACGTTCTGGGGGGAAGGAGGGCCACAGGATGCAGAGTGATGGTTGGAAGCCATGCCGACAATCTTTGAGCACCTGGAAACACCTCCAGAGAGGCGGGTCAAGATCGATACCTATATGCAATGAGACTTTGCCAAGAGGTGGTGGGATGTGATCTCACAGGCGGTTCACTAGTAGGTTATGGATTAGGAAGAGTTACATCACGTGTTTTACGACTACTTCTACTTGGAGACCCTGAAGTCCAATCGAGCCCAGGAGTTCATGATTCTAGAGAAGGGTACTATTTCTTTTATGGATTATTCCTCTCGTTTCACTGAGCTGCAGTGTTTCACATCCCACTGGGGTGGAGATGGGATGTTCTTAGAAAGGAATTTTGAGGATGGTCTTAGGCGGGAGATCCACTCAGAGTTGAATATCTTCCAGTTGACTTCCATCACATCCATCGTCAACCAAGAACTGATTGAAGAGCGTAATCTGAGAGACTCCGGAGCTGTGAGCTAGGGTATTTCTGCTTCCAGAGCTAGTATTTCTCTAGTTGATAGCAGGATGCACCATTGGGAGTCTACGTGCGGTGATCCTGGGAGGTGAGACACATCTTCAGGTAGCCAGGTTGTATGCTACCAGTGTGGAAGGGCAGGGCACACGAGGGCGCAGTGCTAGAGAGACCCAGTGGAGTGCCGATCGTGGGAAAGAAGGGTCACCTTCAGCATTTCTGCCAGGTTTTCAAACCAGTATCTGGTGATGGGGGTTCTATCATGACTATTTTTTCAGGATAGGCGCCACCATTTTCTCACTAGTTAGGGAACTGAGTTCTTCCAGCCGTCCGGGCTGAGGTGGAGGTCGAGGTCGTGGCGGTCAGTCACCAGTCTTTCAGTGTCATCAGGGAGGATCAGCTCAGAGTGGTCAGGCGGGGTCACAGGGTCGTGGGGCAGGCCAAAATTTTGTGGTGGAGCATACCTATTATGAGCCGGATCCCAGACCTTCTACAGTTCTAGGAACATTTTTAGACGCCTCAGTTTTATCTTCAAGTCTTTTCAATACTGCTGCTACACATCGATTTATCTCTGTTGCTGTTGTTGAGAGCCTTGGGCTTTGTAACATTTCTTCTACTGAATTGTTGATACTAGACACACCATTGGGGATCAGGACATCTAGTATACTTCAGTTTAGAGAGTTCCCACTCGAGGTTTTAAGAGATCGTTTCTTATGGGATCTATATCTTCAAGAGATGACATGCTATGATGTAATTTTCGGGATGGACTGGTTGGTTCCCTTCCAGGAAGTCGTCGACTATTATCGTCGTAGGGTGAGTTTCAATTCACCATAGGGTGAATCATTTCTTCATAGAGGTGAATGGTATGTTCAGGCGAGTCGAGAAGGACTCAAGCATCATGGGATATGAAGGGTTATGACCAAGATTGCTAGTCTTTATCTGGATGACTAGGGGACTTCACAGTTAGAATTTTCTCTTGTGGTGGATCCTTTCAGGGATGTCTTTATAGAGGAATTTTCAGGATTTCCTCTAGAGCGTGAGGTAGAATTATCTATTGAGATCGTGCTAGGAGCGGCACCTGTGTCCATCCCTACATATAATATGGCTTCACCTGATTTTCCGGAGCTCAAGAACCAGTTGGAAGAGTTACAGGCAAAGGGTTTCATCTGACTCTGTAATTCTTCTTGGAGTTCGCCTATCCTATTTGCGAAGAAGGAAAACTGTACCCTTAGGATCTATGAGGATTATAGGAATCTAAACCAGTTGATGGTCAAGAATTTATATCCCTTGACAAGGATTGATGACCTTTTAGATCAACGTTGAGGAGCCCGGGTGTTCTCGAAGATCGATTTAAGGTCCGGTAATCATCAGTTGCGCGTTAGACCATCAGATATACCTATGATAGCCTTCATGAGTAGGTATGGTCTCTACGAGTATACGGTTATGCCATTTGGTCTCACGAATGCGCTAGTAGTTTTCATGGCACTGATGAACTGAGTGTTCCATCCTTACTTGGATTTCATTTTCGTGGTCTTCGTTGACGATATCTTGGTGTAATCTCACAATCAACACGACCATGCTACCCATCTTGAGATTGTTCTGAGTACACTGAGAGAGCATCGAATTTATGCTAAACTTTTGAAGATCCACTTTTGGAAGGATCATATTCACTTCTTGGATCATGTTATCTCAGTTGTAGGAGTATCTATGGACCTAGAGAAAGTGAGAGCTGTAGTTTTCATGGGAGTAGCCGAAGAATGTTTTTGAGGTACGGAGTTACCTAGGGATAGCTGGATACTACAGACTCTTCATTCAAGACTTTTCACATGTAGAAGAACCACTGATAGGTATGACCAATAAGGGGGACATGTTCTTATGGTCAAATTCTTATGAGTCAGCCTTTCAGGAGCTGAAGGGAAGGTTGACGTCAGCACTGATACTAGTCATGCCAGAGCCAGGAAAGAGCTATACTATTTATTGTGATTCTTCAGGTATCGGAATGGGGGTTGTGCTTATATAGGAAGATGGATTCATTGCGTACGATTCTCGGCAGTTGAGTCCACATGAGAGGAACTACCCGATGCACGATCTAGAGTTGGAAGCTGTTGTTCATGCCTTCCACTGTTGGAGACATTTCCTTCTGTGAGAGCACTTTTTGTTTTTCACCGACAACAAGAGTCTCAAGTACATCTTCACTCAGCGTGATATAAATCTGAGACAACACAGGTGGGTTGAGTATATCCAGTTGTTTGATTTTGAGCTTGCATATACACCGAGAAAGGGCAACACAGTGGTAGATGCGTTGAGTAGGAGAACTCAGATTCAGGCAGTTCAGGAGGCCAACATTGAGTGTAATCTTATGGATATGTTATCAGACATGCATCTATAGGTGCTCGAAAGATAGGGAGAGACTTACCTATCTTCTGTAGATTTTACCTCTACATTTCATGATCGGGTGTGGATGAGGCAGCTATTATACCCAGAAGGCTTAGTTATGCGGGAGGGTGTGTCAGGAGAGGACCCTCTTCCTGGATGGAAAGTGGGCAAGGATGAGATCTTGCATTTCCAGGGACGCATATGGGTGCCAGCAGACATACGTGAGGAGAAAATGTAGGATTTTTCATTCCTCAGTTTGGGCTGTTCATCCTGGCATCACCAAAATGTATCGGGATCTTCATCGCCGGTAATGGTGGCTAGGTAAGAAGATAGATGTTGCTGGTTTCATCTTAAGGCGTTCTACTTGCCAGCAGGTGAATGCAGAGCATCAGCAACCAGTAGGCCTTTTACAGCAGCTACCCATTCCGGAGTGGAAGTGGAACAATGTTGTGATGGACTTAGTGACCGGATTTCCGAGGTCACCTCAAGAGAACAATGTTGTTTGGGTTATCGTCGACAAGCTTACGAAGGTTTCTCATTTCTTACCAATCATGGAGACCATCAGTGTTGATGATATGGGATGACTATACATCTGAGAGATTTTACGTCTGCATGGAGTTCTACACTCTATTGTCTCAGATAGGGATGCATGCATAAATTGTCAGTTCTAGCATGGGCTTCAGAGGGATTTGGGTACATAGGTACTTTAGAGTATAGCATACCATCCCCAGACAGATGGCCAGTCCAAGCGTATGATTTAGGTGCTTGAGGATATGCTCCGAGATTACATTCTAGACATAAGTTGTTCATGGGAGAAGCATATCCCTGTTGTGGAGTTCACCTACAACAACAATTTTCAGGAGACCATTCAGATGGCACCATATGAGGCATTGTATCGTAGGCCATGTCGATCACCTTTATGATGGCTGGAGGTAGGAGAGGCAGCTTTACTGGGACCTAATATTGTTCAGGAGACCTCATAGCAGATAGAGTTGATTCGGAAGAGGATGGCTACAACACAGTCTCGAAATAAGTCTTATGGTGATCAATGAAGACGACCTCTAGAGTTTGAGGACGGGGATCAGGTTTTCCTACATGTAACACCGACCCATGCACGATGCCTTCAATGCCTCTAAGCTCCGATGTTACTTTTCAAACCCTTCTCATGTCTTTCTGCCTGAGGAGTTTGGGCTCGAAGCGGATAAATCATTTGAGGAGAATCCTATCCAGATTTTCGATCGTAGTACGAAGGTTCTTCGTGGGCGGTATGTTCCTCTAGTATGGGTTCTATGGCCGCACGGGCGAGTACAGGAGGCGACATGGGAGAGGGAGGCTGATGTACGATCGAAGTGGCCGGAGCTGTTCAGGATTTCTTCTTATACGACTCGCTAGGGAAATTCAGGGATGAATTTCTTTAAGGGGGGATGTTTCTAAGAACCCGGATCTTCGTTTTAGGTATGTCATTATATTTTATGGTGTTTTTGAAAAAAAGGAGGAGATTCTTGACATTTTTTGAGTACTCGTCGTGTACTTTATGAGTACACGTTGTGTACTCTTTTGTCACTCAAGGTTGTGTGCTCGTCGTGTCCGCGCCACACAGACAGTGTGTAAAAGTGATGTGGAGGCCACTTAAATCAGAGTATGGAAAAACTGAGTACAAGTTTTTTACTCTATAAGAACACACCATATATTTTTATTTTATTCATTAAATGCATCGGGGTCACACCTAATCGCCAGAACGACCTACATCGAGGTCTCGTACGGCCGAGAGCTCTCATACGGCCTCGATCCTTCTCTGATCCCCCGATCTTCCATCCGATATTCATTTCAACCTCCATCGATTGCATTGAAACCATATCGGTGTGTACTTCCTTCTCCTAGAGCCTTTTTTCCAATTATTCCTCTTTCTCAAGATTTTGTGGGTTGAGTGTTTTGGACTTTTTCTCAGATCTTCAATGTTGTAAGGAGAATCAATCATAGTGGTTCACGTATAACGATCTCCTAGAATCAACGTAGGTGGTTTGTACATTTCTGTAGGAAGTATTTTATTATTTTGTGCAATTACACCAATTCCCTTGAATGGGGTATTGTGTGTTTCCTATTTTTTCTCCTATTGTTTTCCTACATTGCATGATTTCTTTAGTAGAGGTCAATGCTTGTCAATAGGGAAATTTTTATTGTGCTCTGGATGTTTTTCCACGCATTTTTTTCTTGTTTGGTGTTTTTCCAGTAGCCATTCTTAGTTGTAGGTTAGTGGAACTATTGTAATTTTATGTTGTTGTGCCTTAGATTGATAGGCAAGTAGTTCTTGAGGTTTACTTGGGGTGATACGCACGCAATGCATGTTTTTTTACATAGGGCTGAGAGAACCTAGTCTAGAGTACCATAGAGAGAATGGACGTAAGGGCTTATCCAGAGTGTAATTAATTTACGATACGAGACCACAGGGGAATTGATGAGGAGTGCTTCCTTAGAGAGTCGGTAGTTCTCGTCGTGGGCCACATGGGGAATGTTATGTTGAGTGATTCCCCAGAGATCTTTTGAAACACCCTGATATTTTATGAGATGTATATTTTTTAGGTATTATTTTATACGCAAAGAAATCTTTCACTGCACACAACACTACTTTTTCTTGGGTTACACGCAATCGTGACCTTACTTGATAGCGTGTGTAGTACGCAATACCAAGTTTAACTAAACAGCCATATATTATTATATTATAAACTTGCAGTTATGAATAATATTAACTGAATTTTGAATTTCATAACATTATAATTCATCTTACAAATTTTCTAGAATGAGGTATGAATACTAAATCAATTTTTCAGATAAAAGAAATATTTTTCAAAAAATGCATTTTTATCGTCCTTTGATGGCGCACCCATTTTAAATATAGTTTTTTACACGTTTATAAGTTAAATTTTAAAAAATAAAATTCTTCTTTGGAATCAGGATATGAAAATTTATTTTGGAGAAAATTTTCATCTTATTCTGGTAACTTTCATATTTTGATGAATAGTAAAAACATGTTATATTTTAATTAAAAACAACTTTTTTCATCGCAATAATTTATATTGTAAAACTATAACATTGAATGATTTTAAAATATAAATATAATATATTTTTACCATTTAATATAATGTCTTTCATTAGCATTAATTTTACATTTAATTCACAGATAAAAACATTTCAATCTTTGGCAATGTTTTATCTTTTAAAACCTGTTTCCATAACAAAGAGATTAATTTTAAATTAATTAGTGAAAATTATGTGTTTTGAATTTTGAAAAATTTATTCCGTATTTGGAATAAGTGGGTCCAAATTATTTTAATAGGTTACTTTTATTTTTTTTATTATGAATAGTATCAACGGTAATTTTTATTTACTGCGGTTAAAGGTAAATAGGGTAATTCAAGGTTAAAAGAATATTATAATAATTCAAAATTACCATGAAGCATGACCTATCCTTATTGGATGAGTATCTTCCGACCATGGGCATCCTTGGGTCGATTTTGGGACCCCATTGAGCCACATGGTAGGGATAATGACAATTTGGATTAATTAATTTAATGTAAAGGCAAAATTGACATTAACAAAAATATTTTAGTAATTATTTTTTATAAAGAGTTATATAAATTATATTTTCGACTATAAATATTCATTGGAAAGATAAAAACATTTCCTACATGATGATTCTTTTTTTATAATTTTCAGACATAAAATAAATTAAATTATTTATGACACAATAATGATGAAGTATTTACCTCATTATTAAATGATTTAAATAAATAAGATTATAATGAGTAAACTATTTTCTAAAACATGTCCAATTATGATGGGATAATTTTATTTCTACCATGAAACATCTTATATTCATCTTTAATTATTTTTGGAACTTTTGAAACCGAAGATAAGTTTATAATAAAATAATATTTCCACACTTTCCAAATGTGCCCCTCTCCTCCCTTATAAAAGGGCAGCTACTCCCTCTCCTTCTCACACCAATTGGAGCTTTCACTCTCAGCCAAACCCTACCCATTTACATCCCCACTTACTTAGAAACCTACTGGAGGAACTGTTCATCTCAAAAGGCCAACTCTAGTGCCCTAAGAGAATGTTTAAAGGAGGCACTTCGAGAAAGAGGTAATACCTTCTACCATTTTCTTCAAGTTCCATTATTCTTCAACTCCCTCTTCATTAGTTGTTTCATTATGAAGTAATAACATTAGTATCCCTCATATACTGATATGTTATTATAAATATGAAACAACCCTATTTCACCTCTTATCCATCTTACGGTAAACAAAATCATTGCGCGTGCGTACGTACAGAATAACGTCTCCACGCCGTGGTGTAATATGTTTTCCACCAACACCTTACATGGATGGGTATAATGGTGTAAATAAACAAATATATATGATTATTTTAAAGTGGTATTTATTCTGAAATATTATACATACACTTCAATACATTTCCACGATCTTGGGAACGATATCATCGCTCGTGCGTATGTACGGCCTACCGTCTCCACGATGTGATGCCACTTGTTCTATATGATATTCATTGAATAATTATTATATAAATGAATTGAATGAATTAATATGATATATATTACACTAATTCCATTATATAAATGACTTATCTATATCATATAAAGAGGAATAAGAATTTATTCGACAAAACAGGCATAAGAACATAATGCAATAAACACCCGAAAAACAAGTAGCAACGAAATATTACTACTAAGAAGATACAAATATAACAATATATTATATCTTAACAATGAATATGATTCTATATTAATTCAATTACATTATTTAAATCGTTATACAAGAGGTTCAGACACATGCAAAGCATATCGGACCTACGGTAAGGGAAAATCTCACAATCTCATTTTTATCCGAGATTGTTTATACTTTGGTATTTATTGGGGTGTGTTTTATCATCCACATACATGTTTCCTTAATATTTAATATTATTTCTATCCTAATTCAATTTTTTAAATCCAATTTTACCCTTCGGTGAGTTTTTAGTAAAATATATGAAAGGTATCTTTTGTCATTTTTCGTACGAGGTACTTTTTGACTTTTCCATCCAAAGTACGAGAAGAATGTTTTTTTAAATTATATGGAATGAATGGATTTTTATGATTCCATAAAAAAATATTTACATGAAGCTTTATTTACAATTTTTCATGTTTATTTTTCATTAACTTCTTTTAGTTTAAAATGTTACGACATGTTATGAAAGGAAAAATGTTTTTGAAGTAGAAAGGATATTTTCCTTAAGAGTGGAGGTCAAGTGTTTTATCAAAATTATTTTCCATATAAGATAATATATGGGTATGTTTCTATCCCAATTATTAAATTTATTTCATTGTGTTATTATGGAATTATTTTTATGAAGTCCTTTTATGGATTATGTTATGATGGCATGATGCTTATGAATCCCATTTTTATTACATGGGTTATGTTATGATGTATGATTTATGATTTTGTGGCACACATAAGAATGGATTCATTATGAGATGGGTGGGACCCATATCTACCCCCAATGCATTGGGTAACGATTTATATCTCATGAGATAGACATGGCTGGAACGGCATGTTATACCAGTTCAGTGATGCAGGACTGGAACGAGGAGTGAACTAGGTTCAGTAATGGACTTTGTCCTCTATGATGGTCTTCGCAATGAGCCTTGACTAATAGAAAATGATTTTCTATGATTATGTTTGTATTCCACAGAGTTTCACGTTTTATGTTATTATTATTTGGTATTAATTTTCATTACAATGATTTATCCCATTACATGATATTATGATCTCTTTTTCAGGTTATGATTTTCAAAATTTTATGTTTTTATGAATATGATATGAATGATATTTCTTTTGTTTACCTTTACTGAGCATTTGAGCTAACCCTTTTGTATGTTTTCTTCTTCCCAGGTCAGGAAGAAGGATATTAAGTATGATATACAAAAAAGGGACTCTAGATATGATGAAATAAATGGGAGATAATGTAGATTCTTTATGAACCTGTTTTTTATGTTTCCTAGTTTCTAAAGACACTATATCTATACGGTAATTTCATGGTTTTGATATATGTTTTAATAAGTATGCTTCATATTTTATGTAATAACATTGTATGTAAAGTATGGGTCGTTATAGTTGGTATCAGAGAAAAGGTATAGTCATCCTTTGGAAACAAGGATGTGAAAGCCTTAGTAAGAACCCTAAGGATATGTATAAGCATAGAACACAATATTAGTGTTTTAGAAATGGCCATGAGTAACCTATGATAAGACCTTAACTATGAAATTTTAATCTTGATTATGTTGTTTTCATATTATGATTAGTGTTGATCACACTATGTTTCTTGGTATTAGTTAATGGCTGGAACCCGAAGTGACCGAGTTAATGATGAATGCGATGGGAAATGCAATGATTGTCCCCCTGATCAGCCAAACATTCTGGGAGCTGGAATGAAAATTCCTGTATCCATGCTCACACAACATTATCAAGCTATGAACCATGCAGGACTTCCAAACGAGCAATGGAAGGAGGAACATTCTGTTGAATCCTTCATGAGGCAGCATCCACCATCATTCAGTGTGTCTTATGATCCATTTGTAGCTGAACAATGGAGTAGAACCACTGAAAAGATATTTTCAGTTCTACAATGTTCTGAACATGAAAAAGTCATCTTAGCAGTGTATCATTTGGAAGGTGATGCTGATTAATGGTGGAATCTTATCAATAATATGAGTAAAAGAGATGAAATTGAGTCCATGGAATGGGACGAGTTCAAGAACTTATTTTTCAGTAAGTACTTCCCTCATATTCTTTGAACAAAGATAGAGAAGGAGTTTCTTGAACTGAAGCAAATGGATGATGAATCTATTAGTACCTACAAAGAAAATTTTACAAGACATGCAAGGTACGCTTCCAGAATTATTATCCAACCTGAGAGTAAAATCAATCGATTCATTAGTGTCTTAAAACCAAGTCTTAGAAGGGAGTAATCCATAAGGGACTTCAATATCTACAAGGAAATTGTTCAATGTGCTCTCAAGGCTGAGATGGATATTGGAGTAACCCATCAGTCATATGGGTTTGATAAGAAGAGGAAAATTTAATTCAAAGGAAAATATAAAGACCACCCTGAAAAGAAGATGATTTTTCCTTTATGCTCAAATTGTGGAAAGAAACATGGAGGTAATTATCTTAAAGGGATAAGAAAATGATTTAAGTGTGGAAAAGAAGGTCATCGGGAAATTGAATGTCTAAATAATGGGAAGAAGATGTCTAATGATGCGAACAAAGAAAGGGATACACAGAATGCACCTCCTACACTTCACTGTTTCAAGTGCAAGGAGATGGGGAATTATGCCAATCAATGACCAAATCCAAGGGTTGTTGATGATGATCGAAATCCACAAACTCTTAAGGCTAAAGAAAAAGGAAAGACACATGAAATTACTGTCAGCGATGTGGAGTACGACAACAAAGTGGTGAAAGGTACACTTACCATCCACTCTAAAGTAGAAAATTTTTTATTTGATTCTGAATCCACCAACTCTATTATTTCTGACAAATTTTCTAATGGTATCTCTATATTACCTCAACAATTAGATGTTGATTTAGGTGTGACAACTCCTAATGGAACAACGGTCACATCAAAAGTTTTTTAATTCTTCTCCCATTGATGTGTGTGGGAAAGTGATTCCTGCAAATCTTGTGATCCTTCCTATAGTGGTATTTGATGTGAATCTTGCGATGGATTGGATTTCTTTATACCGAGCTCATATCAATTTCCAAATAAGGGAAATCACATTTAATATTCCATATCAATCTATGATCGTCTATCGATGCAAGGATGAATATAACCTTCCGGAGGAAATTTCTTCCATCATATGGGTCTTGATTCCACTAAATGAAGGTTATTTATCTCAAATGGTTGGGTAGAAACTCTCAATTATGAATACACCCATTGTACAGGAGTTTTATGATGTCTTTCCGGAGGAATTTCCAGGTCTTCCACCAAATCGTGAAGTTTAGTTTTCAATAGAACTCATGTCGGGTGTTATACCTATTTCAAAGACAGCTTATAGAATGGCCCCAGTTGAGTTGCAGGAATTGAATAAGCAACTCCAAGAGAATCATGATAAAGGATTCATACGCCCCAGTGCGTCAACTTGGGGAGCACCTGTTATATTTGTTAGGAAGAAAGATGGATCAATGAGACTCTTCATTGATTACCGAGAACATAACAAGATCTCTATCAAGAAAAAATATCATCTCACATGCATTGATGACTTATTTGACCAACTATGCGGAGCTCAATACTTTTAGAATATTGATCTTCATTCAGGGTATCATCAATTAAGGGTCAAAAAAGAGGATATATCAAAGACGGATTTCCGTATAAGGTATGGAGACTATGAATTTTTAGTGATACAATTTGGTATTACTAATTCCCATGATATCTTCATGGATCTAATTAATATAGTCTTTAGAGACTATCTTGATCAGTTTTTAGTAGTCTTTATATACTATTTTCGTGTCTATTCAAAGAGAAAGGAATAACATGGAGATCACATGAGAATTGTATTGAAGACCCTGAGAAAGGAGAACCTTTATGCCAAATTTACCATGTGTGAATTTTGGATTAAAAAAGTTTCATTTTTGGGTCACATAATCTCAAAAGAGGGGATATCTGTGGATCCAGCAAAAATAGTGGTTATTGAAAGATGGTCGAGATCAACAACAGTAACTAAGATCCAATGTTTTCTTGGCTTTTCTGGATATTACCGATGTTTTGTGAATGATTTTTCAAGGATATCTAACCCACTAACCAAATTGACTCGGAATGGAGTGAAGTTTGTTTGGACAGAGGAATGTGATGATAATTTCAAGTGGTTAAAAAGAAAGTTATCTAGTGCACCTTTTCTCACACTTCCTTGTAGTGGAGAAAGGTTTGTGATCTATAGTGATTCATCCAAGAAGTGATTTTGGTGTGTTCTCATGCAACACGGTATGGTGATAGCTTATGCCTCACAAAAGTTGAAAATCCATGAGCAAAATTACCCAACTCATGAATTGGAGTTAGCTACGGTAATCATTGCATTAAAGATTTGGAGGCATTATCTTTATGGAGAAAGGTGTGATATTTATACTAATCATAAAAGTTTAAAGTATATTTTCACACAAATGGAGCTGAATATGCGCCAAATAAGATGGTTGGAGCTAATTAAGGATTATGACTGCTCAATTCATTACCACCCTGGGAAAGCAAACAAGGTGGTAGATGAATTATGTCGACAAGACCATGCTAGCATATCCATGATGAGGATCACAAAATATCGAATATTTATGGGTTTACAAAGGATGGATCTTGGAATTATAATTGAAGGGGAAAAATTTTATCTATCTCAAATGAATGTTCAACCATCTATACATGTGAGGATTAAAGAGGTGTTGAAACAAGATGTGGTGTTACAAAAGTAGGTGAAAAATGTTCCTGAATTCAACCTTGATTGTGATGGGATAATAAGTTTTAGGATCTGTTTTTGTATTCCTCCCATAAAAGAATTAAAGAAGGAGCTGCTGGATGAGGCTCATAGTTCTTCATTTTCAATTCATCCTGGAAGTAAAAAGATGTAAAGGGACCTGAAAGAGTACTTCTGGTGGGATGGCATGAAAAGAGATGTTGCTGAATATGTCTCTCGATGCTTGGTTTGTCAGCATGTTAAAGATGAGAGACAAAACTTAAAGGTAATGTTACAACCATTACCCATACCAGAATGGAAGTGGGAAAACATCACTATGGACATTGCCACCAGACCTCCTAAAACATCCAAAGGCAATAATGCTATCTGGGTTATAGTTGATCATCTTATGAAGACGGCACACATCATTTCTATTAGGTAAGATTTCCCTCTGGATCAGCCTTCTAGGTTATATGTAATGGAAGTGCTAAGATTGAATGGAGTACCACTTTCTATTGTATCTGATCGGGATCCATGGTTTACCTCAATGTTTTGGCGAAGTCTTCAGCATACTCTAGATACTGAGTTGAGTTTCAGCACTGCTTACCATCCTCAGATAGATGGTCAGTCTGAGAGGAAATTTCAAACTCTAAAAGACATGTTGAGAACATGGTCTATGGATTTCAAATTTGGTTTGAATCAACACCTATCTTTGCTGGAATTTTCATATAAAAATAGCGTTCACTCCAGTATTCTGATGGCTCCTATTGAAGCTCTCTATGGAATGAAATGCAGGACTCCAACTTGCTGGGATGAAGATGAAGAAAGAAAGCTATTAGGACCTGATCTTGTTGATGATATTGCAGAAAAAGTCTGATCTATTCAATAACACATAATAGAATCTCAGAGTTAACAAAAAAGTTATGTCGACAACCGAAGAAAAGACCTAGAGTTTGAAGTGGGTGATAAAGTGTTCTTACGAATATCTCCCTGGAAGAGAGTAATGAGATTTGGGAAGAAGGGAACGTTGAGCCCGAGATATATCGGTCCTTTTGAAATTATGGATCGTGTTGGGAAGGTTGCTTACAGATTTCCACTTCCACCGAATCTCTCTCAAGTTCATGATGTGTTCCATGTATCTCTCCTGAGGAAGTACATAACTGATCCTTCACAAGTACTAAGCTCAAAAGTTGTACCGCTGGAGTAAGATAATTCTTATGGAGAACAAACAATAGAGATTCAGGATCGTAGCGAAAAAGATATGCGAAACAATACCACTCATTTGGTTAATGTTTTATGGAGGAACCACCAATTAGAAGAAGTTACATGGAATCTTGAGGATATGATGAGGGAGAGGTATCCTCATCTATTTTTTACGAAGTGACGAATTTCGAGAGAAAAATTCATTTTAATGGGGGTAGAATGTAACACCCTGATATTTTATGAGAAATATATTTTTTATGTATTATGTTATACGCAATGAAATATTTCATTGCACACAACACTAGTTTGGCTTGCGTTACACGCAATCGCGACCTTCCTCGATAGCATGTGTAGTATGCAATACTGAGTTTTACTAAACAACGATATATTATTATATTATAAACTATCCCTTATGAATAGTATTAAGTGAATTTTGTATTTTATAACCTTATAATTCATCTTACATATTTTCAAGAATGAGGTTTGAAAACAAAATCAGTTTTTTCAGATAAAAGAAGTATTTTTCAAAAAATGTAATTTTACCACCTTTTGAATGGGAACCAATTTTAAATCTAGTTTTTGACATGTATATAAGTTCAATTTGAAAAAATAAAATTCTTCTTTGGAACCAGGATATAAAAATTTACTTTGGATAGAATTTTCATATTATTCTAGTAACTTTCATATTTTGATGATTAGTAAAAACACGCTATATTTTAATTAAAAACAACTTGTTTCATCGCAATAATTTATATGGTTAAATTATAATATTTAATGGTTTTAAAGTATAAATAGAATATATTTTTACCATTTAATATAATTTATGTCATTATCATTAATTTTACATTGAATTCATAGGTAAAAACATTTTAATCATTGGCAATGTTTTAACTTCTAAAACCCGTTTTCTTAACAATGAGATTAATTTTAAATTAATTACTACAAATTCTGTGTTTTGAATTATGAAAAATTTATTCCATATTTAGAATTATTGGGTCCAAATTATGTTAATAGGAAACTTTTTTCTATTATGAATAGTAACTTCGGTAATTTTTATTTACTGCGGTTAAAGGTAAATAGGGTAATTCAAAGTTAAAAGAATATTATAATAATTCAAAATTACAATCACAATTGTCCTAACCTTATGTTATGAGTATTTTCCAATCATGGTAATCCTTGGGTCGATTTTGGGATCCCATTGAGCCACATAGAAGTGATAATGATAATTTGGATTAATTAATTTAATTTAAAGTGAAAATTGACATTAACAAAAATATTTTAGTAATTAATTTTTATAAGGAGTTATATAAATTATATTTTCATCTATAAATATTAATTAGAAAGATAAAACGATTTCCTACGTGTTGACATTTTTTAAATAATTTTTAGACACCAAAGATATTAAATTATTTATGACACAATAATGATGAAGTATTTTCCTCATTAATAAATTATTTAAATAAAGAAGATTATAATGATTAAAATATTTTACAAAACATGTCTAATTAGGATTTGAAGATTATATTTCGACCATGAGTCATCTTATCTTTATCCATAATGATTTTTGGACCTTTTCAAACCGATGATAAGTTTATAATAAATTAATATTTCCACAACTTCCAAAGGTGCCCCTCTCCTCCCTTATAAAAGGGAACCTCCTCCGTCTCCTCATCACACCAATTTTAGCTTTCAGGCTCAGCCAATTCCTGACCATTTCTCATCCCCACTTCTGTATAAACCAACTAGTAGTACTGGTCTTCTCAATAGACTAACTCTAGCGCCCAAAGAGAATGATTAAAGGAGGCATTTTGAGAAAGAGGTAATACCTTCTACCGTTTTCTTCAAATTCAATTCTTCTTCTACTACCACTTCTTTAGTTGATTCATTATAAAGTAAAAACATAATTATCCCTCATATACTGATATGTTATTATAAATATGAAACAGCACTATTTCGCCTCTTATCCATCCTACGGTAAACCAAATCACCGCGCATGCGTACGTACAGAATACTGTCTCCACGCCGTGATGTAATATGTTTTCCACCACCACCGTACATGGATGTGTATAATGGTGTAAATAAATAACTATATATGATTATTTTAATGTGTTATTGATTATGAAATATTATACATAAAATTCAATACAATTCCACGTTCATGGGAATTATATCATCGCTCGTGCGTACGTACGGCCTACCATCTCCACGATGTGATGCGACTCGTTCTATATGATCTTCATTGAATAATTATTATATAAATGAATTGAATGAATGAATATGATATATATTACACTAATACCATTCTGTAAATTATGTATCAATATCCTATAAATAGTAATAAGAATTTATTCGACAAAACACGGATAAAAACATAATGCAGTAAACACCCAAAAAACAAGTAGCAATGAAATATTACTACTAAGAAGATACAAATATGACTATATATGATATCATAACAATTATTATGATTCTGTAATACGTCAATGACAATATTTAAATCATTATACAGGAGGTTCGGACATGTACAATTAATATCGGACCTAAGGTAAGGGAAAATCTCACAATCTCATTTTCATCCGAGATTGTTTATACTATGGTATTTACTAGGGTGAGTTTTATCATCCACATCCATGTTTCCACAATATGTAAAATTATTTCTATCCTAATACATTTTTTCAAATCCAATTTAACCCTTCTGTGAGTTTTATAAAAATATATGAAAGAAATCTTTTGTCGTTTTTCATATGAGGTACATTTTGACATTTCTGGGAAAAGTACGAGAAGAATGTTTTTTTAACTTATACAACATGAATGTATTTTTATGATTCCATACAACATTATTTCCATGGATATTACGTTACAAGTTTTCAATTTTATTTTTAATTAACTTCTTTTAGTTTAAAATGTTATGACATGTTAGGAAAGGAAAAATGATTTTGAAGTAGAAAGGATATTTTCCTCAAGAATGGAGTTCAAGTGTTTTATCAAAATTATTTTCCATCTAAGATAATATAGGGTTTTTTTCTATCCCTATTATTACATTGATTTCATTATGTCATGATGGAATTATTTTTATGATGTCCTTTTATGGATTTTGTTATGATGGCATGATGTTTATGAATCCCATTTTTATTACAAGGGTTATGTTATGATGTATATTATATGATTTTGTGGCACACATAAGAATGGTTTCATTATGAGATGGGTGGGACCTATATCTCCCTCCAATGCATTGGGTAAATATTTATATCTCATGAGATAGACATGGCTAGAACGGAAAGCTAAACCAGTTCAGTGAGACAAGACTGGAATGAGGAGTGAACTTGGTTCAGTAATGGACTTTGTCCTCTATGATTGTCTTTGAAAATAGCCTTGACTAATATGAAATGATTTTCTATAATTTTGTGTGTATTCCAAAAATTTCATGTTTTAAGTTGTGATTATTTGAGATTACTTTTCATTTCTATGATTTATCTCATGACATGATATTATTATCTCTTTTCCAGGTTATGATTTTCCAAATGTTATGTTCTTATGAATATGATTGGACTGATATTTCTTTTGTTTTCCCTTACTGAGAATTTGAGCTCACCCTTTTGTATGTTTTCTTTTCCCTAGGTTAGGAAGAAGGATATGAAGTTGGATATGCCAAAAAGGGACTATAGATGTGATGAAATAAATGAGAGTCAATGTAGATGCTTTAAGAACCTGTTGTTTATGTTTCCCAGTTTCATAAGACACTATACCCATACGGTCCTTTCATGGTTTTGTTATATGTTGTAATATGTATGCTTGAACTCTGAAGTAATAACAATGTATTTAATGTGTGGGTCGTTATACCTTTAGTACGATGTGATAATATAGGGGGAATTGACGGCGAGTGCTTCATCAGAGAGTCTATTCTTTAGCTGAACAAGAGGGGTGAGACTGTGTGTGCTTCCCAAAGGGTAGCAAGTACTTGTAGGTTGAAACATTAGGGTTATTCTAGGAGAACTACCTAGCGGGTTACCTATTGTTTTACCTGTTGTTTTACTTTTTGTTTGGCTATTACCTGGGTACTTTATATGCTAGAAAATGTGGATTGTAGCTGTTTTGTGCTTCATGTTTACTGCTTCTCATACTTTTACTTGCCATGTATTCACTAACTATTAGGCACAGATCCTTGGGTGGTTTCCTACTGGGACCTTATCTCACACCCTGTTTGGGCCATGATTTTGGTCCCAAACATATTATATTATTGCAGGTATATATAAGGGTTAGAACCCTTCTACTTCAGGTACATGACTTGCTGTGGAGTTGGAGAGCCTGAGACCAAGATAGGGCTTGTGATGCTTAGGAGGTACATGTTTTATTTTACACTTTGGTTTAGTATTTTATTCAGTAATGTGACTTGTTTCGCTGCTTTCCCAGACATATATATCATGCATCATTTATATATATGTGTGTGTGTGTGTGTGCTCCAGTTGTTTTCTGTTAGTCTTCCGTTGTTTGTCGTTTACTCTTGAATGGATGGTTATGGTTTCTGCTACTGTATATTAATTTTTCTTCCACTGTGAACTCTGCCAATGAGGTCATAGTTTCCCCACAATCACACCCAAGGCCCTCACTGCTAGTCAGTAGCCTCTCGCATTTGTGGAAATGCGCTTGAGGCCATTTTACCAAACGGGTACAAGGCACCCCTATTTGGCTTCCGGAACCGAGACGTTACATTGTTTGAGCATGAAGACTTAGAATTGAGTGAAGAGGAGAGGGAAAGGGATCCCTTTTAGAAGGGAAGAGAGAGGTACTTTAGGAAACTCTCAAAATATTAATTTTTTAAAAATTTTATTTTTATTAAAAATGGTCCAAAACATTTTTAATTCCAATATAATATAATGTTTGATATAATACACATCATCCAATAATTTTTAGATATGTTTTGATTGATTTTTTTCCTTATATTTTTGGTTTAACCCTTATTTTACCCATTTTAATCATACAATGATATAATGTTATTTACATTTGGTGGGTTAATGTAATTATCATATCATGCCATATAACCCAAAAAAAGTTTTTATGACATATTTTGACTCATATTAACCATTTGGAATAATCATTGATTTTTATGAATTTAATATCCTTTAAAAACTATTTTATGTTTTATGTTATGAATTATGTCTATTTTTGGACAGTATCCATACATGAATTTTTTTAAAAAAAATTATAAGAACCATATTCCTTCTAACCAAAGGTATTAAATCATCCCATATATGTCATTAAAGCCCAGAACCATCATGGATGGAATCAAAATTTTAATATTAAATTTATTTTAATATTTATTATCTAATTTATTTAAATCATTCATTAATAAGTTAAACATTACATCATCATTATTTTATAAGTATATTTATTTATTTTGTGTCTAAAAATTATAAATGACATTCCAAGATGAATGACATATTTTTATGTTTCCAATGAATATATATTTTGGAATTTTTCTTTTCTGTAAATGCATATTAAAATTTTATTATTAAAAAGATACAAGTTTATGTCATTTTAAAAGTTACTTTAAATTAATTCTTATAAAACGCCATTTTAACATCCAAGTGGTTCCATGGGGCCCCAAAATCGACCCAAGGATGAAAATGGTAAGAAATAACTCACCCAATTGGATTAGATAATGTGTTAGGGTAGTTTAATATTATTATAATACAATTTTTTCCCTTATTTATTAGATTTACCCTTTAACCATGGTAACTAAAATAATTTTTGAAGTTACTATTCATAATTTCCAAAACTAAAAGGAACCTATTTAAAAAATTTGAAAATTATGATTGCAAATGTGGAATCCATTTTTCCAAATTCAGTACACAAAAGTTGATGTAAGTGATTTAAAATTAATTCTTGTTGTAAAAATGGAAAAGCGGGTTTTTAAGAAATAATAACCATCAAATGATTGATGTATGTTTATATCCAATTTATATGTAAAATTAAGAAAATAACCAAAATTTGAATAATTGATAAAAATATAATCCATGTACACTTTTAATCCAATTAAAATCATAATATTTGTATATTAATAAATTAGATAAAAAGGATGTTTCAAATTAAAATGCAGTTTTTTT
Organism: Viscum album; assembly: GCA_963277665.1. NCBI lineage: Eukaryota > Viridiplantae > Streptophyta > Magnoliopsida > Santalales > Viscaceae > Viscum > Viscum album. The sequence goes on from OY728120.1 coordinate 1,672,817,314, forward strand.
CACTATTCATAAAAATTATATTTAAAAAAAACACATAAAATTCATAAAAATCCAATTTTTATGACCCGAATCCAAATAATAAATTTAATTTGTCAAATTTTACATAAAAAGTTCTAAAAAATAGATTTATAATGGGTGCTCTATCAAAAGGTGGTAAAACTACATATTTTTTTAAAATAAAATTTTTATCTAGAAAAATTGATTTTTTTCTCATATCATGTTATATAAAATGTGTAAGATGAATGCTAATTTTATATGGAATTCAAATTTTTGTTAATACTATTCAAAATGGATAGTTAATATTCCAATATAAAAAAATATTTTAATAATATATTATTGATTAGTGAAACTTAATACCATGTGCAAATCGAGCTATCGAGAAAGGTCGCACATGCGTGTAACTCAAGCCAAGTCAGGGTCGCGTGTATTATGAGCTTACTTTGGTGTTTTGTATAAAATAATCCAAACATAGTTTATTTATACATTGAAAAAAATATATACTCTGTGATGCATGAAATGAATTCTATCAAAAGAACATAAAATTGTGTGCAACACTAGCCAAGAATATTTTATAATATACGGAAATCTAATTTGGTGTTGTGTATAGAGAAAGATAATAAATTTGTAGAGTGAAACACATTACATAAATGAAATTAAAAGAATATGTCTCATAAAATATATAGGTGTTACACTACTGGTGTTGGATGGTTTTTTATTCTACAACTACCATTGGGACGGATCATTAAAAATCATTGGCAACATCATTATATGGATATACGAGAGGTTCACCAAGGGATAAATATGATGATGATCAATTATTTTATTCATCCATTTCAGTGACATTAAGTTCATTATGAGGGGAATAATTGTCATTTTTCCCCCATCATCCATTTTTTAGTAATGGAGATTGTTTGGGTAACTTGATCTTGATCTAATGAATACAGATTATATGTGTAAATTATTAATATATTACTAGAATTTAAAAAATTACATATAATATTAGAAGATACATATTCATATTTAAATTCACATTATAATTGGATATTAAATTATTTCTAACAAATGATTCCTCTGATAATTAAATAATTAGGGTGGTGAATTAATACCTACGAAAAACATCTCGTAAAAACTAGGGTGGAATGAATAATGATCTAATATGGAAGCCATGATTGTTGAGTTTAGGATATTTATGCCATCTTCCATTCATTTAACTAACAAAATATTGTTAGTAAGAGTACCATAAGCCATAATTTTTTCCGTTTTATTATATGATACTATTTTTTATCACTATTATTATGTATATCATTTAGTTCAATGTATATCTCTCATAGATTAACATATATCATCCATAGCTTGACCTATATCATTTTGTGTTCAACTGTGGTTACATTGGGTTATATCATAGTCAACAATGTGATCTAATTAAGTAAATATAAAATAAAACCTCTATAATGTCCTATAAAGTGTATGTGATTGACAAAATCATATCCCATAAGAGTTTATGGAGAGGTTTCAAGTCTTAGGCCCATTTACGATGGAAAAGACTGATAACCATGTTGAGATTGAATCAAAATTTTTAAAGGGTGATTACCCCTAGATTCATACATTACATACCCATATCAACTTTCTAGTATATAGATATGTAATTAATTTAAATGAAAAAACATTCATATGTCTTTACCAAAATTTACAGATTGCATCCCACACTTAGACTCATCTTAGAGGTTTTCACAATGGTTCCCAAACAATAAATTGTAAATAAAATTTCCATTTTTACCTTGTCATTAACTCATATACTTATTCCAAATAGTTACCGATAACATTAAAATTATTATCATCGATAATTTATCAACCATTAGATTATTCTAAAAAATATCCAAACCTATAATAATATCTAAACCTTTCATTTGATACTAACTATGATGCCTCATACCCTACCTTGATTATTTTTTGACTTAAACACATATTTTACACTCACATTGTACATTATATAATATATAGGATGTATCAAAACTTATTTACAAAACTAATAATGATATTTTCACCTCTTACATCCCATGGATAATCTTAGTTTTAGAGAAATATATAATAATGAAAAATAAATCAATGACAAAGCCCTTGTTCTTTATATCAACAATTATTTTATTATATATAAAACTAATTAGTCCACAATTTTTTATCAATATCTCTAATTAATTCCATACAATTTCAATCATCATGATAATATCTTGTGTAATTTATTTATTCAATATTAGGTGAAATTAAAATAAAAGAATGGTGGGCTTGAATTCTTGTAGAGGAAAATCATAATGTTGATGTAATTATGGAAATAAATATTAATATGTAATATGGAATGAATATGTTAAAAACATGACTCCATAATCAATGGAAATATAGGCAATTGAATATCCATTAAATCAAATGAAATCATTTATATCAATAATATATATCTTTTGCTGATTTAATGTATCACAAACTGAATCTGGTCGACACTAATACCAGCACCAAATACAGCCTATGAAAAGGATTGAATGGTGTTCCCGATACTCACTGGCCATAACAAGTACCCAGGTATCAATAAATTCAGTTTGGGAGTGATTTACCCGAGTATGAAAGCGTAAAACATTAAAAATAATCAATAATATGAATCTAAAATTTTCATTCCAAACAAGACTTAAGAAAACTCCAGAACATAAAACATGGTTATAAATAAAGTAAAAGAGGTCTAAATATTAATAAAAATATCATCTATGTAGCCACAAAGACTCAACATGATAGGGGGGGTCATCACCACGATCTATCTCCACAACACAACAGCATAGGAGGGGACTAACAACCATAACCGCCTTCACCTGAGGCTTTTCCTTTACCTGTGTCAAACATAATCAAGTCTACTTAAACCCAAGGGTTTAATTTAGGGTGTGATCCTAATCTCAATAGGATGCCACAAAGATATTCCATAGAGTAATCAATACAAGATAAAATGTATACCATTTTTGATGAACACGAGGTTGTGGAAATAATTTCTAAGGAATGAAACATTTAAATGAAAAATTATTTCAAAGGAAACAATCCTTGAATGAAAAAATTTCAATAAAACATATAAGATACTGTATTTTTCATAAAAATTCACCATATTATAAAGATAAATATACCAGATTCAATGAGAACCAATCCATGGAACACCAATAGGCACTATGTAATCTTAGGCCCCATGCACCTCAATCCTCAGTGTAAATTAACCATTCAAAAATCTTTTATCGTGCACAAAAAAATTTTAGGGAACATACCTATATCCTAGTGGTAACAAATAGTCATCGATATATTTTTTTTAGTTTTTTCATTACCCATTTTTCTCAGTGAAACAGGGACAAAACCCATCCTGATCGGTATCGTAAGAGTACATATCTTTCCTTCTAGGTACCCAAACATCCCCTTTAGTGATCAAATAATTATATCATGATAAAAAAGCCATTAGCACATAGAGACATCAGTTCTGGTAACTATAAACTCAAAAAATTATCTACACATGTATTCACCACCTACACCACTCAATAAAACATTTAGAATTTCAATAAAACAACTTCACAAAAACAAGCAAATATTTGCACACAAAATCCCTTCAAAACCTCACTTTGAACACCATGTGCATGACCATATCGAAAAAAAAAGAATTTATATCACCCAAAACATTTATATAAACCCATTACATTGGTTACTAATCAACCTCATTTGAAAGAACATAAAATAGGGATGTAAAACATCCAATTTAATACATAATTGGAAACTAAAAATAATTTTCTTAACCAATGTCACCAAAAACCAAATTTCACAACAAGGATAATGGATGTTATGTGTGATAAAAATATAAATTCAGAAAATATAACTCATCTATAATTTATTACCTAGGGAAGAACTACCATAAAAATGAAAACACTTGAATCGTTCTGTGAAAATCCATCTACACCACCACCACACCACAGGGGACATAGATCAATCCTAAAAACAAAATAATAAACCAATAGAACCAGGTTCAAACCCTATTATTTAAACCCTACTTTCTTTACATAAGGAACATCAAGAATAAATGGATGAGACCCTAAGAAAATTAAATGAATCCTTAAGAAAATTGAATGAAGATGGAAGGAGACACACTAAATTGAGGTATCATGATGAAATGTCCCAAAATACACTAGTATCTGAACTTGAAAACAACCAAAAATTAAATTGAGGTTCAAATAAGGCATATAATGTCAATTGAGAACTAAAACGGTGGAAAAGATTAAACATTGGGGGAGTTATGAAGGAAAAAATTTACATTTTTAAATCTCGAAGAATTGATAAAGGTTGAGACATTTCGACTAAATTTGTCAAAAAATGAGCTCCATATAGGGAGACACGAATATGGGGGTGCCTAGGGATTTTGTCTTTGAATGGGAGGTGGCATCAACAAGAAATCATAAAACTTGAATAAGATATTAAATAAACTATATTTTTTAAAACAGGAATTGGGCATCCAGGATGACCCAATTCTATATACAAAAACACAAATCCAACATTATTATGAATTTATAAAGGGTCCATATTGATAACTGGGTGTTAATAGGTCAGGGGAGGCCATTTGGGAAGTGCAATGGAAGAAAAAGTTGAAAAAAAGGAAGAGTTATAATGGAAAAAAAATTATTTTTAAATATGGAAAATGGGCTCATAGTTTGTCCCAAATTTTAAAAACACACAATTTCCACCAAAATGCAAGGGAAACACCCAAAAAATGAAATAATGGAAATTAAATGAAAAATACCTTTAAAAAAAGTCATTCATGTGATAATTATCCCCACGGTGTAATCTTTCCATCCTCGAAAGTAAACCTGAAGCTTGATCAGAAAACTAGAACATGTACTCTTCCTAAACCCACGAATTCATCTCCCACATCTCATTTTATCATTGCCATGATGAAAAAGAACTCATACCTACAGAATAGACTTTCCTCGAATCAGCTTCCCTTTGGAATAAACTATTCGCACCAACTGCTCAAAAATAGAAAAATCAGGATCTATATCAATCTCCTCCCAATTTAGTACATGGGATGGATGTGAGTTTTATATCTTCATCTAGAAGACTTGGAATACCTCCTGGATGGATGTCAACTAAGAAGGTAAGTAAAACCTATAAGCCACATTTTCAATATGCTCAGTGATCTCAAAATGGCCGATATGTCGTAGCGTCAGCTAGCCCTCCTTTCACAATCGACGATGGCCAAGTCAAGGGGCCACATTCCATAATATCATGTCACCCACAAAAAACTCTAGGTATCAACATCTCTGGTTTGCATATGATGTATGGTGTCTCTATGTTATCAATAAGTGTAGCCTAAACGAATTGACCTTCTCAAATGTCTCTTGCACCAGACTTAGCCCCAGTAGTGAGGTATCACCTACATCATTCCAACCCAGGGGGACCAACAAGACTAACCATAGAGTGCCTCAAAATGATCCATTTTAATTTAACAATGGTAGCTTTTATTATATGAAAACTCAACCAATCACAAATGGATATCCCAGGAACCTCCAATGTTCAGAACACACGTCCAAAGAATTTCCTCCAAAATCTGATTTTCCCGCTCCGTATGACCATCCGTTTGAGGATTGTATGTCGTGCTCATATAAAAATTAGACACCAAGGCCTTCTAAAGGCCTTCCCAAAATCGAGAAGTGAAAAAAGGGTCTCTATCTAAGACAACAGCAGACAACACACCATGAAGCCTTACCACCTCCTGAAGATAAAAATGGCCCAAATCATCCACTTTAACTGTATATCTAATAGGAATAAAGTTGGTGGATTTGGTTAGATGACCAACCACCACCCAAATTGAATTCTTACTTAGAGGTGTTTTAGGAAAGACAACAATGAAGTCCATAGTTACCTCATCCCACTTCCATGTAGGAATGGGTAATGGATGGAGAAAAACTGAGGGCTTTTGATGCTCTCCTTTCACATGATGGCATCTGTAGCATCTCGACACGATTTCCATGATATCTCATCTCTACCAGATCACAATAACTACCATTGAAAATCATAATACATCTTTGTGTAACTCATATAGACATCCCACTAAGACTGGTTTCTATCCTGCATCACCACCTTCCTTAGAAATAGTGGCACTACTGAATGTCCCTTGAAGCACAAGATACCCTCATGAGACGATGACCAATCAGATAACCCCTACACACCAAGAAGAATGTACTTCAACCATTTAAAATTCTCATCACTAGGTTTTTCCAGCTGAATCTACTCCAAGTGAGATGGGGTCAACTGAACTCTTTCCAAGAACGCACCCCTATTTTTCTCCCTGGTCTCCGAATGAATATGAGAAAAGAGCCCATCAATGTCCACTCATTACGAGACTTACTCAATGCCTTAAATAGAAATATTCTTCTTAAGGTGTCGTCCACCATGTTACCCTTTCCTGGTGTATATACAATGTCAATGTCGAACCCCTACAAATACATGATCCAACGATGCTGCCTCATGTCGAGGTCCTTTTGTGAGAAGATATAGGCCATGATTATTTGTTCAGAGTAGACCATGAAATTCTCTACCAATAGGAAGGGACACCATGTTTTTAAATCATTCATCTGAACCGATAAGTCCAAGTCATGGGTTTGGTAATTCATTTTGTGTGGTCAGAATTTCGAAGAGACATACACCACCACATGATCACCCTGTATAAGAACACTCCCAAGACCCATACCTGACCCATCACAATACACCACAAAACCCATTCCAGCCTCATGAAAAATCATAATGGGGGAATTATTGAACCAGATCTTCAAATCCCTGAAGGATTCCTGAAATTATAGAACCCATACAAACATCACCACATTCATGGTGAGCATGATCATCAGCGAAGCAAGCTGAGAGAAATCCCAAACAAATTGTCTAAAATCACTAGCCATGCCAGGGAAACTACTGATCTTGATCAAATTCTTCTTTTTCTCCCATGACATGTCTTCACTGATCTTATTGGGGTCCACATAAACCCCCTTCCCCAAGATCACATTACACACAAATTTCACATCCCTGATCCATAATGTACACTTTTACAACATTTCATACATGCGTTGATCCAACAAAGTGCCCAAAACAATCCTCAAGTGATGTTTGTGTTCCTCCTCAGAGCCATATTATTCTATAATGCCATCCAAAAACACCACAATGAAGGACTTGAGATAATGATGGAACACCCTAATCATGAGTGCCTTGAAGACCATTGGAGCATTGGTCAATCTTATGGGCATGATTAAATAATCAATGTGTCCATACCTGCATTGGAAGGCTGTCTTCATGATATCTACCTCTTTCACCTAGAGATGATGGTATTCTCGAATGAAAGTATATTTCTGAGAACCACTTTGAACCCTTCAACTGATATAACAAGTCATCTATTTGGGGAAAATGATATTGGTTGTTAAATTTTACCTTATTCAACATCCAGTAGTCAATGCACAACCGAAGGGATCCGTCAGCCTTTTTCGCGGAAAACACAAGAATGACCCAAGGAGAGACACTCAGGAAAATGAATCCTTTTGACTCTATGTCATCCAGATGTATCATTAATTCCCTCAGCTCGGTGAGGTCCATGCTATATTATGTAATAGATATCAACTGTGTTCCCAGTTCCAGATCAATCGTGATCTCCACATCCCGTTGTGGTGGAAAACCTGAAAAATCATCCGAAAATACCTCTGAAAATACATCAACTACATGAGGTAGTTCTCCATTAGGATTATGACCATAGTCCTCTATTGAGATTGATGATAACTGAAAAAAACATCTCCCAACTCTGGGAGTGGAGGTCCCGTGCGACTCGACCGAGGATCTCATTCCCCATAAAAAAAACCCGACGAATCCCATCAGGTGCCGTGAAACTGACCCGTTGCCTATAGAAATCGATGTGTTTCAGGAAGTGTAATAAAAAAACAATGTCAAGAGTAATGTCAAAACGTTCCATATCTATGACCAAGAGGTCCCAATCCATCTCATCCCCTGACACAGAGAGTGCACACGATGGGCACTTGAGACTCTACACATTCATTCCAAAAGGTGTCACCAACTCCATCGCAAAAGACATCAACTCAATTCCAAAATTCAAAGAGTCCACAAAATAGTTAGAAATTAATAAAAAAAGGAACCAATATCAAATGGAGTAGTAGATATTAAAGGTGCAATCAAAATGGTACCCCGAACTGTCGATGGTCCTGCCTATGATCCTACTGGAGCCTGATCCACCGCATGGAGATGTTTGGTCTCTGCCTGAGGATGACCGGTAGTCATTGGTTGTGCCTTAAACTAGTTCTTTAGAAAAAACGTCCCAACCCTACATCCATAGCCAAAAAATTGATATCACCCTGTCCTCGGTGGCTCTGACTCAGATGACACTCCTTTTAAAGCCATTGATCCTACTCCACTCTAGAGTGGAAGTGCCACCATGAAAAATCACTGCAAGTTCCCCATAACTTCACGTTGATTACAAGGATTAAAAGGAAGTGGTATTGCTACTCAGATGTTCCCCAATCTCCCACAATGGTGGCACATGACTGATCTTACATCAGAAGATACCTATGAAAACATCCATTAAGAATGGCATGAACTACCACCTCCCTTCTTCACTTGATCCTTTCACTTCATTTTCATATATGAGGAGATTCCACTTCCCACTACTAATACTGTCCTAGAGAAACCTCCCCTCCATTTCAAGCCAATATCCACCATGCACACCTGATTAACCACCTCAGCAAAGGTACTCAACTTAAACAAGAAAAACTGGGAGTATATATCTAGTTATAAGCCTTTCTCAAACCACACAACCTTCACATTCTTCTTAGAGATAATTTCAAGAGCATACCAAACTAGCTCAAAGAAACAGTTGGCATACACCATCACAAAATAATCCCCCTGAACAATATCCATGAACTCTTAGGACCTATCATATGCTGAGACCTCAGGGAAGTACTATTCATTGAAGACGACCTTGAAATATCCCCAGCGCATATGCTCATTCTTCCCAGTTTGAGTTACTGATTCCCACCACCAGCAGTTGGGACCATCCAATAGAAAATAGGCACACCTCACCCCAAGCTCCTGGGGTGTGTCCAGGAACTCGAACATGCGCTCGATCTATTCGATACATTCCTCTCCTTCTTGGGGTTCTATGCTACCTCAGAAAGTATGAGGGTTATTTTGTAGGAACTACTGTGAATTTTCCTTCATAGGAAAAGTCTCATAATCTCTAAAAAGATATAGAACAAGAGATGGTCCCTGTCCTAGATCACAGACATCCCGAACCACAACCTCTTCTAGCCTCAGATCAAGCGTGAGGGAGAACTCTATCCGGCATCCTCTCATGGGTTCAGGGGATCTTTCCAGGGAGGTATGTTTCTAAAAAATGGGTACATTCACAAGAGAAAAATTATTACAAAAATTAATAAAATCACACCAATGAAATCAAATATAAATAATCCAAATACATTACAATGATTAAAGAAACAACTACCTGACCCCCACCCGATGTCCACGTGTAGTCTATAACCCACACATCTCACCTGCAAGTGAAGTCAAACAAGAAATTACAATGTCCCACGGTGACTAGATTTGTACCAAGAGAGTTTTAGGCCATTCACCCTACTCATGACCAAAACTCCACATACCAAAATTCCTCACTCATGTCTTGCCCGACTCATCAAAAAATAATAATATAACCCAAAAACATTATCCTCATTTAATACCATTTTGTCACGAACTGAATTTGGTCTCAACTAATACTGGCACCAAATAACGCCCATGATAAGTTCTAAAGGGTGTTACCTATACCCACAGTTAGGCACAAGTTCTCTGGAATCAATAAATTTGGTTTGGGAACGATTTACCTATATATAAAATCTTAAAACATAAAAAACAATCAATAATATGAATCTGAAATTTTCATGCCAAACATGACTTAAGGAAAATCCATAACATAATACATGGTTTAAAATAAATTACAAGAAGACAAAAAATTAATAAAAATAGCATCTATGCAGCCACAAAGACTCCACATGACATCGGGGTCATCACCCCTGATCCATCTCCATAACAACACAACATTGGAGGAAACTAACAACTCAAACCTCCATCACATGAGGCACTGACTTTACCTGGGTCAAACATAATCAAGTCTACATACCCCAAATGGTTGTAATTAGGGTGTGATCATAATCCCAATAGAATGCCACAAAAACATTCCATAAAAATCATGACCTTTTTTATGATCAAGAGTTAGTGGAAATAATTTCTAGAGAATGAAACTTTTAAATGAAAATAATTTTCAAAGGAAACATTCCATGATTGAGCACATTTCAATGAAACATGTAGTAAGAAATATTTTCTAGAAAAAAACATCCTATGTAAAGGATACATACAAAAGAGGAAAGGGGAACCAATCTTGGTAACACCTCTAGGTACTAGGTAGTCTTGGGCCTCATGTGCCTCACACTTCAGTGTAAAGTAACAGTAGAAAAATCCATTCTCGTGCACGATACACTATTAGGGAACATAACCATATCCTTGTGGTCTGAAATAATCATCTATATATATTTTATTAGTGTTGTAATTATCCATTTATCTCAGTGAAACTGGGATAAAACACATCCAGAACACTAGCGTACTAGTAAATATCCACCCTCCTTGGTACCCGGGCATCCCCCATTGTGATAAAACCATTATATCATGATACCAAAATCCATAATCACATAAAAACATCATTTATGTAAATAAAGAACTCAAAAAAGTGTCTACAAATGTTTTTCACCACTTACACCACTCAATAAAACCTTTAGAATTTCTATAAACCATCTTTACAAAATCTAGAAAAGCATTACACAAAAATCACTTTAAAAACCACTTTGAACACCATGTGCATACCCATATTCACCAAAATAGAATTTTTACCACCCAAAACATTTCTATAAACCCATTACAAGGGTTATAAAACAACCCCATTTGACATAACATAAAATATGCATGTAAAACACCCAATTAACCACAAAATTGGTAACTAAAAAACATTTTATTATCCAACATCACCAAAACCAGAATTTCTAGCACGGATAATGAATGATAATTGTGATAAAAATATAAATTTCTAAAATCGTACTCATCTAGGATTTTTACCCATGTAATCACCAACAAAAATAATGAAAATCCTTGAATATTTGTGCGAAAAACTAATAGCACCCCCACCGCACCCCAAGGTATATAGAACAAGCCTAAAACCAAAATATTAGAACAAGAAATCCAGTATCAAACCATAGCATATAAAGTATAATTTTTGGACATTAGTAACTTCAAGAATAAATGGATGAAATCCTAAGAAAATTAACTTAAACCCTACTAAAATTGAACAAAAATGGATGGAGACCCACTTACTTGAGGGATCATGAATCAAATCGCCCAAAATAAACCAGTACCTGAATTTGAAAATAGAAAAATATTATATTCAGGTTCTAATAAGGTAGATACGATCAATTTATAATTGAAATGGGGGAAAAGAATAAAAATTTAGGGAGTTTTGACGGAAACATGTTATCTTTTTAAATCTCAACGATTTGAGAATAGATGCGGAGTTTCAACCTAATATGAAAAGAAAATGAACTCCAAATAGGAATACATGAATATTGGGGTGCTCCTAGGGATGGTGGCTTCAGGTGGGATGTGGAATCACCAAAAAATCTTTAACATTGAATATGATATTAAATAAAAAATAGTTTTTACTCAAAATAGGCTTCAGGGAGGGATCAATTACTTATAAAAACCCAAATACACCATTATTATGGATTGTTAAAGTTTACAAATTTAAATGGTTGTGTTAATAGGTCAGGGTAGTACATGTTGGAAGTGGAATGGGTGAAAAATGGATAAAAATTAAAGAGTTATAAAAGAATAAAAATTTATTTTTAAATCTAGAAAATGAGCTCACGGTTTGGCCCACATTTTGAAAACCCACCATTTCCACCAAAAATGCATAAGAAACCCCCAGAACATAGAATGAATGGAAATTAAATTTAAAATAACTTTAAAATAAGTCAACTATGTGACATAATGTATAATTATTAAAACATAAAACATGCTAAAAAGGCCTTGTCCCAATGAAATATTATGTTATGGGATAATGAATACACAAAAACATAAGTATTTTTTCCTCATGAGACCAATAGATGCATTATGGGGAGATATAATTCTAGGCCCCACCATTCAATTTTTGTGGGTCATTGCATTAACTAAAAGATTAATCCATATATTTCTTATCTTTCTCTAAGGAACCTCTATCTAAATAAAAATTATTTTATTCATATAAGAAAAAATACACAATGTTGAAACCTAATCAATTAGAATTAATAGTCAATAATCGTTACGAATATCAAAAAATTTCAATATGTAAATAAAAGGCATTAATTGATCATATAATATATCATGAAAGATGTAAAATAAAAAAGTACATAATTGATATTCCAAAAATTTTCTGTATTGTAATAATATCTTATAGAATTCAAAAAACATCCACCTCATTAATAAAATAACATTATCTATAGGTGATCATTATCTAATCTATATTATAAGAAATTTTATTATAATAGCCCTAACCGCAATAACACAGATATGGTGGTTATTTTTTTACAATGACATAGATACAGGAGATCTCATCCCAAATGATCGATCTGTTTAGTTTTCTTAAATAACTATATACATGCATGTATCCCTTATTACATTGGTAATATAATATAGTAATTAATAATGGGAAATAAACTTCTTCCTTGAAACATAGTAAATGATTTAATATTCATACACTATATAAGGAAAACAACTAAATGGTTGGGTAAAATGCTTAGTAATGTCTCAGTGTAATGGAAGATAACTTGTATCAATATGTATAATAAAAATGGTAAGTAAAAAAACTAAGAAACACATTCCAATCAATAAACAGAGAATGTAAATTCAACTATATATTTTTTTATAGTGAAAATCATCTGGATGATAATAATAGAATTCTAAATATTGGAAATTCAAAATTAGTGGATGTCAAGTATCCATATCATTATGCATTATAATGTAAATATTGTTTATGTCTGTGTGTAGAAACACATGTGACTCTTCTGGGAAGCAAATGAAAATGGTTTTTCATAAACTAATTTTGTCTCATGAGACTGCTGATGAACCGATGTGCTATCTTTAATCGGGAAACACCCGTAAGGATTGCATTAATTAGTCCAAACCCCGTATGGAATTCATTAACTGGTCCAAAACCCATTCCATTCATGTTTAATTAATTCATAAAATATCAATTAATTAATTAATTAATTAACTGAATTCCTTGTCATCAAATTTCAATATTAAATAAAAGATATTGATTTATTAATTTTTCCTTAGTAAATCAATTAATTATCAATGTAAATTCTATATGTAAAAGTGGTATACAGATTAAAAAATAATCAAATACATGATATAATATATTTATAAGTGTAAATATTCATTATTCAGGATACATAATGTCAAACTAAAATGAAAATAAGTAAAAATTATTTTTAAGAAATGTTGGAAATGATCCATTGTGGCGTCGTTTAAGAGAAAATATAGAATACACTTTAAATTGTGAAAATGGAATATTTGATTGAATAAAAAAAGAACTAATATTGTTTCTCATGATAAAATTGATATTTTAGAAAAATATTGAGGGCTTAAAATTGATTATGGAGCTGACATGAAAATTGGAAAGAAATTGGGAAATTCCCTTTAATCGGGCATGCCTATTGGGAGTAATTGAAAAGGGAACCTTTTACAAACATGTATTTTTTATCAATTATGAATTGAACTATATAAAATATTTTTTAACATATTCAGTGAAATTAGAATATTTATATACAATTATATAATAACTACATTTTCTAAAAATACATAATTCATAACATGAAAGAAATATGAGGGTTCATAGAGAATCCCATACTACATTTCCATCAATCGAATCATATTCCCTATAAATTTAAAAATAAAAAATGAGACATAGATTACCATAAATAAAAATGAATTGATGATATGATGTATCAATAATAAAAAAAATACACCACAAACAGTGAATAAGTGGACAATAATTCATATCTCATAGAACAAAAGTGAGATGATAATACCCTTACAAATATTGTATCATTGGAGTGTGGATAAATAAATGAAATATTTATTTTTGAAAATGTAAAACAACACAATAAAAGATAAAATATATTATATACACATAATAGGTCATTTCACAAAAATTATTTGAAAAAAACCAATGAAGTAGATGATTAACCAGTTGAATGGAAATTGTGTTCTTAAATCCCTTACCTTATGCTCGATTGTGATCTACAGATGCACATAATTCCATAGATTATTGAACTAAATAAGTAGATAATTTCATATATAACCTATTAAACATGTATATTATTTATAATATTTTTATTTAGCTCATTTATTCTGTTTTTGTTGAGTTATAAGATTCAGAATTATCATTCGGGAGTGTTCATCTCCCCAGTTTTCATTATTGGTTAACATGTATACATGTATGAAAGTGAATGTAAAATGTTAATAATTATAAACAATTGATATTATATGTTATTAATGAAATTATATAAGATCAAATTATCATATATATAATTTTTTATATATGAGGATGATTGAATATATAAATTGTTAATGATATCCATTTAGATTATTTTGTTAGTTTTTCAATCATCACACTCTAGTTTTGTACTATTAATTAATATTTTTATATATACTAGTTTTAGAACACTTAGTAATTTTTATTTAACATTTTTTAGCCATTATAATTGTTTAATGACCATCCATGAAGGTAGTGTTATAAAAAAATAAATCATCCTCTATAAAGGAAGTGAATCGACACCTCACAGAAGATATTTTCATTTTTAGAACAAAAGGGGAAGACATGAGAAATGATGGTCGATATACCATTAAAATAATAAAAATATAGTATACATATGATACTAGTTATATCATTTTTTGGTAGTTAATGGATGTATAAGAAAAGAAAAATAAATTGAGAGAGAAATAATGTTTTACCTCTATAGTGTCGTCTCTTTTAGAACCTCCTTAAGGGACTGTAAATGGTCTTCTTGTGAGATTTTCATGAAGAAAACATGCGTTAATGTATTAGGATTTTTATATTTCATAATATTAGAGATCTAAATGGTTTAAAATGTGTTAGTATAAGAGGTGGTGTGGGGTATTTATAACTGTTGAGAGGGGTGTTTTTTATTATTTCATTTATTTTTATATTTTATTTGATCCAAACTATCAATAGTATTGATTCTTTTGACTGAATAAAATAACTAGAGAACTTATTTTTTAACCAATTAGTTTATAGATCATTAAAAAATCATTCATGGCTCAATAATTTATTCATTTAATTATAATTTCAAATAACATAAATTATCGTATTTCACTATTCACTAAAAAATCAACTTTTTTGGAAAATTCCATAAACATAACCCTAACCACTTATATATGGGATTATTTCAAAAAATAAGATTATATGATGAAAATAATTTTCTAAATATGATACATTTAATTTTTAATTAACACCACCATTTATCTGAAAAATGTGGATTTTAAAATTATAACAATATTATGACACTTTTAAAATGTAATTATTGATTAGTCACTAAAAGTGGCTAATATTCATTGTTAAGTTCTTAATATTAATGTGTTTAAAAGTTCATAAACATCAATTTTAGTCCAATTCAGAAATTGAACTTCATTTCCCATCATTGTGCAATTCATGCTTAAAATGTCAATTTGGGCCCACTCAATAATTTGCTTGTGTAAATTAAAATATTCATCATTTTAATTTGAAATTTTGGGATATGATTGATAACTTTTTTTGGAACATTTTATCTTTTAGGTCCGATGGATGAATCCCAAAGGAAGATGGAGAATTTTGCGCCTGAAGGCAGAAACATGCTGGAAAAAGCATAATGGGCCTAAGGCCCATCAAACAAATGTGGGGCCCAGAAACCAAGCCCAATGAAGCTCAAATTTATACAGTAGAAAGATAAAAATATGAGGATCATTTTATTCAACTGTGGCCGGAGCTAATTCTGATGTTATCATGATGATAAAGGGATTTGAAGTTTAGATTTAAATGGTGGACTCGTCATTAATGCGCAGAAATCCGTTCCACCATTTCGACGATAACATCCAAACGGCTAAGCTAAATTTCCTTAAATTTTTACAGCTCATAGAGGACACATGGATGAAGATATTGTATATTTATGACTCCTCCGGAATCGGCCTTCTTAAATTTCTAATTCATACGTCAAAATGAAGGACGAATCTGGACAGTTTTCTGGGTCAACTTCGAAATGTCAATTTCCTTTTGACTCTCTTAATTGTTGAGGGGTGAATAAATTGTTGGGAGATGTACCTAAGGCTCCTAATATTCCTATATAAGGAGCTATTGGTGAAGGGAATGGGGGTGGAAAAATTTTCTTATCATCTTGGATGCTTTGTTTTATTGTAATGTTTTGCTTCCAAATTTCCTTTGTAATGTTTTCCATTTCCATGTATGTTTTTCTTTTTGTTCTTAATCAACTTCTTCTCTTATATATTTTCCATTTCATTTATTAAAAAATTATAATCACAAAGCACAATGATATCTCTGTGTTGTTGTGAATTAGTTCACACATAGGTGTGAATTTCATTCACACACACGGAGGAGTGCTCGTTATTTCCGCGGTTTTAATTTCTTCAATCCAATTCTTGTTAGTCATCTTCCGCCCACCATTGAGAGTATACCATCAATGGAGGGCTAAACCCTTAATGGGTTGATCTTAGGAGGATGCAAAGGCTGGATTGAATGTTATTTTATGAACGAATTGTTGTTAAATGGATAATTAATTTAAGACATCCATTCTTCAGTTATTTCTACTCTTCATCTTTACTGTGTTTGAGCAAAATAAATTCAATTACTAAATGACCATATACCTCGGAGAGATCATGAATTTGGTTCTCTAAGTGTATAGGGGATTAGTAATTGTGTTTAGTAAGCACCAAACCAGAAAATGATGAAGGTAGTGTTATTTTTGAAGAATGGATTCATCAAGAATTAATAAAACCAAAATTGTTTAAAGAAGTAAAATTCATTCAATCCACCCCGAGCATAATCCTAGATCAACCCATTTTCATTTAATTGAATTCGCATAGGTGTCTTAGTGTTATTTAAACCATCCAAAATCAAAACCAAAGTTGGCTACTTCATAGCCCATCCTTCACCAAATCATAGCGTCTCAAGGTTACTTCTTCGGTCCCTGTGGACTCGACCCCTACATGTACTACATCGATCGCTTTTACCCGTAGGGTAAATTTGGGCGCAACCAATTATGGTCTTAGAAAATTATCTTATAATCAGAAGTAATCAAAATATAAATTTATGAATATATTTGTTAAAAATAAATTTTGCTTTAGATCATTATATTAATTACAATACTATAAATTAACATTTATGTTTCATAGAAGTACCAATACTTAATTTATCATTTTTAATATATTTATTTTCTTATTCCATTATATAAATATATCTTATTTTAATTTATGAGACACCTAAAATTTATTTAATATTTCTTAGGTGATATAAAATTATAATCATAAATATAATTTTAACATAATGAAAATGATTTTTTTATAAAACTTATTATTTTTCAAAATTCATAAGAAAATTAATATTTTCAGAGAAATTTTAAAAAACACCCTTCTCTGATTTTGACATTCAAATTTTAAAAATTATGTTTTTTCATATAATTTATTAATGTGTGAAAATTTAATTCAAACATACTGTATCTTTTAAAGGTTGTAAAATTTCATTTATAAAAATATATTAATTTATGTGAAAATTTCATTTATTCTTATTGTATTCCTATAAATATAATATGGATGAATTTGAAAAGATAAATTTCAAATATTTTTAATACTATTCATTTACACCAATTTAATAACATGGATATAATAATGAAATTTTTAATAGTATATCATGGATTTCAACTTGATTTCTTGTGCAAAATAATGTATCGTATTTTTTAAATTTAAAAGGGACATAGTATAAAATCATGGGATGTTACATTATCCGCTCCTTCTTTAAATTAAAGCCTTTAAATTAATAATAATTATCATTTATCATAGAGTTTCATTTTATAATACCCTTGTGGAAATCCCAAATCATAAAAAGGGATTAATAAATCATTCTCTTAAAAATAGGGAATGTAAAATGTGATGGTCAGCACAACACAGTGGTTCCCAATATGATAACATTATTTGGTACTAAAAACATGGGTATGGAGAAGGTATTTGACTAATATGTTCTGATGGAGAGTGATAGATTACATGGTTTTCTAAAATATAATGATCACCAGACCGCAAATATATGACTAGTTAAAACACTGTTGATTTCACATAATGAAATGCAAACAAATTACATTTTTGTTTTAAAATCTATATACTAAAGTTGAATGCTTATGTTAATATATACATTGTAACTAGATAAAATAAAATTAGTTGACTTATTTCATTGTAGTGACAATATAAACTTCCTTTTCTTATGCTTCAATCTATTTACAATTAAACTATTACACCTTGATATGGATATTGAAGATGAGTGTTCATACCTATAGAAATTTTAGTGAATCAAGTGGTCCACATGTACTTCACCCAGTCATTAAATTTTTACTAATCCCAAATAGGTTATCATAGTTTTTCCAATTTTAATAATAATACTTCAGTAATAATAAATAGTATCCTTGATCCATTCTCTATGTATTTAACCTTAAGAATTATACAAAATATGTCAATCTATATTCAGTGAAAAAATACATGGAAGTTTTGTAAATTTACAAAATCAAATGAATATAAGATTTACCCAAATGATAAATCTCTTATTGTCAGATACCTAATATATGAATACAATATTCTCCATTAATCCTTTATCACACATGAATTCTAACAAGAATAAAATATCATGTTATTTTATATATTAATTAAATCCAAACATCTAATAATTCTAGAAGAACATTGACTGTTAGATCACTAACAACCTTCATGGTCACTGATATTATCCCATAAATATCAATTTTTTATTATATCCATATAGGGAACATATATAGGGTTATCATTCCGAAGATAATAGATAACAAAAAATTATATACTGTTGATTACTGGTGATATTCATCATATGATTTCAATTACATAATGAAAAATAAAGACAATAAAATCCTTATATATCTCATGATTCTTATAACCTGATCATTATAGATAAAACACTAAAATAAAAAAATTATTGAATAAAAAACATGTATGTTAATCCTTCACACTTTGTGTTATATTTATGTGATTATTAATACCCCAATTTGTGTAGTGTCCCATCTAGATGAAGTTGAAGCATTGTAAGTTGGAAACCTTTTTTACCCTTTCAATAAAAATCACAGTGGCCTTTGTTTCTACTCTTTTAGAATACTCCCATTCATTTTAAGCAAGTACCATGATGTTTCTTTCAACATTTATAACCTGTGGGAAAATAATTATTCTCTAAATTCCTTCATACATATTTTTCATAGTTTTGATCTTATTCGTGTGCTTCCATCTGAATCCATAAAACATAGAGAAATAATTCATTGTATCATTAGCACATGATACTGTGTACCTATATGATAGGAATGTTTGGGACGCTTATTCCCTTTGAAAAATTGGAATAAGACCATAAAATATATAATCCTACTTACTCATTGGATCATGTGCATTATTGAGGATAGAATTCCTTCTGTGAAGTACCATATATAAATGCATACTTACACATGATTATATAATATCTACATGAAACATAATGTATAATCCAAAAACTAGTTAAATGATTCTCAGAAATTGTAGAACTTATGTGTAGACAATCTTATAAAAATTGTTTTTTAATGATCTTTTATACTTATCATTAAATTTTATCAAAGGGTTATTTTCCCTAATTATTGTTTTCCAAAATATAGTTCCAACTATTTCTACTAAACATTCTCTCATACCAACTCTAACATCCCCGACCCCAGTAGCCCAGAGTCAGCGGTTGTTTTATTACAAAATCCAAGATTGATGATATCAAATAACCAATGATCGATCGATTTAGTAGTCTTGATGAACTAGATACTTACATGGATCTGATTTTACATTGGAAATTTAACATAAAAAATAATAAAAGTAAAATAAACTACTTATTTTACACTTATTTAAAAAATTTATATTCATATCCTAAGGATAGATAACAAGTAAAAGGGTGAGGTAAAATTATCAATACGGGTTATGTATAATAGATGATAACAAAAATTATATAGTATAATAAAACAGTTATGTAAAATAACTATAAATACATGTTAATCAGTGTACTAATAATGAAAATTCATCCATGTATTATTTCATAGTGAAAATCCCCTGGATAATAATAACAGAATTCTAAATACATAAAAGATTAATTATTAGACATAAAGTATCTGAAACATGAACCATTATTTCATAAAGAAGGTTTAAATATTGGAGTAAAAACCCGTATTATTCTCCTCGGAATCAAATTCAAATGGTTTGTCTCCAACTAATTTTGTATCATGAGACTATCGATTCATCGAGGAGCTATCTATAACCAACCCCCACCCTTACAGTTTGCATTGAGCAGTTCCCAACCCATGGGTCCCGCATTAACTGGTCCCAAACCCATGTCATCCCGAATCAAATCATTCCTCATATATCAAATAATTTATATAATTAAAAATAATATTATTTATAATGAAATATCAATATTAAATACAAGATATCGATTTATCAATATCCCCCCCATAAATCAAGTAATTATCAAGGTTAATTAACAATGTAAATGTGGTATACAAATTATAAAATAATCATATCCATGAACGAATGGATTAAAAAGTCTAAATAGGCATGATTAATGATCTATTATGTTCAAAAAATTGAAAAAAATGTTAAAATAGTGTTTTAATAATCAGTTGAAATTAGTCATTTCAGTGCAATTTACGCAAAAATATAAAAGAGAATTTAAAATTAGAAAATATACTAAATATTTCATAAAACCAGAAATAAACAAAGACATTTTTTCGTTGTAAATTTTTTTCATTTTGAAAACTATTCATGGATTATAATTGATTTTGGTGTGTACTATAAATTGGGTATGAAATTGGGATATTTAATTTATTCTGTTTTTCTTATCAAGAGGAATTGAAAACAGATCCTTTTGAAGAGATGTTTTTACCATAGAAGAAGGATTAATTGATCTAGATATATAATTTTTTATCATATCAATAGAATTTATAATATTAATATAAAAACAAATAATAACTAAATTGGGGTAATGATAGAGAAAGCATAACCCGGTGGAAAAAATGTGTGTTCAGATATAATCCCTTAACCCGTTGTCATATATTGAATTATATTTCCCTAATAATTAATAATCATAAAATGAAACATGAAATACTGAAAAGTTAAAATAATTCACTGTATACTTTATCAATGTTTATAAAACATAAACTACACAAAAAGTATTAGTGGTGAATAAGGAATATCGCACAGAAATAGATGTTATATGACAAAATGCTTACAAATATCATATCATTGGAGTGAGTATAAATCAAAGAAGTAATATTGTGTAAAAATTATAAATCCACAAAATAAAAGTTTAAATATTTTATATAAAATTTATAGTCTATTTCATAGATATTTTTGGCATATCATGAACAATGACATATAATTTTAACCCAAAGAATGAATATTGAGAAAAGAAATCCCTTACATTATTCCTAAATGTATTTTGTACATGCACTTAATGTCATTGATAATGAATGTTGACTCATTACTAATGTAATTAAAATCCCAAAAACTTGTAAATTGTTATCATAATTATATTAAGTTCATTTATGATTTTTTTCTGACCTAAAAGATTCAGTTTCTTTGTTTGGGAGTGTTCATATCTATTGTTTTAATGATTGGTTCACGTGTAAACATTTATGAAAGATCATGTAAAACATGAATAGTTATCCAGAATTGAAATTTTATTTTATTAGTGTATATATAGGAGATTATATTTTCAAATACATCAGTTTTTCAATATATGTGGATTATTCATTAGATAAAATGTTGATGATAACCATTAGATTTATTTAGATTTTTTCAGATCATTACATAATAGTTTTGATTTTATTATGTAATATTATGTATATATAATGGTTCTAGAACACTTAATATGTTGTAATATAAATTTTTAAATATTTTTACCATGATAATGGTTTTATGAGCAGCCTTGATGGTAGTATTAGAAAACGAGAACCATAGATGAACAATGTGGTGAATCGACACCTCACTAATAGTGTTTTCAATTTTAGAAAAAAAGGGTAGGAGAATAAAAATGATGGTGGATAAACAATTAACCAAATAACACTAAATTATATATATGATACTAGAGTTATAATTTCACTTTTTAAAATGGAGGTGGGGGAAGGATAATAAATTAATAGAAATTGAAAGGGATAGAGAGATATAGAGTTTTATCTCTTGAGGGTCGTCTCATCGAGATCCTCCAAAAGGGAAATAGAAAAGATATTTTGGTGGGACCAAAAAGAAAAAATGGGTATGAGGTTTGGGAGAATAATTTTAAATAAAATTATTAAGATAATTCATAAAATATTTTAGTAGAAGAGGCGGGTGACATGTTTTTTTATATTGGAGGAGGGGGTTTTTATTGTTTTATTCATTTATTTATTATTTAGGTTTAAGTCTATTAATAAAACTGATTCTTATGACTAAATAAATTAATCATATCATGTGATTTTGAACCACTGGGTTTTTACATCATATATGTCTCAATAATTCATTAATTTACTTATACTGTTAAATACCGTAAATTATTGTATTTCATTATCCATAAAAAATTCATATATTTTAGAAAAATAGAAATAATTTACCCTAACAATTTTTTGATGTGTCAATTAAAAAAGGAACACCATTTAATGATTTTAGTCATCCAAATATGAGACATTTATTTTTTAATGGAAATCATCATTCATTCAAGAAAAACATATTTTAAAATTATAACTCATTTTATAACACCTTTAAATTTTAATTAAGGTCTCATAAAATTATTTTATAATCATAAGAAATCAAAATAATAAATATTTAATATATATTATGAAAATAAATTTTCCTTTAACTCATTACTTTAATTATAATTGTATAAATAAACATTTACGTTTCATTTAAATACATATAACAAATTATCATTTTATATAAATTGTTTTACAAATTCCATAATATAAATGTATCATAATATCATTTATGGAATTCCAAAATTTTATTTATACTTTTATATGTGTGATAAATTTATAATCAAAAATTTTGATTTGTATAATGAATTTATAAAAATCAGTACTTTTCATTTTTCATTGGAAAAAAGATATTTTCAGAAAAATACCAGAATTTAACCCTACGATAATTTTGAAAATAAAAATATAAAAATGAATATTATATTTTTTTTATAGAATTTATAATAGAATAAAATTTTAATTTTAAAAATACTTCACCATTAAAAGGTAGTAAAACTACATTTATTGAAATATAGTCATTTATTACTAAAATATTATTTATCATTATCTTATGTCTAAAAATTAATGTGGATGAATTTTAAAATATAAATTTATTAACGTGGAAAATTTTATTCATTACCCTAATGTTAGAAGCTCTGTTATAATGGTCACATTTTAAACTTTGTATTGTGGTTTTAATCTTTGAGTTTTGTGAAACATAAGTTATCAACGTTGTTAAATTTATACGAGATATACTATAAAATCAGGTGGTGTTACATTTATGTTCATGACTTATAGTTCAATGAGAATGAAGTTATGTCAAATATATGCTGACATGTTCATAAACCATCGTAAGAATGATGTTTTATTTTTTCAAAATATCATCTCCTCAATATATCAAAGTAAATATAGAAGTGTGTTCTCATATATGAGAACAATATGTCATATAAAATTCCTCGATCGGTGTCAGAATATAAGGTATTGTGAATCGAATGAATTTATACTGAATGTCCCATCCCTAAAATGATAGAATATATATATATATATATATATATATATATGAGGATAAATAATGAAACCTAAACCCCATTATGTCAAATAGTTTTGAAAAATATAATGGAATTTTATGCGAAAACATAGATTATCCTTTACGATGAAAGATTTACATTCATATAAAATAAAAAAGTATATGTATCTTTAAATATAATCTTTTGAAAAGGCAATTTGATATATTTTTATAACATATTATTTCAAATATAATATCAATAAATGGAGCCTTGAATAACATAATGTTATTATGGTGACGAAGGGAAATCATTTGAAAGTGAAAAGGTAAGCCCTTTGTATTATTATAATTCCTTTGTCAAAAATCACATTCTATGAAATGTAATAAAACATTAATTTTTCTTAAAAAAATTATTACCAATGAGTATTATAAAATACCATATAAAAAAAATATTGTGGAATAACCCAATGATTTAAAAGAAAATATCACGATGAAAAATTATAACACAAAAAAAGTAGATTTGAGTAATCAACAGACATTTTGGGAAACATACTCTATGAGGCATGAAAAATATGAAAAGGATTTGTATTATAAAAATGTAAATAGTGATCAAATATCACATAATATATTCTATTACATCATGACTCCAACATTAATATATGAACTATCATTTACATTGGATCTTCTTGATATTTCTTTTGATCACTAGTTTATTCCCTTTATTCTTGGTCATTTTTTCGTCGTTAGATCATATTGAGTGTATAATAATGTTTTTTTATTCATGGGATGTGAAGTAGAGTGGTGTTTTTGGAATTTTAATTGTAGTGGACATGGTCATATAGCTAGAATAACTACAATTTTTCCACTGCTAATAATGTGTGGGATACCAGCAAGCTAGTGAATGGATGACAGTGAGATGATTTTAGTGAATTCCCACCAACTATCATATAGAGGCCAATATAGAACAAGTGTTGTTTCCACGAATGTAACACTTTTTTCAGTTCCAATGACTAGATAATGTATGTCTTAATCATTTAAGTGGTGCTATTGTGGGGAAGCGTCTATGGGAATGTTTCAAAACATTGGGTCTTGTAATATCTATTTATGTTTTAATCAGGTCTGAGTAAAAATAATATTTACCCTAATCATCATTGAGGGACATTGGGTTTTTGTTGGCCCCTCATGCCATTTTTCTTTATATATCTAATTTTCAATTAATTCATTGATATTATTCATGTATTTTTTGTTTCAATTTTATTATAAAATATCATTTCCCCCACTCTATACCTCTTTGAGAGTAGTGGATCCCGAAATCATTGATTGATCCAGATATTGATTTGATAGTGTGTGTTTCTAGTATCTTTTCTTGATTGGTTTCATCCAGTTTACTCACCATATGATGTTCATATGATGGTTATAAATGATATAATGAATTGAGGTAAGTGGATTCCTATGGAAATTTATATTAATTGAAACTATCAAAAAATTGTTATTTTGAATTGGATTTCTGAAGTATTTTCTGGTATTTAATTGAGACATTTTGATAAATAGTTTTTACAGTTCATCATGTCTATGTGAGTAAATATATTTATTATGAGTTTTTAAATAAAATTTTTATATGAAAAAAATAGATTTGATATGAATGAATTATTTTATGAAATATTTTGTTGGTTGTTCTTGAGAATTAATATCATGGAATATTTTATGATTTTAAATTAAATGAACTAATTTAACTGGAAATAGTTCTTGATAAAAATAATTTGATTCTAATTTTTTTTAAAAATAGAATGTTTTGAAACAAGAACTTGGGAATAACTAAAATGATTTTATATTGATTGAAATGGATAAAACCATTGGGGTTTTCTTTTGTTTGAAGCAGAATGTATCCTCGGTTGTTAATTGGAAATAATATACGACATGAATTTATTTTCTCAACATTAAAATAGATATATGATGAAAATGATGAATACATATTTTGATGATTGGTATGTAATTATTTTTGGTTTTTTATTTATTCCCTTTAGGCATTATATCTAGGGGTGTGTGCATAGGTGGAGTAATATTTCACAAATATATCTGAGAATCTGAATATTAACAAATCTGTAGATCTATTATCCATAGTTCTATGAATGAAATGGACTGATTATGATACATACATTATAATGAATATAAATTGATTTAAAAATGTCTATTTTGATATAAATTTTTATTCATGAGAGAATTTAGGGAATCTCAAAATAAAAAATGTTTTATTCTTGCATTTTATATTATTTTAAATTCATGACTTATGGTGAACATTAAAATGAATTACATTCCATGTTTTTTCAAAGATTAATTTTTTATATGGATTTTTATGTAGTTCTTATTGAATTACTGTTAGGTTAATCTTTCTCATTCCCTACTTTACATTTTTTGTAAGAAATAGAATTTTTTATCCTTGTTACCTGAAATGTGAAATCAGCATATGGAGGTTGTGGATGTTCTTTTTGATTATGTTTATTAGTGTTTTCATATAATTATGTATTTTGTAAACTACATATTTTATAGATATATTTTGATGATGTTTTTATTGTATTTATGATGAGTAATTATATTTTACTGATTTTCGTACCCAGATATATTTACCTGATTTACATTTATCACGATGAGTTGTTTATAATATTAATTGTTTATTTTTTTGATCAGTTTTTTTATTTTTTTTAAATTATCATGAGGATAACTAATTCCCTATTTATTGGTTTTGGATTCCATGGAAAAAATCACTATGTTTTGGTGAGTGGTAACTCCATTCAATGCTTGTTAATATTGATTATAGTACCATCATAGTAGTTTATATTAGATGGTTCATGAAAAAATAATATAATATTATTTTGATTCTCTTCTAAGAAGTTGGAATGTATTTTGGGATTTCATGGTAGATAAGAAGTTTTATTTTCAGGACTTAAGATGAATGTTTTAGGAAAGTTCACCTCAAAATCTCATCATATAAAACCATGTGTTATTATGGGAATTTTGGAGATATTTACTCTAAGGATATCTTTGTTTTGATTCAAAACCTCTCAAAACATTTATATATACTTCTATTAACATTTCAATTTATTATTGATATATTTTATGTTTCTGAGTTTATTTATGGTTGATTTTGTGTTATCTATTGACAATGTGTAGTATGATGTGCCTAAAAAGAAATAATATTACACGTCATTAGAGAGATAATGATGAACCACGTAAAGAGAACCCTCCAGATGACCAAAACCTGTTAGATGTATCAAAGTATACAGTCCATGCTCTAGTCCAAGGAGCCAAACCTGCTCTTATTTAGGCACTAGATGTGGTACCATGAAGAGATGATAACATAAATCAAAAGAAAGGGATTATTTAGAATATTATACCATCATTCCATGGTAAAAATTATAATCAATTGTTATATTAGGGGTTGAGAAATATGGATAATCGTTTTGAGATCATAGAGACACCAGAATCTATTATGTTAAATTTTTCTAGATTTAAACGTGAAGGGCCTAGAAACAGATTGTGGGATGATATTTTTCTAGAATAGTTACATGAGGTACTCGAGTTGAAATACTTCAAGGATCTTTTTATACATAAATTCTAAATAGTGTTGATGGTGTATGATATCTCCATATATTTTATCATCATTCATTAATGATATTGGTTATAAAATCAGCATTCTAATCAATTTTCTAAAATTTTCCAGCTCTCCTCTGAGGTATTTTCCATTTAGAAGATGATGGACAAGATATTTTAGAAGGGTCATTGATCATAAATATAAAATATTTTTTTTTCTAAAACTCTCCACTTATTCAGGTTTCCAGCATAGTCCTATGGTGGATGAAATTGCCGTATTCAATATTTTAGGGCTCATAGGAATTCCTCTTACTCAAATTGGTGACCTCAGTGGAATATTTAAAGTAAATTGGAAATGGAATGATTATCATGATGGAAATATTGATGGTGTTCATCAAAATTATTGTTTCTCAAAATAATATACAGTGTTTATTAAACAACCACTGAACTGATTCAATGTGGAAAACTCTGGCACTCAAAGATCACATTCTTAATGGATTTTAGGATATATAGCATATGCAAACACCTAGGTCACTTGACAAAAAATTCCCTTTTATTTATAATTCTATAGATATGTATAGTCTCATCAGTATTAATATTTTATTCTTCATAGTAACATGATTAATCAATAAAGGGAGTTCACCCATAGGTGTAAAAAATCAAATTTTTTCACACTATAGATGGGTCTCCATTGAATAATGATGTGGGTCATGTGAATGTAGGATTTAGACATAAAATTTATTCCAAATTATTTACAGCATTATTTGATATTGGGGACTATCATTCTTTTTAAAATTACAAGGATGTTTCTTTATCAATCATTGATGGTGTTTATTTCCAATGTGATGTAAATTTATACACCTATTCGACTGATAAGGGAGAAAGATAATTAACATAAAACTAGTAAATTCTCAATTTTAGATTTGGGACTCACATAGGACTATTTGGTTATGGATATGAATACCCCGGATGCCATTATTTGGATGGATTTCTTGATCCATCATAATTCTACAATCGATAGTTATCTTCAGTGGGACTCTTTTGCGACCCTTAGAGAGAGTATCATGTCCATTATGGATAATGGGACCTGAGGTTGAGTTGATATGGTTCTCTATTTCTGGATTACTATAATATGATATCAAGGAATCTTTTTGGTCATTTTTATGAATCTTCATGTAATGATCTTCCTATATTATTGGATGTGTTTTCAGATGTTTCTATATCAATGTTTCTAATTTTCCATTATTTAGGGAGGTATATTTTTAGATTGACACATTATATAAAATGAAACTATATTAACGTACATATACCTTACATAAATTTTTCATAATTCTTAAATCATTATACAGAAAGATGCCTAACGTGTGTATTTGTTTAGTATTGTTGGAAAAATTGAAACAGAAAGAATGTTACATTAGGGAGCTACATTATCTCCAACTATGGTCTACATGACTAGAATCATTCTTAGACACATCATACATAATACATATCTTCATATCCTGGGGAAGGAAACTAAAAATAGGTTGATATAATATGTACAATAAGCGTAATCAAGGAAGAATAATAAGCATAGAAAAGATCCAAGGGAAATGTGAACATGATCATCACATTATAAAATCATACCTAGCATATCCAATATCATTAACATGAATAATGGAAGCGATATGGGAATTTCATAAAACATGAATCACATCGAAATAGGACAATAATCCACGAAATCATAACATACGAATAAGACTTGAAATTGTGCCATTCACATAAACATAGAAAATCCTATTTCAAGGATACCTACTAAGACATTTATAATATATTATCCTTAGGTTATGACCAATTTAGGTTCTTCAGGATTGGGATAACAATGCATGTATGCTCTTAATTATATGATTGTTCAATAAAGCATGTACCATATTATTTTTTTGGCTTGGGATAATACCCATGTACCTTTTTATTTTTTATCTTTGGAAATAACCCATATACCCTCTTACTTTTTTGATTGGGCTAACACCCACGTACATTCTTATTTTCGAGTTTGAAAATTGACCAATGTAACCCATTAAGATCATATTTCAATTAATCATTATCTAATTCCCCTAAGGGAGACAAATGATCCACAAAATACATAATATGTAACATCCTATGAAAATAATGAATAATAAATTTTAATATTTAATTTCATATTTTTAAATTTAATATTAATTGTACTTTAAAGGGGATGCTATGTTTTATGGCACACCTGACACTCAACAATGAGTTTCTATGAAGTATAATTTTTCACACATATCGAGTCATACTGAAAAATAATAATATAATATTATTTTAAAAGGGATTTATCAGCTAGTCTTTGTATTTGTAACGTCCCTGTTCCGGAAGCCACCCAGAGGTGCCCTGTACTCGGTTGGTCACATGGCCTCAAGCGCATTTCCCTGTAGCACAGAGGCTGCTGACTAGAAGCGAGAGCCTTGGGTATGATAATAGGGAAACTATGCCCTCATTGACAGAGTACACAGTGGAATATAAATAAACATTCAACAACAGATGCATTAATAATCCATACTAATGTTAATAGCGGAAGAATGAAAGAAATAAATAGAAGCGCACATATATATAACAATGATGCATGATACATATATGTCTAAGAAAGCAGCCAAACAAAACACAATGCTGGAATACAATAGTACATAGCCAAATTACCAAAG
The DNA here is from genome assembly GCA_963277665.1 of Viscum album. Lineage (NCBI taxonomy): Eukaryota > Viridiplantae > Streptophyta > Magnoliopsida > Santalales > Viscaceae > Viscum > Viscum album. Next base: position 1,672,847,793 of record OY728120.1, read on the forward strand.
ATAATAGATAAAAACTCATCCGCATTTCAAGACAAAGCTTGGTCCCTTTCTCTCCAGCTCCACAACATCTAGTACCTGAATTAAAATGGTTCATTCCATTATCTATACCTTCCACAATATATTTAGTTTGGGCCAAAAAGAAGTACCTAAACAGAGTGTTAGACTAAATCCTAGTATATAACCACCCAATCATTTGTCCGTAATAAATTTTGAGTATATGGAAGGTAAAGTACAGTATGCAGTAAATAGTAAGCAGTGAACATGATAAAAAACAGTAGTAAACAACTCACATATCAACAAGAAATAGTGAAGCAACAACTAAACACAACATGTAACCCTCTAGGATGTACTCCCAAACATCCCCTATGGTCCTATCCAAGAAGTACAAACAACCATATGGGTAGTAAACTCATCCTATCTTGTACGGTTTGGTCATATGAAATTATAAGACTCTCTGAGGAAGCGCGATCGGTCAATTACCCTAATAGTCTATGGTAGTCAGGAACTCTCTGAGGATGATCACGAGGTCTAATCCCCTAATAGCCCCAAAGGTATAGTGACTCTCTGAAGAATATCAGTCGGTCAATTCCTCATATAGATTTAAGTCTATCGCAGTCTCTCGAAGGAAGCTCAGTCAGTAAATTCCTCCTATATCCTAGAATGGATTATGGAAATTCAAAAAATGTAGACTCTGTGAGGAAGATCACTCGGTCTATCCCCGTATAGTATATAAATCTCAAGACTCTCTAATGAAACTCACTCGGTCTATCCTCTTGTGGTCTATAATATCCAAGACTCTCTGGGAAGATCACTATATCTATCCCCTGTCGTCTATAATGCTCAAGAATCTATTTGGATTCTCTCTCGGTCTGTCCCCTTATAGTCTATAGCACCAGGTTCTCACAGCCCTGTCCTAGTCAGTGCATAACAATTATATAAGGCCAATGTAAAACTATAGAATGACTTGGATAACCAGTGTATAGAATAACAAGCATGTCAATAAACAACACATCTTCCTACGGTAACAAGGCATGGAGAACAGGTATAACAGCCAAAGTCTGAACAAGACCAAAAGGTCATAAACAGGAAAAGACATGGGGAAAACATCCAAGAATTGAAATTATCCTCATGAATAAATAAATTACCTCTACACAAGAATACATGCAAGGAAGGATCACAAAAAGTGAAAATTAGTAAACACACAATAATCTGTTCAAGGGTATTGGTAGAAATTGCACATAATACTCAAAGAATTCAAACAGAATGGAAAAAATCACCTACCTTGAGGATAGTAAATCAGTATACATGAACCACAAGGGTTGAATATACTCATAATGTCATAGATCTATGAAAACAACCAAAACATTCAACCCATGATAACATGGAAAAGAGGAGGAATTGGTAATCAAGGCTCAAGGAGAAGAGATAACTCACTGATGTGATTCCAACACAATCCACGGTGCGTGAATCGGAGGACGGACGGAGAAACGAGGGATTGTCGAAGATATGTGGTCGTACGACATCTCTTAGATGAATGAGACCTATAAGAAGACGTTTTTGGGGTTAAAACATGACCCTAATCTTTTTAATGATAAAAAGAAAGTACACAATGTGTACTTTTGGAGTACACAGTGTTTACTCACCTTTTACATACTCCGCATTACGCGGCCTCCACATCACCCATACATGGTCGTGTGAACTGTCATGATACACCCTGCACATAGCCTCGAGCAACAACAAAGTACATGATGTGTACATGAAAAATTTCCAGAAACAACTCTTCTCTCAAAAACTCCAGAAAAAGGGAAAACATACCTGAAAAGAAGATCCGGGTTCTAACAAACATCCCACCTTAATAAAATTCATTCTCAAATTTCCATAACAAGGCATAGAAGAGGAAATCCCAAATAGCTATGGCCACTGTGATCATAGATTGGCCTCCATCTCCCATGTCTGATCTTGTACTCGCCCGTGCTGCCATAGCACCCATACTAGAGGAACAGACCAGCCACAAAGAACCCCTGTGCCTCAATCAATGATCCAGAAAGGATGCTCCTCAAAGGATGATTCAACCTCTAACTCAACCTCCTCAGGTTGAATGACATGAGACAGGTGTGAAAAGTAATGTCGAAGCTGAGAAACGTGGTAGACGTCATGCATAGACCGATACCTCTGAGGTAAATAAAACTAATAGGCAACTGGCCCAACTCTCTCCAACACCTCAAATAGCCTGACCTATCTCCGTGAAAGCTTAACCTGTCTCCTAATCCATATGTGTCCCAACCTCGGCGTGACATGCAAGAAATCCTAATCCCCAACCTTGAACTCTATAAGTCATCTCCACTGAGTAGCATAAGATTTCGGACGAGATTGTGTAGTATCCATCTTCTTCTGAATCATCTCAATCTTCTTTGTGGTCTCCTGGACAAGACGAGGACTATGAATAGCTTCCTCTCCTACCTTATGCCAATACATGGGTGATCGGCACGGCCTACCACACAATTTCTTATAAGGTTCCATCTGAATAGTTTCCTGTAATATGTTTTTGTAGGAAAACTCCACAAGAGGTATGTGTCTCTCCTAAGAACCTCAAAAATACAGAACACATGCTCAGAGCATGTCCTCAAGAACCTGAATCGTACGCTCGGATTGGCCATCTGTCTGGGGATGGAATGCTGTACTCAAAAGTACCTTTGTACCCAAACCTTCTGAATCCCCTGTCAGACCCAAGATGTAAAATGAGAATTCCTGTCTGATACAATGGACTGTGGAAATCAATGTAGACTTAAAATCTATCAGATGTACAACTTTACCAACTGTTCAACAGTAAAGGTCTCCTTGATCGAAAAGAAGTGATAAACCTTCTTAAGTAAGTCAATGACAAACCATACTCCGTCATTCCCTTGAGGTGACCTTGGAATCACTATCCCAAAATTTATTGTGACATCATTACATTTCCACTCAGGAATGCAGAACTATTGTAGAAGCCCTGCTGGTCGCTGATGCTCCACCTTCATTTTCTGATAGGTGGAACACCTTATAACAAAGCCAGCAACATCTCTCTTCATACCTAGCCACCATTAATGGCGGTGCAATACACGATACATCATGGTGATTCCAGGATGATGTTCCCAAACAGAAAAATGAAATTATTGCATCTTCTCCTCACTTATATCTGTTGGTACCCATACGCGACCCTTGAAATGCAATATCTCATCCTCAGCCATGGTCCATCTATGAATAGGGTCCTCTCCTGACATGCATTCCCGTAGTACTAGGCCTTCCGAATATAATAGATACCTCATTCGTACTCTATCATTTTTCATAGAGGTAACAGCTGAAGATGAAAGAAAAGTATTCCCCAATTTTTCATACACCTCCAAATGCATCTTAGAGAACAGAGCCATAAGCTGCCACTCAGTGCTGGCCTCCTGAACTACCTGTATCTGAGTCCTCCTTCACAGTGCATCAGCCACTGCATTGTCATTCCCAAGCGTATAAGCATGCTCAAAGTAAAAAAGACATGATATACTAAAACCACCTTATCTGCCTCAAATACAAGTCACACTGAGTGAAAATGTACTTGAGACATTTTTGTTTAGTGAAAACCAAAACATGTTTTCTTATAAAGTAATGTATCCAAAAGAGTTGGAATGAACAACGACTACCAAATCCAGATCGTGCGTTGGGTAATTCCACTCAGGTGGCCTCAACTGCCGAGACCCGTATGCAACAACTCCAACTCCATGCATAAGCACATCTCCCAAACCAATACCTGAAGAATCATAGCAGACATTATAGCTCTTGGACGGCTCTGAAAAAACTAGCATCAGTGCTGACTTCAACCTCCCTTTCAGCTCCTGAAATGATGACTCAAAATCATATGACCACAAGAAATTGATAGCCTTCTTAGTCAGGCCCGTCAGTGGCGCTGCTATGCATGAAAAGTCATGTATGAAACATCTATAGTATCCTTCCAGCCGTAGAAAACTCTATACCTCAAAGATGATCTTCTGTTGCTCCCAGGAAACTGTCGGTGCATTCGTGACACTAAACGGCATAACCAAGTACTTGTATAGGACATACCTGCTCCGGAAGGCTGTAAGAGGTATATCAGATGGTCTAACACTCAACTAGTGGTAACAGGTCCTCAAGTCAATATTCGAGAACACTCGGGCTCCTTGAAGATGATCAAAGATATCATCAATCCTTGTTAAGGGATATTGGTTCTTGACCGTTAACTGGTTCAACTTCCGATAGTCCACACAATGCCTGAGAGTACCATCTGCCTTCTTCTCAAAAAGGACAGGCAAACCCCAAGGAGAAGTACTGGGTTAGATGAAGCCATTTTCCTACAACTCCTCAAACTGTTACATGAGCTCATGTAACTCTTGTGTAGTCATCTTATAAGGATGCCATTACACTGGTGTTGCCCCTGGCACAATCTCAATCGAGAAGTCTACACCATGCTCTAGAGGAAAACCTGAAAATTCCTCTCGAAAGACATCCTTGAAACGATCAACCACTGGAGTAAAGTCTAACTGTTAAGTCCCCTGGACATCTAGATAAAGAAAATAAATCTGGGATATAACTCCACCTAGCCCATGATGCTCGGGTCCTGCTGGACTTGCCTCGACATCCCAGTCGCATCTACAAAGAAAATTTACGCCTTCTGATGATATGAAACTCACCCTACGGCAATAGAAATCAACTATTTCTTGAAATGGAACCAAGCAGTGCATCCCAAGAATGACATCATGAGCTGTCATTTCTAGGACATAGAAATCCCAAAGGAAGTGACACCCGATAACCTCAAGAGGGAACTCTCTGCACTGACGTACACTAACCGCTCTAGTCCCCATCGTTGTGTCTAGTTTCAAAGTATCAGTAGAATAAAAGTTGCAGAGACCAAGGATTTCCACAACCGTAATAGGGATAATGCTATGTGTAGCACCAGTATCGAAAATAGCTGAAGATAAAACTGAGGCAACGTGATTGGTACCTCTAACTGTAGAGGTTCTGAGATCCTGCTTCTGCTGGGTCTGCTCTACTGCAAAGACCTGGAATGTCCCATGGCCTTGTGGACCTGACTCACTGCTCTGAGCTGATCCACCCCACCTTCACTGATATCCTGGTGACTATCCACCACGACCGCGACCTCCACCTCCGCCTGAACGGTCGGAAGAACTCCAGTTCCTAGACTGGTGAGAAACTGGTGGGGATGCTCCTGTATGAGGTGTCATAGTCGAACCCCTATCACCAGTTGCTGGTGATGAGCTCTGACCAAAACACTGAAGATGTCCCATCTTGTTGCAATATCAACACTCCACTGGGTCCCTCTAGCACTGCGTCCTAGTATTCCTGCTCCTCCCGCACTGGTATCATACTACATGGTGACTTGAAGATGCATCACACCTACTCTGATCTCCACATGCAGACTCCCTGCGGCACTTCCTGCTATTAAAAGGAGGAACACTACCACTATATGTCGAACCGCCCGGGATCACTGCTCCAAAATTCCTCATATTGCGCTCCGTGATTAGTGCCTGGTTGACAATAGAAGATATCGAGGGTAACCTGAAGATGTTAACCTGCAATCGGATGTCGTGCCTCAGACCATCAACAAACATCCGTTCAAGGAACAACTCATAACCTCCTGGAATAGGCGTAAAATGCTGCAGCTCAATGAATCATGAGGAATACTCCATAAATGTGAGACTACCCTGCTCCAAACTCATAAAATCTCTTTCTCGATCAGCCCTCAAGGTCTCTGGGTAGATGTAATCATAGAAGATGCACTGAAACTCTTCTCAAACCATATTCTGGTGGTGCCCTGTCTGCGAGATGACATCCCACCACCTCTTGGAGGAGTCTCGTAGCATTTAGGTAGCGAGATTCACAATTCTCTCAGGAGATACCTCTAAATGATCGATAATCATCCGCGCATCCTCTAGACATTATTCAGAAACCTGGGGTCCTCCATCCCCTGAGAAAGTAGAATGATGCTGCTACTGAAAGACCTACGTCAATTATACCATCGACGCGACAGGAGAGGACACTCTCTGAAATGTTTGCATTAACCTCATAAAACCCTCCCTGAACTGAGCATCGTCTCGTGTGTCAGGTACAGTGGCTGGTGCCAATGATGGCACAACGAGAGGTTCTTCAGGTAGTCCATGCTCAGCCATATCCGGTGTCTAATCACAATCTGGAAAATAAAGAAAAAACGGAGGACATCTCGGTGGGATGACTCTGCAAGGTCAAACACACACCATAGATCGATATAAACAATGGCTAAAACCTAGAAGTGCAAGAAGAGAAGAAGAGAATGAATCATTCAATCTTAACAAAACATGACTACATTGCATGTATAAAAACTACATGGCATGTTATCTTAATCCATTCACATGGGCATGTACTCCTATCTCAACCGGTCGTGTATCACACCAAAGACACGGTGTGTACATAAACTTTATCCCCCTTCCCGAGTCTCCTTACACGGCTAAAACACATGGTCCCTTTAATCCAATACCAGACGGAGTGTTTGGTTCCGACACAGTGTTTTCTAAACAAGGTTTCAATGACCTGTGTTGTTAGTTACACGGCTGGCTACACGGCTCACTCAGAACAAGACTACACGGTGTGTTTGAATCTTACACGGCGTGTACTACACAAGCTTCCCGGATCCGTGTTGTGGGTTACACGGCTGGGTACACGGTTCACTCTACACGGCATGTTTCCTGAGAACACGTCATGTACTTGACGGTTTTTCCCGACCAGTGTTGTCTGTGACACGACCTGCAACATATGTTACACGGCATGATATGTAATAATGATACATGGTGTGTAAATTCAAAGATTCTTACACCTGTTTCATTAGCCACACTAGCAGACACATGGTTACTACAACACAGCGTGTACATACCGTACATGGCATGTTTCTAAAGATTATCAAGAACCTCGTGTTCCTTCCCACACAGTCAGTGACATGGTTTAAAAACTACATGGCATGTATTAAAAAAGTACACACCGTGTATTATTGGTTTTTACAGTAATTAGCTCAGAAACTGCACCAAAGTCCAGAGAACACAGAAAAAACACATTCAAGGTTCCAAATTCCAATCTGTGAGGGCCCATGCTCCCCGCGAATCAATGTTTTTCATTTTATACAGTTCAAAAACAAGAACAAAAAGTCAATGATCCACCATGTTCTGATTCATGAGGGCCCATAACACCTCAAGAACAAAAATTTGGCTTTATTCCAAATAATACCTTACACAAGAAATACATATAAAAAACAAGAATTTAATCAAGTCATCTATCACAACAGAATTCATATTATACACAATTTCTATCACAACAACATTAAATTTCTAATGAACACTAAATGGCATGGCAAGAATGCATGACATGAGATTTTATACAAGTGCCTATGTGATTCAGTAGATGGAATACCCTCATCTCATTTGGTTTCAATGAGAAAAGAACCGTAATAACATCAATAATAACATCACAGAGCATGTGAATCACCTAACAGTGAAATCAAATCAACCGTAAAATTGAAAAATAGAAAAATTTCAATAATTGAGGTAAATTAGTTTTCCCTAATACACGGTTTAGATACGCCCGAGCACAGCTTATTACAAATTACCTATTTCGTCCTATCCCAAACTATATGTTCCAAACAAAAAGTCGAGAAGAAAATAATACCTCTGATACCACTTAGTAACGTCCCAGCTCCAGAAGCCACCCAGAGGCGCCTCGTACCTGGTTGGTCACATGGCCTCATGCGCATTTCCCCGAACGCCAGAGGCTGCCGACTAGCAGCAAGGGCCTTGGGTGTGATAATGGGGAAACTAGTCCCTAATTGGAAGAGTACACAATGGAAGATAAATAAACATAAAATAGTGGAAGTAGTAATAATCCATACCAATGTGAACAACAGAAGACTAAATGAAATAAACTAAAGCAAATATATATATAACAATAATGCATGATACATTTATGTATATGAAAGAATCCTAACAAACCAAAATGATGGAATACAACAGTATTAAGCTAATGTACAAAATAAAACAGATAAAAACTCCTCACCATCGCAAGCCAAAGCTTGGTCCCATGCTCTCTAGCTCCACCGCCTCAATTACTTGAAGTAGAAGGGCGCTTTCCCTTATCTATACCAGCAACAATATAATCTATCTGGGCCCAAAAGAATGACCCAAACAGGGTTTGATACAAAATCTCAGTAGGCAACCACCCAAAGATCTGTGCCTAACAGTCAGTGAGTATATGGAAGGTAAAGTACAGTAAGCAGTAAACAGTAAGCAGTGAACCGGATAATAAACATCAGTAAACAACTCACAGATCAAAAAGCAACACTGAAGCAACAGCTAACCACAACAGGTGAGCCTTTGGGAAGTACTCACATCCATCCCCTCTTGTCTTATCCATGATGTACAAAATCCCTCTAGGTAGTACACTGAGTGTAACCCCTCTGGTTTGGTCGTATGAAATTATAAGAATCTCTGAGGAAGAACCCTCATTCAATTCCCCTTATAGTATATGGTAGTTAAGAACGCTCTGAGGAAGATCACACGGTCTAATCCCCTTATAGCCCCAAAGGTATAGATTCTCTCTGAGGAAGCTCACTCATTCAATTCCTCCTAGAGCCTCAGGTCTATCACTGACTCTCTAATGAATCTCACTCAGTCAATTCCTCAAATATCCAGGAATGGTTTAAAGAAATTCAAACAAACACAGACTTATGAGGAAGCTCACTTGGTCTATCCCTGTATCTTCTATAAAGCTCATGACTCTCTGAGGAAGCTCACTTGTTCTATACTCATGTGGTCTATAATATCCAAGACTCTCTGGGAAGATCACTCGGTCTATCCCCTATAGTTTTTAATTCTCAAGACTCTATGAGGATTCTCACTCGGTATGTCCCCTTACAGTCTTATGCATCCGGTTTTCAAGGCCCCATGCCAATCAGTGAACAATAATACTATAAGGCCAAATTGAACCTAAAGAGAAACTTGGATGACCAGTCTATAACATCACAATAATATCAAGAAATAGCACTCCATCCTACCGTCACAAGGCATGGAAAACAGTTATAACGACCAAAGGCTGAACAAGACCAAAAGGTAATAACAGGACAAGGCATCGGAAAAATATCCATGCATTGAAATTATCCTCATGCATAACCAAATTACATCTACAGAAGAAAAAAATCAAGGCAGGAACAAAGCAAGGGAAAAATAGTAAACACACAGTACCCCGTTCAAGGGTATTGGTAGAAGTTTCACATAAAACTCAAAGACTTCGAACGGAAAGGCAAAAACCACCTACCATGATGCAAGGAGATTAGTATACTTGAACCACGTGGCTTGAATCTCCTAAAAACTTTATAGATCTATGAAAACGTCCAAAATTGTCAACCGACGATAACTTGGGAAGGAGGATGAATTGGAAAACAAGGCTCAAGGATAAGAGAGAACTCACCGATGAGATTCCTACAAAATCCACGGTGCTTGAATTGGAGGATGGATAGACAAAAGGGGGCTTGTCGAATATCAGCGGCCTTATAACATATCTCAGTCGAATGTGACCTATAAGAATTTGTTACTGGGGTTAAGACGCGGCCCCGGTCTGTTAAATGAAAAACATTACATGGCGTGTACTCACCTTTTCTATTCTCCGCTTTATGCTACCTCCACATCACCCATACATGGCCATGTGAACTGTCATGAAAAGGACAACACATGTCCTCGAGTGACAATAAAGTACACAGCGTGTAATTATAAATTACATGGCGTGTACTTGAAAAATGTCCAGAAACTCCCATTTTCTAAAAAACACCAGAAATAGGGAAAACATACCTGAAAAGAAGATCCGGGTTCTTACAGTATTTGTGGGAAAGAAAATAACTAACTAAAATATGATTATTGATGTTTGTTAAATGTTTTTACATTCAATTAAAAAAAAATAGAGGCTTAAAATGTGAATGAATATAATTCTATGCATAAATACTCTAATATTCTTTTAAAGGTCAATTTACCACCTTTTGATGGATAACCCTCATTAAATATTATTTTATTCACTTTTATATGTTCTATTTGAAAAAATAAAAATTATATTTATAATTGGGACATCAAAATTTACTTTGGGTACTTTCTAGCTATTTTTCTGATCAAATTCATTTTTTTAATGAATAGTGAAAAATACTATATTTTAATTCAAAACTGCCTTTTAATACAATTCATATAAATGGTTATATTATATTTTTAATTGGTTTTAAAATTTAATTTGATTATATTTTTTCAATATAATCCAATTTTTTTCCTTGGACGTAATTTCACATTGAAATTGTATATAAACAAGTGTCAATCTTTTGATAGTTATTATTTCTTGAAAACATGCTTGTCTGTTTTGAAAACGGGAATTAATATTAAATTAATTAATGAAACTTATATATTTTCAATGTGGAAAAATAGAAATAATTTTTTAATCATTAATATCAAACATATCTTAGGCATAATTTTAGGTGATTTTCTGAAAGCCTTCAATTTTTGATGAATAGTGAAAACACAGAGTAGTAGTTAAAAAACTGACTTTGTCATTTAATTGAAATTTTAACCCTTATGTAATTTGAATTTCAAAAAATCAATACACATGGTTTTTATCCGTAAGTAAAATTTGGTTCATTAAGATGAAAATATTTTATGGTGAATAGTAACCGTTGACTTTTATTTACCGCGGTTAATGGTAAATAGGGCAATTCAAGGTAAAAATAATATAATAATAATATAAAATTAACTTAACACTTTTCATAACATTATAAGATGAGTCATAGACGACCAATAAAATAGTTTGGTGATATTTGTGACCTTTCAATTCCCTTTGTGAAAGATAATGACATTAATAACATTTTATTTAATGTAAAAATAAAAATATCATAAAAATGTATTATTTTTCTAAAACAATTTTAATGTGGGATTATATAATTGATATATTTTAATATAAATATTCATTATAAAGATATGAATATTTCCTACATCATGGTATTTTCTATATAATTTTTAGACATCATATAAATAAAATTATTTATGACACAATAATGATTTAGTGTTTACCTCATTAATTAATTATTTAAATAAATATAATTATAAAAATTAAAAAAATATCGAAAAACTGACCAATTCTTATTGGATGATTTGATTTATAACTAGGGTAATATTATATTCTTCATTAATATGTTTTGGACTTATAGAAACATAAAATTATTATATAATAAAATAATATTTTCAAACATTCCTAAAGATCCCCTTCTCCCCCTTATAAAAATCCATCACCTATAACCCATTAATCACACCACAAATGCTCCATGGATCATCCAAACTCTATCCAAATAACCTCTCAAGATCCCTCTATTCCCCCTAGAGGCATTAACTTAGGAAGAAAAAACTTCATGAAGTCCTTGTGGTTCAAACCAAAGAGAGTTACCCGATTTAAAGTTAATGTGTTCTCTTAAGTTCTTTTAATTTATTTTATTTCTACAAACCACTAAAATATTTTTATTCCTTTATTTCATAAAAAACCATTATAATCAATATAATAAGTTTTTTATAAGAGAATTATTAGAACTATACTTACACACACCTCCGTCTAATGGGTATAGAATATATTGTTTTTCTTATGATGACGAACTATTGACTCACGAAATGACGATTGTTCAATCTTCTGCTACCACCAATTATTGTGGACATTAATATGGAACTATATTTAAATGTGATATATATTTTATTTATATTGTCTATATATTTCTGAATTTTTCATGTATATCATTCGTGTATGGATTCAATAATGGATAAATATGATAACTTCATTTAAGGAAGTGCGGACTACCGCCCCCTCAAAGTGATACGACTCATTCATTCCACATGTGTAACATATAAAGGATTGAATTGATGAAATTATATATTATATTATACTGGAATTATAATATACATATGTATCATTATGTTTTCATTCAATTAAATATTAAATACAAATGAAAGTAGCGTTAATGCGTATGTACGGCTTACCATCTCTATGAATGGTGAATTTCATTTCTTACCTAAAAATGTTATGTACTATTATAATTACATATATATATATATTGAATATATATGAAAAATATGATATCTAAAACATGAATATAATTATGGAGACAATGGAAAATTGACCAAATGAACAACTTGTAATTATAACAAGTTCATTTTTGACTCAATTATCAAATATCGACAAAACGAACATTATTAACATATGTGATTTCATAATGTTTATAAAATGGTAATAATTAATATAAAAATAATAATAAACTTGTAAAAGTTTCATAAGAAAGTAGAAATTAATTTTATTTTATTTTTCAAGAGATTAATGAATGAACGGGTCAAGTCGGACATGAGGTAAGGGACTTCGTCTCAATATTCATTCATTGAGGAATATTTTTTTTATACATGAACTTATTTTATATGGTATATAAACACCATAGTCTTTTCATTTCATTCAATGGGAATATTTTTCTATGATGCATTTTACTAAATGAAAAAATAATGTTTTTTAACTTAAGCAGTGAAAACAACCTTTTCCACCACCGGGAGTATTATTTGATCTTTGGCTTCCTTTACAACCCGTAATGTTTAAAATGAAAATAAATACCATATACTATTTTATGTATTTAGGTATTGAAAATGGGTTTGATAATGGATTTTTTATGTCAATATATTTAAATTATATATTGTGATTAAATGTGGAAATGTTATCTTTCCTTTATGTTTTTTATATGTTATGAATATGTTATGGTTCTTTAGAATTTTTTACTTATATGGGTGGTTCAATGTTAAACCTTAGGCAGGTGATCTCGAGATAGCTCTCCAATGCATTGGGTAGCATTATGGAGGTAAACGTTAATGTTTCTCCTAAGATATTTAGGGAATATAATATGATGGGTATTACAAATTTAACTCCCTACGTAGCTATGAATGCTACAACGTAAATATGTTATGGATGCCACAAGTTACCCTTATGATTTATGTTTTAATTATCTTATTCATAAGTCTTATGACTTCATAAGGAATGTTAAAGAGGTTATTTTGTGTATTTATTGACAAACTAATGTTTTATTCATTTATTTTATAACCCTTACTAAGATTTTTATGCTCAAGCCAACTTCTTTAAATATTTTTCATATGGTATAAGGAGGGGTAAGAAAAAGTAATAATTCAAGTTGATTTACATCAAGCAATGAATTATTTCCTTCTTTTAAAAAAAATTAATTTATGAAAAAAATGGATACTATGTTGAAGTGTATACTTTATAATATTTGATACGTAATGTAATAGTTATGGCCTAATTCTCTAAAACACTAAACCTGAAAAGATTCTCAATGTGAATTATTCATTTAATTAATGATTACACAATGTTTTAAGTTTGGTCCTTATAGTTGGTATAAAAGGTTGGTTCAGAAAACATTATAATTTAGTATATTGTTAAATTAATATCCATAAATTATTTTTAAATTATGGTAATACTGAAATGATAGATAATTTACAGATTACCATGTTGCTTCGCCAAATAAATTTCTATGTTCATAATGGTCTTCGATAGAAGAAACATGGAAGCTGTGATGAGACGACATCAAGAGGAAGACAACTATCCAAATCAGCAACCTGAATGGTCAGAATCAGAATTGAATAGTTTATCGTATTAATAGAATACTTGAATCATTGTAAAAATGGTGGTAGTATCTATGCATGAGATCATCCAGATAAACCACAGAGGACATGTTAGTAGTGGATAATTTTATGAGGCAACATCCCCCATCATTCAGAGGATAATTTGACCACGTTCTTGAATAAGGGTGGATTAAAGCATTGTAAAATATTTTTGTTCTCATGGGGTGTTCATAACATCAAATGTTTAGTCTTATTGTTTAATATTTTAAAGCTGATGTCGATCAGTGGGGGTCTATTGTGAAAAAAATCAGGGATTGTGAGGAGATTGATGGTATTTATTTAGATGAATTCAAAGGAATGTTTATTGAGAAATATTTTCCTATGGTGGTTCATATTAGTATGGAAAACAAATTCCTCCAATTGAGTCAGGAGGATGAATTTGTGGCTTCTTATGAAGAAAAATTTACTCTAGTGGCAATGTGTGTCCCAAATTTCATAAGATATCTTGATAGTGAAATCATTTGTTTTTACTCAGGATTAAATCAAATTTATCGAAGTTATTTAGCTTCTTGTGATTTCAAATGTTATGAAAAATATGTTTAATGTGTGGAGATGGTGGAAATGGAGTTTTCTGATGATCAGATGTTCTTTGAAAAACAAAATAATAAGAGGTTTAGGTGGTAGACGAAAGAAAATAACTCTTCAAAAAAGTATGATGGTAAGAAACATAAGTTTACATTTTGTGAATGTAGATACCCATAGCTTCACGTACGTAGAGATTACATTACTTTTTCATAATACTAAATACATAACAAAAAATAAACACTCGAGGACCGTAATAGTTTAGTATCTTTGGAAACTCAGAATATAATCTTCTAATTTTGGTGAAATATCTTCAACATCTCCCACAATGATCTTCCCTTTTTTTATTTCATAAAACCATTCTTTATATCATGGGGAATAGAAAACATATAAAGGGTGATCTCAAATTCTTATTAAGGATAAGAATAGAGAAAATAATACAAACCATATAATTTTGAACTTGAAAACAAGAACATAATGTTTACACATAAAAATCTTGAGTTATGAAATAAATCATGGAAGTACATAAGGCATAAATCATAAAGAAACATCAATCATGATAAAATAGCCTGGGAATAAAATATATAATTGTGGAAATCCATTAATCATGTGATATGATTTCCATAGTAGCCATTTCATTGTTTCCAAGACCATCTTAGTGGACAAAGTCCCTTTCTGAATCGAGTTCACTGCTCGTTCCAGTCCTGTATCACGAAACTAGATTAAATTACTTTCCATCCATGTCTATAAAATGAGATTTAAATATTTAACCAATGTATTGGATTGAGATATAGGTCCCACATATCTCATAATGAAATCGTTCTTTCGTGTGCCACAAAATAAACATACATCATTCATAAAAACCCAATGAATAAAATGGGTTTCATAAACCGCATCTCATCATAACATAATCCATATAAAAGAAATTGATATAATTTCATAATAAGAAAAATAAAAACATGTAAATAATATATAAATTATACTTTAAACCTAAACATACTTAATAATGTCATCTTAGATGGAAAATAGTTTTGATAAAACACTTGAAATGAATTCTTGTGGAAAATATAATTTCTTCTTCAAAATCATTTTCATTTCTCAAAATGCCATTAAATTTTAAAAGAAATGTATTTTTATTGAAAATAATCATCAAATCATGTAGAGGATGATACATGAAATATAGGCATTATCAAACCGTAAAAATCCGTTCATGCAGTATAAGTTAAAAAACATTCTCCTCGTACTTTTGTCATATAAGTCAAAAAGTACCATGTATGGTAAAAAAAAGAAATATTCCTTCCATAACACAAAGTAAAATTACAAGAGGGGTGAACATGACTTTAAAAATACATGGAATAATATTAAACACATTATGGAAAACATTTTTATGGACATCGAGGAAAAATATACCCCTAGTAAATACTTACGTATAAGCAATCTCAAATGAAAATGAGATTGAAAAATTATCCCTTACCTTAGGTACGATATGCTCGTACATTTCCGAACCTCCTGTATAATGATTTAAATAATTTCATTGACTTATTACAGAATCATATTCATTGTTTTGATATCATATATTGTTCACTTATGTCTTTATATTACCCGTTGTTTTGTAAATTCCATGTTAAAGCAGCGTGTTGGGTAAAATCGTTTTATTTATCGTACGTGTTTGGTATTGTTGTTATTGATATTATTATTACTTATATCATGATTTACTTACTTCCAGAATGTGAATCATTATTTATATATCATACATATTTATTATATATATATATATATAATATAGATAAATGAAATAAAATACATTGTTCATGGATATGGTAGGCCGTACGTACGCATGAACGCTATTTTCCTTTCCTTATTGACTTTAATGGAAGTATGTAGATGAAATATATATATAAATAAATCCAATAGCTTTATCATGACAAATATTTCATCATTATTAATTATATATACTTTATAAGCATTCTTGAATGGTTAACATGGAGAATGAATCTCATCACGTCGTGGAGACTGTAATACGTACCTAAGCACGAGCAATAATATCATTCCCATAATTATTGAATTAAATTATAGGGGATGATATAATATCTCAGAATCATTATGTTGTTATAATAACCATATATAGTTATTCTTTACACCATTATACCCATCCAAGTAAGGTTGTGGCGAAAAAACAGATTACACCACGATGTGGAGACGCTATTCCGTACGTACGCACGCACAGTGATTTCGTTTTTCATAGGAACAATTGAAGGTAAAATTGGGTTGTTTCATATTTATAATAACATATCAGTATATTATTGATACTGATGTTATTACTTTATAAAGAAACAACTAAATAAGAATATGTTAAAGAAGAAAGAAAACTTGAACGAATCGGGAGAAGAGATTACCTCTTCTTCAACGCACCTCTTTTATGCTTCCTCTAAAGGCACTAGAGATGGTCTTTTGAGGAGACCAGAACCTCTATAATGTTTATAGGGAAGTTTAGAAAGGAAATGGACAGGGTTTGGACGAGCTTGAAAGCTCAAAATTTTGTAAATAGAAGGGGGAGGAGGTGCCCTTTTATAATGGAGGAGAGGGCCACTTTAGGGAAAAGTTAAAATATTATTTTATAATAAAGACATATTCGGTTTATAATAGCTCCAAATTGAATTATTTCGAAGCTAAAGTGGGGCTAGGTCGAAATACTTTCAACCAATAGGTTTTAGGCAAGTTTAGGTTACTATTTTAACATTATCATTTAGATTTTACTCTAATTTAAATATTTTAACTTGTACCCTCTCATCTTGATTTCTTACACTATATGGTTAATAAACATACTATAACAAGCCAAAAGAACCCCAATTTGTTCATTATTAATATATATAACCTAATCTATCTCATTTTTCTTATCCTTATATTTTTATGAATAGAATAACCATTAATAATATAATATTTTTTATAAAAACTTTTTTATGTCACTTTTGACACTTTTTGGTAATTTATTTTTGTAAAATTCATAACAGCTTTATTAATTCGAAAAAAATTAATTAAATCAAAACTAACATATCTTATTAACCTATAAAATTAGTGTAATTCATAAAAAGTCTCAAATTACATTTATTTGGGTATTTATAACATCAATTATGTTAATATTTCATTAATAAGGTAATTAGTGCATCATCATTGTGTCATAAATAAATTATATTATTTAATGTCTAAAAATTATAAATAAAATACCATTATGTAGGAAATAGTTTTAGATTTCTAATAAATATTTATAGTCTAATTTATCATATGTATAACATTATATAAATGTTTTTAATTTATTAATCGTTGATTTTAGCTCGATTAACAGTTCTTTAAATAAAATAATATTAAGTGTCCTAATCTAATCCATGTGGATTGAAAGGGTAATAGTTTATTCCTAAGGTTGTTTATGGTCGAATTACACTTATCCAAAAGAATTAGTACATGTTTTATGGTAATAATAATATCATTTTTACCCTTACATACGCTATTTACTTTTAACCGTGGTTAATAAAAGTAAAAAGTCACTATTCACAAAAAACTATTTTCATCTTATTAAACCACATTTTACTCCATGATATTAACTGTTTCTCTCAAATTTTAGAAATACCACTCATAGAAGCGGTAAAATTATGTTTTATGTAAATTTTTAAATTCTCCTAGGAGGTGGGTAAGAGACAGTGAAAAGTTAAATAAAATTTTTATATATCTAAAATTAATATAAAATGACACCAATGAATTACATTGAACATATATAGGTGGTATGTATCAAATTTGACCTAAAATAAATTTAAATAAAATAAAAAGTCATTTTTGAAATAGTAACTCCGTATTTTCACTATTCATCAAAAATTGAATGTTTTTAGAAAAATACAAAAAATTCACCCTATGTTAATTTCGGTATTCTGAATACAAAAATGAAGTCCTTTTTGAATGTTAAAATTTATAAAATTTCAAAAATTGGGTATTACTATTCATAACGTCTAGTTTGTATAATATTTTAATAACATATCATTGTTTTGTGAAACTTGGTATTGCGTACAAAACATGCTATCATGGAAGGTCACGATTGCGTGTAAAGCAAGCCAAGTCAGGGTTCCATGTAATGAATGATTCCTTTGTTGTTGTGTATATTAGAATACAGCCGTATTGAATATATATAAATATACACTCAATGTTGCGTCGAAAAACTTCTATCAAACAAACTTGAAATTTTGTGTAACAAGATCCAAGAATAGTGTTGCGTATACTACAAGATAATACGGTGTTGCGTATAACACACGATAATCTTGGTGTAACATAGAACAAAATAAATCAAATAAATTAATATGAATACTACTCATAAAATATCGGGGGGTTATAGTGAAAATTGAGGTAAAAACATACTGTGGAATGTCTTTTGAATTCTGGTAAGTGCTACCGATGTGGTATAATGGGGCATATGGCTCGTAACTACACTGAAAAAGATCTGGATAAAGTCAAGAAAAAATCTGATTTACAGTCAGTAAAATGTTTTCTGTGGAACTCGATTACAAGCATTAAAGGGGTGGTGAAATCCTTTTTAACTACTTCAGTAGATGTTGGGCCATTAAATGAAGTAGTATCAGGAACACGATTTGTTTGTTCAGATTATGCCAATGTATTGTTTGATTCAGGGTCTACACATTCATTCGTTTCGTAGAAGATTTCGAGTAAATTGGGAATTCTATCTCAAGATATGAATCCAGAATATATAGTAAAAACTATGGGGGTAAATGTTGAGAAAAAAATAGATTATTAGAACCTTCATGTCCTTGTGTGCGGAAAGAATCTACCTGAAAAACTTTTTATTTTTCTTCTAGTAGAGTTTGATGTTATTTTGTGTATGGATTGGCTTTCTGTTTATCATGAAATGATTGACTGCAGAGCTAAAGTGGTTTCTTTTCAGAAAGATTATCATTTTGTGTTCAAGAACGAACCCTTGATTTTGATAACATATTAGGAATATGAGAAACTAGTAAAATATGAAATTTAATTTTACCTTGCACGTATTGTTGAAAAAATGAACTATTCAAATTAATGATGTTCCAGTGGTAAATGAGTACCTTGATGTTTTTCCAGATGAGTTTTCTACTATTATACCTAATCAGAAAGTTGAATTTACAATTAAATTAGTTCCTAATTCTTATCCAATTTCAAAACCCCCTTATCCAATGGATCAAATTTAGCTTTTAGAGTTAATGAAGAAATTGCAGGAGTTATTAGATAAAGGATTCATTTGACCTAACACATCCCAATGGGGTTCTCCTGACATTTTTGTTAAAAAGAAAGATGTTTTAATTAGACTTTTAATTTATTATAGATAATTGAATAACATCATTATTAATAACAAGTATTCTTTGCCTCATATCGATGATTTATTTGATCAGCTCCAGGGAGCACAATATTTTTCAATAATGGATTTGATGACAGGTTACCATAAGTTGAAAATAACGGAAGCATTCATTCTGAAGACCACATTTCTTACTAGATATGGCCATTATAAATTTGTAATTATGCCTTTTGGTTTATCCAATGAACCTATTGTATTCATGGATCTTATGAATATAATTTTATGTGTGTTTTTGGATAAGTATGTGGTTATGTTTATTGATGATATTTTTTTTCTTTCATAAAGAAAAGAGTGTCATGAAAGCCAATTTAGTGTTTTCATGAAAACATAAAAAGAAAAGAATCTATTTGAGAAATTCAGAAAGTGTGAGTTTTGGTTACATCAAATTTTATTCCTTGGTCTCATTGTTTCATAAAATGGAATAATTATTGATCATACTAAAACAAAAGTTGTTGAAGATTGGCCCAGACCCACAAATATAACCAAGATCCATATTTTAATTTTTTAGCATGTTATTACAAGAGGGTTTTTGATAATTTTACATAGTTATCTAGTCCAATGAATAAGTTAATTCGAAAATGTGTTATGTTCATCTGATGAAATGAATTTGATGATGGTTACATGAAATGAAATGATGATTGTTGAATACTCCAGTTTTGGTACTACCTTCTAGAAATGGTGAGTTTTTTATCTATAGTGATTCTTAATTGAAAGTACTTGGGTGTGTCAATATTCATAATGATCAAGTAATTGCTTATGATTCATGTCAGTTCAAACCTCAGGAGTTAAATTACCCTACACATGATTTGGAATTGGCTGATGTTGTTTTTTCATTAAAAACTAGGAAGAATCATTTGTATGGAGTAAAATGTGAAATATATATTGACTAAAAAAGTTTAAAGTATATATTAACTCAAAAATAATTAAACATGAGATAGAGGAGATGGATGGAATTAATCATGGATTATGATTGAATGATTCATTACCATCCAATAATGTCGAATAATGTTGATGATTCTTTCTGTCAAAAAATTAATGCTACATTAACCTTATTACTTTCGGAAGAAGATACTTTGATTAAATATTTTACTAAAATTGGAATAGAAGCTGTTGGTGTAGAAAATTCCTCTATTTTGGTTAGTTGTTAGTGAAATCATCTCTATCAGACAAAATTAAGAAAGCGCTGAAGGAAGATAATGATTTGCAGCCAAAGGTAGAGTTGGTTCATAAGGGTAAGTTGACTGATTTAAACATTGATAATTATTGAGTATTGATGTTTGGGAAGATATTATGTGTGCCTTGTGATTCACATATGAAGAAAGAGTATTTATGTGAATCTCATAGTTCTCTACTTTCAGGTCATCCTACCAGTACTAAGATGTATAATGATCTTTGGGATTATTACTGGTGGGATGGAATAAAAAGATATATTTTTGACTTTACTATAATGTGTTTGACTAGTAAAAAGGTTAAAGTATAGTGTAAGGTACTGAAATGATTGATTCAGTCTTTACCGGTGGCAGATTAGAAATGGGAAAATATTTTCGTGGACTTCATTGTGGGATTACCAGAGACATCTCGAGGTAATAATGCAATTGGGGTTATTGTTGATCGATTGACTAAATCTTCTTATTTTTTTCCTATTCGAGATACATTGTCTCTAGATAAACATTATCAATTGTATGTTAAAAATATAGTCAGGTTGCATGGATTTCACCTCTCCATTGAATTTGATCTTGATCCAAGGTTTACTCCATACTCTTGGAAAAATCTTCAAAAGTCTTTGGATACTGAATTAAATTTTAGTACATATTTTCTTCCTCAATCATATGGGAAGTCAGAACGAAAAAGTAAGACCTTGGTGGATATTTTACGTGCTTTCTCAATGGATTTCCAGGTATGTGTGGACCAACATCATTCTTTGGTTTAATATTTATATAATAAGCTTTTTCATTTCATTATATAGATCACTCCATTTGATTAATTATATGGGAAGCGGTTTCAAACTCCAGTTTTTTTTTTATGAAGTAGCTGAAATGATGTTGATGGGAACAAAATTGGTATAAGAGATGGTAGAAAAAGTTCAGTTCATTCAAAAGCACATGAGAATGGCTCAGAGAAGGCAGAAATGTAATTCAGATAACCAGAGGATGGATCTTTATTTTGAGGTGGGTAATCATGTCTTTCCCAAAGTTTATCCATATAAAAGTGTGATGAGTTTTTGTATGAAGGGAATGATGAGTCCGAGGTTCATTGGAACTTATGAAATCCTGGTGAAAGTTGGATCAGTTGCATATCGAGTGTCTTTACCTCCAATTTTATCCAAGGTACACAATATTTTCCATGTTTCACTGTTGAGAAAGTTTATACCGGATCCATCTCATGTTTTGAGTTCAGATATATTTTGGATGGAAGAAAATATCTCTTATGATGAACAACCAGTCCTAATTCTTGGATTAATAGAGAAAATGTTGTGGAATAGGGTAATTCATTAGGTAATGTATTTTTGGAAAAACCATATTGTTGAAGAGGCAATGTGGGAATCTAAAAATGTTTCAAGTGATCACATCTTAACACATGAATTAAAAATGGTTTCATAAACATTTTTTCTTACCATAACCTAATGAAAATAAATAATTTTTGTAATCATTTAGTCATATAATAACACCTGAAAATAAGATAATTTTGTAAGCATTATCATGGAATAACACAATGAATAGAAATAGGTTTTGTTAACATATCACCCATGGAAGGGGGACTGGATTCAAAATCATATAAATCGTTAAAGAGAAATGGGTTTTATAAAACGTCATAATGTCAAAACAAAAATCATTTATAACAAGATTGTTAATGGAAAATTGCGATACTTTTCCTAAAAGGCATGTGGAAAATCAACGTATTTCTTTTTATATGGAAAATAATTTTGTTACAAATTTGAAAAACAATTTTTGAAGAAAATATCCTTCATTCTATGAAAATTGATATTTAAAATGTAAAACCTATTGAAAACTATTTCCATAATAAGAAATATCAAATAATATATATAAAGCATTGATTACATTTTGTAAACATATTTCTTTGAAAAAAATAACGATTTCATGAAAACGTTTTGAAAATAATTTCATTGAAAAAATAAAAGAACATATAAATAAGTATTGAAAAAAATTAAATAATTTTATAACCATAATTTTTTTAAACCTTTTTCATAAGAGATATTTAATTTTTATTCCCTTAACAGAATCTTCAGTGGAATGTATGGCATGACAGTGGGTAAATCCATGCATGTCAAACATTCCTTTTTTAACTGTATAACAGTTAGAAATGTGCCTCATTAATAAAATGTAAAGAATACTCCTTTTTAAATCTATTTTGTGTAAAAGGTAAAAAATGGGAAAAAGTTTCTTTTAGTGAATGTTGGAAAAATTTATAATATTTTTGGAATCATATTATTAAGCATAGATTTGAAAGAACACGGATTTATGACTGAAGATGGAGTTAATGTCATAATTTGTTAAAAAATAATATTTATCACCATATATACCAATAAGTGGAAAAAGTGGTACCATTAATTGGTTATAAAATTAATATATATTGGCTAATAAATCTAATTAGAGTTATGAAGATATGGATCGTATGATTTCATTAATAGAGGCATAATCATAAATAATCCCAATAAACAATGAGATAATAGCTATAATCAGTGACAAATTTGGTAACATTAAATCATAATAAAATTGAAGGAATAATGTTACATGAATATTAACATACCATGAAAAGAAGGATATTTATGATATAACATGTCAATGATAGTATATACAGATCATTGAATAATATAGGTGCATAATATGAAACGTGTCTCAAAGAAGGTAAACTGAGAAAAAATTACATTATCAATTAGGTAACATTTAAAACAAAAAACTGTATGAATGAAATTTCATAAAATAGATATTTAAAAACCTAAAAATTTAATTATAATATATTTATAATACATCCATGGGAATTATACACACCCAATAAAAGGAATGGATTGGGAATAAAGCATTAATCTCTATTAAATAAAAAGTGAGATTAAATTCCATTACTTAGTGTCTTGACTCTATTCATAATCGTAAGAACCAAAAATATGATAAATATTAGTTTATTATAAATATTTTAAAGAACTATTTTATTGTATCTATTTCCAAATAACTATTTATTGTTACTTTATAATTCCCACTTTTTAATAATTATGTGTTAAGGTTACACTTCTGGTAATATTCTATTTATTTTTTCGTATGCATCTTAATTTGTTATATCATTGGTCCTAATTATTATATAATTATTTATATAATTTAAACCATGATATTAAATAATTAATATTAATTATATTTTTATGAAAATAATATATAGATGTATGAATTTTAATACACCGTTCCGAGAGATAGTAGGCCTTACGTACACATGAATGCTACTTCCATTTTTTTGACGTATTAAAAGAATTTAAGTAAATAAAAAATAAGTATATGTATATATGTATATATTATTATTAAAAAAGTATTATTATATCATATATATCATATATATTCACTAAACATATCCTTAATAAATTGTATGTAGTGTGTGAAAAATCACATCACATTGAGGGGGCGGTGATCCACACATACACAAACGAAATTATCATATTTACACAAAATGGAAGGTATAAAGATATGTGTTGTAAAATTATTAGTGATTCATAAATACATAATAAATTTAATATATAAGATTTATCAATAGGGTGGCCATCATATTTTTCCCCATGATTGGTGATCATGGAAAAAAGAACAATCATCGTTAGATGAGGTGGGTGTTCTCCGTAAACGTAAAAATAATGTTCAATATCCATTTGATTGATGTTTGTGTCATTGTAGGTAGAAAAAATATCATATTACACTTGTATTTTTTTTATTTTCATGTTTTCTTATACATTAATTTAATAAAAATATTTTAGGGAGTGGATAATGGAAATAACATAAAATAACTTGAGAAATAATGTAACCTCTTATTCGGGTAACTCCTTTTGGTTGGCACCTAAGGGATTACTTATATTTATTAAGTCCCATGGGGGGATTATAGAAATAGTTGATGTAGTTTTAGGAGATATTATAGCTTATATGGGTTGTTATACTGTGTCTTGGGAGGTTTGAGGAAGTGGGAGGAGGGGAGGCCTTTTTATAGTGGATGAGGAGTGGCACTTCGATAATTTTTCAAAACTGGAATAACACCCACATTTTTCTCATGAATATTAGATCCAATAATGTTACAAATTATATCAATGTTATGGTACGTCTAAATATTTCAACAAAAAAGAATTTTGAAAAGGTTTTATGTCATTTAGGCCCTTTTGATTATTGTTTAGTCTTTAGTTATGATTAATTTTACCTTAATCAATATAATTTATTTTAATTACATTCACTAATATTTTTTGTAAAAAAAATTTGAACATATTATAAATTATTATTTATTATAACTATAAATAATTAATCCATTTTTCCACATTCCAATCATAGAATTTGAATTAATTAAATTAAATTCAATCTTATAGTCAGGTCGTCAAAGCAGATTTTTAAAGTAAAAATGTTCAATAGATTTCTATGTTTTTATACACAATTTCATAGTGAAATTGGATGGAATTACCTAAATTGGTATTATTGATAAAAATATTATTTAATAAAAACTTACAACCGAATGAATATCTATATTTATCCATATAAAAATATTATGAAAAATAAGTTTTGAACAAAAAATAGGAATTTTTCGCTTTTCATTAGAAATTGGGACTTCATAAAAACATTTCCAAAAATTTATCCTAACCAAATTATTTTGTTCCTATTTAAAATATTATGTTTATTTATTCATATTAAATCTATAAAAATTACAAAAATTTTATTTAATATTATTTGTCCATTAAATGGAGGAAAAAATGACTTAATAAATATAGAGGGTTTTAAGTAATAAATGGGGTTTGTTATAATCTTTTGTCTACCAAATCTATTTTATTAATAAAAAAATATTAAATTTAATATATGAAATATATATTACTTTAATATTAATCATTAATTATATTAAAAAAAATTTATTGGGGTGAAATAATTCTGTGACCACTAATATAAAAATATTTTCCTTTATATTCAATTAGTTTTCATATTAAATTTTAATAAAGTTATAACCTATGAAGTCATCTTATATTTTTTTAATCCAAGTACTTTCATAAGTTAGATAATAATATTCATTAAAATCAACTTAATTTCTTTGTTGTATCTCATTATATTAAACAATAAAAACATTAATAACATATTATAGTTTGGTTAGACTCGGTCTTGCGTGTTATGCAAGCCATCGAGGAAATTAAATCATGTGTATACTCTATGTTGTCCTCTCTATTCTGTGTAGAGAATGCTAAATTTTTTTTTCATATACCACATGATAATATGGTCTTACATATGATGTAATCCAAACATAGATCTTTAACATAAAAAATAAACTATTTTTTGAAATGTGGGAAATAAAAAATATCAAAAAATTAAAATTAAATGAATAAAATATTTCATGAAATATTATGGTGTTATAGTGCATGGGACATATCATAGATCTATTCAATCTCACCATATGGAAGAATATAAAATGAATGAAATAATTTCAATGTTTTATGACATTATTTCGAAAGGTTTCATTTGACATAGTGTGACATATTGGGCATTGACCATGATTTTTTATAAGAAGGTCAATCAGAACCCTTGCCTATGTGTTGATTAATTAATGATCAATTGGTTCATGATTAATAAAATGTACCAGTTTTTGGAATATAAATTCATTTTATTAAAATCTAAAATGAGATACATGTTTCTCTAAGATTGATGTTTTATTTGGTTTTTACCAACTAAGGATCATGGAGTCTGATATCCCTCTAATGAATTTTTGTTGATTTTTTTCCACAACGAGTATCATATTATTCCATTTTTTCTGACCAATGAACCAAAAAAACATATGGTATTAATGAATAAGATTTTCCTAATGTTACTCAATGAATTAATTGTGGTATTTTTAGAGGACATCACGATTTACTGAATAACTAATGAGGATCATGTGCATGTACTGAAAGTTATTCTAGACCACTTGAGAAATAATTGACTATATTCCTTTCTATCAATGTTCTATTTTTGGATTTAGAAATTAATCTTATTAGGTCACATGATTTATAAAAAGTGAATTTTAACCAATAATTATAAGGTGGAAGCTATCATGTAATAATAGGAAAATCATAACATCTTTTTGATTCAGAGCTTCTTGGGGTTGGTATGGTAACATAGTCAGTTTATGATGGAATTATAAATGATGGATTATCTAATGAATAATATCATTTTGAAGGGAGTAATGTTCATATGGGATTGAAAATGTCATGATTAATGTTTTTATTTTATTGTTAATTTGACTTTAGCGCCTATTTATACTATTCTATAGGATGGGAAAGGGTATGTCATCATCTATGTTGCGTTGGGATCAAGTTTCTCCAACATTATCATACCAGGAAATCTGGTTGTGGCTTATAGTTCTTGTTAGATTCAAACTCATTATAAGAACTACCAAATTGATCATTTCATAGTCAAAACTTTGATACAAACTCTTAAGATATGGAATAATTTCCTTTTTCTGAGAATCATTAATCATTTACCCTAATTAATGAATATGGAGTAACATATTCTCACCAAATGAATTGTATATATGAAAGAGGATCTGGTTGGAGTACCAAAAATATTTTAACATTTCCATTTTCCATGACCATAGAATTATATTTTTGTTACGAAAGATATAAGTAGGAATCAACCATCTGATGGAATTAAAGAATCTTATGAGGAGTGGAACATCATGGACCTATTTTATTCCATACAATTCAGACTCCTAAAGACTGGGATCAAGGTAATTTTACGGGTTGTTTAGCTGACATTATCAGTTAATGAGAATATCCTCCATGAATAGATTATTTATGATTAGTTATCTGGAATTGTATTTTTTTTCTATATTTGGGAGACCATCAGGGAATGGTTTAAATAAATTAAGGGTATATAAACCTTTAATACATTCAATTTCAATTTGTCATCAATGGGAATTTATGTCATATATGACTATCATCATTTTCAGTGGGTGGAACTATAAAAACCTTGTTTTGTATTACACACTTAAACATGATTTATAACATAAAATATTCACTTGATAAAACATATATGATCAAGAGGACTAGTTTATTTGGTTCTTAGGAATATTAAATAATGACTTAAATCATGAAACACAACAACTTTATAGAAATAATCCTTTTTATGGCCACTACATTCCCCCGTAATTAGCATTTAATGGGGTAACATAGGACATGCATAAAAAAGGGTGAGCTACAAAGCCTGTTAAGGGTTTAAAAAAGGCATAAAAATTATATTACAACACATTTTAGGAAATAGGAAAATTAATGTAGTGCAAGAGAAACATGAAAATTTAGGCATGATATATCATGATTATCATAACATAAAAATGTGGCAACAACACTTAACATTGTTTTAGCATGAGACAAGGATAATTTCACATGGATAAATAGTAAATGCTCATAGAACTTGAATTATCATGAGTAAACCCTCATTGAAAATTACATATCATGATACAAATCTTTACCCAATTCCTTGGACTGATATCATTATGAACCATTCTTAAACAATTCATTTAATTAATATGTGTTCCACAAGATCATACAACATAGATTCATTAAACCTCACAATTTATTAACAGTAAAGGAATGAAGAATTCATACCGGAAAATCTAAATTCAATAAGTAAATGTTCATAAAGGTTAATAAACTTGATTGAAAAATGATCATGATATTCACCACACAATGATTTGGGCTTTTAAAATGGCGGTGAAATTGTGGCAGCATAACGGTGTGACATAAGACTTCATAAAAAAGGTTGATGATAGAGAAAAAGCTTCCTCATCATATTTACATGAATGTGACAATAAAGGGGTCATATATATACATTTACCAACATATGTAATGGAATTTGGTTCATAATTCAAAAAAAATCATGAATGTAAATGAGGAGAGAGAAATTAGTTACGGAAATCCAGTATGGTAACAGGTTTAAATGGGAGAAACTAAAGAGAGAGAAAAGTGGTATCTAATCATTAAAACATAAAGAGGGAATTATGAAGGAGGTTCAAAATAATACACAAACATTCATTATTGAAAATAAAAGGGAATAACAATATTAAGAAACTTTGATAAAATGAGAAAAGAAGGAATCCCATTGGGAAAATCTTGAGAGGCTTCTTGGGAGATTGGGGAGCCTTTGGAGGATTATATATATAGAGGAGTGAAGTTTTTTTACGAAATATATATGCTTTTAGTGAACAGGAAGTGGGATATTAGATGGTTTTATATAAGAAATGGGAGTGGATTCTTTATTGTTAAAGTCTGGGACACCGCACATTAAACTAATCTAAAACACAAACCATCACATGGTTTTTTCCCTTGGTTTTTTCCAAATGAAATTTTAAAACAATATTTTATATGTAAAATGGCCTAAATTATTAAAATAATATGGTAGATTATGTTTAGGTGAGTCACACTCTCAGGGAAATCAATTTAAAATGGTAAAATGTTTTATAAGTAAAGATGGGTCCACTAAGACTTTGTAAAATTAATAAAACAATCATAAAATCACATTATTTTAATAGTAAAACATATATTGGCTGAAAAAAATGTTTATAGTATTTTATTACATAACTATTTGGTCATTATGATGCCATAAAACATATTATATATTTAAACAGTATTTATTTTTTACACAAAAATTAGACTGTCTGAGAAAATGATGAAAAATTTACCATTGTATAATTTCAATTACTTGAATTCAAAAATAATATTAATTATATCTAAATAATTTTATAAATATTTTAATTTTCACTTTTAAAATAAAAACATACATTTATCGAAAATTCATGGGTTTTGACAAAACCAGCTTTCAAACATTAATAAAAATTACAATTTTATTGATTAAAATTATACGATCATTTATAATTAATAAAAATTAGATTAATAATAATAATATTTATTAAAATATTATTTAGTTAAAAAAATAAAATAATTTATCAAAATAGAGATCTAAATGGAATGTCAACTAAAAGTACTATTTGTGCTTCAAAAACTATTTACAATATAACAATAATAAAATTAATGTATATTATTTATTTTATACAAAAAATAATCCCCATAATCATTGTTTTAGGGTATTTTTATATAATCCATTAAAACACCAGCATAACATCTTAGGGTAAAGTGTGCGATTGTGAATGAATCTTGGGGTGGCTCAGATAACATCGAGGGAGTAGTAATCTCTATCAACTTCAACATCTCCGGTAGGAGGTTCCTCTCAATCCTAACGTATTCATGCTTGGTATGGGCTTGGTCAAGAGAAAATCCCAATGATGATACCTCCTTTCCGAGATCCGACAATTGGGCTTCGTATGAAGAAATTATACTAAAAGAGGCCTTCACTTCCTTTTTCTATGTAAATTGGATTTGTTAAAACCCTATATTTATACTAATCATGTAATCACTATTCAACGAATATATTAGCAAATTTCAAAATTATTATTGATATTTTAAAATCCAAAAACATACAACCAAAAAAGTTCACATGTTATATATTCATTTCACACAATAAGACATTTAATTAGATCCAGATGAATTTTCATTAAGAAATGTTTGGGTCGTTACAATCATTCCCCCTTTAGAAATTTCTCCCTTAAATTTTCCTTTTCCCACACTAAATTATATATTGATAACTCGGCTTAATCACATCCTATTATTCCCACATCTCTTCTACAAACTTGTGGTTTTGCCACAACAGCTTGACTATGGGCATTGTCTTATTTCATAGAACTTTTTCTCTACGATCAAAGATCTTCAATGTTTTCTACTCCTAAGAAAGATCATCCTCTATCTGTACTACCTCTAAAGAGGGTACATGTTAAGGGTCTATTATGTAATTCCTTAGGATGGATACATGAAGGACATGATGTACATTGGCCAGGGTGGGTGGAAGTGCTAGTCGATATGCCACATCCCTGACATGATCAAGACTCTCGAAGGGGATGAAGTACCTAGGAAGTAACTTCCCTTTATTTCTAATCCTAATTCCCTTCTTCCATAGAGATATGTGTAGAAATACTATTCCCCCAAATTTGAACTCAAGGTATCATCGATGATTATCTGCATAACTCTTCTGTCAACTTTGTGCTTCCTTGATATGATATTGAATAGTTTTCACCTTCTCCACCATTTCGAAGACCATTTTCAATCCTAGTAGCTTAGACTCATAGACTTCTTCCCAACACATCATTGTTATCCACCTTTTCCGATAATGGGCTTCGTATGGTGCCATTCGGATGCTCGAGTGGAAACTTTTATTGTAGGAGAATTCAACCTATGGAAGATATTGCTTCAAACCTCCTTTAAAGTCCATAGAACATGATCATAACATATTTTCCCGTGTCTAAATAGTTCCCTCAAATTGTCTATAATTTTTAGGATCAAAGGCCATTCTAAAGTTCAATTTACTTCTTAGAGAATGTTGGAGACCATTCCAGAACATCATGGTGAATCTCAAATCAAAATCAGATACAATAGATATTGGTACTCCATGCAGCCTTACCACTTCATTAATGTAAATCCATGTAAGTTGATCCAATTATAAGTCCAATTGATTCATGATAATGTGATTTGTCTTCGTAAGATGATCCAAAATGACCCATATAACATTGTTTCATGTAGATATCCTTGGAAGTCTAGTGAAAAATTCCATGGTAATGTTGTCCCACTTCCATGTTGGTATGGGTAGTGGTTTCATCATCCCAGTATAATTTTCCTCTCAGCCTTCACATTCTGACATACTTGGAAGTTTGATGTATATTCCAAAATTTCCCTTTTCATATTTTCCCACAAAAAGTTTTCTCAGAGATCTCAATGCATATTTTTGATCCCTGGGTGATTAGAGAAGGTTGAGCTATGTACGTCATTCAGATGCTCCTTCTTTATCTTTGGATCAGATGGTTCACATAATTTTGACCCAAATCTCACAATTCCATCCTTCTCAACCCAAAACTCTGAGAATTTCCCATTTCGAATAGCTTCCTCCTTTCTCAGTATTTCCACATCCTTTCATTGAGCATCATTTATTTTATCCAAGAGGGTTGGTTGAGAAATAATTTGAGAAATTATTGATGATATTCTTCCCTTAATTATTCCCATGTCCATCTTCATAAAATATAAGAATATTGGCTCCTTTTCAATTATCATCATTGATAAATATGCCACATCCTTTCTACTTAGAGCATCATCCTCCAAATTTGCCTTACCAGGATAGTAGTGGATTGAGCAGTCATAATCTTTGATGAGATATATAAATCTTCATTGGAATATATTAAACTCTTTTTGTGTGAATATATATTTGAGGATTTTTGTGACCAATATATATCTCACACTTCACCCAATAGAGATAATTCCGCCAGATTTCCATCACAAATATCACAACCGCCAACTCCAGATCATGCGTGGGATAGTTTTTCTCATGGATTTTTAGGTTCCTTGAGGAGTTGGCTATCACCTTATCATCCTACATCAACAAAAAACCCAAAACCTTTGTCGAATAATCAGTAAATACCACAAAAATATCTCCACTTGTGGGTAGTGTGAGTACGCATGCAGTGATAATCCTCCTTTTCAACTCATTAAAGATCTCTTCGCATTCATCCCTCCAATAAATCTTTACTCCCTTCTGAGTTAGCATGGAAATGGGGTTTGAAAATCATGATACATTTCTCACAAATCAGCAATAATATCTAGGGATCCCCAAATGAAATGGATATCCTTTACCGATGCTAGACTTGGCCATGCCTCTATTACATCTGTCATTGAGGGATCCACAGATAACCCGTTACTTGTGATGAAATAACCCAACAATGATACCTCCTTCAACTAGAACTCACACTATCAATACTTTTCATAGTGCTTCTCCTTTCAGAAGGTCTCTGGTACAATTCTTAGGTTCTCCTCATGATCCTCCTTGGTTTTGGAGTATATTATAATTTACTCTATAAATACTACCACAAATTTGTTGAGGTAATCTCTAAAGACTCTACTCATAAAGTCCATGAATATTTTTGAAGCATTACTGGGTCCAAAAGGCATTACTATGAATTCATAGTGCTCGTATCTTGTATGAAGAGAAGTATGGGGAATATCTTCCTTCTTTATCCTTACTTGATAATATCCTGACCAAAAATCCACATTGGAGAAGTATTTAGGTCCACGTAGTTCATCAGAAAAGTCATCAATTAGTGGCATAGGATAATTTTTATTTATTTTGATATTGTTAATCTGACTATAATCGATGAAATTGCACATTTACCCATCCTTCTATTTGATGAAGAGGACTTGTGCAACCCATGGTGATGCACTTGGGTGTATAACCACATTATCCAAATTCTCCGGTAGTTAATTCTTCAACTCCTCAGGATCTACAATAGCCATTCTATATGGAGTCTTGTATATTGGCAACACCCCACGTATAAGTTCAATTGATAATTCAACAGCTCTTCTTAGAGGAAGACCAGGAAATTCCTCAGGAAGCAATTCAGTGAATTCCCTCACAATATCAATGTCTTCTAGGATGGTTTCCACCTTATACTCAATCATATGAGCTGGATACATGTTTTCATAGGTTAGTAATAACCATGCTTGAGATGGTGGTGCTAAAGAATATTAATTTTCCGCCTTGCACTTCTATAGAATCGGGGGTCGATTCTCTATATAGAGAGTGATTTCTTTCTCACAACAATTTATCTTGGAACTATCTAAGGAAAGGTATTCCATGCCAATAATTGCATCAAATTCCACCAGAGGTAGAATGATGAGGTTTCCTGGGAATTTCAACCCACCGATTAGAACATGGGAGCTGTTATATTCCTCAGATGAAATTATTTCGCCATTTCCCGTAATCACCGAAATCATTACATGGGATGAATTATATACATGGGTGGAGTTACATTCCGGATACAAAAGAATGAGTAGAAATAGAATCAAAATGTACATTATCTATTTGTGAATGAATAAGTATCTCACCTTTCACAAATTTGTTGTCGGGGTTCACTTCGACGGTAGTGATGGAAAAAGCTCTCCCTTGCTTCCTTGGAGGTTGTTAGTTGCCTCTAAATACCATTGTCTTTGTGAACTGATTTTCAAGGTGCCATGGCTCTTTGAAGTTAAAGTAATTAAAAATGCATTGAGGTTCGAACAGAGAATTCATGTTCGGTCTACTAGGCTAGATACACTGAGAGGGGGTGGGGGGAATCAGGGTATGACAGATTAAACCAACTTCCCCTTTCTATCTTATTTTGCTGTTAGATGAAACCCTATTCTCTCTCATTCCCATTGCATAGTATGAAAACACCTTAAAGCATCCACATGACACAATGATTTTTACATGGTTCACCCTCACTGGGCTACATCCAAGGAGAATATACGAACACTGTTCCAATGTAACAAATACACTATAAGAAAACTGTTTTTTAAAAGTTTGAAGCAGACTCACTATCCCTCCTGGTTTTCAACCACTCACAATTTTGAGATCTCAAAGCTCTCTCAACTAAAGTGAGCTCACTATTTTTCAGAAGATCTATTCATAGTTTATAGACCTATAGGTCTCTTCATTATCACTAATGAATGAATCATACACTGTATATAGATGCTCTATTGAAGTCCAAATTTCCTCCACTAATGAATACCGTTTTCCATTGAACACTAGGAAACACACTTTGGAAGCACCTTCACAACGCACCCAACTTCGCGAGGCTCCCAATTTCGCAATGCTCAAACAAGCCCTCGTGATGCTCCTTCCTTTTCGTGAAGCTCATCCATTCACAAATCTTAGGCCATCGCAAAGCTCATGTTATCATAGACTAACATCCCTCGTGAAGCTCTCTGAGACAATGTGGATCTTGTAACTTTTACAAAGCAAGATTAGCCACCGTGAAGCTCTTCTTTCACAAAGCACACTGTCTTCGCGAACAACCTTCGCGATCCGAGAGAAAAATATTTTCTTCTAAAACTCTCTCTACTTCTCTTAAGGGGGTCGACCTCTATTTATAGGTGATTTCACCGACCCACGAACCATTCATTTGAATTTAGTTCCATGTCATCTTAAATCACGAACATCAGAAATTTCTGCCGAAATTAACTCAATTTCTCAAATCACCATGGCAATTTTCCAATCGTGGAGCTTTTCGTAATTGCATAGCGTTTCATCAATTACTTCACGCCATCACCACGCAGCTCCCTCACATTTCCCTTCTTCTATACCATTCATGAAGCTCGTTGTAATCGTGAAGAATCACGGTCATCATTCTTCTTTCCTTTGATAAATCCAATCCCTGAAACCTATCTTCGTGAAACTCATGCCTTTACCATATTTGAATGAGATCTTCAAGGAAATCCATATTTCGTGATGCTCACCAAACTCCAAATTTTGGACCCCAAAAATTGGGCAAATAATTGATAACAACACCACCGTGTATCTGTTCTTATACACCACCTCCAGATCATCCATTCATTTTTCATGGTTCTTTGTTAACATTGAATGTCAACAAAATATCTAGAACAAGGCAATTCACCCTAGAAACCTGAATTTTCAACAAACACAAGCAACCCAAACATGCTTCAAAGTTACCTTTAAGTATTTTTTCCCAACGGTTCCTCTCATCTGTTGTAGCTGTGTGTTGTTATTTTAATATGTTAGAATCTAGGTTCTCTTATATTCCACACCTAAAGAATTTCCTCATCCCCTTCACGAAATATTTTTTGGTGCTCCTTTCCACACTATTGGCATGTGGGGTGATGTATTTTCTTAGCACTGTTGAATTTATTCATCGAACTACCATATTTTAATTCCACCTTATTCTTATTATCCCAATGATACCCCTAATATTTTCTGATCTCCATTACTACTTTGAGGGCACATCAGAAAATTTCCTCTTTGATATCGAAGTCACAGATCACCATAGTCTTCCGTAGGCTTGGGTTCATCCTACCTTAGAAATAGTCAACATTGTATTCAGGGGTAATGACAAAATCGGAGGTGTATCATGCGAAACTCATGAAATTTTTCTCATATGCTCTGATGGATTTTTCATCTTATTTCTCAAGGGAATGGATGTCCCTTTACATCTATTGTCGGAGGGAGCGAGGAAAATATTTATCAAAAACCATTTTCTAAAAAATACTTCCATTCAAACTCCATGATTTCCTCCTCATGATTCATAATTTTGATTAATGTCTAACATTGATCAGATTCAAACTCCATACAGTATAAATCTAGAATAATCTTCTATTGTAAGGAACATTGAGGGATGGAGAAGATCTTTTCAATGGAGTTGATCCATTGTTCGACAATTGAGTGATCAGAAGATCCATTAAAAGTAGGAAGACATTGTCTCATGAATCTCTCGATAGAAACATGTTATATATTAGGAGGGTTTAATGTTCTTATTGAACCATGTTTATATTCAAATATTGAGTTAAACGAGAGAGTATCATGACAATGTTCACGATTCCCACTCCCATTGGATTGGGAATCTCATTTGAACAGTCATCAAATTGATCTTCGCATTGGTTGTTTTCATGAGACCTCCTATTACTGGCCATTGGATGGAAAAAAAGTAATGTTAGGGGAAACACAGAAAGAGTAATCCATGTACAATAATGGATGACTTATAAATAACTATTAGTTCCTTATCTTAAGAGTCTATAGGCTTCGATATATGTTATCCATGATCTACATCGCAATATATATTCATAGTGACACTTTCTATATTAATCCCCTTAATAATTGTTTATACTATGATTATGAATTTACTATAACATATCACACTTGATTCTCATAACTAAGAGTGCAGCATGGCCCGTTTTCATGTACTCGGATACCCCTGGTCAAGCCCAAAACTCCTTGTTGGGTGTTTTCACTCCTAGGTACATCTATACCAGAGCCTCCTCTACCTTCTCGTATATAGACAAGGATGTATTTTATTGAAAAACCACTTTCTCAATACTCACCAAAATTTAGGGATTTTTTTTATTATAATTATTCTTATCCAAAAGGCTTTCACAAGGGATTTCTAATCCCAAACCAAAAAATAACTAAACCTATCCTCTAATAGAAACTATAACAAACCTGATTTTTATTACACAATTAAACATGTTTTATTACATAAAATATTCACTAGAGAAAACATATAATATCGAGAGGTCTAGTTTCTATGGGTATTAGGAACATTACATAATGACTTAAAACATGAAACACAACATCTTTATTGAAAACATCCTTTACATGACCACTATATTCCCTTGTACATGGTATTGCATGGGATTACCTAATGACATGCACGGGAAAAGGGTGAGATATGAATCCCCGTAAGGAAGTAAACAAGGAATAACATGAAGATTAAAACACATATTATGCATCATGCATATCAATGGAGTTCAAGAGAAATATGAACAGAATTGAATGATATAGAATGACTATCATAATGTGCAAATGTGACAACAACACATAATAAGGTATTAGCATGATCCAAGGATCATTGCACATTTAGAATGATTAAACCGTAATTTCACTTGAATTATAATGGGTAAAACCTCATTTCAAATGATGTATCATGATCCTAATATTTACCCAATGCATTGTAGCGCTAGTAGGGCACACCCTTCTTAAACATTTCATTTCATTCATTATTGTGCCATGTGATCAATGAACATAGATTCATTAAACATAATAATTTATTCCATGGTAATGGAATGTGGAATTCATACATGTATATCTTCCATCAATAAGTAAATGTTCATAATGGTGAAAAAAAATTATAGATAAAAGTGCATGGTATTCAGTACACAATGAGTTTGTCATGGAAAATGGATGTGAAATATCGGTAGCATAACAGCATGACATAAGACTTCATAAAAAGGCTGATGAGAGAGAAAAGGGTGTATCATCATATTTTCCTGAAATGGACAATAATGGGGTTATATAGGTACATTTCCCAACATAATTAATTGAGTTTGGATTCATAATAAAAAATAATTTATTGAATGTAAATGAGGAGAGAGAAATTAATTATCGAATTTAGGCATGGAAATAGGTGTACATGGGAGACATTAATGAGAGAGAAAAGGGGTCTCTCATCATTCAAAAATAATGTAGGATGTATGAGGGCGGTTTGAAATCATACCCAAATATTTATAAATTAAAATAAAAGGGCATAACAATATTAAAAAACTTGGATAAATTGATAATGTAAGGAATCCCATACTTGGAAGTGTGATCCCAAAGGCTTGGGAGAGGCTCGACAAAGGCTTCATGGGATCTTTGGGTGCCTTGAGAGGATTATAAAGAGAATAGGAATAAGGTTGGACGAACTCCAAAGGAATTGAGTGAAGAGGAATTCAGAGGTTTGATGGGTTTATATAAGAAAGGAGAGGGAATTCATTATTATTTAGGTTTGGGAAACCAAAAATTAAATTAATCAATACCACAAACAATCCCATGATTTTTGACCATTTTTTTTTCCAAAGGGGAGTAAAAAACAATAATTTTTATTTCCAAAGGACTAAATTACTAAAATAATAGGGTTGCATTGCTTGAGGTGAGTCACACTCTGAGTTAAAATAAATTTAAAAAGATAAAATGTTTTATAATTCTTGGAGGGTTCACTACGACTTGGTAAAATAAATCAAAAAAACCTAATATAACATTATTTTAATGGTAAATCATATATTGGATTACCATAATTTTTATAGTATTTTATTACTTCACTATTTCGCAATTATGATGTCATAAAACACATTATATATTTAAACGGTATTTAATTTTTACTCAAAAATTCGATTGTCTTAGAAATTTATGAAAAAATCACCTCTATATAATTTCTATGTTCTGATTCCAAAAATAATATTAATTTTATCCAAATAATTTTATAAATATGTGAATTTTTATTTTTCAAATAAAAAAATACATTTATTAAAAATTCATTTGTTCTGACAAAAACATCTTTCAAACCTTAATAAAAATTACAATTGAATTAATAAAAATTACACGATCATTTATAATTAATAAAAAATAATTTAGTAATAATAATATTATAATAAAATATTATTTTATTCAAAAATCCATTAATTTATCAAAAATATATTTCTTAGTTGAATATTTACTATAAATACTATTTGTGCTTTCAAAAAAATTTACAAAGTATCAATAATAAAATGAATGTATATTATTTATTCTATACAAAAAATAATACACATAATCAAAGTTTTAGATTTTTTATAACCAATTAAAACACCTGCATAAGACCTTAGGTTAAGGTGCATAATGGTGACAGACTCTTGGGGTGGATCAGATAACATTATTCGAGTGGTAATCTCTACCAATTTCCACTTCTCCAGCAGGCAGTTCTACTCAATCATAAAAAATTCAATCTCTGCTAGGGCTTGGTCAAGAGAGAATCCCAGTGATGATACCTCTTTTCCGAGCTCCGACAATTGGGCTTCGTATGGAGCAATTCTACTAGACGAGGCTATCAGTTCCTTTTTCTGAGTAAATATGATTTGTTAAATCCCTATATTTATACTAATCATGTGATCACTATTCAGCGACTATATTAGGAACTGTCATAATTCATAACAATATTTTAAAATCTAAAAACATACTACCAAATAAATGCACATGTTATATAATCATTTCACATAATAATACATTTAATTAGATCCAGATAAATTTTCATTAATAAATGTTTGGGTCATTACAATCATCCCCTCTTAAGAAATTTCCGCCTCATATTTTCCTTTTCCTACACTAAAATAGAAGTGGGTAACTTTTCTTAATCACTTCCTCGGATTCCCACGCCTCTTCTTCAAACATGGGGCTTCTCTACAACACCTTGACGAGGGACATTATCTTATTTTGTAGAACATTTTCTCTATTGTCTAATATCATCAATGTTTTCATCTCATAAGAAAGAACATGCTATATCTATAATACCTCTAAGGAGAGTACATGTGAAGGTTCTGGTATGTAATTCCATAGGAGGGATACATAAAGGAAATGATGTACTTTGGACATGGTGGGTGGAAGTGGTGGTTGATAAGCCACATCCCTGACAAGATCAAGACTCTCGATGGGGATGAGGTACCTAGGATGTAACTTCCATTTCTTTCCAAACCCCATTCCCTTCTTCTACAGAGATATGCGTACAAATACTATGTCTCCAATTTTTAACTCAAGGTATCGTCGATGATTATTTTCCTAACTCTTCTGTTTACATTGTGCTTCCATGATATTCTACTGAATAGTTTTCACCTTCCCCAACAATTCATAGACCAATTTATGTCCTAAGAGCTTAATCTCATAGAATTCAAACCAACACATTGTTTTTCTCCACCTTTTCCCAAAATGGGGTTTATAAGGTGCCATTCAGATGCTTTAGTGGAAAATTTTATTGTAAGAGAATTCAACCAGTGGAAGAAGTTGGATCAAACCTCATTCAAAGTCCATATAACATTATCATAACATATCTTTTAGTGCCTTAATAGTTTTCTCAGATTGGCCATCATTTTGATGATCAAAGGCCATTCTTAAAGATAAGTTCAGTTCTTAGATCATGTTGGAGACTTTTCCATAACATAAAGTTGAATCTCAAATCAAAACCGGACACAATATATAGTTGTACTCCATGTAGCCTTACCACTTATTTGATGTAAATAAATAAAATTTTATCCAATGATAAGTCCTATCGAATCATGATAAAGTGATATGTCTTCGTAAGATGATATTCAACGACCCATATAGCATTGTTTCCCCTAGATGTCCTTGGAAGTCCAATGAAAAATTACATGGTAATGTTTTACCACTTCCATGTTGGTATGGGTAGTGGTTTCATCATCCCAATATAATTTTTCCTCTCAATGTTCACCTTCTGACATACTAGGCAGTTTGATGTATATTCCAAAATTTCCCCTTTCATATTGTCCCACAAAAAGTTTTCTTGGAGATCTTGATGCATCTTTGTGATCCCTGGGTGAATAGAGAAGGTTGTGCTATGTTCGTTATTCAGAAGATCCTTCTTTATCTCTGGATCAGATGGTTCACATAATCGTGACCCAAATCTCACAATCCAATCCCTTTCAAGCACAAACTCTGAGAATATCCCATTTCAAATACCATCCACCTTTTTCTGAATTTCCACATCCTTTCTCTGAGCATCCTTTATTTTCTCCATGATGTATGGTTGAGCAATCATTTGAGAAATTATTGATGATGTTCTTCCCTTAATTATTCCCATGTCTATCCTTTGAAAATCTAATAATATTGGATCCTTTTCAATTATCATCATTGAAACATATGCAGGATCCTTTCTACATAGAGCATCTCCCACATTGTTTGCCTTACCAAGAAGGTTGTGGATTGAGCTGTCGTAATATTTGATGAGTTCTATCCATTTTTGTTAGTGCGTATTAAAATAATTTTTTTGAATATATATTTAAGTCTTTTTTGATCAGTATATATATCACACTTCTCCCCATAGAGATTATTCCTCCATATTTTCATCACAATGATCACAAACACCAACACTAGATTATGTGTGGGATAGTTTTTCTCATGTATTTTTAGGTGACTTGAGGCGTAGGCTATCACCATATCATTCTACATCAAAAAACAACACCTGACCTTCTTTTAATAATCAGTTAATACAACAAAAATATCTCCACTTGTGTGTTTTGTGAGAATGGGAGCAGTGATAATACTTGTTTTCAACTGCTTAAAGAACTCCTCACATTCATCACTCCAATAAAACATTACTCCCTTCTGATTTACCTTGGAAAGCAGGTTTGAAAATCATGAGAAATTTCTCACAAATTAGTGATAATATCTAGCTAGCCCGATGATGTAATGGATATCCCTTACCGATGTTGTCCTCTTCCATCAATCTATTAAAGATGTCTTTTAGGGATCCACAGATATCCCATTTCTTGTGATGATATGTCCCAAGAATGAGACCTCCTTCAACCAGAACTCACACTTTTGGTAATTTTCATTGTGCTTCTTCTTTGGCAATGACTCTAGTAATATTCTTAGGTGCTCCTCATGACCCTCCTTGGTTTTGAAGTATATTATAATATCATCTATAAATACTACCAAAAACATTTCAAGGTAATATCTGAAGGCTCTATTAATCAAGTCCATGATGAATGTTGGAGAATTAGTGATTTTTAAAGGCATTAC
Organism: Viscum album; assembly: GCA_963277665.1. Classification (NCBI taxonomy): domain Eukaryota; kingdom Viridiplantae; phylum Streptophyta; class Magnoliopsida; order Santalales; family Viscaceae; genus Viscum; species Viscum album. Next base: position 1,672,889,867 of record OY728120.1, read on the forward strand.
TATTTATTCATAGTGCTCATATCATGTATAAAAAGAAGTCTGGTTGATATCTTCCTTCTTTATCCTTACTTGATAATATCCTCACCACAAATCCACCTTGGAGAAGTATTGTGGTCCATACAGCTGATTGAATAACTCATCAATTAGTGGCATATGATAATTTTTATTTATTTTGATATTTTAAATCTCACAATAATTGATTCAAAGGTGCAATGACCCATCCTTATACTTAATGAAGAGGACCGGTGCACCCCATGGTGATGAACATGGGTGTATAACCACATTATCCATATTCTTCTGTAGTTATTTCTTTAACTCCTCAAGATCCACAATAGCCATTCATTATGAAGTCTTGGATATTGAAAATTCTTGACATATAAGGTCAATTATGAATTCAATATCTCTTCTCAAAGGAAGAACATGAAATTCCTCAGGAAACAATTTAGTGAATTACCTCAAAATAGGAATTTCATCAAGGATTGTTTCCTCCTTATACTCAATCATATGATCAAGATATGTGTTCTCATTGGGTAGTAATATACATGCTTGAGATGATAGTGCTAAAGAATATTAATCTTCCTCCATGAAATTTTATAGAATAGGGGATCAGTTCTCCCTATTTAGAGTGATTTCCCTCTCACAACAATTTATCTTTGAACAATATAAGGAAATCGAGTCCTTGCCAATAATTGCATTCAATTCCACCAGAGGGAGTATGATGATGTTCTCTGTGATGTTCAATCCAACGATTATGACATGGGAGGAGTTATATTCATGGGATGAAGTGATTGCCCCATTTCCCGTACTCACCGACATCTTTACATGGCAGTTGTTATATAAATGGGAGGATTTACATTCAGGATACAAAGGAATGTGTAGAACTAGAATAAAAAATTACACTCTCTATTCGTGAATGAATAACTAGCGGACCTCTCACCACTTCGTTGTCGGGGTTCACTTCGGAAATAGTGTTGGAAAAAGCTCTCCATTTCTTCAATGGATATTGTTGGTTGCCTCTAAAAACCCTTCTCTAAGTGAACTGATTTTCAAGGTTTCATGTTTCTTTCTAGTTGAGGCATTGAACAATGCATTGAGTTTCGAATAGAGAGTTCCTCTAATCTGTTGTATTTGTGTGTTTTTATTTTCAGAAGATAGCAGCTAGGTGCCCTTCTATTCCACACCTAAATTATTTCCTCGTTCCCTTCAGAAAATTTTCAGGATGCTCCTTTCCACCCCATGGGAATGTGGGGTGATATATTTTCTTATCATTGTTGTATTTTTTCATTGAACTCCCAGAATTGAATTCCACATTATGCTCAGTATCCCAATGATACCCCTGAGATTCCATGTTCTCCATTTTGACCTTGAGGGAACATCAAATAATTTATTCATTTCTATCAAAGTCAGGGATCACCATAGCCTTCCATATTCTAGGGTTTATCCTACCATAGAAATGGCCAACCTTGTGTTCAAGGGAAATGACGATGTTCAAGGTGTATCGTGCAAGGTTTATGAAAATTTTCTCATATGCTCTGATGGATTCATTGTCTTTTTTATTGAGGGATTGAAGCACCTTCAATATTAATTCTGAGAGTGCGTGGAAAATATTTATCAAAAACTATCTTCTAGAAAATACATCCATTCAAACTCCTATATCTCCTCCTCAGGCTTCGTATTTTTTATCAATGTCTACCATTGATCAGATTCACCCTCCATACAATAATCATCTAGAATAACCTTCTCTTGTTTGGAACGTCGAATGATGGAGAAGATCATTTCAATGTATTTGATCAATTGTTACGCAATTTAGGGATCATAAGATCCATTAAATGTAGGAGGACTATGTCTCATGAAGATCTTGACTGCAACTTGTTCTTTATTAGGAGGTTTTAATGTTCCTCTTGACCCATGTTTCAATTCAAATCTTGAGTTAACTGGTAGAGTATTGTGATAATGTTCATGATTCCCACTCCCATTGGATTGGTAATCTCATTAGAACCTTCATAAAATTGATATTCACATTGGTTTTTAGCCTGAGTCCTCCTATTACTATCCATTGGATGGAATAAAAGGAAATTTAGGAGAAACACTTAAAGGGTAATCCAAGGACAAGACCACATGACATATAAATAACATTTATTTCCTCAACTTATGAGCCTATAGGATTCAAACAATGTTATCCATGATCTACTTCCCAATATATATTCTTAGGGACACATTCTATATTAATCCCCTTAATAATGGTTTATAATAAGATTATGAATTTACCAAAGTATATACCCCAGGAGTGTCGTAACAAAGAGTGAAGAAAGGCCAATTTCCTTGTATTTGGATACCCTTAGTGAAGCCTGAAACTCCTAGTTAGGAGATTTCACTCCTAGCTACATCATTACCAGATCATCCTCTACTTGGTCGTATCCAAAAAATGATATATTTTCTTGATAAAAAAATTACATAATACTCACTAAAATTTAGGGATGTTTTTATTATAATTATTCATATCGTTATGGATTTCACTAAAGTTTTCTATTCCAAATTCTAAAAAAAACTAAAACTATCCTCTGATATACACTATAACAACCCTGATTTTTATTAAACACATAAACATGATTTAGTACATAAAATATTCACCAGATAAAACATAGAGGATTGACAGTTCTAGTGTCTATGGGGCATAGAAACATTACATGATGACTTAAAACATGAAACAGAACTTCTTTATTGAAAATATCCTTTTCATGACCACTATATTCCCTTATACTTAGCATTACATGGGATAACCTAAGGACATGAAAAAGAAAAGGGTGAGATATGAAGCCTTGTAAGGGAGTAAACAAGATATAACATGAATATTACAACACATGTTAAGAAACATGAATATCAATGGAGCGCAAAAGAAATATGAACTTAATTGAATGATATAGCACGATTATCATAATGTGAAAATGTGGCAACAACATGTAAAATGGTATTAGCATAAGCCAAGGATCATTTCACATTTATCATGAGTAAACCATCATTTCATTTTAATTAGAGTGTGTAAAACCTCATTTCATATGATGTACCATGATCATAGTCTTTACCCAATGCATTGAAGAACTATCAAGGAACACCCTTCTTAAACATTTCATTTCAGGCATAAGTTTGACATAAGATCATACAACATAGATTCGTTAAACATCACAATTTATTCCACAACAAAGGAATGTGGAATTCATACATTAAAATATTCCATAAATAATTAAATTTTTATAAAGGTGAATAACCTTGATAGATAAATGGGCATGGTATTTAGTACACAATGATTTTGGCTTGGAAAATGGAGGTGCAATTTCGGTAGCATAACTGCGTGACATAAGACTTTACAAAAAAAGGTTAATGAGAAATAAAAGGGTTTCTCATCATATTCACATGAAATAGAAAGTAAGGGAGAAATATCGATACATTTCCCAACATAAGTAATGTAATTTGTATTAATAATATGAAATAATTTCTTGAATGTAAATGAGGAGAGATAAACTAATTATGGAATTTAGGTATGGAAATAGGTGTACATGGGTGTCATTAATGAGAGGGAAAATGAGTCTCTCATCATTCAAACATAAAGTGGGAAGAATGGGGGATGCTTTAAATCATACCCAAACATTTATAATTTAAAATAAAAGGGCATAACAATATTAAAAAACTTGTATAAAATTAGAAAGTAAGGAATCCCTTACATGGAAGAGTGATCCCAAATGATTGGGAGAGGCTTGAGAGAGGATTCTTGGGAACATGGAGTTCCTTGGGAAGATTTTAGAGAGAATATGGAATAGGTTGGATAAACTCCAAATTCATTTAGTGAAGAGTAATTTGGAGCTTGGATGCATTTATATAAGAAAGGAGAGGGAATTCATTATTATTTAGGTTTGGGACACCACACATTAAACTAATCAATACCACAAAAAAACCCATGGTTATTGACCATTGTTTTTTACAAAGGTGAGTGGAAAACAATATTTTATATGCCCAATGGCCTAAATTCTTAAAATAATTTGGCTTCGTAGGTGGTGGTGAGTCACACACTGAATGAAATCAATTTAAAAATATAAAATGTTTTATAAGTCTTGGAGGGTTCACTATGGCTTTGTAAAATTAGTCAAACACACCTAATATCACGTTATTTTAATGGTAAAAAATATATTGTCTGACCATAATTTTTATAGTATTTTATTACATCACTATTAGGCCATTATGATCTCAAAAAACACATTATATATTTAAATGGTATTTAATTTTTACACAACAATTTGATTGTCTCAAAATATTATGAAAAATTTTGTGGTGTAAAATATCTACGTTCTGATTCAAAAAAAATATTATTTTTATCCTAATAATTTTGTAAATAGGTTAATTTTAACTTTTAAAATAAAAACGTACATTTATTGAAAATTCATGGGTTTTGACAAAAACATCTTTCAAACTTTAATAAAAATTTTAATTGTATTAATAAAAATTATACGATAATTTATACATAATAAAAATTACATTAATAATAATAATATGTTATTAAAAAAATTTAATTAAAACATCCATTAATTTTAATAAATAGATTTCTTAGCTGAATATTAACTGCAAATACTATTTTTTCTTTCAAAACTATTTCAACATAACAATAATAAAATGAATGTATATTATTTATTCTATAAAAAAAATAATGCTCATAATCATAGTTCTGGGGTTTTGTTAGATAACCCCTTAAAACACCCACATAAGACCTTAGGGTAAGGTTCATGATGGTGAGAGACTCTTTTGGTGGCTCGAACAACATATCTCGAGTGGTAATCTCTATCAACTTCCACTTCTCCAGTAGGTAGTTCTGTTCAGGCCTAAAGTATTCAAGCTCAGCTTGGGAATGGTCAAGAGTGAATCCCAATGACGCAAACTCATTTCTGAGCTCTGACAAATGGGATTCATATGGAGAAATTCTACTGGATGAGAGCATAACTTCCTTTGTCTGTGTTAATTGGATTAGTTAAAGTCCTATATTTAAACTCATCATGTGATCACTGTTCAATGGATATATTAGAAATTGTAACAATTCTAAACTATATATTAAAATCCAAAAACATAGAACCAATGAAGTGAATATATTATATAACCATTTCACATAATAATACATTTAATTAGATCAAGATGAATTTTCTTTAATAAAATGTTGCATTGTTACAGGAATATCCTAGAACACCTAAGCAATTTTATGATATTAGGTTTCAATTTTGGTGGCCATGAATGAGGAAAAAAATACTAATATTTGTCTCATAGTTATACTTAATAGGAATTATGGATATGAATTTGATGTGTTTTGAACTATTTCAACCACATCCTATGTTGAATTGGTAGTGGGATGATATGTCAATAAAATTTATGGTTTGGTATCCATTTAACCATTAAGAAAACAATACGTCATTGGTGGTGATTGATCAACAGACCAGAACAACTCACATAAGTATCATTCATGACACCATAAAAGTAGAGGAATTTTGAAATTAATATGTTCAACATATCATCATATTGTACGGTGTTAAATCTATAACTATTTTTGATAGGGAGTCTTTGTTTGCATATAATGTTTATTGAGACACCCAAGTGGTGATTGGATCCCATGTAAATTTTATCATGACACACCATACTTCGATTGATGGTTTGATGAAAAAATATATACAGATTATAGAGGACATTTTCTTATTCTTGGGTCCACAAAATAATAGGTGTGTTGATTTTACATATGGGGATCGATGAGTTTAATTGTAATAATAGGAACTATTCATCAATTAAAATGCACCATTTGACGCATTGTATGGCGGGCCCTATAAACATCCTGATAGATGATCCGAGAGTTGTGAAGCTTCACTTGTGGTAATTCACTTGTCCTAGGATATTAAAGCTAAGATCCAGATGATTTATTAGAGAATGTTAATGGAAAAAATTTGAGTTATGTATTATAGATCACTATTAACATACATTATAATTGTAGTATAGAGATTATCCATTTATGACTTCCTTTATTTGGTTGGGTCGCCATCATCTTGGAATGTAGGTGATGTTGTAACCTATAAACATGCTATACTTCGAAGCTATTGGTTATATTGTAATGTTGGAATACCATTTGGATCTTCCAACATATATTAAATCGGTCCACTATGTGTTCCAGCTTTTTTAGCTCAAGAGGTTTCTTTCAGACTCATCTAATATTTTGAGTTGGGAGGACCTTGATCTCAAACCTGATATGATCATGGATAAGTAGAAATATTAAATCATATGTTATCATATAAATATTCTACATGGGATTTAAAAATTATTTCTTTTTTCTATTGAAACATAGATTTTATTATTATGATTGGTTGTAGAGTGAGGCAGTAACAAATGAGTAACAACCTCACCTCATTAATATAAAGTCTTATACGTAGAAATTTGAGGGGGAATAATGAATATATTGTGTGTTAACCATTAATATTCTATCAAAAGATTTTAGTTATAAATAATAATTTAATTTTGATCTTCATTATTTTCATATTTATATCAAGTTTCATCAATTTATTAGTTCTTATTTTTCTATTGTTAGATATTTTTTATGTTGTAGTGTCTGTTTTCATCCATTGATAGAGGAGATAAGTAGGTTCTATGGTTTTGGAATCATGGTTTCCATTGTACTATATCTTGAATAGATATCATAGGTCGACTAGATAGCGTATTAGGGCCACATTCTATATCTTTAACGAAATTCATTTAGTTTATCATAGAAAAATACCTTACCCAGTCTTTGGAGTGTACTGTCTAGCAGGTGGTGGTCCCATGTTCCCATGTAATCTATTGGGTGACATCATCTTTGTGATTTATGTCTATTGCTAGCCAGTGATTCTAGTAGGGTAAATAAAAAATAGGTATTTATGTTATCATTCATATTTAAATATCCTATTAAAATATTATCACATATCCCTAAAACCTAGTTTGATTATAACCACATGGAGAAAATCATGAGGTGGTTTGGCCGTAATTTTTTTTTTCTTCACACATATATAATATATTTGATGCATTGATTCTCCCTTAGTAACTATAGAACCAATTTTATTTTTAATTATATATTAATAGTCTCTCTCTATATCTCTCTCTTTTAGTGATTATTATATTCTTGTCCCTAAAAAATTCAAATCATCATTCGATTGATTGTTATTTAGGATCATTATTCAATTGGTTCAATCCCATGAACTATCAACTTGAAGATACTGTATTTTTTATCAATGATATCAAGAATCAAGGTATGTGGATTTGTATGATAATTTCTATCAATTTAAAAAATTGATGATTTTTAATTTTGAATTATATTTATAAAAAATTTTCAAGACATGGTTTGAGTCTCAATGGTAATTTACTTTAGAATGGAATATTTTCTCTATGTTTATTTGTGGTGAAATATACTAATTATGATTTTTAATATAATTTTTGGATTTTTGGAAACATGACATGAAATGAAAGATATAATTTATGAATAACTTCGATGAGCCTTCTTTTGAAATGATGGAATGAAATGTTTTATGATTTAAAATTAAATGAGTTGATTTGAACAACATTATTTTTTTTTATAAAATTCAATTTTTTTTGGTTTCTGAAATTGAATTTCATGTTTCTAACTATATAAATGGGATTTTTTTAAATTATCGATTAAAATAATTTTAGATTGATTGAAATGAATAATTGCCCAAGTGGATTTTTTCTATAAAGAACATGGGATTCAAGGTATTTATGTGGGAGGAACATACTCTAGGAATGTACTACCTCTACATAGAAATTTATTGACAATAAAAATATTGAATAAATATATTTAGGGTAAAGAGTTAATTTTTTGTGTGTTATCTTATTCCCCCACATCAGCATGAAATAATTCGATGTGTGCGCACCTAAAGATGTTTTTCATTGAGATTTGTGATAATGCCTATATGAACCTATCCTAGAGTCTTATAATCATGATAATATGATTAAAAATGATTCATTAAGATATATATATATATATATATATATGAATATAAATACAATTTTTTTATACACATTTCTATTTTTATATAATTGAGTATTTTTACTTCATTTTATTGAAATAAAATTTAAAACATATTTTATAATAACTATTAATTGTATTTAAAATGAAATATTTATATTGAAAATTTAAAATACATTAATTCCATGATTTCAATAAGATTAATCATATTTTGATTATTTGATATGGTTTTATTATGGAATTCATGGTGTGATCTTACTATTATATTGTTTATTGCACATTAATTATTCCTTTGGGAACTTGTAGTTTTTCTAATAATTGGTTAATACAGAGGGAAATATTCATATAGGGCAGTTGTATGTCATTGATGAGTTGAACATTGGATATTGGAGGTGACTACTGGATCATGGAATCTGCTTTTTATATGGATTTGTTTTTATTTTTTTAATGGATTTGTGATTAATCACGTTGTTATACCAATTTTTGAACTTGTTTATGTCTACTTGTGATTCCATTATGCTGATGAGTATATTTTTCATATTGATTACTTATGTTTTATTTTCACTGATATTCCTATTTATTTTTTATTATGGTGAAATAATTCGATCTTTATTGTTTTGGGATACAAATCGCTAGTTGTAAGCTTGTGGGGATTTGGTTATCCCATTAAGAAATTTCAGGATTGATTCTTGTAAAATCATCGTGGGTTATCCTGTTTGTTTACTAAAAAATTCAAAAGTTTTAATGTCCTCAAATATATCAAATAAATTTAAGTGAACGACCATGATTTAATGAATGAAAACTGTGTAAGAAAAAAATTACGACTAGGGAAATAGATCAATAATAAGAAAATGTGATTAAAATTACATGATCTGGATTATTTAATCTCAGGAATAAAAAGGAAAACTATATATAACATTCATGTGAGTGTAAAAAATATAACACCACAAAAAGGAATCAATGCACCTAACATGTAACATTTATTGAAAATTCAGAATTGATTCCATGAATACTCTTTTGACTTGAGTAACACATTAATCAAAATCCATTAATATAGTGGTATTATAATTGAAAATATAATACCATGAATAAAAATTAATTCAGGATATGATATCTCTAATTGATATTATAGGAACCACATATATTACATGATTTTTATAAAAGAAACATATATCAAAAAGAGGAATTTGAGAAGAAAACCCTTATCTTCATCTTGATTCGTTTTTCACATTCACCAAATGTCCATGAGTAATTGAATTAATCTCCATAAATAAATATGTAAGGACATTATCATTTACTATAACCATTTATACACATAATATATAATCATTATATATATATTATTTAGTTTTTACCCGTTTTCAATATCAGGTGTAAGTAATCATTATCGCCTTGAACTAGTTTCAATAAATTCTTATGGATGTATATTTTTACCCAATTAAATAATTATAATATAATTTAGGGTAACAGAATAGGAATTTTAATACATTTTATAAATAAATTTTATCATTTTATTGTTTCTTGTGTTGTGATTTTTGTGGTTGAAATCGATGATGATCATTTTCGGAGATTCTAAATGAACGAAAATGTTTTTTTATAAATTAGTGAGATAACTGTTGATATATCCATTCTAGAACAATAAAAAATTAATTACATATTTTAATCATGTTATAAATTTATATATGTTCTCGTAGTCATCTATTTCAGAAATGTAGATTCATTTTCATGAATGTGGTTAAACCAACCCTGCCATGAACATAACCTGACTTAGTGAATGACAATGTGATGGTTTAGTTGTATTATAGGAACCCAATTTTTCACCCTGGTATAAATCCTTAAAATTTCTATATAATTAATTATATTTGACCTATTATGGATTATTAAAGAGTTAGGAATGGAATAAAGTGTGTCTGGGTATTTTTTAGAGCCTGAAACCCATCTTTTTGAGAAACATTTCCATGTCGCACTGTTAGAGTAAACCATCTGGGGAGGATGTATGGTTAGTCTTAATCGAGTGGGTGGAATGAATTTTTCAAATAGAGAATTACCACATGTTTGGAAAAATATTACCTTAAATGTGTAACCTATCCTTGATCTATGACCATTTCCCCACATACTCATGTCTGGCTTTCTCACGATTTGGAAAACTATATGGGAAAAAAGTGCAGAGGCTAGGTTTTGGGAAATTTTACCATTAAATGATTAATGATATAATTATGTCCCACATTCTTACCTATTACATTTTACATATGGGTTATCCACCTTCTATCCCATTTTTTTGATTTTTTACAGCTTATTCTTAGGATCAAGGGATCTCCTTCATCTGGGATATATTCGAGCTTTCATTTGTCATGTTGGATGCACAATGGTATGTACTCGAGTTTTCGTGATCCCTTATTCTTATCTCATTCCCTTTAACTAGTTATTGAGGTGTGATAATTTTTACCTTTTTCTAGATATACTATGATCCATGCCAAATCATTATCCAATATTTGAGGAAGATATTCGTATGAGCCTAAGGTAGGTGGTCCATAACAAATCCCTCAAGTTTGTTGATTTTGGAATTGTCATGTGGGGACTTCTGATTTCAACGGGTGTCGTTTATTGAATTTATATTCCATGCTTATAATCATTAGAAATTTAATTTTATTCTATTTCAAAATAAGTGATTAGTTATTTTTGGTTACACCCACAACTCCATCCATCCTATGTTAGATGTTATGCCATTATTATATTTATTATTATTTTGACACATGTGAGCCACCATTTGAGTGTGCCTTGGGTTGATCTTCCTAAGGTTATGATTTTATATATTAAATTGATTTATTTATATTGTCATTTTTATAATAGAAATTAATATGAATTCTCACCACATTACCCACCTAAGGTACGTGATTCCTTTAATAAACTTCTGTGAAATCAAAATTGGAATGTATACCAAATATACTAATTTCCCTATAAAATGTAATTGAATAATAGGTTTCATATCCATAGAACACTTTAACATGTTTATGTAAGGTAGTTGAGTGAAACATTCCTATGATAATTCCATAAATGGAACAAATGAATTGTTTTATAATATATGGCCTTGTTTCACTAATGAAAGGAAAGGCTTGAACATATTGAACATATTGATTAATTATGACATAATTAAATTGTTGCATGCTCAATTTTCCTTGTCACAATAACGAAAGGTAATTTATTTAAGATTATGAATATTATATGACTTCATTATCAAAATATGAGTAGACTAACCCGATATCACTTTGGATTCCTGATGGAATACCCTGAGAACATGATGACCCCATTCTGAAATCAAGGATATGGCTTTCTTAGGATGTGACGCACCAAGACTACAATATTCGTCAAACATTGGATGCCTGGTATGAAATCATAGGAACCCACATGTAGTACTACATTATGCATTTGATATATTCCTTGGATTCAACATTGACAAGTACTTTCCATTGTTAATGCCCATCGGGCCCAGTCATTTCATAGCCCCAGTTTACCTTGGATGAACTCCTTAAACTCGATAGACATATTATTGTGGAATACCTTGGACTCTTCTCCATGGATTACACTCTTACCTGTATCCATTCTACAATTATTACTCAGTTGGTGACCCTTGATGTCTAAATTTCCTTGGTTGTAACCTTTTAAAATCATTATTAAATATCATTATCGGTGTCAATGTTACATCTTGGAACCTTTACTATTTCTAACATGTGTCTTATTTATATACTAGTAATAATCAAATAATGATTTGGTTACATGTTCAAATACCAACCAAGGGCTATATATGGTACCTGGGTGTTTAGTTACAATTTACTAAATTAATTTATATATGCATGATTGCACATTTTTACACTTCCATTACACTGGATTTATGTTACAAGCACTATTGGTGGTGACCCAATGAGATTTATATCACACCCTCTCAAGGTGTTGTTTCTAACCCAGGGAAAATTAAAATAATGATGGAGTGGACAAAGGTAATCATAAGGCTTAGAACACTGGATTTATTACTTTTTTAGGATGATGTTTGATAGAAGATGACATATCTAGAGACCAACATGCTTTGGGTAGTCTTTTGATTTCCTTTATAATTTTGTGGAACAAGTTATACCTGCTAGTTTTTACCCATGTTTTCTAGTTTTATAGTGACATGACATATCATTATTATATATTCCAGTTGATATAGTTATTATTAGAATTGTTTACTTACTACAATTTCATACTTCAGATATTTACATTTTTTTTGGATATTTAGCTCTTTTATAAATATCCATTTTTCTACAATATGGTAATGAATGAATAGTCTCCCTAGGGACACACCCTAGTCCCTCACTTCTAGTCAGTAGCCTCTGGTGTTTTGGGAGATGCATTTTTTTCAATGTGGCCCACTGAGATTAGGGAACCTATTAAGGTTCATTTAGGTCTAGGATGTCCAAAAGTGGTATCATAGTGGGTTCCATTCTTTATTTACATTTTAGAGATAATATATTTAAGACAATGAATTCTATGTGACATGGAGATAATGAGTTCTTGGGATTCAGGAACACATGTTCAGGGTAAAATCAAAGATAACCAAAATCTAATTGTTTTTATTTTTTTCCTTTTAAAGTTGACAATATTTCACCATTGGGTGATACACATTTTTTTGTTATTATTATTACTCTGATTCATTATTTCTTATATCCTTTTTCCTGATTATATGAGGGAAAGAAGAATAGTTCATGCATCATTTTAGGCACCTAGAATGCTCATGTCTTGAATAATTACATTACATATATGTGAATTTCACTAATTTCATTTCTTGATATTTTTGTGATTATTGAGTGATGATGTTATAGATAACTTATGCTTGTGACATTAATTTGTTGTGATTGAGTGATTACCTTTCTCAATTGATGAGGTGAATGTGCCCTCATGGGTTGGGATTAGTAATTTACTAAGTCAATCCATTATGCTATAGATAAATGTTTTTCATCTTCATTGATGAGGTGTTTGAGAAATAATTAAATGGAAATGGATATTCATTATAAATTGAAACATTAATTCTAATATGAAATTGTTTTATAACCTTATCTTTCCTTGTCATGTTTATGAAAGGTAGAGGAGTGAACCTGGAAATTAAATGTAAAATGAAATGAAACATATACATGAGAACATAATAATTCTTGGTCATTTCGAAGGGTAGTTGGGTTAGTATTCCTTGCGTAAAGGGTTTTCTAACATTCAGTTACTACCATAGAGTAACTTTTACATTCCTAGATGGTAGTATTTATCTACACAAGGGTGAGTGGGATGTCATGGCTGGAAGAGAAGAACCAGAGCATAATGGGTTAGGTGGTGTGACCACCCACATTGAAAATCTATTCACAAATGATCATGGTTTGTATCAAGTTGATTTTCCTCCATTAGTAGATCTTTTCTGGGATTTTTTTATATTAAATTTTCTATCATACCTTCTTATAGAGAGGTATATTTTACGATATAACTTTTTGTAGGAGAAGCTCTAGTGTACATTCCTCCATATAGGATGGAACCCACTAAGCTCCATGAGCTCATGCAGATTTTATAAGAATTGGAGGGAAAATGTTTTAAATAACCTAGAACCTCCTCTTGGGGTTCACCTGTGAATTTATCCAAGAAGGCAGATGGGACACTTCCACATTGTGTGTATTATAGATGGTTGAAACATATTACGAATAGGAACCTATATCCACTACCAGAAATCGATAATCCCTTTTTCCATCTCAGATGATATATGATATAATTTATGATCAACATGAGGATAAGATACCACCATGTACGAGTAAAAACATTAGAAATACCACATACAACCTTATTTATCATGTGTGTTCTATATGAATATCTTTATATTTCATTCTATATTACAAACACACTCGTTATTTTCATTTCTCTGATGAATAGGGTTTCCATCCATATTTGGATTCTTTTGTCTTAGTATTTGTGGTTGAAATCTTGGTGTATTCTCACACTCTTAGAAACCATGCCAAATACCATGATATTGTTCTGAGTACACTGAGAGATCACCATCGTTAAACCAAGATTTCTAAGTGCCACTTTTGTATTGACAAATTTCTTTTCCTCTGTCATATTTTCTCAGAATCATATATATCAATTGACCCTGACAATTTTAGTGTTTTATTTTTCTAGGAGGATCCCAAGAATGTTTTTTATATAAAGAGTTTCCTAGGGCTAGATAGATATTACAGGATTTTTATACATGTTTTCTCACACCTTGCTTCACCTCTCGCTGGTCTTACATGGAAGGGTGTAAATATCATATGGTCAGAAGCACGAGAGAAATCCTTTCAGTAGATGAATTGGATGATTTTATCAACACCAATTCCGACTCTTTCTAATCCAATAATGGGTTGTACCATCTTATGTGTTATACCAAGAATTATCCTAAGAGTAGTAATGATGTAAGATGACAAAATCATTGAGTATGGATATAATCCTTTGAGGCCACTTGAGAGAAACTACTTGAAACAAAACCTTGAGCTAGAAGCAGTAGTCCATGCCTTACATTGTTGGAGACATTATATATTGGGTGAGTGCTTTCTAATGTGAATGGAACACAAAATCCTCAAATATATCATTACAAAACATGACATGAACCTCAGATGGCAGAGATGGGACAAATATCTACTGTCCTTTGATTTTGATCATGCATATATTCCAAGAATTGGAAAGGTAGTTACAGATGCACAGAGTTGGAAAACTCAAGCATTGGCCATTTTGGAAGCCATTGATGAATGTAAATTAATGGAAATATTCTTAGTTATTCAAATGGATTTTAATTATAGTAATGAGTATTCATACCTCTCATCATTGACAGTTATCTCTTCCCTCTATGATAAGGTGAAGGGTATAAAATTTTAGGATCCTTGGGCTTGGATCTCCATGAGATTATATATGGAGATAACCAGCCTCTGGATTGGTCTGTGGAAATATATGTCATCCTATGTATACATGGATGTGTCTGGGTTCCTTCAAATATGAGAGAGGCATTGATGTGCGAGTCCCATGACTCTCAATAGGATGTTCATCCATGAATTTACAAAAATGTATCAAGTTATGTGATACAAATATTGGTGTTATGGGATGAAATTTAAGATATAAATCTTTATCACTAGGTTTTATGCCAATAAACAGGTTACGAAAGGGCATTTGAGACCTACTGGCTTGTTACAACTACTTCCATTCTCAGAATGGAAAATATAAGATGTTTCCATGGAAATTGCATTCGGGTTACCTAGGATATTAAGGGGTAGCGATGTAGTATGGGTAGTTTTTTACCGACTAAAAAAAGCAGTCCACTTCATTTTTATTTGGGATACAATCATAGATGATGAGATGGGAAGAATATATGTCTGTTATATCCTAAAACTTCACAGGGTGTCATGTAATATTGTTTCACAGAGGGACACTTTCTTTACATAATAGTTCTGGTAGGGGTACATAATAATATTTGAACATTGGTTATTTATAGAACCTCTATTCAACCATAGACCCATATACTATCATAATAGATGATAAAAGTTATAAAGGATATGCTTCAAGCATGTGTCCTTGATTTCTGCAGTTCTTGGGAGAAGCATATCCCTCTCATTGAGATCGCCTATAATAATAGCATTTGGGAGATGATTCACATGGATCCTTTTGAGGACTTTATTGGTAGGTTATTTCATTTACCTCAATACTATCTTGATGTAGGTGAAAAAAACTACTAAGTCCTCATCTCATTCAGGAAAATTCAGTGTAGGGTCTGCCAATCAGAAAGTGTATGACTACTTCTCAGTGAAGACATAAATATTATGTCGATCTCTATCGACGACCTCTAGAGTTTGAGTTTGGGGATCATGCTTTCCTTCAAAAATCTCCAAGGCAATCTCATAGATAGTTACAGAAGCATGGGAAGTTTTTTCCAGGTTACATTGGGCCGTTTGAGATTCTAGTTAGAGTCGGACTTTTAACCTATTAGTTTTTACTACCTCAAATGTACCAAACCATGCACAACATCATCCATGTTTCACAGATTCTACAATTTCATACCAACCAGTATCATAACATTTATTACTATGTTGATAAGTAAGATATCAATGGTAGCTTTGTGAAGTATCTAGTACACATCGTTGGCTAGAGCACAATGGCTCTCAAATGATGGTATGTCCCTTAAGTACATGTGATATGGTAGAACGATCACGTATAGGATAAGAATTATGAGAAGGAGGCCGAAGTACATGCCTAGTGTATAGTGTAATTCTCATGTAGCGTTTCTCCACCATTGGAAGGGCAACGTGGGGATGAGTTCTCTTAATGGTAGAAGACATTAAGAACCTAGTTTTCACAAAGGTATGGATCCTTGAAATTTGGGTCTAATTATTTATTTTGGACCTAATATGGAAGAATAATTAGTTATAATGGGTCTCAATGGTTTACAATGATTGTTCAGAGCCTGGAACCCATCTTATTGGGGAGAATGGTCATGTTGCATGGACAAAGTAAACCTTGTGAGGAGGATCCACGGTTAGTCTAACCTGTCCAGGTGGCAAGATTTTTTAGATAGAACCCTCCCACATGGTTAGCGTATGATTTAAATTACCATTCGACCTAAATTTTTGATACACCACTTTTTAAGTTACCAATGTAGGGTTTTCTCATGGTTTGGAAATCCATGTTGGAAAACCCTACATAGCCTAAATTCGGAGTAATTTTACCATTTTCTCTTAATAATATAGTTAAGACCCTCCTTTTCCCCATTAATATTTCTAGTGAGGGTAGCCTAATTTTTAATCATTTTACAGATTTTTGATGACCTTTGTTAGGGATAAATATATCTCCTTCATCGGTATATATTTGATCCTTTTTTCATCATGTCGGATGTGAAACAGTATGTACTCGAGTCCATCTAGTTCTTTATTCTTCTCTCTTTCCCTCAACCTAATGATCAAAGTTTTAGTGTTTTTACCATTTTCTCATATATACTCATATCAATGATGAATTATATGCTAATACTAGAGGAGGGGAGACATATGATCCTATGTTGGATGGTCTATAAATCATACCTCTTGTTTTTTGATTTTTGGAATTGTCGAGTCGGGGCCAATGATTTCATTGGGTGTCAATTATTGAATTTATATCCCATTATTATAATCATATGAACTATATGTTTATTATGTTTAAAATTATGTGATTATTTTTAGTTGTTATTCCAAAAACTCCATCATTCCTATGTAGGAGCTTATACCATTATTTTCATTTTAGTTTTATGACACATGTGAGCCACTATTCAGGTGTTCCTTCACTTGAAATTCCTAAGGGTAATATTTTCTATATTAAATGGATTCATTTATATTTTGGTTTTCATAATAGAAATTACCATGTATTCTCATCACTTGACCCGCCTAAGGTAAATCATTCAATTAATATATATAGGTGTGAAATGTAAATTTTCAAGTATAATAACTATATGACATTCCATTTGTAACTGTAATAGAATAATATGTTGCCCTTCCATAGCACTAGTTACCATGTTGCTGGAAGTATGCAGAGTGATCTTTGTTTATGAAATTTTCCTAAACTAAAAAAATGGATGTTTTCATGGTACTTTCCTTTGTATCACTAATGAAAGGGATGGCTTAAAAAATTGGACTTATAGATTAATTATGACGTAATTATATATTTTCATGAAAAATTAACCTTGTCGCACTAATGAAAGATAATTTCCTAAAACTTATTAATAGTATATGAATTCATTTTCAAAAAAAAAACGAGTGGCCTTACTCGTGATCACCTTGGATTCTCGAGGAAATTCTTTGAGGACTTGAGGACCCCATTCTGAATTCAAGGATATAGATTCCATAGGTTGAAACCAATCTAGAACCCAATCTTTCTCTAACATTGGATGCTTAGTATGACACTGTATGATTCCTCAGGGAGTAAGAAGTCATTCCTTGGATTCACTCCTTTTATCCATCATGTACAATTAGGTTCCATGGTTAATGACCATTGGGCCGAGCCATTACTTTTCCATGTTTTACGTTAGATTAACTCATTAGATTTGGTAGGAATATTTTGTGGAATTACATGGAATATGATCATTGGTTTAAACTCACACCCTTGTCTAGGATATAATCATTACTAATTTAGTGACCTTTGAGGTTTTGGTTCCCTTGGATGTTACCTTGGAACTTCATTATTAAATATAATTATATGTCACTTGGTTACATCTTGAAACCATAAATATTTATAACATTTTAATTAATTAAAATAATAATAATAAAATAATAATCTGGTTACAAGTTGTGATACCAATCTAGTGGTGAATTAGTTACTTTGGTATTTCATAACATTGTACTTATTTACAATATATATCCATTCTTTCACACTATTTCATTTTGATTGCACATGGCTGATGTTATAGAAAACGTTGGTGGTTTCCCACTAATAA
The DNA here is from genome assembly GCA_963277665.1 of Viscum album. Lineage (NCBI taxonomy): Eukaryota > Viridiplantae > Streptophyta > Magnoliopsida > Santalales > Viscaceae > Viscum > Viscum album. The sequence continues at coordinate 1,672,908,388 of OY728120.1, forward strand.
TAATATAACACCCTCTCTTGGTGTTATTTGGTACCCAGTTTAGATTACATGAATTAACATGTCGAAAAACGGAAGCATACGACTCCAAACACTTGATTGTTTACTATTTAAGATAGATCTTGATATAATATGACCGAGATAGTTCTCGGGATGTTTGGGATTTTATTTTTATTTAAATTAGTATTTTGTGGAACATGTTATGAATTTTTTTTAACCATATTTTCTTGTTTTCTAGTGACATGACATATCAAAATCATTTATTCTAGTTGATACAATTATTTTATCCTTGTTTATTTATTACTTTTTTATTCATCCACTGTTTAATTATATCATTTATACTATTTAATTTTTTTATATTTTTCTATTGTGTTACACTCATGTATTGAGGTCATTGTCTCCCAATAGACACACCCTAGGATTTTCTACTACTCGATAGTCTCTGGCATTTGGGGATATGCGCTTGAGGCCATGTGGTCCACCGGGCTCGGGATTCCTATTTAGTGGCATCTGGGTGCATGAGTTCACATTTAATATCAATATACCAAAATTATAATAATCCAATTTTATGTTTATTGGTGTGATATATTATAATTATATGGTATTATAATTAAAATTTGTTAATATGAATATGTTTCATAATTGAACAAAATGATTTTAATATTAATATGATAATTTAACAAAGTAAATTTTATAAAAATTGTTTATTATTAATATAATTAATAGGATATATATTTTATCTTTATTGGAAGATAAAATTTATAGTAAAGTCAAATTAATCCAATAATTCCATTACTAATTCATCATCTAAATATAATTAATCAAAATAAAAAAAGAAATTTTTCATTCTATAGAGGTTTTTTTATACATGTATGCATGGATGATGATTAAATTTTACAATGAATGGTGATGATGAGTATGTTAATCTATCATTTTTAAATATAAAAAATTTAATAAAATTCATAATTATATATTAAATTCTCTATTATTAATATACATGTACAATGGCGAAGGAATATGAAACAGGTTTCATCAAGGAGGTTGTAACCTACCCAATGCATAAATGATAGTATTGGTTATCATAAATAAAAATGAAAATGTTGTTAATGATTATACCTTAATTATAATAACATAATAGTGCACTAATAAAATTTATTTTATCATTTTGTTATTTTTAATGTAATTTTACTAAGAATAATTTCATATAATGATATAGAAATGAGAATAGAGCTGTTAGAATTGTATAACTCACTTCTTTGATATTCTAAATTTCAACGTGGGATAATACATTGAGGTATTATTTTATGTGTTCTAAAAACCGTCTTATAGGTTACTATGAATTTTTAGGAGAGGGTTGTTTCGATTTTGGAATAAGAATAGTGGGATGTTGTGTGTGGGATGTGATAATAGGAGTTTCACTTTTATAATTGAAAATAGATTTCCTTTTTTATATATAACCATAAATTTTTAATAATGAGAAGATTCTCTCATGGAATGTGGATCCAAAATTGAAAAATAATAATTGGGAATATAATATGTATAGATAGCTTCTGAAAATAATTTTCACACATATTCGAAACATGATTTCAAATCATTTTTTGAATATATTTTCTAGTTTTTGCATTAAATCATTTACCATTGTAAGTCATTTTGTCCTTAATAATTTAACATTTATGCCTAAAAATAAATTTCATCATTTACCAAATCAAGGAACATTAGATTCAAAATTTATACACCAATTAGTATTATTAAATTTATTAAAATAATATAAGTTATTTTTTAATTAGTAAATGTGTGAAGAAATAAATATTTTTCTATCAAAAATGCCACTGATGAATTTAAATATGCATTATAGTTTCTAAAATTGAACTTTTTATTTTATAATTCATTATATTACTTATAAAATATATATTTTATCTAGAAAATGATAATTTGAGTATTAATTTATTCATACAATGTATTGATTTAACAAAGTTATTATTTTAAACAAAAATTATATATCTAATATTATAATAAAATTATATTTATTCAAAAAAAGAAAATTTCATAGTAATATATTATTAATATGAAAATTAAAAAAAATTATTTTAACAAATACAAATTTTAACATTAAAAATTTAATCTTTTAAATATAAACATTAATCAAATCCCTTTTGATTGTTCATTGCATGATAGTTTTGTATAAATTATTTACCTAATAAGTGATGTCTCATATATTACACATATTAAGCTCTTATTTGTGAATATTAAGTGATCTTATGTTTCCTATATAACATAGAATTTCTTCTATATAGACTATTCTACCCAATACTTAGTGTTATGATCAATATATCAAAATCAAGATCATGAATTTTGTTATTTTACTCTTGGATATTAAAAAGTATTTTGGAATAGGCCATAACATTATCCTTTTTTAATTGTATAAAACCCTGAAATTATTTACAGAATCACTATATACCACAAAAACTACCACACATTAGGGCATTTCCAGTACTTATGTAGTGGAAATCCTATTTTTAAATTCTATAAAGCATATTCACATTCATCAGTCTAAAAAGACTTCATTCACATCTTAGTAATCATGGATAAAGGGTATGATAATAAGAAATTTTTCTAAAAATAATATATTGTATTCCTCTTTCCCATGTAAACTAAATTTATATATGCTTGATTTTGATCGAGGTTACTACCAAATTTAATTTATCTTCAAAGGATCCAAAAATATTCCTTTACAGGTGTAATCATATCCCATGAAATATACTTCCTCCAGCCAAAAATAATTTTGACCGAACATTTCATAAAACTCCACCTATCAATAATTATTTAATATAGTATTCTAATGCTCCACATTATCATCCTTAATATTTTAATAAATCAGAATATCATGTATAAAGGTTATAGTTTTTTTAGAAAATATTTAAATACTCAATTCATCATGACCATAAATATTTATGTATAATTTTTTTGTCAAAATAGAATGAATATGAACACATAGTTCACATAAATTATATAGAAGTATATACTGGTAATATCCTCTCTCCACACCATTATTTTATGGGACCCAAACTAATGGTCTATATTATAGAAATTCCAGGCCTCGTAAGATGATCAAAAATGTAATCAATCCAGGGAAGTGGATACATTATCATTATTATGATCTTATTTAGTACATTAAAAACAATGAAATGGAACATTGAACAAAAAATTATCTAGATGATAAGGACTAAAAAACCCCATGGTGAAGAACATAGATTTATAAATTATGTGTTTATATATTGTTATAACCACTTCTAAAATTCTTATAAATAAATTGTCAAAATTTTATAGAGTCTTTGAGATGGTTAGATATATTGGAATAAGTTCAACTATGACTTCAACCTCTTTATCGAGAGGACGAAAAAAAATTATTGAATACATCTATGTAATCCTTTACAATGACCATATATTCAAGTGTGAATATATCTTTTTTATAAATTATTTCTACTCAATTTTGTTACCCATATGTAAATAAAATATATGTTTGATAAGGAGATTATAGAGGATATAAATCCTCCTCCATACACTTGAATAGAATCGGAGTATGAATAAGGTTATTGAGAATTATTTTCCTCTCTCGATATTTGATGTTAGATTTATATATAGACAATTAATATATTCCTAATATACAATAAAATTCAACTAAAATAAGGATGATAATATTTTCTTGGAGGTAAAACCCAGAATCAATAATTATGGTGGAGTTTTATAAATGAGATGAAATAATTTCACTATATACAGATCTAATAGAATACTAATCCTCTATATTTTGGGATGGATACTGAATAACTAAAATAATAATTTTTGATCTGATATAATATTTATATAAAGAAACAAATAACAATTTTACAATTATAAAATGAAATAATTATATTCCTATAACCCTTTAAATATCAAGTTCCACCTCACCAGTAGTGATATCTTACGACCTACCATTCACTCTAGGTCATGGAGGTTGTTTTTTTATTTCGGACAAACCATCAAATATGACATTATCTTACATTCTATTTGTGTTCTATAATGGTCAATCATTGGTGTATATTATTAGTATAGGCCAAAAACAAATTTTCTTATTTATCATTAGTGGGAATCATCATCTCTCATCACATTTGATTATTATGATGCCACATATTCTCATACAATAAGTAACTCCCAGTTCAGTTGAGATAGTTTCCAAGATGATTCCTTCACAAATTTTTGAAATAAGGTCAGTTGGGTTCTATTTCATCCACGGTATTTTTTCACTAATCCTCCCAAATTAGATGCCATTTTACATCTTGTATCTAGCTACATGAGACTACACAATTCAAAAATCACCAAAATGACCTTATGGAAAAAATAAAAATATATTCATTATTATTAATTTCATGAAAAAAGATCGTTTTTAGACTCATATTTAATCCAATAATTAATCATTCCTCCTTAAATTTATTTTTGATGATATGGTAATAGTTGTACCAAAAATTTTTGAAATATTTTCCTCATAATCCTTAATAGATTCTCCATTAATTTGATTCCTTCTTAAGAATTACCTCACCCTTATAAGATGAATTGATTAAGGAAAATATTTTTTGAATAATAAATTCATGAATCCTTCAAATTCTTACAATTTAATTTCATCTTTGTACTTATTATTCTTTATCATTGTCTATCATTGATCTTCTTCTCACTCCATGAGAAAAATGATTTATATGAATTTCCTTTTTTAGATCATTGGAGGATATATAATATATTACAAATTTTTTTAATCCAGTGTTATATTTTAAGGTGATTAGATGTTCAACTAAAACTAGGAGGCGTTTGTCACATAATAGACTCAATCACAACTTTTTATTTAAAAGATGAATTTCAGAATTAAACACGATTCATGTTATTATTTTTATCTCTTTCCAATTGATCTAGCCCCACCATGGTGTTCTATGATCCCTCTCTAATGAATTTAGGAATCTTTGTTGTAAATAATTACATTACCTATAATATTTTTTATTGGAATAATTCCCCATTTTATCATAATTTAACTAATATTAATGAAAATTATGGTTGAGAATACATACACTAATAATCATATCAAATAGAAACTATATACATTTAATGAAAATGTTATAAATTACATATATCATAATGTATGAGTCTATAGCGTAAAATAAATGTTATCCATGGTGATTCACCAACTAGTTTTTTCTTGTATGAAAATCTATTAAATTTTATTGTAATGATTCATAAAAAGTTTATAAATGCAGATATTCTTTTTCCCATTTCGTGTAAAACTAGGTGTCAGACAATGAATAATTATCCAGATTAATGTGTAGGTTTATTTAATTAAAAATAATCTCTTTTGTGGATATTACCCCTAGGTATCATTCTTGTAGATCCACATAGATATGCATGATCCGTACATTGATTTAATTTTATGATAACAACTCACTTTAAAACATATCTAAATCTTAAGTGGTATTGATACATATTAACATATCCCTTAGGTTTATACTAATTTAATATATTTATAATTTGAAAAAATAATTATACATTGTTTTTATTTTATTTATAGAAAACCATTACTCTTAGACATGCAATTACATATTTTTTTTTGAAAAAATACCCATTATACCCAACCCATAGATCCATTTTTCTCATTTCTTTTGGGGACTAGGTATATATTATATAAACATTTTACTAAAAACAACATTATTTTTATATCTATAATGATCTATAAAATTAAATTTTACATTCTAAAAATAAATATGATAAAATTAGTGAATATGAAACTAAATTGGAAATATATACATCATGGTATGTTAATAAAAATGATAATAGAGAATAACACCTGAGTCAAATTGAATAACATTATATTTTAATATAATATTTAAATTAGTTATCTTGTGTATGAAAGTCATAAATTATATTTAATAATAGAATCATTGAATTATAGGAATTTAGAAGCAATATAAAACATTATATAAACATATTTTAGAGATCACCTTTAGGAAATCAAAATATCTTTGGTAAATAACACTCACAGATTTTTTTACACCCTAATCCATCAAATATCATCTAATGGAATATAAACAATAACGAATGAAATTTAGTGATAGTGATTCACAACCGTCATTACATTATCCTGAATATGTGATCCACATAATTGAATAAAACATAAATCATAAGAATAATAAATATCCATGGAATGCAATTGGTTAAAAATTCTTTCCTAAAATCTCATTCAATGTTCAACTGATAAAAATTTCAATGTAAAGAAGGAATATAATACTTTTTATTTTAAATTTTAATTAATATGATTAGATCTGAAATATGGAGTTCATTTGAAGAAAAATCCCCGAGAAATGTTAGTGAATTGGGTTAATAATTTTACCATTTAAAAATGATTTTAGGATTCCTAAATGTTTTTTCAACTGGGCATGTATATTGAATTTTCATTAAAAAATAGAAGGTAGAACATAATTTATATCAAAAAAGTAGTTATTATTCAATGGAAAAATTAATGTTAAATTGCATGAAAAATATGGGTTCTATGAAAGTATTAAGGTATATAAAAGATCCCTTCGATTGGGTTTGATTAAAAGTAATGTGTTGACAAATAGATGTATGGTATGCATTGACCATGAAAATAAAGGGAGGATAAGATAGGGATATTGAAAATATATATAATTTAAAATAATTCTATAATTTTATATGTACATAGATTGTGTAGTATAGAGATAAATTCATAACCTAAAGAAAAAGTGTGGTTTAGAGAGTTCCCATTACTCTTGTCCAGATTCACTTTTCACCATACCATAACATTTGGAATAATAAAATTATATTTTTTAAACACTTAATTAAATATAAAATTCCTTTATATATTTTTTAATACTATGTTTTAATGTAATTTAATTTTTATTATGTATATGCACTATCTATAATTACTGACCTGAGGTTATTCATTTCATAGTTCTATGGTGTATTTATTTTGTAGATTATTAATAATGTTCTAATAAAATTGGACTACAACACCAAAACTGAAATTAAATTACAAAAATTTCTCTATAAATATTTAAATGATCCCAAAAATAAATATTTTATCATAATTATAAATGTTATTATTATTTAGTTAGACAATTTAGGCCATTTTACCACCATCCAAAACTAGAATCATTTTGTAAATTCAATGACTATTAATAAATTGTAGAATATGAAATAAAATAAAATATAATTATTATCATCATGTTGGAAAATAATAGCATCTCAATAACCAATATTGATGGTGTTGGAAAAAAATGGAGTACATTGTTCACACAGGTGGTGAATCCACCATAATATAAACAATATTTTTCATTTTAGAATTAAATAAAATGACCTCAAATGATATATGTTCCATTAAAATATTACCAATTTAATATTTTTATGATAAAATTTTCACTAATTCTTGTTTGAGGAAATTATAATGATGGTGAAGAGTAATTAAGACTAAAAACCTCAGTTTAGATTGTTACACTCTCATTTGGATGACTCCTCTTAGGCCAACTTTCAAAGGTTCCATGGAATTTTATTTTATATGAATAGATCCATATGGACATGGGGAGGAGGTTTTGAGTGATAAAATGTTAGTTATTAGGCTATATTAGTGTCATTTATGGTTTAATGATAAGGGTAGGTGAGGGGTTGTATTTATAATGGGTGGAGATGGGTGTATTTGAATATAATATTTTTTAGTTTATTATTCAAGATGAATAAAAAGATTTCTTTGATTATTGTGAATATATATTGTAATTAGTGCATGTTATTTTGAATAAATGTTCACTTAAATCATCCATGAATCATTATTACATGATTTTTTTTGATAATAAAGATTCTCGTATTTTTTCATATTTTACTATTTACCAATATTAACCTTTTAATGATCTTATAAATAGTCACCATATCTAATTTTCTAAATGTATTTTAAAAAAATGAAATCAATTTTATAAAAAATAGTTAATTATTATGAGAACATTAGTTTTTAAATAAAATTAAAAATCGTTTGAAAAATAAAAAAATTTAATATTATGATACATTTTCTGACCCATAAAATGTGTACTTATTGTAAGAAAATATATAAAACATGTATTATTTTACAAAAATCAATAAAATATTATATCATTTCAAATCATTTCATTATTTCATGATATAAATTTGAAATATTTTCATTTGGTAAAATTATTAACTATTGATTTAAAATTATATTTTTAGGGATACTATTCTCACACTCAGGATAAGATTATGATTTTTCTTTTTACCTTTATAATGATCATATTTTTAATGGTCATATGGGTTATAAACTCTCTATATGTATCTCATATTGCATTAAAAAAAAATTTCAGTCATGTTTATATAGATTTTAATTTTAAAAATTTATATTGATTTATTAATATAATGTTTCTTTTCTATATTGTTATTTGTGAGTCTGAGAATTCTTAAAATCGATCAAATAAATTTTCTTCATATTATAGTATATTTATATTATATTTTTCCCAATTATTAACCCATAAATTATTCTGTCTATTTTTATTCTTTAGTTTTAATTTTATATTCAATATAATATAATTTATTAGTTTTATCATATGGTGAATGTGCTATAGATAATTAAATGATATTAAACATGACAGTTTTATATAATTAGATGGAAAATTAAATAGATAAGAAGATTCTTCCTTATAATGAAATGTATAGAAATAAAAAATTGAGGACGTTAACACTCCTCATTAACAAATGTTTTGTTAGTGAAGTTAAATATTACATTCAAGAGTCATATTTTTATGTGTGATGAAGAGTAGGATGACGCTGATCATTAACTACATTCTGGATATAGATTCCACTATAGAATCTTTTAGGATGGTCGTGAATAGAGTTATAAAAATGTGCTATGAAAAAATTAGGTGAATAAAGAGTTATCTGAGCACACTGGGGTTACACAGTCATGTTTTGAGTAAAACAATGGGATAAACTGGGTTTTTGGGTATTAATCATAGAGGAGACACATGAAGGGATTGATCATATATCATGGGTAATGAATAGGTACCTGGTGTTACAAAGTTTAAATTACTCATTTTTAGACCAATGCTCGATGATTTTTATATAAATCGGTGTAGAAATTACCCACCCAAGAATGTGAATGTCTATGTCGATATTGATACCCCCTTGTAAAAATAATGTAGTTAAACTCAATGATAGATGCACCATATTTGGTATTTTATTTAAAGTAATTATACGTAGAAAACATGATTAGGGATTCCATAATTATCTTATGTGTATAGATACAATGACATATGAAGAAGTAGCATTAGATGAAAAATAAGGCATGGGAGATGGGAAATTTATGGTTGGGTCTAACATAGGAATTTCAGGTATCTCTTCTTATCCCATATAATGTGATTCAAGAATCACATAGTAAAAGAGGGTGATATTTTATATTACCAATATTGAAAATGGATAATCTTCACATGTGAGGATCCTTATAATGGTATAGTTTGTCATCATGTTTAATGGACCTCTTTATATAGTTTATCACATTCCAGCATGAATGAAGAAATAGTTGGTTAGTGTTCATAACATTAATGTTACCACCAGAAGTTATAAAAATAAAATAATAGAAAATTAACATTTTTTATATATTATATACATGATCCTAGAGAACATAGTGTAACATTTTGATGCATCGATTGGGGGAGATACTAGTTTAAATTCATGTATCATAGACCAAAGGAGTAATATTTTCTCAATTTTATGGGAAGATAAAACCTACTGTTAATGAGGGGGATGTGACCCAAATTTCATTTCACTAAATATTTTTTCACAGAAAAAGAATGTCTTAATGTTAATGGGCATGATGTGTTGACCATCACACAAATTTAATGTCATGATGCATGGACTGTCACACAAATATTATAGTTTTGATGAATATACCATCAAAAAAAATTACGGTCGTGTTTTCTAGACCATCACAATCAATTTATGTTCATGATAATTGTTTCAAGGGTTTTAGTGTATTATAATGTCATGGAACATAAATTATGAGTATGTTACAACACGTATAAACCATGATACTCAATCAGGTGGGGAAACAGTCTTCTAAAAATACTAAACCTAAGTTGACTATTCACGGTGTTGGAAACAATGTAATAGAATAGTAACAATTCCACTCAAATGTTCATAATGTAAGATAAATGGGGGGCTCATAATAACACACTAAACATTGGGATTTTCCAGGTAAAAGGGATACGTGTTTAGGAATGACCTTATAATAAGACACTCATTCAGTAAGTGTATAAGTACATGAGTAAGGTAATTCCATGGGAATTATATTTCAAATGAATAAAAGGAAAGTAGAAAGAGTAAATTTATACCTATAGTATTTAAATGAAAATGGTGAGTGAAATCTGTGACTGGGATGAATTCTGAACGTTTTTGATAGTTAGGTCCTACTATTTCACCAACAGTGACGGGGAATGTAAATTTTGGGTCAATCATTGACCATTCCGCAAATATGATAATTGAACCATATCTAAAAAATTAAAATTGGATGTGTTATTTATATTTTAGGAGTATCCATTCCTATTATTCATTATCACTATAAGTGATATCATGTCTTAGTGAATAAATAATAATTTTTAGTTGGAGTTCATAACATTGAGTGTTATGACCTGATGTACTTCAGAATAAGGTGAGGTGTTTTTATATAGGTGATGTAAAAACTCATCTCCTTTGAGAATAGATTTATTGAAGCTTCATGAGAGAAATGTAGCCAATTAAATATGTTTGATCATATATATATATAGTAGTAATTATAATATTCCAATTATAATAGTGGAGGTCATTGTCCCAGGATTGTATATACAGCAATAACTATGTATATCATGAAATAGAAGTCAAGAAACACATAGTCCTAGTGACCCATGTAGTAGATGACTAGTCTCTAGAGGGAGGGGTTTTCCTAATATCTAAATATGACAATCTAAATTAGTATTTCATACATCATACATGAAGATTCTATTTATATCTATTAATCTTTTATAGAATTGAATTATTATTTTTATATTATAACATCCTATAAAAAAGAAATTAATCTTGTTGTTTAACATCACAAATTAATGGTAAATTATCACACAATTTAAAGTCATGATTCTGGGGTTAATTCCATATAGTTTAAAACCATACAATAATGAATAAGAATAAGTGTTTAACAGAGATTATGGTCATATTTCATCAATAAAATAGGATGGTTGAGATTGAATATGTATCATAAAAGGCAAGGCCTACCTAACATGAATATAGGGAATAAGGACTTTTTACCACACCTAAATCCCATTAAGGATTATAAAGATTGTTTAAGGTCATGATGATTTTTCAATTATTATGGATAATTTTTTTTGATCACGTAAACTAGAATATGAGTGTGAAAGGGTCTATTAAGATAGTAAAGATCAAATTTTATGTGAATTGATGACCTAGTGTCCCAATAGGATTATATAGAGACCAGGTAATCAAAAAATAGGAGTTTTAAATAACTAATTATCAATATTCTTGTAATGCACCGATTTATTTTAACATCATACGATGAAATTGATTGGGAGGATATAGATTTTTTTTATTTAATTATAGAGTTGATAAAATATTCTGATTATATGGTCTGGCATATTTGACCACATTTGATGTGGTACTTCCAATATGGAAGGTACAAGGAGAAACCCATGTAAATTTGGGGCCCAATGATATTGTATATTATCTCATAATACAGGATTAAATATTATAAGTTCATTGTTATTAGGTAATGGGGAAGTGTTACAATCTATATTTAAATGGTTTAGAGTAATATGATGTGAATGGGTGGCCCAATTTCAGTATAAATAATCACATATAAGATATTCAAATAGTTTAGGGTCCTAGTTCTTAGACCTACCGGGTGTGAGAAAATCAATTTAGTGTAAAAGGACATGGGAAATTTACTAGAGGATAATGGAGGGCCAAATTATAGTATAGAATTTCTAAGGGGTGAACATAATTTATATTCATGATACAATGATAAAAATTATTTTTCTTATATGGTGAATTTTTTTTCCTCAATCAAGTTTTATAAATCCATTAAAACTCATATGATCATGTGATTAATGATTAGTGTGAGTAAGAAAGGAGTAGTATAAGATTTACAATGTCACATTAGAGTACGTTATATAGGAAAATTAAAGCTAGATCGGAATAGAATTTGTGAGATCCTTATTCCCTGAAAATTTACATGGATTCATTAAAGGATAATTTTGGAAGAATTAGAATCTCACTAGAAAATAGTTTATGATGAATGTAAATCATAACATAAAAAATTTAAATCATTAGAGGGGGGTAATGAATGAGTAGATGATTAATAATAACCATTTTCTTAACATAGGTTCCACCCCCACAATTTAAATAACGTGTGATATTTTTTTAATCAACCATTTCCCATGTAGTTAATATTGGATATGTAACTTTTATCAATTAGAAAAGTATGGCATGTGGTCATGATGGTTACTAATTCAATTGTGGTAAGGTGATATCACCATAGTGGATAACATTTGGTGAAGAAGCATTTTTGGTATTAAAATGTGGTGGAACTAATATTTGAATTTTAATTGAAGTGGTGTTCATATTGAATTCAAGACTCTAGGTTGTATGACTCTCTGCATTTATGAATTATAATAGGGTTTATCTATAAGGAAGAGTTTTTTATGTTCCCAAAGGGAAATAGAAAATACATCATTAATTATTCCCCATAAAAAAATATATTCTTCCCAATATTGCCAATGAAAATATATTCAATACATGTATAGTTTTTGGTGATATAGTAGTGGGAGACAACACCACATGAAATTTGTGTAGGAAAAGAATGGAACTAACAGGTGGTCTCCCTCTCATATGAGGATAAAAATAAGGTTCAATAGTTTAGAAATAATATATAAAATCATTATCAATTTAGTTTGAACACATGAATCTAAAACTACATTCATATAGTTTAATTTATTATAAACAAGTCATTGACCAATTAGTTAGACATAATATGTAAAGGATAAGGGATGTACGGTAAAAAATATTGTAATAAGGATGTTGGAAACATATTTTAATGTTTGATAATGGGGAATTGATTACATAGAACTTATTTTTATGATACTACGATAGTGATCATGAAATTTAACTTAATGTGGTGGGGATGAACCCATCAATTTTAAAAATCTATGGTAAGGATGAATGGTCTGAAAATTTTACATAATGTGATTAAAATATTTTAATCCAAAATATAATATTAAATATTAATTTTAGAGAAACGATTCTATATTTATAGGTATGTTGTACCCCAAATAATTGGTTTCCAATGAGTATACACTATTAATGTATTCTTTTTAGATGTATCCTTTTTAGATGTGAACTCTACCCCTGTATTTGGGCCCCATAATCATCAGTTTGTTCAATGTATCATTTTTATCAATAGTGAAAACCCAATGTCACCTTAGAGGAAATAAAAGAGGAAAAACATTTAGTTGAACCCTCATGAATCATGGTTCTCATAGACCTTAATTGTGTGCAATGATTGGATCCTCTTCTCATCAAGGTCATATAATTTTTATATAAATACTTAATAAATTATTTATAGAATCATATACTAGTAGACCTCAATATAGAGTGATTTATATGGAATTTTAATGGGATCTACTACATATAATCCACATTATTGGGAGTATGGGGCCACATAATTGGAATTGGGTAATCATTTGATATTCCATTATGGTATTATAGAGATTTTTTAACCAACAAACTATTTTTTTATCTGTATTATTTGGTATACTGTAACAGAGGGACTTCAAAAATGCCTCAATTTATATAATAAATTGTAAAAGGTTTAATGAATTATGGTTGGATAATATTTTTTACCTTTAACAAAATTTCTGTAGCTCATTCGCTGGGAATTTGGTATCGATCTTAGTGTAAATTATAGGATGAATCCAAAATCAATGGATGATGCTAGATTATAAGATATTAATCATGGACTGGGTGTTGAATTATTTTAGGTGAATTACTTTATCCCAATATTAAAATAAATCATTGGTTTTGAATATGATCATACATTATCGGGATATCACCAAAAGGTAGGGATCTGTCTAATCTATTCACCATGCAGTAATGTACTAACAATATTTCACAACATGGGGGAAGATGTGGTTTTTATACATTATCTTGTCGTTAATCATTCAATAATAACAAATTTTGTGAACCACCTTCAATCTTGAACCTTGGTGGTCCAGAAATATGCCAACATGTTGATTTGGTGAGAGATAATCAAGCCTAATTGATGATCCATATATGAACAAATCTTTACCTCCAAAAAAACCTAGTATATTTAATCCTATATGTTATATTGGTAGGGGGTTCCATTGAATTTATATATATAGAGGACCATCTCATGTATTGGGTCATTACAAGTAGAAAAATTTATAAAATCAATGATAGATTTAATGATTCTCATCATGGCTTAAAGGGGAAGTCTGATGTTGATGGTATCTAATGTGATGTGTCAACCATTTTTTAGAGGTTATTTTTAGTGGAATTGGAGGGCCCTTCATGGTATGTACCAGCTACATCTTAGTTCACATTTAGAGTCTCCTCATCATAAATGATAGGGGTAACGACCATCCAATTTTCTAACAGAATGAATAAGTTATCCATGAATTTTTTATTGAGGGGTGGAGTATGAGTTTAAAAATATACTAAAAATAATTTATAGATAGGGTAACTTCTATCACCATATTATCAAATTGAAATTGTGACACTTTATTTAGGGTTTACTCAAATAGAGGTATGAAGTAAATATTTTTTTACAATGTATTTAGAGTTTTTCTGTATGATAACCAGCTCCATATAGCCCTTGACATTTAACATTGGTTCCTGAATATAAATATCCATCATGAGGTCATTCATGAGGGCCTGATAGTTGGCCTAATTTTTGTAATATCCTTCCAAACAATATGAATTATTTTACCATAAGGTAATATAAGTGATTGATTAAAATGATCCAAAAGAGAACACTCTTTGATATTGAGATATTTCTTACTATCTAGGATGGAATTTAAGTGGAATCATTAGTTTTAATATGGTGTGTGTCATTGATTATTTAGTTAAAAGGATATACCTATATTTTAATTTGACATACAGGTTTAGGTTCATATATATTGGGTGTTCATACAAAAAATCAATAATTTATTATCCCCTTATAGCCTTACAGGGGATTAACCCTATGTAAAACTATTATACGATAGTGAAGTTGCATAATGTAAAATAACATTCCCTTGAATTGTTGATATTAAAACTAGAGGATATAGTGGGTACCATTAGATGTCATCAAACACTATATTCCATTTATTTTCCCATTAAAAAGAAACACCATTCCTCATTATCATGAAAATAGAATTAAAATTTACCACTATATTTGAAACAAATATCTTATGTAGACAAATGGTCTATGGATTTGATGTAACTCCAAAATATTTCATGGAAAAATTTCAATGAATAACATTATCATCCATATGTTAATATCAAGGTATTATTTCAGAAAAAATTTATAAGAATCTTATAAGAGAAAATCTTGAATATGGAATTAAAGGGTATCATTTTCAATTGGTGGACATATAGTAGGCCAAAAAAGTTGTCAATATTGTAACGTCCTGAACTGACTTACCACTAAACTGGTAGCTGGACCAGTTGGCCACATGGACTCCTGCAAATTTCCCCAAACTTTATAGTTTTCTGACTAGCAGTGAGGGCCTAGGGTGTTATAGTGGGGAAACTATGACCGTATTAGAAGAGTGTAACAGGGTGGAATGAATACTAACAAATAGCAGAAGAAATAATCAACATGAAACTGAAACTAAATAGAGGAATTCTGATAGATAAATATCCTAGTATCAACTAGACCAATTAAAAATAAGAATGTTACAAGTTATAAGAAAACAACCAACAAAATATAAACTTCAATAAAATACAATACAATACCAATGATCAGTAAAACAAAGTTACACTGAGCATCATTGCAAGCCAAGGCTTGGTACCATGCTCTACTACTCGTAAGAAACAGTCAAGTAGCTAAAAAAGGATCCTTTCCCCTATCGACACCTACAACAATATAGTTTTTTTGGGACCAAAAAATTTACCCAAACATTTTGCGATAAATGATTCATAGTAGGTAACCAACATAGGTCTAAGAAAGTATTTCAGTGAGTATATATAGTAGTTGTGTATAGTAATGAAATGTAGTAAGTAACATGCACTCAAATGTAAACACCCGTACCAATACTAGTAATCATTTTCAGAGTTTAATATATTCATTAGTATTTCATTTACTTGATGAATTTAAATTCCAGGATCCGTCCTAAGCCTTATATTCCCCATAGTAGTTTAAGAACAACAAATGTATCAAAAGAATTCCTAACAAGTATGTAACATCTGAACTCAATCTTGTGTATTGACATGGCAGATGTGTCACCATTTCCATCCATTTCATCATTTAATTATAACCTGAGTCTATTATTAAGATTCCTAATTTTGAATTCAAGTATCAATACAGGTGTAATTCTTCTGACATCCCATGAGTCCGTTCTCAGTGGTCCTACTAGGGACTCCGGGTATCATTCATGATGCTAGTATAAGTTCAAGAGTGTCAATCCATAGAGGTCATACTATGGATACCTAAGGTATCACTCTATGTGAAAATAATTTTAAGTCAATCTAGTCCATCCCTAGAGGTCCTAAATAAGAAGAGGAAGTGTCACTAATGACATATAAATGAATACCTCTCGAGTCCTTCCATCGATTTCTAAGCTAAACCCATGGGTCACCCAAGCTGCAATGTACAATAGTTAAGCGATTCCATTCACAACGTTCCATGATAAACCCATGTATCAGCCAATTATATTTACACTTTATCCATTAAAATTTAATATAACATTCCAATATACTTAAAAAGAAAAAACATATCATGAAAAAAGAGGAAAACACAAACCCAATGCCATAATCAAATACTCACAATTCTAACAAAATTACAATTTTAGACAGTAACCAAGTTCATTTTAAACAACCCTAAAATAAAAAATGAAATCATTCCCATTAACATCCTTGGGGTAAAACTCAAACCCAAAATAAAGGGAAACACACCCACGAGGTGGCCCTTAACCAATCAATGATACTAAACAATATTTAATTCATTGAATTCATTATCACAAATGGAATTTGATAATAATAAGGATCAATTTCATTTCAAGGAAACACCCTAAACATGGGCGTACGGCACAACAACGCATATAAACATCCCTTTAATTAACGTGAGGCACGAGACCACATATGGTGATGTCGTATGACTGATATAATCTGACATCTACCCTTGAATCAACCTAGAACGCTGTAGATCTACAAAAAGAGGTAAACCATTCAACCTTAAATAAATCTATCAAGAGACAAAATTTCCATGAATGGATATATTAGAAGAAATCCCTTACTGATTGGGTTCTAACGTGACCGACGACACCTGAATTGGGTTCTGGATGATGAAACGGGAGAAGGATTTGTTCCCGCGGTTCCTGGTTCTTCACCCACCGGTTGTTCTATTAACGAGATGAGAAAAAATTTCTAATACCCACTTTAAGCCGAAAATTAGGAGTAAACAGAATGTATATTTATATAAATGAGGTGTATATCATTTTACTGGTCATAACTTCACTAACATACCTTACACATCACGCACCAACCATTCCGACATGGCTACAAGTCGTGTACATAGAAGTACACGACATGTAGTGGATTTTTATTCTCTTCTAGGCCAAAAACCTCACACAACATGTCTTACCAATTTACATGGCTAGATTACACAACATGTACATAGGAGTACACAATGGGTTCTACTAAAACTTACGACTTTTTCCAAATTTTCTTTTTTTCTCCAATCAAAACTACTGAAAAGAAAAACAAAGAAACAATAACTCATAAGTAGAACCAGTTTCTTAAAAACTCCCCCAAAGGAAATTCATCCCCAGATTTCCCATCCACGGGTAGTAAATAGGTATCCGAGATTAACTTCAGCCAATGAGCTCGTATGTCCGCCTCCCTTTCCCTTATCGCGTCCTGTACTCGGTTGTGCTACCATAACACCCATACAAGAGGAAATGACTGGCATCGAAGAACCTTCGTTCTCCTATCAACTATAAAACTCCGATGCTCCTAAAAGGATGCATCAACCTGTAGCTCAACATCCTTGGTTAAAAAATGTGAGATGGATCTGAGTGATAGCAACGCAGATGAGATAGGTGGAAGACATCATGCAAGGCTCGGTACCTCTGAGGAAATTGTAACTGATAGGCAACTGACCTGAATCGTTCTAGAATCTCAAACGGTCTAATGAATCATTGTGAAATCATTCCATTTCTCTACATCCTCTTCTGCACCATCCTCAGTGAAACACATAGGAAAACTTGATTCCTGACCTCGAACTCCAAAGGTCATCTATAGTGATTGGTATAATATTTCTGTTGATGCTGCGTAGTACACATCTGTCTCATAATCATGTGAAATTGTTTAGTAGTTTCCTAGACTAGATGAGGTCCCAAAATTGTTTTCTATCTTTCCTCCCACCAACAAAGGGGTGATCGGAATAACCTACCATACACAACCTCATATGGAGCCATTTTAACATTAATCTATAAGAAATTATTATAGATGAACTCAAAATGGGGTATATGTTTCTCCCATGATCCCCCAAAGTCTAGGACACATGAACGCAACATGTCCTCCCAGACCTGAATCATACTCTTTAACTGACCATCAATATGAGGGTGGTAAGTTGTGCTCAGAAGCACCTTTGTTCCCAGTGCACTTTCAAAGCTATGCTAGAAATGAGATGTTAAGGGGGAATCCCTATCTAAAATGATAGAATGATGATCCCCATGAAGTTGTACCACCATTCGGATATACAGATTTCCGAGATCATCAACACCAAAGGACTCCTTGAATGGCACGAAGAGGGAGACCCCTGTAAGCCTATAAACTACATCCCACCGTACGTCATTACCTCTAGGCGAGCTCAGTAACCCCTTCACTATGTCCATCACGACCTCATCCCACTTCCACTTAGGAATGTGTTGCTGCTGTAAAATTCCCTTTATCCACGGATGATATTCCTTCACCTTCTGATAGGTGGAACACCTTATAAAAACCAGATACTTCTCGTTTCATACCCAGTCACCAGTACTGATGGCTCAAATCATGTTACTTCTTGGGGACTCTTGGATGCACTACCCAAGATGACGTATAAACTACTACATCAGCTCCTCGTGTATATCCCCAGGAACCCACAAACATCCATGGGCACATAGAACTTCATCCTCACCTATCATCCATCCATGTGGATGGTTCTCACCTTATATAGTCTCCAATAGAACTAGGCCTTCAAAATCTAATAGCTACCTCATCCTCACCCTATCCAGCAGGGTTGAGGTAACAGCAGAAAATGAAAGGTAAGACTATCCCTGACTTTGGTGCACCTCTAATTGAATCTCATAGAACAAGGACATAAGCTTCAACTCACCACTGGCCTCCTGAACTACCTATATATGAGTTCTCTTTCTTAGTGCATCAGCCACTACATTTCCTTTTCCGGGAATATAGGAAAGCTCAAATTCGAATGACTGATGGTATTCCACCCATCGTCGCTACCTTAGATTCAAATCACGCTATGTGAATATGTATTTGTGGATTTTTTGGTCCGTGTACACCCCAAAGTGATATCCTAATAAACAAGTTCTCCAAAAGTGCAAGGAAGGAACAACTATAGCCATCTCGAGATCATGTGTCAGATAATTTCTCTCATGTGGCCTCAACTGCCGAGATCCGTACGCAACTATTCGATCTCCCTACATAAGCACTGCTCCCAACCTAGGACCTGAGGCATCACAGTACACAGTATAACTCTTTCATAGATTTGGAAATATTATTATCGGTGCTGAAGTAAAACATTCAGTCCAATCTTTAAAGGTTGTGTCACAAGAATCTTCCCATTCTATCATAACATCATTCTTCTACAATCCCATCATCGGTGCTGCTATGTGTGTGAAGTCCTGAAAAAAATTCATGTAGTAACCAGCTTCCCCAATAAACTATGCAGCTCAGAAATGTTCTTCAGCTACTCCTAGGTAACTAATATTCTCACCTTATCTAGGTCCATTTATACTCTAGTCTCTCAGAAGATGTGTCCTAGGAAGTGAATCTGATCCATCCAGAGGTGGAATTTAGAGATATTATCATATAACTGATGCTCCCATAGTGTATTCAAAATTATCTTAAGATTTTTGGAATGGTCGTGTTGATTGTGAGAATACACCAAGATATCTTCCATGAAAACCACAATAATGAAATCTCGGTATGTGTGGAACACTTAGTTCAAAAGTTCCATGAAAACTATTGGTGCGTTCATGAGACCAAATTGTATAACCATGTACTCATAGAGTCCATACCTCCAATGAAAGGTTGTAAATGGTATGTTTGCCGATTGAACACATAATTGGTGATATTATGACCTCAAGTCAATCTATGAGAACACTCAAGATCATTATAGAAGATAAAATAGGTCATCAATAAGTGGTAAGGGATAACGGTTCTTAACCATCAACTGGTTTAGTTTCCAATAATCCACACATATCCTAATAGTAACGTCTGCATTTTTCATAAAAAGGACTAGTAAACCCCAAGGTGAAGATCCTGGTCGGATAAAACCCTTATCTTCCAAAACTTCCAACTACCTCTTGAGCTCTTGAAACTCCATCGTATCCATCATATAAGGACGAATGGATACTGGTGCAGCTCCTGGAAATAGATAGTTAGGGAAATACACATCTCTAAATAGAGGTAAGCATGAGACGTCATCCAGGAAAACATCCATGAAATGATCAACCACTGGAGGAAAATCTCCAAGACATGTTCCCTGATCAACCAGATATAAATTTTCAATATGAGATATCATCCCGCCCTGCCCACAATACTTGTGTCTAGCTCGGATCGCATGGACGTCCCACTCACCCTTGTATAGAATAGACCCACCCTATGGTGATGTAAAATTCACCCTCCGATGATAGCAGTAAAAAAAGGAATGAAAAAAACCAACAAGTCCATTTTGAGAATGACATCAAAGCCAGTCATCTCTAAGACATAGAGGTTCCATAGAAAGTGACTCCGACCAATGCAAAGGTGGAACTCCTTGTACAGACACTCATCTGTTGTTCTAATCCCTAAAGGATTGTCTATCTTCATAACATCAGAAGTATTAGAAACATAGAGC
The DNA here is from genome assembly GCA_963277665.1 of Viscum album. Taxonomy (NCBI): domain Eukaryota; kingdom Viridiplantae; phylum Streptophyta; class Magnoliopsida; order Santalales; family Viscaceae; genus Viscum; species Viscum album. The sequence continues at coordinate 1,672,929,791 of OY728120.1, forward strand.
TGAAGGCTTTCCACATCTGCAACAGATATAAAACCATGTGATTCACCAGTATAAAAAAGATCATTTGATAAAATAGAGGTTATTAGAATTGTACCTCGTACAGTAGAAGGTCCCAGTTCCAGCTTCTATTGGATCTTTTGCACTGCATATGTATGACATTTACCATAGCCATGTGACACAGCCTAGCTACCCTGAGCTGACCCTCTCTACCATGACTATGATCCTGGCGTCTAGCTAACATGGCCATGCCCAGTTTCTTGGCCTGCATGCCCTGATGTATTATAGGTTCCAGACTGATGAGAAGCTACAGAACCATCTCTTATACATTGAGTCTTTACTAAACCTCTCTCACAAGACACTGGTGTAAATTTCATACAGAATCACTAGTGAAGGCCCATTATGCCGCAAGCTCAGCACATAACTGGGTCCCTTGGACACTACACCCACAGATGTCCCGGCCTACCGCACTGGTAGAACATTACCTAGCTACCAGGAGAAAATCTATGATTTCTCATATTCCTATTAGAAAACTCCATATGATGCATATTTCTTATGGCCAAAATAGTACCAGATCTCAGTGCCAAACCACCCTGGATCGCACAACCACATTCCCATAGGTTTTTCTCAGTTATTAGAGCATGATTCACAATATCAAAAACAGAAGGCATCCATAATACATTCACATACAATCATAAGTCATACTGAAGACCATCCTAAAATTGTCTAGATTTCGATGCATCATCAACCATAAGAAAAATTGTGAAACACTGAAGCTTAGTAAATCAGGGAGAATAATCCATAACTTCCAATTTTCCTTTATCTAGGTGCATGAACTCCCGGGCTCGATCAGCCCTTAGTGTCTCGGGAAAATAATAATCATAGAATTCCGCCTGAAATTTTTCCCATATCGTATCCTGATGACGCCTTGACTGAGTGATAACATCCCAACATCTATTGGAAGAATCACACCCCATATATATTTCTAGATTTACCCTCCTCTATAGAGGTGTCTCCAGATGCTCGAAGATAGTCATCACTGATTCCAGCCATGATTCTGCAGCCTGTGGTCCACCTTCCCCAAAAATGGTATACTGATGTTACTGCTGGAATATATGATGCATCTATTCCATAGACATGAAATCCTACAGTGCTCCCTAGATGGTTTTCAAGAACCTCACAAAAAATTCTTGGTAATTTGCGTCTTCCCCCATGACCGGTATAACTGATGGTGCTGGAGATGACACAACTAGAGGATCCATTGGTAGCCCATGACCCGCCACCTCATGTGTATACTCACCATCACTCTCCTGGCACACTATTATAGGTCATCATGGTGGAATATATCAATAAGTTACACCACAGACATCCCAGTAAAAGTTTTACGGAGAGAAAACAGCAACTCTGAAGTGGAAAGTGGGACGTAGAAGGAAAAACTCTCAAAGTTTTCAAAATAGGAGTACATTATGTGTATAACTGCTTAAACAACCTATTCTCATAGGAATCTACATGGGCGTTTACTTCTTCCCAACATGGATGTGTAACCCCCCATGTACACGACATGTTCCTTGAAAGACACAACATGTTCTTCAGTTTCCTTCCTACCCAGGTACTGGGACAAGGCTAGAACAACACGGTTCTGCCAGTGTACGACTACATGTCATGTTCACCCTAGAAACGACATGTAAAAATTTGTTTTCATCAACCCGTGTTGTTAGTAACAAGGTTATATACATGGTAATCATACACATGATGTGTACTATAGCTACACAACATCTCCTTAAGTATTGACAACTCGTGTTCCCTCCTCACTTGAAAGGTTACATAGTCAATCATTACACGATGTGTATAAATGGTATATGGTGTGTTCTTCTTAAAATTTAGAACACATTATTTCATTAATAGGAAGTACACACGACATGTTAGGATAGACTGCATGCCGTGTATAATAGTTTTTTTCAGATATTAATACTATATTTCCCAGAGGACCCTAGTTCTGTATAAATCCAACCAGTGGGATGCCAAATTCTGATCCTTGTGCTCCCACACTCCCCAAGAATCTTTTTTTTTATTTCTGATCACAACATATCATAACATAATTATACACAAAATATAAATCATGATATGCCAAATTCTGATCCAAGAGGTCCCATACTCCAAAGGAACCAATGTTTGGCATCCATTAAATTGAATCCATAGCACGTACTAATAAAAATATCACTACAATAGGCATAGCTATCACATCCTCTACCACAACAGCATGTGACAACTAATGAATACGAGATGGCATGGTAAAATTCATGGAATGTGATTCTAATATTTTTTTATATGATGCATGATATGGCATACCCTCATCTCATTGGGGTTCAACTAAAATAGAACCCATAATTACATCAATATTAATGGCAGAAATCAAGTGTGTCACCCCAAGGTGAAATCAAATGAACTTTAATAAATCAAAATCTAAATGAAAATGTTGATTCAAGGAAATTTGGCTTTTCCCTGTATGCAGGGTAGCTACTCCCGAGCACAACTAATTACCAAATCCCCATTTCATCATGTCCAGTATATTGGCTCCAAATTGTAAGTCAAAGAAGAATGAAACATCTGATACCACTTTGTAACATCCTGACCCATCTTAACACTAAATTTGTAGCCAGACCGGTTGGACACATGGCCTCAAGTTCCTTTACCCAAATGTCAAAGGCTTCCTACTTGTAGCGAGTTCCAAGAGTGTGATAGTGGGGAAACTATGACATCATTGGCAGATTGTAACATTGTGGAATAAATAGTAACAAATAGAAGAAGAAATAAAAAACATGAAAATCAAACTAAATAGAGGATGTCTGAAATATAATTATACAAGTCTCAACCATACCAATGAAAATTCATCATGATACATGTTCTAAGAAAACAATCAAAATAGGATACATTACAATCAAATACAATAAAATACTAAAGATCAGTAAAAAAATAATACTCATCCGCATCACTAGCCAAGGCTTGGTCCCATACTCTCCTGCTCAAAAGTAACTATCATGTAGCTGAAAAATGATCCTTTCCCCTATCAACACCTTCAGAAATATAGTCTTTTTGGGCCCAAAATATGACCCAAACATGGTGTGAGAAATTATTCATTGTAGTAAACCACCAAATTTCATTTCCAATCTATTAGTGAGTATATGAAATAGTTGTGTATTGTAAAAAATGAAGTAAGTAGTATGTACTCAAAAGTAAAAAACCATAAAAATATTAGTATTCATTTATAGTGTTTACTATATTTAGTAGTAGATCATTTAATTGAATCCATTATCAGTGGTCCTACTAGGGATCCCGATTATCACTCTTGATGTGGGTATAAGTTCAAGAGAGTCTATCATTTGTAGTCCTACTAGGGATCCCTAGGTATCACTCTATGTGAAATAAGTTTATGTGAATTTAGGACATTCCGAGAGGTCCTAATAGGGATCCCAAGGGTCACTAATCACATATAAATGAATACATCTCAATTCCATCTATGGAGTTCTATCTGAACCCATGTATCACCCTAGGTGAAAGGTAGAATAGTCCAGCGAGTCTGTTCATGAAATTATGATATGAACCCATGTATCACCCAATTCTATTTACCCTTTATCCATTAAAATTTAACATAACATTCGAACCTGCTTAACAAGTAAAAACACTGCATGAAAAAAATGGGAAAACACAATCCTAGAGCCATATTCAAATACTAACAATTATCACACAATTACAGTTTCAGAAAAAAACCAAGTTCATTTTAAAAAACCGTAAAAGGAAATATTTAAGCATGCCAATCAAATTCCTTGGAAAAAACAACAAACCCAAAAATAAGGGAATCACAGCCATGGGGTGTCCATAAACCAATCAGTGATTCAAAAGAATATTTAATTCATTTAATTCATTATCAAAATGACATTTGATAATAATAAGGATCAGTTTCCTTTTAAGGAAACACCCTAAACATGGGTGTGGGAAAAAATGACTCATATAAACATCTCGATAATTAATTAGAGGAATGGTAACAGCTACCTCGAAGTCATATAACTGATATAATCCAACGTCGGCCCTTGAATAGTCGTAGAATGTCGTAAATCTATTAATAATGGTAAACCATTCAACCTTAAAAACATAATTAGGAAAAAAAATCACCAATAATGGATCTAAAATAAAAAATCCATTACCAATTGGGTCTTAACGTGACTGCCGACACTCAAATCGGGTTTCGAATGATGAAAGGGGAGAAAGATTTGATCCCACGATTCCTGGTTCTTCACGCAGTAGTTGTTCTATTCTAGAGAAGAGAAAACGATGATACTACACCTTTTTAGCAAAAAATTAGGATTACAAGGCATGTAAATCCATATACATAGTGTTTATATCATTTTACTGTTCATAAAATCATGGACTTACTTTACACATCTCACACCATCCTTACCGAAATGATTACACGACATGTACATGGAATTACACAACGCGTAGTGGATTTTTCTTCTCTACTAGTAAAAAAACCTCACACGACAAGTCTGCCAGTCTTACATGGCCAGATTACATGGAATTTAGATAGGAGTACATGGCGTGTTCTACAAAAAGTTATCATTTTTTCCAAATTTCCATGTTTTCTCAAAACAACACAAAGGAAATGAAGAACAACGAAACAATACCTCATAAGATGAACCAGTTTCATAAAAATATAATCATGAAGGTTGTAGAATATGATTTATTTGAACACTAAAATATCCACATAATAACTAAAAAATGTTCTAAGGAGGAAGTTGAAGAAACTATGCATGAAACATATATAAGTTTCTCCATAATTATTCAAAATGAAGGGAATCAATAAATAGAATAAAATTCAATGTGATGCTCTATTGTTAATTTTTCTCATATATATGATCCATCATGTTTTATTTAAATATATAATTCTTATTCATGAATTTTAGATACTTATAAATCAATGTTATAGTAATTAGTGACTCTGTATCTAGGATGGAATGTTCCTCATTTGCGAAATGATAGTTCAGGTCTCCTATGTCAACCAATATTCCGATCAGTTTATTATTATCTCTAAGAGGTACAATTTTGGCCAACCACATGGTGTAATGGACTTCTATAATGATGTTTTATTTGATCAACATATCATCCTATGCATTAATTATGGAAACATGTTAGGGATTCATTTCCCATGGCCCCAATTTAGTTTCATGAAAGCATGTAGTAAAGATGATATGATTGATGGAAACTTACGTATAATGCCTAAAACTATCCTTATCTTTTTTTGGAAAATAAATCAATTTCATATTTCAATAAGTAATAATATTAGTTCCACTCATAATAATATATAATATTACAAATATATTTCATCTTAATATCTAATTTAGTATCGAGGTTCACCTATATCAGGTTATTAATATTCATGGTGACTCATCAATGAAGGTCATAGAATATTCATCTATATCATATTCATCCATAAAATCATGAGGATTTGATATTTGAGAAGGCCCTTCAAGAATTTAACAATATACAGTGGAGGTTTTTAGTCCCTCTTATTAGGTGAAATTTATAGTAGTGAAATTATCTTACTCTACCACTCCCAAGGACATTAAATATGAACCAGTGATTAAATCATTGATTTCCACCGATGGTGGGGTCATCCATTGATGTCAAAATAGTAGTTATTGGTTAAAATCATATAGTTCATATCCTAGAACCAAAATACATGATGATGGCGAATTTCAGGGGCTAGAGGATGTATTTTCCAATATGAAATTTCATTGGATCCTTTTTAATTTAATAGATCATGTCCACAATGAGGAGGAGGTTATCAAAATGATTAATTTTAATTATGTTTCTTAAAATGGTTCCAGTGATCTCAAGATGTCATCTATAGTTATTGGATTGGTTGGATGATGTTTTACATTAGATCCTCCCAAGGATTCATTGAGTTGGATACAATGTTATTTAGAGTGTTGAAATTATCCACAAATTAAACTGAGGGATGATGAAAATACCATTTTTAATACCCAACATCTATATAGTGGGATTCATAAGATTAAATAGTAGTGAAATGAACATGTATTAATACTACCTTACCACTGAGGGAGTTTTTATGTAATGATTTTATGAATAGGCGACAACCCCATGTAGATGATGCCAAGGAATATTATGAAATGGATTTTAGGTCATATCTAATGAGACAACCCAAAATTATATTTTTTATATCAGGTATCCAAACATGGAATTTAACTAAATATTCTTGCATATCCACATCTCGTTTCATTAAAATCCATTTTTTTAGTTTGGATAGTTTTAAATAAATAATGGTGAGTCCTACTATGTGATGAATCCAAATTGGGATACAGTTGATCCTAATCCTAGTATATATCAGGCATCCTCCCTATTTAATGATACGATGGAATAAAATTTCCATAAAACATGATTGATTTAATGTATTCAACATCATTTACACACTGGGGAGAGAAAATTAGGGCCTCAATGATGAATTCATTCCTCTCCATCAACTGGTAGAGTTCATTGATTATGTGTTCCATTATTATGATGAGGTGATTCAATATATCATACATAAAAACATGGTGCAATTTCCCCCTATGGGACTCAACATTATAGGAGGCTTGGTAGAAATGTCCAGCTTTAACATTGGGGAATAAATAGTGACTACTGCATTTAATTATTTGATAGATTTATAAGGCTAACCATACAAAAACTATGGATGGTCATTGGTTTTCTATGGATGATACATATCATTAACCAAACGAATTGTTCATTGAGTGAAAGAAATGGTTCATACTATGAATATTAGTCTCACTGATCCTTCAGTCATACATTTAACTTGTAAATAGTGGCACCGACCAAACTTTTTGATAAGGTTTTTCAGGAATTCTACTTTTTGGAATGGAGTTTCCCTTTTACTCGAGCGAATCATCCTGATTCACAAGATGAGTCAAACTAAAGTGGATCATCCATAAAATATATGAAATGGTAAACTTGAAAAATGGAATTAATTGATTCATAATCATGTTCTTCATCATATGAATCCACCATTCCGAAATATGTCATCGAACATCCTCCACCTGATGTTGGGTGCACGATCTATAGGAGAGAGTAAGCAGAATTTGGCCAAAAAATTATTCCTAGTTTCCTATACAGTGATTGATAAATCATCAATAATAAATGGATGTTAAATATTTTAAATGATATTATGATGAATATGTAGTTACAATAGGATTTGAAAAATTATTCAACCAAGACCAAATAAAATTGTGGGATTGGGTGACTGACATCCAGGATATCCAATCATCAAACTTCTATAAACTATGATCAGACACCTACCATAATTACTTAAAATTATCATCATCATTAGTGCTGGTATAGACATAAATAACCTATACTTGAGGGTCACCAATCACAACTATTTCTTATTTTACCGAGCCCTATAGATAGACCTAAAAGGGGAAACACTTTTTGATGATGTTTTGAAAGAGCATGTGGAATTTCCATTAGTTGTAATAGTTCATTAACTGAACCTCTTTTGACATATTGAACACTAACAACATCATTATATTACTATATAAATATTAAAGTTTGTCCATGTGGATATTTATTTCTCTAAGGATTGGACATATTTAAATCATTTTTCAAATAGATCATATGGTTCTTGGTCTAAATGTGTTCCTTGAGAAATATTATCATGACAGGGATATTCTTGGAGAGGCATATTCTATGGTGGCACAAAATCTAGACTGTATAATGGGTTGGGATTTACATGATGGTACCTATCCCTAATATATAATGATTTAATACTAAAAAATAAAGACGTAGTGATCTTGACTATGTCATTAACCACTATACAAAATCATCTAGGTGATGAGCTCACTCAACGAACTACCAAAATCTAACTAAAATTTTTATAGAGAGTAGGGATAGAACCATCCCATCCCTAAAATTATCCACACACATTACTAACAACAATTCATGTAGATTAATTTTTTAGAGGAATTAAGTTAACCCCTTCCACAGAGTGATGAATTAAATAATATATTCTATGTTCAGAAGTTTTCACATATAGACGTAAATTATTCCTCTATTTTTCATGATGGTGCATACTTTATAGATGAATTTCCAACGACTATATTCTATGATAGCTATGAATCCATGTTTCATATAACTATACATGATTAAGGTGTATCCCTCTATCTTTTAGATAGGGAATTGGAGTTCGGTAGCTTTAGATTTATATGATTTTGAATTCATTGGTATAAACTATGGGGAAAAGTGGTAGAATTGTCTGTCTATGTAAAATTTTTCATTGATGGTGAAAAATTATGGGTTAATAAAATTTTGGGGTGCAGGGGTGTGGTCTACCCATGATATATATTGTCTACCTTCTGGGTAAATTGGGGATACTTGAATCTTAGTGACACTGATATGTTAAGAAAGAGATCATATCACTTTTTCTTTGTGGGTGTCTAAAATAATGTACCAGAATATTAGTCATCTAGATAATAAGATATAGTATTAACGATCCAATGATGGAAGTTGCAATAATTTACCTGGAAATGAGCAATAGGAAACACTATAATATCTATTATATAATAAGTGGAACCATTTTCAAAACTTGTTAGATGAAAAGAACCATATATTTTTTTTAGATTTATTAATATGATATTGTAGATAGGGTATTGCTGGATCCATGAATGAATTTTACCAGAGGACTACCCTATTATGGTGACTTTCACTTACATGTTTAGAGCTAATTGTCTTGAAACCTTCCATATCATAGAAAAAAGTATGGTTTATATCATATTATATAGCAATTAACTAAATATTAGAACAGGAATAAGACTCAACGAATCATTTTCGTTTTTAGGTGCCAAAAAATATAGGGGTGTTCATCGGTTGAACTCATATGGTCTAAATAATGTCTTCATTATTATGAACAATATCATATCATTTTGTATGATTAAAATTTTCTATATCAACAGGTTTTTTCCTCTTCCTTAGGTTCCCCATCACGGGTATCACATTCCAATTCATCTAAGTGGGTTTCATGGTGATATTCACTATAGAAGTGTTTATTGGAGGACAACCTCAATCATTGAGGTTTTTCAAGGTTATGGTGACTTTGTTTTCATAGGAGTGGTATGAATTGAAAGGTAGATTATTACCCAGATACCATGATATATACTTGTGTTTACACCACTTCTAGGATTCAATTGATCATAATGAGTCTCTCAATTTAGGTATCTAGAAACTCTAGTGGAACCAACATGATTGAGGGCACTGGAATACTTGAAGTGCATAAATTACATCATTTTGAAATTAAAAATGTAGAGCATAAAGGTGGTTGTGGCTTCCAATATAGGTCAATAAACAATATAGAAGGTGGTTAAACGTCTCCCATTGGTTATGGAAGAGGTAAAATCAAGGATCCTTTACAAAAAACTAAATTATGGTTAAATAAGGGACTAACTATGGAAAACAATTAAACTAGTATCTAATAAGTTGAAAGAATATCCCTTATTTATTTGAATTTATTTTCAGTCCATGAAAGACATCCTTCTATTGGTTACCCAAATATCCCATATGATAAACCCAACATGGTTTGAGAGGAAGTCATATAAATCTATTTTTTATAGGCAATTTATATTAAGCTCCCTCACATATACTATCCTTCTAGGAAACACTAGACTGTCCATCAGAGGAGGTGCATGTTTGTTGACCATATTTGTGTATTATGTGGTATATATAACCTTTTTTTGGTTAGGAATTTCATGAAGTTATTTATACACAATGTTATTTTCTTCATAATAATAGTTTTCCAATGAATACCCTTATTTTTACACTATATCAATAGTATATTTAGAGAAGTGGGAGATCAGTGGTTTTAGGTGTGAATACATGGAGAGTCCCTGAATGGAAGAAAATAAAATATACAAATTCATGTACATAAGGATGGATTTTGGAACCTTATTAATCATAGAATGATAGATGTTTGTCCCCAATTGATGGATCCCTTCACCCTTATGTTGTAGTGAAGTAAGAGATATCTAGATTGAATCACTAGTTTCCATACATTATGAGTGGTCCTGGTTAGTTAAGAGTTATTTCATTCATCAATATCTCCATAAATAATGTGTTAGATTCTTGATATTAATATTCTAAGTCCCGTGGGGGGTTCATTAATGTTTTTTATGATTGGATTTATGGGTAAGTCCTCCACCGAGGTTGTAATCCTCTCATCCTAGGGGATGACCTTCATGGAAATGTTGGTCTATGAAATCTAGAGGAACTCCTTTATGGTTGAAAAAATAATCGGTATAAAATCCATAGTATAGTTATACATCATTAGGGGAGCAACAAATTATTTTTTTGGATTGGAGAGTTAACCCATCCCCCTAATTAGCGGGTAGGGCCATGATCCCAACCAAGAAAAAATGTTCACCTTTGTTAGTGTGAGGAAAATACTTATGGTGGTAATAGTATAATGGTCTAGGGAAGCTATAAAAATAAAATTCCATAGGATAAGAATAATTTATTATACATAACATGGGTGTCACATAGTTTTTACTAGGATATGTAAAAAAGGGATGGAATTAACCAAGTTATCTGAATTTGTGGTCTCCTTTAATTTTCAGTGATGTTGGGTGGGGGGATCTCTAATACATAACTTCTGGGTGGTGGATATAGTCATTTGATCATGAATTTTAAAATCCACCACATCATAAGGGAGAAATATGTTAGTGTATTATAGGTATTGATGCTTGAAATCATTAGAAATGGAAATGGGGGTCATTTCTCCTTGTTTGTTCCCTCCTGGTGACAATGATAGATTTTTTATATACATTACAATTTCTAATGATCCCTCACATGGGTGAGGAAATCAACTTCCTATTCATAAATTCAAATTAAGTAACTGATTACCCTCTATTTTTTGGAATTTTAGGGAGATATGGTATTATGACACCCCATATCCATTAATGTGGTGGAAGTTATAGAAAAATTATGATCATGTTGGATTTCTTCATGGTTTGACCTTTTTTCCAATTCTATTTGGTAGAATATTGTTGATCTTAGATGGTATCTAGTTTCCTAAAAAAAATTAATCTAGAAATTAGTAAATATATAGTGATAATGATTCCCAATGTTACTCATTCACTCCATTATAAATGAAAAGAGATTCATGTTGATGGTGTCTATAGATGAAAATAAACCACACCCATCATCTAATTAATATTATATGAGAAGTCATTCCATTAATGATAATTTTTTTAATAATAAATTTTTTGGTTGCACAGTCATACTATACCTACATCATTATATTATTCAATATCATTATGAAATGAAATTATATCTTTCTAATGGAGCACAACATTAAAAAACATGTTGATGATGTCATCTAAATGGCTATAAAAGGATGATGGTGTGTTGGTTTTTACTTATATTAAATTCCCATAGATCTTATTCCATATTATGGGTCTCCCTTATAGATAGAATACATGTTCATAAATCTCATTCCTAGCACCATATTCTTGTTGAAATCAATTAATTACTCCATATTTTGTTGGGAAATTGTGTCCAAATGTTGTTGGAGATGATGAAAATGTTTGGTAAGTTAATCATCTTTAAATAACATCATCATATATAGTTTTGTGATAATAATATTTCATGAAATAAGTCATATTAGTTATAATAATAGAAGCATCATGTAATGACCATTGGGAAATATAAAATCACTAGGCAAGAATGCATGGTCCATCATATTTGTAACCATTCACTCTTCACAAAATATAGCTCAAATTCATCATATAAGGATTCACAACAGACTCTTTACCTATTTTGGGGAAGAATATATCCAATTATCATCACATAGGATTATAATTTCCATAACTTCATGTTCCCTAGGATCATTACCAAGGGCTATGTTTCTGATTCATCAAGTGAGGTTTATATGATTAACATTTAGTGAGGGTGTTTAACATATTTGGATACCAATGAAGATTCCCTAACAAACTCTCCTCAAATATGGTCCAATGAAATTATTGAAAATGGCTCATAGGACATAAAAATATTAGAGTCTAATGAGATTAGTACCATATATGATCCTCGCATATGGTTTAATCATTGTATTAAGATGAGTTTGGGGATTTAATATATTTACATTCAATTACAATTTGTCAAAAATAAACTCATTATTAATTTTTCATTCCAAAAATATCTAAGTCACGTGGGGGTGCTCAAATATTTAATGTCCATGGGTGGAATGATTCACATATACATTCATCACATGTAGAGATATAGATATATTAACATATTGTGGTGATTTTAAATTCTATAAGAGTCTTTGGATTTTCATTTGAGAAAATCTGGAAATATAATTAGGCTTCAAATATACCATCTCCTAAGGTTGAATGAAATGTTATGTAGATGTTTATCTGGAGAAAGTATGATAATATAAAGTTCAAAACCCAAGGAATCACACTAAATTATGGGATCATTGTTATTGGGAATTTGTGGTTGAACCAGAAAGTGATGACCTATGTACCCATCTAGGAGGTAGGGAAATACTAATGTATTTTGAATGAAAAGTTTATGGTTTTGTGATAATACCATACCATAAATTTTAATTTTATGTGATTATTATTTTTTATCATTAAAGATATGGAAAACACGAAATATTGGGGATTACGCATTGGATATTCTCAAACGATAGTGTTTATATATGATACCCAACCAGTTCTCAGTGGGAATTCAAATAAATATGAATGTGGATTACAAAGGAGTTCTTCTAAAATTACATTTGGGAGAAGAAAATGATGTATATGGGGTTTCTGCAAGTGTTGTTTCTAGATATACAGTGATTCTTACATTGATTTTCACATTAGTAATCCTATTCATTTCTCCCATTTCATCCTCAAATCATAGAAAAGTGAATCCTTTCTTCAAATATTGTTTACTTATATAATTTACAATCTTAAACTAATGAAATATTAATGTAGTGTAACATAGTATGACTCAAAAATAATGACATGTGGATTTATTTAATATTAATTGGACAAGTATTTTTGGAGGATCATGTATTAAGAAACCCATTCTTAGTTAGGTTGGGAGTGATGAAGGATCAAGGGATCTTGTATTCACTCATCGAGGGAAATAATGGATGATTTCCCTAGAATTTGTTTTTTTTGTGATTATGTATCAATAAAATGGATTCTTTTGGATGGAAAATCATATGGATACATCCCATTTCTAGTAGAATATAGGGTAATCAAAATGAGATAAATTATATATAGTAAAAGAATGAAATGTGACTTCCTAGACAAATGATTCTATAAAATGATTAGTGTTAGGTCCATGGTACCATTTTTTCATTTGGACATCTCATGAGTGAGCCTAGTTTGAATTGGAATGGGGACCATGAGTACTCATCATTCACAATTTTTTTTAAAATGTTTAATCAAATGTGGTACATGATTTCCATGTCATGAAACATTAGAGTTACGAGAAACATTATAATTTCATGATCCATGTGCACCAGAAAAAGGATGGATAGTGGATGAAAAATTAATGGATCACGAAACATTAGATTTTTTATTCTCAAAATTGTGGGAAATAGTTAAATCATGAATAAATTATGTCCTATATTATTGAATGTTTTCCAAATTCATATCTATCAAAATATGAAGTTGCTAAGTTCCTATGTGAGATATATTAGGAATTTTTCTCACATATGATATTTATTTGTAGCCTCTTGTTGTGAGATTTAATGAAATGTGAGTATAAATTTAATGTAATTTTAGTTCACATAAGGTACTGACTATCACAACCACTTCAAGCTCACAAAAATATTTCTAGCCTGCTAAAATGTAGAATTTATTATGTAGGTTTGGGGATACAAACAATTGTTTTAATATAGTTCATGTAATTAATGTTAAGAAAAAATAATTCATTTATATTAATAGGAATACAGTAGTGGCCATGGTACATCTACAATATGAAATTAACTCTCTCAAAGAAAATAATTCATGAAATGGTCATCATTTTCAAAAAACAATTATTCACAAATTTCTCTTTAACATTGAACTTGTTCAGGTTGTATTTTTCCCATTCCCAGGTGATTTAATCCATATTAGATCCAAAGATTCAATTTTCATTAATGAAATATCATAAAAGTTTTAACAAAAAATTACACCATGGTAAAAAAAATTAAAATAACATTCTCATAATAGGGAATTAAATTTTTTGATAAATTTTACATTCAAAATGTAATATAAAATTATGGTGCTTGGAATATATATTGAGGTTATTTATTGAAGATATCAAGTGAAAGATAAAAAAATATCATATAATGGAATAAATTTAATGAATTCAAAATAACATTATTGATTACCAAGTCATAAAAAGGGACTAGATAACATTATTTTAAAAATAAAGTTGATGATTATGTGGATTACATGTGATAAAATAGTATGTCTCAAAATATAAAAGATAATAGTGTAAGTTAGGGTATATAATGGGCATGGGGGAGAACACTTTTTAAAATAAGATTTGAGATTTTCATAAAAATGATAAATTTTTTGGGAAAGAAGTTCATTATCATAAAACCGTTAAATTTAAAAGTTATTTTTCCAATCAGGGGAGAGGAAGTAAAATTATTTAAAATATTATAGTGCATGAAACCATGCATATGATAAAGAAGATTTTGAAGAGCCATTATATCTTAATAAAGAATATTTGAGTTCTCAAAATCACATACGACTTTAGTAATGTAATAATAAAAACAAAAAAGTGAGAAATGGAAATAACATTAAAATAATAAGAAATGGAATATATATATATCCTATATGAATGAAATATATAATTACATGAAAAATATAAAATAAATCATGGGCCATAATATGAAACCTGATTTATGGATTTGAAAATTATGACAAAAAAACCATACATCATCCTTATATTTTGAATTGAGAGATAATGAAGAGAATAATAGCATATGTAATTATAAATATATTAGATTGATTAAAAAATATGTTAATTTTTTTTCATAATATCATAACCACAAAAGTAAAGAAGTGGATACCACACATCATACCCAAATGAAGATAAATAGGGATAAATATAACAATACCATAATTACTAAATTACATGAATGAACTATAACCACCAGCGTAAAAGAAAAATATATATTAAAAACTATTTTATAACCTTATTCAAATCTATAACCTTATTTAATCCTCATTTATAATAATTATTAATTTTCTATTAGTATGTTTTATTTTATTTTTATCATCAGATGTTGATTAGGTTAGATGTTTTTTAGAACTAGATTCATAATAACAATATCAATTATTATTTACTGTTTTGATGTTCATCATTATTAGATCAATAAATGTACCCAAATATACTTATTATAATGATTCATGGAATTCCAATTTCACTTAATAAATATTCTATAAATTATTTATGAGGATGAAGATTGCGGTGACATTTTTATGATAAATTTCATGAACAAGTGGTTGTATATTAATCGTGGGAAATATATTACAATTACCATACTAGGTGAAAAATTAAAAAAATTATTTATATATTATTATCCAATACAATATGTACTTATGTTCACATAGTTACACATGATATAAATTTATATCATTGTTCATGTAGTTCGATAAACAAGTAAAACCAGAAAAAGTTGTAATCTATGAGTGTGTCTAGTTATTAAATTTATGCCTTGGAATTAAAATCATTATAAAAAATAAAAAAATGATATGATTTAGATTTTTTCAATGTGGTTAATCAGTTTATAAAATAGTGGGATAATTAATACAAATCTAGAGCGTTAAATAAAATTTTTCACTTTTATAGAGGCGTTAGTCCACACGTACACCTGTGTGACAAGTTCAGTTTCCATAGACCAGAAGGATGGTAATGATTGGTTTATAATTTCATATTATTACAAATTTTATATTTATCAAATAAATCCATTATAAAAATTTATAAGAATCTGTGTTTTGGGGGTGATGAAATATTAATTTTTCCATTCAAGGTGGCGGGAGACTACATCTACATATGACGACGTCTTCATTTATAAAATGGTTTTAGATGAAGGTCTAAATTTCATATTACATTGGTTTAATATCATTTATTCATAAAATTAATATTTATTTTATCATACTTTCATGTATGAACATGTTTTATGGGGGCTGAATAAGAAAATAATTAAAAGGGATCGGTTGAGAACTTTACCACACCCAATGGATGTTCTCCCTTAAGTTAAACAATAAGGTCCCTTAGCCAGATATTTATTAAAGAATAAGAAATAATGGAAGTGAATAGATTTGTTAGGTTAGTCAATTATATTTTTTCTTCTCAATTAATTCTTTATAATTAGAAATCATAATTTTAGGCATCATAATATTACCACCAGGACATTTTATAGAGACATCATACATAAATTTGTAATACCTATATTGAATACCAAATAATTTTTTTCTCATGTGACCTACAAGTGGATAAGAGGATATAAAGATCCACATCCATCACTTAATAAGTACAATTTATTCATTATATAATATAATTGAATAATAATTAGATACATAACAAATATAATATTCTTTATTTGAAAAACAAGCATAAATAATGATAATATTTTCCCTATTAGCTAACCAGTGGACCTTGATCATATGTTTTACACCGAAATATGATTGATAGAATAATTATATTATGTATCTGGTGAAAAATATTAGTCATCAATGGATTTTTACATATATGGATGTTCTTTTAAATGTTCCTTGGAACATTTCATGTGGAAAATAACATTTCCATTTGGAAATGACTTTATTAAAATCGAGAAATTTATATAATATTACTAAAATAATATTATTTTGATGAACCATGGTAATTTTAATGTATTTTTAGTTAAAATAACATTCATTATGAAATGAAAATTCATTCATGCAGCAAGCGTTCAAAAAATGAATTTTTTCACACCTTCAGTAAAAAGAACCATGTCCAAAAAATGGAAATATGTTTCCTTTCGAGCCATTTATAGAATTTAAAATCATTATGAAAAATAGTTAAATAGATAAATTCATAACTCAAAATTATTATTGAAAACATTTTATTTATAATATAGACTATGAATAAAATTATTTACATCCAAAGAGAGAAACAAAATTAGATTTGTATAAACATGTTCTTTTGAATATTTGTACATAGAAAGGGGAAAATGAAAGAGAACGTTTTAATTTATATAAATAAAAATATTTGAATAATATACATGGGGTACAATAACTATTGTTTATATAATTCCAAAAAATTAATCTTAAACAACCACATTACCAATGTGAATGATAATGTGAATAAGATCTGTAACACTTTGGAATCATTTGAATCATGAACCCCATGACTAAAATAACAAGAAATAAAACATTAAATTACATTAATATAAACTTATTCATCATATAGAATTTAAATTTGGGAGTATTTTCTCCACATTTATTAAATAGGAGGTGAATATGGTAGATCTGTGAGAGAAAAAAAATTGAGATAAGAGGTCCTTACCTCGAGAAGGATATTCTTTGTATGTTGTTTTATCCTCATGAATAATATATTTATATTTATTATAAATATATAAAAATATAAAATTAATTCCTATAATACCAATTATTTATTACTTATCACATATTCTCACCCATTCAATAACAATACATTATTTTCATTTTCATTTTCATTGTCAACAATTGTGTCATCCATGTATGTTTTGACTTGAAATATGTTTTCCATTCATAATGATTATGTTTTTAACATTAAAATAATTTTTATCATGATATAAATATCATATATGTAAACTATATGAATATTTTCTTTCATCCATGAAATAAGGAAATAAAAATTTAATCAATTAAAATCATGAAGGTGGTACTCAACACATACACATGAGCGACATTATCACCTTTTATCAAGTTGAAGAGTAAGAACGTAAATTAAAAATCGTATTCCAATAATCATAATTATTAAAGAACTATTATATATATTCATTTGTTAAATATTTATAAAAGTCTATTTAAGGTGATAATAAAAATTGAGATGGTTGGTTGTACATAGAAAGATGTTTTCATTTTGAATAGGATGGAATATTTGAGGACAATTGTAGTCACATAATAAAAATAATATATAAGTTTATTTATTAGACTAGAGAAATTATCTTAGGATTGGTACAATATATTTAAAAATTTTATATTATAAATAAACATTGATATAGTGAGTAAATAGTATTATATATTTGTTGATATACCTCCATTCACATACATCGTAATCCCCATTATAGCAGTATTAAGAGATTACTATATGATCAATAGGAATGGAAATGAATTTGGGATAGTTTTTTTGTATTTATATTCTAGTATATGACTTTCAATGTTTGTGAATATTTTAGGATAAGAGATTCGTATTAATATGTGATGGGTGAGACATACATGGAATCACTTTAAATACTTTAATAATATATTTCTATTTTTGTATGAACGTGAGACCAAATAGATATGATAGAGTTGGTAAGAAAATATAATTTCTAAATATAATTAACCAGTAATATTTTGAAATGATTTTGTGGCATTTTTACCCTTATCTCATTAATTAACCTCATGGTAAACCCATTTAAATTTTAATAGTAATTTTTTTCAATTTTTACTATTAATTATCATGAAAAATTATATTTCCCATAATAACTAATATTAATTATTTTAATTAAAAATATTTAAATCATTTTATAGGATTCAACATCTAGATGTTTTATGAATTTATTTTAATATATGTATCCAAAATTAAATGAAATCATTATTTCAGTATAATGTTTATTTTATGAATAAAAATAATCTTACATGAAAATATTGTGTAATTTTTATTCGTATGAAATTAATTGGATTAATTTTCAAATAATCGAAATTATTTTTCACTGTAAAAACCAAAACATAATAACATATTTAAAATAATTGACTAAAAGTGAAGAACTAAAAGAATCTATTATTTAGACAAATACACTACCTAGTTTTCAAAAATATTAACCATATATTTATGTGTTTGACATTATATTTTTATATGAATTATATTACTAAATGAATATATATTTCTTATTGATAAAATGTTTCATAATTATTCATGTTATTATTATATCAGGGAAATTTCAAAAAATTGAATCTTTTTTCAGAAGTAGTATTTTTCACTATTCAAATCGAAATCATATATTTCTAAACAATCATAAGTAATCAACCTACTTTAATTTTTATATTATAAATTCAAAAATAAAAATCAATTAATAAAATTCCAATATTAAAATTTATGAATTAATTATTAAATAAAATTTATGAATAAATCTATGTGCATTGTGTAATTATTCTCTATAATGAAACACTTACTTTAATTGATGCTCATTTATTACAATAATCAGTTTATAAGAATTTTATACCTTGAAATATCAAGAATGTTTCCTCATGGAAATTTTTTTGGTACTTATTCATCCTAAATTGTATGTGTTTATATATCACCTCGTCAATATTATGATTTCTATAAATACCTTTATCAGTCGAGTTGTATAATTTCCTAAAATCCATTTTCCTTAAGAAAATAAATTTTATAGGATATTCATAGTAAGATAAATTATATTCCAATTCAATTTCTTCATAGGTGATCGCAAGTGTCTGATCTAAAATTTACTTCCAATGTAAATAGATATAGCGCATATTATGAACATTAGAGTTGTTGAGTAGAATTTTAAAATGGTAATCCACTAATCCAGTTTGTTCTAAAATTCAAAATTTAACAATATTTGAATGAATTAGTTTCCATGTCTTCTCAATTATATTACATGTTTAAATGGATATTCCATCAAGAAAACATGATATACCACTAGATATTCCAAATCCATACTTAAGTTATCTATATATTTTTTCCTTTACATTGATCTACCTTAATATAATATTGAATTGTATTCAAATTTACTATTTTGTTTCAAAAAATGTAGTCCTAGAAAATTCCTTTCACCAAAAACATCCCCAGAAGTTAGACTATGGAACCACTTTCTATACAGGGCCTCATATGGTTTCATTTTAATGGATAATTTGAATCCATTATTATATAAAAATTCCATTGATTGTTAATAATGGCCCCAATTAACATTATGGTAACTTGAGAATGACCTAAACAGGATCCATAATTTCTTAATATTATTTTCATATTTCCCATAAATTCTTGGCTCATAGGAATTTCTCAAATAAAGCTTAATATAATGAGACATCTGAATACTCTTCTAAAAATTTGATGTAATCCATCTATTATTATCTAATGTAACCTAAACAGGATTCTTGTGATGTCTCAAAACATTATTAATATATTCCTACACGAGGCACTCATGAGCTAGATCTTCCCATAATGAGAGTAAATATTCATACATGATAAACAAATGTTAATAATAAATTATATGTAATCATTCTGTCTAACGGTATTGGGAAATATACTAGAGAATTCCATATTAATATCAACCCATTTCTAAAAAAATAATAGGTAAAGGTGTCATGACTCACTTATGATGTTTTTTTATTGAAAATTACCTATTGAAAATCTAGTAAACATGTTGTGAGGTTTGATTTTTCAAATTTGACATTATCCCACCAGGAATGTTGCATCAAATGGTGATAAATTTTAGTGCTACCATGATGTATAAAGATATTTTTTCCATATGCTACATTTCAATATTATAATTTCAACTCTGGCATGAATGGAAGACATAATATCTTTCTAAATTTCAAAATAAAATTATTATATATGAAGTCTTCCAACATCCCATCATACACTAATTCAATTTTATTATTAATATTCTTATCATCAAGAAGGGAATTATTAAACATATCTAATAATGATATTTGATAAAACAATTAGAGTAAATGTGATGTTTCCCCTTCCATAATTATTCCCCCATCAAACCTCCCTAAATTTTTTAATATTATTTCAATAATATTAAATAATTCTTTTAAAACTCATTGATATTTCTATCCCAACTCCACTTTTACTTTATTTTACATCTTTTGTTTCTAGTGTATATAGAAATAATAATCATTTCATAGTTTTATCCATATCCTTTGACTGATTTTAAGATCTATCTTTGTGAATATGTGTATAATTTATTTTTGATATGTTTATATTTTACATATTTCAAAGAATAGGTAACTTTTCAAGATCATCAATGAACGTATTAATGTTATGATCTCAAGATATTGTGTTGGATAATTTTGTTCATTTAACATTATCTTCCTTGATGTTTAGTAAAAAACAATACAGTTCTCTATAAGGACACATCCTTTTCCTTTTTTTGATGCATCAATATATATCAGAAATCCACCCATTCCCAATTGAAATGTCAATATGTAATCATTTAACAATATCCCCATTCACTATAATTTTTTTTACAATATTCATATAACTATAAGAACATAACCCCATTACCTATAAAAATGGTTAATGAGTTAAATAGTGGATAATGTTTTGAACAAATTATTTCTAGTAACATACTAATACTTGAAAATTAAGTACCTTAGTTATAATAAATATAATTTTCAATTACATCACTTCCATTTACATTAATGGATTATGTGATATTTCATACTAAGAGATAATATGATCATTAAAACATACCTACTAAATAAAAAAATTCGAATATGATAAATTTTCAATAAACCTAATTTTTAATAAGACTATTATGAATTATTCAAAATCACTCTTATGATAATATTAAAATTTTGAGTATATAATGATAAAATTAATAATACTTGTAATAAACTATTGAGATAATACTTGTATATTTTATTAATTAGATACATAGAAATATAGGGTTTATTAGTCAATCCAAATATAATTTCTACAAAATCACAATGTTTATACCTAACTTAAAATACCTTTATAAGAAAATCTTCCTTCTTTACATGGTAATAATGATAACTAAAAAGAAGGCCAGTCACTGAATTGTATTCATCTCCCTGAAGTTGATTAAAAATTTTATTAATGTGGGTTAGAGGAAAAAAATTATTACAGTAAAATTTATTTCATTATAATCAATTTACACATCATATAGCCATATTTATTTTTAACAAAAAATAGAATCTCAACATGGGGAAACACTAGGGAAAATGAACCTCATATCTCATGACTCTAGTAGTTTTTTCTTTAGTTGTAAAACTTTTACTGTCCCCATCATGTAAGGGTTGTGCATATCAGTCTTCCATTAGGTCAATGATCAATAAGAAAAACATATCATGATGTCAAAGTTAGTGAATAATAAATTTTATAATGAAATTCATCAATGTATTCTTGAACAATAGGTTTATCGATGATTTTAAGGAAATATACCATATTCATAGGTTGTTTATTCACATATTCTTCATGAATTTCACTAATGAATACCAATGGAGGTGGATAATGACATGATTAAATTGATTTATTCTCCCATATTAGGTAATGGGATTACATATATCCAATATAAATTTCAATCTAAATATCTCGACATTAAATTTTCATATTATATATTTAAATTCTATGCATACCAATGTTTATATCAAATTCAAAAATATGTATAATAATAATTGTTTTATATATTGTATTTCTATGATTCTTAATGGGAACTAACTAAAAAAGCTTATTCCAATAGGAATGATATATTGATTTTTTTTGAAAAATCCCTTCTTATTATTCTATGGAAATCTCTATATTTCACGAAAAAATGGTGGACATAAATGTTTGAAGGTCCAAAATTAGATAATGAATTAACTAAATTTTAGATTATTATCAAAGTACCTTTAAATATATCTTTATGAATATCAAATATAATTTTATTTATTTTATATTCATTCCCTATATCCCTTGTATTGTTTTGGTAAAATTCCCTTGATGTATGTGGAATTCATTTGGATAATTCCCCATCTCTATAGTGATCAAGCATTAGAAATTTGAGTCCTATTAACTACCCTTTATATCATGATCCAAATTATAATTATTTATACACTTGATGAATACACACATTCGAATAAATAATTATTCAAATTATTTAATTTCACAATTAGTATATGTTTTAAATTACACCATTAACTTTTTCTTTTTTTAGATCATTACATTTCCAGGGTTCTCATTCGCCCACATCATCTATTTTTTCCCTGATAATACATAAAAATAGAAGAATTATTTATATCTATTGATGTAATATGATACTATATCCACTTATATTGATAATTTCTAATATACTAATGGTCTTTTATGGTTAGGATTTAGGCCATAAATAGTTCTCAATCTCAATAATTGGATTTCATAATTAATCAATAACATGAGATTGTATCCTTGTAAAGTAATATTTATAATGAGAACCGTTTTCTCATATATTTTTCCTTAGATTAGAGAATTATCTCTCTGTATCATCCTAATTTTTAGGAGCAATACTTTATCAAGTAATATGACCTTGAGTGTATTACACATTACAAAATCTATTTCTTATGAATACTTTGTTTTCTAGATCAATGAACATAAATAATCATAATCTCCATTAATATTATAAACTACAATGATAACTTTTCCTCTTTCAATACATCAAAAATCAAGAAATATCTTCTCTATTGACATTTTCTATTTTTTAACAATATCTTTCTTAGTTATTGTTGTATATTTTGGAGGTTTTGGTATTATATTCTAGTCATACATTATTCAACAATTTTGGGGATAATCAATCTAGTCTATAGGATAGTTGTAATTGGTTATATCCTAAGTTATATACACTAAGATTGTGATAGTGTGTTCCCCTATAGATCTAGATCCTGTAATAACATAATTGATATTCCCAATAGAAAAATCCCTAAATAGATTATGTGTATTCATATTCTTTTCATTATTTCCACTATTATCCATTTCTAAAAAATGGAATATACTGATTATTCTAATAAAACTATGAACATTAAATCATAGTTTATAATTCAAAATTTTGTGTAAAAAATAACAAAAATTGAATGTTTTATCATATATAATCATAGGTTCACAATAAATGTATCTTTGGGAATATCTTGAAATCATAAAAGTAATTTCAAAACATTCATAGTGATTTATAATGATCATTAATATTAACCAAAACATATCCCAAGAGAGTGTCAAGTTGGATGTATATTCTTAAGAACACTCATCTTGAACCATTAATGATGAATATAATACCCATTGCACCATATTCAAAATTTATACCCCAATTTCCATTTAGGACTTATCCACATCCACATGAAAGTATATTGTTAGGGATGAATTTTCATGGAAAACTAAAGACTTAATACATATTGAAAAAATTATGATATTATATTTTACGCATAATTATCCTATGAGTCATTCAATGGTTTTTTGTTCTCTAATATATTATTACATAAATCTAGATACCATTTATTATACTAAACATAATATGATATGAACTAAAACACCCAAACTCTAGTAATATGGATTTCATAGATAATTTATTACATCTTATAAAGATAAATGAGATCACATATCATAGGATTTAATGGAATACTAGCCATGGAGACTACATATATACATGATTATAAAATTACCCATGAAAAAATGAAATAAAACATCAAAATATTGTGATAAAATTATAATTTTATTGAGTATATTTCATAATACATTCATCCATTACTTCATAGTCTCTTAGGGAAATGAAACAATAATAAATGGGGGTCTCAAATACTTGTAAAGGTAAAGAAGACAGTAAGATATATCATAGTGTAAATAAAGCATGACTAATATAAAACATATAAAAAATAAAAAAAAAATCCATATTACTAATATCATAAAAAGGGAGTAAATTCAATGAGGAAATTTAAATGTAAATAATCCATGGATAAACAAATAGTTTCAAAAATTCTATAGTGCTTAATGATGGAGATTGTAATCTTAATGTCAAGGAATTGTTCCAAGAAATCATTCATATATAGTCAAGGTGTATATAAAATAACCATACTAGTTTGCCTCATGGGACCTATTAATACATCATTTTTTTATATCTAGTCCACTCATTAATTACCCTGTCCAATGCATTCATCATATTAATGAAATGAATCGTAATTCAATACATAACCAACATAACATATGTATTAAAAAAATTATAAATAATGTTAAATGATATTCAAGTGAATCTGTAGAGAAACATGATTATAGGATATGAAAAATAATATGGTCAATTGTGTCATTTTAGATTATCACTAATAATAGATTATATGTATCGAAGGATATTTTTATCTATTAAAAAACTTTTGAATCCTTCTTGGAACATTTCATGTGGATAATAATCTCTTCATTTTAAAATGACATGTATAAAATATAAAAATTTAATGAATACATAAAAAAATATTTTAAATAGTCGTTGAAATTTTTAATGGTACCAACAAGGAAAATAATATTCATGATTGTGGGAATAGTCAGTCGTTCTGTAAGTATTATAACGATGACTTCATTCAGAAATTTAAGAAGAAGAAACTTGTTTACAAAAATATATGAAGATTAATATTATTAAATTCTAATGATATATGATATGGGTAAAAATGAATTTAATGAATGATTTTAGATATGTATGAATATTACAGAAATTATTCTAATGAAAATATAAATTTTGATGAATAATATTCCCATCCGAATTAAAAATAATTTCAGTTTTCTTTAAAAACAATATTTTATATTTTTTTAGTTCGTAGGGACATAAAAATGAATGGAGAATATGAAAATTATAGAAAAACATAAAGGCTATTAAAATATAAGTATTTTAATATATAATATTTATATAATTCCATACATGGAATCATAAAAATAAAAAATGATTAATAATTATTAGATAATGGAATAAACCCTTACAAATTTGATAACCTTTAAATCGTTACCCTTTAAAAGAAAGAAAATTAATTGAAACAATAAATAAAATTAATAAAAATTAATTCATTATATAAAATATAAATGTGGAATTATATACATCCAAATTAAATAAATAAGGTTTGAACAAGATATAGATATCATAGAGGAATATGTAAGATGATAAACTATTACCTCAGGCCAGAATATCATCATATATAAATTTAACCTCCTTTATAATAATTATAAAATTATTATACTTCAATTAAAGAAATATATATACTTATAATATTATTCATTATTACATATAACATTTTCTCACCCATTCATTAACAATCGTTCATTCCACCGTCATTTCATGTGTTAACGACTTTATTTTTCTTGTATGTTCCAAATCATTATTCTGGGTCCTTGAAAATTTATCATGGTTACATAATATATAAAATTCTATTAATTTTATGAATATTATATATATTCATTATATAAATATTTATATTGATTATATAAATATTTATATTCAATTATAAATTTTTTACATGAAAAATGAATCACATCGCTTCATTAAGGTGGTATTTCTAACATACACATGAGAAACATTATCATTTGTTAATGGGTGAAAGTATAAGTAGGTAATGATATATCATATTTGGGGAAACATAATCATGAAAAAAATAATATTTATTCATTATATCTATATTTAAAACCATATATTTAATCTGGTGGTGGAAAACAATTACACTTATATATAGAGATGGTTGACCGTAGGTGTGCTAGAGTGATGATTGCATATTCCAAATGATAGTAAAGAGGTAGAAAATGGTTTTCCAATATTAATAATAAAATATATTAATAATTATGATACATGATTAATTATTTTTTGATTACAAAATACATTTTAATAGAATTTGAATAAGAAAAAACACTTAAAATTTCCTTAAAGATGATTTCCTCTTCATTGAGAGACCTTCTCTGGATTATGCCTTAATCCATCTTATAATGGTATTATTAGGGGATAATTAGTTACATAATGAAATAATGGAAGCTATGAAGGTTTTTTATTAGGTAATTTTCAATAAATATTGTTAAATATATGTTAATAAGGGAGGAGAATAGTTTTCATTCTCTAATTAAGGGAAGGGATCTCGATGGAATTAATTAACTAGATTAAATAATATCAATACATTTTGTTGTGAATGTGAAAAAAATGGGTGGGAAATGAATGTGATATAATATATGGTTAGAATATCTTCAATTAATAATGTTCAAAAAAGTTGAAAGGGCATTTTTACCCTAATATCTTATTTTAACACCCTCATAGACTTGTTTTAAACGAACCATGCTGAAAAAATGATATTGTTTTTATTATCAATATGAAAAGAGATTATGTTTGACATAAAAAATTTTAATTATACAGATTAAAAAAATTGAATCAATATTACATTATTTAATTAGTTTATGTGGTATAAATTAATTTCAATATAAATTTCCAAAAACCAATGAGAATTGTTTTTACGAAAATGTTTATTTTTGGAATAAAAAATATTTTAATGAAAAATAATGTATTATTTAGTTTCCAATGAAAATAATTGTATTATGTTAATATGAATTATAATTATTTTTATTTTAGACAAAACAAAAACAAAAAGGAAAATAAAAAATATATGATTAAAAGTGAAAAAATAAAAATAGATTTTATTTGAAAAAAAAACATTACCGTGATTTCAATAATGATTAGTATATATTACTACATTTAAAATTATATTTTCATATTAATTATATTGCATATTGAATATATATATTTTCAAAAAATATGTTAAATAATAATTAATGCTATTTTTATATCATTATAATGTCATACAAGTTATTATATTTTTATCATCTTTATTTTTTAGTACTCAAAAAAATAAACAGTTTTTAAAAAATGTCAATAATTCGTCCTAATATATTTCTGTTATCCGAAATTCAAAATGAAAATTAATTTGATAAATTTAAATTTTATTTTTTCCATAATTTATGTTTAAATCAGATTAATGAATTATGAAATGTGTGTTCGGTTGTTAATTCTCTAGAATTAATAACAAACTATAATTTAAGCATGGTTGTTATATGGTGTTACAATGAATATTGGTCAAGTGAGATTCACATCAAAGAGGAAATTATTTTCCATTCCGTTCTTGAAATCCACCTAATTAATGGGAAAATAAATAATTCCAATTTTTTATTCATTCTTATGATGGTATTTAATATCAAAAATAATAATCTATGGATCAACAATAGATAATATATATTTGGGTTTATCAAACCATAAAATTCATGCATGATAATTTATATTCCATATATAGATTCATGATAAAAAAATATGGAAACCAATGTAATAAAAAAATAACCAATCATCAAACTACTGATATATATCAAAACAAATTGATGAAGGGGAAAATGAATAGTAAATGATAGGGCATCCATTTATCTATAGGAATTGTTAAGGATAATGATATAATACATCCAATAAAAATCAATAATTGGTTATTTATATATTTATATCTTTTAATTGAACTAATCATCTCAAAATTAGATATCCTTTGTAAATCCAAACGAAAATATTCATATTTATGATAAATTATCTTCATTAATCATCCATATACTATTCTCATTTCAAGAAGATAACATTGACATACCTAGATATTTTAAATTATTATTATTTATTATTGGAGTATCATATGGTTATTTCTCCACATTAATTATATTTATCAATTAAATAACCTATTAATTAATAATAAATCATGTTTCTATATTATCATATAAATATTATATACTATTTATAGAGATTTATTTTTATGGATGTATGGAAAAAACTAAATCATAAACCAACTCTAGATAATTATACATCAATTTTAGAGGCACTAATATCGGCTTGGAGTGTTGTGGAGATGGATTTCCATTCTAACAAACCACCTCATTCACAATGTTTTCATCATCCATGATCATAAAATTTGATGTATTTCCTTTAATTATTATTTTTACACCCTATGCTGAATCACAAGTTCCAATATGGGGAGCCACATGTCCTCAAGAGTACACCCCCATAATCCAAAGGACACCGACTAGTAGTACAGGTCAAAAGTAAAACTATGGGGAGACAATACCATTAGTAAGTGATCCAAGATAAAGATAAATAACCAAAAATGTAAAATTATAGTGTATAAAAAAGGATAAAAATATTTTTTTTACAGAATAAATTCATAAAAAATAGGCCAAAGATATCATACCTGAATGCAATGACATTGATCACCCATCAAGATGATCACATGTACAATATAGATATTAATAAATGTACAAGATAATGGCTCTAATCCAAACACGATGTCCCACATACACTCAGTCCCTTTACATGTAAATAGATATTCTAATAATTTTTCATTGCTAGGACTCATCCAAAACTATTCCTAAAAAAAGTTAGGGTTTCATAGGTTCCCATGCGCTATGGCCTCCTGATTCGGTTTTGAGTACAAACTATTAGGGCACCAAAAATGCGTTCCATTACCTAACCAATAAAATTCATTGTTTATACATTTGATAAAATAATCCCCATGTGGATAAGAAATAAATAATTTCATAATTATACGAAATACTCACCAATGTATATGTAATCAACAACATACTATATATCAAGAACTCATGGACTAACAAAGCTTCTACAGACCTAGGGAATTCATGTTTCAAAAAAATTTCAGAAGAATATTTGTAAAAGAATTATAGATTAAAACATTGATATAAGGCCACATAATTAATCTATGCGTGAATAAAAGGTCGTATCATATATCTTTGAGTATCCATAATTCCTTCGACTCTCATGTCATGCCACTGGGTCATCTTGTCATGTCTCTCTCATAGGCCTGGCCATAAGTCCATTATATCCCAATACTACCTAGAGTCAAGCCACAAAGAAATCATATAAAAAATTTTGTCATAGACCACACCCATATTCAAGTTAATTCCACACCCAAGACTCAGGGATACATTATCTGCTATAATGGTACACAAGATTGGATTGACTGAATAATGAATTATCTCATATTCAAGGATGTTTCCCATATATAGATACAACCAACATATATATAGAAACACTACCAATTAATCCATTGAGTTTTCTAGGGCTATGAAAATATATGGAACTAACTATCATATAAATAGACAGCATCAATGAATCATTTCATCCAATGTCTCTGTATAACAATTCAACTGTGTTGTTGAGGGTCATCTCTCAATACGAACATTAAAATAAATAGTTCACCAACTATACTCTATTCCACATGTAATAATGACATAGAATGAAAAAATATATGATAGTAATAATCCGCAACTTATGAAATATACATAATAATGTATTATATAACATGTAACAATCAATGAACACTAAATAACATTATCAATAATAGGTATCAGTGGTCACACACACAGAGACACATGATCATCGTGAAACATAGTTCTCATGGGATATAAATGAATGTATGAGACAATAATAAAACATTGGTCTCATATGATATACATAGATAGATATTTGATTGACACTTTATCCATTAGTGGTTCACATTATTCTAGTGCACAAGTATCTATCATATCCTGGGTCACATTGTTCAATTACAATGGGCATGGTTTCCTTAATTTTTTTTGACATTGGTTTCCTAAATTTTTTTACTTTTACATTAAATTTATTAAAGAATAAATATTTTAGAGTTATTAAACCAATGATATCATCCACTTATAACATGATAATAAATGTTGTGTAACCACATAGTTTAGAGCAGACATGGCCAACTATATCAATTTAGAGGAAACCTTATCCAGGAAAACCCAATAGCTTTTTCAGTGTCCATCCAAGTACAATTTTCCTCTATCAATCACTGTGATGGCCTTACACATTCTTTGGAAATTCAATTTAATTAATTCCACCGAATCATAATTAACTGTATTATAAAATAAAACAAATAAAAATTTCAATGTCACATATTCCAAGTGATCCATATGGGATCACTTCTTATCTATAACCTCAAACTAACTACCATGGAAGGTTTGTAACACACTCTCAATACACTCCCAACATTAACACATCAAAAATCATCAAATAAATTTCATAATTCTAGGGTCTATCTATCTCAATATGGTAATAAATCATATAAGGTAACACAATGGTTCAATCCATCAATGTATTTCCATATAAAGACATGTGTCCACCATCAGTAGCCAAAACTGAGATCAATATTCGAGAACCATATTACACCTCATAACTATAAAAATATTCCATCAATCCTAAAAATGGGTATTTTTTATCATTCATAGCCTAGTTGAGGTGATGATAATACATGGAATTCCAAAAACACCCATATCCACTTTACATGAACGATAATATTGAATCTTTGGGAGGAACATTGGGCCTGATGAAATGCATACCTAAACTGTTCTCTAATATCAACAATAGATCCCATATCATTGTAGATTCCATCATAAATGCAACAAAATAAATCAATGAGGTCTCAGGAAGCGAGTTGATACAAAAATCCATCTCCCACCTCAAAGTTAGTCGCATGATTCCCTCAGAGAAAAAGTCCATATAATCCACCATAATTGAAGTAATCTAGATATGTTAAGATCCTTCTACACAATGGGATACACTCATTGAATTATAGGTGATGGGTTGAATCCTATAGATAGAAAAACCTGCTTTCCGTTCCATGAGATTTATCCTTCAAGAAAAGGATAATCTCATCCCATCTGTTCGTAGGAATCTGACATGTCTACAATGACTGTAAATATGTGCTCATAACATGAAAAAAAAATCCATAAACAATATGAAATCATAGGGTTCCATTGTGATGACAAAAATTTCCCAAGTGAACCCTTCTGCACCTAGAGATAGCTTGAACCGATTGAAGATAATAGATACAGATGATGTGTTCCCTATGGGAACTTTAAGATGAAGGTGATGGGATTGAACCTCAGCCGGGAGATCCATATCTCTTACCAGGTAAGTATAAATAATGGAATGACAATAACAATTTTATACAAATACAAATGATTTATCTTAAACCAAAAAAAAATCATACCTCGATCCTCTTGATTTTATTCGGGTCATAAACCTCTAATGCCAGATGATGTATGTAGCCCCGATAGTCAGATCCCAGATCATAACATTTTCCTCTATGTTGTGTTGGTAGAAGGATATGATATTGTTTTACACCACCCATAGCTCATATTACTCCCTCACTATATCCTCATCCCTCAGGACCACCATGCCCTCACTTGGAAGATCCCTGATAACGAAAAACCTCTATTATGGCAGTCCTTCAATTATGTTCTTATTCATCTTATTATATATGTTTAGGATGTCTCGTGCTATGTGACAACCCACTTCACTATAAAATCACCTCCCCACTCAAGTATTCAATGTAAAACTATACTTCCCTTACCACATTACTTATTCTAGTCATGGTGTGGCCTCCAACATTGAGATCCTAATTCCTAGCTTAATCTAGTTGTTGTAGATGACTCTTCTTTGTGGTCCCCAATACCAGCTCTAGCTACCCGACATCCCTCTCACAAAAATATCTCTATCACCAGTTCCCTCTCCAGTTCCCTGACATAGGTGTGTATTGAAAATGATTCTATGTTGGGTCCTATATATTGTTGAAGACCATACTCAAACATCCTTTCATGGATGTATCTATTGTGGACAATGTCAATTGAGTAATAGTTAGGGTTTATGAACCTTTTTGCATTCTCAGACACCATTGTCCCTCCCTGATGCAGCTCCTAAATATACTGAATCCGAATTGAGAAAAAGTAGGAGTGGAAGTACTCCTCCTAGAATAGCTACTAGAATTCAGTCCATGAATGTTTGTAGTCATCATGAATATGTGTAACAAGGCTCATCCAGTGTCCAAAAGTTTTGTAAAAATGGATAGATTCTATTGAAAACCCTCGATCATTTGGGGTTTGAATGATCGATAAGATATAGACCATATAACCTATCCAATACTATGTTATATGGGGTTTTGTCTCTCCTCACAACTGTTGTGTCCTTTGGTCCTAGAACTTGTGGATAATGCTAATAATGGGAACATTTTCATCCTACTCTAATGGGATGATTTTTTTCTTGATTGGTAGAGGTGCTACTACCTTCCCACAAGGAGGAAGAATCTCTTGGGGTGGACGTTGAACTGAGGCATCATCGATCATCATATTTTCATCATTATCTCATACTAGTATCCTACTTGGATGGAATGATAGAGGAATCATGATATTTATCAAGACATACATTGATTAGATAACAATATATACATACATATGTCACAAAAATGGGGACATGGCTCAAAAGGATTGTCAATGACTCATTCCAATATGATGCATGTGCCATTGATTCCTTCAAAACATCTCTCATTATTTTATGTTGAAATATAGGTTATCAAGGTCCTAGAATATGGATATGTCAGCCGCCCATACTATCACTGGATTCCGGGTTCTGAGATCCACACTTGAAACACAGTTAAATTTTTTCCCTAAATACAAAAAAATAATTTTCATGTGACTAGTCCGAAAATTGTCCTAAGGAATGAACTTATCCGATACCAAACATTCATAACCCGAACCAAGATATGGCTCGATTCGAAACTACACCATGCCCAACTCCATGGTCCAGGGGGTGGAAAAAACCATCAAAATGTCAACCTTATGTGGGAGGCCTTTTCCTATGTACCTGTACACACACAATCAACCATCTATATACATTAGTTCAAAGTAATATTAATTAAAAAATGAAATAACTTGAATATAAACCAATGAGGGTTAACCACATTGGTGTATAAGAGTACGAAATTAAAAATTAAAAATTAAATGGAAAAAATACACACCCAACAAAAAATATGTCCCAACATGAGAAAATTGGAATATAAAATTTATAATAGTGTCTAGGTCCTTATGTCC
Organism: Viscum album; assembly: GCA_963277665.1. Taxonomy (NCBI): domain Eukaryota; kingdom Viridiplantae; phylum Streptophyta; class Magnoliopsida; order Santalales; family Viscaceae; genus Viscum; species Viscum album. Next base: position 1,672,963,709 of record OY728120.1, read on the forward strand.
ATGCTATGAACACTGAATGAGGTCCAAATCCCCTAGGTATATCTACCATCTATGAAGTCACCACTGACATGTTTTTCATCTTCATTTGGCATGACATGAATGTGAAAAGACCACGTATGTTTCAGTATATACATAACAAGTTTGACACACTAAAAGATGAAGGGGGGGAATTAAGAGGTTCAACATGAAACAAAGACAGTAGATAAATGATACAGTGAAGGAGAACAGTTCATCCCAATCCATGAAAGAGTAAAATCATCAATGAAAATGGGGTTCGACATGTTGATAAGGAGATTTACGCATCAGGTCATCACCACCCATAGCTGGCGATTAGAATTATCCAATAAAAAAATCTGACTTGGGAATGCATGTGGCATACCCCACACATATTCATAACCATTTTAAGAAGATTAAAAAAATAAAAAGGAATGGATATATATATATATATATATATATATATATATTCTCATTCAATGAATCCCAAATGAGAGAGTAAGTGGATCTCTATAACACATCTCCACCAATGAAAAATAGTCTCCAATTTTTTCAAAGGACTATCAATAATGCACAATATCTCACACATCATCCCAGAATTTTTCATTCAATTCAATCCACACCTTCTCACTTTGTTGTCCAATTAAGGGTGAAAATACTAAAAGTAGAATACTCACACCCTAGTTAGTCCAGGGGTCAGAATCTTTATGTTTCCATATAGGACACACTACCATGTTGAGAAGGGTGGTCCATACTTTTGTCAAGTGGACCCAAACCCAATACTGATATGGGGTTCCACTCTATAGGTAGATGATATGTGCCCATGATAATTGGGGTTTCCACTATATATGTTTAGGATCCACACATTGGTGTGATAGGAGGGTTATACACTAGCCATTGAGGACATGCACCATATCCGATAGGGGTTTCCACTCATAAGTCTTTGACAGTTTCCATGGTAAAAAATGGGGGTTCCACTATAGTCATCAAAAAATCACATTCTATCTTATAAGGTTATCCACTTGAATGGTTTATATAGAGGCCCCTCCCACAAACTGATGGGGGTCATTCTAATGGTTGAGGACCCACACCGAAGTGTGAAGTGGGTTATCACTCTAGTCATCAAGGTCTTATGTCCTATCCCGTAGGGGGTTCCACATAGTAAAAATACATAGTAGATATTTACTAAATACTTAAATCATTGGGAATTTCCTAAAATAAGTTTCATTACCTTATCATTTCACATTGTATCTCAAAATCCATAACAGATGAAATCATCACATTCAACGCGAAAAAATAACATGGATAGGTTACTCGTGGTCTAAATTCTGAGTTCAAATGATTGAAATAGAAAACATTAGTGATTCCCCAAAATATGACGAGGGGTGAACAATGTGTGAGGGGATCCAAATGGTGTGTATCCCCACTCAACCACCTAGAAATATCCCTATATAGAACACTTATTCCATCCCATATAGTGATAAACTGTATATAGGGAGTCTACATGACATGTCCTAGTACTCAGGGTCCCTTTCCATGCACCTTTTCCATATTGTGTAATTCATCACATGGTTGTGCACCTGACTCCCACATCTTTGTTCTCTAGTATATGGATATATTCCTGGTCGTGTACTATCACAATGGAATATACTAGTGTCTTTGGCGACATGGATCATTCATCCTAGAATGAGGTAAATGGTATATTGGAGGGATCCATTTTCTACCATCCTTATATATTTCCAAAACCGTAGCTACCACCTCTATTGGGATGCATGTTGTGTGTTCAACCATATACATGTCGTGTACTCAGGATTTTCAAATATTTTCAGATATACTACCAATTATTTGATTTAGGATGACTAATCATATAATCCACCTCATTTACACCTAAAATCACTAGATTTAGGACAAATATGATTTCTCCGTCCACTATTTCCTGGAAACTAGATCTTTCATTCCTCTATGGTGCTTCTTTCATCCTACACACCTTCAGTTCTTAGGGTGTTGATTATTTGATCATCGATCAAGGAAAAATCATCCAAATTATGAAAAAATTCATCATTCGTGCCTGATTCACTGATCATACCATGTCATTCCATTGTTCAGTGATTCTGAAGGTGGGATCGAGCTCGGTAACACCCTACAATGTTGAATCGGGACCACGAGGTCTTACTTGTGAAAAACACAACGTAATTGAGGGGGAAATGAACAGGTAAAAATGTTTAAATGATATATTCCATGAGTTCTTGGACAATGATCAAGAATGTGAATCAATGGATAGATAGAATTGGAAAGAAAATTAGTCCAATATGTATGAGATACTAAGGATATTTAATTTTTGTATATCAATAGAAAAGACTGATCTACTCACCTAATTTAATCCATAGTAGTGTAAACCAAAAACTGTTTCATCCTAACTGGAGCTTGGACTATTCATCATCAAAAAAACATTTTACAATGATTGAAGGATGTTGCTTTGTTCGTTCATCCAGATCTTCTCTAATCAGAAGTCTCATTGTCATCCAATGTCATCCACAAATGGAATAAGGAAATAAAGATCTAGATTTCTCCCAGTGCTTATATGGATAAATCAGGAGATTTATACAAGGAATTATTCTTATAGAAAATTTTGTTAGGTTAAAATGAACAAATTAAATAATTAATCCACTGAACATACCACTAATGAGTGATATGGATAAACAACCCACATCGACCTATTTTTGATTTCTCCTAGTGTAAAAAACATGTTCCAGAGTCACCATTTTTAGATGATTTCTGATCTAATATTCCATTAACGTGGTATCCCATTTTCATTATGAAAATTTGTCAGTGTAATATAAACTATATTTAATATTTTTATAAAATTAATTTTGGGCACAACATGCCTCATAATAAAAAAAAAATTCATCACATAGCATTGGGAATATATATAGAAATATTTCATAGTCTCCCATGGTAAAAATAGGGTCTCTACGGTGATGGTATAATGTGGTACTATTGGGAGACCACACAATCATTCAGTGTGAACAATAACATATACATAGAAAAAAATGAAACAATATATAATGTATAAACTAATAAAAATAATATATATATAGTGAATCAACGTATAACCAACTGACCTGAATAGTCGTAAATGAATTTTTGGACATGGATCACCCACTAAGCTGGTTATAAGTACAAGATTTTAATGTTTAAAAGTATAAAATGTAAGTTTCTTCACACAATTCCAAGCCTCAGGACATATTTGTGTCCAAAATCATAGTTAGTGTTCAATCCCAATAATAAAACTCAGTACTTGTCCAAATCTATACTTGAAACATGCGAGGTCTACTCTAGTAGATATGATTCACAACCACCCTTGGAGGATGTATGTAAAATTCTATTGTGTACCACCAATGTTTTATAGTACCTCAATGTAAAATTTTCATGTATATGGATTTGATAATATTAACATTAAGGGGATAATAAATACTTAACTAACCAATGATAGGAAAATCACAAATTCACATATTTTCAACAATCAACCATATATCAAGAATTTTTTCTCTTAATAATCCACCAAGAATACTAGCAATACCTACTTCGGTTATATTCTAAAAGAATGGTAAAAAAATTATTATATCATAAGTCAACCACAAGGCCGCCTCATGTGTATTTGAATAGAAAAAAAGGACATATCCTATATCATAGATCATCTAAAAGTCAAACTCATGTATGCTCATGCAATAAGGTTTTCATTCCCCATCTCTCTCATGGGTTATTCCATAAGTCCATTGTATCCAAACACTAAATTAGGTAAAGGAATGAGGCTATTATATCCCAAGAGTATGTATTACTACATTCCGATCCTCAAGAGATATTCACATGCATAGATTATAATTACCTACTCTCATATGACGATAAACACTCTAGGAACTCTTGATAATTAGACTCTCACTCAAATACAAGGAAAAAACCCTTCTCTAGATCATATTGGAATATATTTAGAGTCATCCAAAAATGATATGGAGTTCCCATTGGCTATGATAACATATGGTTCTATCCATCCTATTTTATTTGACCATTACTGATATGTATCATCCAGTATCCTCCTATATGGAATTGGATGACTCTATCTGGGTATTCTACCAACTTCCACACCAAAATATAGATTCCACTATCTATGAAATAATTCAAATGTAGGAATGACATAGTGAGGAACAACATATGGCTTGTAATATTCGACATTATATGAATGGTATATAAGAAACTAAGATATATTAATGAATAATAATTCAACAAAGAGTAACCAAATCAAAAAATTGTCAATTACCACACACACACACAAACATTTGAATAGTATTAAACAAGAGACTTATAGTCTACACATGCACACACATGTGATCATAATAAAAATGGGACCCATGGGATACAAAATGACACACTTTTTGTCAACTTTTCATCCATTTTTAGATGGTATTAATCTAGTGCACATGGGGTTTTCATGGCCCGTATAATGTTATGCATTTATATTTGGAAAGGTTCCTTTAATTGTGTGAGACATATAATTCATTTAAAAAATTAAGAATCGACTTTAATTCATAAAAAATGTTTAATTTTAGACATGTTTACCTAAGACTATGAACCACACACCACCTAAAAATAACATTTCATAATACCATGGTGTAGAGTACATGGGACCACCAAACTCAATACTGTGTGAAATTCATCCATGTGAAGATTGAAAACTTTATCTAAGTATGTATAGGTCTATTTGGCCTCCATAAATCTCCATGATATCCAAACTCATTACATATAATTCATATTTAATTAATTATAACTAATTTTTAATTATTCGAATGATTTCACCTAAACTATTAACAAAATGATCAAGGAATACATACTAAATTACACATCGGGTGTCATTACACAACTAAAACCATGAAAACTCCCCCAAGGATTGTTTTTAACACACACACGGAACACTATCAATCCTAAAGAATGTAAATCCATATATAAATTCCATAATACTATGTTATAAACAAATAAATTTTGATGAGAAAAAATATAAGGAAACACAAAGGTACAAACCATCAATGACAAATAGAACATCAACACATGATCATCGTCATGGGGATTCCTCTAGCTATTATAATCAGAATCCCCATCATTCATTGAAAACTCTTGAAATTTTAATTATAGATTTCTTTAAATTATCTAAAATGGAAATGTTAAAATCATTATATGTTCCAAAAGGAAGAAAATTAAATTACAACTAACACATTAAGAGTTAAAATTGGAAAAAACATATTATAATGAATCATTTTTGATGAATGAAACAATGATCCACTATCACATGAGGAAGAGGCAGCAAATATCATAATAGAATATAGTATCAACTTGAAATTATCCAATTTATTAATTCTAGATATATAATGGATCATGGATAACTCTTGGATAGAGGAGTGCAGATAACAACTGAATGGACCATAAATGTGTGACCAATGCATGTTAGAGATGAGGTGGTTTGATGCCTAAAAATTCTAAAATACCCCAACTTAAACACTACCTATAGTACCCCACCGTTAATACACTCTATGTATATATGCTCGTGGTTGGACCACTATCCAGCATTACAATGATCAGTCATTGTTTGGTGAGCCTTATAGGAAACATGGTCTACTACATAGACCACCCGAAATCTAGTGATAATACTACAGTTTGAATACCCCCCCGAGATATATTCATTCATTATCCTCAGCTTCGATTCACCCAGTGATCTTCATTCGCAGCCTAAAAACACTTATTTCTATTGTTATACAAAAATTATCAAGATTTAATACTCAATTTTCTGAACAATTCACCCATTTGATGAAAAGTTAGAATTCCCTCCAAAATAAATATTTCCTAATGATGTGGTTCATTAAAATTTTGGTAGATTAAATAGTGATTTATTAGTTTAATGTTTTATATTTACACAATTTTTAATCTCATGTAAATTTTTTCCCAAATATGTAATTATATAAAATTTAATGGCAATCCACCATAACATTGTCCTTATTAGTACATGATTCACTCCCTAATTATTTTTTAAAATTTATCTTCAATTTCTTGCAGAGAGGTTATATTCATTAGGGATTCACATTATCCAAAATGATGCCCAATTATGGTTCATTCATTATCACCTTTTTCTATATATATGTCAATATTTTTATCCATATCCCTAATAGAATATAGATATTATTCATTCCCCTTTTCCCCCATGGATAGAATATTCCAAAATTTATTACCGGCATTTGTCACATGTTTTACTATATTTTTTCCTACCATTAACGTAAAATTAATGTTTCCAACAATAATACATAATTTTAAAAATGAGGGATGAATTTAAAATCAATTACTATATCGATCCATGAACTATAAAAAATATATAAAAAAGTATTAGTTAGTATGGAATAAATATTAGCATCCGATAAATTCAATTATAATATATGATTTCTTTATTTATTTTGTGGTCATCCATTTTTAAATAAATCCTGACAAAAAAGTGGAATTCATTTTTTATCTAGGGATTCTAAAAGGCCAAATTCCACATGTTCTAGACCATATTGTAATGAAATTTATTATTGATAATAACATAATTCTAGTTTTTATTAATTGTAATTATCTTACACATTATAATTAACCATATATTAATTAGATTTATCATGTAATCATTAGTCTTCCCTATATTATCACCATTAGAAAAAAAGTGTAACCATTAATGGAAAATATATAAGTATATAAACTTTTTTTATCATTATTGAGTCCATAGAGAAGATAATGACTCCATATTCAAATATAATGACTTCATCTTCACCATTTAATTCATGATATTCTGTACATTGAAAATCAATTTAAATTAATTAGTATAAAAAATCATTTCCTCCCAATAGAATGGTATATATATGATAATCACTCAAATTTATCTATGAATTTTTAGAAATATATCTAATTATGATTTTTTTTTATATGTCTTGTTTTACAAAAACATATCCATTTTATTGAAATTCCAATAATCTAGGAAAGGATAAATGTTTGAGGAAGTAATGAAATAACCATGTGATGTCTTATATATTGGGATCTTGATTTCCTGAATAAAAAATCCCATTCTTATAGGGAATGATAAGAAAAAAAATATATAGAAGCTACATGTTTATTAAGATAAATAATGGGAGAATATATTTATAAAACAAATAAAACATAGAAAAATGAAAACATAATATAACGCAAATATCATATCTCTAATAGAAAAGAAAGAATTAATGGTATCAGTTATATACATTAAATGTTTTATCCTTTAAAGGACTATTTCATCCACATGAAATGGAAATAGTAGTTATTCATCATATATTTGGACTATAATTTATAGCTTAAATCACATCCATATGGCTCTAAGAAAAAATATATAAATAAGAAAAATAATGAGGTGGAAGAATATGAAGGATTAGTCATAAAATGATAGATGATAAATCTATAGAATATGAGTTTATATCAAAAATGTATTTTCATAAAGTGAAAGAAATTACATATAATACTATAAATAAATGAATTTGATGTAGAAAATAAATAAAAATATTGTTATTGGTGTGAATATAAAATGAAAAATAATCCAAGATATTGGAATAATATATATGGAGCAATAAATAGAATGAGTATAAATATGAAGGTATATGTGTTGATGTTTGGATTAATAAAGAAGGGGATATTGATATTATATTTTACTCTAATGATTATTTTATAAATGTGACATCAAATACTATATTTACACATTTAGGAAAATAAACTATTTAATTTTTTCCCCATTTCATTGATCAATATTATAGATACAAATAACTAGAATGTCATTATATCTTTTAAACCAAGTCTCCCATATGTTTTAGTTGGAGTTAGTTAATTTTAATAAGGGACTAATATAATATAGAATAAATACTTGAGGTATAAATAGAAGGGGAAATAATAATAATATTATATAATATAGAGAGAGATATATATGTAGAAAAAAAATTAAATAATAGATATTTTATTTTTAAAATCTATGTCATGGAAATAATTCAAGTGAGTGAAAGAATAAACATCTTAAAATGTTGATTCCATCCAAGAAAAACAAAAAATAGTAGTGATATAAATTTTTTAATGATGAGAAAATGGTTTCTACTAGAAAATTCTTCTATTCTAAAACTACTAATTTTTATAAACCATTGATATAATAAATTATGAACATGACCTAGATATATAGATTTTTCTGGTTTTCACAATGGATTCATCATTTAAATATTCTTATGGAAAAGGAAACTATCAATGTCATACCTTAATGAAATTCACTAAAACTAGTTTGAAACTGCAAAGAGACACTATAACATTAATAGTATATAATATGAAAGAAACAGTAGATGATGTTAAGAATACATCAAAGGTCGAAGTTGTTGAGATTGATATAAAGCCTATAAAAATGAAGTTTCATTTTAAATAGTTTTTATATTTCAATATTGATATCTATATTTTCAAATTAATGTTATGTATCATTAAAAACGTTTTCTATTTGAATAAAAACTATTCATCAGGGGATAATTGGTCTTTTACATTTTTATCCCCTAAATATATAATTCATTATATTTTAATGAAAATTAATATTGGGGGATTATGATTATAAAAATCTTGGGGTGAAATATTTTTAAGGTACGTTGATATTTAGTAAGAGTTAATGATTAAAATATTTATATAAGATTTTTAATTCTTATATGAATTTTTTATGCTTTCCCCTATCAAAAGGGAGAGACTATTCGATCAATAATCCTTATATTATTTTGTTAATGATGAAAAATCAATATGAATATGTGTCTAAAAAGTTTTTTTATTATTTTGAAGAAACATTATTATATTTTTTATTCCACATAATAAAATGAAGGTTTAATTCCACATGTGACCTAAATAACCTCTATTAGTGAGAAACAATATAGTTCCATCACATCACGAAGATTTTATTCACACTACGAAAAGAATTTATACATATTTGACTCCATATAATCACCATGCACGAAAAAAACCTATAACTAATCATGATATTATTTTCCTTATTTTTCATTAATATAATTCATAGTGATATATGATCACATAATTTTACATCTTATGTCGTTGTCTCTAATATGTTATATAAATGTTAATTTATTTTTCAATAATTTTTTGAAACACAGTTTTATTAAATGACTTGACCTCATATTATAATTGATTTTAATTTTTAGGAAATTATGGAATATTTTTTAAAAATATTTTTATATTTATGATTTATAAATTGGAGAATATGATAATCCAATGACACCCAATGATTTGTTTTAATATTTGACAGTGATATAACTTACATTTTAACATTCCATACAAGTATAAAGGTTTAAATGTTAATATACCTTCAATGTTGAGATTGATGTGTAATAATCATTATGCATGATATTATATTTTGTTTATATAGATTTAATGACATAAAATATCCACTATTCATGATAAAATAATTTTTAAGAATATAGTTTTATCACTAGAGGAAACAAAATTAATGATTTTTATACATAGATATGGAATTATGATATAAAAGATAATGGATATTATATATTTATACATTTTTTGATAATGTATTTTCCATATAGACATACAAAAAGTGAAAAATGAAATAATGGTGGATATGTTGACTCATAGAGACATATATTTAGAGACATATTATAATGAATGTTTTGGATCTTCATCAAATAACTATGAAATTATTATAAATGTATATATAATTCCATAAAAAATATTCATTGGTAAAATGTAGATATTAAAATCAAATACTATTAGTGATAATTTATTATAATATAAAATGTATGAATATATAGATATATAACCAAAAATTTGAAAATTTCTATAATATTTTACGCCACATGTTGTTGTGGTATTCATTAAATATTATCATTTTTTATTATGTTTCAAATACTTTATTATCATCATGTTTCCTATATAAATTTATTTTTTGGATTTTATCTAAAATAATGTTTAATTATATTTGTTTATGCCAAATATAATTTGGAATTTTTTATTAGGTTATTCCCTATATATAAAATTGTATTATCTTTTTGGATTGTGCTGAAAGTTGTAAAAGTGATGTCTGTTTTAAAGGTTTGTGAACCACCCCCCAAATTGAGTTATCAAATTTCGATTGAATCACTTATAGAATAAATTAATGGATGGTAACTACAAAAAGTGATATAAAGGATTTTGAATTTAAAAAAATTATATTTCAATCGTATCATAAGCTATAAAAAATACATGAATTATTATAGTTTGATTTTAAAAAAAATATAGAATAACAAATGTAGATGGATGGAAATTAGGGTTTGGTGTTTCTCTTATACTCTGTAAAATAAAATTTTATTGGTTTTTAGAAATTTATTTGAAATAAATTTTTTCATCATCAAGTGAATTTTTTAGTTGACCAAAAGAACAAATTTTTTATGATATCGGTTCATCATAACAATTTTTTTGAGATAAAATTATTTTTATATAAATGGAATTTACTTTATAAAATATGTAAAGAGGATTATATAATAAAATTTGAATATATTGAGGTGAATCATATATATAATTTTTATTATCCTAGGGAATATAAAATTTTTATTCATGATAAATTTTATATTAATTGGTCATATTTCTACTTCCAATAAAGTGGAGTATGAAATTAAAATAAATGATATAAGGAATAATTCAACAATTTTGATAGTTTCTAATTTTAATAATAATTTAATGGAACTAAATTTCTTTAAAAAATATATATAATATATATATTATATTAAATCATGATAAGGAATATATTTACTAGTTTTTCATTGTTCATTATTTAAAAAAATTGAAAATCATATACTTCTCATTAAGTCATGAAAAATATTTTCATAGAAAATATGTTGTGAAATTTTTTTTTATATTTTTTTATGGTTGATTAATGATTTTGGAAAAATATTTTTAATAATATTGAATATGTTTTAAGGAATAGATTTTGAATAGAGTATATATTATATGTAAAAAGTATTCTCTATGATCAAAGACTAAAAATTTTATTATAGAATAGTTATATGTATTCTTTTTTTATAAATTTTTTAGTAAATATATAGAAAATAATTTGAATATATTTTAATGTTTTTTAGAATATAGACACCATAAAATATATAATTAAAAATGAAAAAACTATTATAAACAAATATCATGTTTTTTTATAATGCATATTTTTTTATTGTTTTATAGAGTCCATAGAAATTAGTGATGAGTGGGATGAGATGTTTGTGATTGTTAATGTTATATATGTTATATGAATATTTATAGGATTATATTTTCATATATTACATGTGAATAATAGAAACACATCATAAAAACCATTTAATCCAATATATTAGTGATCATATTACTTATTTCATATTGAGTTTTAATAAATTTTGATTTCCTATAATAGTTTTCCATAATTTTTTTTTTAATTCCTATTCATTAATTCAAACATAAACTTTTTCCTATAATTTAAGTATTGAGAATAATTTTTATTTTTCTCTCTTTAAGTAATTTTTATTTAATCCTTAATAATTCTTCAATATAACACATAATTTTATATTTTAATATATTTAATTATTAATTTATTTTTCTTATTATTTCTAAATGGGGGACAATTTGTTTTGATTTTGTATGATTATTTATTTAATAAATATGAAATATTTCTATGAGTTGTAATCTTATTTCAAAAATCATAATTATTTCAACATTTTATGGATTTTTTTATTATCAAGTAGTGGGATATTTTTAGAGGTGATTATTGCACTAATGGACGATTGTGTTAGTGATTTCAATATTATTTACTACAATTTTTTTTTGTTGATTTAATTTATAAATTAATTTTTATTACTGAATGGAAAACCCACATATCACTTCTAATTTATTATGTTTTATTTTTTTTCATGATGTGGGGAAATAAAAAATTCTATGATGTTTCTACCGAAAACATGATTAATTTGTATTTTTCCCACGTTGCATGGTTTTTATGAGATGTTCAGTCAAAATCAAGAGGTTACCCATACATAAAGATATTTTCAATTCATTTTTATAGTAAATGGTTGGTCTACATGGGTATCACATAGTTCAGTTCAAAACAATGAAATATAAATGGGAAATTGTAAATGTAAGGGTTGGATAATTACTCATGCACGGTTTAGAGAAATTATTTGAAAACCATGCATTATGTGATCATTTTTTTCTCATGACTTTTTCATAAAGTGAACATTGTATGGAAATGGCATGGCCAAACTATATGTGGACATTTTTTAGGAAGATCCATATATGTGGTTGAGTAATGGTTTTGAATACCCTATGGCTAAATTATACCACCATCCCAAAATCCATTAAAATAGTGAATTTTTTCCCTCCATGGGTTTTTATGTTTTATCCTCCCATTTCAACTCCACATACTCATATGAACATTGGAAATTCGTGGGTATTTCTTGCACCCCTTCCTCCATGATATGAATCCACCCTTAACTCAATTTCAAATATTTTTCATGTAAACAATCCTTATTTCTTGTAGTTTTCATCTCATTTCCCCATCATAATTTCACTTACACCCTCAAACCATAAATATTTTTTATACTGGTTTAGGAAGTTTTAGATTATAATTATATGGAGTTTTTTATGGATTGTGTAGTGTATCATTTTTATTGGTTTTTAATTCCCCATTATAGGGGATGTGATTAAGTTTCATATTCACTTGACGAGGTGAATTTTTTTTCAAATTACATTGTGATTTATTAAATTAAATTAATATGAGTATTTTAATTACTTAATATGAAATATAGAGAAATATTTTGTATCCATTTTGGATTGAGTTTGTTTCAGATTGGGTTTCAATAAGAAATAGACATTTCTAATTCCATGACCTAGTGAAATACCTAAGTTTCTCTCGTAAAATTGTTCAAGTGTTATCAGGGAATATGTGATGCTAGTAAAATTTCAAAAACGAAGTTATTACATATTCATATTTTAATTGTATGATTAATGAGTGTTTCTATAAATTATTTTTTCAATACACATTTCATATTTCTAATTGAATTTGATATTTTAGATAATGGATGGTTCGAATATTATTTTAAGAATTGGAAAAGAATTTTGAAGTACTGAATGTTAATGTCATAACTCAAATATGACAAGGGATTCATCTGTAATGAAACAAAGCCCGACTCCATTGGCTAAGGGTTGAGACATGTTTTGAAAGGAATATCATAAATGTGGGATCTTTTTCTATGTTCTTCTCTTTACACACCTGGCCATATCAATGATGAAGTCTAGAAGAAAAAACAATAAAATGATGAAATAGTCATAAAGTAAACTAAGCATAAAAATCTCTAAGATTTAAAATATTATGTAAATATGAATTGAAAAGTAAAGGGAAAAATATACTACCAAAGATAAAGATATCCTATCCTAAAAAAACTAAAAACTAAAATACTTAGAGAGACCTGCTCCAAATCTCTATGCTACGATCACTGTATGTAGAATAATGTACCATGTATCCCCAACATCCTTTGAGTCACCACCGACCATTCCTTCATCTGCATAATATATGAAACATGTGTGAAAATCCTATTATGTGTGAGTATATACATAATTAGTAGGATACCCTAAAATCTAGGTGGGGCAGTAAGAGATACAACAAAAATACATTAGATAGTAATCATGTTACATGCCATAGTGAAATAGAATATATAACCTTAAACCAAGAGATATTAAACACATTAAAACAAAATGGGATTAATGTTTTGATTAGGTTAACTACAAGTTGATCCTTTTCCATCTATACCTGGAATTATACTCATCCAACCATGATAATATAAACTTAAAAAGAACGTGGAATACACTGCATGTCATTGTAACCCATAGTAGGAGAGTAGAAAAATCCAAATGTATGGATATGGATGTATATATATATATATGCTCATTCAAATAATCCAAAACAATATATTAAGGGGATATGCATCTCTCAACTATTAACAGGAAGAAGAATCACCAACACTTCCAAAAGACCATCAATGATTCCCAACATCCCACATATATGATTAGAAGAAACCATATGAAGGACCATGTCACGTACTATGTCACACTACTGAGGGGGAACAATATCCTTATTGATGATCCAAATCCTTGATCATATGGGGTTTTCCATTCTCTATGTATACATACAGGCCATGCACTAAGGTGGAAGGAGGGTTTGACTCTTGTTTTATAATGACTCTTACCCTATCTGACCAGGTGGTTCCACTCAGATGGTGGAGTACCCATTACCAATATGGTAGGGGGATCCACTCTAAATGGTAATTATTACACCCGAATGTAGAAGGGGGGCTCTACACTACTCATTAAGGACTCATGCCTTATTTTTTATTTTGGTTCCACACAAATGATAGAGGATTGTGCCCAATGTGATGGTGGTTACACTCTATAGGTTGAGGAACACAACCATGTTGTGATAGGGGTTACACTCTAGTCATCGTGGACCCGTTCCCTATTTGATAGGGGGTTACACTTAGATTTTAGAGGACCATAATCCATGATGATGGGGCTTCCAATCTATAGGAATCCTATATTTATCATGCCTGAACATTGTCATCATGGCTAGTCACCTCAATATGAATTATACCTAGAACATTTACTAATAAATAACTAAATCTACAAAGATGGGTACCATTGTGTTCTTCATGTAAAAAAAATTTAACTGGCTAATCATGGGGAAAATTCTAAGTTAAAATGAAATAGATTTAGATATATATGTTTCTACAAAATGAAACAACAGTTACATGGTGTGTGCGGGGACCCACATGGCATGTTGTACCACTGCTTCACTTAGTAATTTCGATAGAGGTACAAGCCTCATGAAAAATTTATGAGTGAACACCATTTTAGGGAAATCCTCATTATTACCATGCCCATAGTGGCCCCACTTGTGTGATTGGACATGTGTGTGTAACCACATCGTATCAGTGTACTGTATCATGTGTTTGTGAACTTTAGTACATATGAAGCCTCTCCAAATGGGCTGCCACCTATGTGCTGTTGTCATGAATGAATACATGAGAACATACCAAGTGAGTGGCCATGTTCTCTAAAATATGGCTCATCCACATGGGGAATCATTCACTCAACATGTATAGAATCCACAGGGTGTGAAATATTTATGAATTTATAAAACCCTAGCTGCCACATCTAGGTTTTGACATTCCATGTGTTCTTCAAACTACACGGTGTATTTTAATGAATTTTATAGATTATATGAACCAAAATCCATAATTAAAATTTGTTTTGGTACTTCAAATCCATCCTCAATTCCTCCCAAGATTTGTAGGTATCAGCGTTGTTCGTTTCTTCCATCTATCTATAGGCTAGAATTGTCTCCATCATCCCAGGGGTGTTCTTTTGTATGCACTAAACACCCCAAGTTTCTAATTTCATTAATGATTCAATCTATATTTTCCAAAATGATTTCCCATTCCTTTAAAGAATTCAATATGTATTATATATTTCTTTATCCAATCACCATTCATCATTTTTTGTGATTCTAAGGCTCTGTTTGGGATCTCTACCACTAAACATCATCAAAATAGGAAGAAGGGCTCCTACCAGTGAAAAATGTAAATAAATTGATGGATAAATGCATAATAATAAGGATATAACCAATAATGGAAAATATTTTTTGGAAAATAGTCAAGAATTGTGGTATATGACGTTAGAAACCAATTTAATAAATAATTTTATTGGCACGCGAGTGAATGAAAATTCTACAATTGGTGTAGATCCAAGGAAGGAATGGATATACTCAATAAATTTACTCAAAAAAGGAGTATACCAAAAATTTATGAATCCTACCAAGATATTAGTTCCTTATTCATCAAATAATGGGCTCTAAAATTATTTAAGGATGTCTTCACAGTTATTTCACTTTGATCTTATCAGATCATTTGTTTTGTCATCATGAAATGTGATTCTATCTTTGAATGGAGAGGAATAGAATCTCTTAGGTATTCCAAGGTAATGTGTCTAACCCTGGGAAGATTTCCATATCAATTTAATTTATGGAAATAATGTTTGGTTACGGTTAATGAAGGAGTGAATAAATTAATTTTTCCACTAAATGTTCTTATAATGGGAGAGTTATCTGAATTCCCTAGAAGGACCTATTTATGGTCACCGTTGGGGTAAAAAACGTTTTCCAGACTTAGTCGTGGTCTTTGATTTCAGATCTAATATTCAATCACTGTTATATACAATATTAATTAGTAAACAGTATGTGTGCGATATAGAATATGTTTAATTTTTTTATCTAATTAATTACAGTCACATTAGGCCTCAAAATTGTACTCCATCTCAGTGCCTAGCTCCAGAAATATATATAGAAATATTTCAACTTCTTACAAGGGGAAAAGAGTTCAATACGTCACTCCATATTTCATTCTTTTCATCCGTTAAAATGTATACTAAACAATAAGAGGTTACTGACCCCTCACTTCACGGCCCCACACCTAGGATCTCTCTTTCATGTTCCCATGCTTCCAAAAAATTCTAAAAATGGTATGTTATATCCACATAGGGTCATCTCCTACCAATCATCGATTTCCACTGAGTTCTCTACAAAGGTTGATCCATTTTAAATTTCTAGATCACCCTAGTCAATAATTTGTGTCAATTTAGGCATGTATCTCGTCTTATGTGACACGTTGAAGGTTTCGGTCACCCGCACCAGCTCTTGGAGTAGGGTGAGGCTGTAAGAAACCTCTCAAAGCCTCTGTATAATCTCAAACATCCAGTTAAAGCACATGTAAAACTTGAATCCCCTTCCAAAGCATTGTAATATTAATTATGGGGAGTCTCATAGTAAATCATGGACTCTCATCTCTAAATCCTTGGGCCTATGATAGGGAACCACATAAGATTTATGTCTATAAGGGACCATCCTCATCCTCTCATGAATGACTTGCACATTCATTGTTTTCCACAACACCATCAATATGCCATGAGATATCTCGTTAGCAGTTTTCTAGAAAAATGGAAACCTACAGGTTCAAATATACATGGCTTCAAATGGTTACCTGATTATTCTATAGTGGTAGTAATAATTTTTTTGAAAACTCTACAAAGGGAAAGTGATCCTACCCACATAAGATGAAGTCTAACATGAAATACCAATGCATATCTTCCAAAATTAGGATAGTGAAATCAGTATTCCCATACATATGTGGGTGAGAGACAATACTCATCCTTATATGAGTCCCAAATCCATCCTCCATGCCTCTCAATAACCATGAAAAAAACATATAATAATAATCAGAGACAGTTGATAAGGGAACCCCATAAATGTGAACGATATCCCATATGTAAAATTTCCTCTAACACTATACCAAAATCAGCTACTCGATAGCAAGTAAGTGTTTATAATTTATGATTCAGTCAACTATCACCAAGATGGAATCATATAACTATACTATTCATGGAAACCCTATCACAAATTCCATGGTTATTACATCTCATTTCCATTTTAGGATATCTAGGGGATGAAAAAAACATGAAAAAACATGGTGCTCCAAATTCACCTGATGATATGTGAGACATCAAGTCATTATCACGTCAATGTTCTATCTCTTGATGGTCATCCAAAATTACATTGAAGGTATCTATAAATATTACACACACCAGGACATACAAAAATCTGAGAAGTGTGGGACTCCAACATTACCTCTAGCTATATGGTGACACGACCCACCGTCTATCCCTAGAAAAATATTACATGAATTCCCCCAATTAGAATATTCATCTGCTAAAGAAAATACAGAAATCTAGTCATGTAAGTAATCAATGTTGATGGATCCCAGATGAGACCCTCTCATGATATTGAGAATTATAGGAGTATACATCCTCAACTAGGGAAACTATGTACCATCCTACTCCCCCACGGTCAACAGCGAGGAAGCCGAATTCATTGAAACCTAATGCACTGAGAAATCCTATATCTTCCTAGTAATGGAAAATAATATAATGTTTTCCTTCCTAGGATTATAGAAGATCTCAATGTCATATTTTTGTTGGAAATCCTACCATCACCATTGTCTCATGATGAAGTCTCTCTACATGAATACGCACCTAAGACTCCATTGATCTGAGTAAACAACATATCACTCTCCCAAAATATAATGCCTTTAAAAAAAATTATTAATACTACCAGTGCTATCTCTTGGTCCTGTGTCACATAATTTTACTATTGGTGTCTCCACCACGTCAACCAATATGTGATGAACTCCTTCCACTACATCAACACGTGGCCAATCCCATCTCTTGAAGCATCAAAATACACTGTGTAATACATGCCCTACTATTGTAGGATTTACGTAGAGGAACCTATCAACCTCAACCTAATCATTTTAAAGTCCCTCTAATACTTCTAAATATATGTAAATGGATTCCCTTTCCACATCATGGTGGTCAATGTGGGTTCGATCCTAGATAAGGCTTCAATAATCCATTTGTTTTACTCTATAAATCTATGAAATCTCTACGGTAATAACAAAATATTTTTTGGATCCCAAGAAAGAATGAAATCAATCTATGTAGGGTCCATATCTAAAAAAGTCTCACAAATGACATATCCTTGATATTTATCCTCTTGAAACTAGAAATGGATATTAAAGATCTTTAGAAAATGCTGGTTATCTCGATGAAAATCTAGAACCATCCTCATGCTATCTTTATACTCCTTATCTAAATTATAGTTGTTGGGTATGTTGTTTATGTGGATGACCACACATTTTCCCAACAATGGGTGGAATATCTAGTTCATTAATTCCATAAACATAGTGGGGGAATTCATTACACCAAAGGGAATTAGTAGGAACTCATAATGTCCACAATGACATCGGAATACCATCCATGGAATATCAGCCTTGAGAAATATGATAATGTGGTATCTGAAAGTGATATCGATCTTTGAGAACCATTTTGATCCATGAAAATGATAAAATAGGTCATCAATCCTTGGTATGGGTTACTTGTTCTTTAACATGTTCTGGTTAAGGCAATGATAATTACCATAGAGCCACAATATCATGTTCCCCTTTTTCATGAACAACATTGGATATACCCTAGGGGACACACCGAACATGATGGACAACTTCTATAAATGGTATAACAACTACAAACTCTTCTCCATGAGCTTGGTAAATCCAACCAATATGATGCAGAAGACATATGACCATTCAGAGGAAGAATTTCTATGTGAAACTCCATCTCCCACCTCGTATGTTGTCTCGTATTGTCCTTAGGGAAGACATCCATATAATAATGTACAAAATAAGGAATCTACATGCACAAGGATCCAACTACACTAATGGATATACTCACCAACCGATTGGTGATTGGATGAAATTTCCTACTCACAAAACCCACTCATCCCACCATGAGATCACTATTGCTAATAAAGGTGAATAGCATCCCATCAGAGTGTAGGAATTTGAATTATCTTCAGTTATATCCAATCTAGCCTCAAATAATAGACAACCAATACATAACCAGGATTACAGAATATGGTTCCATCATGATGACCTAAAGTTAACATGTGAACCTCTATCCAACAAGCAATAGCTCATACTAATGATTGGGAAAAGATACAGAATAAGGGTTCCATATAGGAACCTCATGACAAAGCTTATCATCTAGTTCCTCATCCAGGAGCTTAGATATCACACTATATGTATAGATATTAAGTAATAAATATAACATATTTATACTAATACTGATTAAAAATTATAATAATCATATATCATGCATCTAATCACCTCATATGCAAAGAATGAAACTATCTGTATCTCTGACCCCGAGCTCCATGAGCCTAATGTGGGAAACCTGATGGTGGTGGTGGTAGGATATCAAATAATCATTAACCACCCATTTATCATACTCAATTTCTAGAACCACCTCTATGTATTCCACCCTTCCCTCACATAAGAGATCCCTAATCATTGTGCTTCCTCTACCATAGTGGTCTATTAGCTATCTGAGTGCACTCCATGGAATATAGGGTCAGGAAATATCAAGATATGTGACCTTTTCCATCAAAGAAAAAGAACATCCCATAATTCTTCAAATATAGAACTACGCTCTTCCCCTAACCACATGGGTGAGACTAATCATGGGGAGGTAAACTGTGGTGAGATCCTACCAAAAGGTGCCTAATTCCTGATGCTGACAACTCAGCTCTGTAATTCCCATTACCAGTTTCAGATACCTCGAAACCCTCTAACAGAAATATCATTACCACTAGTTCTCTCTAACGAACCATTCCATAGGAGGGGTTGAAAATGGTCACTCTACTGGAAATGATATCTAAGAGTATTCCCTACTCCAACAACTATGTAATGAATTAAATGTCCCAAATCATGTCAAATGAGTTCCATATAAGGCTTTTAAACCATTCTACGTTTATAGAAACCGTCATCCCTCATTGAAAAAGCTCTATAATCTCATGAATATTAACTGATCATAAACTGGAGGGGTAGTAAACATTGATGAAAATAAAAAGGATTCTTACTATTAGTGTGTCAACTCATTATGAATCTAGGTAAAAAGACAACACCGGTTCCCAAACGATCCATGGAAAAGGATATATGCAAGAATAACCAACCCATCCATCAATGTATGGATGAGTATGAAAATGAATACCACCAACTCTAACCAATCCTATACTGCCTGAGGATATGAATCTCGACATATCCTCAGCGGTCTTCAGCACTGAAACTCACAAATTATGTTCTTCATGCACACATCTCCATCCCCCTCTGATGGTCTAATATACTACTCATTAGGTGGTTGTGTTTCTATGTTCCATTATAGAGGAATAATCTCATGGGATGGACCCTATACTGAGGCATCATCGCTCATTAGACCATACTCACAATCAAAAATGGGTTTCAAGGCCATCTTTCATCATAGAGGAATCCTGATATTTTTAAATGGACATAACATAGTCTGATGAAGAAATATATAAATATTATAGTAATGGGGACCTAACTCAGAAAGTACAGTAAAACACACAATCATATATGATTCATCTACCATTGATCACTATAACCAATAACTCAGGGTAATAATTTGACAACTAGGTAGTCATGGTCATGGTGAATGGTTACATTGGTTTCCCATGTAATCATTAAAATACCTGAACTGAGAGACATACTCAAGACATTGTTTCCCTAATACCAACCAAATCCACATATGGTGACTATTCTATACAGTTTACCATGATATAAATTTCTACAATACAAATCTTTCATTAACCAACATTGACAAGGGATCAAGATGAAACTACCCTAGTCCTACCCCAATATTCTAGGGCTTGGTGAAAAGAACAAAAATAAATATCATAAATTCGTGGAATATTCCTATGTACGTGCACACAAAGAGCCGACCATATCAATATATAATGTTTGAAGAAAAACAATAAAAGTATGAAATAGGTGAAATGTAAAACAGGCAATCAAACCCACTAGGTTGTATAAGTGATCTATAGTAAAAACTGAAAATTAATGGGGAAAATAAATGTACAACTATAAATATGTCCCCACCATACAAAATAATAAAGTGAAATGATGATAGATACTTGATCTTGATCTCTAAGATACGACCACCACTCATGGTCCTAAGTACAAGGTATCCCTAAGGACCTCTGAAGTCACTGCTGACATGTCTTTATATTCATAAGACATGAAAAATATTGGAAAATCCAATTTAGGTGTGTGTATGTATATATACCCAGTAGGATTCCATGATAGATGAATGGGGTAGTAAGAGATACAATAAGAAGATTATAGATAGTAAAAAGGATGCATGATACAGTGAAAGAGAACAACTCATCCAAAAACAATATAGAATAACCTCTTCCAAACATAAGGCGATCAACATGGTGAGTATATGGACTAAATTTCAAGTATTTTCCACCAATAGAACAAGAGAATATTCTTGAAACCATGATAAGATAACACAAAATTCACATGGAATAACCCATGTTCCTTCGCATCCCATGGCTGGAGTGTACCCAAATCCAATGTAATGGATATAGATGTATATATATATATATATATTAGACAAGGAATACTAAATGAGTGAGTAAGTGGATCATAATATCATATCTAATCCCATGAAAAAGAATCTCTAATAGATCCAAGAAATGATCAGTTATTCCCATCATCCCACGAATCTACTCGGATGAAACTGTGCGAAGGACCACACCTTACTACTATTCCTCACAGCCATGGGGGAATAATCTATAAGTAGACTACCTGCTCCCTATTGAGTTTGGGGGGTTTCCACTATATACGTTTTTGTATACAATCCTCTCCCTTGGTGAGGTGGAGGGGGTTCCACTCTAGTGTCACGAGGACCCATGCTCTATCAAATTGGAGGTTCCACTAGGAAGGTGGAAGACCCACACAGAAGATGAAGGGGTAATAATATAATAGATTGGAACCCAAGACCTGGGGAGACATGGGGAATCAACTTTGTTCATCAAGGACCCAATCCATATGTGATTGTAGGATACCTTTGGATGTTATATGACTTGGGTCCAAGTAGAAGTGTTTTACCACCATAGAGGTTGAGGACTGGTTCCTTGGATTGAAATGGGCTCCATATTGGTCATCATAGACCCATTCTTTATTCTATAAGGGGTTCAAATTAGGTTTTAGTGGAAATATTCCCAAGGTGATGGGATGTTGCAAACTTATAGGAAGCCTTCGGTGATCCCACCTGATCACTACCATCATTGGGCATCACCAACATAAGTTTCATTCCTTAAAAATTTCACATCAAATCTCAAAAGCCACAACACCGGGAACCATCACATTCTATATTGGAAAACACATAAGATATGATACTCGTAGGATAAAACACTATTTCAAACAAAGGTGGTATAGAATATTGAAGTTAATATAAATGGGACCAAGGGGTACACGACATATGATGGGAGACACTTGATGTGTGGCCCTACTCCTTCACTTGGGTGTGTCCCATAAGGTACATGGATCACCCACCATGATTGTGTATAGTGTATATGGATATACAGTGTAATACCATTCAACTTAGGGTGTTTCCTATTTTATTTTTCATTTCCATGTATCAAATCTATTTCCATGCACTTTATTTAGTCCCAATGTACATTAGTACATGGCGTTCTGGTCCACATAGCTTGTCTCCCGTGTTCTCCAGTCATGCCCGTGTACTTGGGAACATGGTATTTTCCTTACTGTGTTTTTGTCACATGGATTATACACATGGTGTTGTAGGTACAAGGATTTTTGGTATTCTACATGGTATGTCATACTTATGAATTTCCAAAACCCTAACTACAAGATCCATAGCATGACATGTCGTGTGTCCTTCGAAATATATGGTGTGTAGTTGGGATATTCTTGATTCTAAAATATATGATCCACTATTTAAATATTGTATTATGCCTTCAAATCTAGAATCTATTCCACTTGAGAGTTCTAGATGTAGGATATTTTTTGTATTATTATAAATTCAGTTTCCAGTTATCATCTTCGTCATCCCATGGATGTTCCACCGTATGCGCAACATTCCAGGGATTCAACTGCTGAAGCTAATTCAATCTCAATTTTTCAAAATGAACACCTATTCCATGAAAATAAAATAGATCTGACCTATTTTTTCAATCCATTCCCTTTTCTACATTTTATCTTTATTCAAGGTGTCTCATCAGGAATGGTGCCACCCGACAATGTCAAATCAAGATCGTGGGTTCTTACTAGTGAATATTGTAATGAAATTGATGGAAAATAGAGAAATAATAAAGTGTTGAAATTTTTTGTTCGATATTTATTGTCCAATTATTTTAAACATGGATATATTTGGTTATTAACCAATTAAATAAACAGTTAATTTGGTACACATGTGCATGTAAAAGATGTAATTGGCACAAATACAAGAAAGGAATCAATCTCCTCAATAAATTTAATCAAAATGGACATAACCCAAAAATTATAGAATCATACATTGTTATTCGATATTTCATAATTGAATAAAATACTCTATAATTGTTCAAGAATATATTTTCATTCCTTGCACTATGATCTGATCTGATCCTGTGTTCCGTCGCACTTTGATGTAATTCCTCCAATAGAAAGAGAAGAAGAACATTTTTTTAGAAATTCTTGGGTTATGAGGATAAACCTATGTAAGTTTAAATATCAATTAATTTACAGGAAATACTGTTAGGTTAAATTTTTCTATTAATTAATTATTTAATTAATCCAGTGAACATACGGAAATGGGAGAGTTATCAGAATCCCAGGTGCTGACCTATTTTCTGTCACACCTAGTGTAAAAATCATGTTTCGGAATCAACTTTCGTCACATTTTTCTAATCAGAAATTATATTTAAGAGATTCCCCAATTTATTTATGAAACATCAAACATGAGATATAAAATATATTTGATATTTTTATATATTTAATTACAAGCACACTTGGCCTCAAAATCACATGCCTATCAGCACCTTACTATAGAAATATATATATATATATATTTCAAAGTCACAAATTAATTAATATGATTTTATATAGCTTAACTTCATTTTTTTTGAAATTCAATGATTCTTTTGTGGTACCATGGGTGTTTGAGTGATCCTTTGTGGATTCAGGTTTTGTTTCATGAGTTTTGTATAATTTTATCCTGGGAGGAATATTTGGACACAATGTTTATGGGAAAATGTGTGACCCTGAATGATAAATTAAATTTCATTTCATTTTGAATGGATCTTAGTTAGCTCTCATAGATAGTAGATTGTTATAGTCAAACTATGGGACATTATGGAAATTTTTTTTGAGGGTTTCATAGGTTGAAAATAAACCACATGGTTGGTCCATGATTTGGAAATCCATAGAGACCAACAATGGGAGGTGGTGGGTGTTGAATAAATTCCATAAACACATTCAGTTCACGGCTTGGAAAATTATGTGAACTAACTATGAAGATTATTAATTTGGAAAAATTATAATTCCCTCTATGACATTTTATGGAGAAAGACACACATTATCCGCCTCTCCTCCATGTGTGTGGCGATCCCTTCTCCCCCCTTGGTCTTAACAACCCCCATGATTTTCCTTAGTTATGGAATATTTTTCTCTTAAATTTATACTGTTTTGGTGACATTATTTTATTTCATTGTACATCCATTATTCATATAATTTTTTATTCCCAAAAAAAGTATTTTCAATTTTGATTCAATTGGATCATGTCTAAATTGGACTCTTGTTTTGGGGATTCTAATATGACATATATAATATAATCCAATAGTTCACTATTCACTTTCCTTCATAGATATTCATTAAATTTTGTTTCCTTAATGAACATTATTAAGTTTTTTGTGAAACAATTTTTTTCATTGGAATAATATAGTTTTATCTGAATTTATTCATTTGATTTCACTAGAGGTTTATGATTACCAGAGGTCGAAAAGATTGAATTTTAGAGAAAAATAGTCAAGTTTATAGTTTAGGTGAACATTGAGTACTTGCCATGTGGAATGAAACTGTGAGGCTCTGGTATAATTTTTAATTACATAACCATGGTTATTAAAACATTATATCCCACCAAGGGATCCTTATTGTTTTATTTGTGTTTTATTATAGGTTTTGAATGTATTAATCATAGTTTTCCCAAATCGTGGGGTTCTACCATAGTAATCATGCACCTATAAGTGTCATGGGAAATAGGTCGCACGCAATTGGAACATGGAATGCCAGGGTTTTTTCCTAATATTGTACCTTAATATAAAACACAATAAATAGTAAATTTACCTCATTTCTTCATATACTTTTATAATCTAATCACATCTTATTCTCTATTGGATCATACTAATCATCCCCTAAACACTCTAGAGGTGTCTCATCCTTCATAAATGGGGATATATGTTCCTATTTTGTGGATATCTTCAAGGTATTTTCTATATTTTTATGTTTTTCTCTTCACTTCTATGATCCTAATTTGATCGATTGTTCACTTATCTCGTTGGAACCCAATTGGAATTTGGTTTCTAGATCTAAGGGGTTTTTTTATAGTTTATTTAATATATTTAATGGATCTAGGATTTTGAATAACAGATCTACTAATTTATAATTTCCGTTTTCAATGGTGAATTTTATACCTAAATTTTTGAGGTAGGTGAGTATAAGAGAAGGGTCTAACTCATGAATTACATGATATAATTTTGAATCCCATTGGTTCATTTTATGAAATTTTATAAATTGATATCAATGTGGAAATTTTTCATGATATTCATTTTTTGTCTAGAATTTTCATAAAATACAAAGTTATTCATAGTATGTGTTTGATAAAGTCTCTTAAATATTACTTTAACTATAAAATGCTATTTCAATAATGTGAGTGGTTGTTCATTAGTATGAAATATTTATATAAATTAGAATCATGTGTTTTAAGTGATTTGTGGTAAACATAAAACTTGTATAACTTTGTGTACATCGGATAACTGACATAGTAAACCCTATCATGTGTATGTGATACCACTAGGGGTTATATGTTATAATGACTATTTCAGGATTTGATATTGGTAGGATTTATGTTACACATGGAAAGTGTTTCATCGCATGTTTTCGTATGTATTCACAGAAGACATGTACAATTTTGGATTGGATTTATACATGATGTTACTTTTAATGTTTGGGTTCTCACATGTTTATATTATGATTTATCCATTGGGGGTTTTGATTATGCTGTCATGATATCTCACATGTACATTTCGTATTCCTAATTTATGTGAATATGAAATTAATTTATATAAAATGTATTTTTTACAAAATGATTTCTCTTAAGATATTTAATATTAAACTAGATTTTTTTAAATATAAACTAATATTTCCCCAGTGTTGGACTTTGAATAGATTCGTCGGTGTTGTCATAGTGGTATTAGTTTCTCACCATACTTTTTTCCATTGGTAATTTATAAAAACGTTTTGTAGGACATGGGTAAAGGGAAGGTTGTCATGTAGTTCACTGAATTCTATTGGTTTTCATCATTATCTTAGTGAGATATATTTGTTGTGACAGATGTCCACATAGTGATTTGTATTTTGTCTTATCTAGAGTAACATCCATGTTTAGCCTTTTTGGATTGGTTTTTTATATCTCAAGGATGTTTACTCATATTATACATTGTACTATGTCAGTATATCCCTTTTGGGTTACTCATGAGTCCTATTAATGGTTTTTTCTCTTCCTTACCATGTGGTAGGACAATATGGATGACATGTAAGGTTATCCCTGTATGTTTCATTACAAAATGGTATCAAATCCATTACCCATCAAGATATGATATGAATCTACAATGGTTTGGACTAGTATCTATGTTATATATGATATAATAAAGTCATAATTTATGTAGTAGGTGTGTGAGGGTGTCTGGATAGCTGGAATTCATCTTTAAATATTAGTTAGCATGGGTGTCCATAGATTCTATTCGAAGATGGTTAATTTTTTTATTGTGGTATTTTGATGAATGTGATTTAGATTTTATTTAAAAAACTATTCCTTTTTAGTTTTTTTCTCTTGTTCATATATTCCTTAATTACATGAATTTATTTTTCCCTCATAGTTTATATTTGACTCATGAATCCTAAATTTAAATTTAGGAATTTCTTCATTAATATAACGACAAATTGTATTTTGTATTCATTAAACAATAACTTAAATCAGATCTCATTAGATTCTAGTAGTGTATTATACAAGACAACTTATGTTGGAAAATACACTATCATAACCCATGATGGTTACCAATGACAACCAGAATGATTAGATTGAAATATCATCCATTTTACGAAAACACAAGAAGACAATATGTTAGGATTTTACACATTAATTCGTAATTGATAGGGAAGGAAATAGTGGGTCTCTGTCATGCAATAAATTTTACATGAAGTCCATACCCAGACATCATTCAAGAATATCATCAACCAGAATTTCTATACTACAAAATTTTGACTGGAAGTGACCCAATAAATTTTTACCTTAGAGAAAGGATATTATATTGTTTTGGATAATGTTACTCCTTTCATGGATTTGGTTCACAGGGAACCCAATATCGTAACAAAATGTTACATTAATGTTTAGGGGGTAAAAATGGTTATGTGGGACAATATTCATTCAATGTTGTTTCTATTTTCAATTTTTAACATTATCGCGGTAGTCGATAATGATACTATAGAAAAGGAATATATATCTTGGAAAATAGGCATAGGTGTGCTTAGATCACTATAGGATCTATCCAGGGTGAATCTTCATTCTTGGAAAGGAAATTTTGGGACTAACATGTGTAGATGTGGAATAGATTTAATGACTTCATTAAAGTAGTTTTAGGTTGTTTTCTATTGGGATGGAATGTCACAACCCATACCAAGGGGCATGTTCCGTGACTACCCCAATTCCTGATCCCAAAGGCTAGGGGCTGGCGATTAACACTGAAGGAATCAACCTGCAAGTAGGAGGCATTTAACTGAGCTCATGTATGAACACACACACCCAACCACATCCCAAGACACTGAGAGGGGAAATAAAAACAAGTATTCTAAAACCACACCGAGTACAAATTATAGATAAAAGCAAGTGGGCCAGAATACAAACCTAATAAAAGAGCTGAAACAACAAAGTAAAAAAATACCTCTAATGGACATCCAATGAAAACCCCACATGATTGTAAGAGTAGTGATGATACTGGATGCCAATGTAGTATGTCCCGCCCGCATGGTCCTATTGGGTCCCACCTAGTCCTAGGACACCACGTCCACCATCGAACTATCAATCGATCCTGTCTCATTGGGCTCCACTTGGTCCTGGTCCACCATGTTCTCTATCAAATCATCGGTCGTTTTCATGGGACACGCCACACATGGGTGGGTCCCATGTACGGGTGGGTAACCCGAAACATAGTAGGTACCCCAAAAAAAAAAAAAGAAAATATCACACATCAATCCTGAAATCATAGTACAAAGAATGAGACAACTCACAAAACGTATATTGTAGGGTATTGATAGTAGCAACATCAATCATTTCTTTGATCACCTCGACTGCGGGAGAAATCCCCTATATCGAGTAAAGTGGTTCTGCCAGGTCACATAGAGCCGCTTCCCACTATACTTGGACTATTGTGGTTCTAATCTCTGATGTGTAGAGTGCGTATGCTGGGTCGCACAGAGCCTCTCCTCAGAGTGGGCCTGCCGGGTTACACAGATCTGCTTCCCACCTTGGAAAAACTGAGGTACTCCTATATATTACCATGGATCGTTCAGGTCACTTAGAGCCACTCCCCACCATTGGAATGCTCGGTCTCACGGATATGCTTACCACTAGGCCGCCGTTGTGCAGTTTTCGAGACTCAGAAGACCTCAGGGTTTCGTACATAGCGCGCTTGGGAGAACCACTACTCAATCAATTCGTTGCATATCAACGTCCATTAATGTCACCAAAGATCATTCCCAAAGATCCTTCTCATAAATAGGGTCACAAAAAAGTAAATGTCTCGTCAATCGGACATGCAGTTTCCAACATACGTGTGTTTTAGTAAATAAGGGATCAATTGCGATGCGGCCCGGTCCAACCCAGTTTGACTAACCCACCAACCCAGCTAGGGGGTCCCACATACTTCGGTTTAATTAGATAGATGGGTCCTGACCTGGTTCGGTATGGGGTCGGTCTGGTCCGGCCTAGCTAGTGGTCTAAGCCCAATAGGCATTGTTTGAGTTGGCCCGGTTTTGCCGAGGGTCCAGCCCACTGGGATTCCCAGTGACCCGGCTCAAAGGGCACATGTTCGGGCTGCTAGGTGTAGGTCTGGCCCATTGGGGGTAGTTCAGGCCCACTGGGGGTGGGTCCAGCCCATTGGGGGTGGGTCCGGCCCACTGGGTGAGGGTTCGGTCCATGGGGCCATGACTCTGGCCCACTGGTTGGGGTGCGGCCTACCAACTTGAGGCTCAGTCTGCCAGGGGGTGGACCGGTGGCGCAACGTCCATCTCGGAAGCAGTAGTCACGCCGCATCCATCCCCCACTATCCTAGAAAATGTGTGGTCTTCTCCAAGTTTTGTTGATGACCCGTGGCTCTCCACCTACCTAGATGAGGGCCATCCCTCCACGCGGAACTACCGCATCCACTGTTGTCGTGTCGCCAGTTGGCGCCTCCCCCATTATGCCGCTTCTGCCACCTGTTGCTAGCGTAATCATTTGTGCACCACCATAATTTCCCCGGTGGTATTTTTTCTGATCTGTCTTCACCTATTGGCCTCTCGGGTTGCCTCCATCCCTATTCAGGCCCCATAATTTAATTTGTGACACTTTTTGAATGTTCACACGAAGAATGAACAAGCGGAGGTGCTCAGGCCTTCATCATCTCGGCCCGGTTTCTCTGCGTTAGAGGTATAAATACATGGGAGGTTCAGGGATTGAAGATCAATCAACTCAGGGAATTTTTGAATCCTGAATTATATATCCCCAACAAATGTCACCATCCCACATTAACACATGAATTACAAATATACATGGGAATGGGTTGATTTGTGTTATTTATTTCTAGAAAAAGATTAGTGCGGAAGAATATTCAAATAAAAATAAAACCCCTACCTGTTTGATGTTCAATGATAAAGTGTTCGTCCTTAAGAGTTCAAGGCATTGACGTCGTCACTTCCAACTCTGTTCATCGAGGTTTGTCCATGTCAGTGAAGTCTCTCTAGCATTCATCATTATTCATTCGGGAGGAAGTTTGTTGGAGAATCCTCCTAGATTAATTCTTCTTCTACCAATGAGTTAGACAATAAAAAAGAAATCGCATCATAGTGTTTTAGTTACGATGTGATATCACATCGTTATACTGTTTCATTTGTGAAACAACGTCGTTGTTATGCTTCCTTTATTGCATTGTTACACTACGTGATATAGGCCATTAATGAGCCTCATTAATGTACCCTATTGTTTCCTCGTTGCCGCAATGCAACATCGATGTCTTCTACTCAATGGATGAGAATGAATATAAAATAATTTTATTGGAAATTTTATTATTATTCATGAAATGTCCGAAAATAAAATTTTCCTTTGGACCCTTGTTGGCTGATGTTATGTCCATTCTAGGTGAATCATGGAATTCTGAATTCAATGGTGTTCTCAGATATTTTATCCGAGCAACAGTTCAAATGTTAGAAATACCTACTCGTGTGTTTATTGAATGTACATAAAAAATGTTCAAAATTTCATTTCAGGATCTCTGGACCTCAGAATCACGTTCTGTTAGAGTTCACAGTCTCAGAATAATTCCATATAATTAAAAAAATTAAAAATAATTTCCTAGACAATACATTCCCCCCAAATTAATGATTTACATCCCATAAAGACAAACAAATAACTAAAAAATAGATGGGGCGTACTGAGGATGAATATGATCCTCCCTCTCTCATGTGCTCTCCTATAGATTCGTGTGCTACCACCAAACATTCACCGGAGTAATCAACTTCACACATTGTATCCTCTCATGTCGATATCTTATCTCCACTAGGAACTCCACAAAGGTCGCAACATCATCAATGGCCATCTCATCCCAGTCCATGACATGTGATTGATCATGCACGTACCTCCTATGCTATGACACATGGAAAACGTAATGCACCTGGTGCCTCTGTGGGGGATGGTCTAGGCGGTATAACACATCGCCAACTATACACAGGACCTGAAAAGGTTGGATGAACCACATAGATATATTTCCTCCCTAACCAAATACTCACAATCCTCATCAAGGTGAGACCCGAAGTACCACAAGATATCCCTCCTCAAACTATAAGGGTGTATGTCTCATGTCATCATAAGAGTTCTACATACTCTCTGCTCCTAGATGATTTGCACCTTATCAATGATAGATCGTATGAACTTTGGACCCCTGAGTGATGACTCCCCTGGGATTGCCGAGCTTATGGTTGATGTGAAAGGCCATCCATACAAGGCCTCAAATGTTGTCGTGCCAATGGTATAGGGATAGTTGTTGTTGTATGAATACTCCACCAAATGTAGGTGGTCCTCCCATATGCGATCAAAGTTAATGATTCCAGAATGATGGTTATCCTCTAATGTTTATATGTTCCACTCTGTCTGACCATCTGTCTGGGGATGAAAAGTTATTGTCAAGTGCTGTTGAGTCCGGAAAACCTCTTTTAATTATTTCCACATCCTATATGGAAATTGTGCATCATGACCTAAGACGATTGCCTAAGGTACCTCATGGTGCTGAGCTATCTCATAGACAAAGAGGCGTCTCATGCCCTCTAACGATCCCTTCTCCCTGATGCATAGGAAGTGAGCCAACTTGGTGATTCAGTTAACAATAACCGAAATAGAGTCATGACCCCTGCATGAGTGTGCAAATCCCATCACAAATTCCATGGAGATACCATACCATTTCCACTCTGGTACCACAAGTGGCAGGGACAAGCCAATTTAAACCTGATGTTAGGACTTCACTAGATGACTGGTGAGGAATCATGAAACGAACTTGGCCACTGCATTCATCATCCTCGACCACCAATACTGATGTCGGAGGTCATGGTACATTTTTTCCACTCCAGGATGTACCATCATGGTGGATTTATGGAACTCCCTCAACACCTCTTCTCACAACATTACTGGCCCTATGGTATTACCTCTGAAAATGATAACATACTCCCCACCATTAAAAAAATCTATCAGGAGACCACCTTGAGGATAAAGGAGCACGTCAGTCCTTGTAGTAAAAATCACCAGTTATTCCTCCCTAACTCTCCATAAGAGTGGGGGAGTAACAGCCATGTACTGATGGTAAACAGCTCTACCATAATCCAAGAATGATATGTGCATCACAACCAACTTCCCTATTGCCTCACTCAGTAGTTACAAAATGTTCCTTCTGTTGAGCATGCCTGCCACCACGTTTCACTTTCCAGGAGTATATACTATATCAAAGTAATAGTCCTTGAGAAACTCTTGACATAACCGTTGTCTCATTTTCAGTTCCATATGGGAGAAGATATATCTGAGTCACTTCTTGTAAGTGTAAACCGTAAACTATTACCCCATCAAGTAGTGTCGCCACATCCTCAAGGAAAAGTCCCATACTTCTAACTCCGGGTCATGCATCGCATAGTTCATATCATGTGGTCTAGACTGGTGTGAGACATAGGTGATATCTACTTTATCCTACATTAGGACACAACCGAGTTTGGTCTCAGATGCATATCATTAAACTACTTACCAAAATCCCTCCTCTGGTAGCCTCACGATGGGGGCACTAGTCAGTCTCCACCTCAGCTCCTAGAAACTCAAGGAACAATTCCTCATCCACATGAATTGTATTACATTATTTTTAAATGACGATAAGGTTTTTCCACTCTATAAAATTCTGGTATTAGCCTTCGATAGAAATCATCCAACCCTAAGAATCTCTACACCTCAGTTACGATTCTGGTAGGCTCCCAAGTAACCACCACCTCTATCATTCCTAGATCCACTGTGACTCCATCCTCAGAGATGACGTGTCCTAGAAAGTGTACTTCCCGAATCCAAAACTGACACTATGATATCTTTCCATAATGTTGGTGCTCTTAGAGTGTAACCAATACTATCCGAAAGTGTGTATAATTCTCCTCCTCTGACGCTTAGTACACTAGAATGTCATCAATGAAGACCACAATTAACCAGTCGAGGTAAGGATGGATGAACATGTTCATGAGGCCGATGAAAACTGTTGGGGCATTGGTCATGCCAAAAGGCATCATCATGAACTCAATGTGTCTCTACTGACACATTAAGGTTGTAATTAGTACATCCTCATCCCATACTCGAAACGGATGATTGCCAAATCTGGTTTCTATCTTTGAGAAACATGTCGCTCCCTTCAGCTGGTTAAAGAGTTCATCAATTATCAGCAGTAAATAATTTTATTCAAGGTCACCTGGTTCAGGCACTAAAATTCCCCACACAACATAAAACTCCCATTTACCTTCTTGGAAAAAAGATCCAGGGCTTCCCATAGTGAAACACTAGTCCTTACGAACCCCTTCTACTACAAGTCCTCCAGTTGTACCCTCCGTAGCAAAGATCTGTAGGGGCCATCCGATATATAGGTGTGGATATCGATGTTTTCCTTGGGCATAGATTGATGAAGATGTCTACCTCACTATTAGGTGGTATTCCCAGAAGATCCTCAGGAAAAACATCCTCATACTCATCCACCACTATAGGAGAGCTCGGAATCCTCTTATCCACTGCACCTAGGGTGAGGCTAGAAAACTTGTGAGTGATCGGCTGCACCCTCTTCTATGATAGTATGTCCTATGATCAAAGGTTTTACCTATAACCTATTAATTAAAACCTGGTCCCATATCCATGGATACACCACACTCTACACCTAAAACTGTTGATCTGAGAATGGATTCTTGATAAACAAGCTATACCTACGATGACGCCATAAGGCCTCGACGCCACTACTAGGAGATCCCAGCCAAAGCTCTCACCTCCTAGAGTAAGTTCACACTTCCATAACCACTTTGTAATCATTGAATCCCCTCCCATAATAGTATATATCCATAAGGATCAATCCAACGGATCCACCGGAATCTCTGAACTTCAAACTAGATTTGTGGAATGGAAGGAGTGACTAGCACATGTGTCTATAAGAACTGTAGCCAGGTTGGGGAAGACAAATTTCATACCACATATAATATCTAGAGAACCGTTGTGATAATATTATGCTACATGGAGCTGAGATCGCCCCTTTCCACCTTCTCCCTGAGGTTGGGGTGGAACACCTAGGGGTTGTGGCAGTAACACATCAAACTGTCACCCACCGCCTTCTGCTCGACCATCTCCACTTCCACATCTTCCACACAGCAGACCTCCTTCCTCAAACCGCTACCCCTACCTCAGTAGTCACTTGATCATTTTCATGTTCATTTGTATGATGGGATGGGAAATCATGTTCCACCTATCCATGATTGCTGCACGTGAAGAACTCCATGTCTCCCTAGTAGCTTCCCTAGACTTGGAGCCCCAAACTATCGCCCATGAGTCCTAGAGTAAGCCTCTAAATGACCGGCCCTTCTTGGGTCCATGTGTATGCTATATGCTACCTACTAAGGACTTGGCCACCAGATGTCTGCAGGAGGCTCTAGCAGTCAGTTCCTACTCTGATAAGAAGATCTCTATAAGAAGGGACCACAACATCACCCTATCCTAGGTAGGGATGCGGAGAGACAACAATGATTCCCTCATCTCCCGCCTGATTACCTGTGCAATGGCTCGAGCCCTGAATAAAGGGTCTGAAACCATGTCTGTGGAGTAGCAGGAAAGCTCTTCGAACCTCTCTATGTACTCAGCCACCATATTGCTACCCTATTATAGGTGAATTAGCTCCTGAATCCGCACAGAGTGCAAGGTCACAGTAAAAAACTCCTAACATAAAAGAAGCTCGAAGTCATCCCATCTAAGGGTCTCCTCATCATGTGTATGGGTGGTCAAGCTCCCCTATCTCCCTATGGAGCCCTAATAAGGGCTCGCTTCCAAGATCTCCATCTGGTTAGGTGGTGTCCTCACTAAGCGAAAGAATGACATCATAGACTCGAGGCATTCCTCTACGACTTTAGGATATGTCTCTCCCTTGATCCTAAAAGGTTTATGTATTTTCAACTCATGTAGGGAACTGAGCCTATGAAAAACCTATTTTGAATCCTCTGGAAGTAGATACTAACCTTCGGGTGGTTTTAGAATTGGTTCATCACTTGGTGGGGCCATCTCATGCAATGGTCCCTAAATGGATGCCTCGTCACTTGGTGGGCTATCCTTACCACCTCATATCAGGATCTTGACTGTTTATCCTAGTGCGGGTATCCTGATATAGATCAAGATGTACCACGGTTAGAAGGTTATACTTGGTGTGTTTAATCTTATTCAAACGAACATAAGGAGACACTTATGAAACCAATGTTCTCATGTATTTAGAAGAAAAATAGAATTTATGTTCCTAGTGTATGAATACATTGGTCGCCGCACCAACGATGGACTCCCTGAATCTGAATGTTGGTTTCGCAACACTTAACAAAATTACCAAAATAAACACAGACTCTCAGTATTTGTGGTAGGACTGACCGCCCATTAATACAACTATGTCACGAACTGTCCCCTGGTGCACATGCACAAATAGCCCCAAGACCACCTCCCGAAGGCCACAGGATGGTGACTAACACCGAAGGAATAAAACTTCAAGCGGGGACATTTTCCTGAGTACCTGCACACAAAGTCATTCCCAGCCACATCTCATCACACATAATGAGGGATTAAAAACAGTAATTATAAAACAAGACTAAGTATAAAGAATAGCAGAATGAATGTGGGAAAAAATACAAACCCAACAAAAGAATTGAAATAGCAAGGTAAAAAAAGAGCTCTGATGGCCATCCATGGAAAACCCCAGATGACCGTAATAGTAGTGAAGCTACTTGAAGCTGAAGTATTATGTCCTTATCGCATGGTCCTACTAGGCCCCAACTATTCCTAGGAAACCAAGTCCACCATAAAAGTGATGATTAGTCATGTCTCACTGGGCTGCACTGCGTCCCGGCCCACCGAGGTCTCTATTAAAGTGTCGAGAATCTACATGGGACATGAAAATCATGGGTGTGGCCCATATTGGGGTGAGTAAAAAAATCCAGTAGGGACCCTAGATCAAAAAGGAAAGACCACATATCAATACTCTAAGCATAGAACAAAGCACAAGACAACTCACACCTGGTATATTTTAGGGTAGTGATAGAAACATCCTTAGTCATATCATCGAACTCCTTAGAAGATGGATAACTCGTCCTCTATTGATTACAATGGGAATTCCTGATCACATAGTGCCACTTCCCACTAACATTGGAATGTTGTGGTACTCATACTTAATTATTATCATGGGTATGCTGGGTCACATAGAGTCGCTCCCCACTGTGGGCATGTCAGGTCACACAGAGCCGCTTCCCACAGTGTCCTAACTGATGTACTTCTCCCATTGTGTACCATGGGTCTACATGGTCACATAGAGAATCTCCCCACAATGGGCCTATCGAGGTACACAGAGTCACTTCCCCCTCGGCCGTCATCGAGAAATCCTCTGGTCTCAGACAACCGTAGGGTTCCATATGTAGCACTCATTGGTGATCCACTCCTGAAGCCATTAGTTTTATCTAAACATACATGAAAGTCACCAAAAAAGATTGCCAAAATATCTTACTCATCAAGAGGGTCCCAATTCCGCAAACGTCTTGTAAATCAGACGTGTAGTTAACATAATACAGGTGTTCTAATAAACCAGGGGTGGTTGCGACGGGGCCCTATCTGACCCAGCCCAGGGTCCCACATACCCTGGATTGATTAGACAGACTCTAAAAACCCTGATTTGGGTCGTAGTCGATCTGTTCTGGCATGACCTGAAATCCATGCCCAATAGACCTCACTGGACCCAGCCCGATTTGGCTGATGGTCCTGCCAGCCAGGTCGCCTGGTGACCTGGTCTCATCCGGACCGACTTGAAGTGTGTGGGACCGGCCTACCAGCGCTGGTCCTACCCACAGATTAAGGCACAACCCTCCAGCCTGTGGCCCAGTGCGTCGTGGGGTGAACATGTGTTGTGATGTCTAGTCGGGAGGTGGTAGCCCCGCCGCATCGGGCCATGCGGACGTGGGGCTTCCTCCAACTGTGGTCGATGAACCCCATCTCCTTAGCTTCCAGGATGACCCAGACGCCGACTGTTCCTCCACGCAGTGCCCACTTG
The DNA here is from genome assembly GCA_963277665.1 of Viscum album. Taxonomy (NCBI): domain Eukaryota; kingdom Viridiplantae; phylum Streptophyta; class Magnoliopsida; order Santalales; family Viscaceae; genus Viscum; species Viscum album. The sequence goes on from OY728120.1 coordinate 1,673,001,651, forward strand.
GCACCATGACTCCCTCCACTATGGCTGGTTGGTCACGACCTCATTTCTCTACGACGCATCAAAGTCGTCCAGTGCGGCCGGTGAGGGTCAGCCGCCTCCACTGTTGTTTCGGTGCTAGTTAGTGCCACCCCCTCATGCGGCTCGCGTTGGCTAGCCTCATGCCACTAGAGTTGCTAGGGTGGTCCATTTTTCTGATCTTTCTGCACCTACGAGACTCTCAGGTCACCTCTATCCCTTCTCAGGCCCTGGAATCGAATTACTGCCACTTCAAGAATGCGACCACCAAGAACGCACGAGTAGAGGATCTTGGGCCTTGTTCGTGTCATCCCAGGACCTTCACGTTAGATGTTTTAAATCAAAGGGAATGTTCGAGGATTAAAGTTCAACCATTTCATGCAAGGTTTGAATCCAAAATAATTAATCCCCATGAAAATTCACCCTCCCACATAAATGCATGAATCTCGGATAAACTTGTTCATGGGTTGATCTGTGTTCATCGTTTCTATAAAAGAAGAGTGGAGAAGAATTTTGGAATAAAAATAAATCCCCCACCACTTTGACAATCGATGCTGAAGTGTTCATCATTGAGATTTCATGTCATCTATGTTATCACATCAGGCTCTGTTCATCGAGGTTCGTCGAAGTCGGTGAAGTCACACTGACTTTCATCATTATTCTTTTGAGAGGAAGTTTGTATGAGGTTTGTTTTTGGAGCTTCCATGTTTAATTATTCATCCACTAATGTGTTAAACAGTAAAAAGGAAATCATGTTTCAGAATTTTAGTTATGTTGTGATGTCATGTTGTTTTGCTGTTATGATTAATTTATTGCATCATTATGTTGTGTGATTGGGGCCATTAATGATCCTCATTAATGCGCCCCATCGCTGCCTCGTTTCTTCACCACAACGTCTCCATCCTCTTCTCAATGGATGAGGAAAAATATAAATTATATTTTTATTCTATTTTTTATTTCTCTTGAAAATATCAGAAATACTCTTTTCCATTCGGCCCTTGTCGGGTGAACCTAATTACACTATAGCTGAATCCCAGCATTATGAATTCGACGGTGTCCTCATATTTGAAATCTGAGAACCAATTCAAAAGTTATAAAAACCCTCTCGTTCATTTACAGAATGTACCTTAAAAATGATCAATTCCCTTTCCAGACTCTTCGGGCCTCAAAATCATGTGATGTCCGAGCGCGCGGTCTTAGAATAATTCTATATAATTAATAAATTACATTTAATTTCTAAGAAATTACATGGAATTATTTCTCATACTAGTCCAAACTCTTGTGAATCTACTAGTAAAGGTAATAAATATGGAGAATTTTTTGATGTTAATCATTTTGTGGGAGAATTTTTACCTGAAAAAAGTGAATGATCCACTCATTCAATATGAAAATAGGTCAAATTTTACGGTTTATAGTATGGAGGCTCCCATTCTTATGAAAAGGGTAATTCTCAGACTCAAAATAAAAAACATAGAGGAGATGAGAAAACATGTCTTTGTGGAGCATATTATTCTCCAAATTAATCTAATCTTGGGATTGATAGTTTCAGAGGTATAAATGTTTCCTACCTCTATGGTTGTGGAATTTTTTGATACAGGTGAAAGTTATAATTTTAAATTTGAAATTAAAATATAAGTGTTGGGATTTCATTCATAATTTATGTCATTAATGTTGTATATTTCATTTTAATTGGAAAAGAGGCCTGAAAATAGTTTTAAATATCATTTTTATCAGGTGATGATACATGACCATCATGTTTTGTGGGATTTATTTTATTCTTGTTAATGATGTTTTCAATTTTTTATTAGATTTTATGGATTAATCATAATTATGGACTACATTGATTGTTATCACCATTAATTTTTCTTATCTCTTTATGTAGTCTCTCACATCATTTAGGGTGATTTGGATTCTATATTAAAGAGATAAGTTTCTAATGATCCATATAATATAATGATATCATCTAAATTTTTAGAGACGTTACATGATGTCTTTGACACTTGTTTGAGAAACCCTCTTCCTATAGTGGTGAGTAAGTACCCTAATGTATTTCCTGATGATTTTTCATTCTTATCATATAGAGATAGGTAGAGTTTAATATTAACATACTAACTAAGTTGATTCCCATTTCTATATTATCATATCATTTAACTCCATGAGATTTTATAATATATTCTCTTAAATTATATTTAATTTATTAATAGCTAATGATATGTGAAAACTATATTCATAATGAACCATAAAATATAATAACAATACAAAATTTTCATTAAATTGGTGGACTGATTAAGAATATTTAAATTATGAAATTATATATAAAGGGATTAGACCAATATAACATATTGATATTAAAGTCTCAATTTTTAGTAAGGCCTTCATATTCTTAAAAACATATATTCCTAAATAACGATTTTTGTTTCTTTTTGTGAGAAAATTATATAATTAATTATTTCCACTTTTAGAGAATTTATTTCAAAAAATGAACTTCATTTCATAAATTATCATGTAAAAATTAAATTCTAGTGTATTTTTTATAATTTTCATAAAAGATTATTTTTAGCTGAATATTGAAAAATTCGCAATTGTATTGAATGTATTATATTTATTTAAATAATTTAAGAGGTTATATTTTTTTATTTTTCTAAAAGTAACATTAGTTCATTTTATTAATAAGTAATTTTATTTAAGAATTTGGAATTAATTTTAGGTTGTATTTTTCTATAATAAAATTTATACAAAGAAAAATATTTTTCCTGAAAACAACATTTAATTAAATAGTATAGATTTCAATATAAATCAAATTCTACCAATTCATTGAATTGAGTTTGATAAATTGGATTCCATATATGGAATCAACATAATTAGGATTTGGAATAATGGAAACGTTAAAATATTTTTCATAATGAATATTAAAAATAATAAAACATTATTTCCATATAAAAGAAAAAAATGAGTTTTACAGGGCTTAAAGAAAACCGTATACAATTATCCATACTTTTAATACATAAATACTAAATCAATTTAATTTAATATTAAATACATAATATTATTTTCTGTGATAAAATCATATATCATTATAGTCATTGGAAGACCAGACACTAAAACAACCTGTTCAAAAGATAACTATATCAATAATGAATAAGTTCTTTATAAATAATAACTTATTATACATGTCATACATATAACCATTCTTCATATCCTGAATAAAGGAACAATATTAACATGTTATCTAATATGCTCATTAACATTAAATAATATATATATCAATTTAAATTTGAATTCTACATGATAATAAATTGTGTGAGAACATTATATTAGCCTTTAAAAATGATATAATGAAATTTATAGATCATAAACTGAGTAGCTTCATAAATAATTGATGATTATAAGATAAGAATAATAAAGGTATTATATAACATGATCCATGAGAACATAATATTAGCATTACATCATGTCATAAATTTTTGTAATTTTTTTTGAATAGATATAAAAATATAAATTGTTTATCATGGATACTCACCAAGACATTCATACCATGTCAGGAATGTGATAACGATCAATGTACTTTCTATAGTCTTGGGATGGCTTCCACTGGATAGTCTTTTTAGCTTTAGATAACCCCTCTTGAATTGTCTTTTTGGATTAAGATAACCTCATGTGTACCCATTTATCATATAAAACATTAAAATTTTCCCAATGCATAAGTGGGATATATATTTCTAGGCCCACATTTCACATATTTACAAATTGACTCATATTTATTCCATAGGATCTTAAATTCATACATCATAACTTAAACCATGGAAAATAAAATTAGTTTCATCTATATTTTATCATCATAAGCATGAACCGTATTGACAAAGAATAAATATTATATCATTGGATCATATTCCTTATAAAGCATAGATGAAATCAAAAGATTTTATCATTGATAAAAATATCCATTGAAAGATAACAATAATATTTTCCGACTAAAATACCATTTTAATTTTTAAATAGATTTTTAAAAAACCAAAAACTCAAAAATACTAAGGGAATCATTTTCATTGAAATTGAAATTGGAAAATTTAAAATTTACCTTCAAAATATTTAATGGTCATGATAGAAGAATATAATTTCCATACAATTTACATTAAAATAATGATTCTTTTAAAATTTTAGACACAAAGTAAAAAGTTCCTAATATCAAAAATTACAAGTACATTCTTTGAAACCATTATACAGAAAGTAAAAAAGCGGTAAAAATAAATTTAAAAATCAATCAATATTGGTAAAATAATTCTTCAAATCAATTTATAAATTGTCGATAAAGAAGAAAAAATATTTCTAACTGATGATAAAAATAAATTATTTTCTATTTAAAAAAATTATTTTGGTGTGATGATTATATTAAGTTAGGATATTAAATGGAAACATGTATTCTTGGGAAATTACCAGAGGATGGTAAAATGAATTGGATTCATCAGGAAAGGATCATATAATTTCATTCAATGGATATTCCAGAATAAATAATTCCAATTAAAATGAGATTGAAAAAATTATCTTATCTCTAGATTAACTTATATATAAATTGATCTAACATCATGTGTAAAAAATTAATTTTTTTACTATTATATAATATTCATGTTAATACTTATAATTTCATATATGATCCTGTTTGAAAATTTCAACACCTGTTTTTAATAAATCATTATTAAAAATATCTTTTAATGGTTATAACTATTTATTTTTTCATGAAAATATTCATTTGGTGGTTCCAATCCATGTACATTGATCACAATTATTTTATCTCCAAAATATTAAAAATGATATAAATATCACATAAATTTATTTTCTATATACATAGACCCATCAATAATATATAGAGATTGAAAAATTAATTAAAACATTCATGTATACTATAGGTTGTATGTATGTATGAACGTTATTTTCACTATTTGATGGATAGAATGAAAAAAGTTAAATAGTAATTCAATTCCTAAAAGTAATTTTTATATCATATATATATTATATATTTAATAAATTTATCATTAATACCATTCAAGTAATGTATAATGGATGAATGAATCACATCGCTTCATGAAGGTAGTTGTCCAAATGTACACAAGTGTGACATTACCATTTTCAAAAATATGGAAAGGTAAGTAAGAAGATATTATTTAAAATTAAAAAATAACAATAATATGATACATGTAATATATAAACATTATATCCATAATAATAACCATTCATGAATGATGGTGATGTAATATGAATTACATCTCTACAGGGAAGATTTAGTCAACATGAATAAATGAGTGATACATTAACTTACTATTTGATAGAATAGAGGGTGAATAATGGGGGATCCATAATCATAATAAAAATTAGTTTTATTGAAAATATTGAAAATATTATTTTATTATTAATACCATAGAATTAATTTAGGTGGATGAAAAAGTAAATTGAATGAGTTCATGTATGATGACTACATATTATTTAATATTCCTCATTTAGATCCTTTGTTAAGGACCCATGGAATTGTATATCATGAACCCCATAACCTAGAATTAGTGGATAGATACGTTTATAATAGTTTTTTAGGGTTTAGTCTAGATAGATATTCCATTCTGGTTTAATGAATAGAAATTATGGGTTTCATTTTATAATTGGGGGATATAAAAATCGATGACTTATCAAATCCTCATGATCCCATGTAGCTTCTTTCAATTTTAGATTCCCCTAGAGATCATTAACAAGGAAAACATTCTAATTTAATTACACATTATCTCAATGATCCAATGTTTATTACAGTATTCCTAATAGTAAATTTCATTTTCTAATGGTATAACCTCTATAGTTAGGACATGTGAATGAACATTTATTTACTTTTTTTGGGAAAATATTTGGAAAACATAAAGATCATGAGAGATATTCGGTGGAAGAATCTTGTGACAAGTTAGCATCACTACTCAATCTATAATTTTTTATTCTCTAATATACCTAGGTATTTTCATTCCATTATTTACAAATATCATAAGTCTTTAAAATGGAGAAATTCACAAGATAACTTTTTCAACATCTTTTATTTCTATATTTTATTTATGATTTACCATGTAGATTTTATAACAACTATGAGATACCTTGATGTTTTTTTGAATAGATCTGAAATTATCTTCCCATTCTCCATGTAGAATATGCCCTGATGTATTTCCTACTCAGACTTCATCCCATCACATTATATTTATACACTTAATTTCAATGAGGTATTCATAAGGATCCAACTGAATACTCGACTAAAATATATTATTGTAGGAAAACTATATTACATGATGGTGTTAATTGTAACCACAATTTATATAAATAGAAAAATATATAATAATATACTTTAGGGTTTGAATGATTATATATGGCTGGCCATATTTTTTGTGGTTATAAGAAGTACTCAAATACACCTCCCAATCTAGATATTGCCAAAGAATTCACCAGAACATCGAGGTAAACCTTTGATCCCATCCAGATATAGTAGAATGTGGTAAACTATTCATACTAACTAGTTACAAAATTTATATTCTCGTAATAAGACCACTGTAGAATTTTTATCTGATATTAATGAAGATTAATGAGTTCACACGGTGATTGACTGAAACCCAAAGGATGTTTTTTCTGTTAAATGTTTTAGGGAGCCCTATGAAAAAATATGTAATTATGTTTTACCGTTACCATTTTTTTATGGGTTATGGTTGTAAAATCACGATAAACTTATATGCATCATCCATAAATTGATAACATAGTGTGAACAACGATACATACCCTGAAATATCTATAAGTATTTTTTCCAACCATAATTAACCATTAAAATAGCCATACATCTTCATATATTAAGGGAGAATAGAGAATAAAGGAATATGTGATTCATCCAAAAAATCATTCTTCAAATTTGGATTGAATTGGTAAAATAAATAGTTCCTAAAACATACCAATCTATTATTATCACTGTTTAAATTGGAACAAATCATACCTCATTTGGAAATAAAACATCATCCTTCTATAACACTTCAATCAACACGTGGATAGATGGTGGAAGACTCATTTTATCAAGATAATACATCTACTATTTCATCATGATTTATTGATACATCCTCTTAAAATACATGAATTTTGGATCATTCTTTATCCTACTCATAGACACGATTTCTATATATTTTTCAATCATAGAATCTTCCACCTTGTTCACTTTCCTTTGGTGGTAATATATTGAAAACTGAAATTATTTAATCCGATGAATCCATCTTCCCTTTCTCATTTTCATTTATTTTCTATGGAATATATAATTTATGATTTTATTATCATTATAAATGTCAAAACATTCTCTATTGACGTAATGCCTTCATATATTTAATAAAAAATTTATCATAGATTTCTCTAAATCATTATTTAGGTACTTTTGGATAGGAACCATCAATTTTCAGGAAGAATAAAATATTTCCATATCGTTCTAGATGTGGTTTCATACTACTACCATATTAAATGAATTGATAATGATCACAAACCGTCTCCAAAAAATTGTTCTGTAAGTATAATAGCTCTAAATTTATGTCTCTTCGGTTCCGTGAAATTTACCTCACATTAAACAATCCAAATGAACTTGGATCCCATCCATTAGAAAGTGGTGAGTGGATTAGGGTTACATGATGAATTTTGAACAATAAAATTATAATATATATTGAAATTAAGAAAACTAAAAATATTAGTTAGAATGGTTGGTTTGGTCTAGTGTTCAATAACATCCATCTTTTATGGTTCCACTAATATACCATCACATTTGATTATATGACAGAAAAATGATACATTTTTAAATCAAACTTCCTTGATGGTAAATTATTCATAAAAATATTCATTTTTATGGACTTTAGAATAATTTTGATCTGATATTAATTCTATTAATTTATATTTAATTATATAAGAATATCATATATATAAATACTACCACAACTGGTATTGGTAATCTATAAATAATATATTAATTAAATACATGATTATAGTGGGTTAATTTTCATGAAAAAATGAAATAAATATAAATTCATTGTGTCATTACCTTTGATCGATTGTTATATTGTTATTTCTATACCTTTGACCATAAAATTATATTATTCATATTGAATAACAATCTAGGAAAAATATTGAGCTCCACATAATTGATTGATATAATCATCAATATAGGATAGTGGATATTATTTTATATAATGATATTGTTAAGTTCTCCATAATAAATTAATATTATTAGTTTTCCATATCTCATCTTAAAAAAAGAAAAGGTTCTCACCATGGTTCCACACATGGCCAAATAAATCTCTTTTGAAGATTTACATGGAGTTCATTCCTTAATTCCTACAACTCAATTAGGTACATTCTATATAGATTCATTGATATATGTGTAGCACCATGATTTAGTTATTTTAAACACTTAAAATCATGATTTGGTGGAAGACTAAGAAACTCTTCCTAAAAGAAATCATCAAATTCCAATACTATCACTATATCATTGATATTGACTTCGTCACCAAAAATTAGAGATAAACTCTAATTGATAATAAGAATCAAGAAACATATAATGGATGAAATTTCAATTGAATATTAATGTTTATTTTCAACCTAATATATTATCAATAGTTTGAGTGGATTATCTACATTGACGTAACATTAAAAGAAATTCATGTGGGATTTATGTAATTAAGTCTAATACATTCCTAATATAACATAAAATCTAGATACATGGATATTAATGATATTTAAAAAAATCACATTCCCAAAAACATTAATTGTATAAGAATCATAGTATAGAAATATGATCATAAATCAATTAAGGGTTTTCACTAATAACATAACATCTAGTAGTTGAGGTGGTATTCTAATAACCAATGAAAAATTTTCAGGTGTTGTAAGAACCCGGATCTTTGTTTCAGGTATATCTTTCATTTTTTAGAGTTTTTGAGAAAAGAGGGGTTTTTTGAAATTTTTTAAGTACACGCCGTGTACTTTCTGAGTACACGTCGCATACTCCCTTACTATGCCAGGCCGTGTGCTAGCTATGTCTGGGCCACACACATGCTGTGTAACGCCCCGACCCCAGTTACCCAGAGTCGGTGCATTATTACATAACATTGGCATGATCACAAGAAAGATCAAATCTCGAAAGACCGATTGGTTTAGTAGCCTTGGAAACACTAGATATATTCATAAGTTTTACATTACATCATAAAATGAAAAACTACTACAAAACCTTAATGTTTCCACAATCCACACTATTAACCCCTCATAAAATCCCTGCAGGTCATTCATAACTTACTTCTTCACATCCTGGGAAAAATAAAACATAGAAAAGGGGTGAGCTCAAATTCCCAGTAAGGATAACAATATAGCGGAAACTTTCATAAATAAGAATAAACATTTAAGGCAATGTATAACTAAAACAAAAGCCTTTTAAATATTAACTTTCAACATGGTATGGCATAAATAAAATGAAATAATGCCATTTACTTATTCACATGGATATTCTACTAATCGAATAATCACATGCAAAAATCAATAACCACTTTCATAATGTTGAAATTCATAATGCCAGACTATCATAACCACATAGCCAAGGCCTCGTGCCAAGACTACAAATAAGATTTTGTCAAGGCCTTGTACCAAGACACTAGTTTGTCTCATGAGACCTACCGATGCATCGAGGAGCTATAGCGGGCTCCACCCGTCACATATTAAGTCCAATGCATTCCCATATGAAAAGGTTTAAACATAACATAAACATTCATATTAAAACTAGAATATGAAATGTCAATACTTTCACCATAAACTATGAATGGTATAAAAATAGCACATCCACAGTCAAACATATCACAAAACCTTCATTACAATATAGAAGTTTTGTATCATAATAAATCAACTTCAAATATTCTTAAAATCCATTAAAGGCTGTTGACATAGATGAAATCAAAATTCTTTTTAAAGAAATATCTCCTTTTATTTTGAAATAATTTAAGATCCATATAAAATAAAACATTTTCTTTGAAAATATTCTTATAAGCTTGTAAGGGAAGCTTTGAAGATTTTATAACGGCGGAAAATAGCCGCACCCGTCGTTAAAAAAAACATTCTTACCTTAATTCTATCGAAAAGGTTAAAAAGGACCTTGTTTTGAAAACGACCGAAAGATTCCTTTATAAACCACTTATAAATGTCAAAAAGGGTATAAATGAATTTAACTCATATTCTAGTAAATAGTAAAAATGTTTTGAAATTCATTTTTAAGAAACATGGATGTGGATGATAAAGAGATCCCAGTAGATTATTACGTATAAACAACCTTGGATAATGAAGAGGTTGTAAAGTAAACCCTTACCTTGTACTTTTCCTTGGTTGGGGTAGGTTAACCTCCTGTATAATGGTGAAATATTTGTTATTAAATTATACAAGAATCATATATAATAATATGATATCATATATGATCTTTTAACATTGATTTGTTAATAATATCTTAGAATTATCGTCGTTTCGGGTGTTAACTTACTCATTTTCTTTATATGTTTTGTTACATAAGTCATGTTTGTTGTATCATATTCATATCCAGAATGATATTAAGTCCTTAAACATCATTTTTAAATCATTAAATGATAATTATACTTGAATGGATACGATGGAGAATGAATCTCATCGCGTTCGTGGAGACGGTAGTCCGTACGTACGCACGAACGCTACTTCCATTTAATTTTTATTTTAAAAGAATCGAATCCAAATGATACATAGGTATATTACTATTCCAGTATAATATAATATTTTATATATGTTACTTAAGTTCATTAACACCATCCTTTATACGTTCCATGTGTGGTATGAACGAGTCATATCATTTTAAGGGGGCGGTAGTCCGCACTTCCTCAAATGAAATTATCGTATGTATATACAACATGAAACGAATAATGGTATGAAATAAAATGGAATTACAGAAGCATATATATAAAATATATATCATTAATACCATATTTAATTACAGTTCCATCATAATGGCCACCATGAGAGGCGGTAAGATGTATTTGAACAATCATCGTTTCGTGAGGCGTTAGTTTTCCATCCACAGAAACATTATGTTCATCATCCATTAGATGGAGTTGTGTGTATGTGTAGTTTGAATCCTTCTTATAACAACATCCTAGTATATTTAGGATACTGGTTTGTTTACAAAATAAAGGAAATAAAATGAGTTTTGGGGTTGAAGAAGCAAAATAAATGAAAATAATTTAAGAGAAATCGTTACCTTTAATTTAGGTAACTCACTTTGGTTGGAACCAAAGGACTTGTTGAAATGCTTTCTTCCTAAGGGGAAGCTTCAAGGAGGAGGAGAGGGATGTGGGGAGCTTATTTGGGTAGAGTTTGGACGAGCCAAGTGGCTTTAGAGGTGTGAGGAATGAGTAGAAGTGGTCTCCTTTTATAAGGAAGAGGAGGGGCTCTTTAGGAAAGAGTGAAAGTATTACTTTATAATATAATTATATTCGGTTTATAATGGTCCAAAAATAATTTAGGTCGAAGATAAGATGACTCATATTCTAAATAACATCAACCAATAAGAATTGGACAGGTTTTAGATAATATTTTAATCATTATAATATTATTTATTTCAATGATTTATTAATGAGGTAAACATTGCATCATTATTGTGTCATTAATAATTTAACTTATTTGATGTCTAAAAATTATAAATAAAATATCATCATGTAGGAAATCTTTTTATATTTCTAATGAATATTTATAATAGAAAATCCAACATGTATAACCCTATGTAAAAATTGTTCTTCTAAAAGATGTAAGCTTATGCCATTTTTATTTTTATTTTAACTTTATTAATATAATGTGTCCCTACCACATACAAGTGGCTCCAAGGGGTCCCCAAATTGACCCAAGGATGCCCATGGTAGGGTATGTGTCCAAAAATAAGGTTAGGACACGTTTTAGGGTAATTTGTTATTATTATAATATTATTTTTTAACCCTTATTTACCGGATTTACCCTTTAACCATGGTAAATAAAATATTTACCACAGTAACTATTCAAAATGTCTAAAAATAAAAGATACCTATTTACACAATTTGAACATCCTGATTCCAAATATGGAATCCATTTTGCTAAATTCAAAACACAGAAGTGACAGAAATTAATTTAAAATTAATTCCCGCTGTCAAAATAAAAAGCGTGTTTTTAAGAGGTAATAACTATCAAAAGATAGACACTTGTTTATGTTCGGTTTAATTGTAAAATTATGTCCAATGACAAAAATTAAATTAAATGGTAAAAATATATTCTAAATATACTTTAAAAACACTCAAATTAATAATTTATCAATATTAATTATTTTGATTAAAAAAGTTGTTTTTAATTAAAATTTAGTAATTTTCACTATTCATCAAAATATAAAAGTTATTCGAAAAGTACCAAAATTTCACCCTAGGATAATTTCGATATTCCGAATCCAAAAATGAAGTCCATTTTGAAATATAAAATATATATGATTTCAAAAAGTAGGTATTACTATTCACAACGGCTAGTTTAATTAGTTGTGGTGTGTGTTAGAACTCGAGGTTGCGTACAACACACACTATCGATTATTCGAAGGGAAACGTACCGTGGAAGTTTGGGGTGTTACATTCTCCCCTCCTTCAAATAATTGTGTCCTCTCAATTTCTAGGGTATTACTGCATAAAAAGACTCAGGTGGTTCCTCATCATAAGTTTCTCGTGTTCCCACGTTGCCTCTTCCATCTTATTATTTCTCCACAAAACTTTTACCAGACGCGTCGTCCGGTTTCTCAGAACTTGTTCTCTTGTATCAAGAATCCTGACGGGCTCTTCGCAATAAGACAGATCGGGTTCCAGTTCTAATTCCTCATAGATGAGTACATGCGTTGGGCCAGGCATGTATTTTCTCAACAGAGATACGTGGAACACATCGTGAACTTTGGAGAGACTTGGCGGCATTGCCAATCGGTAAGCTACAGCCCCAATTCGTTTTAGAATTTCGAAAGGTCCGATGTACCTGGGACTCAATTTACCTTTCTTACCAAAATGTATGACTCCCTTCCACGGAGATACCTTTTGGAAAACATGATCACCGACTTGAAATTCCAAATCCTTCCTTCGATTATCGGCATAGCTCTTCTGCCTACTTTGAGCTGCTTTGATGTGATTTTGGATTACCTTCACCTTTTCCACCGTTTCCTCCACTAGTTCTGGGCCTACAAGTTTTCTTTCACCAACATCATCCCAACAAGTTGGTGTACGACATCTCTTTCCGTATAACGCTTCATATGGTGCCATTTGAATACTCGAATGGAAGCTATTGTTATATGAAAATTCTACCAGTGGTAAATATTGATCCCACATACCCTGAAAATCAAGTGAGCAAGATCTCAACATGTCTTCTAAGGTCTGAATAGTCCGTTCTGATTGTCCGTCTGTCTGAGGGTGGTAAGCAGTGCTCAAATGAAGTTCAGTATCCAAGGATTTCTGAAGACTTTTCCAGAATCTTGAAGTAAAACGGGGATCACGATCAGAAACAATCGATAGGGGTACTCCATGAAGTCTCACAACATCATTAATATATAGTCTTGCTAGACGTTCCAGGGGTAGATCTTCTCTTATAGCAAGAAAATGTGCTGTCTTGGTAAGACGATCAACAATAACCCATATTGCATCGTTCCTTCTAGGAGTCTTTGGTAGCCCCATGACAAAGTCCATCGTAACATTGTCCCATTTACACTCCGGTATGGGAAGAGGTTGCATGACTCCTCCAGGCTGTTGCCTTCCAGCTTTCACTTGTTGACAAACCATACATCTTGACACAAAATCAGCAATCTCCCTCTTCATGTTGTCCCACCAAAAATGATCCTTCAAATCTATATACATTTTGGTGCTCCCAGGGTGTATAGAGAAATTGGAACTATGAGCATCATCCAGCAATTCCCTTTTTAGATCAGGTATATTGGGAACACAAAGTCTCTTCCCGAATTTCAAAATTCCATCTTCATACACAAAGTCTCTCAATCTCCCATCATTCACAGCTTTAATCTTCTTTTGGAATTCTTCATCATCGGTCTGAGAACTCTTAATCCTTTCTAGTAAATATGGTTTGGCAACCATTTAAAAAAGCATTGATGTTTCACCTTCCCTGGTTATTCCCATGTCCATCTTCACTAGATCCATGAAAATTGGATCCCTTTCAATTCTCATATTGTTCAAAACTCCATGGTCTTTTCTACTCAAAGCATCTGCCACCTTGTTTGCCTTCCCTGGGAGGTAGTGTATCGTACAATCATAATACTTGAGTAATTCAAGCCATCTCCTTTGCCTCATGTTGAGTTCTTTTTGTGAGAATATATACTTCAAACTCTTGTGATCAGTATAAATCTCACATTTTTCACCATAGAGGTAGTGCCTCCATATCTTCAAAGCAAAGATTACAGCTGCTAACTCGAGATCATGAGTAGGATAGTTTTGTTCATGAATTTTCAACTGTCGTGATGCATAGGCAATAACTCTATCATTCTGCATAAGGACACAACCAAGTCCTTTCTTTGATGCATCACTATAAATAACGAACCCATCATTCCCCGATGGTAGAGTCAATATAGGAGCATTGACTAATCTTCTCTTCAGTTCTTCGAAACATTCTTCACACTCTTTTTTCCAAACAAATTTAACCCCTTTATGTGTGAGCTTCGTTAATGGGTTAGCCAATCGGGAAACATTCTGGACGAAACGTGGATAATAACCTGCCAAACCAATAAAACTGCGTACCTCAGTTATACTCGTAGGTGCTGGCCATTCTTGGATTGCCTTGGTCATAGAAGGATCAACAGAGATTCCATCTTTAGAGACAATATGGCCAAGAAAAGAAATCTCCTGAAGCCAGAATTCACACTTGCTAAACTTCCCATATAATTCATGCCTCCTCAGAGTCTTCAAGATAATGCGCAAGTGATTTTCATGATCTTCGTAGGTTTTGGAGTATACCAAGATATCATCAATAAATACCACCACAAATTCATCGAGATACTCCTTGAAAACTCTATTCATCAGATCCATGAATACAGAGGGTTCATTAGTCAATCCAAAAGGCATTACAGTAAACTCGTAATGCCCGTACCTGGTTCGAAATGCTGTCTTCGGAATGTCTTCCTTCTTCACACACAACTGATGGTATCCAGATCGAAGGTCAATCTTTGAAAAGTATTGAGCTCCATGCAGTTGGTCAAATAAATCATCAATATGAGGTAGGGGATACTTGTTCTTTATCGTTATAGCATTGATCTCCCTGTAGTCGATACATAACCTCATAGATCCATCTTTATTTTTAACAAAAAGAACAGGGGCTCCCCATGGAGAAACACTAGGGCGAATAAATCTCTTATTACTCAATTCCTCTAGTTGTTTCTTTAGTTCGACTAACTCTACAGTGGACATTCTATAAGGGGTCTTCGATATAGGTCTTGATCCAGGAATCAAATCAATGGAAAACTCAACTTCTCGTTCTGGAGGATGTCCAGGTAAATCTTCCGGAAATACATCTACAAATTCTTTCACTACAGGTACATCCTCTATTTGAACATTCCTTTCCTCACCGACAGTTATTTCATTCTCTTCCTCCACAATAATTGAATTAAGTTGAGCTACTGGGGGTGGATCTAAATAAGAATTAGGTGGTGATGATTCTGCTCTAAAAATAAGGTGCTCCTTATCATTATCATCAAGAATCGTAACCTCTTTCTTCTTACAATAAATCTTCGCATCATAGTCTGAAAGCCAGTCCATACCGAGGATTATATCAAACTCAATCATAGGTATGACGATGAAATCAGCAGATAATGAAAATTTATGTGCTCTAATGGGGACTGATTCACAAAACATTGTTGCAACGATACTTCCCTTAGGATTTTTAACTGACAACTCCCTTATTAAATCAAATTGGAAATATCTAATTTTCGTAGCAAACTGGGAAGATATGACACAATGCGATGATCCAGAATCAAATAATGCATTTGCTAAACTTGAGGAAACCATTAAATTACCTGCCACCACGTCTTTCGGAGCTTCTACCTCATCAGTAGTGATAGCATAAGCCTGGCCTTGATCCCTTGGCCTTTTCTGAGGTATGTTCTCCTGACGCTTAGGACATGCATTTGCATAATGCCCCATCTCCCTGCAATTGTAGCACTGAACGTTGGTAGCTTCCTTCTTCCCCTTGCAATCATGAGCTTGGTGGCCTTTTTCACCACACTTGTAACAGACTCCCATTCCCTTCAAGCAAGTACCAGGATGTTTCTTCTCGCATTTACCACAAGATGGATATTCAACCTTTCCCTTCTTCCCCTTATTTCCATTCCCAGATTGATCAGCAGGTCTCTTCTTCTCTTTCTTTGCTTTAATGTCATAATACTTAGAGAATTCCTTTTCGGTCTTGATAGCACATGAGACAATGTCTTCGTACGATGAAAAGGATTGTGAGACTAATGCTCGACGGAGAAATGGTTTTAACTCATCAAAGAAACGATCAATATTACTTCTTGGGTAACGAATATAATCACCAGAGTACCTCGCTAACCTTGTAAAGTTAGCCTCATACTTTGTGACATTCTCATCCTCCTTTTGTCTCAGACTCAGAAATTGCCTTTCCATATCTGCTCGATGGTCGCGAGGGAAGTATTTTTCTAAAAATAGATCTTTGAACTCCCACCATTCCATATTTGATACTTCATCATCTTCCTTCGTATTTTGAATCAATTACCACCATTGATCAACATCTCCAGTGAGGCGGTAAACTGCCATGATAACTTTTTCCCTTTCACTCCTACCCAAAGCCTGAAATATTTTCTCTTGGGAAAATATCCATTGCTCAGCTACTAAGGGATTTGTATTCCCATTGAACGTTGGTGGTTGTTGCCTCATGAATCGATCTATCATTGATCCTCCACGCTGCGGATCAGGGTGCTCCATACGGGTAAGGTTATTATTCATAACCTGAGTAAGTTGTCCCAGTATGGTGATTAGCTGATCAGCACCAGTTGCATCACCAGCCCCACTATAATTATCTTGAGAAGGAGGGCAATCCCTACATGGAGTGCGTGCATTGATACGGTTTCCATTTCTTCCACTAGGCGCCATTTCTAAACAATGGCATAAACTAGATCAGTTTATGAATCAAATACATAATCCCATACTTATAAAACACTTAACATAAATTGAACTATTTATGGATATAATCCATAATCATAAGATTGTTTTCTTTGAGGAAGTATATACTCATAATCCCTTCAAAATGATTTGTAAAGAAAATGAGAGTTATCCTAAGCATATCCCCCGGGAGTGTCGTAACCAAGAGTGCAGCAAGGCCCGTTGTCGTGCACCAGTTCCCGTTCGGGTCTATCTCAAAGCGGTGTTTTCGGGTTTTACCCCTAGGTACATCTGTGCCAGAGCCGCCTCTACCTGCTCGTATCCAGACAGGGATGTATTGCTCGGAAAACTCACAAAATCTCTACAATACCAAAATTCTAGGAAGTTCTTCTATATTAATCCTCAAAGTTCATCTTAGGTCTACGTGCTCTAATCAGAGTTTATCTAAATCTAGCTTCCAAGGTTTGTACTAAACTTCCTTTGATACCAACTGTAACGCCCCGACCCCAGTTACCTAGAGTCGGTGCATTATTACATAACATTGGCATGATCACAAGAAAGATCAAATCTCGAAAGACCGATTGGTTTAGTAGCCTTGGAAACACTAGATATATTTATAAGTTTTACATTACATCATAAAATGAAAAACTACTACAACAACATAATGTTTCCACAATCCACACTATTAACCCCTCATAAAATCCCTGTAGGTCAATCATAACTTACTTCTTCACATCCTGGAAAAAAAACATAGAAAAGGGGTGAGCTCAAATGCCCAGTAAGGATAACAATATAGCGGAAACTTTCATAAATAAGAATAAACATTTAAGGCAATGTATAACTAAAACAAAAGCCTTTTAAATATTAACTTTCAACATGGTATGGCATAAATAAAATGAAATAATGCCATTTACTTATTCACATGGATATTCTAATAATCGAATAATCACATGCAAAAATCAATAACCACTTTCATAATGTTGGAATGCATAATGCCAGACTATCATAACCACATAGCCAAGGCCTCGTGCCAAGACTACAAATAAGATTTTGTCAAGGCCTTGTGCCAAGACACTAGTTTGTCTCCTGAGACCTACCGATGCATCGAGGAGCTATAGCGGGCTCCACCCGTCACATATTAAGTCCAATGCATTCCCATATGAAAAGGTTTAAACATAACATAAACATTCATATTAAAACTAGCATATGAAATGTCAATACTTTCACCATAAACTATGAATGGTATAAAAATAGCACATCCACAGTCAAACCTATCACAAAACCTTCAATACAATATAGAAGTTTTGTATCATAATAAATCAACTTCAAATAATCTTAAAATCCATTAAAGGATGTTGACATAGATGAAATCAAAATTCTTTTTAAAGAAATATCTCATTTTATTTTGAAATAATTTAAGATCCATATAAAATAAAACATTTTCTTTGAAAATATTCTTATAAGCTTGTAAGGGAAGCTTTTAAGATTTTATAATGGCGGAAAATAGCCGCACCCGTCGTTAAAAAAAACATTCTTACCTTAATTCTGTCGAAAAGGTTAAAAAGGACCTTGTTTTGAAAACGACCGAAAGATTCCTTTATAAACCACTTATAAAAGTCAAAAAGGGTATAAATGAATTTAAATCATATTCTAGTAAATAGTAAAAATGTTTTGAAATGCATTTTTAAGAAACATGGATGTGGATGATAAAGAGATCCCAGTAGATTATTACGTATAAACAACCTTGGATAATGAAGAGGTTGTAAAGTAAACCCTTACCTTGTACTTTTCCTTGGTTAGGGTAGGTTAACCTCCTGTATAATGGTGAAATATTTGTTATTAAATTATACAAGAATCATATATAATAATATGATATCATATATGATCTTTTAACATTGATTTGTTAATAATATCTTAGAATTATCGTCGTTTCGGGTGTTAACTTACTCATTTTCTTTTTATGTTTTGTTACATAAGTCATGTTTGTTGTATCTTATTCATATCCAGAATGATATCAAGTCCTTAAACATCATTTTTAAATCATTAAATGATAATTATACTTGAATGGATACGATGGAGAATGAATCTCATCGCGTTCGTGGAGACGGTAGTCCGTACGTACGCACGAACGCTACTTCCATTTAATTTTTATTTTAAAAGAATCGAATCCAAATGATACATAGGTATATTACTATTCCAGTATAATATAATATTATATATATGTTAATTAAGTTCATTAACACCATCCTTTATACGTTCCATGTGGGGTATGAACGAGTCATATCATTTTAAGGGGGCGGTAGTCCGCACTTCCTCAAATGAAATTATCGTATGTATATACAACATGAAACGAATAATGGTATGAAATAAAATGGAATTAAAGAAGCTTATATATAAAATATATATCATTAATATCATATTTAATTACAGTGCCATCATAATGGCCACCATGAGAGGCGGTAAGATGTATTTGAACAATCATCGTTTCGTGAGGCGTTAGTTTGCCATCCACAGAAACATTATGTTCATCATCCATTAGATGTAGTTGTGTGTATGTGTAGTTTGAATCCTTCTTATAACAACATACTAGTATATTTAGGATACTGGTGTTGTTACAAAAGAAAGGAAATAAAAAGAGTTTTGGTGTTGAAGAAGCAAAATAAATGAAAATAATTTAAGAGAAATCGTTACCTTTAATTTAGGTAACTCACTTTGGTTGGAACCAAAGGACTTGTTGAAATGCTTTATGGCTAAGGGTAAGCTTCAAGGAGGAGGAGAGGGATGTGGGGAGCTTATTTGGGCAGAGTTTGGACGAGCCATGTGGCTTGAGAGGTGTGAGGAATGAGTAGAAGTGGTCTCCTTTTATAAGGGAGAGGAGGGGCTCTTTAGGAAAGAGTGAAAGTATTACTTTATAATATAATTATATTCGGTTTATAATGGTCCAAAAATCATTGAGGTCTAAGATAAGATGACTAATATTCTAAATAACATCAAACAATAAGAATTGGACAGGTTTTAGATAATATTTTAATCATTATAATATTATTTATTTCAATGATTTATTAATGAGGTAAACATTGCACCATTATTGTGTCATTAATAATTTAACTTATTTGATGTCTAAAAATTATAAATAAAATATCATCATGTAGTAAATCTTTTTAGCTTTCTAATTAATATTTATAATCGAAAATTCAACATTTATAACCCTATGTAAAAATTGTTCTTCTAAAAGATGTAAGCTTATGCCATTTTTATTTTTATTTTAACTTTATTAATATAATGTGTCCCTACCACATACAAGTGGCTCCAAGGGGTCCCCAAATTGACCCAAGGAAGCCCATGGTCGGGTATGTGTCCACCAATAAGGTTAGGACACGTTTTAGGGTAATTTTGTATTATTATAATATTATTTTTTTAACCCTTATTTACCGGATTTACCCTTTAACCATGGTAAATAAAATATTTACCACAGTAACTATTCAAAATGTCTAAAAATAAAAGTTACCTATTTACACAATTTTAACATCCTGATTCCAAATATGGAATCCATTTTCCTAAATTCAAAACACAGAAGTGGCAGAAATTAATTTAAAATTAATTCCCTCTGTCAAAACAAAAAGCGTGTTTTTGAGAGGTAATAACTATCAAAAGATTGACACTTGTTTATGTTCGGTTTAATTGTAAAATTATGTCCAATGACAAAAATTAAATTAAATGGTAAAAATATATTATAAATATACTTTAAAAACACTCAAATTAATAATTTATCAATATTAATTATTTTGATTAAAAAAGTTGTTTTTAATTAAAATTTAGTAATTTTCACTATTCATCAAAATATAAAAGTTATCCGAAAAGTACCAAAATTTCACCCTAGGCAAATTTCGATATTCCGAATCCAAAAATGAAGTCCATTTTGAAATATAAAATATATATGATTTCAAAAAGTAGGTATTACTATTCACAACGGCTAGTTTAATTAGTTGTGGTGTGTGTTAGAACTCGAGGTTGCGTACAACACACGCTATCGATTATTCGAAGGGAAACGTACCGTGGAAGTTTGGGGTGTTACATGGTGTGTAGAGGCAATGTGGAATCCACTTAAAGAGGAGTACGGAAAAATAGAGTACACGCCATGTAACCAAGAAGTACATGCCGTGTATTTTCTTTTTTTTCATTAATCGGACCGGGGACACAAAATAACCCTGTTTTTTGTCTTCTTCTCTGCCTAATTCTGCCCAAAGCGTCCGAGGAGGCTGAATATTCTCCAAGACACTGATCCTTCACTGTATATCCGAATCGAAAACTGTTGGTGCCAATAGAATTGCAACGGTGAGTTCTTGGTTATTATTTGGCCTTGTTTCCTATTTCTTCCACTCGTGTGAGTTATCTGAGTTTGAAAATTTTAGATGTTTTTGTAGATCTACTCCATTCTAGGATGATTCACCGGACGAGGTTCATTTATATCAATTTACGAGGATTGAGGTAGGTGTTTTGTTGCCCTGTGTTGAATGTCTTTGAGTTTTGGTTGCAAAAGTTCCTGATACCCATGTATTGGGTATCCCGGGTTTTGGATTTTGATCCTATTGTTTATTTTCCTTAGACTTCTTGTTAGCTTATGATTAATTGAAACAAATTTATTCTTGGTTTCATTTTTGAGGATCACCCCATGGGTGGTTCATTCCCTAGATTTGGTTGTTTATCACAGTTTGGCTTAGGTTGCCTATGAGGAAAACCTTGTAGAATTGTTTGTCTACATTGTTTTAGATGATTTAATGTATTTCATGCTGTTTATTTGATTTTGATGCATTATATCTATTATAAAATTATTTGTTGAGCTTACATAGGGTTGGTGAAAGTCGATTATGCACGACTAGACTGCTCAGGGATATGTGAACCTGGTGCGGTAGACTAAAGAGGGAATTGACGATTAAGGTATTCCCTAGAGAGTCTGTTATAAATTAGTTTCGTACGCAGGACCTAGAGGAATTGGAATTTTTTCTTCCCAATAGTGTCCTTAATTAACGCACGTATCAAGCCCATAGGAGGAATTATATGTAAGTGCTTCCTCAGAGAGTCTGTAGCTATTATTGCAAGACCATAGGGGAATTGACGGTGAGAGATTCCCAGATGGTATGTGCCTTGTATGATTATTTAACTAGAGGGGTTTACAAGTAGAATCCACCCAGAGAGTCAGTATTATTATTTGATTAGTTGGTTGTGATTATTCCACCAAGCCAAAGAACAAGCTTGGGTTTTTACTATTTGTTGTCTAGGTAGTCTGATGGGATATATTTTGTGTTACTTGTTGGTATTTGATAATATAGATATGTTTTCTAGACTCCTTGGTTGATAATTAATTGATTGTATTAAATTATTAAATAAATGTGAATGGAGATTTGTAGGATTGTTACTTCGGTGTACCTATGTTTCTCTGCTTCATTTATTGCCTTTACATTTTCTATATTTCTCACAGACAGTAGGGCACGTATCTTGTGGTGATTGCCTACTAGGATTAGTCTCACACCCTGTTTGGGTCCTGCTTTTTGGCCCAAACAGGTTATATGGATGCAGGTGTGGAAAGGGATTATGGCCCTTCTACTTCAGGTACATGATTGTTGGTTGGTGCTGGAGAGCATATGGAAGAGCTTAGGCTTGCAATGCTACTGGAGATGCTGTTACTTTTCGTATGTTTGTTTCAGTTGTATTTCAGCATGTTGATTTGTTTATTTCTTTCCATAGATACATGTTCCATACTGCATCATTATTTAATCAAACACTTCTTCTACATTTAGTTTAATTTGTTGTATGTTGTTTACTACTTCAAATATTCTGTATGTTTATTCTTCCTCTATATACTTTACAAAATGAGGGAATAGTTTTCCCACAGACTCACCAAGGCCCTCGCTGCTAGTATGCAGCCTATGGCATTTGGTGAAATGCACTTGAGGTCATGTGACGAACCAGGTATGGGGAACCAGTTATGTGGCCCCATATTCGGGTCATTACAAAGTGGTATCAGAGGAGATTTTCTTTCTTTTATATTGCCTTACTGTATTGCGACAATAGACAGGGATATGAAGGAATGGGTAGATAGTACTTAACTTTGCCCAGGGGTAATTAACCCATGTACAAGAAAAATCTATACTTCCTCGTAATTGCATTTTTAGTCTTTGCAATTGTTACAGTTTATTATATTTCACCATTGGGTGATTCACATGTTTTGTGCTACTACTTTTTATATGATTTTGGTTCTATTTTGTTGCAACCCGATGAGATGAGGGTATGCCATCTCATGCAACATATAGGCACTAGTTAAGAAATAACATGTCATCCATTTTTTCATGTCATCAAGGGTGTAATAGAGAATTCATGATGTTGTGATAGATGCTGTGATATATTATGCATGATGTTGTGATAGTTTCTGTGTTAGAAATATAGCTATGTTGATAGGGTGTTGTTTTTTTTGCAGTTAATTTATCAATGTCACAAAACATTGGTCTTATAGGTGTTATGGGCCCTCGAGGATCAGAATTCGGTGGATCATTGGTTTGTTATGTTGTTTACTTGTTGCATGTGTTGTTGTGATGTCAAGCATTGATTCGACAGGAGTATGGCCCCCCATGGATCAGAATTTGGAACATATATGCTTGTTTTTCAGTGTTTCTAGCGTTCGGTGTAGTTTCTGAGCTACTGCCTAGAAAAACCTAGAATACACGGCGTGTACATTATTAATACACTCCATGTAGTTTTTAAACCGTGTTACTGACTGTGCGAACAGAGACATGGGGTTGTATAAAGTCTTCAAGGATACTCCGTGTATGATAAGTACATGTCGTGTAGTAGTCAACCGTGTACCTGGCCGTGTCACTAACAACACGGGTCGAGGAAGCTCATGTATTACACGCCATGTTTTGTACGAACACGCCGTGTAGCCTTGTTCAATGTACCAGGCCATTTCACGAACTACATGGGTCAGTGTTATCTTACCTTATACATGTCATGTTTGTTCGGAACACACCTCATAAGGGTCAGCCGTGTAGCCAGTCGTCTAACCTGCAACAAGGTTCGCCGAACCATTCAAGTGCACGACGTGCCCGTTGGGAACACGCTGTGTAGTGTCGACCGTGTTTCAGGCTGTGTCTCTAACAACACGGGCCAGGTAAGGCATGTCTAGTGCACACCATGTCATCCCCAACATGTCGTGTTGTCTTCGGCTGGGACAATCCGTGTGACTTAGTTGTGTAGGAGTAACCAGGCAGGGAGAAAAGGGTCATTACACGCCCTGTAGTTTGAGAACACGCCATGTAGTCGGGCTGTTTACACAACCATATATGTCCAAGGTACATTCCCGGGGTAAAATCTCTGGGAACACACCGTGTAGTCCTGTTTTTCCCAATTTTAAAGGTTTTATTTCCCTCCTGTTCCTTTTTACTCTCTTATGTTGCAACTGTGTTGGTCGTTAATAAAGGTGCATTTTGATCTTTCAAAGCTCTGGCACCAAGACGTCCTCCTGTTGCACATCAGGAACCAGGCAGTGACCGTACACCTGATACGGAAGACCGGGGACTACCAGTAGTTTTGACGATTGTTCCGGATATGGCACCTACCGTTATTCCAGACACTGGTGTCGATGCTCAGTTCAGAGAGGGTTTCATGAGATTCATGCAGACCTTCCAGGGAGCTGAGCATCCTGCCCCATCTATGTAAATGATTACGCGAGTTTTTCAGCAGCATCATCCTCCCACTTTTACAGGGGATGGAGGACCTCAGGCTGTAGTGTTTGGTCTAGAAAAATTTCTTTCCATCTTCGAGCATCTGGAGACACCCCCAGACAGAAGGGTGAAGCTCGCAACTTACATGCTGCAAGATTCCTCCAAGAGATGGTGGGACGTAATTTTGTAGGCAAGGCGCCAACAGACTATGGCTTGGGATGTGTTCCATAGTACGTTCTTTGAATACTTCTATCGGGCGATGCTGAGGGCCGATAGATCCAGAGATTTCATGAACCTACAGTAGGGTACTCTTTCGGTTATAGATTATTCCTCCCATTTCCCCGAGTTACATTGATTCACTCCCGTTCTGGGAAATGATGAGCTATTTTTGGCATGGATGTTTCAGGAAGGCCTCAAACCAGAGATCAGATCACAAGTGAACGTCTTCCAGTTGACTTCTATTACTCTGATAGACAAATAGGCAATGATCACCGAACAAAATATGAGGGAGACTAGAGCTATTGACCAAGGCGGTTCAGCATCCAAGGCTGATTCATTTCATACTGAAAGTAGGAAGCGCCACCGAGAGTCTACTTGAGGTGACTCGAGGAAGCGAGGTATTTCTTTTGGTCAACGGGATATTCCTTCTGGCAACCAGGTGGTGTGCTATCAGTGTGGAAAGAGTGGTCATAAGAATCCTTAGTTCCCGAGAGTCCCATTGGAGTGCCGATCTTGTGGCAAGATGGGTCATCTTCATCATTTTTTCAAGGTTCTTCTTCTATCATCTAGTGAAGGAGGATCTATTCCTATTCCTTATACAAGAGAAGGGTTGCCAATTCCGCAGCAGACTGGGGGATGGAGTTCTTCAGGTCATTAAAGCCAGGGAAGAGGCCATGGACGTGGTGTTCAGGCTCAGGGAGGGTCAGCTCAGGGATATCAGGCTGCTACACAGGGCCGCGGTACTGGCCAGATGTTTGCGGTAGAGCAGATTCATCCGGGGCGAGATCCTAGACCTTCCACAGTTATAGGTACGAACTTAGTAGCCTCAGTTTTATCTTTGGCACTTTTCCATACAAGAGCTTCTCATATATTTGTTTTTGTGCACACTGTGGAGATCATTAGACATACTATCCTTACTTCTGAGGATATGATGACACTAGACACTCCCTTGGGACTTTGAACTGCTAGTGTGCGTTAGTGCAAGGAGTGCCCCGCTTGAGGTTTGTGGGTGTCACTTCTTGTGGGATATTTATGTCCAAGAGATGATGGGTTATGATGTCATTCTTGGAATGGACTGGTTAGTTTCCATCCAGGCCTTTGTCGACTGATATTGCCGAAGGGTGAGTTTCACATCACCGGATGGAGGATATTTTCTTCACAAGGGCGAATGGGATGTCTAGGATAGAAGAGATGGAATAGAGCATCATGGGTTGGGCAGTGTTATAGCCCAGATTTCTAGTATATATTTGGATGACTTGGGGTCTTATCAGATAGATTTTCCGCTGGTACTTGATCATTTTCCAGATGTCTTTCCAGACAAATTTTCAGGTTTTCCTATAGAGCGAGAGGCAGACTTCTCTATTGAGCTTGTGCCAGGAGCAGCACCAGTATCGACACCTACTTATAGGATGGTGACGCCTGAGTTGCAAGAGATCAAGAATAGTTGGAGGAGTTACAGGATATGGGTTTCATCTGACCCAGTACTTCTCCTTGGGGTTTGACGGTATTGTTTTCGAAGAAGGCGGATGATACATTATGGGTATACGTGGACTATCAGAAGCTGAACCAGTTGACTGTCAAGAATTGATATCCATTGCCGGGGATTGATGATCTTTTTTATCAGCATAGAGGTGCCATGGTGTTCTTGAAGATCAACATGAGATCCAGATATCATCAGTTTCACATCACACCATCAGATATACATCTTACCGCCTTCCGGAGCAGATCGGTTCTGTACGAGTACTTGGTTATGCCATTCGGTCTCACGAACGCACCAGTAGTTTCCATGGCACTGATGAATAGAGTTTTCCATAATTTCTTGGATTCCTTCGTGGTGGTTTTCGTGGACGATATATTGGTTTACTCTCACAATCGAGACGACCATGCTACCCATCTTGAGATCGTATTGAGTACACTGAGAGAGCATCAGTTATATGCTAAGCTCTCAAAGTACCACTTTTCGATGGATGAGATTCACTTCCTAGGTCATGTCATCTCAGAGGTAGGAGTATCTGTAGACCCTGAAAAGGTGAGAGCTGTTATTAAATGGGAGTAACCGAAGAATGTCTTCGATTTACAGAGTATCTTGGGGATGGCTAGTTATTACAGGTAGTTTATACAGGACATTTCACACATTGTATCACCACTGACATGTCTGACCATGAAGGGGGAGATGTTTTTATTGTCATATCTTTGTTAGTCGTCTTTTCAATAGATGAAGGGGAGGTTGACGTCAGCACCGATACTGGTCTCGTTAGAGTCGGGAAAGGGATATACCTTCTTCAATGATACTTCAGGTATCGGGCTGGGAGTTGTGCTTATGCAGGGGGATGGGGTCATTGCATACGGGTCTCGGCAGGTGAGGCCACACAAGAAGAACTACATGACGCATTATCTGGAGTTGATAGCTGTTGTTTACGCCATACGCAATTGGAGACATTACCTTCTGGGAGATCTCTTTGTGTTTTTCACCAACCAAAAGAGTCTCATGTACATCTTCACCCAGCGTGATCTGAATCTGAGACATCGTAGGTGGGTCGAGTATCTTCAGTCCTTCGACTTTGAGTTTGCATATACGCCTGGGAAGGGAAACACAGTGGCTGATGCGTTGAGCAGGAGAAATCATATTCTGGATGTTCATGAGGCCAGTAGTGAGTGGTAACTCAGGGCTCTACTCTCTGAGATACACTTGGAATTGCATGACAGATAGGGACAGACCTTTCTCTCTTCTATGGCTGTTACCACTACTCTTCTTGATCGGGTGAAGATGAGGTAGCTATCAGATTCAGAGGGCTTAGTCCTTCGGGAGAGTGAGCCAGGAGAGGACCCTCATCCTGGATGGACAGTGGGCGATGATGAGATCTTGTGTTTCCAAGGATGCGTATGGGTTCCAACAGACATACACGATGAGATGATGTGGGATTTTCATTCCTTAGTTTGGGTAGTTCATCCTGGCGTCACCAAGATGTATTTTTATCTACACCACTAGTACTGGTGGCTAGGTATGAAGATAGATGTTGCTGGTTTTGCAATAAGATGTTCAACTTGTCAGTAGGAGAAAGCAGAGCATCTGCAACCAGTAAGACATTTACAACAACTACCCATTCCAGAGAGGAAGTAGAACGATGTCGCGATGGACTTTGTGACCAGATTTCTGATGTCGCCTCGAGGAAATTATGTTTTTTGTGTTGTCTTCGATAGGCTTATAAAGGTTTCTCACTTCTTTCTGATCAAGGAGACCTTCAGTGTTGATGACTGGGATGACTTTACATCTGAGATATTGTATGTCTGCATGGAGTTCTACACTACATTGTTTCAGACAGTGATGCAAGCTTTACTTCTTGGTTATGGCAGGGGATTCAGAGGGATTTGGGTACATAGATACTTTTGAGTACATCATACCATCCCCAAATAGATGGATAGTTTGAGCGTACGATCCGGGTTCATGAGGATATGCTCCGTGATTTCATTTTGGACATTGGCAGTTCTTGGGAGAATCATATCCCCCTTGTGGAGTTCGCCTACAACAACAGTCTTCAGGAGACCATTTAGATGGTACCCTATGAGGCCTTGTACGGTAGGCCATTCCAATCACCTTTGTGCTGGCTGGAGGCAGGAGAGGAAGCTTTTCTAGGACCTCGTCTTGTTCAGGAGACCTTAAGGAAAATAGAGTTGATTCGGAAGAAAATGGCTACAACACAGTCTCGGAAAAATTCTTATGCTGATCAGTGGAGATGACCTATGGAGTTCAAGGTCAGGGATCATATTTTCCTGCATGTCACACCGAGTTTGGGACACAAGAGGATCTTTAGACAGGGTATGCTTTCTGCATGGTACGTCGGGCCGGATGAGGTGTTGGATAGAGTTGGTCTGTTTGCCTATCATTTGTAGTTACCTCAGAAGTATGTGCTAAGCACGACGTCTTTCACGTTTCCCAGCTCTGATGCTACTTTTCAGACCCATCTCATGTCCTTCAACCCGATGAGGTTGAGCTTGAAGAGGATGCATTGTTTGAGGAGCAATCTATCCGGATTGTCGATCGTAGTACGAAGGTTCTCTGTGGGCAGTCTGTTCCTCTTGTATAGTTGCTATGGAAGCACGAGCGAGTATAGGAGGAGAACTAGGAAGGGGAGGCCGAGGTACGACGGAAGTGGATAGAGTTGTTTGGGGTTTCCCCTTCTCCACCTAGATAAAGAAATTTGGGAACAAATTTCTTTAAGGGGGGAAGTTTGTAAGAACCCGGATTTGCGATTCAGTTATGTCTTTCTTATTCCTGATGTTTTTGAGAAAATTGGGGTTTCTGGAAATTTTTGAATTACACGCCACGTACTTTCTGAGTACACACCGTGTACTCCCTTGCCATTCTCGGCCGTGTGCTAGCCATGTCCATGCGCCAAACAGGGTGTGTAGAGGCGATGTGGCGGCCGCTGAAAGCAGAGTACGAAAAAACAGATTATACGCCGTGTACCCTAGAAGTACACGCCGTGTATTTTCTTTTTTATCATTAATCGGACCGGGGTCTCGACTTAACCCTGTTTTCTTCTTCTTTACTACCTATTTCATCCCAGAGTGTCTGAGGAGTCTGAATCTTCTCTGAGCCACTGATCCTTCACTTTTTATCTGAATCGAACACCATAGGTGGAAATAGAATCGCAGCGGTGAGTTCTTGGTTCTTCTTTCGTCTTGTTTCATGTTTCATCTTCTCGGGTGAGTAATCTAAGGTTGAACGTTTTAGACTCTTTTGCAGATCTAATATGTTCTAGGCCGATTCACAGGATGAGGTTCAAGAATATCAATCTACGTGGATCAAGGTAGTTGGTTTGTTTCCCTACATTGAATGTCTTCGGGTTTTGGTTGGAAAAGTATCGGATACCCTTGTATCGGGTATCCCGAGTTTGGGATTTTGATCCTATTGTTTATTTGGCATAGAATACTTGTTAGATTATGATTAATTGATACTAATGTATGCTTGGTTTCATGTGTGATGATCAACCCATGGGTGGTTTTTCCCTTTCTTTGGCTATTTATCACTGTTTGGATTAGGTTTCCTGTGAGGAAAACCATGTAGAATTGTTTGTCTACATTGTTTTATCTGATTTCATGTATTGCATGCTGTTTATATGCTTTTGATGCATTGTAGCTATTATCCAAGTTTTTTTTTGAACTTACATAGTGCTGCTGACAGTCGATTATGCATGACTAGACTACTTAGGGCTATGTGAACATGGTGCGGTAGACTTAAGAGGGAATAGAATATTAAGGGCTTCCCTAGAGAGTATGTTATAAATTAGTTTCATATGGAGGACCTACAAGAATTGGACTTTGTGCTTCCCAAGAGTTTCATTATTTTACACACATTTTGAGACCAAAGGAAGAATTAGATGTAAGTGCTTCCTTAGAGAGTCTGTAGCTATCGTTGCAAGAACATAGTGGAATTGATGGTGAAAGCTTCCCAGAGTGTCTGTTTCATGTATGATTATTTTACTAGAGGGTTCTTCCAGTAAGAGCCACCCAGAGAGTCAGTATTATTATTTGTTTGGTTGGTTGTGACAAGTCCACCAAGATAATGAAAAAGCTTGGGGTTGTACTGCTTGTTGTCTAGGTAGTCTGACGAGATACCTGTTGTTTTACTTGTTGGGCCTTAAGAATATTGAGTTGTTTTCTATACTCCTTGGATGATAATTAAATGATTGTATTAAATTAATAAATAAATGTGAATGGAGATTTTTATGATTGTTACTTCGGTGTACCTCTATTTCCTTATTGCATTTATTTCTTTTAATTTTTCTATATTGCTCACTGACAGTAGGGAACCGATATTGTGGTGATTGCCTACTGGGATTAGTCTCACACCATATTTGGGTCCTGCTTTTCAGCCCAAACAGGTTATATGGTAGCAGGTGTGGATAGAGATTGTGGCCTTTCTACTTCAGGTACATGATTACTGGTAAGAGTTGAAGAGCATAGGACCGAGCTTAGGCTTGCGATGCTGCTGGAGTTTCTGTTACTTTTAGTACCTTGGTTTCAGTTGTATTTCATCCTATTGATTTGTTTACTAATTTCCATAGAAACATGTGACATATTGCATCATTATTTTATCAGTCATTGCTTCTACTTTTAGTTTCAGTTGTTGTATGTTGTTTACTACTTCCACTATTATGTATGTTTGTTCTTCCACTGTATACTTCACCAAACGAGGACATAGTTTTCCCACTGACTCACCAAATCCCTCGTTGCTAGTCAGTAACCTCTAGCATTTGGGAAAACACGCTTGAGATCATGTGGCGAACCAGTTACATGGAACCAGTTACATGGCCCCATATTCGGGTCGTTACAGGTGTAAATTTGTGTGTAGATCTAGAATTATATAAGAAATTAACAATTTTAGAGTTCTTGGTACGTGTAACATTCATCACATCCTTATCATATTCCACATTTAAAATAGTGAGTGCAAGGGATTTCCATTTTCCCATGCGATTGAGAGTTTTTTGACATCTATCCTTATAATGAAACATCCTATTAGTTCACTATTAAGCATAATACCCACACTCCATTTAATATAAATACTATAGTATGGTAGGTTAATTAAGTAGAACTTTTCATCTATATTTAGTTTACTTCATCCTATTAGTTTGGAATTCAATTAGAATATGTGCATCTTTTCTAAAAAAGAAAAATTTACATGTACCTTTAAGATAATTTTATTTATGTATCATTTTACATAATGATAATAATATAAGGCTTTTCTATTTCCATTCATACTTTTTATTGTTATAATTTTATTTGATTTCAATATTTTTTTATTATCAAATCGATGAGATTATTAGGAAACTCCAATATCCATGTCCACTATTATGGAAAATCGAATTTATTTTCCAAGATACTGATAAATCCTATGAATAAAACCTTTTGTAGACTTCATTTTATTAAATTTATTTGTCAATAAATCATATATTATGGTTCATTGATAATACGAGAATCTTACATTACCTTTTTTTAAATGTTTCTTCATAGGTACTAATAGGCTCATGACCCTTCTTCCTTAGCTCAAAAAACTCCTTCTATACAGTTATAAAAAGAATATGGTGAATGTAATTATTGTAAATAACCTTATAAAAATATCCCACTATATATATATATAATTTAATATATTAGAATATAGTTCTTGAAGAGATTAAAACATTGATTTTATTCTCCATCCAAAAGATAGTCACCCAAAATATATTTCTAAATCTCAAAAAAATAGGGAATTGGAAACATAATATTAATGGTACTGATCCTCTAATTAAGAACACGTATAGAAGAAAACCATAGTAATAAGATGGATATTTCAACATTAAGGATTAAATATAATTTTGGACCCTCATTTTCTTATTTGGAAGCTCAGTATGATTCAGGGACTGAGAATGTTGCATAAGAATAACATTAGAGTTTGAATTCTAGCTCCCATTAAATTTGGTTTCATATTTGTTTGATCATTTATTTTTCTTGCCACACATATCACTAAATTTGATCCATTGGGATCTAACCATTTACTAAAAAATAATTGCTTGCAAAATATTAATTATTATGCGAAATATTTCTTTATGAAAAATAATTTATAAGATATCTAAATCAGGGTACCATATTTTGAATATATGAAACCTTAGGTATAACCTAGTTAATAATTAGTCATAATATATTCAAATTATTAATTATAGTTTATAATAGAAATGATTATTATCCCATGTATATCCACATAGAATTTCAAACTAGGTGTGAAGAAAGGGCAAAGTGAGTTGAATTTGTATTATGGATAAGGTATACTTGAAAAGCAATATTTGAGTATATTACCCCCTTAATGAATCTGTGGAAATACCACGTCTACATGTAATAAACAAAATTTATTTTTTTAAGAAATCATCACTCATTTTAATACCAAAACATAGAATACACTATTATATATAGGAATATCCTAATTGTTTTAATTGTTGTTTTCTCATCCTAGTCTCCAAATCTAACTAAAAATTTCCCTGATGCAAACAACAGTGAACCATAATTTTTATAAATAAATATAACATTTTATTATATGAATATTAAATAAAATCATTATAATAAAACCTAGGGACATATTATTATAGTGTTTTTGGAATTAAGGATACATAAAAAACATGTTGAAATTAAATGTACATCATTTGAATGTAAACACATCATAATTAGAACCCTTCTTGAAAATATCATACATAAAACTGTTCTTAATAACCTAGGCAGTTGAAACATAATGAAGGGTGAGCTCATATGCTCAGCATGTCTTAAAAAGGGATATTTCAATCATCATTTAGAAATAACATGAGAATAAAGGGTTTGAGAACATGAGAATAACAATTATAAATCATTCCCAAAAATAATTATATCATAAAAATGAATCATGGAATAACGCTTTGATGTTAATAATAATTGTCTCATTAATGTATCAAAAAACATGAGCCCCGAGAACATAACTTCATCAAAATACCATCTCAAAATTTTTTGGATATGCGTGGGATAATCATAATCATAGAAATATTTTTTGATTTATACTTTTCAAGAAATTCATAACCATTTATTCCGAAGCTAGTCACTCTTGTACCAACATTGGGATTGGGTTAACCACTCGTATACACTCTTTTATTATTGGGATCACCTCTAGAGTACCCTATTTCCAGCCATTGATAACAAAAAATATACCCATTGAAGTTATATAAAATTAAGAATCACCCTATATATAAGAGTCATATGTTATTATAGGATTACTTATCAAATTATTTGACATATATTCATATATATTACATAGGATCATAATAACAAAAAAAAATTCTTATCCTGTGGAAAATTTAATGGTTTTAATTGATATATCATCATCATAAGCATAAATCATCTAGATAAAAAAATGGTATCATTGGGTAATATCCCAATGAAATCATAATTAATATCAATTGATGTTATAATAGAAAAATATTCCTTTAAAATATCATTGGAATATTTCTAGAGATAAATACCATAAAAATAAGTTATATTGAATATTTTAAACTAAAAATATCAAAAACATTATAGAAAACATTTTATTTGAAAATAACCGTAGAAAATTATAATTCACTATACAACCCATTGATCATTCAGGGTGGTGGAAATTTATATTAATTACATGTATCATAAAAATAGCATTCATATATTTAGTAAAAAGACAACATTTCCTTGTTTAGAAAATGATAAGAATCATCATTTGAAAATAAATTACTAAATAATAAAAAATGAGTGAAAATTAATTCCAAAAATAATTTTATTTTATTAAAATATATCTTGATTACATTTCAAATGAAATGTATAATTAAAAAAACTAATCTTCTAACTGAAGAGAGAATTAAATTTAGTTTTCCAAAAAATATTATTTTGGTGTCCTGAGTACTTAATGTGGGGGAAATTAAAGGAAAATTTGTATTATATATAGACAAAAATTTTAGAAGAAAATCGATTTTTTCAATATATAATTCTATAATTTAGTTCAATTAAATTTCATGAATAAACAATCTTGATAAAAATTATATTGAAAAATATATCTGTTACCTCATGTTAGATATGTGTTTAAAGTGATCTATCTTATTGTTTAATAAATTTAATAGTATTATAAATCTACACTAGAATAATATAAATGAGTATAATATCTTATATTATTCACATATAAATTTTTTAAATCCATTTATTAAAATTTATTTATTAAAATCATCATTTCAGGGGGTTAACTATTTTATGTAACATGAGAATCTGGGTTGGGTAGTTTCTTTTCCTGTACATTGATCATGATTCCATCATATATAGAAATATAATAATTAAATAAATATCATATATAATAACTACATATATATATATAAATCTATATTCACCAATAAAAGGTAGATATATTTAAATAAAATAATCCATTAATGGAAAAGTTTGGCTGTACATACGCTTAATCATTGTTTTCAATTTTCGATAAATAAACGAAAATAAATTTATTCAAAAATTAAACTCTACAGAATAATTATTATGAAATATATAAAATATATATTAGTTATATATATCCTTGTGACCATTAATTTAATGTATAAATAAAAAAGGAACCACATCAATTTATGTAAGTGGTTTCCAACACATACACATGTGTGATGTCTCCATTTTCCAAAAACTGGAAGTACGATATAATATTATAATTATCGAAGAATAATAATATAAAAAATATAAATTAAATGTATTTTAACTTTTATAATTACCATCAATTTATGATGTGTATAGATAATGAATATTAATTCTTCATGAAACAGATAGTCCACATGTACGCATGATCGATACATTCACATCCCATATAATTGAAAACAGGTGAATAATTGTGGTTCCATAATTATAATAAAATTTATTTATATTGAGGATACATAATTTTTATTATGATTAATAAAATACAATATGTGAATATTCCACTCATGACCAACATTATTGAATATTAATTAAATAATTTTTAATGTTTTAAGTTGTACTATAGTCAATTTTATCTAATTAGAATCCATGTATCAGATCATTGTTTGTTATATCTCTTCAGAAATATCTAGATTCAAAGTATTTTTTTCTTTACTTCTTATATTCCACAGACAGATGTTAACTCTGAGAGAACCATTCAAAGCATACAATATATGATGAGATATTTTTTTATCGATTTTTAAGGTGTTTGGGATGAACAATATATCACCTTAAAAATTTAGTTTAAATGATTAATAAGATTGATATAATTCTTAACAACTAACATCAAGTATTAAGTAAATTTTGATATATTGTAAATATATTATTTTTAATATGTATTATATAAACTTTCCATTGAATTGGATGTTATGAATAATAATAGTAAATTTTGTGAAATAAATTTTTAATTTTCATAATCAATAAATATGTATTTATTAATGACTTGGAAATAATTCCTTAATTTGTATATAAGTGATTTTTTGCATTATAGATGTATTTTAAAAAAATATGATTTTTATTGAATATTTTTAATGGAAATTATAATGAAATTATAATCTCTTACAAAAATTATTTCATTAGTTAACATCAGTTTTGAATTCATTATATCAAAATTCAATTATTGTGAAATTTTTTTATTTTTCTTAAATGATAGATTTTTTAGTGAATTGTATAAAGTATCTATTTTTCAAATATTTTCATTTATTTTCAATAAATCATGAAATTTGTAATTAGGATTATATTTTTATGTTTCCATAAAGAGAAATATGATTCATTTTATTATTATTAATATAATTTTTTGAATTTGAATCATTAATATTCATGAATTTGAAAGATGTTAATTTTTATTCTAAAAAACTCATTTTTCTAATAAATGGTGTTCATTTTGTTTTATTTACTTATAGTAAAATTAATTTATTATAATTATTTGAAATTGGAACATGATAAATTTATTCCATATTTGGAATATCGAGGATTCTATTTATTAAATAGGTTCATTTTATTTTTTATCATTATAAATTGTCAACATAGTAAATATTTGTTACCTCAATATGGGTAAAATATATAAAACAATGTTAAACCCATGATATAAGGTCTCAACATCATCCCATTATATTCTATTATTTAATTTAATGGGAGATATGTGACTCAAATATTCCCAAATTTGAATATATAGAAATTTAGTTCCATTTTCCATTAATAATGTCCTATAGATTTTTTATGAAATGAAACTTCCAAAATGTCAGATTATTGACATTAATATCTCTAAACTTTTTATGTATATACATAGATGGATAATTTATATTTAAAATATTTACTTTATATGTAATTTTTTTATCCTGGTAAATCACTTTTAATTTTTTTTTGAAACATACTTATTTAATATTCTAACATAACACTGATACAATATTTACTCAAATAATTGAAATATAAAATAAATAAATTTAAAATTTTAATTTACATATAATGTGGATTAATAATTTATTTCCATTAGTTTTTTAGATAAATATGACATATCAAGAATATACTAATGGATTATAATTTAATTCAACAATTTTCTCGACGTGTTTAATATCAACATAAATAAATAATGTCAAAATTGAACTCAATAATACATTATGAGTATACTATTTTGTTAAATTATTTTTAATAAATAAATTCTGAAATAGAAAATGGTGTAAAATATATGGTAAAAAATTTAATCCTTTTTTTATTTAGAGGATAATTTTTACCATATATGTCATATTATAACCCTTTAAAATTGAATTTTATTTCAACCGTTTATGTTATTAATGGTAAAAAAAGTGTTTAATGAAAATGATAATGATTAAAATTAAACAAAAACCTATCCCATTATAATTTTAATAGGATATTTAGATTTTATAATATTTTATATTAAATCGTTATTTATTTTGAATCATTTTTCTTGACAATTTCTTAATTATATTTTAATATTTTTAGTAATTCAAATTGTTTCCTCCTTGTCACTTATAAAAGTAAACCCATCCTATCATTTCATTTCACTATGTTAATACTTATATCTCCAAAAAAACCAATCAAAAAGTCTTTTAATGTTCTCTATTTAATAATTTTATGTTTTTTCTTTATAAAATACCATTAAAGGGATCCATAAAATGGGATCTAAAGAATTCCACTAAATAAGAGGTAATGTATTTACCGACTCTTTAAATTTTATTTATTTTTCAACTTCCTCTAAATATATTGTGCACATACTAAAATAATTAAATCAATATAATTAAAGAACTAAAAATTTAATATTATTATGGGAAAACCATTTTTCTTCTCTTTTATATTATTTTAAATGAAAATATATCACATGTGAATATGTATGGATTACCATTTCCATGTAGTGGTGTAATTTTTTGTAATCACCAAACTACTCGGATGGTTGTAAAAAATAAATTCATGAATAAATATATAAAATTTATGAAATTATTATTCATAAAGTGTTATAATATCATATCTACCTCCTTACTAATAAATAAATTAGAAAATAATAATGTTGCTCGTGCATTTGTGTAGATTAAATCCTCCACAAAGTGATGAGATCGATTTTATCTTTCCTCCATAAAGTGTTGTTTATAATTAAATAAATAAGGAATGTATATTATATACTCATGATACTTTAAATATTTTTTATTATTTACCACTTTCTCTTTACAACTGTCTAAAAATGGAAACAATGTTAATGTGTATGTACAACAAACCATCACCCTAAATGGTGTAATACATATTTATATCAATAAATTATATGGAAAAATATATATATAATTTATATTTATGATATTTATGAAATGATTAAAATTATTTACTTGAGGGACAATTGATTATATTCTATGTCACGAACTACCCTATTGAAATTCTGAATTAAAAAAATATAGTTAACACATTAAAATAACACATTTCAAAAAAAATTAATAATAAACATGTAATTAAATTTAATGAGTGAGTTATATATTATATTATAAAAACAAATATATATTTATAAAAGAGTTATAATAATTTTAATTTTAGTTTAAAAATATTTTAAATTCATTTAATCATGATAAACTCAAGGTAATGGGTTTTAATCTCACATTTATTTCTTTGAGACACATTCCATATTCACCACTTGTTTCTTTCATGTGGTGTATATACTGACCATGAATCTATTTATTCCTGTTATCATGTAAATTATTGTTATTTACATATCCATATATGGTTGTCTCATTCATGAGTTTTTGATTGAAATGTTTTCTATGTTGTAAGATATTTATTTTTCAATCTAATTTAATCAGGATTATTTACGCTTGAATATTCATTGAAGAAATTATCTTACTTATCTAAGGAAAAATAATAATTTTTTCTCCATGATTTATTTTTGGAGAAATCATTTTACATTGTATTTTAATCATTTTAAAAACTAAATATACAGAAATAAGGTTTTTAATGAAAACTGAGTATATATTACTATTTGGTAAGGAATATAATTCTTCCATGCTGATATCCTCATTAAAATTATTTCAGAATTTTTTTTCTTTATTCTCTAATAAATTTTAAAATTATTCTTTACACATTATTGAGATTATAAAAAATTTAAATGATTCCTATTTTTTATGAATAAATTACTTTTGTCTTTTTACTAGAAATGTGATAGGAATATTTTCATTAATGTACACGACATGAATGGAATTTAACAAAATCATGACCACTCAAATATTTGAAGCCTCATTTACATGTTTCCATGGTTATTTTCAATGAAATTTATTTCCTTAACAGTATTATTTAATTATTATAGAGAATTTATTTCAAAATAGAAATTTTATTTTAAATAAGATATATTATCAGGATCTTTTCACGAAATTTTCATCTATGATAACATCTGTTGATAAAAATTATACGTTGCTAGGATGTGAT
This sequence comes from Viscum album, assembly GCA_963277665.1. Lineage (NCBI taxonomy): Eukaryota > Viridiplantae > Streptophyta > Magnoliopsida > Santalales > Viscaceae > Viscum > Viscum album. Next base: position 1,673,041,225 of record OY728120.1, read on the forward strand.
CCAATTATACCATCTTTATTATTTCCATAGATGGGTTGTTATTACTATGATTATATCATTATTTTCCATGGGTTATGATATGATGAAATGGATAAATGATGAAATGTTTATAAAACCCATCTCCTTTCAATGACTTATGTTACAATTATAGAGAAATTTTTTTATGATGTTATGAAAAAAAATAAATGGGTTAAATTTTATGATGGGTAGTTCTAAAATTATATAGCCCTCTTATGTATAGGGTAATTATATATATATCAAAATAAAACCATATGATTCATGTTTATATGACTGGTCCACTATGGGATGCAAGTTGATATGATATATAAACCTTGGGAAATAAGTAATGATTCTTAGATAATAATGATATCATAAATATGTTTTTATGCATGACCCATATTGATTTTACTGTCTCGGTAGTTACCTTCACATATGAAATTATTTTTGGGACGTTGATTGTGCCACATTCTAAGGACATCTTTTAATGATAATGATCTAATATTATATTTCATGATTTATTTGTGATGATTCCTCACTATTTTTATTACTTTATTTGAAATTATAATGTTTTATTTCACGAATCATTATTCGAATTTATTATATATTAGATATAAAAAATTTTCAGTTATGGTAATTATCTCATACCCTTATAATTAACTTATGCTTTCATATGATCATTTATTTCAGATCAGTTAACTGATCTCACCCTTTCCTATGTTTCCTTTCACCATGTTAGGATGAATTATTTTAAGTAGTTTGTTTTATGAATGGTATAAACTGATAAGGAAAATTTGATACTTGATAAAGAATGTAATTAAACAATATGATTATGTTTTTAGTATCTAATGAAACTGTAACATTTTTTTCTGACATTGATCATAATTTTTTATATAGAATATTTATCTATAAAGACACGATACTTAATTATTAAATTTCTGGGTCAATATAGTGGGTATGGAAGAAGGTTTTATTTATTATTTTGAATATATGATTATATAACACCAAGAAAAACTATTGATAATTCTATGTATATGTGAACTTCATAACGTGTTTTTAAGATAGATAATATCTGTTTTTACAAATTATAAATACATATATGGATAATAAAATATTAGGTGGTTTTAGTATATGTATATCTGGGGATATTATACTATAAAATATTTTATTTTGTATATCATGACCATAATTCTATTACAAGATGATTTTTCCCTTAATTTTAACCTAGTCCACAATCCAAGGGGATATGGTTGGGTTAATTAATATTTTCATTACAAATCATTATGAAGGATTTTAATAGATAATGATCAGGGATGGCCTAGGATAAACCAAACGAATCATAAATTGAAAATAAGCCTTCATGATTTACAAATCCTGTGAAATATTTTCCATGATTATGATTATGATTTCTCAGCCCAATAGTTTTTATGTTATTCAATAGCTAGTATCATGAGGAAACAAGTTACTATTGAATGTTATGGGAAATGTGCAGATTCTAAAGAAATGATATGAAGGATAATTTGAAAGATATTTTTATTATTCATAACTAGTTATCACGATATATAATTGAAAAATAATACCAGGACCAACTCTTAGATTATTCAAATAAGAGAAGAATGTTTTTCATTTATAGTTGATGTGGTGCAGGCAATGGACGAAAGGACACTATATTTCCATCATATCTAAAATGTGGATAGATACATGTAGGGTAATTTCTCAATGGAATAGGAAAATGTTTTATCTATGTAAAATAAGGGCTTAGAATATTTAATTACCATAAATATTTGTAGTTAGATTTAGAGATAAAAAATTTTCCATAAGGATTCAATTATAGTTCATTGTCATAAATGTTGATAACATGGGCTTTATATGAGTTAATGACATTTTCTAAAGGATAAATCCTAGACCATGGATGGAACTATCTTATGAAAATTGTTGTGGTGAAAGGATTTAATTTTTGTGTTTGTTGGGATTCAAGAATTTTATTTTAGAATTAATTTTATCAATTTTATTTTGGTTATATGAATCGTGAAATATTGAAATATTATTATGTGGTGTTTTTTAGTTTAGAATATAAAAGAATAAGTTGAAGGATACTAGCTATAAAGAAAATTTATTTAATATGATGGTGGTATTATATTGAAAAATACATTATTAAACGAATGATAACTAGTAATATAATTCTATTATTGAAATAATAATCTTTAGTTAGGATAAATAGATTATTATTAATGGAAACGGGGTAGTAATTATGAACCTTGACCTAACTAGTAATTTGATGAATTGATTATTATGTTATCTTGGATGGAGTTTTAAAAAATTATTTATAGAATACATTAAAAATCATTGATTTTATTTAATGAATGAGGAGAGAGTTAGTTTTCAAAAGTATATATGTTTTCATTTATGTTTAATTTTAATTCATGTAATTACAATGTTATAGGAAAATATTTGATCATGTTAATCACAAATTTGTAATAAGAAATTTAGAGTAGCATTATTTTTTTTAAGAATAATGATATGTAAATTTTAGAATTTTTCAATCCTTATTTAATTTTTTTTATTTTTATTTTGGTTAAACATAATTTGTAATGTTTTTATGGTTAACTACTTATGTAATTATTTATATTTAACATTTGGTAAACATTTTTTTCCTTAAAAACTGATTTATCATACATGATAACATTTGACAAATATTTTTTATAGAAAATATATATATATAACATGAATGAATTTTAATTTATTTATTGATTATACAATCTTCTAAAAGATAATTATAGTGATTCATGATAGAATAATTCATTATGAATATTCATTTCATGGAGTAATATATGGATTGGAAGTTTACTTAAGAACAACCAAAGTATGAAATTGTGCTTATGATATTGAACAAATTCAGGTCGGAAATGATTTTCATATTATCTATCTTGATAGTAAAATAATCTTCAAAAAATTTCATTGGGATCTTGATATTAAATTTTAATATTTTACCTACATTTTCAATGAATTCGTTGTATTTTCACCCATCAATGATTTATAGTTTTGTGGTCATTGACAATCTGATGTCCATGTTCTGTATTACCCCATATTAGTCCTTAGGAATTAGTTTTATAATCCATGTGAGTATTAAAACATCACGAAAATGTTCTTTATATCTGGGGACCAGATTATATTCTAGTTCAACTAAAATTTATGTTTACCAATTTCATTTTTTATAAGAAGTTTATTATCCTTTTATTTGATTTGGGATTCCAATAAAGGTATTTCAAAATATTAATCATTTTATAAATGAGATAAAATTGTTTGGGTGATATAATTTTATAGGGTGTGATAATATAACACCTCAAAAATCATTTTTAATAGAATACCATCTACATTTTTTTAACATGTGATAATGATCATTATGCAAATAATGATAAAAAATATAAATATAAATATTTATATATGACTATTATAAACTATCCATTGATCTTGTAAGTATTAAATTGATTATATTAATTATGAAATAATTATATATCGATGATACATTATATCAAATTATTGATTAATTCATAGGAAATAAAAACACTATTTTTAATGAATTATTTTTATTCTTCAAAACTAAATTTGTTCAAAAATTATTTTAATTGAATTTCATATTTTGGAATGGTTATTATTTTGTTTAACATTCTGAAATTTAATTTTAGATAATGAAATTAATTTCTAAAATAAAAATATTAGAATTCTGTTATTGCATAATTTTTCAATTTTTCTAAAATTACTATTTTTTCAATGAATACGGAAAAAATACAGATTTTATTATTATTGTTATATATTTTAATTAAATAATGTTATATTAAATACCAATTATATTTTTTAATTTACCTTAATATGACACATATTCTATTTGATACATAAAATTCTAATTAGTTCCAATCATAAGTATTCATGATTTTGATATAAATTAATTTTAGGCTAAAGAAAAAATAATTTTAATAATTTTAGGTTTATTAATTTATATTTATAATTATTTATTCCAATTATAGATATTAAATGTTAAGAAATGGATATCATATTTGGAATTAAAAGGTTCAAATTTAATAGATAGGACTATTTTATTTTTTGTCATTATGAATATTAATTGTGGTAAATATTTATCACCTCAGTATGGGTAAAATGGTAAATAAAAGGTTAAACCCAAGATATAACTTCTCAAAATCAACCCAAAAAATGAATTTTTTTCATTGTATGGAATAATTCTAACCCTAGTAATAAAAAATATTAATATTTGAGACTTTTGTGCCAATTTTTATTGATAATGAAACATTTATTATTTTATGTTTTTAAAATTAGATAATGTGACTCTCTTGAAATTAAAATAGATATTATTTATCAAAAAAATATTAAGAGTATATAATAGGTTGTATGTATTTTTTTATCGATAAGTTATTTTTTTATCATGGTATTTTATTTCTAATTTTTAGTGAAAAATAATCACCTTATATTGTAATGAAACAAAAATACATTATTTATTAAATTATTATATTAAATTATAATAAATAATATAATAAAATATTAACATTAATACAATTTGGAAGATTTTTTTATGACATGTGCCAACGAGTCCCACCAGGTATGTAAAAGGATGGGCCACCAAAACCTAAAACCTACCTCCATGTGCTAGGGGTTGGAAACAAGTGTAGAAAAGAAATAAAATAAATGAGATACCTTTTCCTAGTGTACCTATTTTCATTCACCCAACATTCTTTATAAAACACTGAATAAGAATCATAAATAGGGTAACAATATCGAGAGTAAAACCCTGTAGGAAGTAAGTTGAAATGAATAAAAGAATAATATAGTAAACAAAAACCAATGTGAAAATGGGAATAATACAAGTCCAATAAAAAATAATGTCCAAACATAAAAATAATTAGAATAAAGGATTAATAAGAGATTATAACCCATAATCGCATGGCCCAACCACTATATGAAGTCAATTCTCCCATGTAATCATATTCTCCTATAAAATATTTTATGGTCTATCAGTCCTCTTTATAATACATGAATCATGCGGGAAAATCCAACATAGGGGGTGAGTATATACGAACCATTTAGGATGATCTAAAATATGATTTGTATAAATAGAGAGATATAACAATGTTAGTCGGGTCAAACCAATGAAATATATAAATGAAACCTAGAAACAAAAATATTCTCCTAACGAAAACCAAAATGATAGAGAAAGGAGATCTCCATCTCACCACACATCATAGGACAACGAGTATTCTGTTATCTCAAAAGAGGTACATATATGATGCATATTATCTCATGTATCCTTCATGTAAATTATGTGGATGTTCCAGAACCCTCTAATCTGGATCACAGTTGGGGGTTCTATAATATTGTCACATGCCATAGTTCATCAAAGATAGTTACAATCTGTACAAATATGACCAACGTCCTTTCCAATCATGCGGGTCCATTTTGTATGATGAGGACCCATACCCTAGTCAGGAAGGGGGCTCTAATCAGTTGTTAGAGGGCTCACAACTTATTCTGTTATGGTGTTCTTCTTGGTAGTTTTTCTGCCACTCCCATGTTTCATATGGGGTTCCAATTTGTAGGTATAGTACCCACTCTGATTTCTATTAGGGGTTCTAATTAGTAGGTAGAGGAACCATTCCCTAGTATCTCAGGGTGTGCCAATTAGTAGGTAGAGGTCCCACACCATAGTTTCTCAGGGGATTCCACTCAGTATTAAGGGGACCCATTCCCTTGTCCATAAATGGTTTCTACTCAAACAACATTAATGGGTATAGGGATAAGAATCTTTATGCAACAAGGGGTCTTCCACCCCAAAACTTCTCTAATGATCTCACCAAATCACTACTATCCTATATAATCTTCATAAAAAGGTTCTCCCTTATAACATTCCATGTAATTTTTCAAAATCTAAAATGAAGGCTACCATTTATTATATAAATAAAATTTCTCAAGATAGCTTGCTCATTGGACAACACATGAGTCCATATAAAAGATATATTGATGTACGCCACTTTAGAAAGTGGTACATTGTGTTTTAGGGTCCACATGTCCGATAGTCCTACTATGATATTTTTTCATTATCTCTTATTGATAGGACTAAGAGGCCCTTTCACCATACTCAATGTCTAAGCCTACCAAATGGTGTGTTTCTTTCACAGAGGGCTTTCCCACGTGCTAATTATTATTCATGTGATCAGAAATCCCTGACTTATGAATAGACATTATCTGGTAACTTCATGTTACATTGTACTCCCAAAGTATATTTTATGTCCTCTCACATTGGGTCCTAGCCATTTACAATGTCCACATGTCTTATCCACCCAAGATTAGTCATAGAACATGTGGGGCCCAGCCACATGGTGTGTAATACCCAATATCACATGATATCCTTGTATCATAACCAGGGGATAATTACCATGTGTTCTTCCGAGTTATAGGGTGTTTTTTCAGGAATTTTAAGGATTCCATGATTTCAATTCCACGTCTTTCATATCCAACCTCACTATCACAATCCCAACTGGTTGGCTTCCATTAATCAAAGGTTAATGTCTACGACTGTTGATTATCAGCCTTTGGTGGCTGGAAATAATATTTTGATTATCCACAGTGGTCCATCACACATCATATGCACCTCCTACCACCTAACATAATCCCATGTTCTAGAATTATAGAAATCATTACCTTTATCCTCTAATAAATCATGATCCATCAAAAAATCACCATTTGAATCATATTTCACCCAACAGTGTTGAATATAAGGGTTTGATCACACAAAAACATGCCCTGATAAAGTCTAATAGTTACATCGTAGGCCAATGGATAGGAACACGATGATTGATGTGGAAAATCACAATAAAATGGGTGATAAATATCATTGACTAATCATTCTTAACCAATTATTAAAAATTAGGGAATCAAGGGTAAAATCAAGTCATTAAAATAATATAATTAATTAAATAATTTAATTCAGAAATTGTATAATTTGATGGTTAAGAAAAAATAGATAAAAAATAGATGAATATATATCCATTCTCTATATTTAAATAAATGATAGAAACTACAATTGATAAGACCTACATATAAAATAGATTAATCATTGATGAAGAATTCATTCACCTGAGAAGGAGAAGACCTACTATCTCTATTGCCTCTAAATCAACATTGATCTGATCGTCGTTCAACATCTGATTCAAATATGACAAAGATAAATGATCTAATCACCCTCTTAGAAATTTGATGGATTTAGTAGATCACTATTATAAAATAATAAGAAGAATAGATTTATAGAGTATTTTAATTATGTCAAATAATGAAAAAATAAATAAATTATTTAATTATTTTAATAAAATTCACATAAATTCATCTTCCACAACTAGATTACTGGCACTGACCATCCACAGGTCACACCTAGTGAAAAAACCATTTCCCAAAATCTATTGTTGTCACAAATTTCCTATTTGAGGCTCCATTCATTAATAATTTCATTAATCCTAAAAAACTAAATATGTATGATGATGATATATATAATATTTTTCTTATATAAATTCATAGCTCATTGGGCCTTGAAATCTCACGACATATTACCACCGAACTCAAAAAAAAATATCTTAAAAGAATGAAAATTTAAACAAGTACATTACCAAGTAAATATATTATTCCCCCTTCATGGATTTTAATACTTAAAAAGAACAATCCAAAAAATCATGGGGATACAATGACTGCATTTGGATCTCTAACTCTGAGGATCTCTCTAGCATGCTCTCATGTTTACACAAATCATATACTAAGGGAATTATCCATTCTAAAAGGATAATTTATTTTCAATACATGATATCTACTAGTTAATATATAATGTTAGATCTATCCTCAGGGTCTATCTCTCCCTATTCAATGACATTAGTATGATCATACATGAATCTCCTCAGCCGCTTCACATATAAGATGTCATGCACCTCCACCAAATTTGGGGGTTATTCTATGTCTTATGAAACCCCAGAATCCCTCCATTGTATCTGAAATTCACCTTTTAAAATCCAGTATTGCATTCATCGCTACAAAAACATATGAAATAAACATCATGAGTAGAATCTCATGGAAACATTGTCCCCATATTCGAACTCCAAGGGATTATGATAATGTATTACATACGATTTATATCATAACAATGATTTCCTCATCAAATCATTGATCAAATTTCCCTTATCCTTCATCGCCTATAATATATTTGCTCTAGAAAGAGATTCCTCTCCAATATCAGTCTAACAAATTGGTAACTTACAGGGTCTCTCATACAATTCTCTTATTGGTGTTGTTGTGATCAAAGAGTTATTGTTATTATTATAATAAAAAACTAGCAATGGAATGTGATTACCCCATATATAGCCAATTTAATTCAAATAATATATTTTTATATCCTCCAACATCTAGATAGGGCACTCATTCTATCTGTCTGTATGGGGGAGAAACACTATACTCGTCCGAAACAAGGTACCCAATTCCTCATGTAGGACTCTCAAAAACTGTGACACGGATTTTTATTTATGGTCTAAGAAAATCAGCTTTTTTAACACATGGATTCAGGTGATCTATCCAGTTTAAGTCAACTATAAACTCTCCAAATAACTTTTCTACTTGATTGATAGGAATTGTGATGACTAAATGATTCAATCAACAATAACCCAAATCACATTATAGCCTCTCACTAATTACAGAAGCCCTAACAAAATTTCAATGGATAAACTATTCAATTATCACTATGGAATCATAAGAGGATATGAAAAATATACCATAATTTGATGGAATACCTTAAAATTGTCCCATTTTAGATATAGAGTAAGGAACTCAGCAACACTCCCCACCATCCTCGTCAAAAATAATAATAGGAGTTATATATATATAATATATATATCAATATATATAACAAAAGGAGATAAGTGATATTCCCTCATAACCTCCTCTCCTGTCATTACCAAAACCAATTTCCATCCCTAGAAAAGGAGGACATGATCCCCTCCTTCATAAAATCCATATCCCATTTATCATTAGGGTATCTCCTCATGAAGAACCTCATCGTCGATGTCTCCCAACTGAACCTCTCTTAGATGATGAAGATGTGGAGGACTCAACACCATCATCTTAAAAAATGCATCGCCCTCTCCCCCACCATAGTTAGACACAAATATGATAACTAATCAGTCACCTTATCCACATAGAATGAACAAAACATAATGTTGATGAAATATTATACCATTTTCCCTTAACAGAACTATATACTAACTTAAATTCAATATCTTATAAGGAATCCAACCAGTGCCTTTACCATAAGTTAAAATCTCTATGTGTGAAAATTATCCTATGAATATGGTGGTATAAATAAACTAAAAAATTCTCTAGCCCATAAGGTATTTCCCCCACATCATCATAGAGTATACTACTAGTGTCAACTCTTGGTCATGGATGCATATTTCTACTCATTGGGTCACAAATTATTCAACCCATATGATATAAGTGGCAGCCTCTTTATCACAATGTTTCTAAACCTAGTTCTAGACGCATTTCAGTACACTACATACTATTTTCTCCCTGTAGTATTATATACATTGGATAGATAGTAAACCATAGCCTCTACTTCTCAATGGTTCCCTAATACTGATTAGTCCTAGTAAATTTCATCTCTTTCTAGGTTAGGATAGTCAACAATGCTTCATTGTTTGGAGAATACCAGTAATAACCTCATATAGTACCCCCACCATAGAAGGGATACATCCCAACTCTTTCATGACATTTATGGCTCCCTATAATAAAAAAATAAATATTAATTGGGTCCATAGAAAATATATTCTTAGATATAACAATCCCTATGAAGTGACCCCACATATCCAAAATAGGCAATTTGAGAGTTTACAGAAAGGACGGTTCATCAAGTTTATGTCTAGGACCTTCCTTATGTCCTTTTCATGCTATTCATATGACACATAGTGGATTAGTATGTCATTAGTGAAGAAATCCAAAAATCAGCTTATGTATGAATCGAATATCCATCTCATCAAACCCATATACATAGTGTGTAATTTTAATACTAAAATGAATCACTAAGAACACATACTGTCTATAGTGACATCAAAATAACCGGTTTAGAATATCATCCTCATGAACCCTCAACTAGTTATAATAAGACCTAAGATCGACCTTCAAGAACCAAATCATGTATCACAACTAATCGAAGAGGACACCAATTCTATGGATGGGGTACTTTTTAATTATTGTTACACAGTTCTACCAGTGATGATCACATAAAGCTACGAGCATGTGTCTGCCTATTTCATGAAAAAAAACTATAGCTACCCAAGGGGAAACACTGGGTTTGATAAAACCCTTCTATTTTATGTCCTCAATCTTCACCCTTTGATCTAAGTGTTTAGTAACTCTATCTAATATTCTTTAGATGATATTATCATGAACCATTGGTGAAATTTCATGCATAAGTCCATCTCCCACCAAAGTGGATGTCCTGAAGTATCCGCAGAAAATAATTCCAAAAATACTTCACTACATAAGGAATCCATAAGATTTAATAGCCTTATATAATAACTAAAAATCACTCTAACTTATGGTGGATGGGTTATCACCTCAACTCAAACATCCACTCACTAAGCCATGATATCTCTCTCTCCCATAATGGTGAATCACTTCCCATGTGTCCAATAGAATTTGAACCACATGAAATGATGGTCAATTTGGGATCGAGCTATGGAAAAATATTTCATAACCATTAATTAATCATAAGTATTCATCATGGTGACCATGAGGTCCCCAATAAAACACTCTCCACCAAATGATGGGTCGTAGTGCCTTCAAAAAATGGATATCGAAGAATGAATACCATTCAGAACCAATATCAATATCTATTATACTAATGTATCAATGGGGAACTGTATATATCTAACTATTTATATGAAAATAAAGGAGTTAATCTCAAATATATCTAAACATAATTTATAATATGTACAATAAATATAATTCATACCCCATGACATTTCGTGAGCAACATGGTCATAATCCTTAAGGACCTAAAACTGCCTCTAGACCTATCTTCTTTCGTTGTGAGCCTAGCATTGAAGTCTTTGTGGTGTTGGTGGATACAGATCATGACATCACATTTATTTAGATTATCCTCCACTTAAAACCCCACCTGATCATCCACCATCCCCACCTCCTTGGTGCCCATCTATGACACTCTTTGGAGAACCCTAACCATGAAGTTGTCTCTGCCATGGTGGTCCTTCCATGAACTGACCACCCTCCTCAACAGTTCGGGTCAAGAAATCATGTGACATTTGAACATTCACATCATCTGAATAGAATCTCCACTATCTAGGAGGAACTAGTCATCTTTTACAAACCTCCATTGTATGATTGTGTAACTGATATTTTCCATGGAATATCTCCTCTAAAAATATCCAAATCATTGGTGCCTACTATATTCTGCATATGAATGAGAACATTGATTCCCAATGCTTGATCTATTCACATGGAATACCTTATATTGGAATATATCAATCACTATCGCACTCTCTATCACTCCAAAATTTGTGGCAATGAATATGGGACAACATGGGCACAGATGTCTCTAAAGAGGCCCTAATCAATATTCCATGAATCAATGTAATTGTCCAAAAACATGTTTTGGAATTATCGTATAATATTAGATAATTTCATGGAATACCAAAAAACTAAAATACTACCATATTTCAGCTCTATTAGATCCTAAATCTAAACTAATCACAATATCGAGGGTCATTGTTCCTCACAAAATAATATCTTGAAGTTATACCATGATAGAAACATCTTATAATTGATTTGCATTAAAAAACTCCACCAATTCCCATATAATCCATGGAATATAATATATAAAATTTTAATAATATGATTTGTTATGGTCTAATACAACATAAACACTCAAAATTCCAACTCAAGACAATCCTCCATTTCATGGGGATCATGGTCACTACAGAACATCAATATCCATATGTGCGGGAACATTTGGATTTTTTTAACACTGCATGAGTGTCCATCCTTCCATTCTGGTATAATATTTTGCAGGAAATTTTGGGGTACCAATACCTTCCTACATGGAGTAAATATACTATTAGTTTTCTCCTGAAAGAAGGCCACAACACCCACTATATCATGTCCATAATTTTCAATTAGTAACAGGGTTGGCTTTATTTGCAGAGGCATATTTAATGTAATCAAGACATACCATAGTAAGATTATAAGATATATAGGTAGATGATTCATGAAGGAGAATAAAATTAATTAATACTATATGACGTATGTACTAATTTCCATTTAACCAATTTCTTGGTATTCTATGTGAACAAAAAGGTATTAAGAGTCTGGGTGTATGGATACATCAGCCTCAACACTAGTATTAGTTTCCATGGATAGTATGAAACCTTAAAGACACTTTATCACTATTTTATTAAGTTCCCATACAATAAATAGAAAGTTATCATCTCTACATTAACTAATTATGAACCACCATTGATACCACTATATAAAAAAACAACCCAATGAGGTCAACCTAGCTGTTAGAGGTGCAAGCCGTCAAAACCCCGAGCTTAACTCAATATAAAAATGGATGGTTAAAAGTTATAAGATGGAAGAAAATGAATGGGAGTATTTTGGATAGTTTATATTTACCAACACACAAAAAAATTTCCATGAAATAGTTATCAGGAATAATAAAAAGGAATTCAATATCTAGTTCAAAATATTCAATGTAATAACCTCAAGGGAGTAAAATCAGTGTATTATTGAAAACAACCAATGTGTAAAGTAGAAAAATAAATGTTCAAAAAATGAGTTTTAAAAGAAAAATAATAATAATAAAAGATATGTGAAATATCCCACTTCCCAATCTATAAATAAAAACACTATAGTTGGTATATACACATATTTATACTAATTCTCATAATATATCTCCTTTGATCTATCCATCATCTGAATAATACATTTCTCGTTATAGAAAAGTAATTTCATGTGTTAACATGTATATTCCATTTAGGAATCCCTAAATATTGAGGGGAAATATAGATAAATTATATATGTATTCATCTTATTAAAATAAGTGAAATGAAACCCACGAATATATAAAATTTAATAACTGAATCCTAGATGATTGAGAAAGTATATCTCTATCACATATCCTAACCTTGGAAGATTAGTGTACCAATATATCCAAAAGGGTATATATCTAATTCCCAACTACTTCTGTATCTATCTAGGTTAGTATGTAGAAAACCAAAAACTCTTCATTATTCCACATAGTTTATGGGGAATTGTATCAAATAGTGGACTGACAACCATGTGCATCATGGGGGATCTACACTGTAGGTATGTGACCCAATCCCTAGTCCCTTATCGGGGTTCAACTAAGTTGTAATAAGACCCCCACCCAAATCAATCATATTAGGGGTTGGGGGTTCCACCCAGTTGGTAGAGGAACCATGCCATGGAATTTAGTAGGAGCCACATATTAGGTAGATGTCCCACACCCTTGACCATCTAGGGGATTACAAATAGTCAATTAAGGTCCCACACCCACGTCCTCTAGGGGGGGGGGGGTGTTCCAATAATTTAGTAGAGGACTCACAATCATTTTCATCATGGGGTTCCAACTAGTAGGTTGAGGACCCACAACATAGTTCTTCGGGGTTTGCAACTAAAACTAGTTTAAAGAGAATGAAGGAACAAATACATAATTTAAAAGAGGGTTTCAAACTCAGAAATATCTCTAATGATATAACATGATCACTATAAAAATAAAACATCACTTAAATACAAGTCATGCTCATAACATTCATTAACGTATCTCAAATTGCACTATGAAGGCTACCATAATGTTTCATGTTGAAAAAAGTACAGGATTTTATACTAAAGGTCCAAAATTTGATTCTAGATAAAGGATATAAAAAATGTATAATTCTCAAAAAGGGGTTACACAACATTTGTGTGTCCTGCAAAGAATGTGATCCCACTCTACTTTTTCATCATGTTCTCATCTAGATAAAACATAGAGGTCATTTCACCACACATTTCATGTAAATTACCCACACAAAATGAATTAACCACTCAGGGCCTACCCCTGTGCTTTTGGTAATACCATTGTTCATTGTGTCTTAATGTTTACATGGACATATTCTAGATGTTCCCTAGTACTAGAACATGAACATGTATGACCAGAGAACAAGGTCTGTCCTCTAACATAGGGTTCTGAATATGTGCAGCTAGAACATGGCTTAGTAACCAGGTGTAGGTCACATGATATCTGGTTGTATCAAGATGGTGCATGGTCTACAAGTCCACCAAAAGCCTTAATTCCATAGTCGGGGTGTCTACACATGATGGTTTATTCCAAGTCACAAAGCATGTAGTCTGTAATTTTTTAGATTATCACCATTCTGTAATGAGTCTTCATGATGCGACAACACTTTCAGGATCATTGATAGTAGAGCTCCTAAAATCCATTTTTAATGGATCCAAAAATTGATTCCAGTCCTCTGGTACTACGAAATCAGTTCTTTATCACCTATGGTGGTCCATAACACAACCCTTATGCCTCCAAATACACATCATCGTGATAGACACCAAACTTGTGGGAATCATCGCCATCATCCTGTAATAAATCACGATATGTATTTAAATAACCATCCCAATAATCTTTCATACAAATATCATGAATCCATGGATTTGATCATGCTTTAACACAACCTAGGAAAATTTGATACAATACTCCAAAGGCCAATTTATAAGAACATGTAGAAAAATTGGGAAAATACAATAACAAGGGTGATAAATATCACATGGGAAGAGTTCTCATCATATGATTTAAAAAATGTGATTTTAGGGTAAGTTAATTGCATAAAAATAATAAATTGATTAAAAAATATAAATCATCATAGGCTGATTCTAGGGTGGGAATACAAATATCAAAATAAGATAAATATATAACCATGACCAATATTTTAATGAGGGTATGGAAATGCACTAGAAACCCCCTATATCAAAAAGGATCAATTATTAGTTAATAATTCATTCACTTGAAAAGTAAGAGACCCAATTTGTCCACTTCCTCTCTATCCACCATGATATGATTATCATTCATTATTCGATTCTAATTCTCCAGTGACCAATGCCTTGAACATCCACTCAGATATCTCAATTTTTATGAGGATCACCCTTGTAAAATAATCATATGTGTGTATTTATAGATAAATTTAATTAGGATATTTCATAAAACTATTTATTTATTTATTTCAATTAAACGCACTCTCTAATAATCCCTTAGCTAGACACCTGGTCTTGACCAACAATAGGTCATTCTTGGGGTAATCCTTGCATCATGGATTCAACCATGGTCTTTTATTAATGATCAAATCATCCATTAATTATTTATTCCATTATTCTTGAAAAATAACATTCCCATTAAATTAATATAATTTTTTTATAATATTAGATTTGGGATCATCGGGCCTTCAAATCTCATCTCATATCAGTTCCTTTTTATGAAAATATTTCTTACAATTTATATTCATATTCTATCATTTTAGTGGTTACGTTATTTTCAAATTAAATAAAATGTTTCAAAAATGAAATTAATTGCATTACATGAAAATAATATATTAGTAATTTTTTTTAAATATCAATCATTAAAGACTGTAAGGTGGAAAATATATTGTCAAAAATAAAATCAGTTGTCCCTTTATGACCGAATTGATTCATTATAATTAAAAATATAATCCTTTATTATTATAAAAGTTTTTATTGTAGTTAAGGATAAAATGGTTAACAGGGGAGTTAAAAAAATTATAAGGTTTAAAATAAAAAAACCTATATAAATTTATTTTTTTTCCTATTTTGACGTTATAATATTTTTTTTAAAATTTTAATCCATTTGGCTGCTTCTATAATGGTAATGAATCAATTAACTAATATGTTTTTGGAAATTCCATATGTGTATTCTTCATCATTTATAAATGGAAAACCATTATAAATTTTTTAGACCAACTTGAGTTTTATAGGTTGAAAAAATAAACTACGAAATAACATATAAAATTTATTATAGATTAATTGTAGTGTTTTTCTTCAAAAAATACCAATCCAAGTGTCCTTAAGATGATATTTTAAGGAAGTTTACTAATAAATATAGGTAATAATAATTACCAACCCCTTAAAACATAAGAATTCTTCTAAATTATACAACAATGTAATACGAACATTAAAAAAATAATTATAGAATCATAAATAATCTGATATGTCTTTATGAATATGGGGAATCAATGTTTTATCTCTCTTATACCATACAAAAAGGGAAAATGTCTATTGTTTGTTTGAATGGATTGTCATCTCTATATAATGTTGTAATTAAATTTTCATCATCCATTGCATAAATTATTATAAATATGGAAATAATGAATATATATTATATTTATGACATAATTATTCATCTGGATTATAATATCATATCTACCTTCATACCTATCAATCTGTATGAAAATGATAATGTCGCCCATGCATACATGTAGATTACCAGCACCACAAAGTGATGTGATCTATTTTTTGTATCTCTTCACATTAATAGTAATAATAGTATATTAAAATAATTTTTTATAATATATACAAAAATATAATTATTTTATATGTTTATCTATTATTTAACATTCAACCATTTTATGTGAAAAATAATCCAAACAATGTTCATTCGTACATACAATCTACCATCATCATAAATAGTGTAATTTATTTTCCTATCCCCACCATTTTTATATGACCATAAATATATTTATAATGAATAAATACTATATCAATATCATTTTAAAAATTCTAGGGTTGGTGGGACGATGTTAACTGTAAAAGGGCTAGAAATACCATTCAAAAATATTCATGAAAAAACTAAAAAATGATACCATAAAAATGATGATTGTAATAAATATTTATTAATAAATGGGTGTTAAAAAATCATTAGTACATAATATATGATATCATTACTAGATAAATTACTTTATTATATATTTATAATAAATTTAAATTTATTATATGGGATATGAATGTGATTTTGATGAAATTTTAACTCATGTAAAGGGATTTTTAACATAGATTTATTTATGTGAGACAGATATAATATTCACCACCTATTTATTTTATATATCTTATATAATTAAGAAGAATGTATTTTATTATTTTCATAATTCATATTATGTGGATATATATCTATATATTGAATTTCCTTTCATGAATTTTTTATTCTAAAGTTACCAATGTTTTACGGGATGTATGTTTTAATGTCATTTTAATTAGGATTATTTATTCGTATATTTACATTTAATGATTTTTTTTATTCTTATATGATAAATCCATTTCATATTTAATCTCATATGGTTATTTATGGGGAATATATTTTCCACTTTAATTTTACTAACATTATGTATTCAAGAAACAAAAATAATATTTTGATAGAATGAAACCTATGTTTTACAATTTTGTTGGGAATTTTTTCTTCCACGGAAATTTTTAAAAAAAATATGTTTCAAGATATATTTTTGTTAGTATAAAAAAAATTTAAATTAATTTCAACCCATAGTATATTTCAATAAAATAATCAATGGAATTTTCGTTTTTTTTGAAAAAGTTACTTTTTACATTTTTAACAAAAATGTTACAGTAACCGTTGTTTTAACGTACATGGAATAAGAAAAATGTACCACTATCATGGCCACTAATGGAAATGAAGCTTCATTTAAATTTTTAGATGAATCATTTCAATGAAAATGGTCTCCTTAATAATTTCTAATTTTTTTTAGTTATGTGTTTCTTAAATGGAATGAGTATTTTACTCAAGAAAAATTCCATTAATTTTAAAAATGTATTTTCTTCTATGATAAAATAATCTGATATTAATTATATTATACTAGGGATATGATCCAATGATACCATACTTATTATTTTACTATATTTTTAATGATTATGATGATGAGATTCTTATGAAACCTGTTTATTTAATATGGGTTATTATTTGATGAAATTGTGAAATATTTATAAAACCAAAAATATTTTGTGGGTTATGATAGTTTGGAATAATTGAGGTTTTGTGATTTTATGGAACTTGTAAACATGATTTAGATTTTATAATGGCTAGTAATGGGATTATATTTCCCTCTAATGAATTGGTAAATATTTTACCTCTCATGATAAAACTTTGGGATTCATATTGATATTCTTGATCCACTATGGGATGAATGTTAATATACATGATCCAATGTGGTAAAAAGGTGATGATTGTTAATCCATTATAAAATGGGAAATATGATTTGATGTATGGTCAACTGTGATTTTATAGTCTTGGATGTTAACCATGAAATATGGAAGAATTTCTATAAATATGATACATCCATCAACTTATGAAATGTTGTCATTATTATTATCTAAACTTTAGGTTCATGATTGATTTATGATAATTCCTCACTGTTATGATTCATTTATTTTTAAATCACAATGCTTCCATTCCTAACTCTTGTTTATGATCTAGACTGATAAGGTATGAACATTTTATGTTATGGTCATGATCTTATTGAGTTATGATTATCATATTCATTGATATGATAATTAATTAATATCTCCAATGATTAACCATATTATAAATTTGGGTTTATCCATTCTTATGATTCCTTTCAATAAGTAATGAAGAATTGTTTAATGTAGGTAATGTCAAGAAGGGTAAAATATGAGAAGGAAATTATGAAATATGATGAACAATTTAAATTAATAAGTTGTTTATGAATCTAGTATCCAATGAAACTAATCCTTTAATGTTATATCACAGATCAAACTATTATATATTGAATAGTCATATAAAATGAGGTAATATTTAAATATGAAACATCTAAGTCACTATAAAATCATTCTTGTTGTATAATTTGATTACATTAATAAATTTTAATCATCCATTATGATGGGTCCTAGGAAGAACTTCTTCGAATGATGTGTGTATCTCCATCTTGTTAGGATGATGTGAGATAAAGAAATTTATTGGTAATGATATTACTGAGGAAATAGAATATAAATTCATATATATTTAAAATAACAAAATTTAAGAACTTATTCTATAGAAAATATAATCTAAAAATCATTGGAAAAATATTAAATTTAAAGTTTTTCATATGGAGTTCCTATAAGTCGATCCATCCAGTAAAATTATTATATTTGAAAACAAGGGAAGGTTGAACCCTAGGTTGATTAGAACCTTCAAAATTCATTAATGATTAGGGATGGTAGCTTATAGAAAGGTGCCATTATGGAACCTATCATATGTTCATGATGTGTTACTTATCTATATTCTGAATAAGTATATAGCTAAACCTTTAAATGTACAGAACTCAATGTTTTTACTACTTAAGAATGATATCTCATAAGAAAAACAACTTATATAAATCTCATTTCACTACAAAAAAGTTCAAAATGTATAGACTACTCACCATGCAGATGTTATCCGCAGTAATCATAAATTCAAATAATTAACTTGCAAAATATAGGATTTTATGAAAATAATTTATCCACATTTTTTTTAATATATTTAAATTATTTTCCGGGGAAAATATATAATGGTTTTTATAATTTCCCACTCTGACTATAATGACCTATTTCTCTTCAAATAAATTTAAATTTTATAATACCTTATGATACATGGTAACTCAATTCTTAATGTAACATAATAATGTAATACAATACAACCAAGAAAATAAATATGAATAATTAAAAGGAATAACTAAATTTGAAAAATAATGTATAATGGATTTATATAAATTAATGAAAATCAATAATAAGTAATCACTTTTTAGATAAGTTGTTATATGCTTCAAAAATATATTTTCCTCAAAAATTTAATTTTTTTATGAGAAAACTGTATATTTAATTTTTCAAAATTTTGAGAAAACTACTTGAAAAAATGAAAACTAATTTTTATATCACCATGTACAAAATTTTGTTTCTGTCAATTTTTTTTGAAATTTATAAAAATATTGATTTTTCAATGAATAGTTATAAAGATTAATTTTAGTATAAATTTTCATTTCATTTAAAGAATATATAGATTTTATTTTTTAAATTGCTTTAAAAGTAAAAATATTTAATTTATGTTATAGATATTTCAATTTAATACAATAAAATTTATATTATACGGGATTAATATATAAAAAAGATTTATATACCGGGAGTCATTTTTTCTAGAAAAGTAATTTTCATCACATTTTGAGGGTCTAATTTTTATTAAAAATAAACCAATACATTAATTTAATGTTTTCAAATATATTCCATATTTGTAATCATAGTAATTTAAATTTTTTAATAAGGAAATCATAATTTCTAGTGATAAAGAATAACAAAAATATAAAAAATATCTTACTATAGATTAAGAGAATCCATGTTTACAAGGGGTTAAACCAAGGGATAATATTAATTATTCAAATTAAATTTTTGTAAAATAATATTTTTATGTAATATTATAACCTCTTAATATCCCACTTTTACATATATGGAAATTTTTAGGAATTTTTCTAGTGTATGACTTGTTATATTTTAATCTTTTATGAAATTCAAGTGTGTCCTCTCCTGCACTTATAAAAGGAAACCCATCTTTTAACAAATTTACACTATTATAATATTTATATATCATCTTCAACATATGATATTAACTTCTAAAATTCACAATTTATATATTTATGGTCATGGTATTCTGAAATTTTAATTCAATGGGACCTTGTGAAATTATATAGAAGAGTCCTTATAAAGAAGATGTAATCATCATACTCGACCAATTTCAATTTATTTCTTCTTCAATCTCTGCTAATTATTGGGTATTATTCATAAATTTATATATTTATTATCCTTAATATAAAATATAATTATTACTTCACCCCCATATTTCACCCTCTTTTCCATCAATTAGGATGTGTTATCATAGCTTGAGCATAACTCTATAATACTACCTCCACATATCGATACAATTCATTTTCTATCACCTTAATTTATAGGTGGTTATTAAAAATATTTTAATATTTACATTTAATATTTATGATATAATAATTATTTTATAACTATAATTTCATATCTTCTTTCATAACTAACTATTCATTGGAAAACCACAATTTCACTCAAACATATGTGTGGACTACCTCATCCAGAAAGTGAAGTGATTATTTTTTAATTTTAAATCTACATGGATGTTAATAAGAATATATTTATTGAATAATTATAATATATATTATATAATAATTATATTTTTGTGGTTAATTTTTAATTACTATTATTTCATTCTATAAATCAGAAAGTGAAAACATAATTCATGCGTATATATGACTTACAATCAGCATGAATTCTATAATTTATTTTTCATTCTCAATATCTAATTAATAAATATAAATATATATAATGAATATATATGATTTATATATATATATAATTATTGAAATTATGTAGATGATGGAACAATGATCAAACTACCAGTACCAGAACTACCCAACAAAAATTCTCATGAAAAATGAAATAGATAAACACCAAAAATGACAGTGTTAATAATGAATTATTATAAATTGTGCTTTGAAATGTCATTAGTGGATAATATATTATATTATAAGAAAATAAAGTATTTTCTTAATGAATTATATTATATTTAAATTTAAAATACTTTAGGTTAGATAACAATTGATGAAATCTTGTCTTGATGTATAAGATTTGTTTTTCAATATCATTTAATTAGCTTTGATTATAAATGGGTTTACATTTAAGGAAATTATATAATCATTTATTTGATAAAATTTTTAATTTTTACATATTCTAGTTGTTTCGAGATAATACATTAATTCCATAAATTTATCTCACTATATGTTGTAATGAAAAATGTAATAATTGATTTTAGGATAACAAAATTTAAATCTATTATCAGACAAATATTTTTTAATCCATATCTATGTTTTCTAATATTATTTAAAGAATTAATTTGAAAATTTTGACTAGTTTATAAAATTCATCTTTATCCGTGTATTTATTTTATAAATGTTTTCATGGAATCTGCTATTTTTTTCTAAATAAGGTATATATGAATTTTTACAGAAAATTTGAAATGTATAGTTGTTTTTAATTACCAAACATGAATAAGTTTCTTCACCATCATGACAATTCAATTTATAATAAATCCACAACATGTTTACAATGTTATTTTTAAAAAATAAATAAATTTCCATAATATATTGTAAATTTTTAGTCTTCAAATATATTATTTCATAATTGAAATTATAATTTCCTTAAGAAATATTCTAGATATCTTTTAAAGTATTTTTTCATATATGATAATATCCTTGAATGTAATTTTTTTAATTTGGTATATGATATAATGATACAATTTTTAGTTTTTCTCTTGGTGTTTTATAATTATGATGATGGTATATCAAACTAATCCATTTTCTCTTCTACAATTTAAGTTTTGATGATTGTCATTATGGTCTTGTAGCATATATGTGAATGGATTTATAATTATATGGTGGATAGGTAAGTAATTATATATACCTAACATAAATTAAGTGATGAATATTTCTATTTGATATTGAATTGAAAATAAGTGGTTATCCAAATCCCAATAGAGGCCACACTGGTGGTTATTTAAATCTCTAATGAGTCTACATATGAGTTTATCCCATTCCTGAAGCATGTAGATATATAGTTAACATATGAATTATATATTATGAATATCTTGTAGAGTAGAATAGAAATTATATTTCTATTCAATTTATTTTTCTAAACATATAGAAAAAACATATTACATGATATTATGGTAGTCTTATATTCTCATGGATCATGATCTTTAATTATTTTTTTATTCATGTATTATTAACTACTAATATTTATGCAATGATCAATGATTATGGTCTAAGAGATAGTAGTTATGATTTAAAAAATTTAATCTCATGTTATCATGAACATTATGTAATAACTTATGTAATTTTAGAATAAAATTTTGTATGTCTAATTGAGATTAATTGGTTTAATTACTATTAATTATAAGAATATTAAGTGATTATTAATACAAAAGGGGAAAAATTTATTTCAAAACAAATTGGTTATTGATGCATGATATTGTATTATTTTTAATCTATATAGTAATTTAAATATTTTAAAAATAAAATAGTTTTTAGAAATTATATTCTATTATTATATAGTTTAATTATAAAAATAATTTCAAATAATTTAATACATTATGTAATTAAAAGAATGCCTCACCCCTCACCTGTTAAAGTGAATATCATGTTCACATTTCCACAAACCAGTTGACACTCTATATCCACCACTACCAATCCAAATACCCTTAATAACATTCATACCCACGATTTAGAGGTATTATTTTTGTAAAAATAACAACCTTATAGTTTATAAGGTGTACTGTAATGTAGGTTTTCCAAAAAAGATGTACAGTTTAAAAAATATTAGTTTTATTTATTCTTCATCCTCCATAAATCATTATAACAAATTAACTAATAACATAAATATAATTCATTTATGTGGATGTTCGTATGTTAATTTATCAACCATTATATGTCCCCTCTTCCATATAATGGGATACAAAACTGTATGTTGAGTTTATGGTGAACTACCACAATGTGAGACAATGTCATTCGATTCCAATCACCATGTCTCACTGGTGAATATAATGATTTATTTAATATATATAAATATATTTTATTTTAATTACATTATTATTAATTTTAAAATATAATATAACATATTACTTACTGCATTTCTATCCATTAGAAATGATCATGTCCTTCCATCATATATGAAACTTTCCAACACCATAAAGGGATTTGATTCATTATTTATGTCCACTTCATATGGGTATAATATACAAATGAATTAAATTAAATAATATTATATTTAATAGATAATATTAATTTTTAAATGATAAAATAATATATACCTTATTTCCATCATTTTCATGGAGAAATTAAAACATTTCCCATGCATACCTATGAACTATCATCTATATGATTGTAACACAAATCATTTTTAATAGAAAAATTCACAGTTAGGATTAAAAGTATAAATAATTAATTATAATTATAATTATTTCATCATTTTTAATCATGGTATGAAGCGATAATGACCACATTAACAATAATAAATATACCAAATTCATTTTGGACATATGATTCAAATATCATCACAACATCTGATGTGTATGTAAATGATTATAAAATTGTATATAACATTGAGATAAATAAAATAAAAGGAATTACGAAATAGAAATATGTTATTATGAAAGTAAATAATTAAAATAATATAATTAATTAAGAATATAAATAACATATGTGATGATTCAAACTCATCACTGGAATTTACCTATACAACAACCATTATTTTTTTTGTTTGGATTAAATTTTATGAATCCATAAATTATTCAAAGAGACACACAATGTTAGTTTGTTTTGAGAATTTTATTTTTGAAAAACAAATTAAGGAAAGTGGTTTATAAACATCATAAAATATTTACTTATGCATTTAATAGGATATTTTTATGATTGTGATGAAGGGAAATTAATATTTTATGTACATCATGCATGTTATGTTATAAAGACATTGATTATGATGATGGCTGATCTAGATATAACCCATGATGGTGGTTGAGCCTGATATAGCTCATGGTGAAGTATGATCCTAATGTAGCTCTCTAATGCATTGGGTAATTCTTTTTTTATTTATAATGATATGTTGGAATTCAACCTTAATAGTTATTTAAAATTTAAGTATTTTTGTAAGGAATCCTCAAAGGGTTCGATGAAGCGATATCCTAGGGAACCTACATGATTTTTTTTCATTCTAATTAGTTTCCATGTGAATCATTTTATTTCAAAAGGTTTGGTAATGATATTTTGTTTTTGAAGAATTATTTTTACCTTTTTGAGTAAAATTTAACTATTTTAACAAAAAACAATTTTCATGGGTTATCATGTTTTATAGGAAACCATCATTATAATTATTTTTCTTCTTTTATTTATTATAATGTGTTTTTTCAAAAAAAATGCTAATTTAATGATTATTTTAATAATTATTTTGGTCTTATATATTTTAATGTTAAAGGAAACCTATATTTTATGTTCTCATTGTTTTAAAATGGGAAAACAAGTTTTTTATATATATATATTTTGTCCCATACAGAGGTTTTCCTGTATATCCCATGTAATCACAAAAATATTAGGATTTAAGGATGAGTCGGATTAATGAAGATGTCAATATGAATATAATTAATATTTTTCATGAAAATGAAACATTATTAATTTTAATATACATTTGTTGAAAAGAGAATATATGAAGTTGATTTTTCCAAATATTAATTAATTTTTTTATGTAAGACTTATGAACCAATTATAAAACCCCTAAAAATATATTTTTGAAATAATGAAAGTTAATTATTTATTAAAAATTAAACTATGGATTGAATAAAGGTAGTGACTATCAAGAACCGTCCTCCGGGGCTCGTGCCATGACTACCCTGAGCCCGCCATCCATATGGCAGGGGCTGGCGACTAGCACCGAAAGGAATATTACCAAAAACGGGATGGGATTAATTTTAATCTTATACAAACACACGGTCTGAGAACACAAAAAAAATGAATTGTGAACTGTTGTAGTAAAAGTGTACTAAAAGTAAAAAGGCCGAAATTCAAGCCCATATGGAAAATTACAAGAACAACTGAAAAGTAAAAAACAACTAAAAAGGTGAAAATCAACTCCTGGATCATAAACCACATATCCTACCTGAAGGGTAGGTAAAACTCAAGATCATTAGTCCCTACGTCACATTATGCAAAATGGTCCACCTCTAAGCAACGTCCTATCCTGGCTCCCCCATCCTCGATCAATGATGTGTGTCATCTACACAAGACACAATAATGTGTGGGAGAAGCCTGTGCAGGGGTAAGTATAATGATACTCAGTTGGGACCTTGAGACCCCGAAGGTCTCCTAGAGTTCCACAATGAAATACCACAGGGTAACACCAAAAAGGTAAATTACCACACAGGTAATGTACCACATTGCATAACCTCAATCACAATCACAAATAAAAGATAGCTCACATCTGGATTTATTCTTTGGGTATTAATGAGTAACATTCCCATTCACCACGTCGAATGCCTTGGCTATTGGAGAACACCTCTTCTATTGAGCATAGTGGGCCTACCATGCCACATAGAATCATTTCCCACCAACCTTGAATTCCTGAGGTACTCCACCCTGTCACGTAACGTGGGTCTGTCGGTTCACACAGAGCCTCCCTCTCCCACTTTGTTTTGCTATGGTACTCATCCCCATCGCATATCGCAGCCTCTCCCCACCGTAGCCTATTGAGGTACTCATCCCCATCGTGTACAGTGGTCGTCGAGTAACTCTGAGTCGAAAAATTATTAGTTGTTTAGTCTCAGCAAATCACATGGTTCCATAAATAGTGCGCTTGGGAGAACCAATCCCCAATCCCTCAGTCATGTTTCAACCAGCACAAAGTCTTATATGAATTAACCCGATGATCTGTCATATCATAAGCGTTCCAACACAAGAGATGACGCGTCAATCAGATGATCGGTCTGTGCATTATTGGAATTTCAGTGACGAGGGACTGATTATATTTGGGTGTGATCCAACCCAGCCATACTCCAAGATTCACTGAAACACTAATGGAGTATGTCAAAAGGACCATCTCACTCCAAGGGTTCCAATAGCGCATATTGTTTTTCAAACGGGTGTTCGGTTCTCAAGATAAGGTCCATTGAGTGTTTCTGGGCCCATGTCCGGTCTGACCCGGTCTAGGCTGGGCCAAGGTGGACTCGGCCCATAATAGGGGCATCCTTCAAGGGTGTCCCATTCCATGTGGGGTGGTGTCCATCATGGGAGGAGGCCCGGTTCAAGAGAGGCGGGCGGTTGGGGCGACCGCCCACTCAGGCTTCAGCCCGATCCGAGGGTGGCGGCCTACATGGGCGGTGGCCCGGATTGAGGTCGGAGACACGATCCAAGGGAGGAGGCCCGGTCCAGGGGCGGCGGCCTGCTCTGAGGGAGGTGGCCCGGTCCGAGGGCAGCAGCCTGGTTTGAGGATGGTAGCTCGATATAAGGGTTACATCCCTCTTTGACGGTGGCGGCCCAGCTCGATGGTGGCGGCCTTGTGCAAGGGAGGTAGTCGGGTTCAACGGTGGTGGAACAGTCTGAGAGGGCCTCCATATCCAAGGGCGGCTTCCCAGTTCGAGGGTGGTGGCTCCGTGCGAGGGCGGGAGCTTGGTCTGATCCAACACAGGGGGTGTAACCCCCACAGTCTCTCTGATTCCCGAACGGCCTGATGGCCGTTCCGTTTGCGTAGCGGCGGCGCCGCGTGGGCGCCACTCGGTCGTCGTGGAACCTACTAGAGGCAGCTTTGACCTCATCTGCTGCTTCAGCTGCGTCTTCCGTTCGCCGGCGGCGCTGCGGTTGCGCTGCCTCCCTTCCTGTGACTGGTCTTCATGTCGTCCGCCTCCTCTGTTCTCCGTGGCTAATGATCCACGACTGTCCTCTTGGGTTGTGAATCGATGCACTTGTGGTCTTCCATGGAGGCACAAGGATAGAAAGATAGTGAAGGGTTCAGACCAGGTTCTTTAGGATTTTTCCCTCCGCATCACCTCATAAAATGGAGGATAAAATGTGTTTAATAATTTCTTGTATTAAACAACAAACCAAACACCACAATGAAACCCTATGACAACCTCCCGCAAAACGAATGAATCATGGATCAACCCATTAGTCGGTTGACCCATGTTCATCATATAATTTCAAGAACAAGGATGAAAAAAAAATCACTAAAAATATCCCCTACCTCAAAATGTCCACGTTTGAAGGTTGATTGTGTTCTTTGTTCCCGTGATTGGTTCCCAATGATGCAACTTGCACGTCTCCCTTTGGTTCAGTTTCGTCTGTCCCCTCCCGCTGGGTTGACTTCATCTTCTAAGGGTATGGAATCACAATGTTCCTTCAACACTTCACTACTTGGTGAAGCTATCTGATACCCCTTCCCTAAATTCATATATATAGGATAGGGGGAGTGTAAGTAAAGTCATGGGGAAATAATGTGGCTCAATAATTAGGAATCATCCAAATTTCCTCAAAGTCGTCATTCCTTAAGGTTGGAAGGTCAATACATTTAATCTATTGACCCATCACTAGCCCCAACCCTTAATTGTTCTGTTGGAGGTTTATGAAATAAAATTAAAAATAATTTTATTTCATTTCTTTAAAAACCTCACAATACCTAAATTTTTTTCCAGACCTAATACGTTCAAAGTAAATCCTCCCTTAATAGAATCCCGGTGCTACGGATTCATCCATGCCCTCAAATTTTTAATCCGAGTAACAGGTCAAATGTTTGAAAAAAAACTCACGAATTTACTAAATGATACTAAAAAAAAGTTCAGAAATTCATTTCAGGCACACCGGGACTTGGAATCACATGCCGTCAACTTTCGCAAACTCGTAATAATTTTATATAATTGAAAACAAATAAAAGGAAATCCGAGTATTTAAATTTTTCCCACCTTAGAAATTTTCATCCCTGAAATCCACAACATAAACTAAGGAAAAAAATGGGGGTACTGAGCACGAATCAGAGCCTCTGACTCCCATTGATCTCCTAGAGGTTCCCATTCTACCAATGAACGTAAACTGGAGGTATCGGCCACCCACAAAGGACCCGATCTTGTTGATCCTCAGTCTCTAATGGATCCTCCGTAAACGTCACCCCATTATCTAAGTCTATATCATCATGTTCGATGATGTGAAATGGGTTGGTCATGTTTCTCCTCAACTGGGATACGTGGAAGACATCATGCACCTTCTCCAGCTGCAGTGGAAGTGCCAATAGGTATGCCACCTCACCTACCCTTTGAAGTATTAGAAATGGACCGATAAACATCAGTGATAACATTCAGCCTCATCCAAATATCGGTAGTCTCTATCGAGGAGATACTCTCATGAGAACGTGGTCCCCGTCATGGAACTCCAAAGGTCGACATCTTCTATCAGCATATAAATTATGTCTTCCCTGTGCGGTCTTCGTCTGCTCCTGGATAATCAAAACCTTCTCAGAGTTAGCCCATACCCACTCTAGACCCTTATATGTTGACTCCCCTGGGTCTTTCCATCACAGGGGTGATCTACATGGTCGATCATACAAGGCATCGATTAGTGCCATACCGATGGTGGAGTGATAACTATTGTAGTATGCGAACACCACCAATAGAAAGTGATCCTCCCAAATATGGAAAAAATCTAGGACGCATGCATGAAGAATGTCCTTTAGCATCTGAATTGTCCGCTCCATATGACCATCCATATGAGGATGAATGGCGATGCTCAAATGTAGCTGAGTCCTGAACGCCTCCTTCAGTCCTTTCACCAATAGGGATGTAAAATGTGCATTATTGTCCGAGAATATTGTCGATGGCACGTCATGATGTTGCACAATCTCTTGTACGTAGAGGCGTCCCAAGACCTCTACTAATCCCCGCTCTCGGATAGGTAAGAAGTGGGCCGACATAGTGAGTCTGTCAAGGATCACACATATGGAATCATGTCCACTAGACGTATGTGGAATCCCAGCCACAAAGTCCATTGATATTAATTCTCACTTCCTCTCTGGCACCTCTAGTTGGTGAGCTAAGCCTGCTGGAACCTGATACTCGACCTTCACATGTTGACAATTGAGGCATCGTGAAACAAAATCTTCCACTGCCTTATTCTTCCCTGGCCACCAATGATGACGCCAGAGGTCCTGATACATCTTCGCCACACCATGATGTACCGCCAGAGGGGATGTATGGAACTCCCTCAACACCTCCTACCGTAGAACCACAAGTACCAAGATACTTCCTATGAAGAGGACTATGAGCTCACCACCTTTAGAAAATCCTTCAGGTGCATGCCCTGAGGATATATGATCACATAGAGCCTCGTAGTCAGTGTCCCCAATATGTGCCTCCCTGACTCGCTGAAGGAGTGGGGAGTGACAGTTGTAGAATGAAGGTATGCAACTCCATCTCTATCCACAACGGATAACTGCAACGCGGCTAGCTACTCTGTCACCTCATCCAGCAACTGCAGACCAGACATCTTGGTGAGTGAATCTTCTACCATGCTCCCCTTCCTAGGAGTATCGACTCTCTCAATGTAATCGTCCTGGATGAACTCTAGCCCTTTTCGTTGTCTTAGGTTCATGTCCTTATTAGAGAAGATATAACTTAGACTTTTGTTATCAGAGTAGACTGGAAAATGTTCACCAATCATGTAATGTTGCTAAATCTTCTTGTAAAATACCACTACTGAAAAATCTAGGTCATGGGTAGTGTAGTTTTTCTCATGATGTCTCAACTATCGTGAAATTTCAGCGATCACTTCTCACTCTGTCATTAGGAAAAATACATTCCCAGTCCCTAATGTGTCGCAGTACACTACATACCAAACTCCCTCTTCTAGCAGCCTCAAGATGGAGGAACTCGTCATTCTTTACCTCAACTCCTGGAAACACTATTGGCATCTCTACGTCTAAAGGATAGGTTGCCCCTTCATTATCAAACCTGGAAAGGGTGCTGCAACTCTAGAAAAGTCAGGCATTAATCTCCTATGTTATCCATCCAACCTTAGAAAACTCTGCACCTCCATCATTCTCATGGGTGGCTCCGAAGCTATAATAACCACTATCTTTTTGGATCCACTACAACTCCAGCCTCTGAGATAACGTGTCCTAGAATGTGGACCTCTCGTATCCATAACTATCACTTCAAGAGCTTACGATAAAGATGGGGATCTCGAAGTGTATCCAGAAATATATGTAGTTGAAAGGCATTATCCTCCTCCATTGCCGAGTATATCAAGATTTCATCGATGAACACCACAACAAAGAGATCGAGGAATGGCTGAATGATCATGTTCATGAGTCCCATGAACACTGCTGGGGTGTTGGTCACACTGAAAGGCATAACCAAGAACTCATAATTGCCATAACAACATCTGAAGGTCATCTTCTCCAAATCCTCATCTTGTATCGTCTGCTGATGATAGCCTGATCGAAGGACTATATTCGAAAACCAGTGTGCTCCCTTCAACTGATCGAAAATACCATCAATCCATAGGAGTGGATACTTGTTCATAACGATCACCTGGTTTAGGCGTCGATAGTCCACACAGATTATCAAACTCCTATCTTCCTTCATGGTGAAAAAAATTAGTGATACCCATGGAGAAACACTGGGTCTTATGAACCCCTTTCCCGGAATGTCCTCCAACTGTACACGTAATTCAAAAAGCTCCGTGGGGATCCATATGATATTATTTCTTAGATATCGGTGTCATCCTGAGGTACTGGTTGATATAAAAGTATACCTATCTACATGGAGGTAGCCATAGAAAATTATCCGGAATGACACTGGCATACAGGTACACCACTACAGGGTAGCTCGGACCCTCAACACAAATAGCTCTTTGGGTAAAGCTACAAACGGATAAGTAATCTATTACACCCTATTCTGGGTAAGTCCATCATGTGCTATAAAGGTTCCCTTCTCGCCGGTGAAGCAATACATGGTCCCGTCTGTGTAGACACACCACAATTTGTGCCCAATACATTCAATTAGAGCATAGACTTCGGATAACTAGTCCATACCCAAGATGATGTCGTAAGGCCTCGACGCCACTACTAGGAGATACCATGTGAAGCACTCACCTCCTAGATTAAGCTCACACTCCCAGTACCAGTGTGTAATTGTCAAATCCACTCTCGTAGGAGTCTCTATCCATTAGGATTGAGCCAACAACTATATAGGAATCTCTGAGATACTAACAAGGGTCGTGGAAATAAAAGATTAACTCTAAAGAGTGTCTATATGAACTTCTGCTAAGGATGAGTAGACACAGATCATACTCCTAATAATCTCTGAAGCACCGTCGTCATTGGTCTCAGCTTCTTGGAGCTGATATCGTCTATGTCCTTCTGCTCCCTGTGGTCGGGGTGGATAACCTAGTGGTGGTGGTGTTAGAATCTCTAAATGCCACCCACCGCCTTTTGCACGACCATCTCCTCTTCCACATTCACCACCCTGCATACATCCAAGCATGAACCTATTAATATACCTCGGTGGTCCCTCGATCATCTGCTGGTCGTCAGTATAGTGGGTTTTGTAGTCGCGAGCCATATGACCCTGCCCACTGCACGTGTACTACTGTGTGTCGCTCACCTGTCTTCTTCTCCCTTGTGAGCATCGCACCTTTGACCCTGTGTCCTGGAGTCTTCCACCAGAAGGTATAGAATGCTTGGACCTCTGTTTCATCTGCCTAATAACTCCTGCATATGACTCAGCTACCTATTTTCATGTTGTATCTCTCCTTTTCGGTGCATTCTTATTTAGAAAGCTCTCCAGCAAAAGTTCATGCTCAAGCACCCCAGCCTGCGTCGGAATGCTAAGTGATACCATTGATGATATGATATTCCATCGGAGACCCTGCTCAAATTACCGAGCTCTAAAAAAGGGACTCGTACCATGTAGGTAGAGTAGCGGGAGAGATCAGTTAACCTCACAGAGTACTGTGCCAATTTCATGCTGCCCTACTCTAAGTGAAGCAACTCATGTTTACACACAAACTGTAAGGACACTAGGACAAAATCTTATCTAAAAAGGCCCTCAAAGTCTGCCCAAATGAGGGTCACCTCAGTGTGTATCTGGAAAATCAGGCTCTACCATATCCCTACTGCTGACTGAAAATAGCTGTCTTACAGGATCAACATAAAATCAGCCGGTGTCCCAACTAAGCAAAAAACTCATTCCACAGCCTCCAGCTTGTCCTCATCCACTTGCTGGTCCATCTCTCCTAGGAACCTCAGAGGCCTATACTGATGGAACTCATGTAATGTTCTCAGTTGGTGTGTACCCTCTGCTGTTGGGACTGGTGGCAACGACTTTCCAAAGGGAAATGGTGTTTCTGGTACACCAACTGAAGGTTCCAATGTTGTAAGGTGGCCCTACACCAAGGCCTCATCACTTAGTGGGCTGTCATCATGTAATATCCCTGGAAACCTGGGTGGCTGTCTTTCTGGAGGCATCCTGAAAATAAATAGGTGTTCCATGGTTTAATGTTTTACATATTGAGATGACTGAAGAAAAAAAGTAAATACTTTTCAAAACACACGCAATCAGTTTTTTCGCGCGCTGAGATGGATATCAGAACTCAAGGTCTTAGTATATGGATTTTGTTTCCGCCACACCAACACTGGACTCCCCAAACTGAAAACCACACTCATAACACATACCACTATTGGCACGTAGAAATTATTAGAGTCTTAGATCTTGTGTAGAACCAAACCCTTATTATACCACTTTGTAATGACCCGTCCCCTGGGGCCCTTCCTATGACTAGCCCCAAACCAACCTTCCATAGGCAAAGGGATGGAGACTAACACCGAAAGGTGTATTCCCAGAAACAGGGAGGAATTTACTTAAAAAATGTACAAACACACATTCCGAGAACACAATAATAAGAAACTATAAATTAAACTGATATAGTAAAATTGCACTGAAAGCGAAGGGGCATGAATACTAGCCCACTGGAAAAGTTCATGTACAACGAAAAATTACAATGCAACTAAAAATGTGAAATGAAGCTCTTGGATCATCCACCATAGATCCTACCTGATGGTTAGGTATAACTCACTATCAGTATTCCATGCGTCACATCACGCAAAATGGTCCACCTCTGAGCACCGTCCAATCCTGGCTCTCTCATCCTTGATCATTGTTGTATGTCATCTGCACAGGACACAACAAGGTGAGGGAAAAGATCATGCAGTGGTGAGTATAGTGGTACTCAGTCGGGACCTAGATATCCTGATGGTCTTCAAGAGGCCCACAAAGAAAAACCACAGGGTAACAAAATGACGGTAAAGTACCACATATCATAACCTCAATCACATTCACGAAGAAAATATAGCTCACACTAGGATTTATTATAGGTGTAGAAACGAGTAACATACCCAGTCACAACGTCGTACACCTCGTCTACTAGAGAACTCCTCCTCAATGGAGTATATTGTGCCTACCGTGTCACACAGAGGCGCTTCCCACAATCCATGAACGATTGAGGTACTTCTCCCGATCGTGTACCATTGGTCTTCCAGGTCACACAGAGTCGTCGTCCCCCACCGTGTTATTCAAAGGTACTCCTCCCCATCACGTACCATGACCGCTCCCCACTATGACCTACTGAGGTACCCCTCCCCATCGCATACCATGGCCGTCGAGTCACTCTATGTCCAAAAGTTAGCAGTCATCAGGTCTCAGCCAGTCGCAAGTTTCCGTACATAGTGCACATGGTAGAACCGCTCCCCAAGCCATCTGTCGTATTTCTACCAGAAAGAGGTCTCATATGAAGTAACCCAATGATCGTCCATGTAATAATGGTTCCAACACAACATATGGGGTGTCAATCAGACGACTTGTCAGTATGTTATTGTCATTTCAGTGAAGAGGTCCTGGTTATATTCAGGTACATTCCAGCCCGGATGTACTCCATGTTTCTCTCAAACTCTAATGGATTAAGTCAAAAGTTCTTCCTCACTCCAAGTGTCCCAATTCCACATTTGGTTTTTCAAACTGGAATTCAGTACACAAGATAATGTCCTTTCAGTGTTTTTTGGCCCGATTGGGCCTGGTTCCGGTCGACCTGGTCAGACCAACCCGGCCCAAGCCGGTCCGGGTTTTGACAAGGTGGACTCGGCCCACTGGGCTGATGTACAGTCCGGCCCGCAATAGGGGTGGCCCGACATACGTGGGGCGGATGCCCGCTATGGCAGTGGCTCACTAGAGAGGTATCCCACTAGGGTGGTGGCCCACTGGGGAGGCGGCACACTCATTTCGCCGCATGCATGGGAGGTGTCTCAGTCCAATAGCGGTAGCCTGGCTCGAGGGCGACAACCCACTCAGAGGTCGGCGGCCAGGTTCATGGGTGGCGACCTGGTCCGAGGGCGGCAGCCTGCTCCGAGGGTGACAGTCGGTACTGAGGGCGGTGGCCCACTCAGAGAGTGGTAGACTGGTTTGAGGGCATTGACCTAGTCTTAGGGTGGCGGCCCACTCTGAGGGCGGCAGCCCGGTTCGAGGGAAACAATCCAGTGAGAGGGTGGCAGCCCAGTGCGAGGGCGGCAGCCCAGTATAACGGCGGTGGCCCACTCTGAGGGAGGCAGCCTGGTTCGAGGGCGGTGACCCGATGCGAGGGCGGCGTACTGGTTTGATCTAATGCGGGGTGTGTAACCCCTTAGTCTCCCAGATTCCCGAATGTCTTGGAGGCCATT
The DNA here is from genome assembly GCA_963277665.1 of Viscum album. Taxonomy (NCBI): domain Eukaryota; kingdom Viridiplantae; phylum Streptophyta; class Magnoliopsida; order Santalales; family Viscaceae; genus Viscum; species Viscum album. The sequence goes on from OY728120.1 coordinate 1,673,076,700, forward strand.
CTATTTGCGAAGTGGCGTCGACACGTGGGCGTCTCCCGGTCGTCATGGAACCCACCGAAGGTGGGTTCGGCCTCTGCTGCGACTTTGGCTTCAGATTCTATTCTCCATCGGCAAGACGGTCACGCTGCCTCCCTTCTTATGGTCGGCCGTCGTGCCAACCACCTCCTCCATTCACCATGGATGATGAGATGTGTCCCTCCTCTTGCAAAGTTCATCGACGTTCTCATTGTATTCAATGGTGGTGAAAGGATACAACGATAGAGGAGGGTACGAGTCAGGTTTGTTAAGCCCATTCCCTCAGTGTTAATTGGTAAAATGGGGGATAAATCGGTTTTACAATTTCATGAATTAAACAACAAACCAAACCCCACATGGATACCCCGTAAAAGCTTCCCACAAAACAAATGAATCGTGGAACAACCCATAAGTTGGTCAAACAACATTCATTGTATAATTTCAACAATGGTGAAGAGGGAATGAATACTGAACAAATGAAATAAATCAATACCTCGAAATTTCGGAGATATATATGTGCTTGATGGTAGATCATGTTCTTCATTCCCACGACCGGTTCCCAAATACACCACTCGCTTGTCTCCCTTTGGTTCAGTGTCGTCTGTCTCCTCCTGCCAGGTCGCCTTCGTCTTCTATTGGTCTAGCGTCACGGTGTTCCTTCAGAACTTCGCATCCTGTTGAAGCTCTCTGATACCCCGTCCCTACTTCCATATATATAAGAATGGGGGAGGGTATGTAAAGGCATGGAGAAATAATGGGGCTCATTAATTAGGAAGCTTCCTAATTTCCCCAACATCATCATTACTTAAGGATGGAATGTCAATCCATTTAATGGATTAACCCACTGTCGGCCCCACCCATTAATTTGTCCATTGGAGGTTTATGAAATAATATAAAAAAAATTATTTTATATGATTTCTTTTAAAAAGTTGCAAAACTAATCTTTTTTTTTGGATCTACTATGGTCAAATTAAAGCCCCCCTTAAGGGAATCTCGGCGCTGTGAATTCAACAGTTCACTCAGATTTTTTATCTGAGCAACGGTTCAAAAGTTTGAAAATGCCTCTCACGGGTTTACTGAACGTACCCAAAAAAAGTTCATAAATTCATTCCGGGTACACCGGGCCTCAGAATCACATGACGTCAATTTTCCCAGACTAATAATAATTCCATGTAATTGAATAAAAAATTACATGGAAATCGGGATCTTTATAGTGAATTTATAGTTAGTATAATAGAGAAGTTTTAGAAACCTTTTGAGGTTAGGATATTAAAATTGAGTACCATTATAACATTGTAAATTATTATTTTAAATATATAGAATATACAGATTTCAATGTTTATTAATCTAAATTATGTATATTTAGAATGGTTTTTCAGAGAATAAAAAATGAATTTGTTGTTGGAAGGCACCACAAAGAAAATATATTTTGGAATCTAGAACCATGATTGGGTTATATTAGAATATAGTAGTTTTTTCAATAATGGATCAATTGATAATAGATATAAATGGTTTTACTCTCCTTGATAGAGAAAACCAATATTTACTATATAGGAACATGTTAATAAATATGAATTTCATAAAACAATGAACACTTGTGTTACACAGATCATCAGAACCTGTGTTTGATTAGGAATGGATTAAATCAATGGAATAATATTTTAAGCCATGAAATATTCTATAGACTGAAAGTTATCTTTTTTTATCTTTCATTTGTAAGGTAAAGCTTACCAGTGGTGGTCGATGGTTAGGAAAATCTGAGTAAGATAAGAGATTGATTCCATGGAATTGGATAAATCTTAGAATATTTTCCATGGGAAGTATTATCCCAAGGATGTTAATTTTTAGCATGGAATGTAATTCCTGGAATTGAGAAATTAGGGGGTTGAAATTTTAGTAGTTCATGATTTAAATTCTATAGGATTTACAACCTACACAAGAAATTTTATTTGGGATAATGATAGTAAAATCAATTTGATTTAATTAGTATTGATGCAATGATAATGAATGGAATTATCTACCCATGAATTCAAAAGTTATCAGAATGATGATAAATGTTCCAAAAAGGTAGAATTGGAGTTTTTATAACCATTTTTTCATGAAAATAAGAAGAACAAAAAGGTATAGACAGAAGAAATGGGAAAACATACAATAATGAATTTTGGAGGTTAGAAAATCAATTTTACATAATGAGATAAGTGTGGTAACAAAACCCAAAATTATGTCTTATAAAATAATGGAAGATTTTTAAATGTTGAAATTTTGGATTTTCCCTCTCGAAAGTAGATAAAATGATCCGAAAAATAATGAAAATATGATATTAATATTCCTTAATTGAAATGATATTCGTCATTACTCATGTACTTTTATAAATATTGGAATAAATAATTGAAATTTTAAAGATCCATTGAAAATGTTTTTTCAGAATCGTATTCTACTACTATGGATGATTTTGGTCCATCAAATGAATTATTTACAAGTATGTTACATTATTATTTGAATTATGAAAAAAACTATTTGAATACTGATATTTTCATTCCATTATTTTTGTGTAATATTCACATTATATAAGGATATTAACTCATGAATAGAACATAAAAATTTGTTGAGAACTTATGGAGGAAATATTAAATCAACCAAGATTTCTAGGAATCTTCCCATTTTTATCAGTGGGATAGTCTTTCCTATAAATCTTGTTGAACTATCCATATTATAGTCTTATATTATTTTGGGTGTAGACTTTCATTTAGTTTATCAAAACATGATAGATTACAAATTTAAGAATGTTATATTCATTGATACCATACATATGATATCATATCAATACATTGAGAAGTTGACTAGAGAATGAAGTGAAACATACCTAGATCATGTTTTTTAAAATAAAGAAACGGTTTAAATTAGTGATGTGACTGTAGTGATGAAATATATGGAAGTATATCCTAATGAATTTACTATTATTATTTCATATTGGTCAGTTGAGTTTACTATTGATTTATTTCATAATGATATTTTTATAAAAAAACCAACATATTGAATGGCTCAAGAAGTAAATTCCATATTAAATAGGTAGTTACAAGATATTTTCACTTCACCATAGGGCGATCATGTTTTATTTGGTAAAAATAAATACGGTTTAATGTGATATTTAATTGATTATAGAAATTTTAATTACGACACTATTAATAAAAAGTATTCATTCCCTCGTATTATTATTTTTTGATATGCTATATAGAGTACAATATTTTTCGATGATTACTCTTAGGTAAAGTGTCACGAACCGTCCCAGTGGGGCCCGCTCTGCGACTCCACATGCCCGCATCCAATTGGACAGGGGCTGGTGACTAGCACCGAGTAGACTTATTACAAACATGGGAGGCATTGCCTAAGTACCTGTACACACGAACACATCTCCAAGACCACAAATGCTAAAATGTAAAAACCACTAAGGAACAAAATTGCATTCATACAACTAATCCCAACTAACATAGTACAATGGAATGTAAAGTGCTGAAAGAAAACTAGGTCGGAATACAAGCCCACCAAAAAAAAGTGTCTGAAAAGTGAGAAAGTTCAACATGCAAACAAAAAGAGATGCTTCTCGAAGCCATAGAAACACCTCGAATTGTGGGGAACTCAGAAAGCTCGGTCTTGTCCTGGTCCACCCTGGGCTCTATCAAAAGTTTTATCATCTGCACAAGACATGAAACACGCGGGCAAAGCCCATGCAGGGGTGATTATAAAAATACTCAGTAGAGTACCCTGAAAACCACAAGCAATACATGAAGTAAAGGTTTGGTCATCTCTACACACTATATGTCTACATAACATTTAACAAGAGAAACACAATCTAGATATATCAAAATGCAGATCCGCGATCAAGAGACAAGTCACCAAATGACATACCCCCGTCGAGGGATTCAGTTAGAAGATTCCACAAAGCAGTCATTCCAGGAGAACTCACTCCATGAGTTTGATAGCTCTGATGACGTCCATCAAAGAAGAACTCTTCTATGGGAAAGTTTATGAGAGTTATACACACTCATTATGGGAGAACACACACCTGAGTGGGAAATATCACAGAAGACAGGTACACTCATTATGAGAGACACACTCCTGAGTGGGAAAGATAACAATACACAGATGAGGATCACTGCGAGGGACATGGCAGATTCCATGACTCATCCAGATTTCACCTGATAGGTAGAGGATCAATGCCCGGTAGAGTTGGTCACGTTGATGCTTGACTCTACCTATGGTCATGAATGGATATAGGATCTTGCTCTGGGCCTCTCAGAGGGATGCCTTACTCTATCACAGAAAGACCTTTTGAAGGGATCATACTATTGTAGAAGGAAACGATTCCTGACCTTTAGGGGAAAGAGAAGATGGGGAACTAACCCAAGCGAAACATGTCGAAGATACGGCGGACAAGAAGAACAAGCTGTTTTCCAAAAAGTACATGGTGTGTAAAAATGGTTACAGGCCGTGTATTCTGACCCTGGGTACTTCCCGTGTACAACGGCCAATGTCATAAGGCTAGTCATGTAGAAAAAGGCAGTACACGGCGTGTTGTATGGAGTAAATGCCGTGTCTGGGTTATCTGGGGTCTGCTCTATGTACGCGGCCATGTGCCCGTACACGGAATCATCCCATGTATGCCATCCCATGTAATTGGTACATGGGGTGACCCGAATTTTTGGCCTCTCCTGACCGTGTGGTGGAGTACATGACCGTGTACTCCATCCCAAGAATTTTTATCCCCTAGATACTTGTTGAGTCATACGTAGTCACTTCTTCCATGCTGCGTAGAGAGTACATGCCATGTCGTAGAAGCTGTGTAGTCCATCATGTGTCCATGTACTTCCCAAAATACACATCAAGCTTCGGGAAAGTCCTACACACTATGTGACCAGGGTCACACGCCGTTTGTTACATTTATAGCACCCAAAGCCACAGTCGTCACTATGTTGTTCTACAAGGCATGTTCTTCGGAGATACACGCAGTGTATTCTGGAATTTTCCAGAAACACAGACCTTCACCATCATGCCCCCCTATGACGTACCATTTGTGGATTCGGCCATATGATCACCATGAAACTCCCGGTTTTTGGTCACCCTTATACCACAAAGATTCTTCCTTTGTTTTCTGGCCTCCGATCATCCCTGAAAACGCATTTTGGTCTTCCCGCGAGAAGAACGCTCGAAGATCTGTTTCTTATGATCCGAGCTGATTCATCGTTCATCATGGCCTTCTCACCTTCGTAGGGTTGTTGTGATGTTAGATCTCATGTTTGGGATTGTCATGTCTCAAGTCGGGTGCGTAATGATCCGTTGTTCGTCGCCCCACGAATAACGTGAATAACGCTCGAGAAGGAACGGGGGAAAGTGAATCCAATAAAACAATTCGAGGAACAAGCCTCTACCTTCATTCGTCACAGATTTGATCTGCTCCTATTAGTAGGATTAAACGGAGCAGAATCGAACAACAATAATCAACATGGATTAATTCCCCAGAATCATCCCAGTAGAACTCCCCCGCATGAACATAAAAATGCGTGGATCTACTTGTTCGTGGTTGATTTTTATTAATCATTTAAACTCAAAAAATGGGGAAAGAGGAATTAAATAACAACCTCTGCCTTTAAGAAAGGATCTATTGCTGATGAAAGGGTCGCACTGCCATCATCATCGAGATCCTTCAACTTCAGTGGTGTAGTGATTCGTAGCTTCGATTTTTCGTCGTTCGTTGCTAAGAGTTTTCTCCAAAGCGCCAAGGTTTCTACAGAGTTCTCTCTCAATTTTCCATCAACAACCAACATTTGATTAACCCAATAAAAAGGGAAACATGTTTTTCCATTCTATCATGAGATGGTATTAATGAGTCATCATTACTGTTTCTCTGCCATCATGACATGACATAAATTACTGAAACAACTTCCCCATCGTTGCTCTATAACGGATATTTCCAAAAATAACTAACATAAACTTTGTAAATTTATTTTATTTTATTGTACTAAAAATGAACGAAAAATAACTTTTTCCAGTGACCCGCATCAGTCGAGGTTAGACTCGTTCTTAGGTAATGTTGTCATCTCGGACGCAATGATGCCCTCGTATTTTTAATCTGGGTATCTTTTTGAAAAAACTGCCACAACCACGCACATATGTCGACTCACATAACTTAAAATAGTTCAAACCGCCATTCCGGAATCACTGGGCCTCAAAATTATGTGTCTTCTCTGCACCTGGTCTCAAAATAATATCATATAATATTTTAAAAAAAATACATAGAAAATCTAATACATTACATTCTCCCCACCATGGGGCTTTACGTCCCCGAAAATCTAAAACAAGGATACCCAAAAAGATGTGGGTTCTGGGAACAGATTTTAGTCTCCTGCTTCCACGTGATCTCCTGAATATTCCCGTGCTGCCACTGAACACACACCATGGTAATTGATCTCCCACGAAGGATCTTCACCTGCTGATCCTCGATCTCCAACGGGTAATCAGCAAAGGTCACTCCATCCTCTATGTCTAGCTCGCCCCAATCGAGGACGTGCGATAGATCATGCACGTACCTCCTCAGTTGTGACATGTGGAAGACATCATGTACCCAATGGAATTGCGCTAGTAGAGGAAGACGGTACGCCACCTCACTGAATCTGAGCAGTATCTGAAAAGTTCCTATGAACCTTGGAGATAGATTTATGCCTCGGTCAAATCTCTACAACCCTTGTCAAGGTGATACCCGAAGGAAGACGTGGTATCCCTGTTCAAACTCCAAAGGTCACCGTTGTCTGTCAGCATAAAACATTTTTTAGTCTTGTGCAGTCTTCATCCACTCCAAGATGATATGCACCTTCTCAATGGTAGATCGCACCGACTATGGACCCATGAGTGCTGAATCCCCAGGGTCAGTCCAACAATGTGGTGATCGGCAGGGTCCCCCATACAAATCCTCGAATGGTTCCCTAAGAAAGGTGGAGTGGTATATGTTATTTTATGAAAAATCTACCAGTGGTAGGTGGTCCTCCCAACTTTGACTAAAGTCCAAGATATAGGCTCCGAACACATCCTCTAGAACCTTGATGGTCCTCTCCGTCAGACTATCTTTTTGGGGGTGAAACACTGTGCTCATGCGTAATTGAGTCCCAAAAGCCGCCTGCAATACTTTACACGACCGGGATGTGAAGCGATCGTTAAAATTAGAGACAATAATCGAAGGGACACTATGAAGCCGAACTATCTCATGCACCTAGAGGTGCCCCAATCTCTATACAGAACTCTGCTCTCTGATAGCTAGAAAGTTGGCTGACCTGGCGAGTCAGTCAAAGATCACTAGATAGAATCATGCCTATTAGACGTCCTTGGTAAGCCTGTGTCGAAGTCCATCTATATTCCATCCCACATCCACTATGGGACTTATAGGGGGTGAGCTAGTCCCAGTAGAACCTGGTTCTCATCCTTCACCTGCTGGCTTGTAAGGAATCAAGAAATGAACTATGCTACTACCTTCTTCATGCCTGACCACCAGAACTATCATCAGAGGCCCTGGAACATATTTTCCACTACAGGATGTACCACCAATGGGGATGTATGAAACTCCCTCAAGTCCTCTTCTTGCAATGCCACTGTAACAACATTGTGTCCTCTGAAAAGATGTATGTGCTCCCCACCTTGAAAATATCCATCAGAAGCATGTCTTTTGGATAACTAAGAAAGAAAAGTCTCACAATATACATCCCCAATATATGACTTCATAACCCACTATAAGAGTGGAGGGGTGACTACCATTGACTATAGGTAAGTTTCATTCTCCTTATCCATGAAGGATAACTGCAACATGGCTAACTACTCTGTCGCCACACTCAATAGTTGTGAGCTCAACCTTCTGATAAGAGAATCTGCAACCTTTTTCCCCTTCCCAGGAGTATAGATGACCTTGAAATCATAATCCTAGAGGAACTCTTGCCAACGCCTCTGACTCATATTCATATCATTCTACGAGAAGATGTACTTGAGGCTCTATTGTTCAGAGTAGACGATGAACCGCACACCAATAAGGTAGTGTCACCACATCATCAACGCGAAAAATACTGCTTCCAACTCTAGATCCTCAGTCGCATAGTTCTGTTAATGGGGCCTAAGCTAGCATGATCCATATGAAATCACTTCTTGCCTCATCATTAGGAAACAACCAATCCTGGTTCCTGATGCATCGTAGAAAACTACTTACTCGACACCCTCCTCCAGAAATCTCAAGATTGGGGCACTCGTCAAACTCTATCTCAGCTGCTCATAATTCTCTTGGAACTTCTTCATCCATATGAAGGGTTTCCACTTCCAGGTAAAGACTATCATCGGTGCTAATATCCATGAGAAATCTGGGATGAATCAATGGTAATATTCTGCCAACCCAAGGAATATTCATACCTCCATCACGCTCCAAGGTGTCTCCCACCTTGGCTGGGTCCACAGCTAATCAATCTACTGAGGTGATGTGTCCCAAAAAGTGGACCCCCTGAATCAAGAACTGGCACTTCGAGAGCTTCCCATAAATATGGTGCTCCCAGAGTACGTCTAGGACCATCCACAGGTGTCTTGTGTGCTCCTCCTCTGATTTCGAGTACCCAAGGATGTCATCAATGAAGACCACTAAGAACCGGTCCATGTATGGTTGGTAGAACCGGTTCATCAGTCCCATGAACAATGTGGGAGTGTTTTTCACGCCGAAAGGCATCACCAAGTATTAATAGTGAACATAGAGGCATTTGAAAGCCGTCTTCGTTATATCCTCATCCCATACTCATAACTAGTGATAACCTGATCGAAGGTAAACCTTTGAGAACCAATGTGCCCCTATTAAATGATCAAAGATGTCGTCGATTGTTAGAAGTGCGTACTTGTTCTTCATCATCACCTGGTTCAGGCACCAGTAATCTACGCACAACCTCTAACTCTCTTCTTCCTTCTTGGAAAACAAGACTAGGGCCACCCAGGGTGAAATGCTGGGTCTTAAGAAACCCTTGCATTATAAATCCTCCAACTGCACCCTCATCTCACAAAGATCTAAGTGAGCCATCCGATATACTGGTGAGGAAATCAGTGTCGTACCGGGGTGTATGTTGATGCAGAAGTAGATTTCCTAGTCGGGAGGTAGCCAAGGAACATCTTAGGGAAATACTTCCTCGTACCCCACAACTACATCTGGGAATTGGGAGCTCATCACATCTACTGCCCCAAGGGAATGGCTATACAACTAATGGGTAATTGGTTGTACCCACCTATGCATGAGCCCATTCTGCGCTGCCAGGTTCTCCTTTTCTCCCATAAAGGAAAACCCCGTCCCATCACCATGGACACAACACACTCTTCGCCTAAAAGATTCAATCTGGGTATGGACCAAAGATAACCAATCCATATTGAGAATGATGTCATGAGGGCTCGATGCTAACACCATGATTTTCCAACCAAAACTCTCACCTCCAAGGGTAAGATCAAACTTCCTACAAAGGATTGTGATCAATGAGTCTCCTTATATAGGTTTCTCCAAGAATAAGGATCGAGCCAACGACTCTACCAGAATCTCAAGGTTTCGCAAAAGACATGTGGAGATGAATGAATGATGGGAACCAATGTATATGAGTACAGAATACAAAGTAGATAAGACACATATCGTACATTGAATCATCCCTGGAGCCCCTGGGTCGTATGGCTCGACCCCATGTAGTTTTCTCCGCCCCTTTCCCCCAGCTACCTTAGCCTAGTGCAGACCTTCTGGCAATGGTGGTGGAAGTAAGTCGAAATGCTTGCCACCACCTGAAGCTCTCCCTACTCCTCTTCCACGTCCTCTTCCTGGTGGGTCTGTCTTCTTCATTATCTGCCTCTGACTCGGTGGTCCATCCACCGCTTCCCTATCAGTAGCTTGACAGTTCGGACAATCTCTAGCAAGATGTCCCCTACCATCGCACGAAAAGCACCGTTTCTCCTTAGGAAATACTGGATCTAGCCTGAGAGCCCTGGATTGTCGACTCCCTGTCCTGGGTCCTCCTCTGACGTCTCCCATATCCTGATCCCTGCGTCTGATGTCGGCTCCCCGTTTCCGAGGTCTATGGACCTGTCTGCCTGCTTCTAACTGCCGGTGGCTGTCTCTGCTCTTCCAAGAATCTCCCGATCACTGAGCCCCACTGAAGCACTCTAGCATAAGTTGAAATGCATTGATGTATGAAAATAGCTCGGATGTCCTGTTGCTGACCTCGCTCAACGGTTTGAGATCTGATGTACTCATCCCTGACCATATCCATCAAGTACCTATCAGGGTTGGTGAACCTTGATTAATAGTCATCTACCGTCATACTACCCTGCTAAAGCTCTAGAAGCTCTTGGATGTGCATTAAACTCAGTATAACTGTAGATAACTCCTCCATAAAGAGACACTAGAACACCATCCATGAAAGAGTCTCCTCATCGTGAGTCTGTGTGGTTAGACTCCACCGTCGTCCTATTGAACCCTGAAGAAGGCTCACTTCTAGGATCACCATTTGGTCCACTATTGTCCTCACTAGATAGAAAACTCTTGTCACCGCCTCAAGCCAGTCCACGAGCACCTGAGGGTCGGGCTCGCCTCGGAACCAGAGGGGTCTCTATCATTGGGTCTCATGGTGCAGGCTCATCTTGTGCCCCTTGTCGGTCAGTAATGCAGGTACCACAGGTTGCTCCACAGGTGGTGGTATAGCTGGTGCACCACCTGGTGGAAACGCCTGGGGAACATGTTCCTGTATCGAAGCCTCATCACTGAGGGGGTCATCCTTGTGAATGTGATACTGAATACTAGCGGGTAAGTGTTGAGGAAGAATCCTTTAAGGAAACGAGATGTACCATGGTCAATGGGTATATCTGGATAGCCGACACAAAGGATATAGAAAACACCACCCATTATTATATGATGCATGTACCATTTTTTTACATCCCCAAAACTAGTGTTTTCATGTACTGAGTCGAAAAGCAGGTTATCAGATTCCCACTGTATGGATACGTCGGTGCCCGCACCAACCCTGGAGTCCCTGGCCTGAAATCAGAACTCGAAACACTTAATGTTGTTTCCCCAGACCAAACTCACGGAATTTTGGTCCCAAGGTAGAACCTACCACCTCTGATACCACTCTGTCATGACCCGTCCCAGTGAGGCCCGTGCCGCGACTCCCCAAGAACACCTACAATAGGCCAGGGGTAGGTGACTAGCACCGAGTAGGCTTATTACTAACATGGGAGGCATTGCCTATGTACATGTACCCATGAAAAAATTTCCAAGCCCCCAAATTCTGAAATGTAAGAACCATTAAGGAAGAAAAATGCATTCATACAACTAAACCCAACCAACAGAGTACGATGAAATGTAAAGTGCTGAGAGAAAACTTGACTGGCATACAAGCCCACCAACAACAAGAGACCGAAAATTGCAATGTCCTACCTGTAAACACAAAGAGGTGCTTCTCATAGACATATTAACACCTAATCCTGTGGGAAACTCAGAAATCTGGGTCCTATCCTGGTCCGCCCTGGGCTCTACCAATAGGTTGCTCGTCTTCACAAGACATGACACGAGCGGGCAAAGCCCGTGCAGGGGTGTGTATAAAAATACTCAGTAGAGGACCCCGAAAAACAAAAGCAATACAGGAAGTAAATTTATAGTCAACTCTAAAAATAATATATCTATAGAACATATAGCAAGAGAAACACAATCCAGATATACTCTAAACCCAGATCTGCATTCTAGAGACAAGTCACACAACCACATACCCCCATCTAGGGATCCAGTTTGAAGCTTCCACGATGCACTCGTTCTGAGAGAACTTACTCCACGAGTCTGATATCTATGATGACATTAGTCCGAGAAGAAATGTTAATTGGGAAAAGGTATGAGAGTTAGACACACTCATTATGGGAGAACACACTCCTGAGTTGGAAAGTTCACGGTGGAAAGGTACACTCATTGTGGGAAACACACTCTTATGTGGGAAACACCACGATATACAGATGAGGATCACTATCAGGGCCATGGTGGATACAACAACTCATCCATATTTCACCTATTATGTAGAGGATCAATACCCAGTAGAGCTGGACACGTTGATACCTGACTCTACCGAGGGTTAATAATGTATAGAGGATCTCACTCTGGGACTCTCAGAGGGATGCCTGACTCTGTCACAGAAAGTCCTCCTAAAGGGATCCTACTCTTGTAAAAGAAAACGATTCCTGAGCTTCAAGGGAATTAGAAGAAGGGGTAATAACCCAAAAAAACATGTCTAAGATACGGTGGACATGAAGACCATGATATTTTCCAAAAAGTACATGGTTTGTAGAAAAGGTTACATGTCGTGTCTTCTGACCCCGGGTACTGCCTGTGTATAACGACCCGTGTTGTAAGGCTGGTCGTGTAGAAAATGGAAGTGCACGACGTGTTTTACGAAGTACATGCCATGTCTGAGTTAACTGGGTTTAGCTCTATGTACGTGGGCGTGTTCCCATACACGGCTTCATCCCATGTACGTCATCCCGTGTAATTCGTACAAGGGGTGACCCGCATTATGGGCCTTGCCTGGCCGTGTGGTGGAGTACACGGCTACGTACTCCATCTCGTGTCTATGTATCCCCTAGATACACACTATGTCCCACATAGTCGCTTCATCCATGTTGCGTAGAGAGTACACACCATATCTTCGAAGCCATGTAGTCCATCTTGTGTCCGCGTACTTCCCAAAATACACTTCGAGATTTGGGAAGGTCCAGCACGCCGTGTGACCTGGGTCACATGCCCTGTGATACCTATCTGGAACCCAAAACCCTAGTCATCGCTAAGTCAGTCTACAAAGAGTTTTCTTCGATGCTACATGCCGTGTATTCCATAATTTTTCAGAAACGCAGACCTCCACCATCACGCCTGCCTTGATGTCCTGTTCGTCGATCCGGCCATCCGATCACCATGAAAATCCCGGGTTTTGGTCGCCCCTACACCACGAAGCTGCTTCCGTTGTTTCTAGGCCTTCAATCATACCCAAAAACACATTTTGATCTTCCCGCATAAAGAATGATCGAATAACTACTTCTGATCCGTGCCGATTTGTCATCTTTCATGGTCATCGCACCTCCGTAGGTTCGTTGTGATGTCAGATCTTCAGTTCGAGATTGTAGCGTCTCAAGACGGGGGCACAAAGATCTATTGTTCATCACCCTGTGAAGAACATGAAGAACACACAAGTGGGAAATGGGGAAAGAGAATCTAATAAAACAATTTTAGAAATGAACCTCTGCCGTCGTTCTTCACGACATTGATCTACTCCTGTTAGTAGGATTAAACGGAGCAGAATCTAACAACAACAATCAACCTGGATTAATTCCACATAATAATCCTAATAGAACCCTCCAGAAAGAATGCATTAATCCGCAGATCAACTTGTTCTTGTATGATCCGCGTTCGTCGTATAAAATAAAAAATGGGGAAAGAGGAATGAAATAAAAACCCCTACCATTAAGAAAGGATTGATCGCTGACGATAGGACCGTGCTGTCGTTGTCGTTTAGATCCTTCAACTTTTCTTGTGCAGCGATCCAGAGCATCGAATCGTCTTTTTTCATCGCTGAGATTTTTCTCCAATACTCCACAGATTCTCTAGAGTTTTACCTTAATTTTCCGTCAATAACCAACATTCGATTAACCCAATAAAAATGGAAACGTGTTTTAGAATTCCATCATATGATGGTATTAATGAGTCAACATTTCTGTTTCTCAGTCATCAGGACATTGCATTAATTACTGAAACAAATAACCCATTGTTGCACTGCAGCATATATTTCAAAAATGAAATAAAATAATCTTTGTGAATATATTTTTTTTCTTTTAATAAAAACATATGAAAATAAACTTTTTCCCTTGACCCACGCCAGTCGAGGTTAGACTTGATCTTAGGTAAAGTCATCGTCCCGGATGCAACGGTGCCCTCAGATTTTTAATTCGGGCATCCATTTTGAAATAGCCACAACCGCGCACAAATGTCGACTCACTTAATTTTAAACAGTTCAAACCGCCATTACGGAAACACCGGGCCTTGAAATGATGGGTCGTCTCTACGCCTGGTCTTGAAATAATTCCATATAATATTTAAAAAATAATACATTGAAAATCTGAGAAATAACATAATTGTTCTAAAATTTTATGTTAATGTGGGAATATATTACAAATAGATAAATTAAGATATGATATGGGAATTATAAATTATTTTCCATTTTTTTGAAATGATCCATCTATAGTAATTGATCATATGAATATAGTGTTCCATTAATATGTAGATAAGTGAAAATATTTGTTACACCACATTTATTTCCATGGAAATTATATATTTAAAAATGTCAAAACTTTTTAACTTACTAAAAATATTGTTGTTGATGAATGGAAAATGACTACATATTTCATATATATTGATATTTTCTTGGATTAGGGTGTAAAAACTGATGGGTTATTGAAAAAATTTATTGATTTTATATCTTAGTAACAATGTTAGCACAAAAAGGATATAAATTAATATGGATTAAATATTGCTGTGATAGATTTTTAGAACTCAAAATAAGGTTATTGATCACTTATTTTTTGGAATTTAAAACTATAAATTATGTATTTATCATATAAAATTATTCATTTTAAAGTTACATTGTATCATTCTAGAGAAGATTGATTTGGTAATTTCTCATTCTTTATGAATACTAAAACCTCACCATTAAAAATATCGTACACATGATCTAGAATTTTCTATTGAGGGTTTTTCATTAAAAATATTTTTTCAAAATTTATATAGATTATTTTTTGAAGTATATACTGATTATAAAATATGTATCCATATATTCACCTATATTTAGTTGAAAATGAGATATAAGATATGGACAAAATTTAAAATGTATTATGACTACACAACTCAATACCATAATGAAAATTAAAACATATTAGTTTATATTTTATTTAAAAATAATAATTCTATACTAATCATGTCACATTTGAAACATAAACCTTAGGAAAATTACATTACGGATTATGTCCTAGAAATTGTGCATCTGAGAACTACAACTATTTTGTTTTAGGTGACAACACAGTCATCATTTTCATGGAAAATTATGAAATCTAAGAAATATTATTATGTTTTAGAGAAAATGGTATAATATACTATGAATGGTATGCTTCCAAATATTATTTATAAGAAGGGTAAAATTTTACTATTTTATTTCATCCCCAATTAGATGGAAAATTTTAATGGATGGTTTAGAATTTTAAATGATTGAGTCAAGATTGAAATATAGATTTACTAGAAATTTTGTACAAACATGTTTCATTAGTTGAATTATCACATATAACTATTTTCATTCTAGTATATTGATGACAAAAATTGGGGTTTTATATAAAAATGATATCAGACATTTGCATGTTGGGATGGAGTATGTGAAATACTATTATTCATACTTGAATAATAAAAGAATAGTTGAGTAGGTGAATTTGATTCAAACAAATTGGGGAAAACTAAGAGTAAGAATAATGTTATATGGATTACCACAGGAATGGCCTTTATTTATAAGTAGGTTATTAATTTTTTCTTAAATTTACCCCATGGAATTGTGTTATATTTTTTAAAAAGGTAATTCCATGTCTGTGGTTCATTTGAAAATATGAAATCCTAGAGAACATTAAACTACTTTCCTACTACGTGGACATGACACCGATTTTATCTCATGTATATTAAATATTTAATGTTTTTTTATTTTGAAAATATGTTCCAGATACATCATATATTATTTACGCTGATATAGTTCATATTGAAGTGAATCATTCAAATCAAGAATAACCGATTTATATTATTATCTAAATAGATAATGGTTTATTGAATATTTTGATTCATTTTTATTATTTATTTTTATCAGATAATATGATTGATGATGTAAAATGGGAATATGAAATTGATGTGATGGAAAAATATCCCCACTTGTTTTAGAGATGAATAAAACCTGGAGGAAATAATTTTCAAAAGGACTGAGGAATTTCACAACTATGGCAACATTATAATTTATAATTTCAATGTTTTATTACTATTAATTTATTATATTTATATTATTTATAATAATATTAGTAATTTTTTAAGGAAAAAAGAAAAAATTATACATTATAACCAAATTTGGTATTCAAGTATTATACGGATTAATTAAAGTGATAAATTTCAAAATAATTCTATTTTACATATATAATATTATCTTATTATTTTAATATATATGGTCATATATTATATATTTTTAATTTTCCTAATCTTTATGAGAATATTTATTTTTCAAAGAATAGTTAAAACTATTAATTTTTAATTGAAACTATATCTATATTTGATGTATTTATAAATAACATTCTATTTTGGATTAGTTATAAAATTTAATTTGTTAATTTTCATTCAAAATTACAAAATTTATTCTTTTTAATAATCATTATTCAAGAAGTTGGTATAAATATGAATATTTTTTGTAAAAATGGATTTTTGTACGAAAAAGTATTTTCATCATGATTTTTAGGCATTTTTTGAATTAAATTCGAATACGACAAGATATTGAATAAATATTAATGGATTCTTGATTTTTAATTTGGAGGTTCAAAATTCATAAAATGGTTCCTTTAATTTTTTTATCAATAAGAATATAAATAATATTAAATTTCTATGTCATGAAAAATGTAAAGTGTGTTCATTATGGTTATAACAAATGGTATAAGGCATCAGATTCATTCAAAAACATTCTGTTGTTTTTTTGGATGATTATATTTCCTCTATAATCCTCAATAATTTTTAAATATTAAATTTTTTCCTTTGAAATTTTGTTTTACACTTTATAGTATTTATATAAATTACAACATACATATATACCTTCTATTAATTACTATAATATCTTTTGGAAAGGATAAAAATAATTCTTTTTAATTTATAAATTTTTATATAAAATATTATAAATATTTCTTATCATGGAAACATATTTTTAATTTTTAATTATTAAATAATTACATTATATTCTCTTGTAATGCTGACATAGTGCTTATAAAGGTAGTAGAAAATTCAGGTAATTAATTTTAGAAAAACTATAAGAAATATTTTTTGTATGAGTTATACTATCACATAAAATTTCTAAAAAAATAGAGTATAGTATTCGTTTTTGAATGGTCTATATTACAATTGGTTATCTTTAATTTTTTAGTCAAAGTCAAATTAAATTAATTGTTTTAAAACTGACATTTAGGATATTTTATAATAAAAATATATTATTAAATTATTTGAAATACATAAAAATCATATCTTCCGATAATAGAATGGTATATGGATAAGCATATCAAGGATAGTCAATTTATATATCTTTTTTTTCATTAATTGTAACACTATTGACACCAAATTAGTAAAAAATAGTGATATTTCCAAAAATTTTAAACAGGGTTACGAGGGTTAAAATAAATATATATTGGTAATGAAATAATATGAAACTGTTATAATTTCAATGGGTGAAATTATATAAACCCAGAAAAATACTATATACTAATAATATAAATTTTATATAGGCCTAGAAATAAATTTCATTTATATTAATTAAATATTATATTAAATCCAAAAAATAACCCTCCCCACACTTATAATAAGGAACCTCCTCTCCAATTTTGATCAAAAAAATGAGTATTATTCCTTATACAATACCCAACCAAATACCATCCTTACAACACTACCCATTCTATATAGGTATTAATTTTGGAATTATACAATACTTTTATATCTTATTTTTTAGTGAAAAGATTTTTTCTGAGTGAGGTATATTTTTTAACTAAATGCTTTAGTTTTATTTATTCTTCTACCTTAATAAAATATTCATAAAATATGATAAAATAATATAAATATGATATTTAAAATTCTTAGATGTTTTTATGTAAATTTCAAATCATATATCCATCTCCCCTTCTATTAAAAAATAATTGAAATTGCGATCCATGTGTATGGAGGACTACAGCCTCACGAACCGATGTAATATTTTCCATCAGGACCTATCACTGATGGTTATAAGGATGGATTTAATATATATATATATATATATATTATCAATTACATAATTATATATATGTAAATGTAATATATAATATATTATATTACATTTCTATGAATTTAAAAATGATAATGAAATCTGTGCATATGTGTGGATCACCCCCCCCCCCCCAAATCGTTTCTATTCAGTATTAATGAATATATAAATTCAATTAATTATATTATAACATTTAAAATACTATTACATTATTTATTAAATAATCATCACTCTATAATGAAATTTTTTTGACGACCATCCCTTAATTATGTTTATTGAAAAAAGAAATCATTACTCATATGATTGTATGAGCTACTGTTTCATTTCCTGTAATGTAATTCATTTTTCATGAACATCATTATATGTTTTTTTAAATGTTTTACTCAAGTAAAAAATGATAATTATGTCATTATAATTATTTTTGATGTGATTTAATAATTATCAATTTTAACATTTTAACCACACCAATTTTTTTTGTTAAATGAGATGAATATCATCAAAACATCAAACATGAATCTAATTTATGTAATAACATAATTTACCATTATAATAAATAAATTAAAATGAATAAAAAAAATTAAATATATTTTTTAAAAGTAATATTGTTAACATATTCTTATTTTATTGAAATGTAAAGATTGTATGTCACTTATTTGGCTCATGGAAAAGAAACACTCTAATTTTAAAGAAACATTTTAAAATTTTCAATGACTTTTGTATATATATTTTTCCCATTTCCATATTACTAATAAAATTGTATTGATTTATTTATACTATCGTGAATGAATTACAATTGAGGCCTATTAAATTATTAGAATCTTCCTAAAAATGAATTTTTTTATTGAATATTTCGAATTTGTTTATAATGGGAAAATGAAATTTTATATTTTAACATATACAGAATCAATGGGGTTTCCAACAGATAAAACTTATATTTTATATTTCATATTCAATTATATTATTCGATCATTTTTTAATGAAAAAAATACATCCCATTTTTAGTTAATTGTTTATTAAAAAAACTGGTTTTGAAGTAATGGGATATATAAATATCCAAATACATTTTACGTATGTGTTGAAGATAATATTTGTATTACTTTGACAGTGGAAATCAGTTAATTTTTGTATTTAATGAATTTCATGGGCCTAGGAATTATTTTATGATGAAGGGTGGGACAGACATATCTGATGATGATGTTTTTTTACTAATATAGCTAATAAGGACAGGTGAGTCTGATATGGATCTCCAATGCACTATGTAAATATTACGTTCTTTAAGAATGCGTTAAAATTTATTGTTTTTTAAAAATAAAATTATATATTGAATAAGGGTTGTGTATTTATACATTATGCTCATGATATGATTAAATTTTCATTGATATCTCTATTTTTTATCCTTAATGAGAAATTGAGATTACCCATTCTTATATTTCCTTTCAACATGAAATAGTGAATGGATTCAAGTATGATATGTCTATAAAAAGTCTTATATATTAAAAACATTGTGGAAAATGATTAATATCAATTATAACTATGTTTTTTATGTATATATAATTCTAATGAAAATAAGACTATATGGTTTCTATATTGTTCTATGTTTTTGTGGTTCAGGTTCGATAAATATTTCGTCTATGGTTCTTATGGTGTTGGATTCAATATAGATCATTATAGATTCCCTCACCACTGATACACAACTATGGTTTCTATGTCCATTACTCATTTCCTATTTGGTTGGGTGAGATGGTTTATGAGGAGGTTCTATGATCTGTTTGTTAGGGAAGTACGGTGTTTCATATGGTCTGACATCCAGAAGATTTCTCCATTTATTTGAACTCTCTAGGTGATGGTTCTTCATTTTTCATTCATTTAGTTTTAGATGAAAATGATGGTGTCGCATTTTTTTTCTATCATTTTTTGTTCATGTTCTAATTATTTTCAAATACCATTCATTGGAGTGATAGTCATTTTGTTATAGAGGATCCGATGTTGGCTAGTGTTTATGCTAGTCCTGATGTACTGGAAACATGTGATGGATGATCTATTTGTCTCAAGGCATTATGGTCCAATATCATGTGATGATTGAGATATTTATAATACAAGGTGGGGTGACTACACTTAATTCGTGATTTTCACATTTACATATGAATGCAGAAGGGTACTCACTATATTCTAAATTAATGTGGTTCTGAATGCAAAAATTCTTGGTGGGTATTGAATGATATTCATTCAAATCAGAGATATGTGGTTTTAGGGTCAGTTCATTAGTATTTATGCTCAATTATGATTAAAAATTATAAATTTTAATTATACTTTCTAATATTTTAATTTGGGTGGTGCTTTTTAATGTGTTGGTAAGGTTGTTTGGGTTCCCACTTTACATTTTAAAAGGTGTTTTAAAATATAAAATAATGTCTGATTAGAGGACTACATATCACATAGAACCTTGATATTTTAGGTAGATTATATATTAGAATAGACACATTAAAATTGAGGGATTTTATCATTGAGTAATGTCCCCTTGGATATTAATATTCACATTACCAAGAAAACAGACAAGTGGCTTATAAATTCCAATAATTATCAAAATCATTATCAAGATTCTTTTACTAAAATGTATCCCTCACAAAGAATTGATGATCACTATTACCAACTCAGAGGACCATTATAGTATTCAAAAATTGACTTGTGTTCATGGTATCACCAGTTCAGATTAGAAGATGTTGATATACCTAACATAGGATTTAGAGTCCAATATTAGCATTTTAATTTTCATATTATTCCATTTTTCGTAACAAACATTCTTTGTGGTATCTTTTAAATTGATGAACGACATATTTTATCAGTTCCTGGACAATTTCATTGATGTTTTAGGGGTTGATATTTTTCTATTATTCATGTTTGATGAGGAACACATTGTTCATTTGAATATTATCCTATGTATATTAGAATAATATATCATGAATGGAAGGATTTATAAAAAATAATTTTTTATATAAAAAGTTATATTTTTGGGACATGTTATTTATAAAACTAGAATCTCAGTGTATCATGAATATAATTATGTGGTAATGCCATCGTAGAATCCCAGAAAGGTGTTTGAGTTTCATAGTTTCAGGGGTTTAACTGGTTATTATAAGAGGATTATTCATTAATTCTCAATGATTACATCTTTGATGACTTATTTAACCGAAAATGGATATATTTTACAAAAAAATGAAAAATTACATAGTTATTTTAGAGTACCAATGAAGAGAAATGAATTTTCTTTAGTTAAAATTCTTTAGCAACCATTTTTAGGATATTGTGTTTTCTTTGTTGACTTAGGTATGAGGACTGCTGTGTGTCTTAATGTATTGAAGGATGGTGGTGACCTGTTTATCTCACCAATTTTTCCCTGTTGAGAAGAATTTCCCTACCCCCACTTTGATTTGGCTGTGTTATGAACACTCTAAAAAACATACAACCATAACCCTTCATGGAATTTCTCATGGTGTATTCATAAAACTATTTTTATTCAAATAAAAACACCTTATTGTTATGTGAGAACCAAAAAATATATAATCCATTTCAAATAGGGTGGATAACCTGAACTGGAAGATAGAAAAAGTAGGCTTGTCAAGGATCCCAACCCTCTACCAGTACTGACAAAAAAATGTCCCTCGGGATGTATCAGGGACCCAAAACATGCATCTTGTTGCCACCATTCACTACACCCATATCAAACATCCATCACTGGTCCTCATGATAGTGTTCCAAAGATCACATATGATTCCCTTTCAGAAGCCAATAATCTACATCAGATCCATGAACGAGGGAGGAACCACGATAGAATCTGATAAGAGGATCCCACCCTAGAGATGAACACTATTAAACACCACCGTCAGTGAAAATATATAAATCATTACCATATAACACAATCTTCATAACAACCCCAATGAATAAAATGTAACTCCGTCCCATCCAATTACTTCCAGATAGAACACTGCAAACACATCAGAAGTAACATGAATGAAACAAACCACGAACATAGATCCTCTAAACAAACCACCATTAAATAATCCACACACACAAGTCAAATCTATAAGGAATCCATCGAACCATTCTGTGGTGGAGTCTTGTGTGAGGGGTGTGGGTTAACTGGAAGAGGGGGCTTGGTAAAAGCGGAACCAAGCAAGGGATCGAAAATTGTGACCAAAAAACCGGATGCAACATGAGAAAAATCAGAAAGAGAGACTTACATTAGAACCAATGGGTGAGAGTGAACAACGGTAAAAGATCCATTGATAGAGCTCCGGCATGTGGGACTACATGTCCGAAAAACTAAGAGGAACATCACGTAGAGTAATTAACACCATACTAGAATGAGGAACAAGGCGCCATCAGAGCCAAACCAAAATCAATCAAGAACTGTGAGGGGTAAAAGGAAAATATCTACAAATAGGCTTCAACAACAGAGGATGAACGATGGTGGTAACTGTATCAACAGAACTCCAATCCTTGAAAATTTAGGGTGGTTGTGGTGAAAAACACACCGTGATAGCAACATCACTCAATCCGACCCTCGACAGAACCATGAAAGGGAGGAATATAGAGATATAGGATTAAAAGGGAGGAAGAAGAGAGGTAACATGAAACTTTAGGCAGTGGGAGGGGTCCCTGCTCTACTACATCCTGACCCCTCCGTTTATAGTGTATTATTTTCATTATACCTTGAAGAAATTTTTTTACCAAAGGGGTCTAAATTTGTAAATGACATGATAGTTTGAGTATCTTCTGAATTTCAATTTTGGTATTTCTTATACACCCATGATGGAAAATGTAGTCTCTAATATATTGAGTATGAATTTACCAAATAAATTCATGGAGGAATCAGTGGAGGGGTAGTTTCTTATGACATATTTAAATGAGATGAACTTGGGTCCATAAGAGGCTCTTATTCATTTATTAATGCATTTATTGAAATATTACTCATCAATTTATGAAAGTGTATTTATTGAGAATTTGTTAAAATTTATTTCCTTAATTTTAGTAAAATCTTAAATGGTAGAGAGATATGGGTATTTGGTATCAGTCTTCTATCGATTATTTTTTATTCCAATATATTTTATTCTTTCATATATCATTGAGATATAAATTAATTTAAAATTGATACCAGTCTTTTTGCTCAACAAATATTAGGATTATAATGATGCATCATGATTTAATGCATCAGTATCAATAGTTAGGGATGTGGTGGTCAATTTTAGGATTTATCAAAAAATTATCAAAAGTCCTATGTGGAATTTCATCATAACCTTGAGTGATTGATTATAGTAATATGTGGGTTCTCAACGATTCACCATTATTGGGACATTGTTGATTAGGTATGAAGTGAATTTTTCCACCAAGTTTTTTTTCCATTTATTATCATTGAATGACTTCGAATGATGGATTATAAATTGAGCATGTCATCACAGTTGAATTGAATTCACATAATTTTTTTGTTTCCTTGATGAAGAGGTATCAAATAGTCCATTACTGTGTGATTGAATTGGAATATTTTTATATTGATCCTGAAACATCTTTGGTTCAACAACCATGTCATATTATCGATCGCTATGATAAGGTACTGTGTGGAACAAAAAAATAAATATTAGATTAATTAGGTAAGTGAATAGGGGATATCCATGATTTTTTTGAGTGATAATAACTAATTTTGTAGTAGTATATTTATAGTTTTTTTGTTTATAAAATAGATAAATTGATTTGGAAGGAATGAATTCATAGTAAGGGTAATTGTGACACCCTTAAGGTCAATGGTTGCATTATTTTAATATTTATTTATTAGTTTGTTCATTAATAAGGAATCTAAGTGTTAATGTTTGAAAAATTTATTTTATTGAAAATATATCATTCACATAGTTTAGATGCATGGTCATTACTAACCACATGATAACCATGTAGTACATAACATTGAGGATCCTGTGACAATTTTCAAGGTTTTGGGAATGATTTTTGAAACCATGTGACAAACCAATGGAACATGAATTTATCTCTATTTTCATTAAAATATTTCACATTTATTAACATTTATTTCAAAAAAAATGTGGTTCTACCCATGATTTTATGCACCTCCAATTATCAAGAAATTGAGTCTATACATAATGGGTGTTATTGTTGATAAACAATAGGGCCTAACAATGTTCCCCAATATAAACCTCCAAATATATGGAATATACCACATTTCTGTTGATCATTTTTAAATAAAATAATCTCCAAATATCCATTATTATTGAACCATACATGTCCTCTAATATACAAGACTCTCTAATTTCTTCATTAGTGATATACATTCATGAATGGACGCTCAATTCATGATGTGTTACATTTTTAATTTGGTTTTATCTCATCTTCTTAGACCCTTGTTTGAAATATTCTACCCCAATCATTCTGAAAATATACTGGAAAAAAGACTCTAGATTTATGGGTTTTCATAGATAATTTATAATTTTTTTAATGGTTATAGTGTTTTGAGGTCTAGATCTAATAATTTCAAATCTATTTTTTTGAAGGGTAATTATTTTCTTCCATTGTTGAGGTTTGTGAATCAATACGATTTTTCACGAAAATGAATTACATGAAGATTAGGTGAAATCCATTGATTTTTTTCGAACTTTTTTAATTTAATATAAAACTAGAATTATTTCACGAGATTAATTTTTTAATTGTTTTATTATAAAAAATATATTTTTTACCATTTTGAGAATAAAAAAATTGCTAAAATTTTATTTTATCTATAACAGGTGTTTTCATGCATGGGAGTAATCATTCATAAATTTGGAAAAATTATTTAAATGGGATCATGGGTTTAATTTTTATTTTTTCAAATATATCATGTGGGGAACCTTGGGTGCTTTAGGAAACATACATATGCAACATTATTGCATGTGTGATATAGCTATGAATTATATTTTTGATATATTCATACTATGTTGGGGATCGAAATCAGTAGGATTCAAATTATAACCATATAGTGTTCTATCATGTTTCTGTGTTTGTATTACAATATTATAGAGCACAATTGTTCATGGTTTTATACATAATTTTACATTTCATGTTTGTTTTTTCACTTTTTTATTATATTACATCTCTGGGTAGTTTTATAAAAATATAATGATATAATAAATATAGATTACATATTCATTATTTTTGTGTATAGTAAATTCTTTTTTGAAAACAATATGATGTTTTAAAAAATGATCTATATTTAAAAAATTTAGTAAACAATAATATTCAATAAATGTAACTAACAGTATCCTGGTTTTAAAATCAATATAGTGTTTTTGGTGGTATCCTACTAGGATTTGTGGTAACCCAAAAATTTTATATTTGGGATATATTAAAAGTGGGTTTTTAGGACCTAGGTAATTGTAAGGACATCCTTTAATTTACCAACTTATCATATTTATCATTTTTGTAATAATGATAAAGATTAATGGTGACTAATGGTCACAAGAACTATTTTCTTTTTTCCTTGTCAGGTATATGTTTTTGGTTTTATCCTTTAAGTATGTGTTGTTATATTTTACATTGATGTGTACTCTTCCTATACACTATAATATATTGGTTTAAATATTTTTAGATATTTATGATATTTTTTTAGGTTGTTTTCGTTCCTTAACATAGGTTTAGAAAAAATGGGTGATGTGTAAGGTTGATTAAGGATGGATCATTGCATTTTCTCCCAATAATAAATCAAATTTCATTTTAATTTAGTGGTTTTTGGGGGATTTATCCCATCAAATAGACATGGGCATTAGAGGGTCCATTAAAATTCCTTTGGACTTGGTTTCAATATGACATGGTGACATAGAGAGTTTCCACCATTTAATCATATATTTATTTAAATTTTCAATTTAAAATAATATATAAAATTATGTAATTTGAGTGCCATCGAATGAGTTATGAACTGGGTTGGTTAGTTTAGAAGAGATGGTCTTGGTTATACCTTGGATAGGCCTTTACAAATTTTTCTGGCCCATTGGGGAAATTGGGAATTCTCTTAAAATGGAAGACGGTCTCACTTACTTTCCATATGACATTTATGATGGTTTATTATTCATTAGATGATCAAGCACACCACTAAGGTTTATTCCCCACATTATTTAATTATTTTTTTACTTATGTAAAATGATGTATTATGTTGGATGAAAGCTAATGGTTAATAACTACCATTTTCAGTTTCATGTTGCCTCGTCCACCAATGGATAAGTTTGATATTTTAAGGAACATGTTGGCCAACAGATATCATATGAGGAGAGGTAGAAACTAAAGCCACCCCTTCTGTCTAGGTGTAGATATTGAGACACCTCCATGCTAATGGTGAACGTGGATATATATATATATATATATCATAGTTTCCATGGGTATTAGATAATTCATTTTATGAACTCGATCCATTATGAATCATCTAGATGAGAACAAGAAGAGAAACCAAATTTCTTCTATTGTGACTTGGTCTAGATGGATTTAACATACATAATCCAAGATCAAATTATGTGAGTGTAGAAACCTTGATTGACCATAATGACTTATAAGTCCATTGATCCATCCCATTACTATTTATTATGAGGTGATATCCTACATAGTTGGCGCAGTCACACTACCATGTGGATGATTTCATGGGACACGTCATTCGAGAACATCTTATGATGACCAGAGTATATGAATTATATACAGGGGATGCAATCGCTTCCACATTAAGAAAAGAAACACTTAGGGGAGTCAGTGGTATGGAATCTGGTGTCTTGTAGATCATGTATAGGGCTGGAAAGCCTTTGGAGATGAAGAGAGTGATAATGGGAATGGTTGATAAAAAATCCATTATTTTTAATTTTCTATTTTAGATCACTCCCTTGGGGTAAACGTAAGACAGTTTGAATTCCATGACTAGAGACAACTATATGGATTGTCAAGCATGTTGTGGATCTGGGTTTAATTGAGCTACCACGGACCAGGGTGACATCTACTATTAGTGCTCACTTCCATGGAGATGGAGATCAGCGTATGATTCAACACAAATGTGGGACTCAATGATTTTTATAGGATAATTTGACTATAAGATTAATTCATTAATGGGAACTGTAACAAATATGGACCTCGATGAATGGGGAATCCATGGATTTGGGGTACAGTTTTTGATATGGGATTCCATGGACTTGGATCTTACATTATAGTGAACACCATTGATTATAATCCCAGATTAGAAAAATGTTGTGGGATGTGTCCTTAGATTCATTATGATTGGATATATATTCCTTGGATTTGATTCCCATGATAGGGATTCTATGGTAATATTAATCATATTTGAGAGGATTTGGTAAAGGTATCCATGGAATAAGAGATGATGTGTAAGATTGATCATGGAATTGGTCTGTGGAGTCAGGAGGATTTCTTGTGGCAACAATGGATTTGGAGATTGTCTATTACATGGTTGGAAAAATCATCAAGAAATTACAGAGGAAGCATATCTCTTTCAAATGATGGTATTGTCGATCAACTTTTGAGAATCAATGAATAAAATATAATATTATATTTATTATCAATTGTTTTTATTTATTTCAAATTTTCATGTCCCAAAAACTTGTATCATTATGTTCTAGTCAGTACGGGACCACGTTGATTGAGAACTTGTAAATTTTTCACTCATATCTAGTTTGTAGTGCCAATATATTTGGGAACCTGAGAAGATATTAACATGATGGAAGATGTAGGATGGGCTGAGACTACGGTTTAATTGATGGGGATTTACCAAGATGTGTTCATGGATTAGGGGAAGTGGTTTATATCATGTATTTAACATTATCCACATGTATTATTTTTCTTTTATCATGGTATTTATATTATAACATACTCATTGGAATTCATTCTTTTTGTGTATGGAATAACTGTTTGGTTCTACCGATTTTTATGTTTTATTTCCAATTTATATTTATTTTCATCCAATTATTTATTATAATGTAATGAATGATTAATGGTTATGTTTAGTATTATTTCATACTTTTATATAGGTGGTATAGTCTACCCACTATAAGACTATATACTACCCCTATTAGTCCAAAATCAATTGACTTTTAGGAGGCACAGATGATGTAATGTGATGAAATCGGTCGACTACTGACTATAGAGTGAGTCGCGGTGGGATGTTACAAGGAGTAATTCAGGAAATTAAAATCCTAATTTATTAATGTGAGGAACATGGAAGACATTATTATTATGAATGTGTCAAAACCACTAATAGATGTGAAATCGCTGAATCATGAACACTTATTCTGGTATTAAATATATGATGGTAGGTATATGTTACTAATTCTCTAGGATTCTATTTTTACATTTTAATATTATTTTTTCATCGACCAAAAAACAGTATGTTTGTAATTTTATTAATAATTATGGACCATTGGACTTTTTCCCATTAGAAATAGTGCATTTATTTTATTTAAATCTTGGTCAATAGAAACATGAGGAATCACATGAATCAAATTATATATATAGTGTTGAAATAATATAGG
Source organism: Viscum album (assembly GCA_963277665.1). Classification (NCBI taxonomy): domain Eukaryota; kingdom Viridiplantae; phylum Streptophyta; class Magnoliopsida; order Santalales; family Viscaceae; genus Viscum; species Viscum album. The sequence goes on from OY728120.1 coordinate 1,673,105,402, forward strand.
TCGGATAATGTGTCTTTTATAATATAATACTGAGGATTATATGATTCATGTGTCAAAAAAGAATCATTAAATATTTTATTTTATATGTACGTTGTGTAATTTTACTCAACTGGGATTACTTTTGATTATACTTATTTCAAATGATAGTTAATATATATACATAGTGATATAGTTGGCGATGGTAATAATGATGCAATCTACATCCATTGAAGTGGAGAGACCCTAGTGGGTCATTATGGCATCATATGCATAACAATAAACCCCTATGTGGTGTTGTAAATAATTTTTAGCCAATTAATGTTCTATTGATGACCTATAATTTGTTTTAATAAATATATTTTAATGGAATTGTATTTTAATGAACTATTCATGTATTTTTCCCACTATATGGTTCATCTTGAGAGATTTCATTGGTTTCAAGATAGGATGATCAATGAAATGTGTTCCTCTATAGAGCAGTATTATGGGTGTACTCTCGAATAGGACGGGTACCTAAATTTTGGAAGTGGTGGAATATTGATTTCATTTTATGTAGCACACATGAGTCTATTTTTATTCATGTTAAGGTTATGTTTTGGTTTTGATATAGGTGTATACATGAAACCCTATGTGCTATGACCTTTAGAGACAATTTCCCTTCGGGCTAGGTGGGAAAACTCGAGACCATTATTTTTTTTGAGACAAAACATACTGGGTTGGTGTTTTTGTCAATAAAAATAAACCCATGTTTAAGATTAACCATGTTTTGGGGTTCCTTTAGATCTATTTGGAATAGTTTAATTATTTCGATGTGATAGATACTTGTGAAGTGTTACAGTGAATGTGACTTTGTTGGGTGATTCAATTATTTTCAGATAAAAATCCTAGGGTTCGTGGGTATCATGATTATTCCCAATATGTGGGAATATTCATGTTCATGAACTCATTGACCTATGGTAGTTATTTTATATATGACATTAGTTCATTTATGGAAACACCATAATAGAGAATTTTCATGTGATGGATAGACAATTGTTTCACGTTTCCATGTGTTGGACCAATGATGAGAACCTGGTGTGTTGGGATTATACTTGTTAGTGGTAATTTTCGAATTGAACATGGCATACCTATGCTTCTTGACATTGGAGAGAATTTCCATTCTAGACTCATGCGTATTGAGAATGATGTGTCATGGAGTACAATCATCATATCCTTGGTGGGATGTGACTCATAGTAGAGTGAGTTAGCAAACATAATTGGTGAAAAAATTGTGTGTCCTGATTATATATGTAATTTTATGCGACACTTTCATGTGTAGTGACTGACAACATTGGATAAAAATTGTTTTTCACCTATGATGAGGGTTTTTTGAAAAATAGATCAGGCACCATGTAATGGTCAAATAAAATATGGACCTTTACAAACAATATAACTGAAACTTGTGGTTTGGGATTGATAGTTGTTGGTCATTGATCATTAGGGGTGGAACATTTTGTTATCAGTGAACATATCGAGAATACTCTCATGGGATAATATATGAGGAACCAAATGGTTTGATGTATATAATTGGTGGTAACCATTGTAACCTTTCTTAGGAAGCATGACCAAAAAGTGTTTGTGTATTTCTAGTTTATTCTCATGTAGATGTGGGTTTGGTTATGTCACTGTTTACGTTTAGTGTTGGAAGTGGTTTGGAGTTTACTAGAAATATGATTCTTATGATAGTGTGATGAAATTGATTCTCCTATGGTTAGGAATGAGATGTCATACATGAAGGTATTTCACTCATGTCTAAAGGGTATTAGGTGTGTGATGTGTCATTGGATGGTCATTTATGATTTTTGAACCCAGTGAATATATTTAATTTAGATAATCAAGATTCCTTAGTGAATTATAGGTAAATAAATCAATTATGGAATTTGGTGATGACCGAGCATGGGTTCTAGGCATTGGAATGTAATGTTCGAATATGAGAATTAGTCATCTCAAAGTTATGTCTATGCTCATGGAAGAGAACAGTGATTGAAATTGATAATGGATGGTCCATCAAGAGAATGTCATTATAAGTTGTGTATGAACATTAGTTGTAATTCATGATTGATCTTGTGATACGTCAAGGGATGATGACATTAGAATTAGATTTTTGGTAAATTTTCAATGGATAGAGATGATAATTTTTTAATAAATTCTAAAAGATGATGTTTATAAGGTTTTACCACTTGTAGATGGATGATTTCACTGAGGAACTACATCTAGAACATAATTTGGTTTATTATGGGAGAACATTGGGCATTGGATGTGGCCTTCTAATGAAAGACAAGCATGCTTGTTTTGTGAGTGGATGATGGAGAAATTCTATTTTTGGACTGAATTTTGAAATTAGAATGGATTCCATTGTTTAGTTGGAATTATCAATTATTAACGAATGTGGTGATTTTTAAACCATACCAAGTGCATTCTGGGAATACGGGAAGAATGTTTCTACATGAAATTTTGATGGTGGGTTGTGTTATTTCATTCAACTATCCTTCTCATAAAAGGTTATAGAGTGTGGAGAAATATTGATGTACATATTTTAGTGTCATCTATGTGATTAATTTGTGGTTTAGTACAAAAACTATGGATTGGTTACATAAACGCCCATGTAATGGTTTTTCAAATTGGAGGATTTTTGGGTATTTGGAGTTGGAACACAACTGTTTCAATGATAATTTGAAATTGTGGATGGAGAGGATATTCATTTAGATGAAAATTGATGTTTTTCATGGATGATAAGTATTGGTGTGGGGAGGTTGTAAGAACATGTGTTTATTTTTTTGGATATCTCAGAAAGAATTTGAATGATCAATTATTATATGTTTATTTTTAAAAAGAAAATTAAATAGAATATAAAATGTTATAATGAATGAAAGTGATTATTTTAGAAATTTAATGAGTCTCGAGAGGATTATTGGGTGTTTGGGAGTGCCATATTGGACTTATCTAAACATTCAAATTTTTTAAATAATTCTAGATAGGAAACATGGTTTTCACACCAGGTCTACAAGAAATCATGTGGGACCCAAATGCCTAGTGAAAATTCAATTAATATTGTAAAGATAATTGTTAGTTCTCATGGTTTGAACATAGTAAGTGTATAATTATTTGATATTTAAATGGAAATTATATAAGAGTTTTATAGGTTTATGATCCATTATATTGGTTGGAAAACACTTCTTCTAAACAATGGGAGGTGGTGGGTGTTGGGGGTTTTCTGATAACTTGATTGATTCATTTTTTTGAAAAACCATGTGGTCAAATAATTCCACTCAGTATATGGATAAAATTATTATTTACAACTATAATTTAACGGTTAATATTTGCATTCATTTAATTTTTTTCTCATCCATGGGATCCCCTCCTCTCATGGGGGTCACCACGTCCCCCTTTCTTAAGTGTTTATTTTGAATCCTTTTTTACGATTTGTGGTATTTCATCAACTCTATTGAACTCCATTGGTATTTTCTTATTATTTATCTAGTTTATTTATTCTCTAGTTAGGTATTTTGAATCCAATTCTACATGGGAATGGTTGATCTATACCTTGATGATGGGAATTATACCCTAGATGTGATAATGGTGTCTCTATATTCCATCTGCACTCAATTTGTCCATTATCCAACACGATATGTAACCTTTTTTAATTTTCCTATGTTTTGGTCCAATTTGATATCAAATTTCAAATTAATTTGGATATAAATTTGGGGTATTTTCATGGAATATGGATGGGCTATAATATTGTCCATTGGAGTGCATTTGGACTTGGTTTTGGTACGAATGAATGACGTGATGGGTATTCACCATTTTTCCTGTGTTTAATTAAATTGTATAATTATTTATAGTTGATATAAATAAATTTTTACAAACTTGGAGATATTTTGGAGAAATATTTATGGCGTTAGCATGGAAGGGATATGTCGGACCATGGTTGATCATTGACAGTTCCTACCATCAATTTTGTTACATTTTGGGAAGCTCCTAAAATTCACATGGCCTGATAAACCTTAACTTTGTAATTTATGTTTGTTTATACTACATATTATTCTATAGATAACGATTGAGGGTGATTCCCTCGGTAAATTAATTATATAGAATGTTTTAAATTAAATTAAAATCTTATGAAAATTTTTGGATAGTAAGGGTAACGATAAACCATTTGACTCTCTCGCTTGTATTGTCGTTGATAGATAGCCAAGGCGAACTCCATAAGGATTCAGTTGGACAATATAACAATAGGGATGCAATCCTACACATGTTAAGACACATTATTCCCATGTGTAGAGCTTGATACCGCACCATGATGGAGGTGAATGTTTTCCAAGAGACCATAGTCTTAGTGGTACTTATAGGACCCTTTTTATGGGATTTAACACATTAGAGATCATTGGGAAGGGACTACAAATTATTCCTCCCACATGATGTGACATATCCTAGGTGAAATGACCTTAGGAAAAATTGGACTAGGTTTGGTGAGTAGAAAACCCACCCAAGTTGACTTGAGGATTAATGTGGGATGTAAGCCATCCAATTATTTATTTCTTATGATTTGAGACAACACATAGTCTTCATGTCCATGCAACCTTATGGATGAAGTGAAGGAATGTGACTTCCTAGTGTTTCTATTGTCGACCTGAGACTATAACTCGGACTGAGGAGATCAAATTTCCTTCCCTTTGAATTAATTAACTCATGTGGGTGTTTATGGGATGGTAGTGAGTTTCTTGTGATTCCCAAACTAGATAGGTTAGCTTTAGGGGATGTGTATAATGATTATGGGTGTTTGATTTCAGTAAAACATTATGAATTTTTTGGTGGAACATTTCCCTAGATATTATGGAATGTTATTGGGATTCCATGATTATAGATGGGTATATGGATGGGAATCCAAATTTTAGGTATAAGCATGGTTGGTCAACATCAGATCAAAAGGATCTCAATTTATGGTTGGACCTACCATGGAGTGGGAGATACACACTAGAGTGAAAATGGATTTGGGAATTGTAAAAATTTGAAGTGGCATTGGAATAGGATATTTTTACTAGGATTAGAACTTCCATGGATTATATATCTGGGTTTGGAGCCTCCAAGGACTTGGTTTATGATTTCTGATTGGGGTTTCTATGGATTGGGATACTAGAAGATAGTGATTTCATGTATTCGAAAAAATAGATGACAATACTACTATTATATGGGTCCCTTGTTTCATGATGATCAGTTAGAGCTACCATGTATTTTGAGAAAGTGATATGGATTCCATGGGTATCTACCCTTGATTTGATAGTATATAATATGATATTCTTTAGAGTAGGACCTACATGATATGACCATATTTGGATGATTCCATTGAGTAATTAGGATTTACTATAGCTGCAATGGATTTGAAATACACATTTTTTGTTTGAACCATCATGAAGATGTGCTCAAAGACACCCCAACACTAGTAGAAGAATATGTGGTCAATTAGGGTCACAGACATAAGTCCAAAAAATGATTTTTATTTATTATGTTGTTATTTATTTATTTAAAGTGATAATTACACAATAATGGGTCTATTTATATCAATGTTAATATGATATAATTTTATTGGGGCCTATTAATATTTATAATACCAACATGATTGGTCCTGCACAACACATGGGAACCCAAGAAGATAATAAATTAGCTATATGTTCATGTTGGGATAAGGTTTGAGTTTGATTCTATATGATTAGAACCAAAATGTATATGAATCATTGGATGAGGTATAGATTGGGGATATCATGGATCAAACATCTTTAAATTTTGTATTTTCCATGGTTAGTATATATAACAAACCTAGTGGGAATTATGATTTTGGGTGTATGGAATAAATGTTTGGGCATAATTCATTTCATTTTTCATAACATGTTAATATTAATCTATATATAATTATAGTATATCATGTGATATTTTAGGGTTGTTTTGTTTTTATTTAATTTAGTACTCTGATATATTGGGTATAGTCTACCTACCTGACCACCCAAGACACCCACTACATGTTGGAATCCTCTTTATTTTTGGGAGGCACGTCCGAGGTCCTATGATGACTAGAACAATTGTTATTAATAGTGTGATTTTATGTGGGTTATAATAGTATGCCGACAAAATATTTAAATTTTAATTTTATAAAAATAATTGAGTCAACTAATTTTATAATTTTTTATCGCTATGTGGTCCGAAATTAATTTAGAAATATTTAAAAATGGAATTCATCCTTGTTAAGGGGTTTTTGGAATCATTTGTAGCATTAAAAGTGTTTAATTATTTTAAAATGGATTTGTTTAAATTTTTTTGGATTCCATATGAATCGTCAATATTTTTTTCACATTTTTGGAATAATTATTTTTAAATATTACTTTTATATGGTGTGAAATTAGTTTAGAAACCAAATATTATTTATTAATGATTTAATGGATCATTAAGACCTGTTGTTTTGTAAAACATATGTGACCATAATTTTTTTTAATAAAATTAGTGTTCCAACTATGAAACGTGATGCAGTGGTGGAATATTTAATTTGGATGTATCTTCTTGTGAAATTATTATATAATGCTATGAAAATGTTAGTTTCATGAAAGGGTGGATGAATTTAGGTGATGTTTAATTTCAAATGACTTAAATTTGTTTTATAAATCAATATTTTTTTGAATTCTCACTGTAATTTTTTAATATGTCAGCGTAGTCAATGAATGCTAGTAAGTCACCTGTATGGTTGAAATCCCTCATGTTTAGTGTCTTCTTCCTGGGGATTGTTTTCCAAATGATATAGAGGTGGAAATGACTAATAGGGGAAACTTTAGTTTTTATGGGCTGAGGTGGTGGTGAAATCGGAGGAGGTTCAATGTATCTATAGATATTCTGATGGTAATATCAATTTACTTAAAATTTTCATTATTTATATCATGGGATCCACTTCCCTAGAATTTTTCCTTATTACCTGAGACTCAGTGTATCTCAAATATAACATGGAACACTTTTCGAATTCTTTATGGAATATCATTTCTTAGTTTTATTATGCTCCACAAGTTTGATTGATTACATATGATTATTGCTAATTTTTATTCATTTATTCATACTTTAAATAGTAGTTCTTATTTTTTACTTTTTATACCATTGTGCATTTTTTTATTTTACATTAAAATTATTTTTTTTTGAAATCACTCAGAATTTATAGGATCAATGGAAATGATTAGGGTATTTTGTATGTTTAGTTTTTTATCATTATATATTATATGTAAAATGATTCCGAGGTGTATATATATTTATTATTATTCATCATTATGTGTCCCATTATTTTTTAAATTCTAATAAATTAGGTTTATCTATGTTTTCTACATGGGATGTTAATAGTAATCAAGGGATACTAGTCGTAATTTTGGAGCTGATCATGCTCTATTTACCTATTTTTTAATAGTATAAATTGTACAGGAAATTATCTATTGGATTTTTTTTGTATATTAATTCAATATAAATTTATTCATGATGTTTTTTCAAATTTATGGAAATTTTTATTAATCAATGTTTGGTTGTTGTACTATTTGATTCCCATTATGTGAGATATTAGGATATCGAATGACTGGATGGTTCATATTGGATTATATGTTGGATTTTTCATTGGATTATTGTAATTATATAAGGTGATAAATTCCCCACGTGTATTCATGGTACCAATGAACTATTTTTCAGCCTATAGGTATAGGTATTTCCCTCCACACCATGTGTCAAGATATATCGGGTGACATATTATGTTCTCATAGACTGTATAATTAAAAGTGGTATCAAATACTCTATTCCATTATAGTTTCCTATTTTTGTGAAACACACTCATATTTTTTAGCGATTCAATGTATATTTCAGATAAGATTATCATTTGGGTATAGGTTTTTGGTTATGAGTGTGTTCCAGACCACCACCCATAAAAACAAGGACACTGATTCAATTAGTAGTGGGGTTTAAATATTTTATTTGGTTTTTTTATCATTTTTAGTTTTGTTCTCATCCTCATATTTATAGTATGAGATTCAATTAGGGTTGGGTTGTAAATTTTGGTGAAATATAATATGATATTAGTAGTGTGAGTTTTCCATTAATGGAATGAGAATCTATGTAGTGATCAAATAATTGGTCTTAATGAATTCTTAGAGTCATGGTATTACTAGATTATGGCCCATAAAATCATATGTTTGAGTTGATAACGTTTTGAAATATCATTTGTATTTTGATATTTAAGTTTATTAAGAAATGGAACCCGTGGAAATGAGTTAATTTCTAAGAGTCTTATGATATATTTACATGTGGAGTAATATCATTATTTTATTAGTTATTTATCTCAGTTTTTTTGATTGATGTGAATACTTTATTTTATGTGAAAATTTGAATTTTATAGAAAATTATCCTTAGTAAAAATAATGAATTATGTGGTATATAATTTATGAGTCTTAGTGTTTTGAAAATTTTTCAGAAAATATTTTATTGAATGATAACCTACTTTCATTTGAAAATGTTAGAAGCAAAAAATATTTTCAAAAAAATAAATAATAATAATGGAATGATTTATTATTTTAATTAGAAAATAATTTTTTTTGGGAAATAGATTAATTGTTTACGAAATTACATTATGGAATTTTTATTTAAATTATATGATGTGTCCCAGAGATATGTGATTTGAAAATGAATGCTAGAAAGAATTTTACAGTTTTGAAAATTGTTTTTGGGTAATATAGAAAAGATTTTACCATTAATTTTGTGTTTTTATATGTTTTGGATTCCATTTATTAAATATAATGTTTTTTATTTTATAGAAATATTCAAAATAGGGTAATTTGTTTTGAAAATAAAATGTAAAATACTTCCAATCAGTTTACCATTTTCAAAACAATTTGTTTTTTGGAAATGGTTTTTGATTACTTCTGAATATAATTGGTAATTAATGAAATACGATTTTGGATTGTATATTTTTTTGTATGGTATTCACATTTAGATTTAACATTAAATGTGGGTTGGAACTGAATGGGTTTTTATAAAACATGACCAAGTTGAGTTCATCTTTTATATAAAAATTATAGTTCTAGAAATTGTTCATGTAAATTTGGAGTTTTTATCTAATATATTAGACCCCTTAATAATCATGGTCAGCCGTATACTCCAAATGGAGTGGAATGAATTGTTGTCCACTTGCTATAGTGTAAAGGTAAGTTAGCTGTCAATTTTTTTGGGAGAATACCATGTGATCCCTATATAGTTAGTTGAGTGAATTGATATTGTATTGTATACATGGGTTTTTGGAAGATAATTTATTTTGGGTATTAATTCTTATTGAGTAATGACCTTGTGTCATTCATGTGGTTTTTTCAGTTTGATCCATTGGAGTTATTTTGGGTTTCTCTACTTGAGAAGTGGATATTGTGATGTTTATGCCTCATTGTTCCATGTAACACATATGGAAATTTTTTTAAATACTGGAGTCATGATGTGGTCTATTCATGGGAGTTAGTTTATTTTATTATGTGAAATAATATTGGGGGAAGGATTTGTGTGACTATGAAAATTATGGAACAAGTTGACTGTATGTGTTGGATGGTGTCAGCAAGAATTTTTAGGATTACAATGAGAGGGAATACCATCGATGAGGTTATAGTTTGACCCATTTCTCTCATTATATGATTCAATAATAGTTCCAATATTTATTCCATGATCAGGGAATATATTTTGTTTCTATATTATTTCGGTGTTTTGAGATATGAGGTTTTTAGTAACATTGTCTCATTACTTTTTTTAATTATATTAAGACCATTTCATGTTTTTGATTTGATTTTAATATTTTAGAACATTTATTTGGCATGATCTCTTGATCTTGGATGTAATTTATCTGTGGGGGTATTTCTAATGTTTCAAAGTCATTATTTAGTTTTGGAGTTGAGTTATAATATTTTTTTATTAGTTGGTTATGGAATTTTTTTTTGAGGGTTTATGATATCAAACTATTATTTATGATCCTTATACTCCATAATTTTTGGTTTTATGCATAACTATTTAATATAGTTATAAATTGTGAGGTGACCCAAGGTCGTTATACATTTTTATAATGATCTTATTTCATGATAATGTTTGAATACTTCGTGAGGATGCTTGTATATATTGAGGTTTTAGTTTTTATTCAGTTGGAATATAATTTTTACATTTATTTCATGATAATTATGTCTTATTAATTTCATATAATATTCCACATCTAGTAAAGTTAGTGTGATCCCATCCACATTATTTTAATACCCTTATTTTGACCACAAAATTTATAGGGAAGAAAGTGGCATGGTGGGGAGAATTATGATAGCTGGATTTCACTATAACATTATTATATATTATTATTTTATAGGGAGGATGATTAATTAATGATTATAATTATTTTAAATTTGAGACATGAATAATATATAATTTTTTTACATTCTATCTTTTTCACACATGGTTTATAAGAAACTTTATATCTATGTTTATGAAGGAAAATATCCAATTCATTTTTTACACTGCATGCTTAGTCTGTATAGGTAGTGCACAGTCTAGTCTGAACCATTAAAAATTTAGGGGAAACCATTTAAGTGATTTTAGGTTATGGGGCCAGGTATAAGGAATAAAAAATGTTAATATTATTTTTGTGACATCCATGGGATGAGTCTACAGTTTTTGATAATGAGTTTTACACAAAAAATTCATGGTTTGGAAATCATATGGAAAAATCCAATGACATATTTTTCATGGGTAGTTCCATATATATGACCACCAAATGGTTCGGAGAACCATGAGGCCAAACCCTATAGACATCCAAAATTTCATTAAAATATTGAAATATCATCCCCCTTATGTTTCTATTTTTCCTCCTCTCTTCAACATCCTTGTTCTCTTACTGGGAAATGGGATCATGTGGGGATATATAATCTCCATTCATAAAGTATTTTTACTAACCATAAAATTAATTTATAGAATATTTGATGTGGATATTCCTTCATTCTTCCTATTTTCTTCTTCCCCATCCTTCACATTCGCTCCCTCATGGTTTTGATCACTCTTTCATAGAATAACCACTATTCTATTTTGGATAAATATTCAATGTGGTTGAAATGATGTATATTTTTTTAGTTGTGGTTGAGAAGGATGTATCATTCAATGATCATGCATTCTACATTGAAGGAAATGTGTTTTGAATATCTTTATTCTTCACAAGTATAGTGTTTCCTTGTAATTCCACTATAATACATGGTAAAAGTAGATTTTTTTTCTTTTTATTTATTTTTTATAAAATATTGGATCATCTTGTATGTTATAATTGGCTTGATATGGTATAATAGTTTAGTTTTTCATATTGAAGGTACTTTTAACATAAAAAGGGCAGGTGAAAATTCATAACTAGCTCCGCTGGAATGATTTAATAGTTATGAGAGTGTGTATAATGTTTATTATATTATAAAATGCATTGTATAATGTTATAATTATTTGTTTTATATAGTGACGGGGTTATGGCGTTTTATCTATTCTATTTAAATGAATTTTCTATAAAATTAATGATGTAATGACTTTTTTACATTATTGAGACAACTATGACTTGATGTTATTTATGAAATTCCTAAAAAGGTAATTGAGGATTATGAATGTAATATATATATATATAATATTTTTTCTTTAAAGTTAATTTTTAGTCAATTTTTTTTAATTTCTGGGTTTCCAAATCAGTTTTCAATAATTGATTCATAAATAGTTTTATATAGTAATTGAAAAAATTATTAACAAATGGAGTGAAAAAGAAATGGATAATCATAGTCCTCTATGATAGTTGATTTGGATCATTCAGAATAAATGGTTTATAAGAGGTTTGATGACCTAAAATGAGACCATATGATTATTGTGGGCATTGTAACTTGTTTCCCCAAGGGGGATATTTGATTATGATATATCTTATTGTAAAATATTTATGAATTGGTATTATATGGATTCTTTCATTCAAGGGCATAGGTGGTAAGGTGAGGTTTTATTTTATAATGCATGAAATTATATAACATAATTATCGTTGATTAGTTGGTAACTCACAACAATTAATAAACATGTAATGGGATTCCTAGTGACGAGGAATGTGACCCGTATGATTTAAATCCCATGGGGAAAGCATGATCTTAGTAGGGAATGTTTCCTCAGTGAAATAGATAAGGTTATGATCGAATGATTTATGGAGAGTTATTATGGAATGTGGTAGTATTATGCTCCCAAAAGTTTAAATGTATATCTAGGTAGTCTTTCCTAGATTCCCCAAAAACAGATATGTCCCTTCTAATGTAATCTTTAGGATATCTCTCATGATTATTAGGACCATTTGGGATGTTTTAGGGGATTTAATTTCAATGTATGATTGTATTCCAAAAATATTTTGATTTCAAAGAAAAGTTGTATATTGTTCTTTACATTGTGATTTTTTTTATAATTTTATTTTTTTGTAAAACATTATCACATTTTGGATGTGTTTTGAATTAATTTTTGTTTTTTTATTATGAAACGATTTGGAATGTTTTTTTCAAATAAAAATACATTATTTATTCCTAAAATTAGTTTTTTTAATTATGACTAATGATTTCTGATAAATGTATTTTCATTTGATGTTTTGAAAATAGTGTAAAATAATAGTTTTTTTTTCATATTTCATCTAATTTTAATATATCCCTAACTTCTTTTTGAAAATCATAATTAATTATTTATCAATACATGTTTGTTAATAAAATGTGGTGGTTGTTTATGTAATATGTGTGTGGGATTCTATTGAATTTATTTATTTTTTCTGGTGAAAAACCTAGTTTTTGTATCCTATGTTCAAACTATACCCTTATTAACTATATTATGAAGGAATTTATAGATAATAATTAGGGGGATCCTACTACACATATTTATCTACCCACCTGTATATGATTCAGGACATGGTTGTGTATAAATCACTTATTTTTTATTTTTCAGGTTCCTAGTCCTATTTTCATTCATGATATTTCTATTTCAACTATGTTTGAATAGTGGGATGTAATTATTGACCAAGGTTCACTAATTTTTATGTTGTAGTTATTGAGGATCTAATAAAATTTTATTTTTATTTGGAGATATTTTATCTGCTATTCACCCTAGGATGTATATTTTTATTTTCATCCAATATGGACTTATTATAATATGTTATTTTGTATAGTTTTTAATTTTCATATGCCATGTTTGGAAACTCTATTTTTTTGTTTTTTATTATAATGCAATCATGAACATTTGATTCTTATTTGGGTCATGTCTGATAATTAGTATCTTTCGCTAATGGATTGTTATTATTATTATTATCGAGGTTGAAACCATTACAAATGTGAATTATTCATACCCAAGAACTAGTTTTCAACCCATGAGGTTTGGAAACACCCTTTTGACCACATGGTGAGAGGGGTGGTGTGATGTTTTCAGGCTTCCTAGGCTAGTTAATTACACCGATGACACAAATTTAATTATGATACAAAATATTTATTTATTACTCCTTATCTATTTTAAATAGAAACGTATTGGGAACATCCTATTTAACTCAATTAAATGTATAAATAATGTTTACTCAACATATTAATGGATTAAACGTGACACGATTAGGTACTTGAAATATATATTTTTGCTCATGAAATAAAATTATTATGTATATCCAAATAAATCATCAATTTCACATAATAAAACCATGTAGATTAATTTAGTTGATCTTGAAAAACATTTCCAAATATTAAATAAGATTTTATGTCTACAATATATAGGAGGAAAATAAATCTATTTCATTTTTAGAACTATTTAGTGACAGATATATATTAATATTTACAATGTCATATATATAACCCTCTAGTTTATGAAATTTCATAAACGTTTATTTTTTAAAAAAAGATTAAAAAAAACATAGAACGATATATATATTTTAATCATATTTAATTTTCCAAAATTGGTGATAAACAACATCTGTCAGATGCATGTGTTACAAAATACTTATTATGGTGAAAAAATTAATTCTCATTATAAAATATCAATGTTATAAACAAATATATTTTTTGTTCAGTATTTCTATAAAAATCCATCTTATAAAAAAGTTATAATTTTTAATACAAGTAAGACATTATACTATAATGGATTATTAATTATAAATTAACATTTAGTCCATATGATATTTTGAGATATATTCCATACATGTTTGTTAATTAATATAGTGTAGTTAATTAATTAGTTTTATTTAATATGTTCCTTGGTCAGTTAATTTTCTATAAAGATCAAAGTACTTGTTTCAAGTATATGTATAATAGGTGATGTTATTTTATTATTTAAATGACCAATAAGATTAATTTTTTAGAGATTAGTTATATTCATTTTATATTTATTACTACTAATTTTATAAGGGTATATCTTAGAAGTTTCAATAGGTTGTTATAATTTTGTTAATTTTATTCAATGGATACATCAATTATACTTCAAATTTTAATAGATTAATTATTATTTAATGATGTGGTGTTTTTAAAAAAAAAATTTGGATATTTAAATATATAAAATTAATTGAGTACATTCACATAAAGGCTAAATTTTTTAAAAAATACTTTTTATATAGAAATACATTTTTTGTTTTATTTTAGTTTACTGATAAAATTTTTAATCTCCACTATATAATATATGAACTGCAAAAAAAATTTAATCATCCATAATCCAACCATTCCCTCTTAATTTATTTGATTTATAATTTTTAATCAAAATTATTTTTTAATTATTATGTTTTTACGTTAATAAAAACCAAATTTAATTTTAATAATTTGACTAATTGAAAGAAAAAATTGAACATACATATAGATTCATGACATTGAGAATTAATTGTTAGGAAATATATTGTGGAAATAATTTTTTATTAGTTTAAATTTCAATTAATCAGCTAAAATTTGATATTATTTTAATTATCTAGTTGGTACACTCCCTAATATAATATTGGGTATTGATAGAGTAGAATTTGGGAGATTATAGGGACCTATAGCCTGTTTATTTTTCATTATCATGTTTATTTTACATATTTTATTAATTAATTAATTCATATTAAATAATTTTAATGCTATAAAATAAAATAGTTTTAAAATTTATATTTAGGTCCTTTATTATTATTTTCTCAATATTCAATTTATCCATCAAATAATATATTTTATTATTATTCATAAAACTAATATATTCAATAAATGATCATGATTCCCACAAAAATAGATATATGTGGTATTTATTTGAATATTTTTTATGAAATAATTCTTTTTAGGTATAAGAATTTATTTTTAAATTAATGATTTATTTATTCCTATCATACATTATAAACAAAGAATAAATTCATTTATAATACCACACCACTATTAATTGGTTAACCTCAAACGTTATATTGGATTGAGATTCCTTCTCTATATTATTCTTATCTAAATAAAATTAAATTTAATATATATACCCATAATGATATAATGTTTTCAATATATAAACTAAAAAATTATATTAATTCTTACCTATATATATTCCATTTTATTCCCATTAATTTTTTACTCCTTCTATTTACTAATGATGTAATAAAATTAATGGTTCTTGAATGTAAAAAATAATAATATTTATTTTAATATCAATTTTACTTTTCCCTTATTTTAGAATTTTATTTCCAGAGAAGGAAAGATAATTTAACAATATTTTAATGTATTTTATGTGTCAATACAATTTAATCATGAAAAAAAATATATTGTTTCAACAAAATATTGTAATCTCTTTATAAGTTTTTTCTACTTTTATATCTTCGTGGAGAAGATTATTAGTTTTTTCTCCTCTTCTCCACCCTTATGGTTTATTATTTGAGAAAATTTAATGATCCTTGAAATATTACAATATATAAAGAAAATATGTGATAATATATATTTAAATTTATTTTTTTCAATCTATATTAATGAGAGTAAAGCCTTATTTACATCCAATTCATCACCAATTTCTTCATTTATTTGGAGTTTTTTCACATCCTCATATTGACCTAATTGTAGTTAGTCTAAACACTAGATATTCTTCCTTCAATCATATACCTTGAAAATTTATTTTATATTTATGATCATTAATAGATACTGTTTAAAGATACTTCTCTTCAATAAAAAATAGCATTAAATAAATGTATATGTGTTTGAATAATTTTAAATAATGGACACTTATATATGTATTTATGGGGAATATCATTACAAAGATAATTTTTTATACTTACATTAAGTGTGTTTGAGTGTGAATATTTTATATTTTCAAATTATAAACAACAAATTCACTGATTCTGAACCATGAAAATTTTACAACATGGTACATCATATTGATTATGTTATTTAAATTGGAAAACATGATAATGCATCTATGAATATTCTTAATATAGTTTTATAAATAGATCTAAAATTTAGATAAAAGATTATTATTCTAATAACCAATAAAAATAGCATGATCCAAATAATTAATTTAGAATATATTTGTGAGTTACTAGTATATATGAGCTATTCAATTTCTTAGTGTCTTAAATAATTAATTAATTTTAGTTTACACTATTATGTTTTTTGTTTAAAAAAATGATGTTTTATTATAAAAAATTATTCACCATTATAATTTTCCCTCTTTCGATCATGTCTGATAAAATAAGAACCTATGGAAACAACTTCTTTTTCCTATCTCCATTTCCAAAATAATTTCAGTTGATATATAATTTATATTTATATATCAATTGGAGAAGTGCAATGGTGTACATTCAGTTTATAATTATGAAGGAATTTATATTGATATATATATATATATGTCTATAAAAAGAACATTTTAGAATATGATATTATTTCTAATGTACTGATCTTTGTCTTTATGAGATATGAATTGTCACTAACTCTATCAAAGAAGCTATTTTTTAATACAATGTTAATCCATTCAATAAACAAAAGTGGTTTACATTAAAAAACCACAATACCATTTGATATTTTTCTTGATCCTCCTACTTTTTGTATCAAAATATGACATATCTAGAAATAGGATATTAAATACACATTAGTAAATCATGATTAGGAGTTTATGAATAGTTATCAAAAAATAAATCATATCATTTATATTCTGTGTTACTGTTTCTATTCTTGTTTCACTTTAACATATTTCGTTAATATAATATGATTATTTTAATTTCACTAAACAGTGATGATTTTATTAGTTATTAATACTCTTCTTATTTTTGAATATGTTTAATAATAATATCACATTATATTATGATAGAAGGTTTTATATTTAAATATAAATTTCAATAAATCCCTCTTGATTTTTTTCATATACAAATAAGATATCATCTTAAATAATATCTCTTATTCCTTGTAAGAAAACAAAAAAGTGAAAAGGATATTTTCCATAGAATATAGATTAACCATTTGAGAATTAATGAATGTAAATCATAATTGGAAACACTTGTTCGGTTGGCCTAAAAATGAATATTGGAGAAACATAATGAGAACGTTTATTAGTAATACTATTATTTTTAATTATATGATGATGGTTTGAGAATACATGTTTCTAGAGATGGAAATTATAAAAATAATTCAGCAGTAGAAAATTAAATATTATAATCTATAATTAAAAACTTTTTTCAATGAAACAAATCATCTATATTTATATTTATAATTTTATGATATCTAGTGGAATATTGGAGTATTTATTTATTAACCATTTAGGAACATAAATGGATTTATATACTAGATGATATATACTAGGATAAACATAGAATAATAATTTTTAGAATAGTCCATTTTACAAATACAATAGATATTTATGATTGTTTTAAAAGTTTTACTATTTCATGGAAAGGAGGAAGTTACTTATATTCAGTTTGTGGATATAATTGTTAATACACATTCAAAAGAATAAAAATAAATTAAAATTATAGTTTCTGATAATAATCTTCATGTGAATAAAAGTACTGATATTCTAATTAGATATCCAATATAGTTTGATAAAATTATTAAATGAGATATAGGAGAAGAAAAGAAGGAACATAGTTTCTTTTTTTACTAAATGTTTGTAATCAAATACATGGGAAACTAATACTTCCTAGTTTTTGTATATTCATTTTAAGGATATTAATATAGATAATACTAAAATAGAATTATCTCAACTAATGAGTCACATGAATATTATTCCATGGAAGAATAATTTCATGAATGGGAACCAAAATTACATGAGATATAGAGATCATTATTACATTTGAATAATGTATATAAAGGATAAATTAGATACTATGTCCCACATATTTAAAAATCTTTGAGGAATTCTATTATATTTCCAAAGTATAAATAAACAAGGTACAGATTGAAAAACATTCTCTAATACTAAAGGGATTAAATCTAAAAATTCTATGGAAACCTTGATAGTTAGTGAAGAACATTAATTTGATATGTTTTATATATTGTTTAAAACTATAATATAATCAATTTCAATTCATTATTTTCTAAAACTAGATACACTTATTCAAAATGTAATTACTTAATCTCTACTTAAAATGAATTTAAATTCTATATATATTTATACTATGAAATATGAAGACAATAATGAATAATTTTTGGAAATAGTTGAATTAGAGGGTAACCTATATATTAAATACAAAAAATTGAGGAAGAAAAATAATAGGGATATGATTGAGAATTCAAATTCATATAAGAGTATTTGTAAGTTGTCATTTTAGTTGAATGTATATTTCATTACTACTTGTACACCTTATAAAGGTTGGAAGGAATTTTTAAAACATATTTTATAATTTTGAATCACTAAAAAATTTATTATGTAATCTTAATTACTGGTGGATGAATATTGATAATCTTCTAGGATGTTTAAACCCTTCTGGGAAAAAACTATTTAATTGGATATTCCTTTACTAGTATTTTACACTTATAGAGAAATTATTTTTTTTAATAGTAAACCATTTTGTACTAAAGGTTGTAATATAGGTCCTTAAAAAATTAGTGTTTTATAATTAGGTTTTATTCATCAAGAAATTTTATATTATATATTTCAAAATAGATTTTAATCATCGTTTAACTACCTAATTTTTTTAATTACCCATCAAAAAAAATTACAATAATTTTTATGATTTTCAAAAATATGGTTTATTACAATATTCAATTATTGGATTTGTAAACCAAATGAAATATTACAATTTTTATTTTATATCCATATACATGTGAAAATTTAATAAATCATAAATGATATCCAGAAAAATTAATTTTACCACTACGATTGTGTTCAATGTATTTGGGTTTTCCTAGAGGTCGTATTATTTTAATTATAGTAAATCAAAACAATGTACTTTTAATTTTTGTGATTCAATGAAAATAATAACAAAATATAATTTTTCTATTATTTTATGTGATGATGATGTCGTTACATGTCATAGTGACATGGTCGTGATATGATACATTGTTGTTGATGTCACATAGTGGATTAATTTATATAACATTATTTTCATTTCAATTCCATTATGAGAGGTTTTTATTTTTGAGTGTACAAGGGGAATTATATAATATAATTCTGGAGATATTCCTGAAAAAAAAATCTCTAATTTACCTATTTTAAACTGACCCCAATTGGAATAATGGAATCTTACAAGTATGTTTTTTCTATAAAATATTTTAGAGAGGAAATTCATCTATCAATAAATTTTAATAAGTTAAGAAATTTTTCCAATTTTTCATAGTTTTGGAGTAAATAACTAATGGATAACATGTAATGATTGTCATGTAATTTCTAGTCACTAATGAGGTGGTACATAGTTATATTTTTGTCACCTTATTTGTTAATATTGAATGTTCTCCTCCAAAAAATATAAATTTACCAATTTGGAAAATGAATTAATTTAATATCATGATAATAATATATATAGATAATGAATTTTTGATTAAATAAATGAATTTGATTATTTATTTTCTAACGAAAAAAATTATGTTTTTTTAATAATTTATTCACTAACAATTCATGACCAAATATATGAATATATATATATTAATAAAGTTAAAACAATGAAAATAAATATCAAACATTATTAAAATATATTTCAAAAATAACCCTCTATTTATTAATTTATTGGCGTTTATACATGGTGTTTTATATAAACATAATTATATTCTCAGAAATTAATTTTTTGTGTTCAAAATATAATAACATTATTAAAATTTAAATCTATTAAAGATATATCCACCATGAATATTAAATCTATTTTACTGTTATATTCACTTTCTTCGATGAACAGAAATGTGGTCCTCTTCTTGTGTTGTTTGGTATTCCACCAGCCACCACCTTCATGAATATTTTCATTAAATTCAACACTCATGTATTATAATATGGAAGAAAAATCAATAATGGTGGAATATCAAAGAATAATGGCTCACAAAATTAATAGATGTTAGTGGATGCATGATTGGAATTGGAGGTGATGTCGATGTTCAAAATGTGGAGGAAATTTTTTCACGATTCATGAATTTGTAAATGTACAAGTAATGTAATAAAATTTCAAAATTCATGATATTTACCACCACTAGTTTCCACATTTTCGTTCATAACACATGGAATTTTTCATTAGAAATATATCATTGTGACTCAAACACAGTGGTGCTGCAGTTCTGTGTGATTTTAAATATTACATATTATTTGAATTCTGGAAAAATATTCTTTCAATGAAGACCATACAATTTTTCATGTAACTGTGTAAAAAATAATACCATCATGTGGACTTAAATTACATGTTTTATATTTTACCAAGTTTTTTAATTGATTCAAAATCTATGATTTTTGAATTTTTAATTTCTAAGGGCATGAATGAACATACCCACTATATATTCTATAGATAACTCAACTACACTAGTTAAGATACTCAATATTTATCCATATTAAAAATAATATATCATGATTATTGATCTAATATACTCTATTAAAAAATCCATTTACTTTTCTTCACATGGAATGTACTATGGAAGTTCAAGACTAGCCTTTTAAAGGGATATACTCATCATGTACCCTACAATCCATGTTGTGTGTTGGGATATATAAAATATTCTTCTAGATTATATTGTCAGGTATATTTCATTGATGTAAAATAATTATGCTCTTAATATATCCATTAATGGAGCATGATTGTATGTTTTTTTGAATCAAAGTATATCAATAAGACAGTTTATATAGTTAATGGACCGTAGATCCAAGGAGATAATAGCAGGGTTTGGATTAGGTGTTGGGAATATACATCGATTTCTGGTACTCCCCCTTGAATTAATACAACACCCACAACACATGGGGTTCAGGTAGGAAGATTACTCTATGAATAAAGTATATCTTTACACATGGTAAGAGATTACAGAATTTTACAAGTAGTACATTATAGTAAGGTCATATATTGAATAGAAATATTAGATAATGGTATCAAAACCACAAGATAAATCTCCATGGTAGATAATGTATCCCTCTAATATGTAATAATGGTCAAGGAGTATCTCTAGTATGATTATATTTTTATATACTCATCACAGAAACACATATAAGAAATCCATGACAAGACTAAGGTTGATTTCATTGAAGTTGACTGGGGTAGTTGATGGACATATTTTAGTCGATGAAGTAAAACATTGTTAATGGTATGAAATGTTATTTTTCTAACTTCGAACTCATATTCATAAATATTTGTGTGATTCATTCATTAGTAGTTGTATACCTTGTTCGTGATCTATAAAAAATAGTATATATCATTGATTGAATAATTTAGTAAGGTTATCTTATTTGAGGTGTTCAACCTCTTTCTTATAACATTTTATTGTGAAAGACTTCCCTTAATATAGAGATAATCACTTGGGACATCATTATAGATAGGATGATACCTAATGACATTATACTCATTATGGTATTATATAATATTATTGACATATTGTTTTCGTCATCGATTATTTGGGTCAATGTTCACTTTTATTTTTGAACGGAACCCCCATATAGGGTCATCATGGACAACCCTTAAGGTGTTATAGTTTATTACCCACTATTGGGTATGTCTAGAACTATGTACCATAGATGATCTGGTGGATAATATTTCCTTAATAAAATATGAGAATGTAAATGTTTCCCAATAGAATTTAAATGATATTTCCCCTCATTTATAATTTGAATATGAATCTCATGACCAAAAATATATCCTTGGTTACAAATTGGATATACTAGGATAATATTTGTAAGATTAAGTTTTAGTGGAAAGAACTTTTATATAATGGTTTAATTAGTCCTAACATGTATTCATCAATGATCACATTACATTTTATAAGAATATGGATGAGATCATGAGGATTTATTTTGACTACAATTTCTTGAATATTGTGGTATTTAGTAATAAATACCCACTTCCAATAATCGTTAATCCTTTTGACAAAAAATAATGCAAATTATTATTATTGATTATTAATCAAAGGTCAATTGATCCTAAACTTCAGGTTCGTGAGGATGATCATTGAATATGATGTTCAGGTCTATCTAGAATTACTCTGATTTATTATTGATGTAATTTGATTTATTGAATTACACATAACTATTCATGTGGATTATGAATTGTAGTTTCTTACTGTACTTGAAGTTAATGTTTTGACTTTGGGATGATTTATTTTATTTCAATTTAATTTTATACGAAGGTGTGAAATTTATCCCAGGATGAGTGGGAGAATAATATTCGAGATGGTGGTGGACACTAAAATAGTGGAAAAACCAATAATGTATTTTTATTCTGGTCTATTTAAGAACATAAATATATATGAAGAATAAATGGTTTATACAATATAATATTCACTAGACATTATTTCATTTCAAACTAATTTTTTTTTTATTTTTCAATAAAATAATTTCAATTAATGATAACAAATTATATTTATATCCCACCTTAGAAAAGACGCTATTGAATTAATAAAATTTATATTATTCTAGAAATATGTTTTTTACAAATATAGAGGTTTAATCACCTTTTATATTCAATACAATATATTAAGTAATAAATATTTTCTATTAACATGTTCAGGTAATATAATATTATAAAAATATAAAAATTACATACATTTTCCATCAATAAAAATTCCAATTAAATTAATTAATCCATCAACAATCAAATAATAATCCTTGTGATGTAATAAATGCTCTTAAATATCCATTTTATCCAAAATAATATCTATGATAGAATAATTATTTTGTGGATGTTTTTTTAGAGAAAATTTAAAATTTATTCAAGTATTATTATCATTTTTAATAAATATCATGATTTTATTAAATATATTTTATGTAAACAATAATGATTTTTTTAATTTGATAAATTAAGATAATAAAATAATAATGTGAACTCAAAAATATTTAAATGTATTTTGATTACTTTTTATTTTCTATCACATGTCAATCTCTTAATAGTTTACTTTCATTGTTGACTTAACAACCAAAATGAATAAAAAGAATTGATTTATTTTAATGAATGGGAGAGATAAATCTCTTCTATAAGATCTTCTATGAGTAGAAAATAAATTTGGTAGATTATATTCTTTATAATGGATGTCATGGGAGAAATGATGAATGGGGAGAATTATTTCCACCACTGTGGACATGAATTCCATAAAATTCATCACAAAATAAACTAAAAAAGTAAAACGTATCATATTGGCCTTGATATTCCAATAAAATTATATTCTAGAATCCCTAATTCCATGGAATAAAAATCATATAATTTTCCTTCCATATCACCAATACACATTACCACATTTTCAATCTATATAACAATAGAGAAATAATAATTAATTTTAATTTGGATTATTGCACACATATTCAAAGTCTCATGGTTTAAAGAGATGTCGATAAAAGTTACCACTCCAAGGAAAAACACCCCATTATATAAAAAAACATATAAATTAAAAAATAAAATCCACATGAATTACGTTAAAAAATAATATTTTTATAATAAAAATTATTTTTGAAATCCCATCATTCAAAAATTAGACAATCCAAATTCACGACAACCAAATAAATTAAATTTTATAAAATGTATCATTAATAAATTTATTTCCATAAATTACGAAAAAAGAATTTATAGTATTAGAATATCAGTTTTTCTCATCACATGATAATAAAAAATATATTATTTAATAAAAAACATAAATTGAAAGGTGGACATTTATTTTTTTAGGAAATGTGAACTGTAATATCAATAAAATAAGTGATATATGTTTCTATGGTTAGACATTAATTTAAAATTTCTTATTTTTTATTAGACGTAATAAAATCCCTTTTATTATATTAAAATTAAATGAAAAAGGTTACACAATGATATTTCACAATAAAATACGCCCCATCAAAAGTTTGAAAGGAGTTACAAGTATATTTTTCTAATGAGAAGATAATCTATAAACTATTTACCTCAAGGAACTTACATTTTGGAATATTTTCACTATTGAAGTAAGGGGCCATAATTATCAAAACATTCTTACCTTACTAAAATAATAGATAAATAAGGTATTTATCATAGAATGTAATAACACAATTATGTTCATACCACAGATAAAAATTCCATGAAAGGAATTTTGTAATATCTTTACGAAAATGATAATAAATATTAAAATAATATATGTTCCATATATATATTGTATGAAACAAAAGGTGTATTTTAATCCTAATGAGGAAGTATCGACTTTTTTACATATACAATTATCTCACATGTATCTTTTTTTAAATATAAGAAATATATTTATTTAAGGGAAAAATTAATGTTCGTATTTTTCAATGATCACAATATATTTAATTCTTTTTATTACTCACACATAAATTTGATGAACTCAAACTTTTTAAAAAAAATTATAAATTATTTCAAAATGTAATAAATATCCATGTTATCACTATTTGTAGTGATCACAGTGGCGTGACTGAGAATCATTTTTTGAAAAATAATTTTAATTAGAAGGGAATTAGAGAAAACATTTCCTCAACATGAATTCCACAGCAAATGTGTTAATAGACTGGTAGAATAGAATGATCTATAATATTATTTTTAAATACTAATGATATTTTTTATAATATTGATATAAAATATGATAAATGAATTATTTATTTTTACTCATACATAGGTTTATATTATCATGATTAAATATATTGACACATACAATTGAAGAAATGGTAAACTGCATATTTTATTAAAATGATCCTCCAGTGAATTCAAACATTTTAAATTATAAAAATAAATATAATTATTTTGAAACCCACTCTAGATTATTTCTTATTCATAAACCACATTTACATGCTTATATTATTATGGAATAAATCAATATTAAATATATCAATCAAAAAAATATGGAACAATCTACCCTTTTATATAAAAGAATGAAGATATTATGGAAGAATCATATTGAATGTATTCTTTGTTATGTGGAATATCCAGTTAGAATAAGATGATATTCTTAGATTAAATGTTAACAGGATATATTATAATAAAAATTTCAACCTAACTTGTATGATGATTCCAACTATGATAAAACATGGATAATTTATATATTTTATGTTTTTAATCAATTCAATTAGTATATGGAACAAACAATTATTGAACATATTGAAAAACATCCAACAATAAGAGTAAAATGGGTCTTCTAAAATAAGTGTGATTAAATTATTACAGTATCTTGGAGTAAGTATTATATTATTTCTAAATGATATAATCAGGTAGAGGGAATAAACTATAAAGAATAAATTTCTATATAATATATACTTGAATCATTCAGAATTTTATTATCCTCCAACACACATCTTTATATTAATCTATTTCAATGGGGTTTAAAAAATGATGTCACTAATTTTTTTTATCAATATGAGTTTTATTTTTATCAACCTTTTTTTATACTAATATCAATATTCTAGAACCCATAATAGATATACCAAAGAACATTATGGATTTAAAAATTCCTCACATGTTTAGTATGATATATTATCTTAATTCTTATATCAAAATGAAATTTTTAATCGAATGAAATATCACACCTTTTATGAATTTTATTAGGACATTATAAATATAAAAATATATATCGATGATTTTTTTTCATATCCACCAAAAAAATAAAATCAAATATATTCTCAAAACACATGTAATGTGAATTAATTATCATTATGTTGGATGAACATTACTTCAATAATGGGTTCTGTATATCTTAAAAACATGAGGGGCATATATTAACATATAATAAGTATATTATAGATTTCAATAAAAACATTGGGGTTAAGATAATTCATATATTTTTTTACTTTGGTTTAAAGATCATGTAAACTTTTTCATAATGATATTGACAAACTGGTATATCAAAAACATTATGTTCTGTTGATAATAAGTTGATAATACATGAATTAATATTGATAAAATTTAATATACTATATTTTAATGTGTATAATGATTTAACCTAATATAAATGATTCCCATTTTCTTTCCTATCAAATGAATCATAATCTATCTTAATGTTTATGATTCCATTATTTTCAAATACATTTATTTTTAACTTGTTCAACCTGAATCATAGAAATAAAATGATCCCTAAATTATTTGATGAATATTATGAGGAAAATTATATGAATAAAAACCAAAAAAATAAAAATAAGTCAAAAAATTAGAAATCATTATATTTAGTGGTAAAAAATAAATATGACTTATAATTTAATGGGAATTATTTTTCTCAATTATCCACTTAAAATATTATTATAATTAAATTGATCAGTTGTATTTATTATTATGGAAACATAAAAAATATAAATACAATAAATACTAAATTAAATATCTATAAATTTTAAATTAGTTTGATATATTGATTTTTGATAATCCTGTTTAATGGGATTATGGGGAACCCTTACAAGGCCCATAATTTTAGATATTACCTTTCCCATAGCCTTGGAGATATTACAAGACCTATAGGTCTTAATGAAATTATACAGACATTGACTACATGAAACTACCCCTCCCCATCATCTTTATTGTGATTATCTCTCCACCTATCCATGGTTGTTCAACTACCTTTCCTGTGTAGCGATGCATAAGCCTGGTAATGATGGAAAATTCCATACCCTCTCATTATTCCAAATCGGTTACCCCTTCTCTGGTGAATGCATCTTTCTCTTGAATCCTTCTCTAGAGCTGGTTCCTTGTAGAATCTATCTGTGCATCTGAAAATCAGGTGTCCCTAAAGGCCTTGAGGTACCCTGATGGCATTGAGGTGGCCCAAAGTTCATAAAGGTGCCCCCAAAATCCATACTAACTCGAATTCTTAGGTGGATCGAAGGCCATAAGGACTCCAAGACAAAATCGGTGGCCCATGATGAATAGTTTCTGCTGCTACAATATCGAGCAATACCTACTATAGTACCTACTATAGTAGCTGAAAAGTACTACTATAGTGTGTGCTACAGTACTACTATAGTAACATGTAACTATGAAACTTCCTGGTTAAAAGATATTCATTTTCTAATTAGTGGCAATAAATTATTTTATAGTTAATCATTTTTATTTTATGAAATAATTTTATTAGTTTAAATTGAAAAATAATGTTTTTACTAAACTGTAGTTTTTACCGTTATATTTATAAGTATCAAATAAATAAATGTAACAGATTTTTCAAGATAAGAAATATATTTATAAATTTTAATCATTCTTTTTAAAATATGAGGTTTATTATATAAGACCATTTATATAGAATAATAAAAAATAATAAATATAATTATAAAAAAATCTATTCTTTTGTCTTTCTATTTTAATTAAAAATTCCATAGGTAATTTGTTTAAATATTTTATATTACTAAAATAATAATTTGGCTAATAAATTATTGAAAATAAATTTAATTCATAATTCATCTCTAAACATAACATTTGTACTTGAAAATATTTTTTTTAAAAAAATGGGTTTTAAGCTTTTCATTCAATGACGTCAAAAATTAATTTCACTTATAAATATATTTTATTGGGAAAAAAATTATATAATATTTATAATAAATAGGTGAAATATAATATATGTGTTATATTTTTTTTAATTATTAAATGTATAATAACTTGGGGAAAAATTTATTACCATATTTAAAAACAAAAAAAGAAAAAAATTTAATAATCTAAGAATAAATGGAATAAATTTTTTTTATAATATGTACATGAAAGAATAGTTTATGTATTATAGAAAATACTTATCCGTAATTCATTATTTTTTTTATTGGATTCATATTCCATGTGAAACACGTTCTCTATTTTTATTAAGATGTAATGTTTTCGAAAATTTCATTAAATTCATCTATAAAAGTAATTTAATTAAACCACATTTATAAATTAATTAAATAAAATTATATTTACCAAAATTCTACCATATAATGTAATAAACTCTATTACCATATCATATAAGTCTTTTATATTACAAAAAATTCATTTTTTAGGTCCATAACTTGTTACCTAGAGTAGGACGTCCAATGTGAGAAGTAATATTATCATCTAATCCATACAAATCCATTTCCTCTATAATCCCATAAAAATAAATTTATTGATTATTTTAATATAAAATAATTATTTCTAATATTATTAAAATTTATATATTAACTTCATATCAATTTTCCACCTTCCTCCAAAACAGATTGAAAAACGATGATGTTGTCATGTGTAAATGACAACTAACACCTCCATGTATGTGTTTCTTTATTTTTCATCGCCGATATAAATTAATGTTTGTAAAATAATATTTAAATAATAAATATGATATTTTTAAAAAATTAAATATTATTATATCATAATCTATTCTCTACCTTTCACCTAAACTATTGAAACCAAACACATATCTCACGAGTTTGTGTCTACTACCGCCTAAATAAATATGACATATTTTTTTAACACATGCCTTTTATTATTTTTAAAACTCTCTTTTATCCAAATTTATAACCAAAAAAACAATTAAATAATATAATTATCCTTCTATTAAAATTATATTATTATTGAGAATCACTTTCGTAACTATTACCACCCATTCCTTATGACATGTTTCTATTTAGGCCAGTATAACTATCTAAATGAATAATATTATAAATCAATATCCATAGTAACTATATAAAAATTAATAATGGTCATATCTAAGAATAATCAGATATTTTTTGGAATAATAATACTAAAATTTATTCTATGATTATGATACTACCCCTCATTCAAAAAAATAATCAAAAAAGGTCATCACAAAATTCATCATAACAAATTGATACTAAAAAACTTTTGAAATTTTTTTGAAACTTATTACTCTGTATAAACAAAATATAAAAAATTTATTTGTCTCAAAATTTTAAAATTTGAATTTATAAACATTAATGAACACCACCATTATTAAACATCTAATGAATTATTAATCTATGATAAAAAATTTTAATGATAAAAATAAAATATTTAAAACAAATGTATTCCTACAAATTATTCATAAATAAATCATATAAACGGATAAAGGTATCAATATTTTTATGAAATTGGAGACTAATATAGTTTTATTGTTATATTGGTTGTTATTTAATGTTAAACTAAGAATGATTAAATTTAAGGGTTATTGTATACTAAATTTTATATCATTGAGTTTTCATTACTCTTATTGATGTTTATTTTTAAATATTTTGTATATTTTGAAATATTATTTTAGTATATTTTAGATTCTAATTATTTTATTAGTATATAAATTTGTATCATGTAAAACCCTTTTCAAATTTTACCGTTTTTTAATTATGATGTTTGTAAGGGTTTACCATCAAAAAATTAATTTTATTTGGGTTATAATGTTTATTCTTGAAAAACAATATTCTATTTATATATATTTTACCCTAGGGTAGTATGAAATTATTGTTCCTATTTAATTTAAATGAAATTATTATTATTTCACATGAATTAATTTCTAGTGTACTATTACTCCAATTATAAGGATATTTATCTGGGTATATCATCTTTATTTCCATTTATTTAAATATGTTTTGTTATATTCACATATATTTTTTAAATGGTGTTAATACTGTATTTTAGAGATACAATATCATAAAATAAAATTCGTTACTGTATTATTGTTAAACAATTCTTAATATGTATGGGTTTTCTTATGAATTAACTTATTTTCATCAATAATAATTTGTCCTTTTTAAGAAACATTTTATAGGATAGATAAATTCTACTTATGATGATAATATAATTACATCTATATTTGAGTAAAGTGACATATATAGTTTAAATAATTTATTTTCTTGTTCTTATTTATCATATATTATGTCTATATTAAGAATACTTCTTATCATATTTTATAACATTTTATCTTCTAGTTCATATTAACACCTCTGACAAATGTTTTCCTTTATATTTAGAAACCTGAATATTTTTTATATCTTGATAACTTTGTATGTCTTTTCAATTTTCTTTGAAAATATTTTTTATTATCCCCTTTTAAAATTTTGGTTATCAACAACGATATTTAAAAATATAAAAGGCATTTTAAATCAAGATTATTTTTTTGACATGTACATCACATTTCCTATTTAAAAGAATTTTGTTTGTTTCAAGGCTCTATTTTTAAATATTAAATTTTAAATTAAATGTCTAAAAATTGTTTTAAAATATTTGAAAATTAACATTTAATTTTATGTGTAAAATCTTATTTATGACTATGGTAAAAATGTTATAAAAACAATTCTACAGTTTAATTCCCTACTATGTGAATTATTTTTAATGAATCATCTATTAAATGTTTTAAATCTAATTTACCAAAGAATTGACACTTAATTATTTTGATGAAAAAAGTAAATATTTTTATATTTTTCTTAATTAAAGCTCTTATTTTACAAATAAATTATTAATTTCGAAATGGATATTAATGGTTTTTGTTATTAAATATATAATCCTTACTTTTAACTCTTATCCATGAATTTTTGTTGAAAAAATATCAATTTTATATAATATAAATCATTTTGAATTTTTATTCACAAATTTTAAAAAATGATATTTCTTCCTATTTTTCAATGTGATTTATCCAACGATGATAAATTTTTATTTTTTATCTATACAGAAAAATTATCTAACTGATATATTGTTATGTTTTTTGAATTGAAAACTAAATGCAATGTGAAAAAATCATTTGGGGTTATTGAATCATCATATCAATCAATATAGTCCCTCATTCTTTATTATGTGACACCATTTTATAATGATGATAATATCATTGTCTATCCATGGGTTAAATATTATTTAATGATTTATTGATTTCTTATTTCATGAGTACATATGGATAATTATGGGTGGGGTCCTATAATGACCTGTAATGTGTTGGTTATCATCAAATATCTTATTAGACAATATAGTGTGATTGTTCATGGATATGATCACAAATAAAATTGTAATATTTCAAGGATATGATCAGATAATATATGTTGGGAATTAATGGATATTCCCAAAAAATAAATGGATAGCCCTTATGGATACAAACACAAAATATTGGGTGAAACTTCATTGATATGATAAAAAATAATTTTAGGGAATTATTTGATATTCTAACTAACTAATGGGTGGATCATTATGAATATTTTCATAAACTAAAGGGTGGTCCTTCTTATATATACTCACAATATGATAATATCCAATTCCAACAATTATGATAATTTCATTATTATGCTATGTATCAGGGTAATGTTACATTTCTATTTAATATGTCTTTGATTATATCCATAGATAATGTATATTATCTCATAATAACACACTCTCTTTCAAATATAATGATTTATATGTTAGATATTACATATTATTTTATCATTAAAAACAAAACAATTTTTGTACCATGTTGTTTTTAATAATTAATTTCTCTATTCACCATCATTTCTCACATTGTTATAATTTAAAACGTGATGAAACATTTATAATGCTTCCCTTATTGAGTATTTTAAGTCTCCACATTCTTATGTTTTCATTCCTCATGTTACTAGATGAGTATAACCTACATTAAATCTATAAGGGGTAATATGTTGGCTTAATTATCAGGAAATATTCCCAAGTATCTTAAAGTATTATGTGTATATAGATGTTCCTTAGTGATACTATAGCATCAATTCATAGGGCCCTACTTTTATTATGAGATGTAATGTAAAACTTATGGAAATGATTTAAAATAAATATATGTTTATATTTTTTTCATCCAAATTACTATTAAATATTACGTGTAATGTATGTTTTTATATAACCAAATCTGAGAGGGTGGTTCTTGGGTTCCTCGGGAGGATTCAAAGTAGGGTTTAGTTATTTTTAATGATTTTTTAGTTTTTAGTTATGATTAATATTAGATAAACTAAGTGAAATACCTAGATATTTCTATAGGATTAGGATTACATTTTGGAATTATAGAAATGATTTGATAATGTGGTTTTCCGAGTAGTTACATCCATATTGGGATACTGGAATGTGGATGTGGATATTTCATTAATGATCCTTATGGTGATCACTTTGGAAGGCATGATCAATTATTAATTTGATCACAACATAGTGTATGCGGAGGGGTAATAAGAATTCAAATATAGCTAGACACTCATGGGGATATGCTTTTGCTAATTCACATTCTCTTTACAATCTCTTAAGAAGTATATAAATGAAATTTTAGTATGTAACATATACTATGTATGTCTAGAGGACATAATTTGAATCTTTTAATGCATAACCTCAGTGAAACAGAGAGAGTTACACAATAAACCAATTGTGACACATTTTAAATAATTGTTATAGTTTGAAATAATGGTTTCATGGGAGAATAATTCTTAATGTTGATTTTTTATATTCATATGATGATTTACAATTATTTGATTAGATATTATCATAATGATTATTGTTTTAGTTTCTAGTAGGACATAAGATTATGATATTCAATCAATGGAAGGTATATACCTATAAACTCCGACAAAAATATAAGGAAGAATATATTTTAGAAAATTTGGATATTAGGTAACATTTTAATCGATTACTATTAAGAGGAATATGTTGTGTCCCCTTGTATATAAAATTTTAATGTAGATATCTAAGTAAAAATTATTTTTTAATTTTCATATAGATCCCTTAACATCTTTTATTATTGGAAATTGATAATATTAAGAGGAAAAAGATATTATTCAACTAAAAATTATTTCCTTAGTAGGATATATAATCAATATGAATCAATTTGAAAAAAGAATTTTTAATTCACATATAATTTTTTAAAGAATTAAAATAATAAATTGTAATCTTTGAATTGATTATTTAAATAATATATCTTATTTAAATATATTATAAAATAATGTATCAATTTTTAAATTATAACTTAGTATGAATAATACAGATGACACATAATAACTAAAAATATCTATAGTTCAATACATAAATTCTTATTTATGAATTGAATTTTAATTAAAAATATAAAGTTATAGGTTTTTAATTTTAAATTTTAAAAATTGAAATTGATTTTTTCCCACATTCTAATTTTATTAAAATTCTGTGTTTTGTGTTTTTATTAAATACTTCATTTTTTTTCTGAATAGTGAAAAATAGACTTCAAATTAAGTATATATCATTTTTTATTATATCAAAAAGTATGTTTAGAAATAAAACATATAAAAATTATAATTAAGAAACATAATTAATTTATGATGTGAAATTATGAATATAAAAATAAAATTATGAATTTTTAAATCCCATGTTTATCAATTTTGAAAATAAAAATAAATTTTATAATAAAAATAATTTTTCGTCCTTCTCATTTAGTTAATTTTTTCAAGGTGAAATTAGATTTTTGAATTCATTTAAATTCAAATATAACTGATTTAGTTAATAAAAAAATACATGTCTGGAAAAATATACCCAATTGACAATTTTTTGTAAAGATAACAATTTTGTTTAAAAATACTGTGTTTCTAAAAAATAAATTTTACATGCATTGTGGTTTAAAATAAATTTTATTAAAAATATTTTTTTTGAAAAAAATAATTTCTTATTTTTTATAATTTTACATTGAGTAGTAAATAATTTCCTTTTTATTAGGTTTATTAAAATTAAATTACATGGGAAAACATTTATTAACATGATAAAATACAAAAAATGGTATATTCAAAAAATTATAAACATAAAATTGATAAAAAAATATTAAAACATGTTTGAAAATTAATTGATGATGGATGATGAACCCTGCCTTATCTCTACTCCATTATTTTTTACATTGGAATCACATTCTAGGTTAAAATAATGCTCTATTAATATTAATAAGTAATATTTATGAAATATCATTCCCTATAACTAAAAAACATTTAATCCTCACCCTATTTCTCCACTTATAGCAATGAATTATATTAACAAAAAAATTATTTATTCTTTTGTCCTCTCTATCCCATTTCCTTACATGTCTTGGTATTTACAAAATTCTAAGAAAACAAGACATCATGTGTGAGAGTGGGAATAAAATACAATGATAAAGGTAATGTTATCAACTGAGATCTCTCAATTAATTTATACTTATACCCGTTCAAAAATATCATAACCATGATGTTTTTATTACATAATTATTTCTACTACTGTTAAATTATGTTATTATAATTTAATAACTATTTTCGCATTCATCAAAAACCATTCATAGTACAAATATGTCATCATACATAAATGATGACTATGACCTCAATGAATAATGTGCTTTATTTTTAATCACTTTATTACAAGGTTGATTATAAAAGTGTATTTGATATAATGATATTATTTTTATAACATAATTATAATTATATAATTATAAACCTTCACTATCTTGCTCTTGTTTTTTTTAAATCTGTCCCTCTTTTGTACTTCTATGAAAATTCAAATATGAATGTAATGTAATTAATTATTCACAATTTAATATTATTTTTTATGAAACAATCCTATAATGAAATTATGCCCCTTCAAAAATATAAATAATATCTATATTTGATTATAATAATGACATTATTACAAATAATTCACCATTATAACAATTCTCAATCATAAATTATATCTTGTTCTTATTTGGGTGGGTCTAAAAACATACATGAAGAAATATATAAATTTCATTCATGGGTAAATTATCAATAATAATTATTGGTGATATTGGAAAAAATTAGAAAATATTTATTTTTTTAATGGAATTGTATTTGAAAAATATGGCCTATTATAAATATATAAACCCTCATTCATGGAAAATACCAAAATAAGATGGTCATTAATTTCATAATCACTATTCATAAATAAAATAAATATGAAATGAATTTTAAATATTAATAATCTTTATAAAAAATATTTAAAATAAAAAACTGTTATCTCATAACGATTTAATTTCAATCCATTTAAATTAATTGGGACATCATTTTGTAAATATGATTAATCAAACTTTCAAATCACAAACATTTGATGATGGGAATATAATATTACTAACAAATTTATTTTTTAAAAAATTAATATAATTGATGTTTAGAAATGGTTATATGTATTCATAATCTCCTAAAATATATGAAAAATATTGTTACTTATGTTATACATCAGATTATATAATTTTCAACTAATATTGATTAATATTATTTAATATTTGTAAAATAAATTTTCATTCATTGAGTTTGGATTATTCTTTTGGAAATTTGTATTTATATATTCGATATACTCATCTATATAATTTCATTGAATTGAAAATTAAGTATATTTTTATGGTAATTTCATTTCTATCTCACCATCCACATTTTAAATTTTACCCACTTCATGAATTATAGTTTTTATAAGTGTTTTATCATTAATTAATTTATATTATTTGATTTATAATGATGACTATGAATTTCATTTTTCAATGTTGATTTATTTTATCCTATAATATTATTAGCTTCTAATTCTACCTTATTTTAAATGTATTTATTATTATTTATAATGAAAAATTTTATGAGGTATTGGTATTCAATTCATTGAATATTTTTAATTTTGTATCATCTAAATTTATTTTATTTGAGACATGTTTTTTTCATCGAATCTCATTTCAGTGTTTTGATATACTTCATATTGGATATATAATATCATGAAATATATTTTATTAATAGAATTCAATGTCGAATTTCTTGATATATCCTTGAAGGATTATACTAAAACATTTATTATTATGTAATGGGTATTTCTCAACTCAATTTCGTTTCTTGAGTCATAATTTTTCCTATTTGAATATGGGATTACAATATAGTTTCGTTCTATTCTTTGTGTATACTATAATTCTTTTTCTTACACGGAAATGTAAAAATTTTATTTCAAATAGTTTTATTTCATGAATTTTATTCTGAATTCTTTCTTATTTGTTAAAAATAAGTCTCCTACTAATAAAGGAAAATATTTATTCCATGAAATTATTTTATCATCCTTCCAATGTTAATAATTAAATTTGGTAAAATAGTTTCATGTTACCTTATGTGACCTTAATATTTCTCTTTCACAATATACAAAAATATTTTTTACTATCACTATTTATGAATAGGGTTATCCATAATGTTATTTTAAAATAATAATAATGATTATCTTACCAATTTAATATTTCAATATTCCACTTCTCATTTTCCATGAAACCCCATTTTATTCAATGGAATAAGTATGGAAGATTCATTTTAAAATATAATTTGTTTTAAAAGTATATCTTTCACCTGATTGAACATGGGTTTTTAATGTGATTGATAATGCATTATTTTATTATTATAGTAAAAAAATTCTAAAAACATTTTTATGGTTTTCTTCCCGATATGAGATTACTATAAAGAAACATTACATTATCTATTTTGAAATGGTTTTACAAATGAATTTAAATAATAATAATTTTTAAAATAAAATAAAATATTATTATTTGTTTCAAAAGTAATATATCATTTCTATAAATACATTTATTATTTAAAAATGGATTGTATAGGATTATGTTTCTAGAATATCAATTATTTTTACTTCCTCGTAAATAATGGTTTTGAAAAAAAATCAATTATAATTTTTTTAAAATAAAATCAGTGTATTGGATTTAAAGGGAAATTTGGGAAAAAATATCAAAGTCTAATTATTTAATTTTAATTAATTTTGTAAGTAGTATTGATGCATTTTAAAAAATTGATATTTCTCTTTCATTTTGAAAGTCATTTTAATAATATTTTATAAAGTGAGTTTATATTATATTAAAAAAAAATATGAAACTATAAAAGATACATTTTATAAATTAATATATAAATTCATATGTGAAATTGTCCATTTGGATGATATAATATTGGTATTAATAAATATAATCTTTGATTTTAGTTTATATGATACCATCTGAAAATGATATTCAACCAATTTTCCTTCAAAGAGTTAATTATTATATGTTAAATTCATTTTAGGTTATGAAAGACTTGTAATTCCCTCTCACTAAAATAGAACCCCTTCCCATATGAAAATATGGTAAGAGATATAATGACCCATAATTCATACCTTTAGTATTACCTAGGATGGTGACTAACACCAACGGTATAAAAATATAACAGATGGGATACAATTCCCACTATATAGTTAATAATGATTGGTAGGTTGGATAAATACCACTAAGAAACTCCAACTCATAATGGTAAATGAAAAACTGAAAACAACCCTTGATTCATTAATAAAGTAAATAGGTAAATATTATGTCATTAAACTATTTCTAAAGGAATAACTAATGGTAGAGACTCATAAATATTTCCAATATTCGGTCTAGTAATGACTTGATTTGCCCACAATTTCCAACTAGAAACAAAAAAAATTACTTTTCTATGTGTACAATTATCATAATATGTATACTCAATAGGATCAAGCCCAAGGTCTTCCATAAACACCTTAAAAGAGGATACTACTTCACCAGTGGAAGAAAATTAAATTACCACCGTGAACCAATATATGTTAACTAACCAATCTGATCCTCGCCTTGGAATGATCACAAAATAATGAATCCATGTATAATAATTTGACATGATGCATATACAAAAAGATAGTAAATTTTGTCACTTTACCACTGATTTTACACTCTCACACCACAACATCGTATGTCTTGATTCCCCAATCCCTTCTAAATAATCCTTTTTAATGAGTCATAATCAATAACATCATACAAAGCACCACACATTCATAATGTCATCATATCCCCCAAAAGACACATATGATTCAATATCCTTCCATTAACACCGACATATATCTTGTATAGTAAGTTATCATGAACATTATGGATATCAACCACATTACCTCATAAAAACATAATTTACAACAATTATGTAATACCATATAAATACCATCAATCAATCTAAATATAGAAATTATCAAATTGGAATCATAGCCAGTGAGTATGCACATCACATGGATGTGACGTCAGGGAAGAGGGGATAGATATTCATACATTCAACATCATTGATGTTTAAAAAAATATCATCCAAAACATTTTGTTTCTAAAAAAGTATTCAATATGTGTAGACTGAATTTATAATTACTAAAAATAATAAAACATATAATATTCACACACACAAAATCGTAATATATGGGTTTATAACTATAATACCATTAAAACACAACACATCAAACATTGTCCGCACACCTTTATCCCCATTCGCAGCCACATCTTAATGAATTACACTAGACAAAAAATTCATAAATTTAACCAACATCTCATTATTTTTTACAAGTGAATCTAATTCAATATTAAAAAAAACACATATGTCATTACCAAGAACATTCATTTAATGATTAAAAATAACTATTTTAACGACATATTCCATTTTAATTGAAGAGTTCACTATTAAATTTATATTTGGTCATTTTTTCAGTTATTGACATATATTTCCATCAAAACTATGAATAATGGACTAAAACAACACATCATAAACAATAGACATTCTCCAAGTCAACAAGCCCCATATATCGACAACTATAAATCACAACCACCATATATCACAGTCACTGCGCATCTCAACTATCAAACTACACAACCACCACACATCTCAGCTACCATACATCCCAACCACTACACATCAAAATATCCAAATATATAAACCACAAAACATCACATTTCATTTTTATAAATGGGATTTCATTTTATTTATTTCAAAAAAAATTACAGAATTAAAGAAACTAGATATTCCAATGGAAAAAATTTATTATCCATATATGGGTTCATATCCATTTTCATGTGTTCTGATTCAATCAACATGATTCACTAATTTCAATATAAAAACAAATTTAACAAAAACATTAACAT
Source organism: Viscum album (assembly GCA_963277665.1). Classification (NCBI taxonomy): domain Eukaryota; kingdom Viridiplantae; phylum Streptophyta; class Magnoliopsida; order Santalales; family Viscaceae; genus Viscum; species Viscum album. Next base: position 1,673,144,794 of record OY728120.1, read on the forward strand.
GAGTAAATGATTAAATTATTATTAATTAAACTTAATAATATGATAAAAATAAAAATAACATGTTAAAATCCTATGATTTCTTACCATACCAATAAATTTTAGTTAAAAGGATTTCTTATATTCATTAATTCGCTGCATACTGTCTACGTAATGGAAATAAAAAATGACCTTCATACATATACATAATAATAATAATAATACTAAGGGTATCCTAACCCAATGAATAATCATTTAATAAGTACCCAAAAGCAAAATATCAATCACCACAGATCTTGAATGAATCACCACCTGATTCCAATGCATAGAAACCCACCATCGAAACCCACTCTATACATGGGAGAACACAAAACATAATCAGATTCAGGTAATAAATGAATTAGAATAAATGATTAATAGTGAATTATAATTGAGGAAATCATACATAAATTCAAAATATACCATTTAGAAAATCTATGTGTCTAAGATTAAAAAATGAATGACTTGTGAGGGCCAGAGGGTGTAGATACTGACATGAGATTTAATGATGAAAAATGAATAGAAACAATGTTGGTTATGCCTCTTATTAAATATTAAATTCATGATAGACTACACCATGTAATAATGGAAATCCAAAAAATCCATGGTAGTTCTTATAAACACAAGTTCCAAAACCCCCGCATGATTTCCCATTTTCTTCCCATTTTTAAAAAAACATTTGACCACCCCCAAGACCGAGACCATGGAATCTTAAATGTTGTGGTTGTTCTTCACTCTACATCCTTCGTTAGACACCATGAAATAGTTACCACCACTAGCATGATTTTCTATCACTATGCCCAAGTCTATGGAGGGGTGATATTATGCTATTTATTTAAGAAAGGTGATCCCAAAGGATCGTACCTTTCCCAATACTACCGCTGGGAATTTCAGGGATTCTGATAGAGAATAGGTAAACTTCTAGGCCTACACTCCCAAAACCATGAAGTCTCCATATTATGGTTTCATATCCCTTTTTTAAAAGATCACACCCATGCCAAAACACTCTCAAAAATAGCTTTCCAAGCCGTTTCACAAGCTATGGTTCCCCCAAAAATTGAAAACACCAAATATAACCACTAAATCAAAAAAAGAATATCCAAAATCAACTATAAGCCTCTTAAAATAAATTGTGTAATTCAAATGAGGGCTTGATGAATTTGATCATCTAACTATGAAACTTTTCTCGTCTATCATAATAAAAATGAATCATAAACACAAAAAACTAAGGAAGGGTTTGAACATCCATCTTGTGAAACACCGCTCATGGATTTCATTTAAAATGAAACATTATAACCATCTCACAACAACAAAAATCTGCCACTTTTCCACACAACAATACAAACGATATTTTCCATATACAAAACAAAACCATTGAATATTCATACTATAACATGACATTCCCCAATAAAAAAATCCAAGAAACCATCACTCTAAATCAAAATGATTCCCACTCTGAGTATAACAGACTCAGTTGCATGGTTTTTAGAATGGTCCATAACATTATTTTTTCTGGAAATGTAGTGGTTTTACCCTCTTTATACTCTATAATAATTAATACACATTATCACTATGTTAATAGTAACACATCATAAAAAAATAAATCATTATCATCCATGAATGAAAATCAATAAAAAACTCTAAATATCTCTATTTATTAGGAAGATGTTTTTAATTATTATTATAATCCCTCTCCACCAGGACATTATGTCTCTACATAAAATGATCTAATTTAATGGTTTGTCCATACAACAACAACTCATGTTGATACTATATCTCTATTAGTCTCTATTTAAATGATAATTCTACCCTCATATCCAAATTTATATTTTCAATAAAATTGAATACATATTGATGATATCAATGGATTATGGAAATTTAGATGATGGTATTAATATTTTCCATATATAAATGAATAAATAAAAAACATTACACCTAACTATTGTGATTAATCACAATAAATGTCATGAATATCCAAGGAGATAACTTAATCCCTCAGGAAAACTCTTTTACCACTAATGAGTATAATTATTTGAGAATTTATGGTCATGAACCTATAATTCCAATGGCCTCTTCCTATGATTGGGAAATGTTCTCTACCAATTTTACACCACCTTCTTCGTGTCATGAACTACATAAACCTTATCATTCAATATTTTCACCACATTAGGGTCAAATACTGGTGGCACCCAAACTATGGCCCTGAATAGTGCGGAATGAGACAACACCCATAAAAACATCAATAGGTTCCATGTTAATGGATGTGTGGTAGCTATTTTTATAAGCATATCAAACCAAGGAAAGTTCTTTTCCCAGGATCTATCAATATCTAAAATGATTTCCTACCATATATCCTCTATCATATAGATAATCATCTCCATCTGTCCGTATTAATTGGGATGAATATTTTTTTGAGGAGGAACTAATTACCAAATAATGTTGCATTACAATCTATACCATTGATGTAGAATAAGCTCCCATACCTAAAAAATGGACCAGCAGAATATTTGTATTGGTAAAAACTCATCTACATTACTCATTTTGAAAACATCCATTGTTCCAAACACCTTCAACACTATTAAGTTATTCAAATTCATTATGACATCGATGAGTACCCATATAAAATAATAACCTCCTTGAGGTTAAGATAATATTTTGATGATTTATATAGATATATCTTCCCTATTTTGCTCAGTAATATCCAAGGGTTACAGAAATATTATGGGAACATGATGTTATATCTTTTCCAACTAGAAGAGAAGAGATAGAGCCACAAACTTTTCCATCTCTCATTTAATCCATGGACACTAGAAATACATACTTATGAAGGGGAACATTATTGATATTCATTTCAGAACAAGTAATGGTGAAATTTTAAACTTATGAAGCCATATATCTTTTATCACCATCGGTAGGAACGAAATCCCTTGAATCAATGTCTAGTTGTGAGCATCCTCATACCAGACCTACAGGGAATCAATATGGAAAAAATGGACATCAATCACCTCAACCATAGAGTATCCTCAAAAATAATCCTCCACCTTATTCAGAAGATAAGGATACACTATCAACTAAAATAAGAAATTCCACTCACCAACCTCTCATGCATCATACTACAGGGCTTCCAACTCTCTATAGCCCCTAATTATTTATTGACTCTTTAAAATATTCATCCATGAAATCCTAAATAGTGAATTATATATAAAATTAATGTTTCCTATGGTGTATAATATCTCAATGTAAATTTCTAGAGAAGCTCTATTGACCTCCATTTTTTTGATACATGTCAAACTGAGATATAATATGCCTCGATATCTTTTGATCAATAAAGACCATAAATAATTATATAAGGATGAAATTTATCCACATATTTAATGAAAAAAAAATTATTCCATTTATAGATCATGGGTGGAATATTTTTACTCATTGGAACATAACATCATAGACCCAAAACAGATCACCACCTTCTATTGCATCATAAAACATTACAAATCCCAGAAAGAAAGTGTCATAGAATACCTACAACATCACCATTATTCTAGAAAATAAATCTATGTATAACCAATAATCCTCCATTTTAGGTTGTAAAAATCTAAGAGACACTAATTAGTCTATGTAATAACCAAATAACGATTAGACAATTCTTTTAAAATTAATTTAATTTTGTCAATAGCTTGCGATGAATGAAACACTGGGTTTAAACCAAAATATTTTTAGTTGGACTTTGTATATATAATCAATTATTTAATTATATAACTTCTAGAAAATTTAATTGAAAAAATAATAAAATTATTAAAGCATTATATGAAAATTTTATTACGATGAATTTTTGGGATTTTTCTGAAAAGTCTCATTTTTTATTAAGAATGAAAAATACTAAATTTTAATTGAAAACTACATTTTCGTTTAAAATATATTAAAATCTGAATTATATTATTAAAATGTGATAAAGTGAATGTTTTTGAAATATATATATAAATCTAACATATGTTATTGGACTCATTTTCATATTAAATTTTGATATAAGAATATTTTATACATTTGAACATTTTTTCATTAAAAACCCCATTTCACTTCACGTATATGGGATTATTTTTATGTCATATTTTGAAACATATGTAAATTTTATCCAGAAATATTTTATTATATATTTGGAATAAGCATAAATTTTATTATCTAACAAGGAAAACATAATTTTTTGACCATAATGATTAGTGAAAACATTTACAATTAATTACTATGATAAGGTAAATATGACTTATATGGGGGGTAAAACATCATAAATAAGTGGTAAAATGTCCTACTAATTTGCCTAAAATCCCTTATATGGCCATAATTTTACACTTATAACCCTATTCTAAATTTTATAAGTTTTTTCGACATATTATCATGCAATTGAACTTTATAATAAGTTAAATAATTTAAAAAATGAATTATCCTTTCATTTAATATAAATAATGCTTTGGGATAGGGGTAATAAAATAATATGTTCATATATAACTATATCATTGAAATGTATATTATTTATTTTATCAAAATATTTTATTTTATCTTTTAGATTTGAAATAACTTAATTAAATTCTTATGAAACACTAACTTATTAAATATCTATTAAATATAAATAAAAAATAAATGATAATAAAAATATTAAAAATGATGAAAATTTAATAAATTATTCAATTACATTAATTTATTAAATAATATATCATTTTATATATGTTTGAATATTATTTATTTTAATTAAATAATTTTTATGATATTTTCAAATTCAAATTAAATGATTAATGTCAAAATTTATAATTATTTTATTTGAAAATAAATGATATTTTATTGAACGATTAATATTACTAAAAACACTATAATAACATATATTATATTTATATGTACATAAATTTCAACCATATATTTATTTTTATTTTATAATGACTATATTGTCTAACAGATACTAAAAACTATGGTAGCTCTATTAAGGTTAATCTTTTTTTTGCGAGTTACAAGTGCTTTCATTAAAATTAATCTTCCACCGAGATAGGATTTTTATTTAATAAATTGAATTTAATATATAGAACCAGTAGTTCAAAAAATTTAATAAATATCATATTAATTGTAGTCTTAAAGGATATATTACCTAGGTAAAAAAACATACATGTTACTTTTTTAAAAAAGGGTTAAATTCAGTAAACATAAAGACTAAATAACAATAAAAATATATATATTGAGTGGTGGAAGTGTGTCTCAAACACATAATCCCAACACTCCATTATTAACCAATTTTTTAAGAACATGAGGTATTAGTGTCCTCACAATAGTTAATACCTTTGGTATTTAAAAAAATGATAGCCCTCCTCAATTAAAAAGGGAACTCACTCCCCTCATATCTTCACACACCTCATTCCATTTTTATATAAAAAAACCCTTTAATAGTCACCTAAAAACTTTTTTAAACTATTCATCGAATCCCTATTTTAGTATAAATTTTACCTTATATGGATTTTTTTTCCAACCTATGATGGATACCAAAAAATTTGTAATGCCCATCAATGACCGATTCTCTTTGATTTCTTCATCAACTGCATTTAATTTTTATCTACCCATTAAGAAATAAAAACATCACTATCTAAAATATTTCAGGATTTTTATATAAAATTTAATGAACAAAAAATATCCCCACCTCTATCAAATGTGTTAGTAAATAATCATTCATGTGTAGGGAAAAGTATCTCCTTGAGAACTAATGTCATTCATTTTTTCATTACCACCTTCAGGGTTGGGTATGGTAATGGATATAAAACATATATATGATATATGTAATATAAGAATAAAAAAATTTAATTCTATCATATAGAAAATTTAATATCAATTATGTAGTGGATATCATGGTGTCACTCATGCATACGATAGAATTCTACCTCGCAAAGTGATGTGATTCATCATTCACTGTCACTTTACTTGGAAGGTGATAAAGATATATTTAATGATTATATGTGATATAAATGACATAATTATGATATTAATGAGACTTTTGTAATTATTTTAATAAAATATATCATTTTATTTCTTACAATTTCACTCAATTAAGGATGGTAACAGCATTCGTGTATGTGTGGACTAATGCCTTCACGAAGCGACGCAACTCCCTTTACATCACCACACCACATGGATGTTATATATAAGTATATTTAAATATATAATATGATATATGTGATATTATTATAATTATATAATTTAAATATATATTTTACAATATTTCCATAATGATCATTGAAAAATGGAAACATTGGCCAAGCATATGTATAACCTATTATATCCATGATTGTAACAAAGTCCATTTATCATAACCACCATTCAATATTGGTCATAAAATGATAATATAAATATATATATTATTGTTATGAAATTATTATTAATCTGGAGTAGAATAAATTTTTTAATATGTGAACGAACCATATCTTTAATGAAAAAAACCTGAAAAAGAATACAATTAACACCTGAAATAATGAAACAAATAAAATATTGTTAATAAATGGTTGATAAGATGTTATAAAACGATAAAATAAGATGTTATAAATACTAATATGGTATTATATTAAGTAAATTATATGTTTTAAACCACAATAAAATAATTTAAATTCCATTCGATCTAAAGGAATTGTGGGTAAGGAATTTCATCTAATTATACTTTCCTTTTATACATATTTGTTATTATACATATGTTCAATTATATGTGGCGAATATAATGACCCTATGACATGTGATATCATAATTTATTCAATATTTGTGATAATTTAAGTGTAAATTTGAATTATTTCATACATGGGATTCAACGTGGAAATTAACAAGCGGTAAATGTTATTGTACAATCTCCCCTTGTTTTGTGATTCATAACTATCTCTTGAAACAATATCATTATTGTTAAAAGTTTTCATTTATAATTACATTTATAATAAATATTTATATATACTTGTATTATGGAAATAATAATCACATAAATTGTATACCATTTGTACATATGGTGTATACATTTAATGTTATTTGATTAACTGGGGAAATATTGAGAAGCCTATATCTTTTACTCAATATGAATATTGGGTGATAACGAATATTGTTCATGAATTATATAATTTATTAGATATATGAGAAAGGATTTTTATATGATGATACATATATGGCCCACTATAGATATCCCCTCAATACATCAACATACCACATGAGTCAAACCCGTTTTCAAAACCCAATGCATTTTTACCATATAGTTTTAAATTGTCTTATGAAATGATTTGATAGTATATGAATAGTTAGACACATCAGAGGGGATTTCACCTAGTAAGTTAAATAAATCTTTTGAATGGTATTTATGGTAGATGTATCATTTCACTAAGACATTATGTCCAATAATTAAGAATTCCCTTCATTAAGAATTCTGTAATTATTATCAATGAGATTTTCACAGTGATATTATCTCTAGATACATTTCATTCTCAGTATGTTTGTTAAATATAATTATTTTTAAACTATTTATCTTTTCGTATTTAATATTCCTTATATATTAACAAAATCATTTTTTAAAATTTCTTTTATGTTTAGATATTTAATTTTCCCTATTGACTATTCTTTTTTATCCATGATAGATTATACTATACATAATCATTAATAAGAAAGTAGAATTACTTTTTTTATTTTCCCAAAGATATGAAAATTTTAATTTTGAATGTGTTTTCAAGGATAATGTTTATTTAATATTATTTATGTTTCGTGTTTTATTTTATATTCAAAATGTAAAATCGGTATCATGAATGTATCTGGTTATCCAAAACTAATAAACTAAGGTGTCCATCAGTATTCAACCAATTGTATCTTTTCCAATTTAATGAAGCATATAATTTATCAAGGATACTATGGTAAGGGATTAGGCAGTTAATATTGGAGAATGTTTGGTAGAATCCTTCAGAACTAGATTAAAAATAACATAGATTTTAGAACATGGTCCTATGGTAGAATTTTGAGGATAATTATAGAATAACATCCTAATATTTTCTAAAGGAAGATATTACGTGGTCTTTCTACAAAATAATTACCTTTCATGATAATATAATTTGTCTTGGTTCTAGAAGAGAGGTACCTAGGGGTTATAAGATCGGACAAGACAAATTGGTCTTGAACCAATCAAGAAATTGTGCATGAAAACATTCTTTATTGAAAACCTAGTTTAACACTCATCATATATTGTATTAGTATTTTTAATATTTCCATTAAAAAAACTATGATTGATTTGAAAATAAATATATCCCCAAATAGACTATATTAATGATTATGATACTAACTATGCATAATGTTTAAAATTTCTAATATGTCTTTCACTATTCTTGGAATTATAAAATTTATTTCATAATGATATGTTATACTATAGTTTATTCCATAATTTATAAATGATTTATAACAGAAGGAATTTTTTCCTAATCAATGAACAATATTGAAAGAGTAGTAATGATCATTTATTTGATGGTCTTAAGCAAATATTTAAAAGGGAACTAGTCCCCCATACATTATCTTTATATGAGGACATATTATAATGGGAGAACAAGATAATGAAATAATTATGTATATAATATGACTACAAAAGGAATCATTAGAAAAATATGATGACCTGAAAAAAGATAGAAAAAAGGATGAAGGGAATGAAGGATTTCCTCATATGTGATAATTTTTTAAAAAAATACCAAAGTACATTCATAAATGGAATTAAAGTTTCCTGCATGTGTGGACAGAAAACCAACCATTCATTTGATTTAAAATGCATGAAATTGTTTTCTAATGTACTATCCATAAAATATAAGAATATGGGGAACTACAGAATTCAATATCTCTAGCATCAAAAGAATATACATTGAAAGTTTCTAATGGATCATGGATAAGCGTATGATATTACCACAAGCATAGTAGAATTAGTAATGTTCAATTATTTTTGGATTCAATAATTATTTATTTTATTTCTTTTATAAATGATATATTGGTAATAAAAATTATTAATTGTATAAATATTTCACTAAAATAAATTTTCATAATGGGTTTCAAAGAATATGATGAAAAGTACAGTTGACCAATAAAAATGATTGAGTGGAATGTTGAAATTTTTGAGAAAAACAAGTTTTAAGGAAATATGACAATAAATATATTCATAATGTATGTATTATGATATTTTAATAATGAGGTGACAGATATAGATGATATAAAATGGGTAGTTCTAACTACTATAGGGTATGATTAATGATTTTTTGTCAATGTTTTTTCTATCATTAATATAGTTTTCAACATTTTTTGATTGATGTAATATATCTAATAATTTACTTTTTAAATTATGAATATGGAAGAAAATAGGTTTTCAATATGGTTTTATTTTAATTTAGGTTATTAACATGTTTCAAAAGAATACACAGTGCATGTATTAATAGGTTTAGTATATGATGTTAATTAACTACACTATATTGTTATGGGGATTAACTGGAAGTTTATTTTTGAAATTTGGTGACCCTGTTTCTAAATTTTGGATCATAAATTTGTGGAAGGGCTATAATGTTAATATTTTATTAAATTATTTAATTTGATCTTTTGATGAGGTTTTACTGATTACCTTATTACATCACTCTATTGAGATTTACTCATATTGGAAAACTTTTGAAATATATATTAGTTTTGGAATGTAGTTGGAGACAGAAAGATAGACTTGTCACTCTTTGATTAATATTATGATATGTTGAAATTGAATTTTAGTGCATTAGGAATAAAAAAATATTAAATTACAGATATTAATATATTATATTGAGTGATGAATTATAAATTTATCAAACCATAACCAAAAGATTAAATTTTTATTATCAAGTAGAAACGTATCAAGTAAAAATATTTCATTGTATTCTCACATGGTAAATGAATTACTCAATTTTTTTAAAATAATAAAAATTGTTTTCCCTTTTACATTCATGTCTAAATAATCATTTGATCTTTTATGTTATCACATATTTTTGAAATTGAGGCCATTATATTCTAATAATCATTCAAATTATTATGATCTAGGGCCCCATTCACTCTCTATAATTATTCACACTTTTATTCAATTTCTATATCATTCCATTCCACAAATGATTCCCTATATAAAATCCAAGTCTTGTATTATTAAAAATAACCTTTGTACTTAAATTTCACTCTTAGTTAGAGTAAATTTTATCAATGTTATTTATGTTATGGAATTTCAATAATATAATTTTAAAAAATCAATACCCTTCATCATGATATCTTTTTTAAAGTTAAAGGACTCGTTTTATTTAATGTGAGGTGAATATAAAACCCGAATACATTATAATATTTCTATTTTTCAAATAATTTTAATATCTCAGATCGCTTTTGATGCATGAAATCCTAGGTTTAATCAACACACTATTTAGTCTCGCTTTGTTGAACTAATTTAAAATGAATTTATTACACATTTAGAACATTTATTTGAAAAAATATACGACATTTTTGAAATCAGAATATTAAAATTATCATAAGATTAATTTTTTTGGGATTTTTCTTGAATTATTAACTTTTCAATGAATTCTAAAACGTACTAGAATTTAATTGAAAATTTTCCTTTTCGTTAAAATTTTATATGTATATATATAAGAATTATATTTTAACGTTATTAGTAAAATTAGTTAAGATGTTTCTAAACTAATGTAATTATGTCACTGGAATACTTTTCTTATTGATTTTAGATATAAAAACATTGTACATTGTTGACCATTTTCTATTTGAAACCCCACTTTCTCATCTAATCTATGTGATTAATTTTAAATTAAATTATTCCACATAAATGAATTGAATTTATAAAAATGGATTATATATTTTGAAGAAGAATAATTTTAAACTTTTGATAATTTAAAATTAATTTTTTTACCAAAATAAATAATGAATTAATTCAAAATTTATTTTTATAATTAAGGTAATAACCTGTCTACTGGGAGATAAAAAAATAAATAATGGGTAAAAATACTTAAAAAGATAACTACAAACCATTTTATGGACATTTTTAGACTTTTATCACTATATAATATGTTTTTTGAGCTTTTGGGACATATTTCCAAGATAGTGACATATTGAATATATTAAGTGATGAAAAAGAAAAAAAATAAACCTTTCATGCTTTTAATATCGGTAAATTTTTTAGAATGGAACAAAAAAATCATATTTTCAGTTCTGAATATTTTGATGAAATATAAATTCAGTATTTTTATCATGATAATTTATGAATAATTTTTATATATTAATTAATTACTTTCAACGCTTTAGAAACACCAACATAGTAAATATTTATTTAATAGAAAAATAAAATAATTAATACTAAAAATACTAAAATTTATTTATGTTGAATTAATTATTATATTAAAATAATTTTGATTGTATATTATATCACGATATACAAGATTGAATATAATATATTTTAATTCATTAATTTTCATGGAATCATTAAAATTATATTAAATGAATAATGTAAAAATAAACATTAATGTTATTTTATAATAAATGATCTTTTATTAAATTATTTAAATTTACTAAAACAATATATTAATCCAAGATATTTTTAAATGTTAATAAATAACAAACATCGAAATATACTCCTTTTAAAAGGACTATATTGGCTAATAATTGGTAAAAACATTATTATCATGGTTAATGCTAAAATGTTGTTTTCTTCCACTTCATGTGATTATATAAAAATTAATTTCCCACAAATATAAGATATTTATTTAATAAAATTAATTTAACATTTAGAATCTGTAGAAATAAATTATCTAATAAACATGTAACATCCCAGACCTGGGTGACACGCAACGGGTGCCCCGAACCCGGTTCGCCACATGACCTCAAGCACATTTCCCCAAAAGACAGAGGTTGCCGACTAGAAGTAAGGTCCCAGGTCTGATAGTGGGGGGCCTAGGTCTGATAGTAGGGAAACTATGCCCTCATTTGTCAATGTATAGCGCATCAGAATTGAAATAAAACATACAACAAACAGCGGTTGTAGTAAACAATACACAAATGAAATAATCAACAGTAGTGTATATAACCAATAGTGTATAATAATGATTCTACATGTCTCATGTTTTAAGAAAACAGCCAGAACATGTTATACATCAATACAGTACAACAGAAAACAGAGTACAGTAAAGAAAAGAAAATAGATGGCAGCGGCATCACGAGCCTAGGCTCTGTCCCATGCCCTCCTACTCCACAGCCACAGTCAAATACCCATATAGGGACTCTTTCCCCTATCCACACCTGCAGAAACATAATCTTTCTGGGCCAAAATGCGTGACCCAAACAGGGTGTGAGAAATATATCTCAGTAGGCAACCACTGAAGGCCCATGCCCAACTGCATGCTAACATGCAACAATAGTGTACAGTGGTAAAATGCAATAATGTAAGCAGTACTACAAAGTAACTAACTTAATAGATAAATTTCCATTTAAGTATTCATTTAATCCATTTTATATAAGAAATCACCACAGTGCATTTCTAAGTAAACAACTAGTTACCTCAGACATGTAAACTCCTACTCTCCGGTAACAAGTATCCAACACAAGAATCCTCCCTCAGGAATAACAGATTTTTCCCTCAGGCATAGGTAGTTTCCCCCACAGGAACAGAGTCAGCTGCCCCCAGGCACAGAAGAAGTTTCCCTCAGGGCGAAATAACTACATCCCAGAGGCTAAATAGTGCAGTGCCCACATGATAATCACAACAACGCCCTCAGGATAAACCAGTAACCGGGCCATGCCCAACATGTCAAAGGTAGTAAATAAGAAATTCTCCTCAAGGAAATTAAACAATTACTACATTAAAGGCATACCCTCAGGTATCCTAGACAAAACGATTAATAGTGAAACACACGCCCGGGGTGGTTACGGATCCAAGAAACATTCCCAACCAGCATTTTATTATCACAATTTAATCACTTATGAAATTCTAGGAATTAACTATAACAACGGCCTCAGCCACATGACACCCCAACATGGGTTCGTGGCACGAAAATGCACAAAAACACAGGACAGTTGGAAATTTACACCAAGCCACCTACCTTATACGCCAATGAACGTTATACCTGAACGCCGACTCCAGAAACGGCCAAGAATGACGTAGATCTGACGAAGAACAAAACCTATTTAAATGTAAATAACTTTCCCTTGGGAAATAATTGGTACGAATGACATAAAGAGGAGAAAGTGCATACCCGTGCGGTTCCAACGAGTTAGTCTGAAGCCGAAACGGTTTCCAGACGAACACCTGGAGGATCTTCAAAGGTTCGACCATCCTCCTTTGCTCCAAAATAGCTCAAATTCCTCCTCTGCCAAATGAGGAGGAAAATTCCTATTTTAAGCCGAAAACACCAAGTACACGGCATGTACATATAAGTACACAGCTTGTACTTCATTCATTTAACTATTCCTCTGGCGACACTGCCACACTATTCATCCGTCGACATGAGTACACGACATGTAATTCTGAGTACATGACGTGTACTGTCGCCCAATTGGCAGTTACTCCACCACCTTACTGTTTAGGCCTTCCGACTGACTACATGGCATGTAAGGTAACACTACAAGGCGTGTAGTCGGTTCCTATACCCCTCGTCGCCGACATGGCTACACACCCCATGTACCCATCACACACGGCCAAAAGTACACGACGTGTGGAAAAGTACATGGCGTGTAGTTCCAAAATTTAGGATTTTTACCCATTTTCACTATTTTCTCAAAAGCACTTATAGAAAAGAAAATAGAAAAGGCCCGTACCTCGAAAATAAGAACATGATTCATACAAACTTCCCCCCTTATAGAAAATAATCCCAAAATTGCCCTTCCCAGGGTTTCGAAGATAATGCTCAGAACAGCTCTGGCCACGAAGCACATATGTCAGCCTCCCGCTCCCAGGTTTCATGATGCACTCTCCCATGCTGCCATATCACCCGTATGAGAGGAACTAACCGGCCTCAGAGTACCTTAGTGCTCTTTTCAACGATACAGATCAGATGCTCCTCAATGGACGCATCTTCCTCCAGCTCAACCTCCTTGGGCTAAAAGACATGAGACGGGTCTGAATGATAGAGGTGCAACTGAGACACTTGGAATTCATCGTGCATGGCTCGGTATCGATGTGGTAGCTGCAAATGATAGGAAAACAACCCGACTCTCTCCAGAATCTCGAATGGCCCCACATACCTCAGTGAAAGCTTACCATGTCTCATGATCCTCTTGTGTCCCAGCCTCAGCGAAACATGCAAGAAAACCTGATCCCCGACCACGAACTCCAATGGTCGTCTGGCGCGATCAACATAAGACTTCTGACGAGACTGTGTGGTAGCCATCCGCTTCCGAATCAACTGGACCTACTCAAAAGTCTCCTGCACGAGCTGTGGTCCCAGTAAAGCTGCCTCACCAACCTCTAACTAGCACAAAGATGATTGGCATGGCCTACCATATAAAGCCTTGTATGGTGCTATATCAATAGTCTCCTGAAAACTATTGTTATAGGCAAACTCGACTAAGGGTATATGCTTCTCCCAAGAACCCCCAAAGTCTAGGACGCATGCACGCAGCATGTTCTCAAGCACATGTATCGTACGCTCCGATTGGACATCGGTATGAGGGTGTTGTGTTGTACTCAAAAGCACGTGTGTTCCCAGTGCCCTCTGAAAACTCTTCCAGAAACGAGACGTAAAGATGGCGTCCCTATCTGAAATGATAGAATGAGGGACCCCATGATGACGTAAGATCTCTCGAATATATAGCTTTCTGAGATCGTCTACTACGAAGGTTTCCTTGATTGGCAAGAAGTGAGATACCTTCGTGAGTCTATCCACAACAACCCACACTATGTCATTTCCATGAGGTGACCTTGGAAATCCTATTGCGAAATCCATCCTGACATCATCACATTTCCACTCTAGAATGGATAACTGCTGTAACTGCCCACCTGGTCTCTGATTCTCTTTCTTCACCTGCTAACAGGTGGAACATCTTGTAACCAACCCAGCTACATCTGTCTTCATACCCGGCCACCAGTACTAACATCTCAAGTCACGATACATCTTGGTAACCTCGGGATGAACTACCCATGTCGAAGCATGAAACTCCCGCATGAACTCCTCATGTATATCCCATGGAACCCACACTTGTACATGGAAATGAAAACCTCGTCACCGCCTATTGTCCACCCAAAAGGAGGGTCCCCACTTGCCACCGACTCTGGTAGAACTAGGCCATCCAGATCAGATAGCTGACTCATCCCCACTCTGTCCAGGAGGGTAGATGTCACAGCTGAAGATGAAAGATAAGTCTGCCCCTGACTGTCATGCACCTCAATATGCATCTCCGAGAATAAATACATGAGCTTCCACTCACCACTGGCCTCCTGCACTGCATGTATCTGAGTCTTCCTGCCCAGTGAATCAGCTAATGCATCACCTTTAGCAGGTGTATATTCAAGCTAAAAATTTAAGGACTGTATGTACTCGACCCACCTTCTCTGCCTTAGATTCAGGTCATGCTGAATAAAGATATATTTGAGGCTTTTTTGGTCGTTTAAAACCACAAAATTCTTTCCCAACTGATAATGCCTCCAACAGCGCAACACATGTACAACTGCAGCCAACTCGAGATCATGTGTCGGGTATTTCCGCTCATGTATCCTCAACTTCCAAGAACCGTACACAACAAATCAGTCACTTGGATCCAAACTACCCCCATCCCAATCATTGATGCATCACATTAAACTATATATCTCTTCCCCAGCTCTGGGAGTATCAGGATAGGTGATGATGTCAACCTTCCAATCAGGTCCTGAAAAGCTATCCCGCATGCTTCTGACCAAACGAACTTCACACCCTTCTTAGTCAATCCCATCAACGGTGCTGCTAAGCGGGAGAAGTCCTATATGAAGCATCTGTAGTAACCTGCCAGACCTAAGATACTTTGTATCTCATACATGTTCATAGGATACTACTTGGAAAATACTACTCTCACCTTCTTGGTGTCTACTGCAACTCTTGCCTATGAGATGATATGACCCAGTATGTGAATCTGGTCCACCTAAAAGTTTCACTTTGAGAGCTTAGCATACAGCAGATGCATTCTGAGTGTACTCAATACGATATCAAGATGGGTGGCATGGTCGTGTCGAGTGTGAGAGTACACCAAGATGTCGTACAGGAATACAACCACAAAAGATTCAAGTTACGGATGGAACACACGATTCATCAGAGCCATGAAAACTACTGGCGTGTTCCTCAATCCGAACGGCATTACCATGTACTTGTACAAACCATATCTTCCCCAAAAAGATGTAAGCGGTATATCCGATGGTCCCACATGCAACTGATGATATCCTGACCTCAAGTCAATCTTTGAGAACACTCGTTCTCCACAAAGTTGATCAAAAATATCATCAATCCTCAGCAAGGGATATCGGTTCTTAACCGTCAACAGGTTCAGCTTCCGATAATCCACGTATAGTCTGAGGGTACCATCTGCCCTCTTCGCGAAAAGGACCGGCGAACCCCAAGGAGAAGTACTGGGTTGGATAAATCCCTTTTCCTGTAACTCCTCTAACTGCCTCTTGAACTCCTGCAGCTCATGTGTAGATATCCTATATGGATTAATGGAAACCGGTGCTACTCCTGGCACAATCTCGATAGAGAAATCCACCTCACACTCCGAAGGGAGACCTAAAAAGTCATCCGGGATGAAGTCCCTAAAACGATCAACAACTGGAGGGAAATCCATCTGACAAGTCCCCTGGTTATCTAGATATAAACTCACAATCTGGGCTGTGACTCCACCTCTCCCATGATGCTCTGGTCCAGCTCAACTCGGCTGAACATCCCATTCACCATTGTATAGAAACTCTCTACCCTCTGGTGACGTGAAACACACCATGCGACGATAGCAGTCTACAATGGCTTGAAAGGGAACCAACCAATCCATCCCGAGAATGACATCATAGATCATCATCTCCAAGACATAGAGGTCCCAAAGGATGTGAAACCCTCCACCGTCACGGGGGAACTCCTTGCACTGATGCACACCAGCCGTTCTAGTCCCCAATGGAGGGTCTATCGTCATGATATCAGAAGAAGTAGAAACACAGATCCCAAGTCTCTCCACAATGGTTAATGATATGAAACTATGTGTAGCACCCATATAAAAAAGTACAGACGATAAGACAGAAGATACTAGAATAGTACCTCTGACTGTAGATGATCTGGGATCCTACTTCTACTGGGCCTAGTGCACTGCATATGCCTACCCAGTGTAGCGACCCTAAGATACTGCCTAGCTACCCTGAGTTGTCCCGCCCTACTACCTCTGAGATCCTGGTGTCTGGCTACCATGGCCACGACCACCATCTCTTCCTGCACACAATGACGTATTCTAGGACCTCAACTGTTAAGAAGACACTGGTCCTAATCCCGCACGCAGAGTCTGCACAGAACCCCTCTCAATAGCTGGTGGTGGAAACACCCTACAATAGCGCTGCATATGACCCAACATTCCGCATGCTCGGTACTCCACTAGGTCTCGTGGACACTGTGGCCTCTTGTGCAGCTCTCTACCACACTGTTAGCACATAACCTGGCCACCTGAAGCATTCTTTTGACTGGTACTGCCGCCGTGAGAGAAGTCCATATGTCTCATCCTCTTTCCAATAGAAATAATACTAGTAACTAGTGCTGAACCGCCCGGGCCCACACCACTTGATTCCCACAGGTTCCTCTCGGTAATCAACACCTGGATCACAATAGAATGCACTGAAGGAAACTTAAATACATTCAACAGCGCTCTGATGTCATACCGAAGACCATCCTCAAAACGTCTGGCTCTCAATGTCTCATCACCCACCAGCACAGGTGCAAAATGCTGAAGCTCTGTAAAATGAGCAGAATAGACCATCACCGACATATCACTCTGCTGCAGATTCATGAACTCTCAAGCTCTATCTGCCCTTAGAGTCTCAGGAATGAAGAAGTCCTAGAATATTTCCTGAAAATCTTCCCACGACATGTCTTTGTGATTATCTGATGGGGTGGTCACATCCCACCACCTCTTGGAAGAATCATGCAGCATATATGTCGCGAGCTTGACCTTCCACCCTGGAGGCATCTCAAGATGCTCAAAAACAGTCTGCATGAACCCCATCCAAGACTCTGCAGCCTGTGGTCCACCATACCCTAAAAATGTAGGTAGATTCTGCTGCTGGAATATACGTGTCAGCTCAGCCATAGATGTAGAAGCCTGTGGTGCTCCCTGAAAGGTCTGCATGAACTGCAAAAAGCCTTCACAGAACTGCGTCTCTGCGCCTGTGTCTAGTATAACAGCTGGTGCCGCATCTGGATTTACTGGAGGATCAACTAGTAGCCCATGGACCACCATTTCCGGAGTATAGTCATCGCCACTCCCCAGGCGAACAACTCACGGTTGTCTAGGTGTGATGACACTACATGGTCAAAAGCACGCCATAGATTAAATATTTTTAATACTGAAAGTGATGGAACCAAAAACGGACCAAGAGGAAGAATGAATTTCAAAAATTGAAAAACAAGACTACAGAGCGTGTATACTGTCTACACGGCGTGTACTTGAATTCTCTTCCCCTGCCTGGATCCATCTACACGGATAAGCCACACGGCTTCCGTTCAACAAAAACTGCACTGCGTGTAAATAATCTACATGGCATGTATGGTGTTATTTTCCAACTTCCCATGTCATCTGTGACACGACTAACTACTCAGCTTAACACCACACAACGTGTTACAACAGTACACGGCATGTACAACACCCCATTCCCCAGCCACACGACTCAAACCACAGGGTCTGTCCTCAGACAAGACTACACGGCATGTCCCAAAGGTACAAGGCGTGTTCAGGGAGAGGTGAGACCAGCCCGTGTTGTTAGTTACATGGCCGAGTCCCCAGTTCATACTACACGGAGTTTCCATCACTGACACGATGTGTTTTGGCAAGGATTTCACAGACCTGTTTTGTTAGTTACACAGCCGGACTCCAGGTCACACTACACGACATGTACTCAAGCTACACGTTGTGTTCGCTCCAAGCTCTTCCCTTCCCCATGTCGCCGGAAACACGGTTTGTGACACCAGAATAGACTACACGGTGTGTACTCAGGGTACACGATGTGTACTCAAAAGGTTTATTTTTCTTCCCGAACAGAAAAACAGACACGACGGGTATAAAAATACTACATGGCGTGTATACTGGGTTTCCAGATAGTATGCCTCAGAAACTTCTCCGGAACCCAGAAAATAACGAAAAACAACACCTAAGTGTAAAATTCTGACCCGTGGGGGCCCATACATCCCACGAATCAAATTTTGACATCTCATATGTGTTATAACCTATAAAAAGTCAATGATCCACCAAATTCTGGTGAATGGGGGCCCATACTACCAAAAAAACTAATGTTTGGCATCCATTCTATAAACACGCTCACATAAAATTACCCTATCATAGAGAAGGTATTTATCAAGATGCTATCACAACAGCATGCTTTTCTAGCACATCAACTATCACAACAACATGATAATTCTAATTCACCTACATGGCATGGAAACTATGAATGACATGTGATATCTAGAATTTGCCTATATGATGCATGAGACGGCATAACCTCATCTCATCGGGTTGCAACTAAATAAAACCCACCGATAAAATATTAAGAGCACAATCCAAGTGTGTCACCCAACGGTGAAATTATATCAACGGTAAAATTTGCAAAATCAGAAGAATTGAAAAAATACGAGGTAAACTGGCTTTTCCCGGTACACGGGTTAGCTACACCCGGGCACTGCTTATTACCAACTACCGTTCGTCCTATCCCTGACTATGGCTCCGAATAATAAGTCAAAGAAAAGAACCTGCTCTGATACCACTTTGTAACTTCCCGGAACCGGGTGCCACGAAACGGGTGCCCCGAACCCGGTTCGCCACGTGACCTCAAGCGAGTTTCTCCAAACGCTAGAGGCTATCGACTAGCAGCGAGGGCCCATGCCTGATATTGGTGAAACTATGCCCCCATTTTTCAAAGTGTAGCACAACATAATTGAAATAAAACATACAACAAACAGCGGAAGCAGTAAACCATACACAACTGAAATAATCAATAGTAGTGGATATAACGAATAGTGTATAATAATGATGCTACATGTCTCATGTTCTAAGAAAACAGCCAGAACATGTTATACAACAATACAGTACAACAGAAAGCAGAGTACAACAAAGAAAAGAAAACAGGTGGCAGCGGAATCACGATCCTAGGCTCGGTCCCATGCCCTCCTACTCCACAGCAACAATCAAATTCATGTATAGGGTTACAAAATCATCATTCGTGTTTACACTGGATTCCAGCCTCATGAATTGAAGTAATTACTTTCTTCATTAAAACCATTCATGGTTGAATTGATGATGGATATTAAATATATATATATATATATTTATTAAATTATTATAAATATAGAGATGTTATATAATACACACATTTTACATTACATTAAATTTTTTATTGGATAATGTTTCTCATGTGTATGTAGGACTACGGCCTCGCGAAGCAATTTTATTAGTCTTTAGGTAGATCTTTCAATCGAAGGTGATAAGTATAAATTTATTTATTATATTTATATAAATGAAATTATTATGATATTTATTAAAAAAAATTCAATTTTTAAAGAAAATGTATCATTTTATATCTTACATTTTACTTAATGAAACAAGATATCATCATTCGTGTAAGTGTGGACTTCAGTATTCCCGAAGTGATGTGACAAACTTTTTATCAACACACCACATGGATGATATATTTTAGTACATTTAAATAAATAATATGTTATATATGATATTATTTTCATTATTTAATTATAAAATATCACATAATACATGTCCATATTTATCATTAAAAGATATAAATGTTCCTCATGCGTATGTACGACCTGATGTCTTCGTGATTGTAACATAGTACATTTTTTCTAACCACCATTCTAGATTTGTATTAAATATACTATTGATGTATAAATATCATATATATATATATATTATTCTAGATATTATTAAAATAAGTAATACATGAAATAACCAGATCTTAAATGAAAAAAGCTTCTTGGGAAAACACGGGAATTAACCCACGAAACATTGAAACTACTAAAATATTGTTAATAAACTTGGGGGAATATGTTATAAAAAATAATATATTATATTATAATTACTGATATGATTTTTTATGTTAATAACATATTTAGGAAAAATATATATGCGGATAAATAATTTCTAATAAAAAGAAGTGTGAGTTAAGGGATTTTATCTAAATTGATATTCAATTGAGATTTTTTTTTATTATGACCAAATTAACGTTTAAGTGGTGTATATAATTACCATTTGACATGTAATATATTTAGTCATTATTAATTTTTATTATTTTAAATATCAATTTTTATTATTTAAAACAAGGGGATTTGACATGAAAATTACCACGTGCTAAAAGTTATTATACAATCTCACGTCATTTTTTTATTTTTTTTCTTTGTCTTGAAACAATATATTTCTTGTGATCATTTTTCATTGGTCATTAGTTTCTTGTAAAATATATGAATTCATGAATGATTTGTATAATTAATTCCAAAACCATATAATATTTTTACATAGTGTGTTTAATATGAATGTTATTTGATTAATTGTGGAAATATTGATAAATTTGTATCTTTTAATCAATATAAATATTTGATGAAAAGGTGTATTGTAAATGAATTAAATCATATAATTCATATATGAGGATTAATTTGAACATGAAACCATGGGTGTGGGAATGTATAGATATCTACTTAATACGTTGACATATCTCTTCAGACAAAGCAGTAGGCCATAGCCTAGGATGTTTTATCCATTAGTTGATGACTATCTTGTAAATGTTCATGATAGTACAAGTATGTTCTGAAAAATTGAATCAGTTTGTATCTAGTAGATTTGAAATATATTTTAAAAGGTCATTAAGGTAGAGGTATCATGTTCCTAGGAGATGCCCTCCATTAATTAATCAGTTTTGTCATTATGATTTTTTTATTATTATCAATTATAATTTCACAATGATATTATCTATGGAATCATTTCATTTTAAATTT
Organism: Viscum album; assembly: GCA_963277665.1. NCBI lineage: Eukaryota > Viridiplantae > Streptophyta > Magnoliopsida > Santalales > Viscaceae > Viscum > Viscum album. The sequence goes on from OY728120.1 coordinate 1,673,167,026, forward strand.
ATTGATTAAATAGAATGATTTATTAGTTATTTACCTTACCAAATTTATTATAAATTATCTATTCATACATTAATTTTATTTTAATTTAATGTCTGTTCAATTATTTAACATGAAATATTGATTATTCATTATTGATCTATGATAGGTTATCCTATACATAACCCTTATTTATAATTTGACCTTACCCTTATTTTGGTTCATTTCTGCATGAAATAAATAATAAATATTTTAGTTAGTTTGCAGGGATGTAATTGATTTTCTATTTTTTACCTATTTTTTATATTACCAATTTAAAAGTTGTATTGTGTATGTATCTAGTTCTCCAAAAAAATAAATTGTTCAATCAATCAATATTCATGCCATTATATCCATGAATGTGTATTGATGAAGAAAATGGCTCTGGGATACAGAGGCTGGGGAAACTACGATCTAGAGGAACGTGTTATCTTTTATAGTTAATGTTTTCCATTGGGCCAAAATCTAGGCGAAATTATATATTTACTTTATGTAATAGCCTATGAGACCATGGGAAATTTTATCATATGACACATTGTTAGGTTTTAAACAAGTAAACATTTCCTGAAAATTCTATGGTTCCATAAAGACACCCAATCGAGACAACACACGACTAATGAAATTGACCTCCTATGTCATAAAGTACACACTAGGAAATCATTATATAGATCTGATGGCATTGAAGTCCCTACAAGTCATCTCTGTTGTGATGAACTTGCCGCTACCCTTAATTTGAATAAATATACATTTCTTCAATAAACTCAACTAAAAAATCATTAAATTTAAAAACGTAGAGTTTATGAGTCCCATAATAACATCTTATGTGTTCACAACACTGAGAAAATGACTATAAAATCAAATTTTTCATACCAACATGGATGAATGTCATAAAAATATCACCCTCATTCATGCTGAACTGATGCAACATATACCCAATAGATATTAAAAAAATAATTATCTCCTCTTCATGGGGTGAAAAGGAATCCAATCCTCATATGAGGGTAGTGAATCCGGATTGACACCTAGTTCAATCATATGTAATCTAATCACATCCTCATTGTACCATATTCTATCATAGATAATAACATTGGAGTACCCTATAAGGACCATTGGGATAGATGAAACCCTTCTATATCAGATCATATAACTGAATCCTCATCTCTTGTAACACTGAGTTGGAGAACCAATAAGGATCCCTCGAAATCATATACATATACAACAACTATTTCCCAAGCGAGAAATAAAATCATGTTTTTAGTGACACTATCTCTATTGGGGAAACCACCAAAAATTTCTCAGACTCTTGGATTCTCCTCAAACCCAATTACAAAACCCTTCAAAAAAATTCTATGTTAAATGAGAGAATGGGATCCCTTATTATACTTCCAATCTCACAACCTCATTCATTAATAAAAACTTCATGATGACCATCTACATCTTAAAACATCCCCTCCTATGTATGAAATTTAAAAACACATGTACTTAATTAAATTAATTAATGTTGAGGAAAATTTGTTTGGTTTCATCTAAAGTATGAAAATTTTCCCACATGACTATTGATTCTTCATAATTAGTCTAATCCCTAGAAATCATCGAAAAAGATGGTATGGACTCCAAATGGTGTAGTAATCAGAAGGGGAATGAAAAAACTCACTACTCCTAGTCCCAAAACACAAAATAATGGGGGTTTCACCAAGGATTATGCAGATCAGAAATAAAATATTGTACAAATATTGGAACATGAAATATTATTTGTATGTCTCAGGATCTCTAGATCCTATTTTGCATGAACCTCCGTAGAATGCAACATTTGATAACAAAATCCCATGCCTCACTACTACTGGACACCAACATGGATGAACTCAATTCAATGTTAATAATCAAAGGTGACATCCTAAGGTTATATAATGATTTCTAAATCACCTCTCTATACATCAAATTCATGAAGCTCTATCTGATGAAATTTTATCACCGAGTTTTTATACAGAGGTTGACACTGCTCTTAATCCCCATTACTATGGTGATCCAAAATTAACTCTAGGAACTAATTTTTTCCATGACCACCACCCCCATATTCATAAAAGACTTTTCCAAAACTGAAAGAAAAAATAAATATTTTTACTTATTCAATAATGCCAATAGAATGTCATTTATGTTAAATCCACATTGGTCAAAACCATGATAACCCTTGTTCTTTAGATCTTATACAATCAAATCTAATACATGACGAACTGTATTGGTTCCCCTCTATAAATTATCCTCCACAAAATTGAATATTCAATATCACCAAAACATTATTTCTTGCATCATAATAAATATAAAAAATAAATTAAATTTTTCATACTTGATAGAAGGGATATGTTCCCCCTTGAGAATATGTACATGAGACTTCTCATCATAGAAATGATCATGGGAGAAACAAATAATATCCTCCATCCTGACCAAAATATCTTCTACAGAAATACTATAGTGATGCATAGAATTTATCTCTTACCCCTACATAGCCTTCATTGTTGATGATAGGAATTCCACTCAAAAAACCATCTAGAATTTTACAATAGAAAAAATAACCTCCTTCTAATACACGAGATAAAAAGTCTACAACTACCAATATTTACCTCTCTTCTAACTCATTTCTATTTGAACACTATAATCCACCTGATCCTAAACTAGACTATAGGATTTCCCAATCTAATCAAACCAATGATGTTTCTTTAGTCCAGATACTTTTCCCTCGAACATTTCCAAATATTTCAACATAAATGAATGTAAGGAATTTAACACATAATCATCCTCCATGACTAGGTTAACCCCATGATATTCAACTGGGTTGGCCAACAAAATATCACTATCCTAAAACACACATATATTATGTCCCCGAGCCATAATAGAAAGAAAAAGGTATCATAAGTTCAGTAGTATGAAAATTTATGATGATTCATTAAATTATTTAATATTATGTTCCCATGATCACCCAATTCATATTATTACACAAACTGACATGATGTATCCACCTATCGTAGGTCTCTTCCATGACATTTACACAACATCATATGGTTTTTAATTAGAATCAATATCATTGAATCATATCACAAGGGGAATTAATTTTATTTGATAGAGATAGTACCCTTGTCTTAAGCCATACACCAAGATTAGCAGGAACATTTTCCTTAAAACCCATGAAATAGTCATTCTATATTACTTTATACACCATCTTTTCTTTCAAATAAAATTCAATACCACTACATAAAAATCTCATAACTCCCATAGAACCCATTCATGGTCTGCAATAATAGAGGAATGATAATTACCCTATGATTCTAGCTTTCTGTAGGACTCTACGTTTCAACTAGAACTGATAGTATAAAAATCTCATAAAAAGAAGGAATTACATTTTATTTATTTAATAAAGATTGAGATATTGGATAAATTTAACAAAATAACTCTATCTCACAGTGGGGAAAATGAAAACCAATACCATCACATGATTCATATATAATGTCAATAGATAAAAATCACGTCTCCATAATATTACCATAATAAAAAATTAGAGTTAAAACTTAGTAATACCTCAAATACCAATACTATTAATTTCCATCATAGTCCTCTAAGCCATCCAAGATACACGAATAAAAGTTGGTATATTTTTAGGTGGATCATTATAGTTATACATAGTTGGAACATACCCATGGTATCTCATGCATGCACTTGTGAAAAGAGAATAATAAAGCATAAATAGAAAAATCATAGAAAAAATCACATAAATATGTCAAATAACAGATACCATCCACAAAATAACACACTAAATAAATAAAGAATTCAGTTATTGGAAAATAATATGAACCATATTGAAAATGCTGGTACCTCACACCACTATCCATCTGATTTTCTACTCTATTTTATGAAAAAAATTATATATTGGAAATGAAATCAATTCAGTATAATCATTCTTGAAGAAACATGGGATGATATATCACTCTAAGAACCTAACATGAATCTTATCATTATATCCCACTCGAACATACCATAGAACCCAATCCATCAATAACCACTTTCATATATCTAGGATAGTATGGTATATTTAACACGAAAATTTCATCATCATTCCCACCTCCTACAAGGAATGCAAACCACTATGAACCACCTCAATAATATCGTTACCAAATTATAAGTGAGTTTTATCCACTTTCTATCATAGATCGTGCATAAGAACCTCTCTTGGATGAGAAAGTGGAGAATAGGGGGAAACAAGACATCAATCCACGTTATCTTGTATTATATTAGGAAAACACCATTTAAATCATTTAGGTGTCGAAATATAGTTCTCAACATGGGTTATGTCCATTTACAAATCACAATGAATGTACAATATATGATAGTAACACACAAAATTATAAATAAATATTTATTACAACTCGAAACATTACTAGAAGCCCTCACAACCTCCATCACTTTTTCTATGACCTCTAAATACCTCATACCAACAATGTAATCAATAACCCTATTCCATGTACCTTATTTCGTTTTTTATGATATTCCATTTCAATATTTTCAAATTACTAACAATTTACCATTATCAAGCTCATTAATTTCATTTACGAAAATATAAATTTATCTATGTATATGATATTTGTTCAGGAGTTAAGTAGATATTTCAACTAATGTCAGATCATGTTTTAATTAGACTTTCAATCTATATAATCTGAGAAACTATAACAACATGACACAAAACGAACAGTCCATATTATGATTGTTAACAAGCCCCACATCTCAAAAACCACAACTCAAAAACACTATATATCACAAAACGGCACACATCAAAACTCAAAAACATAACAACCACTACACATCAGTTCCACTATACAACAAAAACATCCCATATAATAACCACACCACATCAAAATATAATATTAAAAGATGACTTCATAATATTTATTTTAATATATTCAAGGGAAATCTCTTAAAAATTAGTGATTCCATGTCAAATAAATAAATTTTAAATATAATAAATCTTATAAATTTTCACTTATATTGGGTAATTAAAGAAAAATAAATCGATTCACCAATTTCAATAGTCACATAAATATTAAAAATTCCAAAATATGTTAGTCATGGATGTATTAGTAATCATGCTCAATAATATGTGGGAAATAACTAAAACAGGTAAACCATTGTTGATTTCATCCCTTCCCCTTAAATTAAAATTTGAAAAACTAATTACCAGAATTAATCATATGTTTACTATGATACCAATTGAAGGAAAAATTATGGTTTTCCAAGATGTATATATTAAGAAGGATAAGATGAAGATTCTACTACCTCAATGAGTATTCAAGAAACACATGAAACCAAAGATTCACCCATAATTTATTTCGATAGAACCACTACTGAAATAATTTAAATTGAAAGGCACCTAAAAAATCAAGAAGTACCCACTCTATAGTGAAAACTCCTGTAGAAAAGGATTATATGTAAGGCACAACATACAAATTTAAGAGGTTAAATAATTCATTGTTTGAAATGATTTTCTCCATTGATCCAAGGGGATATTACTCATAATGGAATGAAATGAGATAGATATGGGATCTAGTTGTCTCCTAGAGCTCAAATAAATAACCTTTGAATATAATCATACAGTCTTTATTATCATATTTTTATGTTAATATTAATACACACCTCCCCGACAATGAGAACATCCAAAACAACCTTACTGGTTTTTGTCATCATGCGATCTAAAAGTCGTGTGTATGATCGTCTTCTTCTAGCCATTTTAAAAACATGATTTTACCACCACCATAGACTGTACCATATAATGGTCCAAAAAATGTGTTTTATTAATCATACCCCACAATAATTTTCCAAACCCTAGTTCCCATCACCATCATATTTTACCCTCAACGCACCTATGGTTATGATGTAGTGATCTTGAGTTTCCAATTTTGGATGGTTACTTATACAAGGTTCTAATATCGGCACAATTCCCTTAGTGGAAATCATAGGTATTCCCTTAGAATATAAATAGACCACCAGTACAAAAATACTAGAACTAAACCTTCCATAGTGTCTAGTATCATATATCATTTTTCATAATAGAACTCCCAGAAAAAAACTCCATAAAAATATCTTTTCTTTATATTTCTCAGGTTGCGGTTCACCACATAGGTAAATACTGAACCTCAAGCCTCTGTATGACCTCGAATATCCCCCAAAACATTATTATCCAGTGGGAAAACCTAAAGGGAAGTCATGGATGGAATAAACCATGAAAACCCAGATGAATGGAATATTTTTTGGTGGGGTCTAAAATCTTAATATAATTTATTAGTTATGGTTTTATATCTCTGGATGTAATATAGAGATACCCATATTTGATATACTAAAAAATAAAATGGTGATAATTCATAGATGTAGTTAAAATTTAAGGGTTGATCTATCGTGGATATCATCTCAAATTAAGTTAAATCTTAAAGGATATATTAAAAAATTAATGTGTGTGACTTGTTAGATACACACACAAGTTGAAGGGTAAGACTTATTGGGTATGATAATTAAATAATGGATAGTCCTTCTTAGATATTCTCACAATCTAATGGGTGTGTCTACATAGATATTCACAGAAACTAAATTGTTGGAATTCATAGATATGATCAAAATATGATTCTACCATGTGATTTTTTTGTGACAAAGTTCATCTTATTCTATATTTCAGGGTCATGTTATATTTAAATTATATATTACTATGAAAAAACTCTATGGATCGTGAATATTTTCTCATGATTCCCCATTTTTTAACCATTGTATACATTAATAATTTTAGAATAATTATTCTTTTATTATGACTTATGGACAAACATTAATGATCCTTATTCTTTTTATGAAAATATTTCACCCCCATCCATCATTTCTCATATTAAAATTATATAACCCTAGATTACTTATCGATATGATTTCTCTAACTAAGAACATGATCTCAGAATTTTATTATGTTTCCATTACCCAGTTTATGAATATGAGAATAAAATCTAAGAATGATAGAAGGGTACCATGTGTTTCTTGATTGGGGAGAAAGTTTCACATGTTTCAAAAAAATACGTTCCCTAGGTAGCTGATCCACAATGAAAAAAATATTATGTTCTAATGTTTGTGTTTATATTGTGAGATTTAAGGATTATTATATGAAAAATATGTAAAACAAATATTTGTTTTTCATAGTTCATATCACTTGTTATTACAACCAATGTGTCATATATATGTGAATAGCACCATATCAAAGTGTGTGTGTTCGAGGTTCCACATAAAGGAAATATAAAATAATGAATTTTCTATTCTTCTAGATCAGGGCGTTTTCACAAAATTTATTTAGGATTAGATTATTTTTCAAATAAATGGGTAAAAAACATCATTCGAATAGTTTCATTTCCTTTTTGAATCATTATCTTCTTAGTCCAACCAAAAGTAATATTTAAAAAAACTATCAACTTGTAAATATCAATATGTAATATTTGGATGATTATGTGACCAATTTTATTGTGGGTAACACACTCATTAAAATATAATTATTATTTTCACTTCATCTATTATCCACTGTGGTAGAACTAGTTCCATTTACTTTTTATATGAATAAAAAACATCAATATTGAGAGAATACATTCAAATAAGAAAGAAATTCTTATGGAACACTCGTAAAAAATGAAGTAATATAATTGAAATTATCATAGTAGAGAATTATCTTACAAAAACATTTACTAAACCCTTTCCTCATTAATGATTTTAAAACATTAAATAGGATATAATGTTGATTTAATTAAAATGATCATATTTAATTTTCTTTTCTTTCAACTATTTGAATTGATAATATCTATTAGAAAGGAAGATGTTATTAGTTTATATATAATTTTTTATAATATTAATATAATTATGATATTAATTGATGAGAATAATTAAATATATGTCAACTATATATCTATTAAATCTCGAGGAACCAATATTTTAGTTTCTTGTTATACATTAGCATACTAGATGATATCATATAAAATGTACTAATTTAATAAATTTTTTTAATAAATATTTCTCAACCAAAATTTTTTATTTGGTTGAATTTATTCCAATATATATTTCATTATTATAAATTTCTTCTAATGTTATATATTCCAAACCCTTCCTCTCATAACTGGGTCATGAAATTCTATATGAACTACTGAAACTATTTCTTTTTCTTAAATAAATTCATATTTTTTTTAACTGGTTTTTGCTATTACAATACCATTATTATTATTATTCATTCGTAATTATCCTTGTTCACTTTTTTTCAATCATAATCAGTAACAATTTTATATTATAACGTAAAATATTTTAGCGTAGAAAGATTAAATATAGTATGTTATTTTAATAATATGGACAAATATTCATAGATCTTATTAGATTCCTAGAATATAAAATTGATCATTATATGGGTTTGTTCATTAGATGTTTCACAAACCAAAATGATTTATTTATATGTTTAAATAATTTTAAAATAATTTTTTATTATTTGATGATAATATCAAAATGTGGATATTTTTGGATCATTTTCCTAAACGACATGTTCTGAATCCATTATTTTTTTGAATCACAATACTCTCCACATTTTAATTAAGTTAACAAGAATTGTGTATTATGTGTATGTAGAGTTTAAATTTTTATTTATTACAATCCAGAATTAACGATTCTAAAAATATAAATTTCATTAATGTTATATACTCAAATGAATATATTATTCAAATAGAGGAACATGTTTATTAATCTAAGAAAATTATGAAGTGTGAGAAAAAATTACCAGATAATTTGACTACCAAAAGAAATAAATAATATAGTAATAAATTTATAACCCTCATAACCTATTTATATTTGATTGGGGGGAATGATGATTAAATTATTAATTGACTATTGAAATTATATCTTTGGAGTTCTATTAACTATCTTAGTGACTTGGTTCATCCATTGGTTTTAGTGTTCAGTGTGATATTTATAAATTTTAAATAATGAGGTTTCATTATAGACGAATTTTTTTTCTCTATTTTATTCATTATACTTCCCAATCATATTTGATCGAATAATTTCCTTGGACCGGGATTCTTTATCATATCTTTATAGATGAAATATTTTTTCAGGATTTGAATATGCATCTAATTTTTTGATAGATGATGTCAGGGGACAAATTTTTTTTTATCATTTTCAATTTAGTTTAATATATATGTGTAAAATTTTTATGATATATATTAATTAATAAAGTTCAAGAAAAAGGAACTTGTTCTTGATCAACTAATCACGAACTTCAGGGGATATGAAATAATTCTAAATTTTCAAAGAAATTTTGAGGAAAGAGAATATTCTTTTGATCATTTGAGTGTAGAGTTTTCTATTCTAGAGTTATTGTAATTTTGATTTGGGTATTGATCATGTTGTATTTTTAGACCCCAGTTGATGAGAACTAGGGATTATTCTTTAATAATAAATATTTAGGAGTTTATGGATTGTTATCGAGAACTCTAATACATAATTTATATTCTGTTTTGTTCTTCATATTATTGTTTCATTATAAAATTTTTATTGTGTTATGTTTTATCTTCCCATTCCATTACAATCCATTGATTTTATTTTTTTTCATTGTTCTAATTATATTAGAAAATTTAGATTATGAATATCACATTTTTTAATAAGTGTATAATGACCCCAAATCAGTACACCACTATCTATTGGAAAAAATATTATAAATTTATATACATGATACTAAGAAACATTACCAAAATTTTATCCATCCAAAACATACAATAGAAAACATAAATTTTGTATCAATTACAAATTTTGATTCTTTTAGGTTAGAGATTTAGTGAATTAGGGAGAAAACTAACATAATAATATACATATCTTCCTTGAATAATTTTTTACTATTTGAAAAATTTCGTATCATAAAAAAATTATTCAACATATCTCATTAAATTAATCATAAATTAATCATTTATAGACATAATATAGTTATCATCATTGTTCATAATTGGGGGAAATAAACAATATAACAATAGTGACCAGAAATGATCAGTAAGGGTAAACATAAGAATTAACAATTAATTTTCATCAGTAAAATTATGATGAGAGTAATGGTATGATGACATAATCATGTGTGTGAGATTATAATAATTTAATTAATAACCATAAAAACTAAATCAAGAACTTTTTAACTAGAATAAATCATTATCATGGGCTATATTGGTTTGAATCACTAATAATGACCATTTGTTGTCAATTTTGGTAAAAGAATCCATTTATAAGTCAAAAAAACTTAAAGAAAATGTATTGGAATAATGGAACATTAACTTCATTGTATTTGTTCACTCTTTTATGAAATAATTGGATTCTAGTTAAATATCTAGAAAAATCATACCTTGTTACGTCCCTAATTACTTCCTTTAGTGAAGGAACTTAACCAAATACATTAAAGATTTATATTGGGCTAACCCATCAATTATGTTGCATCAATATCTCCAATCATATATTATATATTAAGATCACCCATAATATATATTATACTGGTCTCACCAAATTGGATTTGGTGCCCTAGAACCATCATTTGTGTACTTTATGAAAGCTTGTATTCATAGTTTGAATATTAATAAACTTATCATAACATCATTATTGTTTTATTATGGAACACTATATGTGATCATGTCCCAAGATTAGCTATCACACTAAACGGTCATAGCTGTTCACTACAACAATGAGAACACAGAATTCCAACAATTTTATTATTATCATATTTTCTATAGCAAGAAGAAATAACCTGAGTGATAAAATTGGTATATGGTATCTAGGGTGGAGACACATAGTAATTTGAGTAACCCTCTCATGGTGTATTCCCATGGTGATATCTAGTAGTATATTACATGAATGAGGCCCATCAAGCGGAATTCCATATTTATTTGTGTCATTGGATGTTCCTATATATGGACTACTGCATTCTTCATTATACTTTAATATTATTATTAATTTTTATTAAGAGTTCCAAAATATTACGTATTGTCAAAAATCATGACGACATCTGTTCATGGTGAGGTAGGATATGTTGGGTGTGTCACATGTATTATTTCACTTATGATTAATGAGAGAAAGGGTTTTTCCTTCTATTATTTAACATTTTTTGATATCTATTTCCATTTGATAGAAAACATATAGCCAAAAAAATCCATGGAAATGATGTTATATAGGAATGTTCTATTTCCATAAAGTCAATGAAAGAGACATCAAGTACATAGTTTGAAGGCATGGGCATGCAACATGCGTGGTTAATGATACCAATATAAAGGGATTATATTACATAATATGAATCCATATGATGTATTATATCATCATATAATTAACATAATTCACTTTGGGTCCCTTGAAATATATCTAGATGCTAACATTTGTCTTTATTATGATTTTCATATTGCCTCTAAGAAATTGTCTTAAAGGGTCACACACAAACTATATCAAGATTCATAGTTAAATAAAATTTTATAATTAATTTTTTAACATGTTGATTAACTAATATTCCCACACATGGTTTAATAAGTATTCATGTATGATCGAACACATTTATTATTCCACCATTTAATTGAGAGAATATAATGTTATTGGAATATTTTATACATATTTATTTTTTATCAAGTGAATATAAAATTAATTATTTAATGTATAATAATTAAGTGATAATTAATAAAAAAATAAATATTCATTAGTCAATTAAAAATTAATATTATGGTGGAATAGAGGTCTGAGATTAACGGTCAGGTGAGAAATAAAAAATAATTATTAATATTTAAATAAATAATATTAATTTTACTTCACAAGTTAAGCACATGTCATGATATAATAATATTAGAATTATTATTTGACTTGGGGTACTACATAAATTAAATTATTAATAATGGGAAATTCTGAAATTATTCTATTTTAACCCTATAATCATATAATCCCAATTATGTAATTTTATCACAGAGTAAATTCATTTTTATTGATTGTGAACAATGGATTTGGAGAATCCTCTGAAGCCTTTGAGAACTCCCTTATAAAATAATTCTTCCAAGAATGGAGAAATATCTTCCTCCTCTAGATCATGGAGAATTATTTGGAATCCATTCTGATGGAGTTTAAATCTAGACGTTGCAAGTGAAAGGATATTCCATCATACCAGCCAATGATTCATCCGATTACATCAAGAGATTCATGGAAAATGTTTGGATCTCTAGAAGAGGGAATCTATACATTATTATTCCAATATAACAATAGAGAATCGTAGATCTATCTGAAGATCCATCAACAAAGGTAAACTTCTATTATGGTATTTTTTTATTTAGATGAATATATGATAATGTATATGTAATGATCCACCCTCTAGATCCAAATTTATTTTTATTTTTTATTTTATTCAATTCAATTCTATTGATCACAACAGTTATCCCTGTGTAAATATCAGATTGATCGTATCATGTTTACTCTACCCCCAGAAAATTAAAGTGGTATCAGATTGATCGTTTAATTATTTATAATGATTTAATGATCATTGATGATTTATTCATTTTCTAAATTAGATTTCAATTCATGTTTAGTCATTATTATAAATTTAATTATGATATATGTATCTTCCACCATAATTTATCATAGGTATAATAAATAAAATTATTTATTGGAATGAAATAAATACAATTAACTTATACTGAGGAGCCTAGAATTCTATCCGCATAACACAATAGTTCAAACCTTATAATCTGTGTTACACTTTTTTTTACTAGTTTTCAATGCATTAGGAATTAATTCTGAATTTAATTCAATGTTATTGCATTGATTACATGCAGAGTATTGAAGTCTTATGTTTCATGATTAGTAGGCTATGGTGGCACGTGGTCAGCTAGAGTAATCCTTGTTTAGTACATGTACATGGTGTGTAGTCCCATTTAGACATAGACATGTCATGTATTGCGATACATGGACTACCTGAATGGTGACCAAGTAATTCAGAGTGCACATTCCACATATGCCACTGTAAAAACAGTGTACTCAAATTTTATGAGGAATAATTTACACGCCTATTCCATAGGCATGTTCCTCAAATACAATTTGTAATAAGTACACCCCGTGTAACATGACCATACAAGTCAAGTATTCATACCAAATTATGAGTATATAAAACTTATTTATTATATTTTTTAAACCCTAAGACATATACTTTTTTGTGGTCATAATGATAGGACACAACATGTGATAGGTTTTAATATATATATATATATATAATTAAAATCTATGAAATTTTCTGACTTAATTATCATGTATGATTCGTATTACAAATTTTTTACTCTACGTGCATTAAATTATAACACATGGCCCAAAAATCATCTAATTAATTCAATCATCCATTATGTGTATGATGTGAAGGAACATGATATGTCTTTTATTCCATATGACCCAAGTGTAAATGATAAAAGATTATAAAAAGATGTAGGTAGAATCAGATAAAAACCCACCATGTGTTTTATGAGGTATAATTATGTACATAGTTAATTTTAAATAATTTTTTAATTTGTTTTAAATTTTAATGGATAAAAATATCAAGGAATTTTGGATACTAATAAAGATAAAAGATTTGATTAATTAAATATGATAATTAATTGATATAAGCATAATTTATCATAAATAAGAATGATTAATAATTTCATGATAGTTTCATTAAATGGTAAATTTGTTTCATGCATGTGGATGGTAATGATATGTCTTAGACCATTGTATGATATTGGTTTCATTTAATTTATAATTAAATTATATTGTTGGAATTTGTGCCTTATCTCCTATTAATATTTGAAGCCTAAATTCCATTGTTTCATTTATGTAAACCCTTTTCCCCTAACCTATATGTGAGTAATATAATAGGTAATGGCTGGATCTCACATGATAGTGATGGCAGATCAATATTATAGTTAAGGAAAAACCAATTCAACATAGATACATTATTGGATGGGTGGAAAACTGTAACATTAAACATAATTGGTTCCATGATTTTTTCCACTATGTTAGTGGTTAGTTTATGAACCACTATATTATATAAAAATCATTATAAATTCATGATCATACTACTTTATTAATATATATCTATCAAGTTTTATGGTTAATTAATTATGTATGGCTAATCGTGATCAAATAATTAATGAAATTCTGAATAATGGTGTGTAAAACTAAACTAAATTTTCTTATTCAGAAATATTATCTACGGTATGGTTAATCACATATGAAAATCCACTTAAATTAACAATCATGTTATAAATATAGTAATAGTATATTTATTGATAAAAGGAAAAAATACATCAATTATATATATTAAGTCAGTACAGCCTTCAACTACTTTAGTAAAAATTTAATCATAGTTCAAAGTGATTGACTAGCCAATGTTGGGGTGCTTTTAATTATCTTGGAATTATAACTTGTGTTTTTGGGTTGACATAACATAGTTCAAAATAAGGGTAATCATACCAATAGGGACTTGGTGTAACTAAGAGGAAATGGTTGATGAAATCAAATTTAAGGATTTCATTACTGGGGAAGCCAGTCAGTAATTGAAGGAACTATATGTTAATGTTGTTGGAATTTTGAATTCCTACTTACAAAGATTAATGCTTCTTAACAAACCAATTTTGGGGTAATTATAACGGGAATATGTATCCTTACAATAGGATATTTATGAAATAAGATATTCTAAATCCAATGGTGAGGGATGTTGGGTTTCAAAAAAATATTATGAGAATAATAAATATAACATTTATTTTTTTGTCTAATTTTTAATAGATATTGTACTAAAATTATACTTATAATATTTTGTAGGAATGTAATTGAAAGGGATTAAAACATATCATTGTGATCCATACTTGATAAGGTCAACTATCTCAGTAGCTCAAATTTCTATGATTGATAAAGGCACTTACATGTTATATTTCTCCATGAAAGAAAATATTTTGCGATGGATGATACTTTACTAGATACCCTAGGCAATTAGGCGTGTGATGAAGATTTTTCAATCTATGAGAATCATTTGAACAATTCTGCATATTTTCAATGCTACATGATATCATCCATGTACGATGAGATTTTGATGGGATATGATGACATGGATGCATGTAACATGATGTATCACTATCGAGATATCTATCAATTGAATACGAGATATAAGATGTATGAGATCTCCAGTTATTTTTTAAATATAGTATTGGATATTCCTCACTAGTTGGGGATCATGTAGTAGAACTCATTGGCTATATTGAACACCTAGACATTGTGTTCATTAAACTCCTAGATCAGTTGTGTACAGAAATTATTCATTCTTCACAACCCAAGACCTTCTCTAGTTTTACTGTTAATTAAAATATTATATATAATGGGAAGTGTCTATCGAAACTTCTTAATTTAATTAACCAAGTGGATAAGGACATGGGGTGTGATAAACATTCGGTCCTTATGGAGAATAAGAAAATGAATAACAAATAAAGGGGACCAAGAACAATAAATAGTATAAATTTCTCGAGCAACATCATTCAAATATGAAGAAGATCTAGTGGTAGTGAAATGAAAATCTGGGAGTTTGTTTTGTGTTCAGAAAGCTATGCCACTGGAAGAGAATCTCCACCCAAAATCAAGGGGAAGTTAATGGTGAATTCATTGTCGAGTGTAATCTTACAATATATGCACATTGGTTATTAGATGGATATTGTGGTGTTATTATTTAGAACCAAAATATTGTAACCGTGTATATTATGAAATATTTCCATAGGATAGGTGGATCTAAGAACAATTAATGGTCTAATTTTGGATACTCTGGAAATTGGTGACTACCACCATTCATTGGAAATGATAATGATTTTAGTTTTAAAATAATGTAATAATGTACCAATATTTACCAAGAACAAAATTTGGGTATCAAGACAAGATACATTTGTGTTTATTTTAATGATTGGAGATAAAAGGTTATTCTTTAATAAATACATAATATGTTATGGTATTGAACATTTCAATAATGTTCTGCATGTATTAAATTATTAAAACCTTGTATTTTCAGTCAATAAAGAATCATGATCTCACAACTCAATTAACACCCAAAAGTGGAATCACCTTGTTGGTCATGTAAATGATAAGTGTTCAAAAAAATATCAATCAAGATGGTTATTTAGACTCTAATAAGATAAAAGCAAATGAAAAATGTCATGCTTGTTTACAATAAAAAATTAACAAACCTCGATTCGGTGGACATGCTGAAAGGGGCATAAAGCTACTAGAATTTGTACACATGGATGTGTTTGGACCATTTCTAATAGAATCTAGAGGTGGATATTCTTACTTAATAACTTTTAATAATTTCTTTGAGTATATAAGGATATTTCTAATAGATGAGGTATAAGGATGATTACTTTGATAAATTCTAGGAAATATTGAATGAAGTAGAGATTAAACATTGTAAGAAGATAAAGAATATTTTATCGGATCGAGGTGGTGAATATCTAAAATAACATATTAAAGTATTTTTACAAGAGGTTTGGATTCTATCTTAAGTCACTCCACCTTATACAAAAGAGTGGAATAGTGTTTGTGAAAGGAGGAAACATACCTTGTTAGATATGGAATGTTTAGTAATGATTCATGTAGATATTCAATTATCCTTTTGGGGATATACATTACAAACTAGAGGATAATCATTAAAAATAGTACTAACAAAAGTGCGAAATGGAATTTAATTAAACTGACAGACTATAAAGATACAAATTTTGTGGCATACACATGTATGTAGTTGTGAGGTGTTTGTTTTGGTATTCTTAGGAAAAAACCTGGCACCCTAGGTAATTAATTTTATCTATAAAAAAAATCCCATGAAAATAATGGGATTCTACCTATATGACCCCTCGGAAAAGAATGTGACTTTATCAAATCAATCCACATTTCATGAGAGGGATCACATCCTCAAAAAGTATTTTAGGAGAAATATTGAATTCAATAAAGAAGATAATAAAGATACACAAGGTTTCATACAGGAACAAATTTGATAGGTCTCTATGGAAGATTATGTTCTCGAACTACATGTACTCAGTAAGAGTATTTTCCATGTAAGAAAAATAGATAGATAAGGTTTTCTGGTCACTAAAGATTGGAACTCATTATTGGTTGAAAATGATGAACCTCTATCCTACAAAGAGGAAGTAGAGACCTCATAAGATTCATGATGGAAGAAATCCATGAATTTTTAAATGGAATCCATGTGTCAGAAACATGTTTGTGTTCTGGTTGATGCACCAGTTTATGTAAATGTTATTGAATGATAATGGGTATTCAAGAGGAAACTAAAAAATTAAGCTAATGTAAATACATATAATGAAATTATATTGGCTAAAGGTTTTTAAAAATGTCACAGAATATACTATGATAAAACATTTCCACCGGTTTCCATGTTAAAATAAATAAAAATTCTAATCGCTATACTAGCATACGATGACTACATGATTTAATAGATGGATTCCATAACTACATTCCTTAATGGAAACCTTTATGAAGTTTTCTATATGACCCATCCAGAAGGTTTTGGGACTCCATGTGATACCAAATGTAATTTCAAGTTATAGAGATCCATTTATTTCTTGAATCAGGTGTCTAAGTCACAGAACATTCGATTCAATGAATCGACCAAAGAATTTGGTTTTATAAAGAAAAAATATGATTCATGTGTTTATAAGAGGTTTAGTGGGAATTATTTAATTATAGTATGAGTATATTTTTTATGAAATATTACATTTTTAAAAATAAATTACAATCATTCAATCTGTGAAGGACTGGTTACCGAAGTGTTTCACTATAAAGGGCTTATGTGAAGCAACTTACATTCTAGGGATCAATATCATTATTCATATATATTAGAGGAATCTTGGAAAATTTCAATGTATATATGTTTTCTAGATAATAATTATATTTATTATGTAGCATTCTTAGAGTTTTTTATTTCAAGGGTCGCATGGTTTCCATCATTCTAATAAATTTTGTCCTTAGACAAAACATGAGAAATATAGAATAAGTAAGATACCATATGCATCAGAGATAGTGTCAATCATGTATTCCATATTATGTACTAGATTTTATGTTTCCCCTTCATTGAGTATGGTGGGTAAATATCCAGAATATCCCGGAGAACTACTGTAACATCTTGATTTTTTCAATAATCATTAATCCCTCTTATGATAAATTATTATGTGAAAAAAAAATTCACAAAAATCATGATTTTTGTTAAATGCATCATGGTAGTGTAAAATAATTTTTAACAAGTTAAAATACTCTGTTGAATATTCTAATAGTCAAACACTATGTTAGTTTAGATTTTTTAGGTCTGTAATGCCTTGATAAAGACAGAATAAGAATATTAAATATATTATTTTAATCACGAAGAATTTATTGAAAATAATATTTTACTCCAAAATAGTGCGTAAAATTATTAAACTAAGATAATGGTTACATTAAGAACGATATGTTGACCCAAGATGAGGTATACCATTTGAATTCATCTGACGTTGAAATGTCTCTCTTGCAAGAAAAACACTTTAATATTTAGATGACAATTTAATTTTTTTAAATAAATAAATTAATATCGTCCAATGCTGTATTGGGTGATAAAACTAAGAGACCAGTTGGATCTATAACACTATTTTCTCCTTAGATGGAGTATAGAATCCTAAACAGTTAGGAATTTGGATTCCCCACTCACTAATTAATGTTTTAAATAAAGTGTTTAAAATAATAAATTATTGTAAATAATTTTATATCTCGTAAATGTCACATCACAAAGAAATTATGACACTGTCACTGTGCATAAAATGTGGGTTTTATACAAGGAGGTATAGTTTTTACGCACGTTAAACCCATTTAATAAATTTTTTTCAATGTTGATTGACAGTTTTAAAACTAAAAACAATCGGTCCAGGGGGGGAACAAGCACTGTTCACATGTCTACCCCATGATGATTGTACTCCAATTTTTAATGTCGCATCTTATAGGAAGCTTCCACACATGTGTTTCTGACCCAATTAGATTCATTAAATGTTATTATGGGTTAATTATACAGCTCCTCGATAAAAATATTTTGAAATAGTCCTAAAAATGTGGTGATTTATTTTCTTTTCTAGAGGAAATAATGTTATATATTCCTATATAAACAACCAGAATTATAGTGTTTAGAATTCAATCCAGATGACTATAAATGATATCGCGTGTCCTTTGGATTACACATAGGAATCGAGCAGCTCCTGAACCCCCCTGCAATGCGACCTGCAATGCTTGTGGTGAGCTCTTCCTTACACAATTTTTTTAAATTATTTTTTATAGCATTTTATATCATATTTTATTTTCTCTATTTTAATTAATTTTTAAATTTAGAATGTTTTGAATTAAAATGGTTGATTTTTAAATTAATAATATAAACCTAGATTAATAAATGGTTTATTATAATAAAGAGATAATAATATATTTATATTAATAATATAAATTTATCAAATGACACATTTCTTATTATTATCTGTTTTTATTTATATATGAATAATCAAATTATGATTTTTTTGGGAAAATTATTATCCATATATGTGATGAAAGTCTTATAGAATATGAAAATATATTGTATCGAATATTAAAACATAATTTTGGGAAATTTTTATTATTTGACTATCAATTTGTAATTTATGAATTGATTAATGTATAAATTTCACAAATAATAAAATGGAAATTAAATAAAATTATCGTTGATAATTTTGAAAATAATTATCAAGTGATGGTTATGTTGTTTTATAAAATGATAATTTAAATGATATAGTGGGAATTTAATTTATTAGAATAAGTGATAAATTTAAATTTTGGGAATAATTATTATCATCACATTTTAAATGTCCAATAATAATAATTATCATAAAATTTGTTTTACAAAACGATTAAATGATAATTTCAATTATAAACTCATATGAAAATGTTTTAACATTTCATGTGATGTTTTAAAAATTATAAAATGGTAATTTAAATTATCAACGCATATGAAAAGTGTTTATCATTTTATGTGATGTATAAATGATATTTTAAATTATCAACCCATATGAAAAATGTTTATCATTTTATTTTATGATTTATATAATGATAAATTTATTATTTAAATTATCAACGCATATGAATAATTTTTATCATATAACGTGAATTTTTATAAATGATAAAATAATTATTTATTATATTAGTGTACATAATAAAAATTAATTAAAAAGTCATGATTTACAACTTCAGGTGACATTTTTCAATAAGGATAGAATAATTATTTAATTTTTTAGAACATGTTATAAAATTAACTTAAAAATAATAATTTATAATTTAATTTGGTTTTTAAAATGTTAAAGTGATTAGTAAAATTTATTAGCGTGTGCGATAAATTTATTGAAAATTTGATAATTATTTAATAGAGACAAATAATAATCACACATGATGTTTTATTTCTTTTGAAATAATATAAATTTTATTATTCTTGGAAAATCATTCACATTCCTCGAGCATTGACATGAAAACAACTAGAGACATTGATGTATCTCCCTAATGTTAGAAAAACTATTAGAGTCTTTCCAAAAGTTAAGGTAGGAAGTTCCTTATCCTTTTGGGATTATTTAAAAACGATTACCATTAATATGATGATGTGCAAACCTGTTTAAATAGTGAATGCATGTGGTTATTCTATGAGTAAATTTCTGTTGATTATTCACATTGTTGGGTGATTATGTGAACAATTTGTGTTAATTACTCAAAATTATGTGTTTAATCATGCATATATATATATATTTATTTATATTTCAATACTATGTATACCACCTGGTTTTTTTGAACCATGATAGGTGGACTATCGAATTGCCTTATCCTTTGGAGGATGGATTTGAATGACTAACGATGAGGGTCTAATGCACGGGGTATGCCCTTTAGGATGCCTAGAGGAAGCCATGTATTGGATCGTTGATGATTTTTTTATCATCTGAAGGGTGGAAGGTCATGAATGCTGAAAAGATTCCAATACATGAAGAAGGAAGAAGATGATTACTTGGGATGTGCAGGTCTAAAAACAAGGGATATAATGATCCCTTGGAATATCATGTATCAGACCATCATGACTTGTCTTATATTTGAGAGTTGGGATGCAAATGATTGACGAAGAGGGTTCAACTCAGAAGAATGGAATACAATGGTTTCTTGGGATACACTAAATTAAGAGGGAATGGCTAGATCTCAGTCTCTAGTATATCTTCTTGACGGTGTGATTTGATGTCTAAAAGTCATGATTCACTCTCAATCCTTAGTACATCAACATGATGATTAAAGGAATATGATTATCTCTCATTTACCTTACACATAAAGAGATAAATATCTTCTTGAAGATAATTTATACTATCACACGATGATTTAGAGAAACATGATTCATTTTCCTAATGGATAATAGTTGATTCAACTGACATTGTGGTTATCCATTCTAGCACAATGTCAAATCTGGTATGGTTTGGGGTTGTGGCTACTTGGTTAGAGCCCAATGATTCGATTTTAGTTTTTGTATTTACATCAAACTATTTATTATGAAAAACACTTTTATTTTGGGTACATTAGTTTTTGGATTAATTGGCAGTGTCCTAGAATGTATTTTACTCACAACCTACTTGGGAATTTTGGTGTGTTTTAAGATTCCATGGCTAGAAATCCGGTGAAGGGAAAGGTCCCTATGGTGTACGATTGAGAGATAGAGCATGAAGAAAAAGTAGAATGAGAAAGTCACCAGGGAACTCTATAGAATGATATCTATTTCTGGGTTTATTTACTTCTCTACAAGACTTTTCTCGCTACAATGGGACTTATTACAATTCTTGTATGTCATATTTATATTCATTATTTTTACTCTAATTTATTATATTTTAGTTTTATTATCTGATCCTATGACATGGTACATGGGTTATAGACTCCCCAAAGTTCTACTTGAGACCCTCGCTACTAGTCGACCACCTCCTGTGTATGGGGAGTTGTTAATGATGCTACGTAGAATTCCAGATCGGACATTGTGATTCAGTTCATGATGTTACAAAATGGTATCATAGGATCAAGTTCATACTAACTAGTTTATCCTCTTTTTCTTAGGTTGGGATAATTTATAATGGAGATAGGAAATTGGAACTCAGGCATGGGAAATATGACAGTGCCTACCAGGAATTGAAAATAGGACCTATGAGTTTCCATAAAGTGGGGAATTTATGTTCTATTGTTACTATTGATTAATTAGGGGTGATGCCCATGATTTTATATGATATCTCACGTATGTTCAGGAACTGTTACTAGGAACATAGGTTCATATTAGATATATATACATTTTATGGTGTGGAATAATAGTTCTTCAATAAAATGTCTTGATATGTTCTATCAATTCCAGATATCATGTTCAGTGTGATATATCTATATTGTCATGTTGTGTGATATATCTTTGTTGGAATTAATTTGATGAATTGATAATTCTGTTGGGTTAGTATATATATTATGAATGTGACTAACATAATGGGATGTAAAATGTGTTATTATTGGGAGGTGTATTACTTGGGTTAATTTTATACAACTACGAAAATCATTTTTATCCCATAGACGGGTTATGTAAAAAAATATATAATCCAATGTACTGATTTTGATTTATCCTAATGACTTTGTTTCTCTTCTGAAGTGTGTTCCTTCACAGTATAGTAGATTTTGCCTCTTCAAAGACTTATGGGAACACTTGGGAAGCATATTGAAATGCTTCTACAAGGGATTATGTGTCTATATTAACATAAGATTCCCTGTAGAATTCAGTTGATTAGACCCCCACAATTACTCTATGGTTTTTGAAATAGGGTTTCTTTGATTGAATGATTTTATTTATTAATTTTATTATAATATGAGTTCAGTGACATTGTTTTATTTTCCAGGATTTTCAACTCTAGAATTCAATATCCTTCTAGGGAATCGAAGGATATTAGGATCTAAATAATGGGCTGAAATATTTTTTTAAAATTTCCGGCCTAATAGATACTCTGAAGGATTGACATGTCAAGATGAAATTGATATCATGTTGGTAGTGGAACCATTTTTACACCCCTTGTCCTATAGTGCTGACAGAGAATAAAGAGATCAAGGATGAGTTGGATGACTTGGAGAGGAAGCAACTTATAAGGCCAGATATATCCCTATGTGATTCACTTGTGGTTCACCTAGAAGGTGGACAATAGTGTTTTTCTATATATTGATTTCCAGAAGGTAAACTAGGTGATGGTATAGAACCAATGTCTATTTCATAGATCGATGATCTTTTCTATTAGTTATGTGTACATTCATGATTCTCCAATATTGTTCTTTGATTATAAAGTCACCAGTTATAGGTTGGAGAGGAGGACATTCTGAAGATAGCATTTCAGTGTAGATATGGACTATTTGAGTATTGGTGATGTTTTTCGGGATGAAAAATGCACAAATAAGGTTTATGGCCCTCATAAATAAGATATTTTTTATATACTTGTACTCTATCTCTGTAGAATTAATTGGTGATGTCTCTCATCTACACGGAAACATCAAAACAACATACTAAGCACCTTGAGATAGTCTTGAGTATGCTATGATCTCACAGAATTTATTCTATGTTATCAAAAATGAAACATATGGATTAAAAAGGTGATGTTCCTTGGACATGTTGTGTTTAAAGCTAGTATATAAACAATCCCAGAGATTTTTTAAGCATTTATTTCATTGAAATGTCTCTGAAACATGTTTGAGATCTGAATCATCTAAGGTTTTTCTAGATATTACCGACTGTTTATCTCGGACATCTCCCAAATATAGGCTCCCATGAAATCATCGAAAAATATATGTGTAAAAATTTCTAATGGTTAGACCAGTGTGAATATTCATACATTCAAATAATGAAATGGATGATGATAGCTCTAGTACCGACACATATGTATCTTTGGATTGGTTATGTGGTGTATTGTGATATGTCATGAATTGTGCTAGGAGAATTTATGATGTAAGGAGAAAAGGTAGTATCCTATTGGTCTCGTCAGCTATGAACCTGTGAGAAATACTAACAAACACATGATAAATTATGGAAGTAGTGGCCCACACACTGAAAGTTTGGATACATTTTCTTGTTAGTGAGATATTTATTCTTAACATGGATCACAAGATCCTTCACTGTAACGACCTGAAATTTTAAATAAATATTTTTTCCTAATTTTATGTGTTATTCTATTTTATTTTTATACTCAACAAAAATGTTTCATTTGATAACATGAGTATAATTAAAACGAGACTGTTGGGTTTTGTCTATTATTTGACCATTGGTCAATATGACCTCTGGAAACTAAACGTTTTGACTATTGTCTCTAAATACAAGCAATCTTGGTTAATTAATATAGAAATAAGATTCGATGGCCTCACCCAGTAGTCTTGGACCGATCGAAGCCAATCTAATAGAACTTGGGAAGGAGGTAGCACTACTAGGCTTTTCTCTGGACCAAACCCAAACTGAACTTCATCGTATAAAGCTAGAACGGGATCGCCTTCGCGAGAAGTTCAAACTGATAGAAATTACTACTCGTACGATGTTGGCCGAGCCTCCCTTGGATTCTCTCACCTTAGCACACCTTACACTTAGGTCCTATGCTGGTGTGATAAGGGTCTATGTAAGGAGACCATAACTGTCTTGTGTAATCCTTTGTTTTAAATAAAAAATTCGATTTCTTTTATGAATTTTCAAATGAACGGATAAATATAGTATGCATATTTTTGATGAATTTTAGAAAAATAATATTTTAAATATTTTTATGTAAACCTTAAATAATTAAAAATTTGTAATGATTTTCAAAAAATGGTCTTCTAAAATTATGTTCAGTAAGAAATTTGGAGTCTAGTAAGATCAACTTGATTTTTGATGAATAGTAAATTATAAATAGTGATTTTATGATTAGGATTAATAATGTGTCCAAATGGATTAGTAATCTCACTTAATGAAAGTATTAAAATAAGCTAGGCAGTTTGATTAAGTTATGTGATTCAATAAAATGGTTAAATAACGGTTTCATAAATTATTATTCAAGTATTAGTTTTTTCAGATGAATAGTGTTTTTTAATTAAAATTTTAATTAAAAATATTAAGAAAATTATTTTTATAAAATGGACTTCATTTTTGAACTCAGAGCATCGATATTATGTTAAGGTAATTTTTGGTGAATTTTCTGAAAAAAATAAATTTTCGATAAATAGTGTTTTTAATTAAAAATTAAATTAAAAATATCTAGAAAATTATTTTTTTTAAATGGATTTCATTTTTGAAATCAGAGCATTGATATTTGGTCAAGGTGAAATTTTGGGATTATTCTGAGAAAGTTGAATTTTCGATGAATATAGAAAATACAGTTTTTAAGTTACTTGTGTTTAATGACATCATTAAATGATGTATTAAGTATGTAATCAATATGGTTGACTTATGAATAGTAAGATAAGGTATGAGGTTTCCCAAGTGGCCAATACCATGGGCAAATACCATGGGCAAGCCCATGATTTTTCCAAAACCACTAATGAGGTGTCCCTTGGCCATTAATGCCTTGTCCTCTCACTTTCCCTATAAATACCAAGACATCCTCTCATCCATTCGACTCCCCACTCTCCCCCAACGAAGTTCTGGTCTCCTTACCTCCCAAGGAGTCCTCCCAAGGTTCCCCCAAGCCCTCAAGGTCCAAACCATTGAGTTTTAAGAGTTACATTTTAAGGTAAGGGATCTGACCTCTCTCTTTAATTTCATGTAATCTCTTTTATGTCATTCCTTTTATGCTCCATGTTCTTATGTTTGAGGATGTTCTTGTATAATCCTCTTACGGCCCTTTTCATGTTCATATAAGGGGAGATCCCCTCTTACTCTCATTATTTCGTTTTATGAAGTTTTAAGTGGCGCCGTTAGGCTGCCGAAATTTTTGTAACTGATTCATTCTCCCTTCTCAATTTTCAAGATCAATTTTCATGTAAAGTATTTCAAGTTCCTTTTTATTATGTTGGGGTATGATCTCTAAATTTATCATACTGATATTTTATGTTCATATAATGAGAGACCCCATTTGATCTCTTCAATTCAGTATTTTGATGTTTTAAGTGGCGCCGTTAGTGTGCCGAATTTTTAAGTGGTTCTTCACCCTTCTCGTTTTGAAGTTCTACTTTCATGTCAATTCTTTCAAGTTCCTTTTTGTTATGTTGAGGTATTATCTCTATATCTATCATACCAGACTCTTATTTTCATATTATGAGAGACCCCATTTTATTTCTTCAATTCAGTATTTTGAAGTATTAAGTGGCGTCGTTAGGCTGCCGAATTTTTTAGGGGATTCTTTCACCCTTCTCATTCTTTTCAAAGTTCTACTTTCATGTCAAGTCTTTCAAGTTAATTTTTAATTATGATGGGGCATTATCTCTATATCATTAATACTGAACTCTTGTGTTCACATGATGAGAGACCCTATATTATCTTTTCAAATCATTTTGTTTGAAATTTAAGTAATGTCGTTAGGCTGCCGAACTTTCATATGAGAAATCTAATTTTTTTCTTCCTTCCATGTTTTTCATTTCAAATGGTATGTCCTTGAAATTTCATTAACATGATCATGTATTCTTATTATTCAGTCCATATACTATTTTATGGGTCATTTATGAATGTTTGACCAATTTTCCCTCTCTTTTTAATGTCTTCTAAAACCACGTAACATAGCCGTTATGCTGTAGAATTTTCGTCTCAAAATGTCTCTATCTTTTTCTAAAGTTCTTTTATATTATTAAGTGAATACTCAAAGCTCTTTCTTCTAAAGGGGTATTCACATATATACCAAAATGTTCTATTTTAAATTATTGGATTTATATACATGAGACCCACCTTCCTTTTCTGTGGGTTTTAAGGTGACGTAAAGATCATGTCCTTAAAGCAATTTTTAAAACGTTATGATTACGAAATGAAACCCATTTTTTTTGTGCTATATGGGTTCTTTATGAAATGTTCGATGATGATATATGTGGATCACATGATAATAAAGGCAAATTTAAGGGTGCGCCCTGATAGCGCTTCTATGCATTGGGTAAAGACTTAATCTCTAGAGATGACCATTTTTAACGACGCCTTGGTGAATAACCTTGGTAATTTTTAATGACGCCTTGGTGAATATCCTTGGTAATTTTTAACGACACCTTGGGGATGGACCTTGGTGAAATGAAACTATTGTCAATATTAAATGTTGTAGCCACATCTTCAAGTTTTGAAAAAGATTTATTTTTATTATGATATGTCTCATGATTTCATTTTCATGCCTTAAAGTTCTTTTCATGACTTTATTGATGTATCTCAAGTTCATATGTAAAATATTTCACTTGTTTCCCTTGCTGGGCCTTATGCTCACCCTTCCTTTTGATGTATGTCCCCAGGTTATGAGATGCAGTAATGATCCTAGGTTGAACATGAGGAGAAGCCTTTCAAGTGCTTAAGAAGAATGTTTTTTTTGTTTCATGTTTTATGTTCCTTGTTTCCAATACACTAAAAATTAAAGATCCTCAGTTCCGTGTAATGGATTGAAAGTTATGTTATAAAAATATGGGATGTTATAGTTGGTATCAAATGATGGTTTAGTTATTTGTGGAAATTAGGATATGAAAACTCTAGGAATAACCCTATAGATAAGATTAAATATAGGAAATCTTCTTGGTATTTTGGTGAGTATTGAGTAAGGGGTTGCCAAGAAAATACATCCCTGTCTGGATACGAGCACGTAGAGGTGGCTCTGGCACAGATGTACATAGGGGTAGAACCCAAAAACACTGCTTTGAGCTAGACTCGAACGGGAACTGGTACACGACAACGGGCCTTGCTGCACTCTTGGTTACGACACTCCCGGGGGATATGCTTTGGTAAATTCATAATCTTGGTATGAACCATTGTTAAAGCAACAAAGATAAAATTAAATAAAGATTCACATAAGAATATATGATCATGTATAACCTAGATGGGAACCTAGTGGATCACAAGTTAGGGTATTCTTTTCTTCTACAAGTTATCCTTATATGCTTTAATTTCCTTTTCATGATTGTTGGTTAAGTATTTAAGCCTCTAATTATACTTTCTCTTCTTAGTTAATGGTGGGAAATGGAATAACGTGTCCAAACAACCAATGTGATTGGAAATGCGACAATTTCCGTATTAATATGATAGATATGATTAGGGGATTAACATATGATTATTATTTTGTAAGACGTTCACTATTTTAGGGACCCTATATGATCGAGGAAAATAGATTACTATAGTATTTTCATTGAGGAGTAAGGTTGACTTATATTTTGATGAATTGATGAATTTAAGGTGGACTTATTGTATTTTAGGATACTTATGGGAATGATTAACCTATCTTGGGTAAAATATGTTTAGGTCAGCTACTTTTGTTATAAGATGTTAGGAGTGGTTGATGTTGTCTGGAGATGAACAATGAAGTTGTTTTGGAAGACTATGTTATCGAATCCTTCTTGTATTTGGGTTTCAATCTTAGTTTGGTTTATTTTGAGGAATTTTAAGGACAATTATTTATGGAATGGTCTAGGATGAACTTTGAGTAGTACCATGGAACTTTGAAGATTTAAAATTAGTTTCCATTCCTATGGGATTCTGTCTTTTTGAAGAGTTGTTTTACCTTAACCTTTCTATTTTTGGGATAATGTTTAAAGATAGAAGAAATAGATAGTTAATCTTTTATAGATAATGTGATTCTCTAGAAGATGATTCTTGTTCTTTTATGAGTCCAAGTGTTTTTTAATTCTCATAATTTGGAGAAATGATTAGTGTTGGTGGGGACTTATTAAAGGATGAAACTCTACTTGATGGTAGGTATATTTTCTTATGTTTTTGTTCTATGTAGTAAATGAACTCCTCAAAATTATGAAAAGAAACGTAAAACAAAAATGTTGTTGGTTTACGTTTCCAACCAGGTAATCAAAGACTGTTTACACACATCATAAGTTTGGGATTTTCTTATAGTTAAATTTCTCCTAATAATGTTCTCTATCACTCTCCCTCAGAACTTGACCCTTTGTTTTCTCCTCCATGTCCATGTTTTCCTACATGGAATCCTAGTGTGGGTTAACTCGGGTGACCTTTGTACTTCCCTTTCTTTCTTTTAAAGTAATAGTTTTACTGACTCCTTTTCCGATGTGGGACTTTCAATGAAATTTCAAAACCAAATTTTAAAAATTGTGAGGACGCAATTTCTTAAGGGGGGAAGATTGTAACGACCCAAAATTTTAAATAAATATTGTTTCCTAATTTTATGTGTTATTCTATTTTATTTTTATACTCAACAAAAATGTTTCATTAGATAACATGAGTATAATTAAAATGAGACTGTTGGGTTTGGACTGTTATTTGACCTTTGGTCAATATGACCGCTGGAAACTAAATGTTTTGACTATTGTCTCTAAATACAAGTAATCTTGGTTAATTAATATAGAAAGAAGATTCGATGGCCTCACCCAGTATTCTTGGACCGATCGAAGCCCATCTAACAGAACTTGGGAAGGAGGTAGCACCACTGGGATTTGCTCTGGACCAAACCCAAGTTGAACTTCATTGTATAAAGCTATAACGGGATCGCCTTCGCGAGAAATTCAAACTGATAGAAATTAATACTCGTGCGATGTTGGTCGTGCCTCCCTCGGATTCTCTCACCTTAGAACACCTTACACTTAGGTCCTATTCTGATGTGATAAGGGGCTATGTAAGGAGACTGTAACTGTCTTGTGTAATCCTTTGTTTTAAATAAAAATTTCGATTTCTTTTATAAATATTCAAATGACCGGATAAATATATTATGCATATTTTTGTTGAATTTTAGAAAAAGGATATTTTAAATATGTTTATGTAATCCCTAAATAATTAAAAATGTGTAATGATTTTCCAAAAATGGTCTTCTACAATTATGTTCAGTATGAAATTTGGAGTCTAATAAGATCAACATGATTTTTGATGACTAGTAAATTATGAATAGTTATTTTATGATTAGGATTAATAATGTGCCCAAATGGATTAGTAATCTCATTTAAAGAAAGTATTAAAATAAGCTAGGCACTTTGATTAAGTAATGTGATTCAATAAAATGGTTAAATAACGGTTTCATAAATTATTATTCAAGTATTAGTTTTCTCGGATGAATAGTGTTTTTTAATTAAAATTATAATTAAAAATATTTAGAAAAATATTTTTATAAAATGCACTTCATTTTTGAACTCAGAGCATCGATATTATGTTAAGGTAATTTTTGGGGATTTTTTTGAAAAAAATAAATTTTTGATGAATAGTGTTTTTAATTAAAAATTTAATTAAAAATATTTAGAGAAATATTTTTTTTAAATTGGATTTCATTTTTGAAATCAGAGCATTGATATTTGGTTAAGGTGAAATTTTGGGATTATTCTGAGAAAGTTGAATTTTCGATGAATAGTGAAAATACAGGTTTTAAGTTACGGGTGTTTAATGACATCATTAAATGATGTATTAAGTATGTAATCAATATGGTCGACTTATGAATTGAAAGATAAGGTATGAGGTGTCCCAATTGGCCAATACCATGGGCAAATACCATGGGCAAGCCCATGGTTTTGCCAAAAGCACTAATGAGGTGTCCCTTGGCCATTAATGCCTTATCCCCTCACTTTCCCTATAAATACCAAGCATTACTCTCATCTATTCGACTCCCCACTCTCCCCCAACGAAGTTCTGCTCTCCTTACCTCCAAAGGAGTCCTCCCAAGGTTCCCCCAATCCATAAAGGTCCAAACCTTTGAGTTTTAAGAGTTACGTTTTAAGGTAAGGGATCCGACCTCTCTCTTTAATTTCAAGTAATCTCTTTTATGTCATTCCATTTATGCTCCATGTTCTTATGTTGGAGGATGTTATTTTATACTCCTCTTACTTCAATTTTCATGTTAATAAAATGAGAGATCCCCTCTTACTCTCATTATTTCGTTTTATGATGTTTTAAGTGGCGTCGTTAGGCTGACGAAATTTTTGTAACGGATTCTTTCTCCCTTCTCATTTTTCAAGATCTATTTTCATGTAATGTATTTCAAGTTCCTTTTTATTATGTTGGGGTATGATCTCTAAATTTATCATACTGGTATTTTATGTTCATATGATGAGAGACCCCATTTTCTCTCTTCAATTCATTATTTTTATGTTTTAAGTGGCGTTGTTAGGCTGCCGAATTTTTAACTGGTTCTTCACCTTTCTCGTTTTAAAGTTCTACTTTCATGTCAATTCTTTCACATTCCTTTTTGTTATGTTGGGGTATGATATATATATATATCACACTGGACTCTTATTTTCATATGATGAGAGACCCCATTTGATCTCTTCAATTCAGTATTTTGATGTTTTAAGTGGCGCCGTTAGGCTGCCGAATTTTTTAGGGGATTCTTTCACCCTTCTCATTCTTTTCCGAGTTCTACTTTCATGTCAAGTATTTCAAGTTACTTTTTATTATGTTGGGGAATTATATCTACATCTGTCATACTGGACTCTTATGTTCACATGATGAGAGACCCTATTTGATCTTTTCAAATCATTTTGTTTGAAGTTTAAGTAACGTCGTTAGGCTGCCGAACTTTAATAAGAGAAATCTAATTTTTGTCTTCCTTCCATGTTTTTCATTTCAAATGGTATGTCCTTGAAATTTCATTACCATGATCATGTATCCTTCTTATTCTTTCCATCTACTGTTTTATGGGTCATTTATGAATGTTTTACCCATTTTTTCTCTCTTTTTAATGTCTTCTAAAACCTCGTAACATAGCCGTTATGCTGCAGAATTTCCGTCTCAAAATGTCTCTCTCTTTTTCTAAAGTACTTTTATATTGTTAAGTGAATACTAAAAGCTCTTTCTTCTAAAGGGGTATTCACATATTTACCAAAAGGTTATATTTTAAATTATTGGATTTATATACATGAGACCCACATTCCTTTTCTGTGGGTTTTAAGGTGACGTAAAGATCATGTCCTTAAAGAAGTTTTTAAAACGTTATGATTACAAAATGAAACCCATTTGTTTTGTGCTATATGGGTTATTTATGAAATGATTGATGATGATATATGTGGTTCACATGATAATAAAGGCAAATTTAAGGGTGCTCCCTGATAGCGCTCCTATGAATTGGGTAAAGACTTAATCTCTAGAGATGAACATTTTTAACGATGCCTTGGTGAATGACCTTGGTAATTTTTAACGACGCCTTGGTGAATAACCTTGGTAATTTTTAATGACACCTTGGGGATGGACCTTGGTGAAACGAAATGATTTGCAATATTTAATGTTGCAGCCACATCTTCAAGTTATGAAAAAGTTTTAATTTTATTATGATATTTCTAATGATTTCATTTTCATGCCTTAAAGTTCTTTTCATGACATTATTGATGTATCTCAAGTTCATATGTAAAATGTTTCACTTGTTTCCCTTGCTGGGCCTTCTGCTCACCCTTCCTTTTGATTTATGTCCCCAGGTTATGAGATGTAGTAATGAGCCAATGGTGAACATGAGGAGAAGCCTTTCAAGTGTTTAAGAAGAATGTTTTTTTGTTTCATGTTTTATGTTCCTTGTTTCCAAGAAACTAAACCTTAAAGATCGTTAGTTCCGTGTAATGGAATGAATGTTATGTTATAAAAAGACGGGATGTTGTATTAAAAATATCATCACTTGGTGGGATATAATTTGGAGGCAGAGGGGATAGTTCATGTATCAAAATAAATTCAACATAGATATGAAATATTCCCCTATAAAAAGAAATTTCATTGAATATTCCCTTATCCATAGTACCCTGGATGAGTAGGAACATGGCCAGATGTCCTCAGAGGAGCGGTGGCATTTGATATGATTATTGGATGACTGGAGGGTTGATGCTTCATTGTATTATGGATTTATAATTTTATCTCCCTTGTGGATTACATCTTAATATATAGAAAGGATGATTAATGGACTGTATTCATACCTAGAGTGTATTCTGATGAGGGAATGGAATCCTGGAGGTGATCCGATACCCGGATGGCCGATGGACAATAATGGCATGATCTTTGTCTATAGAAGAGTAGTAGATCCTACATAAACAATAGAGGAAATAATGGGAGATTACCATTCATGTAGGTGGATGGTACATCCTGGCGGGAAAAAGATATACCTTGAAATCAGACAACAGTTCTGGTGGCCGAGGATGAAGAGGGACATTTCTTGTTTTATCTATTGACGCCTCACCTGTCATAGGGTGATGGGTGAGAACCAGCATCCTAGAGGGTTGTTTTAGCCACACCCAGAAACTATGTGTAAGTGCGAGGATATTACTATGGACATTGTGAAATGATTACCAAGGACCCTAAGGAGTCATGGCATAGTTTGGGTGATCTTGGATTGGTTCACGTAGTCTACCCACTTCTTACCGATCATAGAGACTCACTCAGAGGGGCAGTAGGGAAAAATTTATTTCTGACTGATTGTTAACTTACACGGAGATACCAAGAGATTTTTTTTTCTGAAAGAGAATAAAATTTATTATAAATATTTTGGAATGGATTTTATATATCCCAAGGGACTCCGTTAATATTGAACATGACGTACCGTCCACAGACCGATGGACAGTCGGGTCATAATAGAAATTCTTCACGAATGTGTATAATTATGGGAAAATATGACATTATAATGTTGAGTCAATAAGGTTTTCCTTATCACTTTTCCATTCCGTATTTTTTTGAAAATCACAAACACCTTATCTTTAAGGAAAATTGATTTTATAAATAAAATTTCTTTTATAAGGAAAATTGCTTTTATACGGAAAATTGCTTTTATAAGGAAAATTTCTTTTATAAGGAAAATTGATTTTATAAGGAATATTTCTTTTATAAGGAAAATTTCTTTTATAAGGAAAATTATCCTTATCGTATTTTCATTATCTATATCCATATATTTCTTGAGTATAAGAATCAGTTTCATTTATATATTCTCAGAATCGTTTAATACTTTGATATGAAGCATTCTGTTTTAGGCTCTGAATTCTGGATATGAACTCTGATAAAGTTCTACTCTGAATTCTAGATAAAACTCTGATAAAGTTCAACTCCGAATTCTGGATACGAACTCTGATAAAGTTCAACTCCGAATTCTGGATATGAACTCTGATAAAGTTCTAATCTGAATTCTGGATACGAACTCTCATGAAGTTCAACATTGAAATCTAATGACGAATCCTGATTACGATTTCTCATTACGAATTCTAATAAAGAATTATCATTCCGAATTATCATTCCAAATTCTCCTATTAAATAGAATCTGATCATCTTTTCTTTATACACTCCGAATTTATTTAGACTCCGAATATTATTTTTGGTTAGACTCTGAAAATTCATTTTTCTTATACTTTTATAATCTGTCTACTCTTTGACAATTTGTTTACACTCCGAACCTTCACTCCGAACTTTTGAGTTAGACATAAAATGAAGTCGTACATTCGGTTACACTTTTTTTGTTATAAAACGATGTCGTCTATTCTGTTATAAACTAACCGTTGGTAATGTGGCACGTGTACAGGTCCCTCCGATTTTTAAGGAAGATATGACCATTGGAAAGGAGGTCAACTGAGCCTATAAATAGTAGCTCATTTGAAAGAGCTCAATACACAATCAAGTTCGATCGATCTAGAGACCACATACTACTAAGGTGATTTCTAGAGAGAGAATTTATTTCATGCCTTGTGTGTACTGAACCGCTCGTTCAGTTTTTTCTTCATGCGACTCCAAATGTTTGTGATTACATTCGAGAACATCCGAGGATAGAAAGACAGAGGTGCCGACTACCTTAAAGATCGAGGGATTCCTTAATGAGGAAGAAAGTGGTTCCAACTACCTTGAAGTTGATGGCTTGCGGGGATAACAAGACAGAGATTCTGATCTTCGTATCGAGGGCTTACCCTAGTGTGGGTAAGATAGACTTCCATGAAAGTATAAATCAAGGGACCTTTATCCAAGGTTGTTGGATACCCTTCTCTTTGGGTTTAATGACTTATATCTAATTACTTGTAGTTTTACTACATGTTTTTTTACGTTGCATATTGTATTGTAAGGAACGTATAACTTTCTTATACTTCCTTACTTGTACTCTGTTCCATATATATTCTATATGCTTTAAGGTAGAATCTCATATTGTAATCTTTAGTTAAGTTTCAATTTACGGATCCATATTTCTGGAACCTACTTTCAGAATCTCTTTCCAGTTTTAAGCAAGTACATAGGAATTGAAGTCTATAACATCATTCCTTTTTCCATGATTTCAATTGGTGTTAGAGGTGTTTTGAATTTGCTTAGTTTAACATTGTTACACATAGAAATTTCCTTTGTTTAAGGAAATTTTTAATGTATACAATTCACCCCCCCTCTGGTATATTGAGCATCTACATAATTATTTTGATCCTACAATTGGTATCAGAGTAGGTCTCAGAAATACTTATACTCACGTATAATTTTTTCTTGCTCACTTTGTCATTCCGAACATTTTCATTCCGAACATTGTGGTTACAGACATTGTGATTACGAACTTTTTCTAATAAAAATTTTGTGTGCCGAAGTTTATTTTAAATATGACATGAATTAATGTTGGTTCCATTGATAATCTAAATCCTACAAGACCACCAATATTTTATGGTAATGACTATGAGTATTGGAGAGATCGAATGAAGACTTTAGTTATCAGTACTATAGTGGACAACTTCGTTATGCTTACTGGAGATTATAAAATTCATGATAAGGAAGTTAGAACATTCACTAACCAGGAAAAGAAAGTGTATCAACTCAATTATAAGGTACGAAATACCTTACTTTGCTCAATGACTAGAAATATATATAGCCAAATTTCTTCTTGTGAAGCAGCTAATTGTATCTGGAAGAAGTTAGAGGTTACACACTATGGAACTTCTGAAGTGATTGAGACTAGGAGAGCTATTCTTAGAGCTGAATACCATGGCTTAAATTTTCCTTATGGTGAACCAATTTGTAAAGTTCAATAGAGATTTATGACTATAGTCAACAGCTTACAGTCTATGGGAGAGAATGGGTTAGATGATGAAGCACTTGTAGATAAGATAATTGATATTATTCCTAGTGAGTGGGAATAAAAAAGAACTGTTAAAGATGAGAATAGGAAGGCCACTCAAATTTCTCTTGATGAGTTATTCGGAACTCTTCTCCAACATGAAACAAGAATGAAGAGAGATGTTGACAACATCAAAAAGAAGAATACGAATGGTACTGCTTCTTTTACGACAACATCAAATCATATGAAAGCTAAGACTCCTGAGAGAGTAATCAGATCCAAGTCTAAGAAGGTAGTTATTCAATCAGATTCTACTGAAAGTGAAATCTCAGAAAATGAGTTAGAAAATATTTCTCAAAGGATGAAAAATATAGCTATCCAAAGAAATTTCCAATCCATGTATAAGAAAAGGGAAAGGAATGATAGAAAATATGGATAATTCACATGTTATGAATGCAAGAGAGCTGGACATATTAGACCAGATTGCCCTTTGCTCAAAAAGAAAGAAAGGAATGAAAGGTATTCAGAGAAGAACAAGAAGAAGTATTATAAATCCAAAGATAAAAAGGTTATGAAAGCTAGTGATACATGGAGTGCCAGTGGTGGTGACTCTTCAGATGAATCTTCTGATTATGAATCTTCAGGATAGGTGAATCTTGGTCTTGTAGCCAGAGTACCTATTGAAAATCATTGCTTTATGGCTAAGGTACGAAATGTTGAATCATTGACCAATGTTTCATTAAATTCTAATGATAGTAAGTATTATAACTCTTCTGAGGAAGAATCCTCTTCTGATGAAGAAAATACTTCACCAACCTATGAAGAAGTTTCCAAGTTTGTTGAACTTCTTGAGATTGAGAACTCTAAACTCAATAAGAAACTTGATAAGGAAAACTCTAGGAATAATATTCTTACGAAAGAAATATCATATCATTCTAAAGATCTTGATAAGAAAAATGATGATTTTATAAATATTTCGAAAAATCATGAGGAAGTTAGTTCTGAGAAGAACAAACTTTCTAAAGAATTAGAAAAAGTAATTTCTAAAAAAGTGTTTTCGATCCTAGCGCTAATTCTAAATCTAATTATTTTGAAGATAAAAATGTGGATATAAAACTCATGTCCGAAATTTTTTCTTTAAAGAAGTGTTTATCAAACTTTACCCATGGTAAATTTTTTTTTTATAAAATGTATTCCAATATACGACCTTTAAGAAATAAATCCGGATTTGGTTATACCCATAAAAAACCAATTTTTAATAATAATTATTTTGTTCCTCAAAGTGCCCCATTTTGTACTGAGTGTCAATGTGGTGGTTACTGGGCAAAGAATTTTTCCTTAAGAAAACCCAATCTCTAGGATATCATAAATATTATTTCTCTAAGACGATGTGGGTTCTTAAAATTTTGTTTTTTGGAAATCTCGGATCCAAACAAGTTTGGATTCCAAAAGTCTAATTCTCTTCTTAATTTCAGAAAAATAAAGAGAGTAACAATAGCAACACATGGTACATGGATAGTGGATGTTCCTGACACATGACTGGTAACAAAAGCTGTTTTAAAAAGATTATCAAAACGAAAGTAGGAAAGGTAACTGTCGGAGACAATGATAAGGGAGAAATTGTTGGTATTGGTAATATTGTTCTTATAGGTAAAACCTTAATTTAAAAAGTTTTTTTTTCAAGGGTCTTAAGCACAACCTCATTAGCATAAGTCAGTTACGTGATGAAGGATATCCTGTAAATTTTAGGAATGATAAGTGCTTAGTTCACTATTCCAAGGAAGAATTTATTCTCTCAGCCAATAGGCAGGAGAATGTTTACACCGTAAATTTAGAAGACATTAGGAGACAAGATTTTCCTTTCCTAAGTGCAATGGAAGATCATTCCTAGTTATGGCATAGAAGACTAGGTCACTGTAACCTTAGGAACATATGCAAACTCTCTAAGAAGAAACTAGTTAAGGATCTACCAGAGCTTAGATTTGATTCTTCTTAAGTTTGTGATCCTTTTCAATATGGAATGTTACATAAATCTAGTTTTAAATCAATCAGTGAAGTCTCAACAACTGATTCATTACAGTTAGTGCACATGGATCTTTTTGGTCCAACACAAACTGGATGTATTGGAGGCAAATACTATGTGTTTGTCCTAGTTGATGATTACACTAGATTTACTTGGGTCTATTTTCTAGAAAAGAAGTCTGAAGATTTTTCTTATTTAAAAAATTTTAGATCTCAAGTTAAAAATGAGAAAAACCTTCCATTGAAAACTATTCATAGTGATCATGGAGGAGAATTTCCAAGTTCTGATTTTGAAACATTTTGTAGTAGAAAAGGTATAACTCACAATTTTTCCGCACCTAGAACACCTCAATAAAATGGTGTAGTTTAGAGAAGAAATATAATTATTCAAGAGATAACTAGAACCATGTTGAGTGAATATTCTATACCTAGACATTTCTGGGATGAAGCTATGAGTACTGCTTGTTATACTATAAATCGAGATTTGATTAGACCTTTTCTTAATAAAACACCTTATGAGTTATGGAATGGTCGAAAACCAAGACTATCCTAATTCAAGGTTTTTGGTTGCAAAGTATTAATATTGAATACTAAAGATAACCTACATAAATTCACACCAAAATCTGAAGAAGGGAATTTTATTAGGTTATTCCACAACTTCTAAGGCTTATAGAGTTTTTAATAAAAATACATGTAATGTTGAAGAAACAATGCATATAAAATTTGATGAGTTTGATCCTTTTGTTTTAAAACCATCCCAATCCTCACTCTCAGATGTGTTTTCAAAAACTGATTGTCCACCTTTGATAGAAGAACCTTCTGATAAGGATAATGTTCAAGAAAATACTTCTGAAACATTTACCCCATAAGACTTTTTGCCCTATGTTGATGAATAGGATTTTCAATACCCAAATCAGGTGTTTCTTAAGAATCATCCCAGTGATAGTATCATTGGTGATGTAAATCAACCTGTAAGAACTAGATATTCCTTAATAAATGAAATAGAATATCTAGAATTTCTTTCCTAGTTAGAACCAAAAAGCACTGATGAAGCTTTAGGTGATGATGTTTGGATCAAAGCTATGCAACATGAACTAAATGAATTTCAATGGAACAAAGTCTGGGTCTTGGTTGAAAGACCTAAGGAAACTTCTGTTATTGGAGTAATGTGGGTCTTCAGGAACAAATGTGATGAAAATGGAGTCATAGTAATAAATAAAGCTAGAATTGTTTCTAAAGGCTATAATCAGCAAGAGGGAATAGTCTATGAATAAACCTATGCTCCAGTAGATGGACTTGAATCTATCCGTATTCTACTTTCCTTTGCAGCATTCGTTAATTTTAAACTTTTTCAAATGGTTGTGAAATGTTCTTTTCTTAACAGTTATGTCCAAGAGGAAGTTTTTGTTGAAAAACCTCCTGGCTTTGAAGATAAAAAACATCCTGATCATGTTTTTAGACTTACCAAAGCTTTGTATGGTCTTAAATAAGCCCCATGGGCATGGTATGATAGTCGAACTAGATTATTTATTCAAAATAACTAAGTTATGGGAAATGCAGATCCAACTCTTTTTATAAATAAAGATAAGAAAAAAAAATTTATTGTTCAAATTTATGTTGACGACATCATATTTGGTTCAAATCAGCAATCATTAACTGACTCTTTTGAAGGTCTAATGAAATCTGAGTTTGAAAACAGTATGATGGGTGAGTTAACTTTTTTCCTTGGTTTTCAAATTTCTAAAAAAACAAAAGGAACCTACATATCTCAACATATTTATATTAAATATCATCTCAAAAAGTATGGTTATGACAACACTAAGAGTATAAGTACTCCCATTTTTACCTAAAACTCTTTAGATCTTGATGAAGCCGGGAAACCAGTAGATCAAACATCTTTTAGAGGTATGATAGGAAGTTTACTTTACTTAACAGCTAGTGGACCAGACATATTGTTCTCAGTATGATTATGTGCAAGATATAAATCCAATCATAAGGAATCTTATTTAAAGGCAGTAAATAGAATTTTTCGCTACCTTAACGGAACCATGGATCTAGGATTATTTTATACATCTGGAAATGATTTTGTTCTAAAAAGATTATCTGATGCTGACTTTGGTGGATGTAGAATGGATAGAAAAAGTGCATCTGGAACATGTCATATCTTAGGAGATTCACTAGTGTCTTGGTCTTGCAAGAAGAAACATTCTTTAGCACTTTCCACTGCTGAATCCGAATATGTAGCAGCCGGAAGTTGTTGTGTTGAAGTGTTGTGGATGCAACACACACTCACAGACTATGGATTAAGTTTTACTAAAACTCAAATTTTTTGTCATAACACATGTTCCATTTCCCTAAGTAAGAACCTTTCACATCAATCTCGTGAAAAACACATATATATTAGGCATCACTTTCTTAGGGATCACACACTAAAATGATATATTATTCTTCAGTTTATCGGAATGCAAGATCAACATGCTGATATTTTCACAAAATCATTACCCTCCGATAGATTTGAATATATTAAACAAAAGTTAGTAATGATAACCATTAGGTAATCATTATTCATTAACATTCTGTTGAGAATGTCTCCTTACAGTAATAAACTCCTTTTCATAGGGGGAGTACATTTGATTGTTAGAGTAACTAAATTTTTCAAAGTTAGTTTTTCAAACATTTCAGAACTAAATTTTCGGAATGGAAATTTCTGGATCTGAAATTTTCCAGAATGGATATGTTCGTATAGAAGTCTTCTGGAAATGTAAATTTTTGTATTGAAATCTTCCGGAATGTAAAATTTTGTACTGGTATTTCCATAACGATATTTTTGTACCGAGTCTTTCATAATGAGCTTTTCATTTTGAAAATCTTGTAATGACATTCTCATACTGAAATCCTTATAATGATTTTCCTTGTTATTATTATTATTTTCATACTGAGTTTTCTGTAATGAGTTTGTTTTTTGTAGTGATTTTTGAGAACTATGTCTTTTCGTAGTAATGATTTTTCGTAGTAAAGATTTTTCGTAGTTATTTTTTCTTCATGAATAATATTACCAATTACGAATAATCTTCCTAATCCAATCTGAAAGGTATGATTTCCTTAATCATATTTTCGTAATAATATTTTACTAGATGATATTTTCTTACATTTTGTTGTTTTCGGACTATAGTTTTCTTAAATCCTTGTTTTAATAAAAACATCAAAAGATCGGATTCAAGTTTTCATTAGAATTGGTTTTCAACCGTCAGATCAGATCAAAGCTTTTTCAACCGTTAGATGGAATTGGATGACCAATGGTCAATTTCTTTGCCTATTTAAAGGGGACCCCCAATGGTCATACCACATCTGTTTTTCAAGCTCCAGCATCCCAAAGCTCTGCCTCACTGTTTTAAGGCCGTTCCGATCATCAGCAATCTGCGTTACGAACTTCTCAGAAGTCATCAGATCCAAATGTCTGTGGAAGTATCTTATCAAGACATGTCTTCCTCTAATCTGATTTCCAAGTGGATAGTATATAGATAAAGGTTGGTTCATCCTAATTTTTTAATAAATATTATTCTCTTATATCCAAGAACATAAAGCTTAATGAATGGGAAGATGTTGTTGTGTTTAAGCCTGGGAATCAAGGTGATGTATTTTCGGAATTTCTTTATGAGTTCTACGAGACAGTTTCCTTCTTTAAGGAAAATTATAGGGAGAAATTTTCATTTATGTATTATGGCAAGACGTATAAGATTTCTCATGTCAAGGAAGCTATCTTGGTAGGGTTGACCTATGAAGGAGAAGACGAGTTCATCTAGCATGTTTTTCCGGATTCAAAAGGTAGATTCAACAAGGAAAAGGCTTTTGAGACTCTCGGACTGTCAGATGAAAAGGCTCCGAAGATTTCTAGTCTGTCTACAAATTTTCGGATTCTATAATTATGGGTACAAGGCTTTATCATACTGAGAAATGGTTACAAAGACAGTTTGAAGAAAAGAGAGATCTATATTTTAGATTTTCTGATAAATCTAAGGAAGTTTAATCTGATGGAACACATTCTTATTACCATTTAGAATGTTAAGAAAGGGAATCTAAGAGCTCAGATAATAATGTATCCAAAAATCTTCTCGAAGTTAATAGTTTGGTGCCTTGAGTCTTTCAAGGAGACTTGAATGTCTAACCCAATAGTTTGAAAAATTATGCTGGTGAGTGATGGTACCCTCAAAAGGATGGATGTTGCCTTCAACAAAAAGACTGGTTAGTTCGTTGATTTACCTACTCAAGAAGAAGCGGTTCTGAATGTTGGTAAACCTCAATACTCTAAGACAGTGAAGAAGAGAAAGTTTAAAGAAGTTGAAGTTGTAGCAGGAAATCCAAAATCTAAGGAAGTTCATTCCGAACCTCCTAAAATGAAGAAAAAGAAAGCTTACCCTGATGAGGTAGTTGCTAAGTGGAGGGAAATCAAAGAGATGAGAGTGCATGGGGAACCTCAGTTTGGCTTGGACCCTGCGGAGGCTAAGGCCTTGAAAGAAAAAACAGCGGATGAGCTAGAAAAACAAGTGAAAGAAATGAAGCTTAAGAAGAAGATGTCTGAAGCTGAGGTGGTTCAGACATTATAAAAGTTTAATGAGATAGCCTCCAGAAACATTCCAGTTCTGAGATATTTCTCTTTGGAATCTCTACCTGAGACTCCAAGAAGAAACTATGTCACTCCGGAAAGGTAAAAGCTAAGCATGTTGAGGAAGTTGAGCAGTTTGAGCTAGTGGAAGAGAAAGAAGCAGTTGCTGAAGGTAGTGGTGAGACCAGAAATCTATTTAAGTAAGTAGACAATTATAAGGGGAAACCTTTGGAACATTTGTCTCTCCGAACATCAGAAGCTAAGTCCTCTAAGTTAGTCACTCTAGAGAAGGAATGGGAGAAAGGAGAAAAAGAAGTAGCTTATCATACAGAGGAAGAACAACTTATACATGATATTTCTCAAATGGAGAATGTAGAGGATGGTGCTCAAAATGTTTTTGATGATGAAGACAATATTGTTCAAGTGTCTGATAGTGAACAGAAAACCCCAGAATAGAAATCCATCCTGAAAAAGGACAAGGGAAAGAAACTTGTTGTCGATACCCCGAGCTCAATGGTTGTAAAGAGAAGGGAAGTCGGTGATTCTTCTAAGAAGAAGGATGAGCAATTTAAAGAATAAAATTCTCCAATAAAAGTCCCGGATTCGGAGTCATCTTCGTTGGGGAATGACTTTGTTGTTCAGACATTAAAGTAGTTGGTGGGTACTATTCTGACTTTCTCAAGTATTGATTCAAGATTCCAGATGCTCCAATATACATTGAATCAGAAAATAGACTCTGTATCCATGGTTATGGAGAGATGTGTTGAGATAGAGGCTCAGTTCAAAACATTTTTTGTCGGCTATGAATCCCACAAAAGGTCTTGCAAGATAATGACTAGTTGGTCGAGGAAAATGTAGAAGAGATGAGGCTCTTTGATGAATTCCAAGATAATGTTAAGGATGATTTTGAGACAGAAGACAGGAAGATAAATGAACTTGCTTCTTCATTTGAAGAAAAGTTGATAGTTGAGAAGAATTCCCGGATTCATGAAGAAAGAGATCTGTATGGGAAGCTGAATTCTGTTGCTCAAAACTGGAGGAATGAAAGAGATTTTCGGA
This sequence comes from Viscum album, assembly GCA_963277665.1. NCBI lineage: Eukaryota > Viridiplantae > Streptophyta > Magnoliopsida > Santalales > Viscaceae > Viscum > Viscum album. The sequence continues at coordinate 1,673,210,964 of OY728120.1, forward strand.
TTGAGATTGAAGAGAAGTTGTTAAAATAAGAACAAGTTTTAAAAGATCAAGAAGAAAAGCTTCAAGCCCAGGAAGAAAATATTGAAGCTCAAAGTGAATGAATAGTTATGTTAGAGAAGTATGCCGATAAATATCATAAGGACTTGAAGAAGATAAAGACTATTCTCAATGGTCTCATGGTGAAGGAAAAAGATCCAAAATAGACAAATCCGATCTTTTGTTGTATCTTAGCTTCTTTGTTTTTGAACATTCAAAATTAATGAAAATTTTTCTTGGTCGTCTCTTTTGTTGTTGTTATTAATTTTTTCAGGTACTCTGTTATATTTTCCATTCCCTAAAACTCTATTTGAAAATCACAAAGGGGGAGAAGGAAAAATAATCCTAATAAATAAAGGAAAAAGAACCCTAACAAATGGGAAAAGGAAAAAAAGAACCTTATCAAAGGGAGAGTTTTTCATTAAAGAATACATTCTTATTCTTAATGGAATACCATTCCAAAAATCTAGAATACGATCCTTAGAGTTTCAAAGCCCGAGGGGGGGTTAGTCGTATTCATCAACATCCATAAGCAAAGGGAGATAAGCTTTAATGTTTTCATTTTTTTCCTTCTTTCTACTTAGTCTTTCTTTTTTAAAAGGATGTTTGTTCTTTACAAAAAGGAGGTGATTGTTTAGTCAATAAGGGTTTCCTTATGAATTTTCCATTCCTTCTTGTCTTTAAAATCCCAAACACCATATCTTTAAGGAAAATTTATTTTATAAGGAAAATTTATTTTATAAGGAAAATTTCTTTTATAAGGAATATTTCTTTTATAAGGTAAATCTCTTTTATAAGGAAAATTATCCTTATCATATTTTCATTATCTATATCCATATATTTCTTAAGTATAAGAATCAGTTTCATTTATATATTCTCGTAATCGTTTAAAACTTTGATATGAAGCATTCTGTTTTAGGCTCTGAATTCTGGATACGAACTCTGATAATGTTCTACTCCGAATTCTGGATACGAACTCTGATAATGTTCTACTCCGAAATCCGGATATGAACTCTGATAATGTTCTACTCTGAATTCTGGATATGAACTCTGATAAAGTTCTACTCCGAATTCTAGATACGAACTCTCATGAAGTTCGACATTGAATTCAAATGATGAATCCTGATTACGAATTTTTATTACGAATTATGATGATGAATTCTCATTCCTAATTCTCATTCCAAATTAACCAATTAAACAGAATCTGATCATATTTTCATTATACACTCCAAATTTATTTAGACTCCGAATAGTTTTTTTGGTGAGACTCCGAACATTCATTTTTCTTACACTTTTATAATTTTTCTACTCTTTGACATTTTGGTTAAACTCCGAACCATCACTCCGAACATTTGAGTTAGACTTAAAATGATGTCGTACATTTTGTTAAAATTGATTTTTTATAAAACGATGTTGTCTATTATGTTATAAACTAACCGTTGGTAAAGTGACATGTATAAGGGTCCCTCCGATTTTTAAGGAAGATATGACCGTTGGAATGGAGGTTGACCGAGCCTATAAATAAGAGCTCATTTGAAATAGCTCAATACACAAAGAAGTTGGATCGATCTAGAGACCACACGCTGCTAAGGTGATTTCTAGAGAGAGAAAGATTTTCATTCCTTGTGCGTACTGAACCGCTCGTTCATTTTTTTCTTCATGCAACTCCGAATGTTGGTGATTACATTCGAGGACTTCCAAGGATAGGAAGAAAGGGGTGCCGACTACCTTACAGTTTGAGGGCTTCTGTGCTGAGGAAGAAAAAGGTTCCAACTACCGTGAAGTTGTGGGCTTGCGGGGATTGCAGGACAGAGATTCTGATCTTCGTATCGAGGGCTTACCCTGGTGTGGGTAAGACAGACTTTCTTGAAAGTATAAATCAAGGGACCTTTATCCAAGGTTGTTGGATACCCTTCTCTTTGGGTTAAAATAATTATATCTTGTTACTTGTAGTTTTAATACTTGTTTGTTTCCGTTGCATATTGTATTGTAAGGAAAGTAAAACTTTCTTATACTTCCTTACTTATACTCTGTTCCATTTAGATTCTATACGCATTAAGGTAGAATCTAATATTGTAATCATTAGTTATGTTTAAATTTCCGAATCCATATTTCTGGAACCTACTTTTGGAATCTCTTTCCAGTTTTAAGCAAGTACATAGGACTTGAAGTATATATCTTCATTCTTTATTTCAAGATTTCAATTGGTGTTAGAGGTGTTGTGAATTTTCTTAGTTTAACTTTGTTAAACATAGAACTTTCCTTTGTTTAAGGAAAATTTTAAAGTATACAATTCAATCCCCCCCCCTCTTGTATATTGAGCATCTACATCATTATTTCGATCCTACATATAATAGCACATGAAGGATTAAAAAATTAAACTACAATTAGTGTGGAATGGTTCCACTTGATATATAATTTTTTTAAGGGTTTCCCAGGGGAGTCCTATAAGATCATGACATGAAGGGAATAAAGAAACCTACCAGGAGATATTGATTCCCCAGACAGTGACAACTTGTGAATGTCATGGGCATGATCATGGAGATAATGAATTACATGTATATGAAATGGACCTAGCAAAAAATTATGGTGAAAATGATATTTTAATTTATGATGTATGGTTTAAATAATTTCTTTTTGATCTTCTTCCTTAATTAATATTGTTTTATCTATTTTTTTAAGCCATGTATTGAATTGATTTACTTGTATGGTTATGCTTCTATATCTTACAATTTCTCTAATATGTCATAAAATCTTAACGTGAGACCCATGTACATTAGAGGATGGTGGTTAGTACTTATTTTCATTAGGATACTAATAAGGTTTTTACATAGTGGACAAGGGTAGTGGTGTATCATTTTGGCCTCCATTTTCACTATTGATGTATGTACGATGTGTTACATGTGTCACAGTTTCATATGTCCATACCTGATGCTAGTGTGTCACATGCTGTGAGTATGTTATGTTGTGGATTAATTAATATTTTTAGTACATTCATTATGGAACATATTTCAAAATTAGGTTGTGTTGAGAGGAATGACAGTAAAACTAGTTCGGATTCAATGGAAACATCGACAAATTTAGGAATAAAAAAGAGAATGTGAGTTTGATCATCGAGCTCAGTGGTATGAGTTGTATGAGAAAGGCCACTAAAGATTGTTATCAAGGACGAGAAGTCATTATAAGGGGATTATTTTAACATCTTGATTTTTATAATAATCCTAAATTTCTCCTATGATAAATTTTTAAGTTGAAAAAAATAATTTATCAGAAAAAAATCTTGATTTTTGTTAAACGCATCGTGGAATGGTAAAAATCCCAGTTAACACTTTGGAATATTCACCTAAATGATCTCGGAGTTAAACACTGAGTTTGTACATATTTTTGAGGTCCAAAATTTCTTGAAAAAAGAAGAATAATGATATAAAATTTATTATCTTATCATTGGGAAACATATTCAAATTAATTGAGTAAATCCAAAACGATGAATCATATGATAAAATGAAGACCATGGTTAGGTATAAAATGTGATCATTAACCAATACCAGGTATATAATTTTTATTTTTTAGAAGTATAAAAGCCTCACTCATGACAAGAAAACTATTATATTTAATTAATTAATTATTCTTTTCTAATAAATAAATTAAAATCACTTATGTGGTGAATAGAGTGATAAAACCAAGACCACCATTTGATCTGGAACATGGTGTTTACCATAGTGGGAGTATAGAATTCGATGTCAGCGAGCATTTGAATTCCCCTCTCACTAATTATCGCTTTTAAATAATTTTTTTAATAAATTAAATTATTGGAAGAAATTTTATAACTCACAAATGACCCATCACAATGAAATTTACACATCAAAATTTTTTCCAAATAGGGGGTTTTTCCCTAGGGGTATATATTTTAAATGAATTTGATCCCATTTATAAATATTTTTAGATTGATTAATTTTTTGAAAAATTAAAAAAATCAGACATGGGTGTGAGATTCCCACTTTTCAAACATCTCATCTAGGAAGATTTTCCTCCATTATTGAATGTCTCTTATTTCAGGAAGCTTCGACATTCACATCATTAGTCAATTAAATTTATTAAAAGTTATTATGGGTGAATAAAACATCTCCGAAATCGAAATTGGTTAAAAGGGTCCTAAAAAAAGGGATTGATTTAAGGTTCCTATGGAAACTTAGTTTTAGTTTCCTATATAAACATCCCAAATTATAGTGTTTAGAATTGAATATAGATGAATGCAAATGAAATTATATGTCCTTTGTTTTAGGCAACTGAATTGAGAAACTCTTGAACCATCCTACAGCGTGACATGCAGTGCATGAGGGGAGCTCTTCCATACCCTTGATTTTCATTTAATTAAATGAATGATTTATTAATTTCTATGACATTTTATTTTATCTATTTTAATTAAACATAAAAATTAATAATTTTCTAATAAAAATGTTTTATTTTAAACTAATAATGTTTACCCATATTAGTCAAGTGTTTATTTATATAGAGATAAAATAAAATATTAATAATTATAATATAGATTTATCCAGTGAAAATTTTCACATAATTATATATCTATATATATACATATATATGTATAATAAAATTGAAATATTTTTTTTTAAAAAAATAATTATCCATATAAGCGAAAAAATTACACATTATCAAAAGATTTAGTATACAATATCAAATGATATTTTTTTTAAATTCGTATTATTTAAATATCAATGGGAGTTTTAGAAATTTATTAATCTATAAATTGATCAAATTTTAAAAAATTAATTACATGACATTATCAATGATAATTTTGAGAAAATTATCAAGTGATGGTTTTGTTGTTTTATGAAAGGATAATTTAAATGATTTAATGGAAATTTATTTTATCAGCATAAAGAATAAATTTATATTTTTTAAATCATTATTATCATAAATATTATCTACATATGGAAATTTATTATCATTTTATGTAATATTTGTAAAATGTTAAACAACTAATTTATATTATAAAAAGATATGAAAAATGTTTTTAATTTTATATGACGTTTTAAAAATGAAAAAAAGATAATTTTAATTATAAACGTATATTAAAATTTTTTATCATTTTATGTCTTGTTTTAAAAATGATAAAATGATAATTTAAATTGTCAAAACATATGAAAAAGCAATATCATTTTATTTGATTTGTTCAAAAAATGATAAAATGACAATTTAAATTATCAATACATATGAAAAATGTTTTCCTTTCACGTGAATTTTTAGAAATGATAAAATTACTATTTAATTTATCATCACACATGGTAAAATTAAATTCAAGATTCATGATTTATCATGCAATGTGTCATTTTATAAAAGTTGAAATAATTTTTTAACTTAGAAGTGCATGTGATTAAATTAAATTAAATTTCATTATATATCATTTCATCTAGTTTTTTTAAGGGAAATGTGATAATTAAAATATATCAGTGTGTGTGAAAATTTTAACATAATTTCAGAATTATTCAATTGAGTGAAATAATTATCACACGTTATGTTTTTTTATTTTGAAATAACATATATGTTATGATTCATTGAAAACCATTCACATACATCGAGAACTAATGTGCCAACATCTTGAGAATTTTATGTACCACCCTGATGCGAGAAAAAAAATTACAAGGTTTCCAAAATTTACTATAGTATGTTCTATAACATTTTGGTCTTATTTACAAATGATTATTATTATTAAGATGGTGTGGAAACATGTTAAAATAGTGAATGCATGTTGGTATTCCATGATTAAATTTTAGCTATTTATTAATATTGTTGTGCGATTACATGAACATTATGTGCTACTTACTCATGATGATGTTATTATTTAGGCATATATATATATATATATATATCCTTCCATGTTATATAATCCTTGTAATATCCCAGATAAATTAAAAATAATAAATTTTCATATTTATTATAATATTTTAGAATTAAATAATTATTTTTATTTTAATGGGAATGAAATTTTTGATGGCGTACCTAGCACACGGCAACAGATTTCTCTAATGTCTAACGTTGCACACAATGCTGAGTCATTCTGAAAAATAATAATATAATATTATATTATATGGTAGTTAATGCCTAGCTATTGTATTGGTGGAAATGACCATAACTAACTACATAATTATTATACATGTTTCATAAATGTTTTTACATTTATTCAATAAAATTTATAGCCTTAAAATGTGAATGAATCAAATTTTAAGAATAAATACTCTAATATTCTTTAAAGGTCGATTTACTGCCTTTTGATTTCAAACCATCTTCAAATATAGTTTTGGTCACTTCTATGTTTTATATTTGAAAAAATAATATTCTTATTTGGAATACTGACTTAAAAATTTACATTGAGTAAATTTTTCGAATTTTTCTGAAAAACCTCATTTTTTAATGAATATTGAAAAATTCTGTATTTGAGTAAATTTTACCACATTACCGAATGATTTAAATAAATAAGATTATAAACATTTTAACAATAACCAAAACATGTCCAATTATTATATGAATATTTTATTTTGAATAAGAGTCATCTTATCAAAGACTTTAATACATTTCTGACCTTTATAAATTGAGAAACAATATATAATAAAATAATATTTCAAGCATTTCTAAAGAGCCCCTCCTCCCCTTTATAAAATTCCATAAACTCTAACCCATTACTCACACCTCTAAACCCCTTGGATCGTCCAACATATACATAAATATTCTCTAAGTAACCATCTATTTAACCTAGAAGCCTTACCAAAGGCATAAGGCAATTCAATAAATCCTTTTTGTTCAAAAAAAGTGATTTACCCTATTTAAAGGTAACGTCTTCTCTTAAGTTCATTTCTTTGATTATACTTATCCAGCACCCTAAACTCGTTTTATTCCTAAAATTTATAACAAAAAAAGTGACCTAAATATAATAGTACGTTTATATGAGAAGGATTTCAACTACACATACACACACTTTTGTCTAATGGGTAAAGAACATAATGTTTCTGTGGATGGTGAACTACTGCCTCACGAGACTATTATTGTTCAATATTCTCTTCACACCTCTTATAGTAGCCATTAATATGGAACTATATTTATATGTGATATAAATATTATTTATATTGTCTCTATACTTCTGTATTTTTCATTTATATCACACCATTATAGATTCCATAAAAGGTAAATACGATAATTCCATTTGAGTAAGTGCAGACTATCACCCTGTAGAGAACCGAAGCTTGACGTACATAGATATTACATTACTTTTCAGGAATACATAATACATAACAAAAATAGACATACAAGGAAGGTAATATTTTAGTGTATTTGGAAACATGGAACGTAATCTTCTAATCGTGGTGAATGATCTTCAACATCTCCCATAAAGATCTTCCACTTTTTTGTTTCCTTACCTAAAACCATTATTTTTATCCTGGGGGAAAATAAAACATAAAACGGGTGAGCTCAGATTCTCAATAAGGGTAAGCATGGATAATGTAAAACATACCATATACATTTGAACATAAAAACATGAACATAATGTCTAAACATCAAAATCTTGAGCAATGACTTTAAACATGGAAGTTCATAAGTCATAAACCATAATGGAACATAAATCATGATAAAATAGTATGGGAATAAAACATTTAATTGTGTCATCCATTAATCACATTTAATTATTTCCATAGTAGCCAAGGCATTTCTTCCATGACCATCTTAGTGGACAAAGTCCCTTTCTGAATCGAGTTCACTCCTCATTCCAGTCTTGTAATACTGAACCAGATTAACTTACCGTTCCAGCCATGTCTATCTCAGGAGATATAAATCTTTACCCAATGAATTAGAGGGAGATATAGGCCCCACCCATCTCATAATGAAATCATTCTTACTTGTGCCACAAAATAAACATAAATCATACATAATAAACAAATAAATAAAATGGGTTTCATAAACATCATCCCATCATCACATAATCCATATAAATGAAATTGATATCATTTCATAATAAGAGAAGTGAAACCATGTCAATCATAGAGGCATTATACTTGAAACATACACATATGAAAAAATGTCATATTAGATGAAAAATGGTTTTGATAAAAAACACTTGAAATGAATTCTTGAGGAAAATATCCTTTTTTCTTCAAAATCATTTTCTTTTCACAAAATGTCATGCAATTTTAAAAGAAATGGATTTTTTTAAAAATAGTCATAAAATCTTTTAGAGGAAGCTTCATGAAAATAAGGCTTTATGAAACCGTAACAAAATCCTTTCATGCAGTATAAGTTAAAAAAACATTCTTCTCGTACTTTTTTCGGAAAAGTCAAAAGGTTCCTTGTAGGGTAAATAAAAGAAAGATTCCTTCCATACCATGGGGTAAAAGTCAAATGGGTAAAAATGAACTTAAACATACATGAATACACTTTTATAAAACATGGACATGAATGATATCAATAATGCTAGTAAATACTTACGAATAAGCAATCTCGGATAAAAATGAGATTTGCACAATTATCCCTTACCTTAGGTCCGATATGCTTTGTACGTATCCAAACCTCTTATATAATTATTACAATAATGTCATTGACTTATTTCAGAATCATATTAATTGTTATGATATCATATATGGTTCACTTATGACATTATATTACCCGTTCTTTTGTAAATTCAATGTTAAAGAGTGTTTTGGGTAATATTGTTTCATTTGTCATCCGTGTTTTCACTTGTAATTATTCATATGATTAATTAGATCATGATTAATTATGTCCAGAATATAAAACATGTTTTATATATAATATATATTCAGAATATACATATATATAATAGATCGATAAATGGAGTGAAATACACCGTTCATGGAGACGGTAGGCCGTACGTACGCATGAACGTTGTTTTCGTTTCCTCATTTAATTGAATGGAATTAATTGGATGACATAAATATATATATACATAAATACAGTATCATTATTATGTCATATATTTCATGATTACTTATTATATATACTTTATAATCATTCATGAATGGTTAATCATTCAGAATGAATCTCATCGCGTCGTGGAAACAGTATTATATACGTACGCACGAGCGATGATATTGTTCCCATGATCATGGAATTTTATTATAGTGTATGTATACTATTACAAAATCAATATCAATTTACAGTAATCATATATAGTTATTATTTACACCATTATACCCATCCAAGTAAGGTGGTGGTGGGAAATAGATTACACCACGGCGTGGAGACAGTATTCCGTACGTATGCACGCGTGGTGATTTCGTTTTCCATAGGATGGATAGATGGTGAAATAGAGTTATTTAATACTTATAATAACATATAAGTATTTTAGGGATACTGATTTTATTACTTAATAATGAAACAACCTACGAAGAAGAAGTGGAAGAAGATATAAAGTTGAAAGAATCGGTAATGGACATTACCTCTTCTTTGAAGTGCCTCTTTGAGACCTCCTCTTAAGGTACTAAAATTGGACTTTGAAGAAGCCCAGGACCTCTATGATGTTTCTAGGGATCTGTAGAATAGAATTGGGAAGGGTTTTTCCGAGCATAAAGGCTCAATGTGGTTTGAGGAAGAGAGGGAGTAGGTTCCCTTTTATAAGGGAGGAGAGAGGCACCTTTGGAATAATAAAAAATGTTATTTTATTATAAAGTCATATTCGGTTTTTAATAGATCCAAATTGATATATTTCTAAGCTAATTTGAGGATGGGTAGAAATCCTCTCATACAATAGAATTTAGACAATTTTAGGTCATTATATTAATCTTATCTTTTAGTTTTAACTCTTAGTTAAATAGATTGACATTTACCATGTCACTTTGTATTTTTGTATTTTATAGTTAATAAATTTACCATATACATCCAAGGGACCCCCAAGTTGTCCATTAATGATACACATATCATGATATAAGTATCTTGGCCGAACCTTGGATTTTTAGGTATATAATAACAATTAATAATATAATATTTGTTTTAAAAACTATTATTTTTCAATTTTGACACTATTTGGTAATTGATTTTTGTGAAAATCATAACAGAATTATTAGTTCTAAAAAGATAATTAAATTAATAATAACATGTCATATTAACATATAAAATTATTTTAATTCATAAAAATTCTCAAATTACATTTATTTTGGTATTTTTAACATCAATTATGTCAATATTTCAATAATAAGATAATTACTACATAATCATTGTGTCATAAATAAATTAAATTATTTTTAGTCTAAAAATTAAAAATAAAATACCATTATGTAGGAAATATATTTATATTTCTAATTAATATTTATAGTCAATTTTTCTTATTTATAACCCTATATTAAAAATGATTTAGTTCTTAAACATTGATTTTAACTATTTTAACCCTTCTTTAAATAAATTAATAATAAATGACTTAATCTAATCCAAGTGGGACTATATGGTCATATTATATTCCTAAGGTTGTTTTGGTTCGAATTAAACTTGTCCAATACAATTAGGACATGTGTTATGATAATAATAATATCAATTTAACCCTTAATTACCCTATTTACTTTTAACCGTGGTAAAAAAAGTAAAAAGTTACTATTCACCAAAAATTATTTTCATCTCATTGAACCACATTTTAGTCCATGATATTAATCTTGTCTCTTGGGTTTTTGAAATTCCACTCACAGATGCGGTAAATTTATGTTTTCTGAAAAATTCAGTTTTTTAACTCCCACTTAGTGGTTTCACTATTAATCAAAAAATGGAAGTTTCCAGAAAAATACCAAAAATTTGGCCTAAGATATATTTGATATTATGAATTCAAAAATGATGTCTATTTTAAAAAATTAAAAACATATCAGTTACATTAACTAATTTAAAAATTAACTCCCGTCGCCAAAACAAATAGCGTGTTTTTAAGAGATAATAACTATCAAAAGATTGACACTTGTTTATGTCTGGTTTAAATGTGAAATTACATCCAATGTCCAACATTGTATTAAATTATAAATATAATGACCCATACTTTACATACATTGTTAATACTTCAAAATTGAAGCACACTTATTACAACATATGACAAAACCACAAAGGACCGTATAGGTATAGTGTCTTTAGAAACTGGGAAACATAAACAACTGGTTCATAAATCTTCTACAGTGTCTCCCATTTATTTCATCATATCTAGGGTCCCTTTTAGCATATTCTACTTAATATCCATCTTCCTGACCTGGGGAAAAGAAAACATAAAAGGGTGAGCTCAAATGCTCAGCAAGGGAAAATAAAGGAAATAAAAATCATATCATATCTTTTTGAAAATTATAACCTGCAAAAGAGATCATGATATCTTAACATGGAACAAATCATAGAAGTGAAAATGAGATCCCCATAATCATAACTTAAAACATGAAACTTTGTGGCATTCACACATAATCATAGAGAATCATTTCTTGTTAGTCAAGACTCATTGCCAAGACTATCTTAGTGGACAAAGTCCCTTTCTGAATCGAGTAACCCTCGTTTCAGTCCTGTTTCACTGAACCGGTATATCCTACCGTTCCAGCCCTGTCTATCTCATGAGATATAAAATCTTTACCCAATGCATTGGAGGGAGATATAGGTCCCACCCATCTTATAATGAATCCTTTCTTATGTGTGCCACATAATCATAAAACATACATCATATCATAACCCATGTAATAAAAAATGGGATTCTTAAATGACATGACATCATAAAACAACTCATATAAGATAAAGGAATTCATAAAAATAATTCCATCACAACATTATCAAATCAATTTAATAATAGGTATAAAAACAAAACCCTTTATTATCTTAGATGGAAAATAATTTTGATAAAACACTTGAACTCCATTCTTGAGGAAAATATCCTTTCTTCTTCAAAAACATTTTTCCTTTCATAACATGCCATACAACTTTAAAATAAAATAAGTTGATTTAAAATAAACTTGAAAACATGTAAAGGAAGATTCTTGGAAATTTTGTTTTAAAAATCCATTCATGCCGTATAACTTAAAAAAAACATTTTTCGTACTTTTGTCGGAAAAGTCAAAAAGTACCTCGTACGAAAAACGACAAAAGATTCCTTTCGTACATATTACTAAAAACTCACTGAAGGGTAAAAATGGATTTAAAAAATTGTAGGTGGATGTAAATAATATTACATATTGATGAAACATGGATGTGGATGATAAAATACACCCCAGTAAATACCAAAGTACAAACAATCTCGGATAAAAATGAGATTGTGATATTTCCCTTACCTTAGGTCTGATTTGCTTTGTTCATGTCCGAAGCTCCTTTATAATGGTTTAAATAATGTTATTGACATATTCCAGAATCATACATATTGATATGAGATCATATATGGTCATATTATTAGCTTCTTGTTAGTAATATTTCATTGTTACTTGTTACTCGGGTCTTTATAACTTTTTGTTCTTATGCGTGTTTTGTCGAATAAATCCTTATTCTTATATTTAGGTTACAAATAATTCATTTCCATAATGGTATTAGTGTAGTATATACCATATTCATTCATTCAATTCATTTATATAATCATTATGAAATGAAGATCATGTAGAATGAGTCGCATCACATCGTGGAGACGGTATTCCGTACGTACGCACGAGTGATGATATCATTCCTATGATCGTGGAATTGTATTGGAGTATATATATATATTATTTCAGTATCAATATTACTTCATAATAATCATATATAGTTTCTCATTACACCATTATACCCATCCTTGTAAGGTGATGGTGGAAAATAGATTACACCACGGCGTGGAGACAGTATTCCGTACGTACGCACGCGCGGTGATTTCATTTTTCCGTAGGATGGATAGAAGGTGAATTAGGGTTGTTTCATATTTATAATAAAATATCAGTATGTAAGTAATACTGATGTTATTACTTTATCATGAAACAACTAAAGAAGAAGAAGTTGAAGAAGAAATAAATTGAAAAGATCGGTAATGGATATTACCTCTTCTTTGGAACGCCTCTTTGAATCCTCCACTTAAGGAACTAAGATTGGTCTTTGTAGAAGACCAGGACCTCTAGGATTATTCTAGGGAAGTGGAGAGGAGAAAATGGCAGGGGTTGGCCGAGCTTGAGTTCTCAAATTGGTGTGAGGAGGAGGGGGAGGAGGTGCCCTTTTATAAGGGAGGAGAGGGGCACCTTAGGAATATCAAAAAATATTATTTTATATTAAAGTGAAAATCGGTTTATAATGGTTCAAAAGGGTATTATTTCGAAGATAAAGTGGGTAAGGGTCGAAATCATATCAACCAATAGGATTTAGACAAGTTTAGGGTATTATTTTAACCTTATCAATTAGATTTAACATTAAGTTAATTAATTTAACTTTTACCGTGTCTTTTTGTTTTCTTTCACTATATGGTTAATAAACTTACTATAACATGCCAAACGAACCCCAAATTGTTTATTATTAATATATATATCCTTATCTAAGTCATATGGCCGAACCTTAGATTTTTAAGAATAAAATAACAATTAATAATATAATATTTGATTTAAGAACTATTTTGTGTCAATTTTGACACTATTTGATATATGATTTTTGTGAAAGTCATAACAGAATTAAATGTTCGAACCAAATTGAATAAATCAACACTAATATATCATAGTAACCTAGAAAATTAGTGTAATTCATAAAAAGTCTCAAATTACATTTATTTTGGTATTTATATTATCAATTTTGTCAATATTTCATTAATAAGATAATTACTGCATCATCGTTGTGTCATAAATAAATTAAATTATTTGATGTCTAAAAATTACAAATAAAATAACATAATGTAGGAAATCTTTTTAGCTTTCTAATGAATATTTAAAATCTAATTTATCTTATGTATAACCCCATATTAAAAATGATTTACGTATTAAACTTTGATTTTAACTATTTTAACCCTTCTTTAAATAAATTAATAATAAATGTCCTAATCTAATCCAAGTGGGCCTAAATGGTCATATTTTATTCCTAAGTTTGTTTTTGGTCGAATTACACTTGTCCAATAGAATTAGGACATGTGTTAGGGTAATATTAATATCATATTTACCCTTAGTTTCCCTATTTACTATTAACCGCGGTTAAAAAAAGTAAAAAGTTACTATTCACCAAAAATTTATTTTTATCTCATTGAACCACATTTTACTTACTGATATCAACCGTGTCTGTCGGATTTTTGAAATTCCATTCACAGAAGCGGTAAAATTAAGTTTTATGCAAAATTCAGTTTTTAACCTACCACTTAGTGGTTTCACTATTCATCAAAAATTGAAAGTTTTCAGAAAAATACCAAAATTTTACCCTAGGCTAATTTCGATATTGTGAGTCCAAAAATGAAGTCCATTTTGAAAAATAAAATTTCAAAAAGTGGTTATTACTATTCATAACTGCTAGTTTTAATAGCATATTTTTGTTTAGTGAAACTCGGTATTGCGTACGACGCAAGCTATCGAGGAAGGTCGCGATTGCGTGTAAAGCAAGCCAAGCAAGTGTTGTGTAGAAAAAGATTCCTTTGATGATTTATATAACATAAAAGTCTCGGGTGTTACGTTCTACCCCCCTTAAAAAGAATTTCTCCCTCGAAATTCGTCACTTTGTAACAAACAGATGAGGATACTTCTCCCTCATCATATCCTCAAGCTCTCATGTAGCTTCTTCAAGTTGGTGGTTCCTCCATAAAACTTTCACCAATCGAGTGGTCTTGTTTCGTAGGACTTTTTCGCTACGATCCAGAATCTCTATCGGCTGTTCTTCATAAGAAATATCTTGCTCCAGCAGTACAACTTCTGAGCTGAGTACATGTGAAGGATTTGGTATGTACTTTCTCAGGAGAGATACATGGAACACATTGTGAACTTGAGAGAGATTCGGTGGAAGCGCCAATCGGTAAGCTACCTTCCCAACACGATCCAGTATTTCGAAAGGACCGATATATCTAGGGCTCAACTTCCACTTCTTTCCAAATCTCATAACCCTCTTCCAGGGAGATATTCGTAAGAACACTTTATCACCCACTTCAAACTCTAGGTCTTTTCTTCGGTTGTCGGCATAACTTTTCTGTCGACTCTGAGCGGCGCTTATGTGTTGTTGAATAGATCTGACCTTTTCTGCCATTTCATCAATGAGATCAGGTCCTAATAGCTTTCTTTCCCCAACTTCATCCCAGCAAGTTGGAGTCCTGCATTTCTTTCCATAGAGAGCTTCATAAGGATCCATCTGAATACTGGAGTGAAAGCTATTATTATAAGAAAATTCCACCAAAGGTAGGTGTTGATCCCAACCTCCTTTGAAATCCATAGAGCAAGCTCTCAACATATCTTCTAGGGTTTGAATTCTTCTCTCAGACTGACCGTCTGTCTGGGGATGATAAGCAGTGCTGAAACTCAACTTTGAATCCAGAGTATGCTGAAGACTTCGCCAGAACTTCGAGGTAAATCTTGGATCCCGATCAGATAAATAGAAATTGGCACTCCATGCAATCTTACCACTTCCTTTACATATATCCCGGCAAGCTGATCTAGAGAGAAATCCTCTCTAATAGCAATGAAGTGTGCAGACTTTGTAAGACGATCAACTATGACCCAAATAGCATTATTTCCTTTGGATGTTTTAGGAAGTCCTGTGACAAAGTCCATAGTGATGTTTTCCCATTTCCATTCGGGTATGGGTAATGGTTGTAACATCCCCTTAGACTTCTGTCTCTCAGCTTTAACTTGTTGAAAAACCAAGCATCGAGAGACATATTCAGCAACATCTCTTTTCATGCCATCCCACCAGAAGTACTCTTTCAGGTCCCTATACATCTTCGTGCTTCCAGGATGAATAGAGAATGAAGAACTATGAGCCTCATCCAGCAGCTCCTTCTTTAATTCGGGGATGGAAGGAACACAAACCCGATTCCTGAACTTTATTATCCCATCACAATCAAGGTTGAATTCAGGAACATTTCTCACCTTCTTTTGTAACTCGACATCTTCTTTCTGTGCCTCTTTAATCTTCACATGTATAGATGGTTGAACATTCATTTGAGAAAGATAATATTTTTCCCCTTCCATTATAATTCCAAGATCCATCCTTTGTAAATCCATAAATATTGGATCTTTTGTGATCCTCATCATGGATAAACTAGCATGGTCTTGTTGACTTAATGCATCTGTCACCTTGTTTGCTTTCCCAGGGTGGTAATGGATTGAGCAGTCATAATCCTTAATCAGCTCCAACCATCTTCTTTGACGCATATTCAGCTCCTTTTGTGTGAAAATATACTTTAAACTTTTATGATCAGTATAAATATCACACCTTTCACCATAAAGGTAATGCCTACAAATCATTAATGCAATGATTACCGCAGCCAACTCCAAATCATGTGTTGGGTAATTTTGCTCATGGATTTTCAACTGTCGTGAGGCATAAGCTATCACCATATCATTTTGCATAAGAACACAGCCCAATCCCTTCTTGGATGCATCACTGTAGATCACAAACCTTTCTCCACTACAAGGCAGTGTGAGCACAGGTGCACTGGATAACCTTCTTTTCAACTCCTTGAAATTCTCTTCACATTCCTCTGTCCAGACAAACTTAACTCCTTTCCGAGTCAACTTTGTGAGTGGATTAGATAATCGTGAAAATATTTTACAAAACGGCGATAATATCCAGCCAAACCAAGAAAACTTCAAATCTCAGTTACCGTTGTTGGTCTCGACCATCTTTCGATAACCTCTGTTTTTGCTGGATCCACAGATATCCCCTCTTTTGAGATTATGTGACCCAAAAATGCAACTTTTTGAAGCCAAAATTCACACTTGGTAAATTTGGCATAAAGCTTCTCCTTTCTCAGGGTCTTGAATATAATTCTCAAGTGATCTTCATGCTCTTCCTTGCTCTTTGAATAGACAAGAATATCATCTATAAAGACTACCACAAATTGATCAAGATAGTCTCTAAAGACTCTATTCATTAGATCCATGAAGATAGCAGGGGCATTAGTAAGACCAAATGGTATCACTATAAATTCATAGTGTCCATACCTTGTATGGAAAGCAGTCTTTGGTATATCCTCCCTTTTGACCCTTAATTGATGATACCCTGAACGAAGATCAATCTTGGAAAAGTATTGAGCTCCGCGTAGTTGGTCAAATAAGTCATCAATGCGTGGGAGAGGATATTTGTTCTTGATAGTGATCTTGTTATGTTCTCTATAATCAATGCAGAGTCTCATTGATCCATCTTTCTTCTTAACAAATAGAACAGGTGCTCCCCAAGGTGACGCACTAGGGCGTATGAATCCATTATCAAGATTCTCTTGGAGTTTCTTCTTCAATTCCTGCAACTCAATTGGGGCCATTCTATAAGGTGTCTTTGAAATAGGAAAAGCACCCGGTACGAGTTCTATTGAAAACTCAACTTCACGATTTGGTGGAAGACCCGGTAATTCATCCGGAAAGACATCATAAAACTCCCATACAATGGGCATATTCTTAATCGTGAGTTTCTCACCAACCATTTGAGATAAATAACCTTCATTTAGTGGAATCAATACCCATAAAATGGAAGAAATTTCCACTGGAAGGTTATGTTCATCCTTGCATTGATAGACGATCATAGATTGATCTGGAATATGAAATGTGACTTCCCTTCTTTGGCAATTAATATGAGCTCCATGTAGAGAAAGCCAATCCATGCCAAGAATCACATCAATTTCCACTAAAGGAAGGATCACAAGATTTGCAGGAAGCACTTTCCCACAAACTTCGATCGGAGAAGAATTATAAACTTCTGATGCGACTGTTGTGCCATTAGGTGTTGTCACAGCTAACTCAACATCTAATTGTTGAGGTAATACGGTGATACCCTTAGAAAATTCTTTAGAAATAAAAGAGTGGGTGGATCCAGAATCAAATAAAACATTTCTACTTTAGAGTGGATGGTAAGTGTACCTTTCACCACTTCGTTATCGTACTCCACATCGCTGATAGAAATTGCATGTGACTTTCCTTTGTCTTTAGCCTTAGGATTTTGTTGACGTCGACCATCATCATCAACCCTTGGATTTGGGCATTGATTGGCATAATGCTCCATCTCCTTGCACTTGAAACATTGAAGTGTAGTAGGTTCATTCTGTGTATCCCTTCCTTTGTTTGCGTCATTAGACATCTTCTTCCCATTATCACGGCATTCAAATGCCTGATGACCTTCTTTTCCACATTTAAAACATTTACTTGTCCCTTTAAGACAACTCCCTCCATGTTTCTTTCCACACTTTGAGCATAAGGAAAATCTCATCTTCTTTTCCGTGTGCTCTTTAGATTTTTCTTTGAATTCCATCTTCCTCTTCTTATCAAACCCATGTGACTGATGGGTTACTCCAATCTCCATCTCGACTTTGAGAGCAAATCGAACGATTTCCTCGTAGCTATTGAAGTCTCTTATGGCTAACGCCCTTCGAAGACTTGGTTTTAAGCCACTAAAGAATCGAGCGATCTTACTCTCAGGTTGGATAATAATACCAGAAGCGTACCTTGCAAGTCTTTCAAAATTTGCTTCATAGGTACTAACAGATTCATCATCCCTTTGCTTCAGTTCAAGGAACTCTTTCTCCATCTTTGTTCGGAGAATACGAGGGAAGTACTTATTGAAAAATAATTTCTTGAACTCGTCCCATTCCATAGACTCAATTTCATCCCTTTGCCTCGTATTCTTAATAAGATTCCACCTTTGATCAGCATCTCCTTCCAAACGATACACTGCTAGGATGACTATATCATGTTCAGAACATTGAAGAACTGAAAATATCTTTTCAGTAGTACTAATCCATTGTTCAGCAACTAATGGATCAGTAGACCCACTGAAAGAAGGTGGACGCTGCCTCATGAAGGATTCAACAGAATGTTTCTCCTTCCTTTGCTCGTTTGGAAGTCCTGCATGATTCATAGCTTGAGAAAGTTGTGTGAGCATGGCTACAAGATTTTTCATTCCAGCTCCCATATCGTTTGGTTGCTCAGGGGGACAATCATTGCATTGCCCATCGCATTCCGCATTAACACGGTTCCATCGGGTTCCAGCCATTGACTAAAACCAAGAAGAATAGTGTGAGCAACACTAATTATAATAGGAAAACCACATAATTCAAGAATAAAATTTTCATGCTTAAGGTCTTATCCTAGGTTATTCAAGGACATTTCTAAAACACTAAGATTGTGTTCTATGCTTAGACTTATCCTTAGGGTTCTTACTAAGGCTTTCACATCCTAGTTTCCAAAGGTTGACTATACCTTTCCTCTGATACCAACTATAATGACCCATACTTTACATACATTGTTAACACTTCAAAATTGAAGCACACTTATTACAACATCTGACAAAACCACAAAGGACCGTATAGGTATAGTGTCTTTAGAAACTGGGAAACATAAACAACTGGTTCATAAATCTTCTACAGTGTCTCCCATTTATTTCATCATATCTAGGGTCCCTTTTAGCATATTCTACTTAATATCCATCTTCCTGACCTGGGGAAAAGAAAACATAAAAGGGTGAGCTCAAATTCTCAGCAAGGCCAAATAAAGGAAATAAAAATCATATCATATCTTTTTGAAAATTATAACCTGCAAAAGAGATCATAATATCTTAACATGGAACAAATCATAGAAGTGAAAATGAGATCCCCATAATCATAACTTAAAACATGAAACTTTGTGGCATTCACACATAATCATAGAGAATCATTTCTTGTTAGTCAAGACTCATTGCCAAGACTATCTTAGTGGACAAAGTCCCTTTCTTAATCGAGTAACCCTCGTTTCAGTCCTGTTTCACTGAACCTGTATAACCTACCGTTCCTGCCCTGTCTATCTCATGAGATATAAAATCTTTACCCAATGCATTGGAGGGAGATATAGGTCCCACCCATCTTATAATGAATCCTTTCTTATGTGTGCCACATAATCATAAAACATACATCATAGCATAACCCATGTAATAAAAAATGGGATTCTTAAATGACAGGACATCATAAAACAACTCATATAAGATAAAGGAATTCATAAAAATAATTCCATCACAACATGATCAAATCAATTTAATAATAGGGATAAAAACAAAACCCTTTATTATCTTAGATGGAAAATAATTTTGATAAAACACTTGAACTCCATTCTTGAGGAAAATATCCTTTCTTCTTCAAAAACATTTTTCCTTTAATAACATGCCATACAACTTTAAAATAAAATAAGTTGATTAAAAATAAACTTGAAAACTTGTAAAGGAATATTCTTGGAAATTTTGTTTTAAAAATCCATTCATGCCGTATAAGTTAAAAAAACATTCTTCGTACTTTTGTCGGAAAAGTCAAAAAGTACCTCTTACGAAAAACGACAAAAGATTCCTTTCGTACATATTACTAAAAACTCACCGAAGGGTAAAAATGGATTTAAACAATTGTAGGTGGATGGAAATAATATTAAATATTGATGAAACATGGATGTGGATGATAAAATACACCCCAGTAAATACCAAAGTACAAACAATCTCGGATAAAAATGAGATTGTGATATTTCCCTTACCTTAGGTCTGATTTGCTTTGTTCATGTCCGAAGCTCCTGTATAATGGTTTAAATAATGTTATTGACTTATTACAGAATCATACATATTTATATGAGATCATATATGGTCATATTATTAGCTTCTTGTTAGTAATATTTCATTGTTACTTGTTACTCGGGTCTTTATAACTTTTTGTTCTTATGCGTGTTTTGTCAAATAAATCCTTATTCTTATCTTTAGGTTATAGATAATTCATTTCCAGAATGGTATTAGTGTATTATATACCATATTCATTCATTCAATTCATTTATATAATCATTATTAAATGAATATCATGTAGAACGAGTCGCATCACATCGTGGAGACGGTATTCCGTACGTACGCACGAGTGATGATATCGTTCCTATGATCGTGGAATTTTATTGGAGTATATATATATATTATTTCAGTATCAATATTACTTCATAATAATCATATATAGTTACTCATTACACCATTATACCCATCCTTGTAAGGTGATGGTGGAAAATAGATTACACCACGGCGTGGAGACGGTATTCCGTACGTACGCACGCGCGGTGATTTCATTTTTCCGTAGGATGGATAGAAGGTGAATTAGGGTTGTTTCATATTTATAATAAAATATCAGTATGTAAGTAATACTGATGTTATTACTTTATCATGAAACAACTAAAGAAGAAGAAGTTGAAGAAGAAAGAAATTCAAAAGATCGGTAATGGATATTACCTCTTCTTTGGAACGCCTCTTTGAATCCTCCACTTAAGGAACTAAGATTGGTCTTTGGAGAAGACCAGGACCTCTAGTATTATTCTAGGGAAGTGGAGAGGAGAAAATGGCAGGGTTTGGCCGAGCTTGAGTGCTCAAATTGGTGTGAGGAGGAGGGGGAGGAGGTGCCCTTTTATAAGGGAGGAGAGGGGCACCTTAGGAATATCTCAAAATATTATTTTATATTAAAGTCAAAATCGGTTTATAATGGTTCCAAAGGGTCTTATTTCGAAGATAAAGTGGGGAAGGGTCTAAATCCTATCAACCAATAGGATTTAGACAAGTTCAGGGTATTATTTTAACCTTATCAATTGATTTAACTCTAAGTTAATTAATTTAACTTTTACCGTGTCTTTTTGTTTTCTTTCACTATATGGTTAATACACTTACTATAACATGCCAAACGAACCCCAAATTGTTTATTATTAATATATATATCCGTATATAAGTCATTTGGCCGAAAAATAGATTTTTAGGAATAAAATAACAATTAATAATATAATATTTGATTTAAAAACTATTTTGTGTCAATTTTGACACTATTTGATATATGATTTTTGTGAAAGTCATAACAGAATTATATGTTCGAACCAAGTTGACTAAATAAACACTAATATATCATATTAACCTAGAAAATTAGTGGAATTCATAAAAAGGCTCAAATTACATTTATTTTGGTATTTATATTATCAATTTTGTCAATATTTCATTAATAAGATAATTACTGCATCATCTTTGTGTCATAAATAAATTAAATTATTTGATGTCTAAAAATTACAAATAAAATACCATCATCTAGGAAATCATTTTATCTTTCTAATGAATATTTACAATCGAATTTATCTTATGTATAAACCCATATTAAAAATGATTTACTTATTAAACTTTGATTTTAACTATTTTAACCCTTCTTTAAATAAATTAATAATAAATGTCCTAATCTAATCCAAGTGGGCCTAAATGGTCATATTTTATTCCTAAGTTTGATTTTGGTCGAATTACACTTGTCCAATAGAATTAGTACATGTGTTAGGGTAATATTAATATCATATTTACCCTTAGTTACCCTATTTACTATTAACCGCGGTAAAAAAAAGTAAAAAGTTACTATTCACCAAAAAAATTATTTTTATCTCATTGAACCACATTTTACTTACTGATATCAACCGTGTCTGTCGGATTCTCGAAATTACATTCACAGAAGCGGTAAAATTAAGTTTTATGCAAAATTCAGTTTTTAACCTACCACTTAGTGGTTTCACTATTCATCAAAAATTGAAAGTTTTCAGAAAAATTCCAAAATTTCACCATAGGCTAATTTCGATATTCTGAGTCCAAAAATGAAGTCCATTTTGAAAAATAAAATTTCAAAAAGTGGTTATTACTATTCATAACGGCTAGTTTTAATAGAATATTGTTGTTTAGTGAAACTCGGTATTGCGTACGACGCAAGCTATCGAGGAAGGTCATGATTGCGTGTAAAGCAAGCCAAGCAAGTGTTGTGTAGAAAAAGATTCCTTTGATGATTTATATAACATAAAAGTCTCGGGTGTTACAATAAAAATATATTCTAAATATATACTTTAAAACCACTCAAATTAATAATTTATCACTATTAATTATTTCGATTAAAAAAGATGTTTTTAATTAAAATTTTGTAATTTTCACTATTCATCATAATATGAAAGTTATCCGAATAGTACCAAAATTTCACCCTAAGCTAATTTTGATATTCCGAATCCAAAAATGAAGTCCATTTTGAATGATAAAATTTATAAAATTTCAAAAATTGGGTATTACTATTCATAACAGCTAGTCCATAATAATATTATAATAATATCTCGTTTAGTGAAACTCGGTATTGCGTACTACACATGCTATAGAGGAATGTCATGATTGCATGAAATTCAATGCATGTCAGGGATGCGTGTTGTGAAAGATCCTTTTTGTGTAGCGTATAACACAAGATATTAATGAAATTAAAAAAAATATTTTTCATAAAATCTCGGGGTGTTACATTCTACCCCCCTTAAAATGAATTTTTCCCTCGAAGTTCTTCGGGGTTATAAATGGTTTACTACTCGAAAGTTTCTTTAATAGAAATCCACATCGTAAAAATGAATACCAAAACATGTCTTTAAAAACTAATGTATGAAACGTAATGGTTACCCAAATTAACTCATCACTGGGTTTCCACGTTGGAGAACATAGGTGAAAATATGGATATGGAAGAATAATGTAACCATCATGTTCTGATGGAGAGTGGTGGAGAACATGGCTATGAAAAAGCCTACAATCACAAAGCCATAAATTTGTGACGATCTAAAGTACCATCTGATTAATCGGATATAAGAGCACTAGGACAACATTTTTGGTTTTCAAGATGATTTCCCAAAAGTTGATGAAATTGGAATTAGAACAAATACTTTCGTGATTTTGGTATAGTCTCACCGTTGGTAGTTCTTTGGACAATCTCCACTTCATCTCATAAAGAAATGAAGTTGAATTTGTCATTCGTGATGATTTAGCAGATCATGTGATAGAATGATGGGTCATTCCATCTGTCTCAAACAAAAGGTTTGAAAAGTTATCAATAAATACATAAGTCCGTCTATAGTGAGATTAATCATATATGGTTCCTAAAATAGACTTATACATCATATATAATATTTCTTAATATAATAAAACTAGTTTCTACTAAACAGGGACTTCCTGTAGGCCAGTGGTAGGCGATAAAGGTCAGTCGCACTTCGGTTGTGGGTTCGATTCCCACAACCTTGTCTGACGCGATGGGATGTCGCCCATCCTGCAGGTTGTCCTTTTTCGAAAACTACATTACTATAACATCCCATCAATAATATCAAAATAAACTTCAATCCTTAAACAATACTAACTTATGTACAACATAATCCATTCAAATCTTTAGGATTATCCAAAATACTAATGTCCAATCTCAAATTATAGTGACAATGATTACCAAAAAGTTCATATAACAAGCATGTTAATACCATCGTTGATCCCCATATATCATGAGATATGTCTTGTTGGTCACATTCCAAACATTCTAAGGCCTTAATAATGTATTCTATTGAAAAATGAATACCCATTGAATCTTAGTGAAAACATGAGTGCTGTCAAAAGTTAACTCTTTCCATATACCAAAACCAAAAAATTATATATACTGAAAACATGATATAACTATTTCCTTATTTTAGTCATGAGCTCATGAATACTGTCAAAAATTTCATTTCTTCCTTATCCCTTCATTATGCGCATATCATCTTTTTTCCAAAAAATATCTCAATCACTTTCCATGGTTACCGGTATCATAAAATTATTGAAAACCACAATAAACCAATACATAAATATTCCAATATTCCATGATACTATATAAAACATTATATTGGAATCCCATTACATAAACACTTAATCATTCCACCACATTATTGTTATATTCAACATCGCTAATAGTGATTGCATGTGACTTCCCTTTGTCCTTTGCCTTAAGTGGTTTCTCATGTTGATCATCACTAACCCTTGGATTTGGGAATTTATTATCATAATGCCCCATTTCCTTGCACATGAAGCATTTAATTGTTGGTGGTGCGTTCTCTGCATTCATTTCATTATTCACATCATTAGAAACCCTTTTTCCATTATTTCGACACTTAGCTGCTCGATGACCTTCTTTTCCACACTTAAAACATTTTTTAGTCCCTTTAAGACAATCTCCACCATCCTTCTTTCCACACATTGAGCATAAGGAAACATTCATCTTCTTTTCACCATTATTATGAGATTTATCCTTGAACTCCTTCTTTCATTTCTTGTCAAAACTATGATATGGATAATTAATAACAAATTCCATTTCTACCTTGATAGCACAACGCACAATTTCGTCATAGATACTGAAGTCTCTTATAGCTAATTCCCTTCAATGATTTGGTTTTATTCCACTGAAGAATCGATCATCTTTACTTTCAGGTTGGATGTTAAAGCCATATGCATACCTTGCAAGCCTTATAAAATTGGCTTCATATACACAAATAGATTCATCATCCTTTTTCTTTAGGTCAAGAAACTCCTTCTCCATCTTTGTTCAAAAATTATGAGGGAATTACTTGTTGAAAAATAATTTCTTGAACTCTTCCCGTTTCATGGAATCAATTTCATCTCTTGGCCTCGTATTCTTGATAAGAATCCACCATTGATCAGCTTCACCTTCCAAACGATATACTCCTAATATGACTTTATCATGTTCAGAACATTGATGAACTGAAAATATCTTTATAATAGTACTGATCAATTGTTCAGCAACAAGTTGATCAGAAGACCCACTGAAAGAAGGTGGGTGTTGCCTCATGAAGAACTCAAAAGAATATTGTTCCCTTCTCTGCTCATTTGGAAGTCCAGAATGATTCATTGCTTGTGCAAGTATAGCAATAATATTTTTCACTCTATCTCCCTTAACATTTTTTTGTTCAGGAGTAGAATCATTGCATTTTCTATTTAATTGATCAACATGGTTCCTTCGGGTTCTATCCATCGTCTAAAACCCAAAAAGAATAGTGTGAGAGGTAAAAATCATGCTTGGGAAAACAACATAGTAAAGGAGGAGTACCCTGAATATCTAACTTCTTAGGTTAAATTCTAAGATCGTTAGGACAATTCTAGGACTATAACCTATACGTATACTTAACCTTTGGGACATCCCTAGACATATCTTAGAAATATCTCTAGGGGTCTCACTAAAGTTTTCATATCCTAAGTTTCCAAAGGATAACTAAACATCTCCTTTGATACAAATTGTAGAGACCTGATACTTGATGTACATAGATATTACATTACTTTTTCATAATACATAATATAAAACAAAAAAAGACACATAAGGACCGTAATAGTTTAGTGTCTTTGGAAACATGAAATGTAATCTTCTAATCGTGGTGAAAGATCTTCAACATCTCCCATAAAGATCTTCCACTTTTTGATTCCTTACCTAAAACCATTCTTTTAATCCGGGGGTAAAATAAAAAATAAAAAGGGTGATCTCAAATTCTCAGTAATGGTAACCATGGATAAAGTAAAACATACCATATACATTTGAAAGTACAAACATGAACATAATATATATACATCAAAATCATAAGAAAAAACTTAAAACATGGAAGTACATAAGGGATAGATCAGAATGGAACATAAATCATGATAACATAGTATGGGAATAAAACATGTAACTGTGGAATCCATTAAGAACATGTAATGATTTCCATAGTAACCACGACATTGCTGCCAAGACCATCTTAGTGGACAAAGTCCCTTTCTGAATCGAGTTCACTCCTCTTTCCAGTCCTGTAATACTGAACCAGATTAACTTACCGTTCCAGCCATGTCTATCTCATGACATATGAATATTTACCCAATTAATTGGAGGGAGATATAGGTCCCATCCATCTCATAATGAATACATTCTTACTTGTGCCACAAAATAAACATGCATCGTTCATAATAACCCAATAAATAAAATGGGTTTCATAAACATCATCCCATCATCACATAATCCATATAAAAGAAATGGATATCATTTCATAATAATAGAAGTGAAACCATGTAAATCATAGAGAAATTATACATGAAACATACACATATGAAATAATGTCATCATAGATGAAAAATGGTTTTTATAAAACACTTGAAATGAATTCTTGAGGAAGATATCCTTTTTCTTCAAAATAAGTTTCTTTTCACAAAATGTCGTGCAATTTTAAAAGAAAAGGATTTCATTGAAAATAGTCATGAAATCATTTGGAGGATTCTTCATGATAATAATTCTTTATGAATCCGTAAAAAAACATTTCATGACGTATAAGTTAAAAAAACATTCGTCATGTACTTTTGTCGGAACAGTCAAAAAGATCCTTGTAGGGTAAATAAAAGAAATATTCCTTCCATACCATGGGGTAAAAGTCAAATGGGTAAAAAGGAATTTAAACATACATGAATACACATTTATAAAACATGTAATGGATGATTTAAATAACCCCAGTAAATACTTACGAATAAGCAATCTCAGATAAAAATGAGATTTGCACAATTATCCCTTACCGTAGGTCCGATATGCTTCGTACATATCTGAACCTCCTGTATAATTATTTAAATAATGTCATTGAATTATTACATAATCATATTCATTGTTTTGATATCATATATGGTGCACTTATGACTTTATATTACCCATTCTTTTGTAAATTCCATGTTAAAGAGTGTTTTGGGTAAAATCGTTTCATTTGTCGTCCGTGTTTTGACTTGTAATTATTCATATGATTACTTAGATAATGATTAATTCATTCCACAATATAAAACATGATTTATATATAATATATATTCAGAATATACATATATATAACAGATCGATAAATGGAATGTAATACACCGTTCATGGAGACGGTAGGTCGTACGTATGCATGAACGTTGTTTTCGTTTCCTCATTGAATTGAATGAAATTAATTTGATGACATACATATATATATACATAAATACAGTATCATTAAAATGTCATATATTTCATTATTACTTATTATATATACTTTATAATCATTCATGAATGGTTAATCATTGAGAATGAATCTCATCGCGTCGTGGAGACGGTATTCCGTACGTACGCACGAGCGATGATATTGTTCCCATGATCGTGGAATTTTATTGGAGTGTATGTATACTATTAAAGAATAAATATCAATTTACAATAATCATATATAGTTATTATTTACACCATTGTAGCCATCCATGTAAGGTGGTGGTGGAAAATAGATTGCACCACGTCGTGGAGACGGTATTCCGTACGTACGCACGCGTGGTGATTTTGTTTTCCATAGGATGGATAGATGGTGAAATAGGGTTGTTTCATACATATAATAACATATCAGTATATGAGTGATACTTATGTTATTACTTCATAATGAAACAACCTGAGAAGTAGAAGTGGAAGAAGAAATAAAGTTTAATGAATCGGTAACAGACATTACCTCTTCTTTGAAGCGCCTCTTTGAGACCTCCTCTTAGGGCACTAAAATTTGTCTTTAAAGAAGCCCATGCCCTCTAGGATGTTTATAGGGAAGTGGAGAAGAGAATTGGGCTGGGGTGGGCCGAGCTTGAAGGATCACTGTGCTGTGAGGAAGAGAGGGAGGAGGTTCCCTTTTATAAGGGAGGTGAGGGGCACCTTTGGAATAACTAAAAATATTATTTAATTATAAAGTCATATTCCATTTTTAATAGCTCCAAATTGTTATATTTCGAAGAGAATGTGGGGGTGGGTCGAAATACTCTCATCCAATAGAATTTAGACAAGTCTAGGTCATTATATTAACCTTATCTATTAGTTTTAACTCTTAGTTACTTAGATTGACATTTACCATGTCACTTTGTATTTTTATACTATATAGTTAGTAAATTTACCATATACATCCAAGATACCCCAAAGTGGTCCATTAATGATACACATATCATGATATAAGTATCTTGGCCTAACCTTAGATTTTTAGAAATATAATAACAATTAATAATATTTTTTTTTAAACTATTATATGTCAATTTTGACACTATTTAGTAATTGATTTTATGTGAAAATCATAACATAATCATTAGTGCGAAAAAAGTTAACTAAATCAATATTAACATGTCATAGTAACATATAAAATTATTTTAATTCATAAAAAGTCTCAAATTACATTTATTTGGGTATTTATAACATCAATTATGTCAATATTTCATTACTAAGATAATTACTGCATCATCATTGTGTCATAAATAAATTAAATTATATGAAGTCTAAAAATAAAAAAAAATACAATTATGTAGGAAATCGTTTTATCTTTCTAATTAATATTTATAGTAAAATTAATCTTATGTATAACCCTATATTAAAAATGATTTAGTTATTAAACATTGATTTTAACTATTTTAACACTTCTTTAAATAAATTAATAATAAATGTCCTAATCTAATCCAAGTGGGCCTAGATGGTCATATTTTATTCCTAAGGTTGTTTGGGTTCTAATTACACTTGTCCAATATAATTAGGACATGTGTTAGGGTAATAATAATATCATTTTTACCCTTAATTACCCTATTTACTTTTAACCGTAGTAAAAAAAGTAAAAAGTTACTATTCACCAAAAATTATTTTCATCTCATTTAACCAAATTTATCCTTTCATATTAACTGTGTCTCTCGGATTTTCGAAATTCCACTCACAGAAGCGGTAAAATTAAGTTTTATGAAAAATTCAGTTTATTAACTATCACTTAGTGGTTTCACTATTTATCAAAAAATGAAAGTTTCCAAAAAAATACCAAAAATTATGACTAAGGTATATTCTATATTATGAATTAAAAAATGATGTCTATTTTACCAAATTCAAAACATATTAGTTACAATAACTAATTTAAAAATAAAATTCCCGTCGTCAAAACAAATAGCGTGTTTTTAAGAGATAATAACTATCAAACGATTGACACTTGTTTATGTATGGTTTTAATGTGAAATTACATCCAATGACCAAAATTATATTAAATGGTAAAAATATATTCTAAATATACTTTAAAACCACTCAAATTAATAATTTATCACTATTAATTATTTCGATTAAAAAAGTTGTTTTTAATTAAAATTTTGTAATTTTCACTATTCATCAGAATATGAAAGTTATCCGAAAAGTACCAATATTTCACCCTAAGATAATTTTGATATTCCGAATCCAAAAATGAAGTCCATTTTGAAATATAAAATTTATAAACTTTCAAAAAGTTGGTATTACTATTCATAACGGCTAGTTCATAATAATTTTATAATAATATCTCGTTTAGTGAAACTCGGAATTGAGAACTACTCATGTTATCGAGGAAGGTTGTGATTGTGTGTAATGCAAGGCAAGTCAGTGATGCATGTTGTGCAATCTCTTTTTTGTGTAGCGTATAACACAAGACATTAATGAAATTAAAAATAATATTTTTCATAAAATATCGGGGTGTTACACACCCCCTGAAAGTGACATGACTCGTTCATGCCATACGTGGAACATAAAAAGGATATAATTAATGAAATTTTATATTATATTATAATGGAATTATAATATACCTATTTATCATTATGTTTTAATTCCACTAAATATGTAATGGAAATGAATGTAGTGTTCATGCGTACGTACAGCTTACCGTTTCCATGAACGGTGCATTTCATTTCTTACCTCCAAATATTATGTAATATTATAAATACATATATGTAATGGATATATATGATATATATGATATCTAAATAATTAATATCATTGTAATGATAATGTAATATTGACCACATTAACAACTTGTAATTATTAGAAGGTCAATTTTGACTCGAGTACCAAATATCGAAAAAATAACCATTAATAACTTAATTGAGTGTATAATGTTTATAACATGGTAATAAGTGGTATAAAAGTAATAATAAACTTACAAAAAGTTCTCATTCAGTTCAAAATTAAATTTAGTTTATTATTCAAGAGAATAAAGAACGAACGGGTCAAGTCAGACACTACGTAAGGGACTTCGTCTCAATCTCTTTTCGTTGAGGCGTATATTTCTTTAAACACAAAATTCTTTTGTATTCTATATAAACCCATTTGACTATTCATTTCATTCAAATGGAATATTTTTTCTATGTAGCATTTTACTGAATGAAAAAAAAGAATGTTATTTTTGTATCGTAAGAAGTGACAACATCCTTTCTTCAACCATGAGTATTATTAGATTGTTGGATTCCTTAACAAGCCATAGTGTTTTTTAAAAGAAAAATAAATATCATATGAATTTTTATGTATTTTTGTATTGAATATGATTTTCAGAAAGCATTGATTATTTAAATATATTGAAATGATATATTTTTATTGAAATGTGGAAATTTTGTCTTTCCTTTATTCTTGTTTTGTCTGTTATGGTTCTTGGGAATTGTTTACATATACAGGCGGTTCTGCGATAAACCTAGGTCGGGAGAGCTCGAGATAGCTCTCCAATGCATTGGGAAACATGACAGAGGTAAATGTTAATGTTTCTCCATAGAGATTTTGGTAATATACTATGTTTGGTATTACAAATGTGACTCCCTATGTAGTTATGGATGTATGTATGATATGGATGCCACATGATAACATTATGATTTATGATTTCTATGTGTTATTCATAAATCATATGATTTAATGAGGAATGTTAATGATATTATTCTTGGTATGTATTGATGGACTACTGTTTTCATTCTTTATTTTATAATTTTTACTGAGCTACTTATGGTCATCCCATGTTTTTTGAAATGTTTTTCATATGAATGAAAGATAAATAGGGTCAAGGATGGGATAAAGGAAAAGTCATGCTATCTAAAACATAGAACTAGACATGAATCTTTTTTCAAGATTTTCAATTTTATGAAAAAAAACTGGATACTGAGTAGAAGTGTGAACATTTTAATATTTGAGATTTAATGTATATGTTATCTCCTAATTCTCTAAAACTATAAACCAGAAGAAATCCACAATGTTAATTATTAACTTAATTCAAGATTATGTAGTGTTTACAGTTGGGACCTTATAGTTGGTATCATATGTCAGTTTAGAAAAATTTAGATGTTATGATATTTTTAAATTAATATCCATAAACTATATTTAAATTATGGTAAGATTTAAATGATATAGGATTTACATATTGACATGTTACATCGCCTAAGACATTTGTTTGTTCCGAATGGTTTTCTATAGAGGAAACATGGTAGCTATAATGGAAAGACATCAGGAGGAAGAGAAACATCCAAATCAGTAACCTGATATGGTCATAATCGGAACTCAACAATTCGTTGTAGTGATGGCATAGTTGACTCAGTATATAAATGATGGTGGTATCCATGCATGAGATCATCCAGATCAACCAAAGAGGAACATGTCAGCAGTGGATCTTTTCATGAGGAAGCATCCCCTATCATTCAGAGGATCAACTTCCCCTATGCCACATGAATGGTGGATAAAATCCCTAGAGAATATTTTTGATATCATGGGGTTTTCAGAACATCATTAGGATAGTCTTTTTGTATACTATTTTGAAGGGGAAGTCAATCAGTGGTGGTCGATGGTGAAAAATATCAGGGATAGTGAGGAGATTGATTCCCTTTAATGTAGTGAATTCAAAGGTATGTTTCTTGAGAAATATTTTCCTAAGTTGGTTCATCTTAGGATTGAAAAAAAATTCCTATAATTGAGGAAGGAAGATGACTCAGTGGCTTTTTATGAAGAAAAATTCAATCCACTAGCAAGGTATGCTCCAAATTTTATACGAGATCTTAATAGTAAAATCAACCATTTTTTACATAGGATTAAATCCAAATTATCGAAGGTATTTATCTTTTCATGAGTTTAAATGTTATGAAAAACTCGTTTGATGTGTGGAGAATGTGTAAATGGAGTTTTTTGTTGATTAGATGTTCTTTGACAGACAATAAAATAAGAGGTCAAGGTGGAAGATGAAAGGGAAAAACTCTTCAAAAATGTCTGATGGTAAGAAACATAAGATTACAGTTTGTAAAAATTGGGGGGAAAATCATGTTGGGGAATGTGTTTTGAATTTTGGTAAGTGCTACCGATGTGGTAAAATGGTGCATAAGGGTCATAATTATAGAGAACAAGAACATGTTTACGAAAATAAAAATTATAATTTACTGTGAATAAAATGTTTTAAGTGCAATGAAATTGGTCATTATGAAAATGAGTGTCCCACGAAGAAATCAACTGAGGGAAAGAATCCAGACTACAAGTTGAAATAGGTGGTGAAATATTTTTCAACTAATTTAGTATATGTTCGGACTTCAAATGAAGTAGTATCAAGTACACTGTTTGTTTGTTCAGATTATGCCAATGTGTTGTTTGATTCAGGGTCTACACATTTTTTCATTTATGAGAATTATTCTAGAAAATTGTGAATTCCATATCAAGATAAGAATACTGAACATATTGTAAAAACATTTGGGGGGGGGGGAAATGTTGAGACAAAAAAAAATTATAAGAACCTTCTTGTCCTTGTGTGTGTAAAGAATCTACCTAAAAACCATTTAATTTTTCCACTAGTAGGGTTTGATGTTATTTTGGGTATGGATTGGATTTGTGTTTATCATGCTAAGATTGACTGCAGAGAAAAATAGGATTCATTTCAGAAAGATTTTCAGTTTCTGTACATGAATGAACCCTTACTTTTAATAACATATCAGGAAGCTAAGAAACTAGTAAAATATGGAAATGAATGTTATCATGCACATATTATTGAAAACAAAGTAACTATTCCGATTAATGAAGTTAGAGTGTTAAATGAGTACCTTGATGTTTTACCTGATTATTTGTCTGGTATTATACCTAATTGGGATGTTGAATTTATTGTTGACTTAGTTCATGATGCTTTGAAATTCTCAAAAACCCCTTATCGAATGGATCAAATTGATCTTTTAGAGTTAAAGAAGCAATTTTTTGAGTCATTAGATAATGGTTTCATTCGACCTAACACACCACCATGGGGTTCTCCTTTCTTGTTTATTAAAAGGAATGGTGGTTCAATGAGAAGTTGCATTGATTATAGAGAATTGAATAACATCACTTTTAAGAACAAATATCGTTTTCCTCATATTAATTATTCTTATGATCAGCTCCTTGGAGATTAGAATGTTTTGAGGATTGATTTGAGGTCGGGATACCATCAGCTGAAAGTAAAGGAAGTAATCATTCCGAAGACTGTGTTTTATACTATATATGACCATTGTGAATTTTTAGTTATGCATTTTAGGTTATCAAATTCACCTGTTATATTCATTGATCTTATGAATATAATTTTCCGTGAGATTTTTATAAGTATATGGTCGTGTTTATTTATACTATTTTGGTGTATTCTAAAATCAAAGAGAATCATGAAAGTCATTCATGGTCTGTCTTGAAAACCCTAAAATAAAAAAAATCGGAAATACAAAAACTGTGAGTTTTAGTTACAAAATATTTAATACCTTGGTCACATTATTTCAATAAATGGTATAACTATTGATCCTACTAAAACAAAAGTTGTTTAAGAATCTCCGAGACCTAGGAATATAACTGAGAACCATTTTTTTCTTAGTTTAGCAGGTTATTACTTGATGTTTGTTGAAAATTTATCACGGTTATCTAGTACAATGTCTATGTTAACTCGAAATGGTGCTAAGATTATCTGGACAAAAGAATGTGATGATTTTTTTCAGTAATTGAAAGGAAGATTGGTGAATTCTCCTATTTTGTCATCGTCTTCCAGAAATGGTGAGTTTTTTATTTATAATGATTTTTCGTTGAAAGGAATTGGTTGTGTCCTTATGAAGAATGATCTGGTAATTGCTTATGCTTCACGTTGGCTGAAAGATCCTGATTTAAATTATCCTACACATGATTTTGAATTAGTTAATATTGTTTTTCCTTTAAAAATTTAGAGGCATCATATGTTTTGAGAAAAATGTAAAATGTATACTGACCACAATAGTTTATAGTATATATTCACTCAAAAATAATTAAACATGAGACAGAGGAGATGGCTGGAATTAATCAAGGATTATTATTGCACGATTCATTACCATCCAAGAAAGGAAAATAAAGTTTCTGATTATTTTTGTTGAAAAAGAAATGCTACATTAACCTTTTTTTGTTTGGAATAAGAACTTTTGATTAAAGATTTTATGAACATTGACATAGAAGTTGTGGGTGAAGAAAATTACTCTTATTTGTTTTTGGTGTCAGTGAAATCAACTATATTATAATGAATTAAGAAAGCGCAGAAGGAAGATAGTGTGTTTCATAAAAAGGTATAGTTTGTTTAGTAGGGTAATTTTATTGATTTGAACATTTCTATTTTATTGTTTTGAGGTTTGGGAATATATTATGTGTTTCTTTTGATTCAAAGTTGAATAAAGAGTTAATATGTGAAGCTCACATTCTCTATTTTCAGTTTATCCTTGCAGTACTAATATGTACAATGATATTTAGGAGTATTAATGGTGGGATGGAATGAAAAAAGATATTTTTGACATTACTATGAAGTGTTAGAGTTTTCAACTGGTTAAAGCAGAGTGGTAGTTACCGAAATGGATGCTTCAGTCTTTACCAGTTCCAGAGTATAAAGAAGAAAATATATCCATGGAATTATTTTTGGGATTACAAAAGACATATCGAGATAATAATGCAATCTCTGTTATTTTTGATCGATTAACTAAATATTTTCTTTTCCTTTCGATTTGATATACTTGTCTCTATATCAAAATTCTCGGTTGTGTGTTAAATAGATAGTCAGGATTCATCGAGATACCCACCACATTGTATCTGATAATGATCCCAGGTTTACTTCTAGCTTTTAAGGAGACATCCATAATTCTTTGGGTACTGAATTAAATTTTAGTACAACTTTTCATCCTCAATCATATAGGTAGTCAGAATGAAAAATTCAGGCCCTGGAAAATATGTTACGTTCTTTCTCAATAGATTTTTAGGGAAGTTTGGAACAACATATTTCATTGGTTGATTTTTCTTATAATAACAATTTTAATTATAGTATAAAGATGCATCAATTTGAATAATTTTATAGGAAGCAGTGTCGAACTCCTTTGTTTTGGGATGAATTAGCAGAATGGAAGTTGATGTAACTAGAATTTGTAGAAGATATTGAATAAAAATATAATTTGATTCAATAGAAAATGAGAATAGGTCAGAGCAGGTAGAAATGTTATGTAGAGAATCAGAGGAAGGATCTTTCTTTTGAGGTAGGTGATCATTTCATTCTCAAAGTTTCTCCATGGAAAAGTGTAATGAGTTTTGGTATGAAGGGAAAGTTGAGTCTGAGATTCATTGGACCAATTGAAATCCTGGTGAATCATGGATCATTTTTGTACATAGTGAGTTTACCTCCTAGTCTATTCTAGATAAACAATTTTTTTCATGTTTTAATGTCGAGAAAGTATATTCTGCACCCATATCATGTTTTGAGCCCAGATGTAGTTCAGTTGGAAGGAAATATCTCTTTTGAGGAACAAACAGTCTAAATTCATGACAGAAGAGAGCATGTTTTTCACAATAAGGTAATTCATTAGGTAATCGGTTTTTTTAAAAACCATATGGTTGAAGAGGAAACGTGGGAATCTGAAAATTCAATGAGAGATAAATAACACCATTTATTTGATAAGTGAATAAAATTGCGAGGATGAAATTTCCAAAAGGGGGATGGATGTAACATCCCAAGTAAAAAATGAATAAGATATTTTCATATTTATTTTTATATTTTTAAATTAAATATTAATTTTCTTTTAAAGGGGATGCCATGTTTTATGGAGTACATAACACGCAGCAATAGGTTACACCAATGTCTAATGTTTCACACACTACTGAATCAAACTGAAAAATAATAATATAATAATATTTTAAATGGTAGTTAACGCCTAGATGCTGTATTGTAAGAAATGAACAAAACTAACTACAATAGGATTATACATGTTTGTTAAATGATTTTACATTTATTCCATAAATGTTAGCAGCTTAAAACGTGAATGAATATAATTTTAAGCATAAATACTCTAATATTAGTTAAAATGAAAATTTAACGCCTTTTGATAGAGAACCCTCATTAAATCTAGGTTTGTTCACTTTTATATGTTCTATTTTAAAAAATAAAATTCCTATTTATAATTAGGAAATCAAAATTTATTTTGGGTAAGTTATTGGAATTTTTCTGAAAAAATCATTTTTTATGAATAGCGAAAAATACAATATTTTAATTCAAAACATCTTTTAATCTAACTTATTCATATGGATAGATTATATTATAATTAACTTTAATGTTTAATTTGATTATATTTTTACCATTTAATACAATTTTGGACATTGGAAGTAATTTCACTTTGAAATTGGAAATAAACAAGTGTCAATCTTTTGATAGTTATTAATTTTTAAAAACACGCTTTTTGTTTTGAAAATGAGAAATATATTTAAATTAATTAATGAAACTTCTATATTTTGAATTTGGTAAAATAGACATCATTTTTGGACGTTGAATATCAAATATATCTTAGGCTATGTTTTTGGTATTTTTCTGAAAACCTCCATTTTTGATGAATATTGAAAACAGTGAGTAGTAGTTAAAAAACTAAATTTTTCATTTAAATGAAATTTTACCGATTCTGTGTATTGAATTTATAAAATCCAATATACATGGTTTTTATGAGTAAGTAAAATGTGGTTCAATAATATGAAAATATTTTTTGGTGAAAAGTCACTTTTGAAATTAATTTACCGCGGTTAAAAGTAAATAGGGTAATTCAAGGTAAAAAAATTTTATAATAAAATAAAATTACTTTAAAACATTTTCTAACCTTATTGGATGAGTCATGGAAGACCAATACTATCCCTGGTTGAGATTTTTGTCCTTTTAATGCCATTTGGGTAAGATAATGACATTAATATATTTTTATTTAAAGTAAATATAAAAATAACATTAACATGTATTATTTTGTTAAAACAATTTTAATGTGGGGTTTATATAATTGATATATTTTACTAAAAATATTCATTACAAAGGTAAAATTATTTTTAACATCATCGGATTTTATTCATACTTTTTACACATAAAATAAAAAATATATTTATGACATAATAATGATGCATTGTTTACCTCATTAATGAATGATGTAAATAAATGATATTATAAAAATGAATACAATATCCAAAACCTATTTAATTAATATTTAATGATTTTATTTTGAACAATATTCATCTTATCTTATAATTTAATAAGTTTTGGACCTTTATAAACCGAAAATAATTATATAATAAAATAATATTTTTAAATATTCTTAATGAGACCCTCCTCCCCCTTAAAAAAAGCCCTCACCTCTAACCCATTACTCACACCTCTCAAGCCCCTTGGATCATCGAAACTCTGCCCAAATAATCTCTCAAGATCCCTCTATTCAGCCTATAAGCCTTACCTTTGACATAAGGCACTTCATGAATTCATTTTGGTTTAAACAAAATTGAGTTACCTGATATAAAGGTAATGTCTCCTCTTAACTTCATTCTTTTATTTTACTTCAACAACCCCCTAAACACTTTTTATTCCATTATTATATAAATAAACAGAATCCAAAATATAATAGGATTTTTATATTATGTGGATTTGAACTAAACTTACACACACCTCCGTCTAATGGGTAAACAACATACGGTTTTTGTGGACGACAAACTACTGCCTCACAAAACGATGAATGTTCAATATTCTCCTAACAACTTTTATGGTGTCCACTAAGATGGGACTCTATTTACATGTGATATATATTAAATTTATATTGTCTCTATACTTCTTTATTTTTCATTCATATCATACCTTTATGGTTTCATAATGGGTAAATATGATAATTTCATTTAAGGAAGTAAGGACTACTGCCCCCTTAAAGTGATATGACTCATTTATTCCATAAACAAAACATATAACGGATGGAATTAATGAAATTATATATCATATTATAATGGATTTATAATATACCTATGTATCATTTTTTTATCATTCCATTAAATATGAAATATAAATGAAAGTAGCATTCATGCGTACGTACAGCTTACCGTCTCCATGAACGGTGCATTTCATTTCTTACCTCCAAATGTTATGTACTATTATAAATACATATATATACTGGATATATATGATATATATTATTTCTAAATAATTAATATAAATCTAAATATAATGTAATTTTTTCCACATGAACAAAATGTAATTAATAGAAGTTAAATTTCGACTCAAGTACCAAATATCGACAAAACAACCATTATTAACATAAATGAGTGGATAATGTTTATAAGATGGTAATATGTGATATTAAAGTAATAATAAACTTGAAGAAGGTTGTTATGCAGTTTAAATTAACTTTTTATTATTATTCATGAGATTAAAGAATGAACTGGTCATGTCAAACCTGACGTAAGGGACTTCATCTCAATCTCTTCTTATTGAGGCATATTTTGATATATACATGACATTCTTTTATATGGTGTATATAGCCCTTTTAATATTCATTTCATTCAAAGGGAATCATTTTTCCATATAGAGTTTTACTAAACGACAAAATATAATGTTTCTTTTTAACGTAAGCAGTGATAATGACCTTTCTACCACCGTGAGTATTATTTTATCATTGGCTTTATTAACAAGATTTAATGTTTTTTGAAAGGAATATACTATGATTGGTATTCAAAATTTGATCCCAAGATAGCTCTCCAATTCATTGGGTAACATGATTTTGGTAAACATTAATGTTTCTCCTAATAGATTTAGGGAATATACGATGATTGGTATTCAAAATGTGACTCCCTATGTAGTTGTGATAGCTACAATGTATGTATGATATGGATTCCAAATGTTACCTTTATCATTTATGATTTCTATATGTTATTCAAAAATCGTATGATTTCATGAGGTTTGTTAAAGATCTTATTCAGTTTCTGTATCGATGGACTAATGTTTTCATTAATTATTTTATAATTCTTAATGAGATTTTTATGGTCATCCCTTGTGTTTGTAAGGTTTTTCATAGGACTTAAAGATGAATAGGGTCACATAAGGGATCAAGGAAAATTCATGATGTCTAAAACATGTAACTCAACATGAATCATTTCTCATGATTTTTTATTTTATTAAAAAAATTGATACTGAGTAGAAGTGTGTACTTTGTAATATTTGAGAAGTAATGAATATTTTATGGTCTAATTCGCTAAAACTGTAAACCTGAAAAGATCCCAAATGTGAATAATTAACATAATTCAAGATTATGTAATGTTTAAGGCTGGTTCCTTATATACCTCATAGTTGTTTTTGGAATAAATACAATTCGACCATCGTCATGCATTATCCATTAGAGTATGGATGTGCATGATTGAAGACGAGGGTCCAATGTATGGGTTAGACACATGACGATGACTAGGGAAAACCATGTAGTGGACCGTTGCAACTTTTCGTTGTCCTCTAGAAGGGTAATGCATGTGACTGAAGAGAAGGTTCCAATAAATGAGGGATGTTCAAGAAAATGCCTTGGGATGCACATGTATGACAACAAGGGATACAATGATGCCTTGGTGTATCATGTATCAGACCTTCGCAACTTGTGTTATCCATTGGATGAGTGATGTGCATGACTGAAGATGATGGATCAAAGTATGAGAAGGGAATTCAATGATTCATTGGGATGCACTAAATGATGAGGGGATTGATTATCTCTGTGTCCCTATTATGTCTTCTCGATGTTGTGCTTCAATGAATAAGGGATTTTATTAGCTCTCAGTCCTTAGTTGGTCAAATATAATATTAAGGGATAATGATTAACTATCATTTCCTATAGAAATATAAAGAAAAATATCTACATGTAAATCATTAATACTTCTATTAGATGATGTTAAGAAACATGATTCATTATCTTAATGGATAATAGTTGATTATTCTAAATTTTTTTTATCCATTTCTATAAGGCCCAGACCATAAACATTAATTAATCTTCAATTAAATTGAATAATTCACATTAATGATTTTTTCAGGTTTAGAGTTTCAGAAGAATTAGGACATAACTATAACATCTCAAAATATTACAAAGTGTACACTTCTACTAAGTTTCCATAAATAAAAAAACTCTTAAAAGAAAAATGTCTAGTTCCATGTTTTAGATAGCATGTCCTTCCTTGATCCCATCCTGGACCCTTTTCATCTTTAAGTCCTATGTAAAACATTTAAAAAAACTTGGGATGAGCATAGAAATCTCAGTAAGGGATATAAAAATATGTAGAGGAAACATGAGTACATGTATACATAAGAATCATTGAAATAATACATTACTCATAAAACATAACCACTTTAACATACCTCATAAAATCATGAATAAGACATAGAAATCATAAAGCATAAAGGTAACTTGAGGCATTCATTACATTCTTACGTTGGGAGTAACCCTCTTGGTTACGTTTGGAATACCCATCACAGTATATCCCCTAAATATCATCAGAGAAACCTTAACGTTTAACTCCTTCTCGTTAACCAATGAATTGGAGAGCTATATCGGTCTCACCCACCTTTAGTTTATCAGAGAACCACCCATCTTCACAATAATTCCCAAGTACCATAACCTAATCGTATCACATAAAACATGCATAAAGGAAACATAACATTTCCACTTTTCAATCACAAGATATCAATACAACACATTGATATAAAAACATTATGTAAACCATTTTCAATACCAAAATAAAATAAAAGTAAAACATGGTATTTTTTCCATTTAAAAAAAGGTATGGCTTGTAGAGGAAGCTGAAACTCAAATAATGGTCATGGCGGCGGAGAAGTCATTGTCGCCGCATACGTACGACAAAAAAACATTCCCTTTTGTCGTTTAGTAAAACGATTCATATAAAAAAGATCCCTTTTGGATAAATATATAAGTCAAAGGTGTTTATACACCTTATAAAAGAAGGTTGTGTATAAAATAAAATATTCCT
Organism: Viscum album; assembly: GCA_963277665.1. NCBI lineage: Eukaryota > Viridiplantae > Streptophyta > Magnoliopsida > Santalales > Viscaceae > Viscum > Viscum album. Next base: position 1,673,252,986 of record OY728120.1, read on the forward strand.
CAATGAAAGGAGATTGAGACGAAGTCCCATACAAAGATGGTATCCTTGGATTAAGGATAAATCAATTACCTAATTATGTGTGACAAACGAATACACCAAATATAAGTGGATATTAAGTGTAAAACAATCAGAGTTTATTCACACATATTCATAGAACTACATATTCATGGAGTACAAGTTTATCCCAAAGAATCAAAATTGGGTTAAGAAGTTCCCTTGCAAAAATTCGACAGCCTAACGGCGTCACTTCAGAATTCAGAAAATGATTTGATGAGAGATAAAAAGGGTATCTCATTACATGGAAATAAAATTTACATCAATAAGGATATATAATAACATATCAAAACAAAATAGTATGTGAATTAAAATACCTAACGATAGAAGTCTTTTAAAAATAGGAGGGTGAAAGGTTCCCTTACCGACTTGGGTAACTTTTGAAACGTACACCCCATTAAATAAGGGTCGTATAATGAATATGTAAATACCCATAAATGAAATTATATTACCCAAATAGTATAATAATGGGAAGTACATACACCACTCAAAGGTACTGGTGGAAAATGTAGCATAAATCTCACGGGAATAAAAGTGAGATGAAAAATCCCTTACGAAAACTCGGCAGCCTAACGACGCCACTTAAAATATCCAAAAATGGATTGATGAGATCAAATAGGGTCTCTCATCATATTAAAATAAAATGTACAGAAATAGGAATATAAAATAACATCCCCCAACATAACAAAGAGGAGCTTAAAATAAGTGGCACAAAGGATAGTACTTAAAAAGAAAGAGGGAGGTTGGATCTCTTACGAAAATTCAGCAGCCTAACGACGCCACTCAAAACTTCCAAAATGGATTGATGAGAGAAAATAGGGTCTCTCGTCATATGAAAAAAAAATGTATAGTAAGATTAATATAAAATAACATCCCAATCATAAGAAAGATGAGCTTAAAAGGAATGACATAAAAGAGTGTACTTAAAAAAAGAGAGTAGTAGGATCCCTTACTTCGTGTCTAACATGACTCGATCGTTCTTTAATATTCTGAATAATAAAATTTGTTAAATTTATATTTTCTTAAGGACATACTTTAAATATTATTATTCAGTTAATGTCACATATTATAATGTTATAATAATTGGTTAATAAAGTGAGTTCATATTAGACGTTTTTGTAGATGTTCGGTACATGAGTAAAAATTGAACTTGTTGGAAAAGAGTATTCCATGTAGTTATAGGTACATTATATCCAGAATACTATTTATGTTTTAAATATCATAAATATCCTGTATATATTCATTTTATACTATTCCATAACATTTAGAGAAAACAAATTAAAAGCACCGTTCATGGAGACGGTAGGTCGTATGTACGCATTAACGCTACATTCATTTTTTTGTCATATTAATGGAATTAAAAAAATGAGATATATATATATATTATAATTCCAGAATGATATCCATAATTTATATGTAATATATTACATATATATCCATTATAAATATGTACTTATAATAGTACTTTACATTTGTAGATAAGAAATGAAACGTACCGTTCATGGAGACGGTAAGCCGTACGTACGCATGAACGCTACTTTCATATCTTTTTTTTGTATTAAATTGAATGAATTAATAATGATATAAAGGTATATTATAATTATAGTAGGATATCATATGTAATAACATTAATTACATCCTTTATACATCCCACATATGTCATTAATGAATCAAATCACTTTGAAGGGGCGGTAGTCCGCACTTCCTAAAATGAAGATATCGCGTTTACCCATAATAGAAACCATAAAGGTATGACATAAATGAAAAATACAGAAGCATAAGGAAAACGTATACATATTATATATCATATATAAATATATTGACATCTTAATGGCCACCTTTTAAGGTGTTAAAATAATATTGAACAATCATCATTTCGTGAGGTAGTAATTTGTCATCCACAGAAACAGTATGGTCTTTAACCATTATATGGAGGTGTGTGAAAGTGTAGCTAGAATTCTTCTTATAAAAACATCCTAGTATATTTAATATACAGTTTTTTTATAAAAAAAGTAATAAAAAGAGTTTAGGGGTTGGAGAAGAAAAATAAAACAAAAAAACACAAGTGAAGACATTACCTTTAAATCAGGTAACTCCTCTTGGTTTGAAACAAAATGTTCTCATGAAGAGAATTCTGCCAAAGGTGAGGCTTCAATGATGAATAGAGGGATGTGGATAGATGAAATTGGTAGGGGTTGGCCAAGCCAAAGGCTTGAGAGGTGTTTGTAAGGTGGTAGAGGTGGGGGCCTTTTATAAGAGAAGAGGAGGGGAACTCTTGGAATTTTATAAAATATTACTTTATTATATAATGATTTTCGGATTTCAAAGGTCCCAAAAGGATATATTTCTAGGATAAGGTAATAAGGTTTCGAAATCCACCCTTCCAATAGGTTTGTGTCATGTGTAGGTCTTATATTTTACATTATCTTTTCATTTTATTTAAATCGTTAAATAACAACGTAATCGCTGCATCATCATGGTGTCATAAATAATTTAATTTATTTAGTGTATAAAAATTATAAAAAAAATATCATTATGTAGGAAATATTTTTAGATTTCTAAAGAATATTTATAGTAAAAAATATGACTTGTATAACCCCATGTAAAAATTGTTTTAGTAAAACAACACATGTTTGTGACATTTTAATTTTAACTTTAAATAAAAAGGTATTAATTTCATTTTCCTACCAAAGTGGCTCCATCGGGTCCCCAAGTTGACCCATGGATTGCCTTGGTATGCAATGACACATCCAATAAGGTTAGGACATGTGTCATGGTCATTTCATATTATTAAAACATTATTTTTACCTTAAACTACATTAATTACCAAGAATCGCGATTAAAACTTAAAAGTTACTATTCACCAAAAAATTATTTTAATCTCATTGAACCAAATTTTACCTCTTAATGACAACCTTGTATGTCAGATTTTTGAAAATCAAATCACATAAGTGGTAATGTTTCATTTAAACGAAAAATCAGTTTTTTTAACAACCATTTAGTTGTTTCACTATTCTTAAAAAATTGACGTTTTTCAGAAAAATACCAAAAATTCACTCTAAGCTACATTTGATATTCCAATTTCATAAATGATGTCCATTTTAAAAAATTAAAAACATATAAGTAGCATTATTTAATTTAATAATTAATTCCCGCTGTCAAAACAAATAGCGTGTTTTTAAAAAACAATATCTATTAAAAGATTGACACTAGTTTAAGTCCAACTTCAAAGTGAAATTAACTTCAATGACAACTATTGGATTAAATGGTAAAAATAAATTCTAATTTTTCTTTAAAACCAATTCGAAATATAATCTAATAATATTATTAAATTATATTAAAAATTGGTTTTGAATTAAATTACAACATTTTTCACCATTCATTAAAAAATGAACTTTATCGGAAAAATACCAAAAATTTACACAAAGTAAATTTTGATGTCCTGATTCTAAAGAAGAATTTTACTTTCCCAAATATAACACATAAAATTTTAAAAAGGTTGATTTAAATGGGGATCTCCATCAAAAGGCAGTTAATCGACTTTTTAAGGAATATTAGAATTTTTACGCTTAAAATTGGATTCATTCGCATTTTTAATCCTCGATCATTTATTGTAAATTGTAAAAATATTTGAAAAACATATATAATCATTTTTTAGTTAGTTCTGTTCATTCCCATCATTAAAAAGTCTAGGTGTTAACTACCATTTAAAATAAAATATTTTATTATTAGAGTGCAACATAAGATTTCAAAGGAACTCTTTGTTGCGTATTGGGTACGCCATCGAGAATAGTGTTCCCTTTAAAGTAATATTAATATTTTATTCCAAATATGGATAAATATAAAAATTTAATATTCTTTATTTACCTGGGGTGTTACATCTTTCTGCCCTTTTGGGAATTGCGTCCTCGCAATTTTAAAATTGGTCTCGGAAACTTCATTTAAAGTCCCACATCGGAACAAAAGTTGGTAAAACAATAACTCTAAAATATAGAAAGAGAAGTACAAAGGTCACTCGAGTTAACCCATACTAGGATTCCATGTAGGAAAACATGGACATGGACGAAAAAGAAAAGGGTCATGTTCTGAGGGAGAGTGATAGAAAACATGTTTAGGAGAAAGTTAACCACAAGAAAATCACAAACTTGTGGTGGGTTAAACTGTATTCGATTCCCCAGTAGGAAAAGTTAATATACAACATTTTTGTTTTAAGTTAAATTTCATTGAGGAATTTATTTTTGATCTTAAGGAAACATAAATACTTGTCATTTTGACTTTCAACTTTTACTAGATTTCTTACACAAACTCATAATTCCCCCAAATGATGAGTATTTAGGAAGACTTGTTTACATTAAGAGAGATATAATCAACTTCATGAGAATCACCCAATACACAAAAGAGAACTATATACTTCCCATGTATTTATACTTTAACCAAAAACAACACCAAAAAGGGTAGTACAAGATCAGATAATCCAGAAAAGGATAACCCTTTTAAAAAAGAAAATCTATTCTTAATCTCCAAAATTTGTTCAAAAAAAACCCAAAGTTCAAATAAGACCATTCGATAAACAATTTGAATATAAAATTATTCAATGTAAACCAAACTAATATTAAAACCCAAATATTTGAAGGATTTAATCGCATAGTCTTCCAAGGTACAAAAAAATTAACACTTATCTCTAAATAACATCAGTTGCTCTTAAATTCTCATATTGAAAAGTAATTAACCTAATCACATATCCTCCATGATAGGTTAATAATTTCCATAGATAACCCAATATCTACTTACTCTTAATTCATAAAATCATATAACTAAAAAGAATAAGTCATACTAACCAGGGACTTCAGGTAGTCCAGTGGTAGGAGATAAATACCAGTCACACATTGGTTGTGGGTTCGATTCCTACAGCTTTGTCTGATGCGACAGGTTGTCACATGGTCTACGTGTTGTCCTTTTTATAAAACTCCAAAAATAACCCTAACATGTTTTAACCTCAAGTTTATCTCAAGTAATTCATATTCCATCATAAAAAATAGTAACCCATAATTACATCAAAATTAAGGATCATATAAACCCTAATTGTTACCTTTATAATTTTTACCTGAACTTCCACATCGATTGGTCATCTCGTACATAATGCATTACATAACTTACCAAGGTTCAAGTGGTTGATCATGAATCCTTGATAGTTGGTTTAGAACCACCACAAGGTTCCTCATTGAATCCCCCATTTCATCCAGTCTCTTAATCAGAGAACCACCACAGTTTCCTTTAAACCCATTGTCACTTTGGTGCCTGCTAGATCCATCTATTTACTAAAACAAAAAATGTCAGTGTGAGTATATCAACAAAATTATCATGTACTAATGAGAAATATAAACACTAAGATATACTTACTCATTCACTTTATCTAAAAACAATGACTCTTTCTGAAATCATAGCCATTATGGTAATGTCACTTATGCTTAGAGAATACCCTAACCTCTAATGTTATCTAAAATAACCTTTTATACCAACTATAAGGCCCTGGCCTTAATCATTACATAATCATGAATTAAATTGAATAATTCACATTGAGGATCTTTTCAGGTTTAGAGTTTTAGATAATTAGGACATAACTAATACATTTAAAAAAATTACAAAGTAGAAACTTCTACTAAGTTTCCATAAATAAAAAAACTCTTAAAAAAACATATCTAGTTCCATGGTTTAGATAACATGTCTTTACTTGATCCCATCCTTGACCCTATTCATCTTTAAGTCCTGTGTAAAACATTTCAAAAACTTGGGATGAGCATAAAAAGCTCAGTAAGGGATATAAAAATATGGAAAGGAAACATGAGTACATGTATACATAAGAATCAATGAAATCATACTTTACTCATAAAACATAAGCACTTTAACATACCTCATTAAATAATGAATAAAAAATATAAATCATAAGGCATAAAGTTAACTTGAGGCATTCATAACATTCTTACGTAGGGATTAACCCTCTTGGTTACATTTGTAATACCCATCACAGTATATCCCCTAAATCTCTTCGGAGAAACCTCAACGATTAACTCCTTCGCGTTACCCAATTCACTGGAGAGCTATATCGGGCTCAGCCACCCTTAGTTTATCACGGAACCACCCATCTTCATAATAATTCCGACGAACCGTAACATAATCGTATCACATAAAACATGCATAAAGGAAACATAACATTTCCACTTTTCAATAACAAGATATCAATAAAACACATTGATATAAAAACATTATGAAAACAATTTTCAATACCAAAATAAAATAAAATTAAAACATGGTATTTATTTTCCATTAAAAAAGGTATGGCTTGTAGAGGAATCCGAAACTCAAAAAATGGTCACGGCGGAGGAAAATTCATTGTCGCTGCATACGTACGACAAAAAAATAATCCATTTTTTCATTTAGTAAAACAATTCATATAAAATTGATTCCATTTGGATAATATGTAAAAGTCAATGGGGTTTATACACCGTATAAAATAAGGTTTTGTATAAAACAAAATATGCCTCAATGAAAGGAGATTGAGATGAAGTCCCATACAAAGACAGTATCCTTGGATTAAGGATAAATCAATTACATAATTATGTGTGACAAACGAATACACCAAATATAAGTGGATATTATGTGTAAAAAAAATAAAAGTTTATTCCCATATATTCATATAACGACATATTCAAGGAGTACAAGTTTATCTCAAAGAATCAAAATTGGGTTAAGTTGTTCCCTTGCAAAAATTCGACAACCTAACGACGTCCCTTCAAAATTTAGAACATGAGTTGATGAGAGATAAAAAGGGTATCTAATCACTTGGAAATAAAATTTACATCAATAAGGATATAAAATAACATATCCCAACATAATAGTATGTGAATTAAAAGACATAACAAAATAAGTCTTTTAAAAATAGGAGGGTGAAAGGTTCCCTTATGGACTTTAGTAACTTTTGAAACGTACACCCCATTGAAGAAGGGTCGTACAATGAATATTTAAATACCCATAAATGAAATTATATTACCCAAAGATTATAATAATGGGAAGTACATACACCACTCAAAGGAACTAGTGGAAAATGTAGCATAAATATCACGGGAGTAAATGTGAGATGAAAAATCCCTTACGAAAACTCTACAGCCTAACGACGACACTTAAAACATCCAAAAATGGATTGATCAGATCAAATAGGGTCTCTCATCATATTAAAATAAATTTTACAGAATGTGGAATATAAAAGAACATCCCCCAACATAACAAAGAGGAGCTTAAAAGATGTGACATAAAGGAGAGTACTTAAAAAGAATGAGGGATTTTGGATCTCTTACGAAAATTCGGCAGCCTAACGACGCCCATCAAAACTACCAAAATGGACTGATGAGAGAAAATAGGGTTTATAATAATATAATCATAAAAAGGACAGTAAGAGTAATATAAAAGAACAGCCCAATCATAATAATGATGATCTTAAAAGGAATGACATAAAAGAGTGTACTTAAAAAGAAAGAGAGGAGTTGGATCTCTTACCTCATGTACGACCTGACACGATCGTTCTTTAATCTCCTGAATAATAAAATTTGGTCAAATTATAATTGCTTAAGGAAATCTTTTATAGATTATTATTCAGTTAATATCACATATTATAATGTTATAATAATTTGTTAATAATGTGAGTTCATATCAGACGTTTTTGTCGATGTTCGGTACATGAGTAAAAATTGAACTTGTTGGAAAAGAATTTGTCATGTAGTTATAGGTAAATCATATTTAAATAGTATTGATATTTTAAATATCATATATATCCAGTATATATTCATTTTGTACTATTCCATAACATTTTGAGATTAAAAATTAAAAGCACCGTTCATGGAGATGGTATGTCGTACGTACACATGAACGCTACTTTTTTTTTCTTCATATTAATGGAATTAAAAAAAATGAGAGATATATATATATTATAATTCCAGAATGGTATCCATCATTAAGATGTAATATATTAAATATATATCCATTATATATATGTACTTATAATAGTACATAACATTTTGATATTAGAAATGAAATGTACCGTTCATGGAGACAGTAAGCCATACGTACGCATGAACGCTACTTTCATTTCTTTTTTTTTGTATTAAATGGAATGAAATAATAATGATATAAAGGTATATTATAATTCCAGTAGTATATAATTTTTAATAACATTAATTCCATCCTTTATACGTCCCACATATGGCATGAACGAATCAAATCACTTTGAGGGGGCGGTAGTCCGCACTTCCTAAAATGAAGATATCACGTTTACCCATAATAGAAACCATAAAGGTATGCCATAAATGAAAAATACAGAAGCTAAATGAAAACATTAACATATTATATATCATATATAAATATAGTGACATCTTAATGGCCACCATTGAAGGTGTTAAAAGAATATTTCATAATCATCGTTTCGTGAGGCAGTAATTCGCTATCCACAGAAACAGTATGTTCGTTAACCATTAAAAGGAGGTGTGTAAAAGATTAGCTCGAATAATTCTTATAACAACAACATGGTATATTTAATATACTTTATTTTTTACAAAAAAAATAATAAAATGATTTTAGGGGGTTGGAGAAGCAAAATATAACAAAAAAACACATGTGAAGAAATTACCTTTAAATCGGATAACTCCTCTTGGTTTGAACCAAAAGGGTTTCTTGAAGAGAATTATACCAAAGTTGAGGCTTAAATTATGAAGATAGGGATGTGGAGATATTAAATGGGTAGGTTTTGTCTAATACAAAGGCTTGAGAGGTGTGTTTAAGGTGGTAGAGGTGGGGGCCTTCTATAAGAGGAGAGGAGGGTCACTCTTGGAAAGTTATAAAATATTACTTTTTTTTATAATGCTTTTTTGGATTTTAAAGTTCCCAAAAGGATATATTTCTAGGATAAGTTGATAAGGTTTCTAAATCCACCTATCCAATAGGTTTGTGACAAGTTTAGGTCTAATATTATATATTATATTTTCATTTTATTTAAATCGTTAAATAATGACGTAATTGCTGCATCATCATGGTGTCATAAATAATTTAATTTATTTATTTTCTAAAAATTAAAAAAATATCATGATGTATGAAATCTTTTTATATTTCTAATGAATATTTATAGTCAAAAATGTGACTTGTATAAGCCCATGTAAAAATTGTTTTAGTAAAACAACACATGTTTGTGACATTTTAATTTTAACTTTAAATAAAAAGGTATTAATGTCATTTTCCTACCACTGTGGCTCCATGGGGTCCCCAAGATGACCCATGGATTTTTTTGGTCGGCCATGACTCATCCAATAAGGGTTGAACATGTGTCAGGGCCGTTTAATATTATTAAAACATTATTTTTACCTTATACTACACTAATTATCTGTAATCGCAATTAAAACTTAAAAGTTACTATTCACAAAAAAAATTATTTTAATCTCATTGAAACACATTTTACATTCTAATGACAACCATGTATGTCAGATTTTTGAAAATCAAATCACAGAAGTGGTAAAGTTTCATTTAAACAAAAAATCAGTTTTTTTAACTACCACTTAGTGGTTTAACTATTCATCAAAAATTGAGGTTTTCTAGAAAAATACCAATAATTCACCCTAAGCTATATTTGATATTTCGAATTCATAAATGATGTCTATTTTACAAAATTCAAAACATATAAGTTGCATTAATTAATTTAATAATTAATTCCCGCTGTCAAAACTAATTGAGTGTTTTTAAGAAACAATATCTATTAAAAGATTGATAGTAGTTTAAGTCAAATTTCAAAGTGAAATTAATTCCAATGACCAATATTGGATTAAATGGTAAAAATATATTCTATTTTAACATTAAAAACAATTTAAAAGATAATCTAATAATATATTTAAATTATATTAAAAAGTGGTTTTTAATTAAAATACAACATTTATCACTATTCATTAAAAATGCACTTTATCAGAAAAATACCAGAACTTTACACAAAGTAAATTTTGATTTCCTGATTCTAAAGAAGAATTTTATTTTGTCAAATATAACAATTAAAATTTTCAAAAGGTGTATTTAAAAGAGGTTCTTTATCAAAAGGCGGTTAATCGACTTTTTAAGGAATATTAAAATGTTTACGCTTAAAATTGTATTCAGTCGCATTTTTAATCCTCTATTATTTATTGTAAAAATTATAAATATTTTACAAACATATATAGTCATTTTGTAGTTAGTTTTGTTCATTCCCATCATTACAACGGCTAGCAGTTAACTACCATTTAAAATAAAATTATTTTATTATTAGTGTGCAACGTTTGATTTCAAAAGAACTCGTTGTTGCGTTTTGGGTATGCCATTGAGCATAGAATTCCCTTTAAAGTATTATTAATATTTTATTCAAAAATATGTATAAATATAAAAATTTCATATTCTTTATTTACCTAGGGTGTTACAATTTCAGTATAGAGAAGACAAAGGTACGATCGAGGGTTGTAGAAGCTTTGTTAGCACACAACCACTAGGTTTTAGTTAATTTATTTTCTTCGCATTATTTATTATGGAATACAACATTATTTTGAGCACATCTGGTTTAAGAAGCATTTGTTTTATCCTGCTATGTCATGTACTCACATCCTACTAGGTAATTTCAGTGCTATTGTAGATTTAGTGGCTAGAGATGTGGTATTGGCAAAGGGCACTATGGTCGAAAACTGGGAAATGTAGAATGGTGTGGAAGTAGATTAGGACAATCAATTAGGAAAACCATATAAGACTTTTTTAATCACTTCTAATTTTATTTAATGATTATATGCTTTTTCATGCCACTTTGGGAGCTGTTACATTGCTTGTATGGCATCTTTACTTTCCTCATTTTTACTCTGATTTATAATATTGTTTTCTAATTATCTGATCCTATGACATGGTAAATGGGGTATAGTCCCCCAAAAGCTCTACATGAGACTCTCGTTGGTAGTAGAAAACCTATTTCATATGGGGAGGCAGGCATGAGGAAATGTAGAATTCCAGCTCGAACCCAGTGATTCGGGTCAATATGTTACAAGAACATTGTTATATTGTTTTTTCTATTCTTAAGTATCGAAGAATAACTGAGGATATGTTCCTTGTATATAGAGGAGATGAAAATTTTGTTATCAGATGTTATAATGATTCTATTTTTTTGACATATCATAATAATTTAAAGTACTATCATGATATATTTTTTTCTTAATGGATGATCTGTGAGATGGAAGATTTGAAATCAGCCAATTCTTGCTAATTCTATAGAAGGGTCATAGTATATAGAATCTTCTGATTGTACCAAGGAATTTGATTGGATTCAGGTCGTTATTTAGAAGATTGGTGTTGTACCTACTAGTAAATAACATATACCATTATATTGTGATAATACCACAGTAGTGGATCATGAAATAGCGAAAAGGTCACACAAACAGAAAATGAATATTCTCTAGAAGTACCACCTCTTGAGGGATTTCTATCATTGGGTGAAGATTCAGTGATAAGACTACTAAATAAAGATAATATTGTTGACTTACTTGAAAAATTCAAATCTCATTAAGATGAATGAGTATCATGGGAGAGCTAGTATACTGAATGTTGTTAGTGGTTAGCTCTTGTAAAAGTGGGAGACAATTGGAGTTGGTTCCTTTGAACAATTTTCAGTACACTTTATGATAACCTATTTTCAGAGTTTTTATATTAATAAAATTCTTATCAAAAAATTATTTTTCTTCTGTGTGACATTGAATATGATAATATCCCATGATTAGATGTCACCCAAAAAGGTCAGAGTAGTTACCCATAATGATGAGATCAGAGAAGTGCAACACCAGAATTCTTCATAAATATTCTATAGTTAGATAATATCTTTTAAGGGACACATATGATATAAGATATTATGGTTGGAGACTGATATGACACTGAGGGACCTTCTTATGGTGTACATCCTTGGTGATATTCGGTATGGTATGATGAGAATGAGACCCACCAGTAGGAAATCATCCTTTTCATGTGTTGTTGGATGTTCCTACTTGAGAATTCATGTAATTATCCACAGACATTAATATTATTATTAATGAGTATTATGAGTCAAATTTGATTAAAATAATAATGAAATGTGTTAGCAGTTAGTTATGACATGTTGGGTGCGTCACGAGTAATATGGCATTAATTAATGATGTTAGAAATGAATTTTCCATTATATTCTTTAACACAAGATTATATCTCTAGCTCATTAATGAATTTCATATAGCCTAATCAAATCCATGTATGTGGAATTCTATAGGCATGCTCAATATTTTTATATACAAAGAAATAGAAATTGAGCACATAGTTTGATGGAACCATCTTACAACCATATTGATTTGATATATCATGATAAAGGGATTATATTACCCATTATGAATCCGAATGAGGTATTATATCATTGGGGAATTATCATATATCACTATGGGTTCCTCGGTGTGTTTCCAGATGCTAACATTATACATTAGTCCACTTCTATTAAGTCCATTGAGAAAGAGGCAAGACAATCACTAACTAAGTATATCAAAAATCTCAGTTAAATAATTTATTATTATTTATTATTTAACCGATTGAATAAATATTAATCCCACACATGGTTTAATAATTATTCATGTATGATTGATAATGTATTTCATGTCAACAATTATTTGAGAGAATATATTGTAAATGGAATATTTAATAAATCGTTATTTTCTATTAATTGAATATAATATTTATTTATTTATTATTGATTAATTCAGTGATATTTATTTAATTAATAAATATGAATTATTCAAGAGATAGTAAATTTGGAAGAGGAATAGAATACATAGATTAATGGACCAATAAAAAATAATAAATATTGAATAATATTTAATTATATAATATTTATTTTAATTCCCATGTAAATTGCAAGTCCATAAATATTAATAATAATATTATTATTTGATAAGGGGTTCTGTAGGGATTAAATTAATAATAAAGGCTAGTTTTGAAAATATTTTATTTTAACCTTATAAATATAAAACACAATTATGTTATTTTATATAGTAATTAACACATTTACTTGGTTGTGTATAATTTATTTGTATAATCCTCTAAATATCTATAGAGTTCCCTTTCTGAGAATTCTCCCATGAACGGAGAGTGGTCTTCCTCCACCAGATCAAATAGATCTCTTTGGAATATGTTATCATTGTGATCCATGGTAGACGACCAATGTGAAGGATATATAGTGATAACACCTAGATATTCCTTTAGTAAAATATAGGGTTTCTCAGAATATGTGTGGATCACTACTAGACTGATTCCACACTTAATTCCTTCAACACATTTATTTGAGAACATAGATTTGTTTCAGGATCCATCAACGATGAAATAATTACAAAAGGGAAATTATTTATCTAATTAATTGATTACATTTAATATGTAATGATCCACCTTATGGTTCTATTTTCATTTCTATTTTCTATTTTGTTTGATTCGATGTCATTTATCAGAAAATTTTTCATCATGTAAATCTATGATTGATAATTGATCATGAGAAAAAATGATGTTGGTGACCACCCATCGTACATATTCATAGTGCATAGATCCTTCACACCCACCATCATCAATAGATTCCAAGTATCATTAATAAAAACAATATTTATATTCATTTACTATTAATCATAACACCATCCAAAAAATTATAATTCCTTTATATCTTGGATGACCCCTAAAAAAGTGCTTTTCCTATAAATATCATTTAAAATTAGTATAAAATTTTTAAAGAATTTTTGTGATTTGTATCATATTATTATTCCACCATTTAAATATTATAATAATTAAAAATGGTTATAAATATGAAAATAATTTTAAAATAAAATTTATATAAATTCCATTAAAACATGGGGAAATACCATATTCAATCAGAATAATTAAAAATATAAAAATTATATAACCATTAACACAAGGATTTTATTTTAAAATAACCAAAGAAATATTTAAAGGAACATTTTGAAAATATAATTTTCAGGAGGTAATGAAAACTATTAAAACTATATACACTACGAGAAAACATTCCTACACACATTTGTAAAAAAGTAAATATAAGACAATCTTGGAAAACATTTAGAATGTTTCCTCTCAAAACCCTTGTATATAATGTCAATATAAGTGAAAATTTCCCTTTTGAATAATTAAATTGTTAAGAAATAACATTTATAAAATAATTTTTTTGAGTATGGACTTGGAAGAAAATTTTCATTGACCTAGGAGTTAATACGATCAGCATTACATATAGATTAAATTCATGATGATTTCAAGTACCAAAAAATAAAAAATAATATAAATCCTGAAAAAAAATTAAAAATAGCCTCATTAAAATAATAATTAAATGGTTTATTGTTTTATTATCACTTTATTTCTCGCAAATTGAACTTAATCATAAAGAATCATGAAATAAATGAAATTTCACATAAAGCCTTTTCAACATTTGTAAATATTGAATAAAATGTATTTTAATTTATAAATATGATATTGATTTGTAAAAAAAATAATTCCATAAAGTAATATTTACAAATTAATTAATTATTTAGTTAGTAAAATATAAAATGAAATCATGGTTCATGACATGAAACATATAACAATACAATTAGATTAATACAATGAAAATAAATACAAAGATTCAAACTTTTTTGTTATAATAAATCCCTGAATAGATTATATGATCATATTGAAATCCACATAGAAATAGGTTATGTATATAATTAGAAAATTTAGATACCAATTCATAAATAATCATAATATAATAAATGCAATGAATATATATCATATAAAAATAATGTAAATTTAGTTAATAAACCCCTTACGTATAGTACATATGTACCAAGTTTTTATTTTAACTACTATATAATAAAAATATATCACTTATTAGATTTTTTATGAACCATTTACTAGTTTATTAATATAAAATTAAAATAAAATTTAAATTTATTTCAATGTAATTTTTAATTGGGTAATTTTTTAATTTTTCGTCTTGTGTTCTTAGAATGTTTGTGTCAGAGTTACAAACCCACTTCGGTTAGATTATTTTCTAAAAGTGTTAATTATCCAATAATATACAAAATAATAAAAATATCATAGTTATTCGATTTATATATTGAATTAAAATTTATAACTAAAAACAAATGATGTAAATGAATGGTGATCACTATCACTTCAGGGATGTGGTATTCCACATATATGCACAAACTACATTATCATTTCCATGGGGTAATATAAAAAGAAATAATATGATATATAATATTTATAGAGTGATAATTATTTCATTAATAATATATATATATATATACATTAAATAAATAAATATAAAAAACCATAAGTGGATATGATGGAAAATGAAACATGTCGCTTCGTGTTGATGGGTTTCCACACGTATGCACATAAGTTTTTTTTCCCTTTAGCATTAAAAGGAGATTATAAGGGCTTTATCATAGTATTAATAAAATTTTAGAATTTTGATTAATCTAATTATATTATATTATATTTTTTTAAGAATATTATATTAATGTGGGAGTATAAATAAACATGAAATAGGTTGGGTATTATTATTACTTTAAACCGGATAACCAATTTAGGTTACATCTTATACATCATAAGTTTGGTTTTTTTGTGTGACTAATACCTCTATTATTTGAAAATGTATGTTGGGGAAATATTTTGATAAGTAATGGATGAATTAGGGTTATGAAAATATGTTAGTAAGTGTGGAGAGGAGGTTATCATTTATAAGTTATGGGAGGGGTACCCTTGTAATTTCATAATGTATTAAATTCATATAAATTAATATTTATGGAAATAAAGTGGAATATTGAGTGATTTTATAAGATAATAATTTTTAATATTGAAATGCATTAATACATTAAAAATTGTAATGTTTTATTTTTAATTTTAAACCATCTATTTTTCTTTGACCTCCTTACTAACCAATTTTAACCTCAATTATGGTAACAAATATTTCAATACTAAAGGTCTTTAAATTTAAATTCGACTAAAAATGGCTCAAAAATTGAATGGGATGTCATTTGAAACTATAACCCACCAAAAATTTCAACTTTAAATATTATTATGAATTTTAAATTATTTAATCATATAATATTTTACAAAAAAATACACATAAATTCTAATTTAAGTCTATTAATATTTTTTGAAATTAAAGAAAACAAGACTGTTAAGGATTTATACTATAAATAAACTAACAAAAATTATAAATTATTAATAATAATAACATTTTTGTGACACCTTTATTCATCAAAAAGTATTACCCTTTATGTTATTGTAATCTTTTAATATTATTTTCATACTGCTCATAGAATCATTATGTGAGAATTTTGTATTTTTTAAAAAAATTACATTCACTAAAAATTAAAATAAGTCAACATGATAAAAAATTAATTTTTTTAAGACTAAAATTTTAAACTATCACAACATCTTTTTATCCCATTTAAGAAATATATTATCTATTAAAATATTAATAGTGAAATTTTTTATTTTTCATTACAAAAAAATAACATTAATGTCATAACTAAAAGACACCAACTTTCCATATTTTCTAATAATGAATGATAATGGATGAAATAAACTCATCCAATAGGATAAATAAATGTTTTAGAGGGGTTTTAATTCATTATCCCAATTTTTTATCTATATAATACCTAGTTTACCCTTTCCAAGGTGAAAAATATTTAATCCCATTATTATTTATAATGAAAAAAATGAATTTAATTTATTTTAAATATTTTAACATATTGATTAAAAATATGGAATACACATTTATATATTCAATTTAATTAAGTATCAAAAATAAATTTTAATATCAATTTCTAAAATGTAATGAAAAACTATATTTAGAAAAATACATTTTTATCCTAAAAATGAATATATACCAATATCTAGTATAATGATCGTCAAAATATAATTACATAAATTATATCTATTAAAATAATTAATATGATAATTTAAGACCAAATTCAATTAATAATTGGCCCATTTACTAAAAATAAATTAATGTTTTATAAATATCATTATTTTTCAATACTTACAAAAAATATCATTATTTTCTGAAAAATCCCAAACATTCACCATATGAAATTTTTGATTTCATCTTTTCAAAAAATATTAATTTTTTATAACCTATAAATTATAAAATTTTTAGATGTTAATTATAATATTCTCTCTTAATAAATCACTAAAAATATTTTTTGTGGAAAACAAATAATTGACACATAAAATGACATTACTAAAAAATGAGTAATTATTTATTATAAATTAATATAAAAATTTACATTATATAAATACAATATAAATATTTTTCATAATATTTCCATTACTATTTATACCTTAAAATTTAGTGTCTATGTTAAAATGGTCATTCACAAAAAATTATAATTATATAATTTATCATTATTCGCTTAATGTTCAGGGTTATGTGTAAAGAAAGAAATAGATCCTATTATTTTTTTAAAATTATTTTTTATGGGTTTACATTCAACTTCTGTCAAATAATTTTTATCCTCATAATTTTATCTTATTATTGTTAATAAGATTTAAATTTTTTATAAACAATAACTCTAGGGAGTGAAAGATAAAACATATGATCATTAAAGGAAAAACAATTTTTATATATTAAAAAATAACATCATTGAAAAAAAATATAATAAAAAATGATAATATTAATTCTTTTTAAAAAGAGATAAATTTAAATTTGATGTTATTTTAGAATAAAATATTACTTTCTTCTAAAGTAGGATAAATTTTTAGAGATGTGAAAATGTGGACACAGGGTAGAAATATAATGTCCAAATGATAGAAAGTGGCATGAGTTAGTCCTAAAAAATTAAATGACTCTAAAAACATAAATAAATAATGGTTTTATAAGACTATAAATTCATTTGAATTGAATATAAATGGATAACATTTTTATTTCACGATTTTTGTCAAATATTTAAAGAATTACATTACAATATTGACTAAGAATATACAGAAACAAAGTTACTATAATTTATTCAAATAAATATACCCAATGACATCCATTGGATACATGTTTCATGTAGTTTCCAACATTATATCATATTTGACTCCAAATATTGAGTATGAATATTTCATTCCAAGACTATTATAATCATAATTTTATTTACTAGAAGGTATATCAAATGATGTAATGTTATTTTTCTTTTTAATACTAAAAGAATGTTTTTCCATGATATGACATTTCTTAGAATTAAAAATCATTCATATAAATAAATAAAATATTAATATCCTATGTTCAACAATAAATTCATAGGTTAGACATAGATCATTATATTAAAAATATTCATTTATAAACACATAACATAATAACCCAAACAATAAGGATTGGTTTTACCGAAAAATCTATCTAATACAATTCATTTTAATAAAAAAATTAATAGATTTATTATAAAATACCTCTTTCTTGTTGGAAATTGTGGTATCACAAACCAAAACCAAAAACTATATCTCCCACACTATCATTAATTATATTTTAATCACATCACATAAAACCTCCAAATGAGTTTCCATACCTTTGAACATATTACATAATATAAAATTATATACCCATGATGGTTTACATAAGTCTTAATATATCCTCACATGAAAAAATAAAAAACTAAAAAATTATCTAATAATTACATTGGTACCAACTATAATTCCCATGAAATATAACTCTCAAATCTAGTGAAAATAAAATCGTTAAATTTATGTGTTGGACAATAAAAAACATGAATATAATTTATCCATTCAAAACATAAATCATAAACCTGAAATATGAGATTACATACACACTTATGGATCACATTGGTGTAGAAATTTATAACATTATAAAAAACTAATAAATTAAAATACCCATGCCCTTTGGTAATCAATTTTTGTAATATATCTAGATGTTATTATTTCAAAAAAATACTTAAACATATCGAATACAATTATTAAAACCTAAATCCATTTGAGATTAATTTATTTAAAATAATTATTCCTACAATGAAGAAATTTAAAAAAATAAGTGTGAGCCCAAAGTCTTGGTAGGGTACAAAATAACAATTAAAAATTGAATTCCATCAGTGAGAAAAATATGATAATAAGGGTATAATGAAATAATGAAATAGTATGATACTGACATAAAAATTTACATACCCATAAAATCCAAGATCATTAAATATGTGATAATGTAGAAATAATTATGATTAGAAATATTCATAATAATCAATATTATTGAGCCATATCATGTAAATATTGATCTGGAGTACAGTTAAAAAGTCATAGGAAGAATAAAAAACATGTTATTATATTGTAAAATTATCATTTTTACCCATTTCAATCTTTTTGGAAATAACTGGAGCCCATTTAATTCTGTAGGAGGAACCATCCTCAATGACTATATCCTTCATGCCAATAACGATATGTAACATTATCCAACACATTAGATAGGTATATAGTTCCCACCCATCATATAATTTGTTTCAGGATCACCCATCATGTATGTTACAATGAGATCACACATTATATATTTGATATCATGTTCACACATTATCATCAAAAAAATACCTATACCATTGATGAATGAATCATTAGTAATCATTCACTTTTAAAAAATCAACCATCAAAACAACCATTGTTACATTATATATTGGTTGACAAATAAAAAATAAACAATATTTATAACACTGTCATTGAAATGAAATAAAAAAAAGAGAATGTAATTTAGTAGTTTCATTATATTATATTCCCTTTAAATCATTATAATACTAAATGATTTTGAAATTGATCAAACGAGTTTCAAAATAATATTTTAACCATTTATTTGAAAACCAGTAATAAACCCAATTCACTCACCACCACTGAAAATATAAAAACTAATAAAATATTTTTATGTGGATCTTATTTTATAAAAACCATGGTAAATTTTAATGTAGGATTTAATTTAGATATGGTTTTCAAGGGTGGGGAAATCCATTCTGGATTTATATTTAAAAATAAAATTGTCCTTTTAAACATTTGTAAAATGTAATGGAATACTTTTTGGCAATTTATTTGAAATAGTTATATTTTAAATGGTTTAAATAACTTGAAATAGATTGATAATATCCATTTTAAATACTATTTATTTTTAGGTAAAAAAAATTAGAAAACAATTTTTATGAGTGTGGAAATAGAAAAAATAATTCAATGGCCAAACATTAAATATGTTTAACTTCTTTTTGGAAACATTTTATGGATAATTTTTGATACCGAAGTGATAAAAATGAAAGAAAATCATGTAAAAATATAAAATAACAGTCTAATGAAAATATATATCTATTTTTAAAAATTAAGGTCAAACAATTTCACCTATGAAAACCATAAACATATAAAATCATGAAATGAAACGAGATAATAACATAATGCCTTTACCATTTTTGTAACTTTCAAATAAGATACAATTTAAATAAATAATAGAATATTTCTCAATAAATCCCAAATATTTCAGGATCTAATATATAACAAATATTTTTCATGGTAGTAAGCACACCATATAAGGAATATCTAGAACATGAGATGAAATATATATCAAGAAAATGAGATTGAGACAATTTAAACTTCTAAAAATATCAGAACATTTGAAGGGATAAATAATACATGATCTGATTATATGTATATATGTATGTCCATATAATATGAGTAAAAATAAATGATGAAAAATTATAGATCAAGAAATAGATAATATTTAAATAAAATAGTCATTAAAAATGAAATATAACACAATGAATGAAAATTAAGTTAAGTGACCCTTTACAAAGAACACATAATTCAATTGTATACAATCTAACTCAAAAATAAATATTATAAATCAATTATCTACATATTTTTAATATTTTATTGGTTTATTAATTTTTCAATAATCCATTTTTTATATCATTTAAATATTTGATTAATAAATTTTTTAATTTTGTGTCATGTGTTTTAATTGTTTTGTGGTCATATATGAAAATAACTATTGTTTGATGACCATTTTCAAATAGGTAATTGTTATGTCATCATTATAATAATTATAAAAATTTACCTACCATTATTATAGATTAAATTATATTTTAAAATTATTCATCAATGGAATCTAATAAAAACAAATTAGATTGCTTCATGGATGTGGTTATCCACATGTACACATGAATAATGTTATCATTTTCCAATGGATGGTTTGTTATGAAAATGGATTACATATTGTATTTATAGAATGATAGTTATTTCATGAATATCATATATATATATATATAAATTAAATTCATCATTATTATCATAAATGACATATGGTGATGGAAAATGAAACAGATTACATTACGGAAACGGAAATCCACCCATATTCACAAATTAAAATTATGTACACCATTTGATGGTAATAGAGATGAAAAAGGAATTTACTATAAAAAATAAAATTTCGGTATGATGGAGAAACTGATGTTATTATATAATTATATTATAGTCATATTATAAGATAGTAGATGAATAAATAATTCTTTTAATATTTTAGTTACAACATATAAGTTCTCCCCAATGATAATTTTATTATTATATCAGTATGTTCATACCTTGATGGTTTAATATATAATTAATTATCCAAATGCATTGACCATAATATTATATACGAAATAAAATTTTTAATACGTAAAATATTTATTAAGAATTTTAGTTATAGAAAAAAAATGAACTATAATGGTTATTCTGGAATGTCATGTCCTTTCGGAATAAAAATACTGTTAAGAATAATTACCACTAATAATATAATCATCGATAATTGATAATATGATTGGTTTATATAAAATATTTATAGTGAAATATACTTGACACATATGAAAGAAGCAATAGCCTTAACCAGTATGATCATAACCTATGATGCCCACTTATCAGAGCCTCATAGGGAGGTTAGATCACTAAGATTCTTCCTTGATATAACCCAATCTAAGAATAAACAACTAAAGAATAAAAGGATCTATTTATGGAAGAAGTTACAGTTCATCGAGATAAATCCCCAAACAATGTTCATCTAACCACCCCATGAAAATATCACCACGACATACCCTACACTTGTGGATTTCAGGGGTGTAATAAAGGTCCATGTATCAAGTCCCTAAAAAGTTTTATCTTTTATATTTACATACAAAATAAATTTTAAATTTTATAATTTATGATAATTTTTCCATTTCAATGATTATAAAATGAGTTTGATACAAATTATATTTTAATATGATGAAATTCATATAGTATTTTCTTTCATAATTGTATATTTTTTATCATGATGCACTATTTTATTGAATTCAATAACATTTTAAATTAATTATATTTTTTAAAAAATATTTTAAAATATTTTTTTATGAAATATAAATTCAAATATAATTTCTCTAATTCCAAATTAATTTTTATACGGGTCTGAAAACAATCTTTGGATAAAAACTATCATTTTTCATGATGTGTGATTTTTTTATTTATATATTTAAATTCTCCTATATATAAATTTTTTTATAAAATAAATATTACTTTTTAAATAATTCTTATCAATTTATACAACCATTAATATTTTCATAATTTTCTGTGATTTTCAATTTTTTGGGTAAAAATTAAATACAGTATTGATATCCAGTGTGTATAATGACATCTTACTGTACAAAAAGTGACATAATAATTTTCATGAATCTAATGCACCCAAAAATATATATTTCACATTTAAATTTTAGTGTTTTTAGGTTATTTGATTTATTTTATCATCCCAAAATGAATCCTCTGAAACCTATAATATATATTAATGTTTTGAAATAAACTCTTTATAAACATGACTTACATCCACATCACCAAGGGTAATATTATAATGAAATAATTTCTTATATATATAACATAAATAAAATAAATTCACATTGGTATATAACATATGAAAAAACAATTTGATGTCTTGTGGTTTTGAGTATATTTTCATGATGATTCAGAAACATATAATTAGAAAATAATAAAGAACACCCATATATTTTTATATATATATTCTTGAAATATCAAATTTCTCTACACTTTAATTCTGGTGAGTATGAAAATACTAAACCATTACCTCTATAGATACCTTCAAAGGTTCCCCTAATATCTCAGGAAGCTCTTTTAAAGCTTTGGAATCACTATCTCAAGGTAAAGGGTCCCCTCCCTCTCTTCTTTATTTTTATAACTTCTTTTCTATTATTACATATAATTCCAAATATTTCATGATGGATTATATTCTTACACAATCCCCATACTACACTAATGAATTCCAATTGATTAGAGACCAATTAAACTCACATTAATAAATTCCATAAATATTTGATTACCCTTACTATGCCATTAAATATTCTGGTGATTTTCCATGAAAAACTGTTTCTCTAGGAATACTAATCCCCATTTTCCATCAAGTGTACTAAACTAGATGTTACTATAGATATATTATTTTCTATTTCCATGTATATATCCCACAAGCTATATTCATGGGATTTAATGTGATGAAATATTATCATATGTCATATGATCTATGTGGCGTACTTATGAATGTACATGATATGAATGTGATGGGTGGGACTATATCCCTCCAATGAATTGGGTAATGATTTAGTTTAATTAGATTCCATTTATGGTTTACTAGATGTTATACTAAGTATATTATGTTATGTTTTCATGGTGGATATCCTTCACTTATGTTTATTATGCCATTTGTTTTGTTTCTTCCACATTCCAAAGATGTAGTTATGTTATCATCATATATAATTCTTTGATGTTATATTTAATGATTATCAGAACTATTATCCACCAAAAATTACTATTTTATATCTTGTAATATGGCCTTTATGTTATTATTTATTTATTAATTTAACATGACTTATATCTCACCAATTTCTTATGTATGTCACCAGGTTATCTCATCTAATTTAAAAAGTGAAATAAAATTTTAAAGCATTTTATGAATGTTTTCAATAACATTATCATATCCATTAGTCAATATGATATGATATATATCTAATATCTATAATAAACTAGGAATCTCGATATTTTGGAATTATTAATGTGCATCTTTATGTGATAAATCATGAAACAAGGTGTATTAAAATATCTATTGTCACACCAATCATTTAGAGATAAACAAAATTAAACACAAATTTCAGTATTTATTTTTTGTTAGACCATAGGGATAATATACCTTGAGAGAGAAATAACCCATTCTATTAATAACCCTCCAATTTTAATTTTAAAATGGGTGTGATATAAAAATGGCACCTCTAATCAGCTAGGGGTTACTAACTAAATCCTATACACCATAAAAAAATTATATTCCTTAACCAAAACAACATATAACAAATATGAAAAAAAAATTATAAAAAAATAATATATAAATATATAAATATCTAAACAATTTAAACAATTGATATATGAGACATTAACTATCCAATATAAGGCCCCATACATAAACTATAAAACTAAACCAATATAGTGAAAATGACACCAAGAATGATTGCTTCATAAAAAGGGAACATTAATCATCATGGAAAGAAATAATGGAATGATAATATTAATAGTATGTCACACGATCTTGAACCATCATAAAATATATTTGTATAACATGTACTATCTACACAACAACTAGGGCCCGCAAAAAATTATGCATTGTACCATAAATATTGAAAACAAAAGGGAATATAAGAAAATTAATATGTGAGTATAAACTTACCATGTATGAAACCATGAAAGAATAAAGAAATACATAACATAATGTAACATTGTAAATATAATACAATAAGTAATGGGGATATAAAACTAAGATATTCATAAGAGATAAGGGAAATGTATGGCCATTATGAGGTCTTGGTTATCTCATCTCAACTACATGGATGAAGAAATCTCTTATATATCATAGGATTATCACCAACGAGGAAGGATTTTATATTCTAAATTTAAAATAACAATTATATGGATCGTCTCAAATGAAACCACGTATACATAGTATGTTATGGTACCTAAAATACTAGAACTATAATGCTCTAATAACTCTCACATAACCTACTGGATACTATACTGGGGGAATCAAAAATCCATGATATATGAATTCAGTTCAAGTGTGTTAATGGAAAAATTTAAGAGGATCCTAGAACCATTTCAATGGAAGAGTGTTTTACCTAACCTATTATTCATATAGAGGACCCTCACCTCATTTTAGTGGGATGAACAAGGGGGTGATTAAATCATATGGAGTAACCACGCCCTATTAAGAACAAGGATTCTCGTAGTGTGTATAAAATACACACCATTTAATTAATTCATCGCCACGAGACTTCTAACTCTATAACCCATGTGGGGAACTTGCGTCCCCATATAATTTCTCCTATATAAGGATTATTGTAACCATTCCTTCATTATGTGTCTCATTTTCACATTACAATTATCTCCACTAATCCAAAGAAGTAAAAGAGTAAAAAATATATATAAAACACTATATAATGGTTTACTTGGAACATCCTCTTATAGGAATATTTTCACATAAAATAGATCGTAAATTTTTTGAATTTTTACATTCAAATTATAATTTATGAAAGGTACTTAATAACACATAGTTTATGTCAAGTACTCTTCCTAATAATGTTTATGAGCCTTTAAAATTATCTAGTTGAATCCATATATCCATTAAATTATGGTTAAAAAATATGTAATTATATAGTATTTACATTAGGTATGTTAATAGAAACATATCCACTAATGTACTCTACATCCTTGATTTAGGTCACTTTTATATGAACAATTTTCCCCCTTTATGAATATCATTTCTATCATGATGGTTTATCAGCATCTACAAAATCCAAACCTGAGTCATACTTCCCAATGAATAAGGATTCATGTGGTATGTAAAAAATTGAATATTGGTTTGATCGATAAACCATGTGATATTAAATTACACATTAAAACCCCATAAACAATTTAAATAAAATACATGGTTTGTGTAACAGGATCAATCATTGTGTGATATTGTAATCCCTTTGAGATCCAGAGCACCAATGACAAAACCATACATGGTGTTTGATTCATACACTACATTAATAATAGTGTGTTTTAAACTGTATATTATTTCCCATACAATTTATCTATTTTATTCACATGTCTCACATATAATATACTTTTACATGTTTCATATTTTGTGTTAACACTACCATCATTCCTTCTTGTCATCTAGTTTATCAATGTCACGACCATAACACATTGGTTATTCTAAAATGTGTAAGATAAAAATTTACATTACCACAAATTTCATAAATAAAGAATTAATTCATTCAATGCTTCTATTCCACCCTCTAATTGAAATCATTCCAAAAATAACTCAGCCTCATCACTAGTACATGTTCTGGGTCACTGTGTCCCACTATCCTAAACAAATATACCATGGAGAGGGATATAAGGATTATTTTATTTGATAAAAGATATAATATGTGGTTAATAAATAGTATTATAATGTTATGTGATTCAATAAACAATGAAATTCATCCATATAGTGATTTAAATTAAGCAATGGTAGTAATAAGTCATTATAAATTCAGTCAAGATTAAATAACGATCATAATTTGAAAAATGATTATTTAATATCATGATATTATATGAATTAGAAAAAAAATATTGGAATTTTAAAAAAATTCACAATATTGAGGATTTAAGAAATCGGTGAAATTGAATAAAATGTTATAGAAATATAGATGCTTGAAATTTCTATCCAATGATGTCATGGGAAATAATACTCATTCTACACCATCATTGGATTCATCCACCTTGATTATCACTTTCACATCTAATATTCTATAGTGTTCCACATTAAATTTGATTTATAGCGAAATATGATGAGGTTATTTTATAGTACATATCATAAAATAGTTCATCCATGTATTCAGATTAACACACCCAAAATCACTTGGTCATGGGATAGAAAATCGAGTGGAAAAATTACACTATTCCGAGGTAAAACGTTATGTTTTTATAACAATTGTGGTGTTATAGTTACTCTACATACCCTCATTTTAGAGATATCACTACATTAATTCAAGATATAAATATTTAATAAATAAAATAATAATACATATTTTTTATAATAAAATATATCTTAACATTAAAAAATTCTTTGGGAGAAAACCATGTCCCAGGATAATATATCATAAAAAAATTATGAGATCATTTACTATAGTAAATTATTATTTTTACCACATGTAAGGTTTTGTACTTCAAAACTAAATAATAATCCGTTACCTAGCTATATAAATACATTGTTTAATACAAATAGGGTGTTTAATTTAAGAATTTTGAAGTTGATTAATTTAATCATTTTCCCTAAAATGGATTTTTCCCCATATTGGTAGAGTTGATATCTCTCAAACATTATTTATGTATGAAATAAAATTGAATAAATCATGTGGTGTAAATTGATTTACTAGATACACCACCTATTTATATGTTAGTAAATTATGAATTATTGATTCAATTTTCATCTCATACTAATTACAAATCACCTTAATTAAAAATCATATAGAGAGAGACAAACACTCTCAAGGAATTTTTCCCTAATTAATTTTTATATTACCCCCTTTAACATTTTTTGGAACACTATTTATAAAAGAAGTATGATACAAAAAATTTGGGATTACATCATCAAAATTGGATGTTTTTATCTTACATTAGTAGTCATACAATTTTATATAATCAATAAGGATTCTATCATCAAAATTGGATGTTTTTATCTTACATTAGTAGTCATACATTTTTATATTATCAATAAGGATCCCATCATCAAATTTTGTAGTTTATATACTATTATTTTTTCATCCTTTAGAATATAATATTTAAAATTACTCAAATCTTGTATTCTACTTCATATTTCCCTTGAAATTTCTAAATGAGATCTTTTTTCTCCATGATCATAATATTAGAAATTTATTTTATTTAAACCAATTTAGCTATAAAAAATCAAATATTATTATTATAATAAATTTTCTCCTATCTCAATATGAATCTAAAATAAAAGGAAAGAATTAAAAACATTAATTTCTCCTAGAATTTAATAATTTTAAATTCAACCATCTATTTTATTAAATAACTCTTCAATTTCATCATTTAAATATTTTTTAAATCATCTTATTTATTCTTTTGATATATTATTATGTGTAATAAAAATTAAAATGTGATTTTAATACATAAAAAATATTTTTTAACCCTTGGATGAAATATTGATCCTATAAATTTATCCAATCCATATATTGAGTTATTTTTAATTTTTGGGGTTGACCTCACATGAGTTATCTTATACATCACCTCTTGAAATTGATAATAAATATTTACAATAACATGTGTTGTCTATAATATCATTCTAGATTTTGTTAAAAATATTCAAATTAAATGTGGACTTATATTTCTTATTATTAAAGAAAAATTTCGTTTTTACATTATCAATATTCATATCACTTCGTTAATTAACCATAATTAAGATTTATTTTTGTACGGTATTTTATATGTTTTTTTCACTTATAGAGACTCATGAATATTTATCCTTATCCTAAATATACGAACCTTTTTTTTTAAATTGTAAATTAATATACCACTATCACATTTATCATCCACATAGAAGCATGGGTGATCAACTCAGAATATCATAACTTTACAAAAAGTAAAATATTATTAAACATTCTCTTTTACTTGATCATAATATTTGTCTTTATAATCAATTTATTCATTATGTATTTTAATAATTTTTATTATTTTGGTAACACTGCTAGATAATTAAAATAATTTATTTATATTAATTATCCACTATAATTAACTAATATGATTTAGTTTTTTCATATTCCTTACATTTTATGTAATTTTTAATAAATGATAATTATCAGCAAAGAATGAATAAAAAATTAATTATTTAAAAAGTAAAACCCATCACGTTGAATGATAATTCCATAATGATATAAAGTATTACTCAATATAAATGCAGAAAATATTTTCTATGATTTTATTCACTATTATCTGATAATGTATGTGTAACTATTGAGGGGAGGGTGAATCAATTTAATAATTTGTTTTATAAGATACATTTAAAATTCACTTGAACTACATATGAAGATATCTTTAGTGTCTTTTTATCATTAAATATCAACATTTGATATAATCATGAATAATATACATTATTGATAGATTCAATTAGTTAATAAATATCACTCTAAATATGATAACAAATCATTGGGTTCAAATGGTTTTCATTAAAGTTAACATCAATATAGAATTTTTATTTACTTTATTCAATAACAAATATATTACCCCAAAACCATTTTTTAAAAATCCAATGTTTATCATAATCATGTCATCTAATATATCACTGTTAGGTTTCCCAAAAAATTATCATTTTTTTGTAAAACATTATAGATAAATAAACACTCATTGATATTATATTAGGTATATTTTACAATAATTATATTACACTAATATTAATAAATGAGTTAATAAAGCATAATAAACCATCCTTTACTAGTTTTCATGATACAATGTGTGACATTATAAAACACTTACCCCTAGACTACGACTTTAATTTAACATTAATTCAAATTATTTTCATCAAATTTCCTATTAGAAATTTTTTCACTGATTTACTATAATATAATTTTATATCTATATCATATATCTACAATATTTATGATAATACTGATAAATATTGATCATATATATTTTTTAAACACTTTATATTTTCACATAAATAAATAGGGTGAATTTTTTTTATAAGATCATTATATATATTGAAAATATTTATTATTATAATACATTATAATGTAAATTAACAAATTAAACACTCTTCATAAAGAATAAAATGTTGATTCACCACCCATGTTAACTAAGTATTTATGATTTTTTATTTAACATTATTATTTATCAATATTTTTAATCGGTACCTCTATTATAAGAATTCATAATGAGATAATATTTTATCATTAACATGAATAAATATATCAATTATTATTATATTATCATAGAATACTTTGATTGAACTTTGATATGTTAATAACTGGAAAGAGTGGTGGGGTTTATAAGTTGTTCACTTTTAAAAAAGAATTCTTCTTCTCATTCAACCATTTGGGTTGATTATCATCCTAATCCACTCAAACATTAATTACTCAACCACAACCAAATTCATTAGGAAATAATAACACATAATGAGAATTATTTATAAGGATCTACTATAAAAACCAATTATTATTTTTCATTGATTACTATCTCTAATCACAAAATATCTATTATAAATCCATGTGGTAGCACCAAAGATATTCCATATACCATAAACATATTGTCCCACTATGCCTCTATTTATAGAGTCTGAAAATAATTTTTCATCTTCCCATGTACAACTAAACCCTAATCTAAATCAATAAAAATAACCTCATTTATGATGTTGGTTTTTTAACACCAGTCAACTTTCCTCGTCAGTCATTATTGATCAGTAGTTTAACACATGATTCTTCATTGCATCTAATGATATAGAATTGTCCTATTAGTTTTTCTCACGTCATTGAGAAATTTGATGTCCTATAACTTGTATACTTCATCCTATGATATAGTATAGTAGGTGTCCATTTATTTGGATAGTTCCGAGCTTCGGTACCTCTTTATCTCCATGATATAACAGACTAACTAATTTATCAGCTTTTCAATTCTTATATACCCCTAATACACTACCATTTATCCTTTTCTCAATTTTTAAATTCACAATGATTTGGGAATATTATTTACAATAATACAAATATGGAAATTATAAATTTAGCAGTAGTAGGATGTATCCTTATTCAAAATTGAATGATATTCCCAATTCGGAATCATCAATCTAAATTGAAAAAATTCATGCGCATTCCAAACATTTTAAATCTCTAGAAAAATAGGGAATTTTTCATCATGTAATCTATAAAGTATACACTAAATTAATTCAATTATAATATTATCCTTATATGAATATTTCTTTATTTTGATGTGGCATTATGTCTTAAAGTGTGGATATCTTATCAAAACCTTCACAACATGAATCATAATTATTTACGATTAAATTTTTATATTTTAAAATAATGATATTTAGACTATCAATATAAGAATTATTTTCATTTCATCTAGATACCTAGAAAAATTATTCATAAATTGATAAATAATCTATTTTAATTTAACTTTATAAGTATTAGAATATGATAAATTCATCATCATTGACATAGATTCCTTTGATAAATCAATGTATTGAGATCCCATCATTAAAATCTTCAACAAGTAAAATAAGTAAAATAAATGATCATAATGTGTTATGTTAGCCTCAATGTATTATAAGATATTAAATGTTGTAAACTAATAAAAAATTATGCAAAAAAATAAAATCCATACAAGATTAGTAAAAATTATTATATATATTATCTATGAATTTATAAAATTCCCACAAATGTCCCATAACCAAAAAAAACATATCACACAAGAAAACTCAAAGTAATACACTTAGTCACAAAGCATTACAACACCAAAAATAAAGCCACAAATACTAAGTCAAATATAGATATTTGATCAATAATATAATGTGTTTACTTAATTCATATAACCATAAAACATCATAATATAATTATAGGACATTGTTAACCCCAAAAAATTGACTTAGATCCTTCTCCAAAGAGATCCATCACCTAATATATAACTACGAATGTGTTAGGGTATAGGGTTAAATTCTCTAACACCAAATCAATTAGAATTCCCATTTATCAAGAAATAAAAAACATTACATAGAATATATTATTGATGGTACCATTTCAAATTTATTAATAATAATCAAAATGTCTCAAAATCTGCTATAAAATCATCACATTTAGAGTCTTTCTCCATGAATATGTCTAACTAGATTATATATGTAGTACCAACTCAACTACTCCTTTTTCCCAATATAATGCAAGAAACACAATCATCACCCTTCAAATTTTTATATTTTATATTAAATATAACTTCATATTTTAAAAATAAATTTATGAACATTATTATAATTAGATACAAATAGTTATTTTCAATTAAAAACATCTGATATGAGATAATATCTTTTAAAATGTAAAAATTATAAGTAAAATCACATTAATATAATTTATGGGTTTCCATATTTAATATTTGTTTTTTATAAATCTAATGAGTATTTTATTATTGTATTTGGAACAAATAAATAAATATTGATGAACCTAGAGTAAACACCAGTAGTTCATTGAGATTTTTTTCATCCATATGAACCTTAGTAATACTAATTGGATACTAGAAGAAATTATAATGATTTTCTCACATACAATTCAAGTGCCTTGTGAAAATAAGTTGACTTTCCAGGTTTTTTTCTAAATATATATTTCTTATATTTTTTTATTATTGAATCTACATATCACAAAATAATTGTTTCAGGGTACCTCCTTCACCCACAAACCAACTCTTTTCTCTTTTACACATATCTACATATTCCCAAAATAACAAAAAATAAATTATGATTAAATTGATATTTTGGACAGTATATTGAATTTATATATAGAGAATAATATTATGGTCAATGTATTTAAATTAAATTATATCTCCATAATTGAATTATTTTTCATTGAATCATTTATTACATTTTTATTGATTATATTCTCTATTATATGTTCAAAATTATGTGTATTCAATCTTAATTACCAATAAAAAATAATTTAATAAACATCAAATTTACATTTCATAATCAATGATCATATATATTTCAATACTCATCATATATGTCGTAGATATAAAAAATTCACAACGAGATATTATTGGAACCACATAATATAAAAGACAAACCCTTTTGGAAAAAATATATTATATTATATGAAAATATTTTAATTCAAATTTTTTTTTGCCTTCTCTACATAATGAATAATATTTTTTTCATAATCTAGTGCTCTCTCTTATAAAGTATAATTAATATAAATTATAATTGTAAAATTATTCACCAACTTTAAAACTCGCTCCATTTCATTAAGTTGTAAATAAAATAATATTACCTTGTTTTAATGTTCTTATCATTACCGTTTCAACTATATTCATTACTGTTTATCAAAATCATCTTCAGATTTATATATATCATAAACGAATTTGAATATTACATGAAAAGAAATATCATACCTAATCATATGTTATCATTGTTATGGACTTGTACAATTGATATATTACCCTTTTATTGGAATTATTTTGTGATAAAAGTATCCATTTAGTGTATAGGTGATATATTAAGATGAAATAGTTGTTGATGTTTGCTTATTTCTTCGGTATTTATGAAATTGATGAAAGATAATTATAAATAAATAAAATATTTATTTCATGGTTTAATTAATACATTTCACAAAATAATACACCAACCGAGGACCAAATAGTTTAAGGTCCAAAAGACTAGTTAGATAGATATATTATTTTATAACATATATAGACATTTCATTGTATCTATTCTCCTCTAAACACCCTTCAAGAGTTCATAAATCACATAATCACATTCCTAATATGGGGAATTGAAAAATAATAAGGCCATAGAAAAACATTCCGATAAGGGAAACTTATCATATCATGACCATTTCTGTTATAAATTTTATTACATGACATTATGAATAATTATCCATTAAATACAAAAATGGGTCAAAAGCCTACTATCATTAGAATCCAAGGTACATAATTAGAAACATTAAACTATAATAAATAATGTTTTTATTTATCTCTATTAATATTTCTTAACTCCCTTTGATAACCAATAACTACAAAGTATAACCTAGAGAATAATTAGAAAAAAAGGGTTTTTCTAAAAATCATATTTATGGGATAATCATAGAAATGAAACATGGAACATGCGTTAGAAGTCATAAAATGATAAAATATGGGAAATAGAATATAAATAATCATATGGATTCATATCATATAGAATATGGAAACATATGATCATGGAAATATAGGAATATGGTAGAAATATAAAAATTGACATAAACATGAGTAATGGGTAATTGCCAATATTAATTCACATGGTGTAAAGAGTCCCATAATGGATTTGATATACATTCGATTCCATTACATAATTTTTCATGAGACTAAAACATTACCCAATACATTGGAGAGCTATCTGGGTTCAGTTATTAAAACATTTATGTGCATATGTCTTCCACATAAAGAATTCAAATATAAGGAACAAACATAAGAGGTAATCATGTAAATAAATGGGTGTTTTAATAATTTTATAAAGAATAAAAAATGGGGTATCCTATTTTTATCTATGAAAAAAGAGAGATAAATTATTATTGGACATTAATATATAAAAACATATAATAGATCATGAATAATTTTGTCCAAATTTTTTTAAAACAAAAAAAAGAGTGGTTATGTAAATTTTGAAATGTGCCACTTCATCTTTGTTTTAGGAATGTGAATAATGAGTCTTTAATCATGTAAAATGAAAGATTATTTATATAAAATAATAAATGAACTTAAATGTATTTTTTCATGATATTTTTTTGAAAACACAAAGTATCAAAAAAATAGAGTGTACATGAAAATGGGTATAAAATAGGGATGTTCACATTAATTAGAATGTCTTATTAAGAGTAATTTAGAAGGGATCCTTTACTAAAATGTATTTCCCCATAAAATAAATATTAATTGAAAAATATATGTGTGTGTGGAATGAATATGAAAAATATGTGATATGTTTATAATATGAATGGAGATATAAATTGAGTTAAATAGAGAGATAGTGTATCCTAAATGAAATGTGGTTGTTCAAATATATGTCATAAATTATGTCTAAATGTGTTCAAAAATTTCACTTAATTACATATATAATAAAATGAGATTAATTATTTACATAATTTAAAATGTATAACAAAAAATATATTTGTTAAAATTTATTAATTTTTGCAATGGTCTTTTTGATATGTTTAAATGTTCATTTTTATATTTCTGAGATCCTTCATTTCATTGTATCATGGACTTTTCACTTGTTTATAATCATGAGTGTTCGTTTCTAATGGGAAAAATTATCCAAAAGTGAAAATATATTGTATTTATTCATATATATAGGATTAAATGGTCCCATATATCATATTTTAGAAAGTGGATAATTAATTTAATAAAAATTAAATGATAAATGTTTTGTCTGTTTTGATGATTTTTCCGACAACATAAAACAAATTTTTTTTATCTAACGTTATCTCAATATCCTATTAGAAAAATTTTAAAATAAGTAAAACATAAATAATTAATTAATTTTAAAACATTATATGTGAATGTATTCCTACCTTAAAGGAATTAGTGGGGAAAAAATATCAACAACAATAATTGTTATTAACCAAGATAATATGGAAAATTGTTTTGTTTTTCTTTTAATAAGTGGAGATGATAAAAGTGGTGGGTATCATATATTTCATATGAAATATTATTTTAAAATTTAATGCTTGTAATATAATTATTATGTATTATGGATGTAATAGGCTATGATATGTTAAAAGAAGAAAATATATAAAAATATGTAGTATGAAAATGACTTATCTTGATTATCACCTCATTGAAGAAACCCATATGAAACATCAGATTATTCTTTCTGTGATATTTTTAGAAAATGAAAATATTTACAGTGGATAGGAGAGATTTTATCATATAATTTTCAGGATTTAAGGATTATAATGTGTGAGGAGAAGTGGTGGTGAGGGGTTGTATTTATAAGTGGATGAGAGGGGTGTTTTGATTATTATATTCATTAGATTATTATTTTTCCTCAATAGTATAAATAATATTATTATTTTGATTATATATATTAAGTGGCTCTTGTGTGATTCAAATAATGGGTTATTACACCATCCAGGACTCAAAAACTCATGTACATATCTTATATTGTTAAATAACATTAATTATCATACTTCTCTATTCACAAAATTCTACTATTTTATAAAATAAATTGAAATGAATTTTTTTGGTGATTAGAATTATAAAATTGAATCCATTTAATGAATATAATCTTTTAAAAATTAAAATTTTATTGTTTTAATTAAATCATTTATTTCATTGAAAAATAACGATTTTATTATTTTATTAGATTATATGACTCATTGAAAATTTGAATACGGTATAATAAAACTATATTATCATTACAATTAAAATTTATATTATTTTATAAATCCATTTTATGGAATTAATTAATTTTAATCAATTATTCTTCTTAAAAAAATGTGGAAAATAATTAATATTTTATAAAGAAACAAATAATTAATTTATCATTTTTAAAAAATTTATTTTTTTCTAACATGGATATAATATATTATAATTTAATTATATATAATAACTACAAATTATTTTACTCTTTTATAGGTGATGATAATATTATAAATTTCATATTATTGTTCTTCAAGGTCAAATAACTATTCCAATAGTCATTTTATGATTCCAACTATCTGATCACTATTCTATTGGTTAGATTTATAAAAGTCATATGGGTTTACCACCTCTAATAAATACGTATTATTCCATTTATTCATCAATAACTTATATTTTTTAATTAAAATTATATTTACATTCATATTATAAATTATTATTATATTTCTTCACCATTTATCATGAGAACATTAATTCTGGTGGATCGAGAAGATGCAAATTTTCCTATTATTATTCTCTTATTTTCTATTTAATCTCCCATTATAATATTTACAATTCATATAGGTTTATTTGCAGACTAATGTATCATTATTTATATTTCTGGATTTTCTATTTGATGTTCATACTTTACACTATATTATGTAATTAAAAGATGGGAAATTCCATTGATAAAATTATGTTTTGTTACATTATCTCACCATAATAAATTATGCACTAGAAATTTATTTTTATCCAACAAAGTGAAAACATGTGAGGGTACTTCTCCATTCGTAATTCCACAGGCTCCCATTTTATTCCAATATTATTATGATTTAACCATAGTAAATTTACCAGATGAGTTGCTTTATTATGTAAAACATTATCTCGATTTCCTAATATCTTCATTGGGTTTTCCGCATAATAGAGTTCACTTTTAAGATATAACACCTCAAAATTTAGTATATGTGATGGATCTAGTATTCACATCACTCATAGGTATACAATGAATACATAATCTTGTCAAGACATGGTCAGTGGAAGTGCTTGTTGATATGCCACAACATCGATGGGATCATGAATCACAATTGAGATAATTTAACTGGGAAAAATCTATCCCCTATTAAGAAATCTCATGACTCTCTATCATAGTAATCTTTGGAGGAATACTATATCTAAAAACTTATTATCCATGTCCCTTTAACAAATCTTGGTAAATATCTTCAATTCACATTGGTAATAATTAAGGTGAATATGAATTTTTTTTCTACTTTTCGACCATTTCCATGACAATTTCCTATCTAAAAACATGTGTTCACCAACATCAAACCTGTATGTTGGTATTCTATATCAATTCCCATAAATGTATTCATATAAATATATTTTTATTCTTTCGTGGAAACAATTGCTTCAATAGATCATGACCATAGGAAAAGGCTTCTCCCATCTACCTTTGAAGACCATTATTCCTGCCCTCAATATGCCTTCCAATGGTTGAAGAGTTCACTTAGACTAGACATTAGTTTAAGGGTGATAATCCGTATTTCATTTTATCATTTTTTTAGAGAAATTTGGAAAAATATATTGAATATAGAGGTAAATATCATAACCTTATTAGATACAATAATTAACAGTAATCAATTTATCATTTTCACTTTTCAATTTTGTATCCATGAATGTTCATTGAGTGGTATGTCCTCTTGAAATGTGATGAATTGAGTATTCATATTAAGGGGATCCAAAACAACCCATACTTTACTATTTCACCCATATGTAATCAAATTTCCAGGAAAAATTAAATTATAAAATTATTCCATTTCGATATAGGTATTGGTATTGGTATAATCATCAGCTTATACTATTTTCTTTCAGATTTCACTTTCTAAAGTACAAGGAAAATTGATGTATATTTAATTCTCTCTTACTTCATAATGTTCCAAAAATAGTTCTCTTGGTGATCATGATTCAAATTTGTAATCCGTTTGTGGATGAAGAAGCTTAATCTATTTGAATCATAATATATCACTCTATTTATCTTGGTATTTGATGGTAAAAATTACCTTTACACAAAACATATGATTCCTACACCATAAATTTATAACTCTAAGTATTTCCCACTTCAAATATATTCCACCATCTTCCAAATTTACACATCATCTATTTAGTAATCATATTTATTCTCTAAATGGAATGGTTGAGTAATAATTTGAGATTGGAATCATTATACTCATTCATTTATGATTAAATTGTACATCCTCTTAAAGTATAATAATATTTGATCATTGTCAATCCTCATGATTGATAACATTGAAGGAACATTTCTAGAAAGAGATTCCTTTAAATTATTTTCCATAACGGGATTATAGAGGATTGAGTACTCAAAATCAATTAGGATATCTAACCATCAAACCTAGTGAATAATAATATCCTCCAATTTGAATATATACTTGAGGCTATTATTGTCCATATATATCCCACACTTTTACCCATAGAGGTAATGCTTCCAAATTTTAAACATGATGGTCACAAATACCAACTCTAAATCATTATTTGGATAGATTTTCCCATGTAAATTCAACTACCTTGAGGTATTTTCTATCACATTATGATTTTTCTTTAGTACACATTTTACATCATTATTTTATACATCACTGTATACCACTAATAGTTCCCCACTTTTGTGTTGTTAAGGTATTCTTACAGAGATAAACCTATTTTCAACTCACTAAAGAATTATTCACATTAATTGTTCCTAAAAACATTATATACATATGATTCAACTTCGTTATTTAGAATTAAATTCATGATATATTCCTCACTAATCATCTATATTACCTGGTTAAATCAATGATAATACAGATATCTAGTATAGATACTCGAATGGGCCACTCCTTAATTTCCATTATCTTATAAGGGTCCAAAAATATAAATTTTATTATTATAACACTACAAATAATGATAAATAATACATCTATAAATAAAATTTACCTAAATTTTCATATATTTTATCTTTTTTTGTATTCAGCATAGATTTCGAATTCTCCATATTCTCATCCTTACTATGGATGTATATCATAATATCATCTATGAAGACTATAAAAAATTTCATGTTAATATTTAATGACTCTATTAATTATGTCAATAATGATTTTGTTATAATTTGTGTGATTTAAGGGAATCACATTGAAATAATAGTGTACATACCTCTTTTGAATGGAATTCTTGGGAATATCATTACTTTTCATCATTAACTGTTGATATCCTTATCAAAGGTCCAACATAAAGGAATAATGGACTTATATAGTTGATTGATAATTTTATCTATATATAGTTTGGAAGAAATGTTATTTTTCATGATTTTTTATCATGTAATAATCAATAAAGATGAACATTTATTTTTTCTTCTTCATGACAAAGAAGACATGAACAACCCATGGTGAAACTCAATAAGATTTTAAACCTTTTTCTAGAATCTATTTTAACTACTTATTTATTTATTTCAACTCAATGGTGGACGTACTACAATTATTCATTGACATGGATATAGATCTAGGTGCATGATCATTTGGGAACTCAACCTCTCAGTCATAAGTAAGGATGAGAAATTATTCATGGAACACATCATTGTATTTCCATACAATAGGCATGTATTTAACAGTTGTACTATACTTTGAGAAAATAATTTCACATAGATATTCATAATCATATGTAAATTTTATACATGATTATGGATAATATTCTAAAGTATATTCAACCTACATGTTACATTTGTACAGAATTGGGGGACACCACTGGATGTGAAAAATGATATCCCACTCCTTCCAGTACATGTTGTCTATATATAAAGATAACCAATCCATGTCCAATAAAACATCAAAATATAATAATGGAAGTAAGATGTTATTTTTGATAGGTTAATTACACAAAAATTGATCATTTAGATGTTATATACATTAAATAAAATAATTTCCCCATTTAGTATTCACATGGATAAATCAACCTATATATTTTGAGCTATATTTTGAATAGTTATTTCAATAATTCATGATATGAATGAATGTATAGAAGTAGAATAAAAATTTATGTCTTCTATTATTGAACGAAAAATGGACATGTCTGTCACCACTTCATTGCCAGGATCCACATCAGCAGTAGTTATAGCATATTCCCTTCTATACTACATTAAAAGTTGTTGTCTTTGATTCTCTATGATAGTAAATGGATTAGTGTATTGGCTCACATAATTCTCATTCTTTATTTAGCTAAAACACTATACTAGAGGTTGAGGGTTGATATGAACCTTTCATTCTTGTTCAAAACTAGTGGTTCTCTTCACATCCCTTCAACAATGATTACCCAGATGCCCCATTATTTCACATTTAATTATCTCCCACTTCTACTTATATAGATATAGGGATTCTTTTTCAAAAACATTTTCCATGTTGTATGTTTCATTATCTCACCTTAGTGTGATGTTTTTGTTGATCCTCAAATATTAAATTCAATTTTACACTTTTTATATGTAGTTACCTAAGACCACTTAGATCCATGAATCATTATCAGATCATTATGGTTACAACAAAAAAATAGCCTCATTGATGTCAAAATATAAAATTTTCAAGTCATTTCAGTGACTAATTTTTAATCCACTAAAAGTAAACCACCTTTATTATAGATTTCTTGATAATTCAAGATGTGTATTATGAAAGAGATATAAGGTTTTCATTATATGGAGTAATATAATCAGCTTTATTTTGTTCTATTTTGTGGAAATCCGTTTATAACCTATGATGGAGTGCTCTAGGAAAATATTTTTCAATTAGTATTTTAATAAGACCTTCACATTCCAGGGAATAATTTTTCATTATAGAATTCATGTCCTTGATAAATGTGCATCACTGATCATATTCCCCACCTAAATTATAAAACAATAGCACATCATTATATTCTTCTAGTCATTGGAGGACTATGAATATTTTTTAAGGTAGTTAATCCATTTTTTCATGAGGAAGGATTAAAAAAATTCATTAATTTTATGAGGCATTATTTATATAATAGATTCAACTATGTGGGGCCCCATAACACTTATAGATGATAGTGGTGAATCAAGGTGTCAATTTTTTCTCTTAATGAAATGGATCTTATTATAATTTAGTATAAATTTGTTAAACCTTTCTGATGGAATCTAGTAGTAATAAAAAATTCACATGTAGAGATACAAAAAAATGTTATAGTTGGTTCACCAATAAGTTTTAGTCCAAGTTTCATACAATAACAGAATGTATATCATAAATAAATCATAGAAACATCACTATATGTTAAATATAGTAGTTTATAAAAAACCAATCTATGTGAGACCCACTACCCATAAAAGATTTTAGGGATAGAAACCACCTCACCCATAACACATCCATCAACTCAACCTCACTCACTTCATTGGGATATTTCTTACTTAGATTATTGACATGAATGTCTCATCAATATAAATTAATTTAAATCATTATCCCTAACTAGAATAAAAATATTCTTGAACCATTGTTCTGAATTGATTCACTAGAAAGAACGATTAAATTAAAAAAGATGTCCAAAACAATTGTTCAAGAAGCTCATTCACAACTCTCACAATAATTGCAAAGAAAAAATCCGTCATGGAACACTAATTCATCAAGGAATAATAAGTCATCACAAAACACCTTTTTCTAAGATATCTATTACTTAAGAAATACAAATATAGTATTTCCATGATTATCATGCTCAAAATGAATACCTGATTTATGAATCTATCATCCTTCAAAAACATTTATTGGTTTATCATTCCCTCCAATTAATTTATTATAATATGTAGAAGGGTAGTCTCTTATTTATAGTCTCAACATTTCACAAAGATCCCATGCCTCTAGAATAATTTTCATTGACATCCAAATTCATTCTCATAATGGTTCTTCATTTTCAAATATCTAGTGTTATTTTTTTCCATTTGACCTCATTCTCATACTCATGAATAATCACTTTCCACTCATCTCACTCTAAATTATGCTCGTCAAATTCATAATGAACATTGAATTTCTATCATAATTTCACAAAGTTCATTCTTGATTCTCCCCTTCTAAATGAATCCCATCATCTATGAAACCTATTCTTCATGAAGATAAATCCACTAAAAAATTTGAGATGATTAAACCATAGAAACAAAAAATCATGAAGCTAACTCTATACCTCATATTTTCAACTCCAAAAATAAAGAAAACACTCTGAAAAGATGCCACAAGTAACACTATAATCAACTTGTACTGTAAGATCTGTTTCCTTACAAAATCCATGATTATCCTATTATGGATTGACAACAAAACATACTAGAATATGTTAACATTTTTTAAATTCATTAGTTATAATAGACTATAACATGTAATTTCATTGGATACCGATGGAGATCCATACTATTTATGTTATTTTTTATAAATTGAGATAGTTGAGAGTGTTATTTGATGATGTTATCATCTCTTGATCCCATTAGTTTTGGAATCTCATTAGTGGGATCATCACATTGGTTATTAGAATTGGTTGTCCTATTTCACGTCATTAAAAAAATTGAAAAAAATAATTAGGTGTTTTAGTACATATAAAATGAGAATATAAAATATATGAATTTCATATTACATAGAATAACGTCTAAATGAAAATTATATCCGGTTTTCTGACATTAAATCTTGGTTTTCCATGGGGTTAAAATTATCCATATGGTTCATACAAAAGGTTCATAGTTATAATCTAAATATATAACTTGATTATGATCTGACACAAACTATAGTGACCCAAGTGTTTTAGAAGAATTTTTACATGATTTTATGTATAATTATATGATAAATAAAAATAAAGATAAAAAAACCTAGTTTCTTTAGAATACTAGGTAAATAATTATTAAATATGAAACTAGAAAATACATTATTCACCATAATAAGAACCTAACTCTCTTTGATATCCTATAACTACATATGATATCTTGTGTAACTTGTAGACAAAAGTAGTGAGTTAAAAATCCCAGTAAGGTAATAATCATAGAAGTTAAACATGGAACCTGATCAATAAATAATAACATTAAAAAAAAGGAATAGAACCCAAATAAACATATAAAGGAATAACATATATAACATAAAGTCATATGATCATGAAAATTTAGAAATTTGGTACCAACATATAACATTAAAAAATGTTTAATGGATAACAACCAAGATGATATCACATGGTGGACAATGTCCCATAATGGATTTGGTTTACTACTTAATCGCTTACACAACATCTAATGTAACTAAATCATTATAATATTAATTATAGAACAATATTTGATCTCCCATGAAAACATGTACATGAATATGTGTTTGTAATAATGAAATCAATCATATGGAATTAACATAATGGTTACCCATGGAAAAAATGGGTATTGTAATCTTGTAATAAAGAATTAAAAAAGGGTCTATCATTATGGTATCTTTGAAATAAGGTATTTAAATAATTTGTTAATATTAATAAAGGAAAAATAAGAATGTACAATGAATAATGATTCCATATAGGTTTGAAAACATGAAATTGGGTGGTTAGGTAATTTTAGAAATGTTCAAATTAAGTGCAGTTATAGGGAAATGAGTATAAATTCCGTAAAGAGGACAAAGAAATATTTATTTACATTATACTAGAAAATAAAAAATTAATTTTTTTATTAGAAAAATGAGGTATTTTAAAAATAATGGTTCTCCTTTTACATTTTTTCTAGTTAATATGAACATTGGTATAGAATAGAGAAGTTCCTAAAAATTGTGTTTTCTTATCGTGTGTAATTGAAAAGGGAACCTTTTATAACATGTATTTCACCATAAATGAAATATATACTAAGGTAGATATAAATGTGTGATATTTATATATAGAATATAGGATAAAAATATATGAATAATGGAGAGTCAAATTGAGGCAATAAATGACAAAATATAACCCAAAGTAAATATCGATGTTTAGAGAGACTCTTTACCATATATCTGAATGTGTTTTTCACATTCACTTAATGTCCTAGATAATAAAATTTAATTCATAAAATACTCAAATCAGAATATATCATAAATATATTTTAATTATTATTTTGTTATTATCTTTATTTTTTTCATTCTCATAACTTATAAATATCAATTTTTTTATTTTTGGAATGATTGTTTCATGGGTTCATGGTCGGTTCACCCATGTATAATCATGGAAGTTACTTTCAATTGAGAATACATCCCTAGAAGTGAAATAAGATTTTATTCACACGCTTAATTTTTTTTAAATGTTCACATATATAATTAATTAGATATATGAATGATTGTTTTGATTAAAAGTTATTTGATAAATTTTTAGTTTATTCTATTGTGTTTTTCAACCATCACCAACTAGTTTCATATTATTTAATATTAGGGCTATATTCACATACAATAATTTGAATATATATATTTTGTACATATTTTTTTCATTTTATAAAATTATTATTTAATTTAAACATTCCATGAAGGAATTAAAAGACAATGAAAACTCATCATCAACAAAGGCTGTCTACCAACATAATATGGACAAAGGTTTCATTTTCTATTGAATATGGGGAGATGAAAAAATATGTGGATAGAAGATAT
Organism: Viscum album; assembly: GCA_963277665.1. Classification (NCBI taxonomy): domain Eukaryota; kingdom Viridiplantae; phylum Streptophyta; class Magnoliopsida; order Santalales; family Viscaceae; genus Viscum; species Viscum album. Next base: position 1,673,297,946 of record OY728120.1, read on the forward strand.
TTCATTAGAACTATAAAATTATATTATGTAGTTTATATTGGAATTATTATGTTCTGATGAATGAAGGAGGAAAGGGGAAGGTAAAAAAAGAAAATAAATTAAAATATTTAGTTTGAGAATGTAATTACATTATTGTCACTGCCTTGATGGACCACTTAGGGAACCTATAATTAGTCTTTTGGTTTGATGATAATACATGTATATGGGGTGAGTGAGGATTATAGGGTTTGTAAAACATTTGAAATGATTCAAGTCTTAGAACTTTTGAGAATAAGGTATAGTATTTATAAGGCAAGAAGAGGGGTGTATATTATTATTACATTGAATAAATTATTATTTTGGGCCAATAATATCAATATTATTAATTCATGTGACTATTTATTGAAATAATTCATGTGATTTCAAACTAATAAGTGCTTTCACCATCCATGACTCAACAATTCCAATATTTAGATTATACTATTAAATATTGAAAATTATCTTATTTCACTATTCACAAAAAATTAAACTACATTAGAAAAATAGGAAAATGTGATCCTCAAAATTCTAAAATGTGTATATTCCCAAAATGGATTCCTTTTTATTAATTTTTTTTAAAAATAAAAAAATTTAATTTTTAAATAAACATATCATTCATTTGAAAAATATCGAATTTAATATTATTATTGATTTCGTAACTACTTGAAAAAATAGTAGTGGTAAAATCGAATAATGGTATCACTATAATAATACACAATATTAACATATTATTCTATTCTAAATAAATTAAATTTATTTTAAGGAAATATATTTATTATAAAAATATTATAAAATTATTTATGATTTAAAAAATTACAAACACTTAATTTCTCATTTTCAAAAAACTATCCTTCAAACATGATTTAAATATATTAAATTTTCAAATTATGTGATACATAAATGTTATTTAACACTTAAATAGGTTTTTTTCCTATTATAATTGTAAATTTACTATTCTAAATGGTCATATTACTCTTCTAATAGTTAGCATACTATTTCTGTAATAAGATTACTGTACCAGAAATTACATGAATCATGGAAATATGGGTCTTCTATTTAAAATAAATACTTATTAATCCATTTATTCATCTTTAAATTCTATTCTGTCACACATTTATATATACATTCATCCTAAAAATTAATATTTGATTATTAAAATTATGGTTTATTAATGCAACTCTATTCATGAGTGCAGCCATTCTGGTGGATCAGGAACATCTATTTTTTCATATTATTATTAAATTATTTTATATTTATATTCCCATTATAATATTTTGATTTATTATTGGTTTAGTTTCTAAATATCGTATAATTATTCATTTTCATATTTTTATGTGATTTCTGTTCTTTATAATGTATTATATAATTATAAGATGGGAAATTTCACTGATAAAATTTTTGGTTGTTAAATAGCAATTAAACATAACCAATAGATATTAAATTAGGGTAAAAACATAGAAAATGAATTAATATTATATAAAATTACCACGATATAATAGGTGAAAAAATGTTATTGGTCATTTATTATAATAACATAGGAACATATGACCAATAACTGGTCTACAAAAACAAGTCTTAGAAATTGATAATGAACATGAGATCAATAATTAGTAAAGAAAACTATATTTATAATATGGAATATCATAAAAATATATAATTCAATTAAAATATGGGAAAAAATATTGTAGCATAATGATAATCATCAGAAACTCAGTATGGCCACCACTTAATTTTGTGAAAAATCACTGTATATCCACCTTATAGTTTTGTGTAGTAATCCATGTATATCAACCTTTTTTTATGCACAATTCAATGAAGTGAGAAAAATTATTGGTGAATAAAATAATGTTGAAATAAAAATAAAATTACAATAAATCATATATTATCATACAATAAAAAATTTAGACAGTGATCTGTATTATATCCAAAGGGTATTATTTAGGTCAAGATAAACCCTAACCTATACTCCTACATAGATAAATGTTCTATAAAATCTGGTATCAAAAAATTACTAATCCCTATTTCATAAAAATATTATTATTTTTATAAAATTTTATAAATTTAATTCATAAATATTTAATTCATGTATATTAGTTAGTTATCTTCTATTTTAAAAATCCAATATTAGAAATTTTTGTTTTTTATCTAATATTGAAAAAGATATATTATTCTAAATTATTCTAAAATATTTTAGAAATGTTATATCATATTAGTTACTATAATAACTTATTAAAATAATAAATATATTTTCAATTTCAATTTTTATGTCTTTTATAATTATATTTTAACGATGAAAACAAATATTATCTTGTTTTTTAGAATCTAATGAATAAAATGTGATATATTAATAACATTAATTTATATTTATTTTATAAATCCATAATTATTTTAATATCATGAATAAAATATTATTAAATTATTTTACAATAATATATAAATCAATAAAAATTAGTAAAAGAATTTGAACATCACTAATGAAGGTAGTAAAAAGGACTTAAAAAATATTGTGATATAATGATTGAAAATGTACGTGAAAATTATTATATAATAAGAATATAACATTAATAAAATATTTAAAATTTCATAATTATCACATATAGTTATTGATCCAATTAAAATAACAAATAATTATGGTTTATTATGATAAGGTTAATTCATTGTTTGTGGATTCTGTAGTCCGGACATACACATGATTAATGATCCCATATCCAAATAAATGGATGGAATCATTGTATATGAAAAATTAACAATATATATTTGATTTTTTGAAAAATAAAACCTATTTCTCATAAAATGTATCCTTTATGCTGACTTCTACAGGTGGCGTTGGAACGAAAATGCATCACGACATGAAAGTGGTAGTCCACAAGTAAATATGATCTATGTCATTTGGTTTTCATATTTTAATAAAAATATTGAATATTTATTATCTAATTAATACTTTGACATTTTAATTTATTAATTATAATAATTTAATCACTTTAACATGGTTATAACTGTTTTTATGATGGATTAGACTAAAATAATAGAATGATAAAATGAAATACACACGTTGAACGATTTCATTTATCTCCTGGAAAACTCATTGGAATTTAAGACCATATGAGGAAAAATATATAATGAAATATTATGTATTTGGAAAGGGATAATATAATCGAAATAATAATTATTTTTAGGGAAAAAATTAATGTTTAATTTTGATTTTAATGTATGTAAGTGAAATATTTTTATGAGAGACAATATAATATGGTTTTGAGACACACATCATTTTTCAAAAATTCCTTGACACTACTGAATTGTAAATTGATAAAAAGTGGGAATGGTAGGGTTTTGAAACAAGGGAGGGTCTAAAATCATCTAATAAAACCATTTGGAGACTAGTTAAGTGTGATTTATGTTTTTTCTTTTAAAAATATTACCAAATTAACTTATACCATGGTAATAAATTTTTATCATTTGTAATTAACCTTGATTAAAAAAAATACATTTAATAATTTTTAAACTGTAATTTAAAATTTCAAAATAATTGTAAAATATAGTATCTCTAATTTAGTGAAAATTAAATTTTAAAATAAAAACACATAATGTCATAAAAATATTTAAAAACACTTTTAGGCTTTAAATTTATAAATTGTGTAAAATTATATTAGGAAAATAATTTTAATGAAAACAATTAATTTTTTTAAAAAAAATATTTTTGTATTCATTAAGAGAAATAACTAACCAAATTCTAACATCTAAACACTTACATAGAGGAGAATTCATAAAAATATTATTTACTAATTTAACTTGTAAATATTTTTCTCCAAATATTTGACATATGATTTAATGTTAAAAAAAAAATTCAACAGAAATATAATATTACTTAATTGAATATTTTATTATATTATTTGTTTTTTAATATTATATGAAAATCATACAAAATGAAAAATCTCAAATAAATTAATTTTTTTTTCATAAATCCTATTTTTTGACAGAAAATCCACCTACTCTAATAAAACATAGATTTTAATACTATGTAATTTGAGACGCGAGGAATTCAAAAATAAATTTTATTTGTATTATTTGAATTCAATAATTTTGAAAGTATTCATCTAAAATAAAATATAAAATACAGTGAAATATTATTTCATTAAGGATAACCTTTTCAATATTAACCGAGATTAAGTACTTACATTATAAATATTAAATTTTATACAATGATTTTTTATCATATATTTATAATTAATTTGATCATAATATGTTGGGGTTGTGGTTTTTAGGTGTAGCGAATAAAAAATGTTATCAAATATTTCTTTTATTTTACCATGTTTAGAATTTCTAGATGTTTTATTCTACACACATAGATAGATTTGTTCCTCAAAATTTAATTACATAGAAGGAAACAATGGAGGCTATTTTTCTTATATATGATCCTTAGGTTCAAATTTAACTTATCAAACCAATCATTCCACTATATAACTTTTACCGGTTGGGTAGTCTATTTGTGGAATACTGTATCACTTTAATGAATAATTTTCCAAAATTATTCCTCATATGAGATATTACATTCCAATTGCACATATTATAAATTCAATACTAGTGATGGATTCTGTATGTAATTTCCTTAAAGTGATTTGTGTAATTCATAATGTATATGTGATCGATCAATAGGTTTTTATAAGTCATATGATTCGACCCATACAATATTAAGGTTTTTGATGGGACTGATATACCCTTGAAAAAACATTCATTTCCTACCAAATCACAAACCATATTCCATAGAGATATCAATAAGAATATTTTCACTAACTTCAAACTACATATCTCATCTATGATTATATGAATTGTTTTCTATCTACATTGTTCTTCTTTAATATGATGTAGAATGGATTGAACCTTCATTATAATTTCTTTGAAATGATCAAGACCTATCATATTCCTCTATCCAACCCCATCATAGAATCATTGAGTCCTCAATATCCTCCCATATAGATCCATGTATAGTGACTTCATAATTATTTAATATAAATATTTATTATATGAGAAATCTTCCATGGGAATTTATTGATCTCAAGGTCTATGGAATTCTATTGAAATGATCTCATAATATCATAAAGCATTTGGATTTTCCTCTAAAACTAATCACATATCTGAGGGTGATATTCAGTATTGAAACTCATCTTTGTGTCATATTATTTTTATATAATTCTATAGATTATTGAGTTAAAACATATATCTATATCTGTTACATTTGAATGTGGTACCCATGTGGTCTTACCACTTCTCAAATGTATATCATAGGGAGTGTTCTAAGAGAGAAATATTCTTTTATATAATTAAATTTTATTTAAATTGGAATGTGGTGAAATATATCCCAAATAAAATTATGCACTTTATATATTTTGGGGATTCTCACAAAAAAATCATTGAAACTATTTCCACTTTCTAGAGTTGTACGTGTAATGTCTATAGAATACCATTATAATTATTCCATTCAACCATAACTTGATAGTATACTAATAATTGATATTTTAATACAATGATTACATTATTCATGTTATCCCAACCAATATTTTCGAAATTAATGTACTTCTTTAGGCTATCTGGATGAATATAGAAGGATAAAATATGAAAATTAGAAAAAATATCCATATTCAATTATTTTATATATAAGGAAGATATCTATGTTCCAATCCATGTATCATTGACTTTTTAAAGAATAAACCCAAGAATATGGACCACATTTTTCTTATAGTTATTTATCATCTTTCTAGGATTATTTGAACTTCTTATAAATGGATGGTTGAGAAATAATTAGTAAACCATATAATTTCTCTATTTCCCTTATGAATTCAATATTAATCAATTATAAATAAATTATTATTGATTTTCTTATTCCACATCATGGATAATATATAATTATCCTTCATGCACAAGTAATAAAACAACATGTTTACCTTCCTAGGTATGTCATTTATTGAGAAGTAGTAGTACTTGATCAGTTATAACTTCCACCTTTGGTATATTTTGAAATATTTTTTGTAAATATATGTCTTGGATCATATGGTCAGTATAAATATAGTGACCCACACATTTCAAACCTAAATATTATATAATTTTGGATGAAAATTTAATACACAACATTACTATACATTCTATAATCCTATAGATTAAGGGTTTTTGGAAACATGGATACACAAAAAATCAAAATAGGTCTACAAAATTTCATTCTATTTTCTTCATAATAAGAACCATTATTAGAAATATCATACAAATAAACATTTTTCGTAACTAAGGGAAATTAAATATATGAAATGGTGATCTTAAATTCCCAATAACGGTCAATAGGGAAGATGTAAATGAAAATTTAAACACATCATGAGCCTAAATGCTATAAGAACATGATAATGACCATTAAAATTCATACCAAACACTTCGTATATCATAAACATGAGTCATATAAAAAATACTATCTTTATATAAGAAAAAATCATAATGGAATCGAAGAACATAATCCAGAAGAATATAAAATTGGAATAAAACCATCTCATATATCTATGAAATAAGTGTTAAATAATCCAAATCATATAAATATTTGGACATGAATAATCACCAAGACATTCATCAAATGGTAGTATTTAATTAATCTTCATTGTTCCTTCCTATGTCTAATAATAACCTCCCATTTACCATCTTTCATGGCTTGTATGGCATATTGTGTACCATATTTCCGGTGTCTAATAACATCACATGGTCTGTTTTTTGTCATAAAACATTAATATTTGAGAAATTCATTTGTAGGATATATTATTTTTGTACACCTATCAAATTTTTCTAAGTACTTTCATATGTATACAAATATATCATAAAAACATTTATCATAACAAAACCTATGTAAATCTAAATTGATTTCATCTATATTAAATCATTATAAAAATAAAACATCAATATAAATTATAAAAAGGTATAATTGGATCATATACCATGAAAATAATTGGTTACATAAAATGCTGTTAAAATAGATGGAAAATTCATTTAAAATACCCCATAATATTTTTTGAGGGAAATTCAAATTTTAATTTTGAAATCATATTGCTACAAATTTATAATTTGAAAATTATTAAAGAAAAAATAATTTGAAACTAACCTTTAATAAATATTAAGGGTTATTCAAAGGATTTAATTGTAATTATAGTGAAAAATTTTATCATGCTGTTTATGATAAATTAGTGATTCATTTACCATTTTTTGTAATAATTCTACAGTACATCATTTAAAAAATAAGAAGAAGAATACATTGAAACAATTTTATATAATTTAATACATGTGGAAAATGAAAATAAGAAATCATTATGGAGTATTAAATAATTTCTTAAAATCATTTTATAGAAAACATAAATGGAAGAAATATGGATTTCTAACTGAAGGGAGAATTAATGTCAGTTTAAAAAAAACATTTTAGTCACTTGAGAACATATTTTTAGGAAAATAAAAGTCAATAAAATATTATATAAAAATAAATAAAGGAAAATTTAATGAAATAATTTTAACCAAGGATTATAATATAATTTCATTTTATATATATTCAAGAATAAAAAATGAAGTTAAAAATGAAATTGAATAAAAAATCCCATACCTCAAATTTGAAATGCTTTAAAAGTAAACTATCCTAATATATAAAAAATTAAAAAATTATGATTCTATTACATATTCATGTAAATACTTATAATATCACATATTATCCACTTATAATATTTTAAACCCCATTTATTTATATTTAATTATTAAAATTAATGATTTGAGGTGTTAACAATTTTGTTTTTCATGATAATTTCATTTTTGTAGTTTTTTTGTTGTATGTTGATCATGGTTAAATAATCCCTATTTTAATAATAACTATTTAAATATAATATCTAATAATTATAAATATGTTTACATTCATCAATACAATTTATCTATGGAAAATATTTTAATTCATTTATAGAGATGAAAGACCATACATAAACCAGAACACTAATTTATGTTTTCAAAAAAATGTACTAAATAATGTTAAATTATTAATAAATTTTATATAATCATTATAATAATATATATAACATTTATATTAATTATACATATCCTTATAACTATCTATAAAGAATAAATAAAAAATGAATCACCTCACTCAATGGTGGTGGTGGTCCACATGTACACACAAGTAACATTGTTATTTTCGAACTGATGTAATAGTAATAAGTAAGAAATGATATTATAATCCAAAATCATAATTATATCATATATATCAATTATAAATATTAATCTTATCATAATAATCAACCATTTATTATGGTGATGTAAAATATATTGCATCACAATATGAAGACAATATTCCACATTTACGCATGAGCGATACATCACATCTCATTTGATGGAAAAGATGGTTAATAATTGTGGTTCAAATATCATAATAAATTGTTATTATATTAATTATTTTTAAGATATTATTTACTGATTAATACCATATAATTTGAGGATGGGGTAGAAAAAATAAATTTATAGAGGTCGGGAATAATTATTACCTCTTCGTTGAGAGTCCACAATTAGATAGTTTTTAAGAACCATTGGAATAGACTTTTAATAATAAATAAATCTATAAATCATGGCTAGGATGTCTATAAATTTATTTGGATTGTGTTATTTGGTATAGATTTCTCAATGTCGTGTTAACTATATAATGTATGGGTGTCCATTTATAAGTTTGGTAGAGGAATCACATGGAATTATATAGATTATTAAAATATAATAAAGACATACTCAATAATAAATTATTACAAATGGAAATATATTCAATGGTTGGAGAGGATTATGTTTAATTCTGTACAGCTAATAAAATTTACATATATTTAATTGCCACACACACACATATATCTTTCTGTAGCCCCCTCGGTAAACCTGTTTTTACCATGTCTATATTAACATATTATTATTGTTTTCAATATTAAATAAAAATAAATAAATTTTACCATATTCAACTGTATTATTTATTTTGATTGCGTATATTTAATTCATTTTATGAAATTTTCTTAACATACGTGAAAAAACTTATTTTAAAATTAATCCCGAAAAATAAATTTAAAATTAGTATTATGAAAATAATTTTTTTTATTTAAAAACTTTTTTGATAACAACAAATAACATATAATTAAACACAATTTTTTAAATTTTTCTTATTTAAAATATAAATGAAATTTTTTTTCTTTTTATAGTATTTTATAAAAATTAACATTTCATGGACTAAAATAAAAATTTAGTATTCAATAAAAATTAAAAAAATTAATTACTAATTTAAAAATGAATATCATTAGAAAATTCTCAAAAATTAAACATAAGATAGTATTAAACTCACTATTTTTTAAAAATAAGTTAACATTTTCAGATATAATTTCTAAAATTTTATAAAAGAAATCATATTATTTTTATAAAAATAAATTAGAATGAGTTTTTATAAAAAAATTTAATGAATACAAATACAAAACATAATATTATGTACTTATTTATCGATATATTTTATTCATATAAAACCTCTATAAATAATTCTATAAATTTGGTAATTCTAATTCATTATTCCAATTTAATGTATAAGTATTGATAGTATACAATATTATGTTTCATTGAAACTTGAGATAACATGTTCCATAAGATATAAAAGATATTAAATTTATTTGAAGAGAAATATATCACACAATCACTTGATGTTACAGTATAACCCATATAAAATTATTTTCCCCCCACAAAATTTCAACACTAAAAGATAAAGAAATGTGGGTATCTTAGCTTCATCATATCCCTAGGTTCCTTAGTGTCTTCTATGAATTTCTTATTCCTCTTAAAAACATTATAGAAGTGAGTAGTCTTGTTCCTAATAACTTTATATCTATAATCCAACACATATATTTTTTTCATAGTAATCATCATTTTCCAATGGTTAAACATCTGAGTTTAGTACATGGGAAGTATCGGGTATGTATATCCTCCTGAGAAATACATGGAACACATCTTAAACTGTTGAGAGGTTTAGAAAAATAACCAAGTGATATGAAATCATACCTACTTTATCAAGAATTATGAAGTGGGAAATATATATAGGATTATTCTTTACCTTATTTAAAAATATCAAAACATTTTCCATTGAGAAATTCATTGGAATACCTTTTTTAGAAATTCAAATTCAATATTTCACTGACTATTGTTTATATATATTTTCTATTAAATCTCCTCTTCCTTGATGTGATTGTATATGTCTCTAACTTTAACTACCATTTTCTTAGTTTACATAGGTCCTAATATCATTATTTCTCTATCTTGATCCTAGATAATTGATGTTCTTCCCTTCATTATATTATGGTATTCATAAGGATCCATAAAATGGTCAAGTGAAGGATAATGTTTTATTAAAACTCGAATTGGGGAAGGTATTTATTACAGTCAAATTTGAAATACATTGAACACAATCTCAATATATGATTCAGGTTTGGAATTCTTCTACTTGAGTGACATTTATCTATGTATGACAAGAATTCTTGAATCACAACTGTAATTCCAATTTTTGTTGATGACTTCACCAGAAATTTGATGTAATCGTCAGATCATTATTAGATAAAATAGAATATCATACATCATGGAAACTTAAATAATCCAAAATATATATTATATATCTTTTATCAAGATAGAAGTCATATCTAATAGAAATTAAGTGTGATGACTGTGTAAAGAGATTAATACAACACAAATATCCTTACGACCAATAGACATGGTTTGGAATCTGATGAAAAAATAAATTTTGATGTCTCCCCATTACCATTCCTAAACATTAATTGTTTGAAACATACACCTATAAATTTTTCTCTCATATGTATCATGATGAAATACCAAGAACATATTTACATAATATGTAATATCTCTATTTTTACATTAAAAATACTATGTAATATTTCTATAAATATTCATATTTACATGATGTATCGATAATGATGAACATTGATCTTCCTACAATATATACTTCTTCAAATATACTATGTCTGGGATAGATATATTTTTCTAATACTCAATAATTTCATTATAAACAATGTCAAGATAAATAAAATTTCGTAACTTTATTTCTACTCAGTATCATCCTTCTATATCACTTTAATTATCACATGGACAGATGGTTGAACAAACTTTTATGAAATATAAGATTTATCCACTACTTTCAATATTTGTATATTCATGTTTCATAAATAAAAAATTATTGTATTTTTTATCCTTTTCATAGATAATATAGAATGATTTTTTCAACATAGAGAGTCTTCCAAATTGTTTTCTTTCTAAGGGTGGTAATGTATTAGGAAATCCTAATCATTAATAAACTCCAACCTACTTCTCTGCCAAGAATTCTACTCTTTCTAAGTGAATATATAAATTAAAATATTATGATTAGTATACTCATAAAACCTTTTTCCATAAAACTTATTCATCCATATCATTAATGAAAAAAATATCCACAGCTATCTCAAAATCATGAGTTGGGTAATTTTCACGTTAAGATAAATTATAACGATAAATATGAAATTACCATAAATATTTATACGGGGAATCATCCAAATAATTTATTTTATGCATCACTAGAAATAAAAATTACAAATCAACTGTACTATACTGTTTTTAAAATGATACTGATTAAAATTATCTTTGGTTCCCTGAAATTTTCAATACATTCATATATAAAAACATCCGTAGATCCAATCTAAGTTAATATGTTAATTGGATTATAAAATCATGATAATGATTCCATTTAGTATCGAAAATACCCATCCTAACCAAGAAAACTTTGTAAATAAGAAATAGTGGATAGTCGAAAAAAAATTCAATTACTTCAGTCATTTATGGATCCAATAATATACTATTTTAGAATATTATATGACAAAAAAGGTAATCTGTTTGTACCCAAAATTCACAATTGTTAAATTTTTCAGAATCCTCCTTCGTTATGGTCTTTTATAAAAATATAATGTGATCTTCATTATCTTCCTTGACTCTGGAATATATATTTATATAAATTATATATACTACTGAAAACAAATAAACTAATTCTTTAAATAAACTATTCATTAAATCCCAGAATATTATAGGGGAATTTTTATGAAAAATTGAATCACTATAAATTCATAGTTTTCATTCCTCGTATAGAAGGATATCAGGGGTATGCCATCAATTTTTACTATCAACAATTAATATCCTCATCTAATATTAATAATGGGAAAATAGTTTCATATTCATAATTGATTGAATAAATCATCAATATGGGGTAGTGGATACTTATTTGTCATTGTGATCTTGTTTTGTTCTCGATAATCAATACATAGTCAAATTTATCCACCTATATACTTATCAAAAAAGGGATTCACCCCATAGTGATGCAATTTTATAAATTAATAAAATATCAAGATTCTCCTACAGTTACGCCTTCAAATCCTAAAACTAAATTTGGGTTATCTCAAATGGAGTCACTGAAATAAGAGTTACACGAAGTATGAGTTCTATAGGAAACACAACTTCAATATTCCGATATATTCTGGGAAAATATTCTAGAAAGAGATTAATAAATTCCCATATAAAAGAAATATATTTGATTTTTTGTTTATCTTTATCCATCTCACATAAACACCACATTTGATTTGGAATCAAGGACCATGGAATGGAATAAATTTCAATAAAATGTTTATATTTGTCATCTTTCAAATAAAAGACCATAGTTTTGTTTTCAATATCAATCATGGATTTAATTAATTGGATAGGTATGAGGTATTTATTTAAATAAAACTAATCCATGTATAGGAAGATATCAAATTCAACTAAAGGGATAATAATAATATTTATAGAAGTAAAATTCCCACAAACATAAATTAGAGAATAACTATACACATAAGATGTGATCATGAATCCATTAGTGGTTTTCATTGCTAAATAAATATCTAATAATTGAGATGGTATTGTGATACCATTATAAATAATTTCATATATAAATGAGCGGTACTATCTAGAATCAAAATAGAAAAGAACATTTTTAGATTTGATGGTATATGGAACTCTCACAAGTTAGTTATCATTCACTACATCCGAAATAGTGATCGTATTAGGCTTCCATTTGACTTTGGGATGAAAATTTATCTGATTTTGATCATCGTTATTGACATTCATATATCTGAATTTCTATGAATAATTCTCATGTTACATAAATTTTAAAAACTAGTGTGTTGGTGGTGAATGGTATTGTGATATTTTTCAATCATTACCAAACTTCATCCCATCACATTAGTATTTGATTACCTGATTACCTTCATTTCCAAGAATTAATAAATTTCTATTCTATTTCTTAAAATTTCCAATATGTTTCCATAAACACATTGAGAATAATGGGAGGATCTTATTCTCTCTATGGTTTAAAAAATTATTATTTCATTTTAATTGAATCCTTCTTTTTTATTTCAAAATAATGGGATTGAGGAGTAAATCCAATCTCCACTTCTATCTTGATATAATTTAGAATGATTTCATAATAGTTATTTATTTCATTAATGGAGAACACAATTTGGAGACTTTGTTTTAATCCAATGAAGAATTTATCAATCTTAATTTCAGGTTCAATGATTATACTAGACGCATACCTTTCATGTTTTATAACATTATCCACAATCATTATAATGGATTCATTATCCTTCTATGTTATCTAAAATAACTCCTTATCTATTTTACAATGATTAATATGAGGAATTTATATGTTGAAAAATAAAACTCAAATTTCATACCCCATAACAGAGTCAATTTCATCCAATTTACTCATGTTCTTGATGAGTTTCCATCATTTAAATACTTCACATTCTAAATTATAGACAACCAAAATGGATTGTTCATGACCCAAATTTAGGAGAATGGAATATAACTTCACAATCTAACAAATAAATTATTCAAATATATGTTGATCTGTAAATCACCCAAATTATGTTGTATTTTTTCTGAGGAAGGACAAAATTGAATTTTGTTCCCTATATTTACCACATGGTTTCTCACCATGATTAATGTCATCATATAGTTTCCAAATAATAACAATTATATTTTTAATTATATATACCATAAAATTTGGTTTCTCGGGATGACAATAATATATTTTTCCAACACATTAGGTATTAACAAGGTTCATTTTTGTTCCATCCCTTGAGTGAAATTGAAAGGCTTAGTATGTGAAAAAATTATCATATGGGAAAACCAAATAATCTTGAAAAAACATTTATATGATAAATAAATCACAGAAGATTATTTTTAATCTAGGACACCATATATTTTATGTATGTTATCCATGATCATCATCCATTATAATCATTCACAATGGATTATATATAAAATGTGAAATCACCAAATAATATCCCCCCATGAGTTTAAAACTACGTATCTTGTAAGGGTACACTCACCATATACTATAATTATATCCATGACATACCTATCCATCTATATTTTCAGTTATTACCCAAATAGGTTTTTAAGCCTAAAATAAAGTCCATTTTACGTATCCTAAAATGTATTTTTTCCCTGGGAAACCACACTCCATTATTTACTCTAATATATGAAATTCTTGAATAAATAGGATTATCCTATGGTATCTCACATAATTTTTCTCAACTTAGATTCCCAATTTGAATAAATGTTTTATCATTTTAACTATATAAACCCATAATTTTCAAAATAATTTATTCCTTGTATTCAATGAATAAGGAACTCATAACATTATGAACAAAGTTATAACTATATAGGGTTAGTTTATTTTGAGACTACGAAACATATGAAATTCTATTGCACGATATGTACATAATTTCAATAACATCATTATAACAAGATCCCTTCTTAGATATATCCTACTTAAATCTTATTTCATAAACTAGGAGACACAAACATAAGAATTTGAGATGTTATATTCATAGTAAGGAAAACTAAGTGATACATCCAGAAACATTTAATCATAACATTTACATAAAGGGTATGAGAAAATGAACTTATCATAGGAAAATCCTAAATAGTAATTCATTGATCATAATATTTTGTTTTGGAGTACATATTTGATTTATGTAAGCGATTAATAATAAATTAATATAATAAATATTTCACTATGAAAATAACACTCGAATAAGGATATGTCATTTGTTTGTTTCATAGATTTTTAATAATAATAGTAATTTAAATATTTTTTCAAGGTTACTCAATAATATTTTCATAACATGTTAGTAGTGGGAGAAATATATGTGAACTTTACTTAGGCTTGGGATAACCTCTAGTGTGTCGTATATTGTCCATAGAATAACAACCCATCTACCATTTAATATCATAGAAAATTAATCATTACCCAATTCATATAAGGGTTATATATTTCTCAGTCCATCCATCCTATAATTATAAATACATTCATAAGTGTTTCACAAGATCATAATAACATCAATCATTACATAACCTGTTGAAAAAAAATGAATTTCATTCTTATTTTATCATCATAAGAATAAAATATCCATATGATGAATAAATATGGTATCATTTGATCATATCCATAATAAATATTATTTGACAAAAATGGTTGTTATAATTGATGGAAAATTCCTTTAAAAGATCAAAATAATATATCTTGAAGAAAATTCCCATTTCATTTTTTAGTCATATATTTAAAAACCAAAAAATTTTGAAAAATTTTAAGGAAACAAGTATCTATGAATAGAAACATGGAAAATGTAAATATTCTTCAAATAATTTCATGTGCATGATAATGTGAATTTTCATCATTTAATGTATTATTAAATAATTATTCCATTCATATTTTCTATAAAATTTTAAAATTACCTCATTTCGAAAACATATATAAGACTCCTTTAAAAATATTTAACAGATATAAAAAAAAATAAAAATAAAATAAAAATTTATTAGAAAACTATAAAAAATATGTAAATATTTTAGAAATCATGGATATAGATCTGTATAGTATTTTTGAATCAAAATGAAATTACAGCCATATTTCATTATAAATATTTTTTTAGTATATTCAGTATATAATGTCAGGAATATGAAAGGAGTAAAATTATTGTACACTAATAAATATTGTGGAATATAATTATATTGAATTATTATAAAATATCCGCACAATTTCCATATATTTATATTCAATCAAAAATAATCCAGATTGAATATAAATTCAAACATAAATCCCCAACCGAATGTTTTTCTTGATTTAAAGACATTAAGAAATATTGTATAATATGATAAAATTTATTAAAAATATATAATAGAATCATATACATATATAAAATATCATATTTTATGATCTTATAATATTTACACACCCATTTATAAACAATTCATTACCAAATAAATGTTTCTATGTTTTAACATTTTATTTTTTCATTGGAATTTCTATTCAGTAGTTCCAACCCTAGTATATAAGTCATTATTCAAAATTCTATAGAATATTAGTCAATATAAAAAATTCATATATATAAATTATATATATATATATTCATAAATAAAATGTATATATATACAAATAATTTCCACATTTCATGGAGATAGTGGGTCGTACGTACACATGACCAATATTATCACTTTTTAACAGATGGAACAAACTAAGGATAAATTTTAATTAAATATTTCATAATTATAATCGTAGAATATATATATATAGGACATATATATCATATATATTCATTAAATACATACTTATTAACATCTATGTAAAGAAGAACCAAAAAATGAATGACATTACTTCATGGAGGTGGTAGTGCAGATGTAAAAACGATCGATGTTATCATTTTCGAATAAAATGAAACATAATAAGGAATATATAATTTTAAATTAATTGAATAAAATTATGTCATAAATATAATATATTAATATTAAAATCACAATAATTTCTATCCATTAAATTATGGTTATTAAATAATATTTGTATCCAACATTGAGTTGGTAGTCCAACCCTACACTTGAGTAATATTTTCAGATCCCATTTGATGGAAAATGTGTTTAAAAATTTTGGTTCCAAATCATATTAACATTGAATTATATTTAATAAAAATAATTTTTTTTTATAATTATAAATAATTTGGGGAGGTTTAAAAAGAATTTAATTTAGAGACGTTAGGTAGGTTGATTAATTATTCTCCAAAAAACACCAATCAATCATTTCTTAAAGACCCTTAGAATGGCCTTTTAGAATTATCTAACATATAATTTTTGGATAGGTATTTTTGGAATAAATATATTTAGGGTTTATTTGATCTATATGGTGATATATGATGTATTGAAGAGAAATGAGGTGTTCCTTTTTATAATATTGGGAGAGGAGAAGCCTATAATTTATAAAAATACTAAAATGTAAAAATCCATATTCCAAAAATGCTTCCAAATGGATAGAGATTATAATTTTGGAATATAATGGGTTAATATATATATCCATATAATAGTATTTATACATTTTTAATTCACAAACAAGCCAATATATATTGGTTTAACCCCAAGTATACTTATATTCATTTTATCCTTAGTAAATATGTTTTATTATTTTCATGATTCATAGTAACCAAATATTAAGATGAAATTATTACCTAATATTAAATATGAAAATTTAAAATATTGAATCGATATTTAAATTTCCATTAACATAGGTGGAATAATTTATCATCTAATTAAACCCACAAAACGTGAAGAAAATAATGTTTCCTGAAGAAATTATCCTTAACAAAAAAATTACAATAAAATCTAGATTAAAATTAATTTCCATTTCATAATTTTTATTATTTATAATATAACTGAACTAATCTCACATTTATGAACATATAAAAATGAATATTTTAAAAATCAATAAATTTTATTAAAATTTCGAATAAAAATTTTTTTATTCCAAAAAAAATTAAAAAATAAATCTTCTCAGAAAATGTAAAAAGAATTCACTCTATGATTATTTTGAAATTATTATATCAATGAAATTATATATTTTTCAAATATATTGTATAAAATAAGATGAAAAAATTTATATTATTTTATTATAAAAAATAAATAAAATCTATTTTGATGGAAAATGTATTTTTACTGAATATGAAACCATGGTTAAAAATCGATAGTATATTTATAAATATATTTTCATTATCTAAACATTTATAAATAATTATACAAATTAATGTATCCTTACTCATTATTCAAATTTAATTGTAATTTTATAAATGTGTATTATATTATTTTTCATTGAGCCTCAAGTTAGTCTATATCACAATCTATTGTATAAATAAAATTTACTCATAGGGAAATTTTGGAAAAAATCATTGTGTGTTACAAATAATAATCAATCTTTTCAAGATAGAGATTATTCCACCAAATTTTTAGTGAATATAATACTGCCCCCAGCTTCATATCATTTGATAATGATGTTTATGAGTCCTTAATTTTCATGATTTATAAGAATTATCATTGGCATTATACAAAATAATGCATCCCAAAATATTCAAAGATGCATAAGTATATATCAAAATACATTATCCACTCAAGGGTAGAATGAGGAAACGCATAATGACCAATATCCTCTAAATCTCCTTTAATTATTCCTTTTATTTTTTTGGTTTATAATAATTTCACTCTTGTCTGATTAAATATGGCTAGTGTATTGTATAATCTCATGAATTTTCACAAAATACATCAGTATTATCCTGATAAATTAAAAATACATCATATCTCAGTCACAATTTTGGGTCTCAAAAAATTTCAATTACTTATGTCTTTGATGTTTTAGGTTATATATCTTGACATGTGATAACACTATCTAAGAAGGATTGTCATTAGAAATAGTGTTCACAATTATTATACATGGCATATAATTTCTCGTTTCATAAGGTTGTTAGCCGAATTCCCAAATTAACTTCATATTCTACCAAGAATATATAATATTTGAAAATTTGAAAAATACATACCAAAATTGTTTTTCATGTTAATATCTCAAGACTCCATTCGAAAAATTCAAAATGATAGAAGGATAATTTTAATTTCAAAATGTAATTACTATAAATTTACAGTGTCCATAGCTTGTGTTGAAATATGTGTTGGGTATATATTCTCACCACTCCAAAAATTTATGATTTCTAGATAAATGGTCTTCCATTATGGAATATTTAAATCCTTGTAGTTAATCGAACAATTCATTAATAAAAGGTAGTGGAATTTTTGTATTGATAATTATCTTCTTAATTTCACAATAGTTAATTTAGAGGTTCATTGATCCATCATTCTTCGTAAAATAAATCACTGGTGCATCCCATGGAAACACACTCTGGTTTATAGATTCCTTTTTTCGGATTATCCTCTAGTTTATTTTTTAATTATACCAACTCAAATGGTGACTTTATATATGTAAAATTTTATATAGTAATACTCCCATGTATGTGATCAACTAAAAACTCAACCTCACACTCTGGGGAATACATAAAATTTCATCTAGATATTCATCATTATACTCCCATAAATAAGAATCTCATTAACGATGACATCATCCCAGATTATTTGAACCATGAGTCCATAATTAAGGGGTATCAAACAAAAAATTATATATTGTTCTTTCTAAGGGATCTCATAATAACCCACACATCGATATATGATCAATACATGGTTGTGGATATGAAATGATACCTACTAATACTGAAAATTTATATGTACTATATATACGAATTACCAATCCATACCAAATATATAATAAAAATAAACTATGGGAAAAGAAACTAAATTTTCATAAATTATCTGCTTGAGAACATCTATTAGATAATATTTATATATCATAGATTATATAATCATTATAGTGTGTTTTTTATAAATATTTTATTATCCATGGTTTTAGGTGGTAAATCAACATTTTTAAAAAAAAATGTATAATCGTTAACTCATAAATGATGCAGAAACCCAAATATTTGAACCTATTGGATTTAATATATGTTATATATGGTAAGATACTGTTTCAGTTCTCTAACCATGAAATATTAAAATCATTCATCATAGATAATAAATCAAAATTGAATTTCCTAATGTAAACACCTAATGAGTGTCTAGAAAGGTGTAAATTATTAGGACGACTCATTATGGTGATTCAATAAATTCACTATAAACCATTTTTTATGAGAAAACACCAAGTTGATTTTATTCCATATTATCATTCACTTTTTAGGATCTAAATATGGATATATTCCATGGAAATCCATAAAATATATACTTTTCTAAAACAACTGGAAGTTTTCCAATATATAGACTCATTCCTAGACTTCACATCATAGTTCCTTAAACTAATCCCCAAAATTAGTAATCCTTCATTATGATACCCACTATATTGTTCCAAAATAATCATATATAAATGATAACATGATTTTTTGGTTTAATTAATACATTCCAAAAATAGTAACTGAACCAATGATTGAATGGTTTTTGTGTCATAGAATGGTTATAGAAAACCATATTTTGAAGCACATATGAACAATTCTATATACTCAATATAATATATAACATATTTTATACATATCATATGAAATTATCATCTTCATTAAATTGGGAGTGTATAAAAAATAGTAGGTGAGCTCGAATGGTGAGTAAGGGAAACATATCAAATAGTTAAATCAGTTTTACTTTAATTATATGGGAAATCATGAGTAAGGGAGTAATATTAGATTAATAGACTGCATGATTATAATTTAAAAAAATTACTTGTCTTTAATGATAATAGAACATTAATATAATACCAATGGTTTTTTATAAAAATATTTCACATAAATGAGTAACAAACATCAAATAAATAAATAATAAAGGGTGAAATATTTAGAATATGTATTATCATACACTTTTAAAAAAGTTTTAAAATATGACAAATTTTATAAATGTAGTGGAACAAACATTAGAATAGGATTAAATTGTGAAAAAATATATGTATGTATATCCATTAGTTTTTGGAACAAATCTATGTATGTCTACCATATAGTTTTGTGAACAAATCAAACTATCTCAACATTTCAGTTTTGTGAATAAAATCCTCATATGTACAAGTATCATTATCTTATGATATATTAAAACATAACCAATCCACTATATTGTGACATAGGGTAAAACTATCATAATTAATGAGAATGTGTTCCTTTAAAACCATATCATTACACATATCACAAATAACACAACAAAATAAAAAAGGTTTCATATCTCTTCAAAATAGTTACATGAAAAAATTAGGTATTTGAAACCAAAAACATTATCACCCCAAACGATCATATATTAGATGATTTATTATCCCTTATATTATTGTAGAAGAATACATTGAAAATGAAATACAAATCTAGAATATTTTTTTAATGGTTTCTTAATATCATCGTAAGAGACATGAATTTTGTGTTACATTCCAATATTAATTCAAAAAACTAGTGAAATTGGTAAAAATTTATTTGAGAAAATTCCAATAAATATACGTTGAGATGAAAATAATCATATTTCAAAATTAGATTCAAAATATATTAATATAATATTAATGGGAGGAAATAAATTAGAAATATTTTAAAATTCATTAATTGATAAAAACTCGTCATTAAAATGATATAAAAACCATGGTTTTAAAATAATTCTTAGTATAGGGGTCAGTAGAGATAATTTATTTTCCTGAGCTTCCATAAAGGTATTTATATTTTTGAAGGGACCTAAATATGTTGAAATAGAGGTAAAATCCATTATAATATATAAGTATTATTCTCACCAAAATGTCATTTCAAAAAATCTATAGATTTATCAGGGAATAATAAATTTTTATGAAAAATAATTTCTCTAGAAAATAATCTGAAAATAAAATTTAACAATATAATATATTAGATATGAGTGTATTAGTTACATTTTTAGAAGATGAGAAATGATTATGACATAAGGGAAGGATTTAATTCAGAAAAACCACTAAAATTTACTCCCTATTCGAAAATTTTTAACTAACCTCCTATACCAAAATAATAAATATTACAAGGATGAATTAATGAACTTTATTCAATTCTATTAAAATTTACAAAATATCATTAAAAATATTCAATACATTTATATTAGTAATATATAATATATTCTCAAAATAGAGAAAAATAAAAATTTATTGTATTTAAATGAATGTGTACTAGTGGTTGTTTTCTCCATTATTCTCCTATAGTTTATCATTAATATTCTATACAAGGTAATGGAATATATGTTTTAAAATAATTTTGTATTTATAAATTAATTTTTTAACTTTTTAGGTAATGGTTTTTCTGCGAAAAAATATTGACG
Organism: Viscum album; assembly: GCA_963277665.1. NCBI lineage: Eukaryota > Viridiplantae > Streptophyta > Magnoliopsida > Santalales > Viscaceae > Viscum > Viscum album. The sequence goes on from OY728120.1 coordinate 1,673,320,302, forward strand.
ATCTCGTTTTGGTGAGTTCAATGAATAAAAGTTGATAAGATAATTACATTGTTAGATAATGATATTTTTATTCCATAATAATTTTTAAATATTATATGAATTAGTTTTACATTATTAATAAAATATTAAAGTCATTAATCATCCATGACATAAACATTACCACATCACTCATGTAGGTGGTAATCGGGACCGAAATAGTTCACCATTATAATGAAAGGAAAAGTAAGATAATTTTGTTAAATATTTTTAATAAAAAATTCATAAAATCATAAACATGTAATAATTATCATATTTCATCATTAAACTCATTATTACAAACATTCAGTGTTTTTTGTTATAAAAAATGAAATTTTTTTCTTCTTGGCGGAGGTTGTACGCACGTAGACATCATTAAGAATCACATATCACAATCATTGGATGGTATAACCATATTTGAGAATTTAAAATTTAAAAATATCATCACTGAAAATTGAAAATTATTTTAGTTATAATATCCATCCATAATTTTATTCTAGAGAAGTAGAGACAAAATACAGACTGCATCGCTTCATGGAGGTGATATTCCACACATTCAAGTCATCATTATTATTTTATTTTCTAGATGGAATAAAATGAATTAATATCTATTTTATAATTATGGTAGTAAAATTTATTTATAAAAATTATAATTATCATATTTTATTAACAAGATTCTTAATTAATATAGGATGTAATACAAAATAAATAAAATATTAGGGAAGATAATACTTAAGTTGGAAGCCTGAGTTCACTCTTGAAAAACACTAAGGAGATGAAGTCCTCAAGAAAACATATTTCATCCCAAAACATATATAGTTTGTAAAGAATTATAATAGGGTTAAGATTAATTTATTCAATAATGAATTTGAATGTCATGTTTATATTGAATGGTTGGAGTTTTATTCTTATATAAGATATGAAAATGGAACTTTTGAAATTAGATATATTTTTTTAATACTTCCAGGATGATATTCAAGGGAAAATGGATGAAAATTTTACAAATAGTGGGTCTTAGATAATATAAGTTCTCAGATACTCTCATCTATTCATTTTGAATCAAGGTAAGACTGATTTTTCAATTTTATTTTTTAAATTTAACCTTCTACCCAAATTATCTTTTTTCCTCAATAATTTATTTTTAACATAACTCTTAAAAATTAATGTCTAATATTAAAAATGGGACCTTTTAACTAATTTAATCCTTCTGATTTGATATTTTAAAATCTATTTAACACATATTATTTCTAATTTCATTGAATGATAATATTAAAACAAGCACAATTATATGTGTAAAACTAGGTTTTATAAAAAAATATTTCCATCTTAAAATAATCATGTATACTGGCTTTAATTCCATAATATAATTTGTCATAAAAAATATAAATAATTATAATTTCTCAAAAAATAGAAACAATATTTCACCATCTTATCACGTGTTTAGGCAAAAATACTGAAAAGAAATTTCTTTATAAAAGCAACATTTTAATTTAGTTTAAAAAATATTGGAAATAATATTATATGCTTCAGGAATATTTTAAAATTTGTAATGTTATTCTATAAATATGTATGTTATTATTAAAAAATTTTATTAATAATTTAGTATAATTTTACATAATTATAAAGTAATAAAAACAATAATTTTCATATATACCATATTTTTTAAATGGAAGACAACCTTTCCCAAAAAAATAAAAATAATAAATAAAATAAATTATGTGCAGAATTAGAAACTGAATTTACATTATATAATTTATATTATAAAATGTCTACATTTTATCTTTTTAATTAATATACATAATTCAATGGAAATGGATGTTATTGAAAATAACTATTTCGTTATTAACACATGTTAGTTATTTACCTATTAAATATTTATTGTTTTATCATATTAGTATTTATTATAACATTATTGATAATTTTAGCTTAATATGATGTGTTTTATTTCTTTAGTTGTAGTATGGAATTCATGTTAGAAAACAAAACCTAAATTTTATAATGTCTACAAATAATAATAGTTACAAATTTATATAATCTTAATGAAAAGATAGAACAATATCTAAAAAATATGGGTGTTTTATATGATAATAATGTAATCCATTTGTATTTATAAAAATAGAACATAATTTTATTACAATTTTCATATCACAATACTTATTTTTTATTACTATATTGTAGTATAATATAATGTAGTTAATTATATTGAGTATAAAATCAAAAAAATAAATATAGAACAGAAAAAAATATATGTATTTTCAAAAATAAAGAAATTTGAGGTAGGGGTGGTTATATATACAAATTAATATTAAAAATAAATGGTAAATTATAATTTAAAATAAAATTTAAATAATATAATAAACATTTCATTGAAATAAAGACATTCATGTTTATGATTTTAAAATTTTGAATGATTTTTTCTTATAATTGGTTACCTAACAATTGAAAGTTTAATATGATTGTAATAATAGTTACATGACCATTATAATTAAAATATCGTTGTTATGTGTCACATAAAATTGTTATTTAAAATAAATGATATCATATTATAGAAAAATAATTGTCTAATATTTATAATATAAGTCAAGAAATGCTAATTCCATATATAACTATTTTAATAATATATATTTCAACAAGAATTATGATCCAAATTATTATAGTTGGGGGTCAAAATAACTTTTTCCATTTATATATAATATAATTCATCTTAATAATTCGACATTTTTTAATTTAATTGATTTTATTTACATAAACATGACCATATCTATGGAATTATGGTCATATAATTCTTGGTATAGGGAATATATCTCATAATGTACAAATTATTTATAACTACTTCAACCTCAATAGATCCATTGCCTGATCAAACAATTTTTTACCCAAAGTCTTAGTCAATAGCAACGCTTCAGACCATTTATTGAAAGGAAAAAAAAGTACAGATAAGAGGTGCATGGGATCAAACAAGTAGAAATGACCTCATCCACCTAACTCTTGGCCTACATATCACAATATGGTATATCACTTCCATAATCAGAGTCACTAGAAACCTTCCACTCAGATAGAGATTTCTCCTGATTAAAATTCTGAAGAATCTATGTGTCCACCTTCCTGGACATCATCGAAGTTGATATGGTAGTAATGATCCTAGGATTGTTAGAGTAATACTTGTGTGGTCTTCACTTTTAGGGAACAGAGGTGAGACCCTCGCCACCAGTCTTCTTTTCCTTTCCACTCACGACCACATCCTTGAAAGATACACACCCACCACTGCTCAATGCCTGAATAGGGGTACTGTGCTCCCTTTCATCATCAGAAACACCCCCCCATTTCTTAGACAATTTAGAAGAGTGAAAGAGCTTATGAATTTCCTGCTGACAGTCAACACCATGGTGTGCATCATCCTGGTTAGAGACATTACCCTGCAAGCGATCTGGGATCATCAATCTCGGAGACTGTGTAAGGGGTTCAGTAGCTAAAGTAACCTCTATAGAAACATCAACCCGAGGGACCGAGGAGAAATTATAAGATCTATCCATAGATAAATCCACCAATAGACCTTTTCCCTTCCCATTAGACACATCAGACTTCCCATAATTCATCACATCAGCTATAGTGGAAGTCAATTCCATAAGTCAATAACCATCATGAACAATAGGTTTTGATTTCCTTCGGCAATGTTTTTCTGGATGACCCATCATTCCACACTCCTCAAATGAGACATGCTTTTGACAAGACTCCAAAGAGTGTCCAACAGCCAAACAGTCATTGCAGAAGAGAGGATTTTTCTCATATTCAACATCAATTTGAATGTTATCAGAAGGAGTAGAAAGAGTCACCTTGTCAGCCAATGTGGAAGTGAGGTCAACCTCCACCAACATTCTATAAAAATGACCAAACAGAACATCTTAATTCTCCTGGTAAATATGAATAGGGGTCCCAATTTCTTTGGCAATTTCATTCAAAATATTCGGATGCCAAAAGACCCAATTCAGCCCATGCAGACGAACCCAAACTTGAGAAAGGGAATTTATAGCACGCGATACATTAAAGTCCAAAGACCATTAATGTATGTAAAGCCAACCAGGTTTTAAAATAAATGTCACAATACTCCAAGAACGACATTTCAAATCATCCGAAGGAAACATGCAATGAAAAAAACCTCGACCAAGAGAAACACATATCCAAATAGAGAAACCCCATAATATCGAGACTCGGCGAGTCAATTCTTCAATATTACAAGGTTTTTTACCTTTAGGTAGAACAATTCATGCAATCAAAGAGTTTTTTTCCAATTATCAGTCTCCCAGAAAGCATTTCAGGATCAGCTTCAACATGTGTTGATGCACCTTTACGATGAATTCTACCATGACTTGAATCTTTAAACAAACCCAAAGAGATAATTACATTTAACTTCGATCCTAAATTTCTATTCTTTAAAGCATCAGCATAATATTGAGTGGAAAAATTGTTACCACCCGGCAATGTTGAATGCATCCTATCATCCCGCTTCTCCTTCAGAGCAGATGACTTCGGCGCATCACTGCCGTATAACAGGAAACCATCAGCAGATCGTATACCTTCAGATCTATCAAAGAGATCTGAAACTGGATGAGGGAAGGCTTGAAGCATTTCGTTAGATCTATTGGGAAGATCTGTCACCAAATGAGGATCATCCGAGATGTGGTTCTTCAGTAAATCCGTAGTGTTGCGGGAATTATCAGAAAGTCGTGATTGTGGCACGTTGGTAGATCCAACAGGTAGATCTGAAACTAACTGGGAAGAGGCCAAATCACGAGTAACCGGCACATCCTTAGGGTTGCAGGAAGCAGTAGGCCACAATGGGTCATGAGTAGGAGTAGACGCTGAAGCAGACCCGCTGGGGAGGAGAAGCCTGATGTCGAGGATGTTCGGGATGGCCATGACCAAACCCTAGACTCCATCGTCGAGGAAAAACACCCGCACATCCCATACCGCATCCATCCAAAAATCATCCCACAATTTTTCCTTCTAAAAATCATTTAAATCCATGAATTTGGATCATATTTTCATCGTACGGAAATTTATTATCCTTCATAATTATAAAAAATTAGTATCATATACACATAATTTTAAAATGGATTTTATATGATTATATTGGAATCATAGTATTTAATTATATTTTATTGAATGAAAAATATTATGTACATTCATATATAATAAATATAACCATCAATTACTCCATTCATTCTCATTTAATAATTACGAATTCCATAACATTTAAAAAATCTATTTTTTGAAAATATTTGGAATAAGAAATCAAGTAGATAATAGTACTATTAGATTAACTAGGGAATCATTGAAAATAATTCTATTAATTATTTATAATATGATAAATATTGATTATTTATCTAGGTTTATATTTTATTTTCATAAATTAATATTTAATGTTGTGTTTTTTATCCATTATTTTAATATAGTGGATAAAGTAGATATATTATTTTATTATTAGTTCATATAAATATATTTCTTATTGATTCATCTATAGGTATCATGTCAAAAACAATAATTGTATAATGGGATCCCATTTAACCACTATATGCGATATCTTGGAATAACATTCTAATGATATGGTTTTGTTTTCTGGGATTATAAACTCCACCATTATGAGATAAATTGATGTTTACCATGTCCTTTTCTATTTCTATTTTATGTCATAAATATATATTTTTACTTATATAAATGGTTATAAGCTATTATATTATATTTTTTCACTCTACACAATTTATTCCCAAATTATGCATTGTTTGATACAATTGTATGTCATCTCGTTCATAATATATTAACCCTTTATATTATTTCCATCCCTTAAAAATTATTATATATATTGTACAATGGATGATATTTGAAAGAGATGACAAAAAATTGTATCAAACATTCCATAATTAGGGCCATTTAATACTTATTCCTACGGGCTTTGTAAGGGTTCTACCTCACTCCTTGAAAGGTGGATTATCAAAAATCAATAAAAAATAAGGCCTTCCATCCATTGGATGGATGTGATTTATTTCATGTTTTTTACATTATCTATGGTTTAAATAACCATCTAGTATCTTCATAATACTAATCCTTGAAATCCAAAATCTTATGATCTTATGAATTGCATTCCATTATAATATGTATTCATTATTCATAGGTTACTATATACTTTGTCCCTATGTCTGGTATTAATTAATATTTTGAATTAACATTAGTAACTATATCTAAAATAGAATAGTTATATATAAACCATAATTATTAAGCCCCAAAAATTTATAGAAATTTTCCAGGAATGGTTATAATTAATTAGATAATTTTATAATTAATTTAAAAGAATTATATAATTTGATTAATAATTCCTCATGTTATTCATGAACTAATTATTATATTAGAGTTCTAGAAAAGGGAACATGATAGAACCAAAAAATTTAACAACTCATAATAAATGTATGGATTTCTCCACGGTGAAATCCAATGAATCTAGAGTTAGTGCTAAGATAATTATCAAAATCATGTGGAAATTGAAATAGTTTGTACCAAATAAACATTTTAATAAGGAATAACATGTTTTCCCTTAATAATATATAATAAAAATGGATCAATTTATAAGGAAACGACCACCATATTTTTGTGGAACAACTATTCAATTAAAGATGATGTAATGAATAAAATCCCCTGAAAATATATTCATCAAATTGGAATTTAGTGAAACGTTGGAGGAAATCATGTTAGTATATTTTATACTATGAGATTATGATTAATTATAGTCATTGAATTAAAAAACTATGATATATAATACAATTTAAATCATGTAATGGAATAATTTTAATAAATTATTCTAAGATAGATATTTCTCTAAAAAAAATAAGTTCCTAGAGAGAATTATTTATAATATTTATGAAAAAGGGAAGAAGAAAAAATTGTAGTGTTTGTGGATAATATTATAATGTTAGAGAGATATGATATTAATTATGTAATCAATTTAAAAATTAATATGAAACACCAATTTGATATAAAAAAAGCTAATCCATTTATGTTAATTAGTCTCTCAATCCTTTTCATAATCTGGGGAGGGAGTGACAATTTCCATTATTACTAAGAATAAATTCATCGAGTCTTATATTTTAAATAAGGATGGTAAAATATGTGTATGTTTTAAAAAAACGTTTAAACCTCATTAGAGATTTAGAATTCAGGGGATTAATTTTGAACACTTAAAAATATTTTGTGGAAAAACTATGCAACATTATTTTTGGGTTTGAGAGTTTGTTTTTTTAGAAATAAAAGAAAATCGATCTCACTAGTGTGGAATTATGGTATTGTATAAATTATTCAAATAATTAAATTAAAATTAAAGGGAATATAACTATAATCAATTACACATGTGTAATGGAATGAAAAATTAAAATTAATTGAGGGAGAAATTCTAGGGTTACATAATTTATTCATTAGATGTTGAAGTCAATGATGATGTCATGTTATGTACTTTGGTTATAAAATAAATTCTGGTTAAAATAATTGTTTATTTTAGATCCATCAAATATTTTATCTATTATGTATTTTCTACAAAAATTGATTCATCACATTATACAATACAAAATATGTTTCTAATTAAAACAACTAGATACATATTATTAATATGAAAATATATTTTGATATTTTCATTAGAAGACATAGATGATTACATTTCTAATATATTTATATTAAACCAAATGTTGTTGTTAATATACTTCATGGGAGGTATAGACTCTAAATTAATATTGAAATAAATTAATACCATGAAAAATAAATTAGAAACTATCACATAGTAATAACATTTATTTTTTTCGACGAGTGACTTAAAATTATTTTTCATTTAATAGAGAAAATTTTGCATCATAGAAAAATGAAATTTTTAAAAATTGATAACATCAAATAAAATATAGAAAGGAAAAATTATATTTTAATAATATAGTATTTAAATTTTTTCAATATTACATTGATTTATTTAATGTGTAATTACATCGACATCCACTTTATCATAAGTTTTTAATTCTCCATTGATCACTTCACTAAAAAAATACTTAAAAATAAATTATTATATATAATTAAACAACTAGAATTGGTGGAATTAATGTACTTACTAGAAGATTTGTTTGATAAGGGGATAATACATTGTATTCTACCAACATTGATATCAACAATGGTTCTTTTAAATTAGGATTCTTGTATGAAGTTATGCATTTATTAAATCGAAAAACTAATTTATTTATTAGAATAAGTATTTTCACCATGATTTATTTAATTATTTAATCATATTCATGGATATTATTATATCTAAAATATTTAACATCATTTCATATATCAAAAATTTAATGTTATTAATTATTTTATACCAAAGGTATATAGGAATAACATGATTAAGGATTACGATTTTATAGTAATTCCATTTGGGTTAAAAAAAACTTAGTCTCTATATGACTGATGAATAGATAATTCTAGGATTATCATAATAAATTTAAAGTGTTTTTATAAATAATATCATAATTTATATTAAAGTAGTCTGAGAACCATAGAATAATGTTTTTTGATACCCTAAGAGAAAATGAGTTATATAGTAATATCATTAAGGGTTAATTGTTACTTCAATTAGTTTTCTTTTCTATTTATATTTTCTCTAATGATAGAATATTTATTTACAATTCAATGACTAATTTGGTAAAATAATTGAAGACACCTATGAATTTACCTAAAACAAAAATAATTATTTTTGTACCATTAGAAATTCATTGATACTTTTCCCGAGTTAGTTTTCCATTCAAAATTTTTTTCGTGTAAAGGTGCTAAATTCAAAATATTTAGGCAATATGAAGTGTTTTTGGAATAAATATGGCATATTTTTATTAATTCATTAGTATTGAAATTATTTTTGAGGATGAAATATTTTTTTATATACAACACTTCATCAATGAATGGACTATGGTGTGTCCTCAGTAAAATAATATTTTTTTTCTTATTCTATAGGATAATTAGTTTCCAATAAACATATTTACCCTACACATTTCCTAGAGATTAAGGTAGTAATTGTTTCCAATAAGATACAATACAATAATATTAACTATATATGATATGATATGTACATATATAACATGATTTTTAACTGTATATTCATATATTAATTGATTGAAATGGGATAAATGAGTTGGTTAATACAACTCATGTTCTATAATTGTTTCATAAACAACCATCATGTGGGGGAAAATGGTGTTACATATAAAAACAATTTGTTTTAATATATATTAATGAAAAATAATTTTTTATTGATATCTTGTTTAAAACTATCACAAAACTAAAAAGAAACCTTATATATTAATGGGAAAAAAATTTAATACAAACTTTGACCATAATAATATTTTTTTGAATTGTGAGGTATAATTATAAACTATCACATTACGAAATCTATGTATAAAGATGAAAAATCAGCATTTATTTGGAGTCATCCATAATAGGATAATCAACTAGATGATGGAAAAGATGATTCTTCACTAGGGTAATTTAAAAATATGTTCATATGATTTTGTGAAAAAAATAATTTTTTTATTATTGATCAAATAATAAATAAAATTTTAATTTTTTGAAAAAATCATTCACTGCTTTAATGGTCTATTTACCAAAGAATTGTATTTTTATATATGCTGAAAATTTTTATCTTTATAAAATTAATTTATCATGTTTTAATAATGATGTTAATAATATATATTTATATTTTAATAAATTAATAAATTAAAAATAACTTAATCATAATTACTTATCTTGTAATAAGAATAAATTTAATTTATTCTAAAAAATGAATTCTTCTAAAAGGAATTTCTTAGTTATGACTTATACTATTAAAATTAATTTTCATCACATATAAAAAATAAATCGAATGAAATGGATTTAATATGTGACATTACAATGATTAAATTGGATAATAAGTTCAATTAGTTTAGAGGGTAAAAAAATTAGAAACATAATGTTCAATCTAGTTAACATAATTGGGGTTAAATTTGAAAAATGGGTTAAAATAAAAGATAATTCCCCAAAATATATTCTCTGAAATGATGCATGAATTATTTATCAATAAAAAAATATCTGATCATTTCTATTAGTCTATTTTTTAACCACTTTAAATTAAAAATAATTCAGTTTTTATATTAAGATATTTATATTTTCAAAAATAAAAAACCTACAATTTAAAAAAGGATCCATTCACCACACCAATTATTCTCATACAAAAAGAATATTAGCTTCAATAAACACTAACAAAGAAATATTATACACTCATATCCATGTTATTGATGTTTTTGTTTCACCATAAGGTCAGTCTATGAGGTATTAAGGTGTTATCTAGACGAGAAGATCCAATGTCATGAACCGAATGTAGTCTCCATCAAAACTGGCACCAAATCGGCCTGTGGAAAGACCCTAAGGGCGTTCCTGATCCCAACGGGATGGTACAAGTTCCCAATTATCATAAAATGAAATTTTATAAGGATTTACCTTAGTTTATAATCATAAAAAAACAAGTGAATCCCATAAAACAAATATGGATTACTACGAACCAAGATATCTTTTACTAAATTTCAGAATTGAATTACACAATTTAAAATAATTTTTATTGACTATTACAATGGAACAAAACCAAAAAAGTACAGCTCAAAAACCTCCTCATGGAAAGGGGTACCTACCTCAATCCATCTCCATGACACTGCACAAATAAGGACCACGAGAAACCCAAACCACTCACACTGAAAGCTTTACCCAAACCTACAACAAAACAACCAAGTCTACTTACACCATCATGTGTATGTAGGGTGTGAGCCAAAGCCCAGTAGGTTTACACTGAAAAAATATTCCATGTGATAATCATTATAAGATAAACAAAATTCATGTTTTGTAATCATGAAATTCTAGTTACAATTTCTAAATTATGCATATTTATGTAAAAAATGCTTTCAAGTGGCTACTTTAAAAGAAATCCACACTTCCAAATAGAATACAAAAGATAAAAAACATTTCATACAAAAATAACATATTACAAAGGTATGTATAAATTATATAATTAGAATAATAAACATTAAACAACACCTAGGAACTAGCTCATTGTGGGTCCCAAGTACCTCATATCTAGATGAAAGTAACCATACAAATATCCATTCTCGTGTGCATGATCCACTAGTATGGTTCATACCCAAAACCTAGTGGTCCCCAACAACATCATCAAAATAGTGTTGTTTTTGTCATCCTAAAACTTTCTACATGAAATGAGGTCCAAACCCCACGGGACCACTAGCATACAAGTACACGTCCACCCACCTAGATACTCCGGTTTTACCTCTTGTTCTTGAAAAAGATCCACAAGCCATGAAATAAAATTTTCACATGAAAATAACAATTCCAAGTAAAAATCACACAAAATATCCCAAACACATTTCACATGATCCCATTTTTTCATTGAAATTAATTTTGAAACCATACTCACATGAAAACATCCCACAACACATTTCACACCTCCTCCAAACTTCAATATATTCATTAAATAATTTTATAAAAACAATTAAAGATAGTACACATCACACAATATCCCTTTAATATTAAAATAAACCATTTCAAAAGTACAATCCTTCCAAAAAAGTTATTCAACATAGTTTCACCACTTACATAAATCAAGAACCCATTTAAAACCATCTTAAAACAATTCCAAGGACTGTAACCAAGCATTGATAATAAAACCCTTCTAAAAATCCTCTTTGATGACCAAAATCAGACCAATATAACATAAAACAAGAAATGGTATCCATAACATCATTTAATAATACTATTCCATGAATCATAAAACAACCCCAATGAACACAACATGAAATACACACAAAAAATATTCATTTTTTTCACAAAAATTCCACTTAAAAACCATCCTCTTAACAAATGAAAAAAATATTATTTTTTCACCGAAAACAATGGAATAGAATTATTATAAAAATATAAATCAAGAAAAACTAAATCATAAAATAATTATTACACATTTAATCACCTACCAAAATTTCAAAAACACCAAACCCTTGTGCGATTGTCTACTCGCACTAGCACCGCACCATAAGGGTGTTAAATAAAACCTAAAACCACAAGATTAGACCAATAAAACCAAGATCAAACCATAGGTTTGAATCCAAAATTTCTGTGAAATAGTAACTTTAAGAGAATGTGGATGAAACCCTAAGAAAAAATAAAAACACTAAGTAAATTAGAGGACTAAGGAATGAAACCCACTTACTTGAGATATCGTGAATAAAACTCACATAATAAACTAGTAGCTGAATTTTAAAAAATCAAAACATTAATGTGAGGTTCGAATAACTGTGAGTAGTTTGAGTGAGAACTAAAATGGAGGGAATAGAGTGAAAATTTAAGGAGTTATGAAAAAAATAAGTTACCTCTTCAAATATGGATGTTTTGATAAATCTAGTGATGTTTTTTCCTATTTCACGATGAATAAGAGCTCCAAGGAGGGGGGGAAAGATTATGAGTGCATGCCTTTGGTAAGTGGGCTCGGGTGAGAGTTAGAGTCAACAAAAAACATTAAAAATTGAATGAGATAATAAACAATTAATTTTCTTTAAAGTAGGAAATGGTCTTACGGGCTTGCCCAATACCTTAATAAAAAAACATATCCATCATGATCATAGATTCCTAGGATGTCCAAAAGGATATGGTGGTTTTAATATACCAATGGATGAAAATTGTTATGTGAAATGGGTATAATATTTTGAAAAATGAAGAAGTAAAAAAATGTATATTGTTTTTAAAACATGAAATGGGATCACGGTTTGGCCCCAATCCTAAAAACACACCTTTTCCTCCAAAACAACATAGGAAACCCCCACGAGAAAATCAATAATAATAAATAAATGAAAACTATATTTAAAAGAATACATGGATGTGAAAATTCTCCCCACTATAAAATTTCCACCCTCATAATTCCACAACATGGCCAAAAGAAAAAACCAAACCCAACCAAAAGGCCAAAATGGACTCCATTTCCATGTTTCAGCCTCCCCCAAAAGGGAAAATACAATTCTAATTGATCTATCAAGGAATGGATAAACTCACTATACAAAACATATACCACTTTTCTAGAAAAATATAGAGCATTCAGACTATATACCAAAATGAAACTCCTCAAGCACTATCCGAACAAGAATCTAGCAATTTAACCTAATAGGAAACATCATCAAACAGGTTTACCATTAACATACTTTAATTAAGTTGTACGGTGCTCTCTAATCCCAAAATTTATCCAAGGAAGATGTTTGTAGTTAGATAGATCTGAATGAGTATACCAATCACCAACACAGGACCACAGAAAAATATGAGTTACTAGAATAGGGAGATACATATGGGATCCCAATCATAAGAGAATTCTAAAATTTTCTCTAAGACAGAATCAGCACACTAACAGAGGGATGGCCTAATGGACTCCCAAGTACAAGGGGTAGACTTCTACTATACTTTTCCAAAATAATGTGCATGAGACTCATAGTGGGTCTACCCCTAATGAGAACTAACCATCTTATCCAAACAACATGGTCCAGTACAAAAAACCCAAAATTTAAAGAGTTGGGACGACCAAATAGTTAGTCTGAATGATATGGGAAACTATGCGCTAACCGTGGAGATCCTTCTATCTGCATGGTTTTTTTGGCCTAGTTACTACTAATGATGTAAAAACCATGCGCTCAACCTATTTAGCCAAATTTCAAACCTTTCACCAATAACTCAATGGAATCAAATGGGGAAAATAATTTCATTGTACGATAACAAGGGTATGAGGCCCTCAACCTATTGCCATTTAATAGGAACAACATTATCAAGATGATGGATCCAGTGCTTTAAACATTTCCCATCTTTCGTACTGAAGACATAAATTTTTACAGGGGTTTGAATGACCCTGGGATTTCCCCTGAATATGCACCAACGATACTCTGGGACCTTTGTCTAATGCTGAAATAATTGGACAATTTTTGGCCTCGCATTTAGGATTTGGACCCCCCTCAAACAAAATCCACTTCCACAAAAACATTACACTATTATCTCAGATGGTCTCAATGAGACATGACGCACTTTAAAATCACATTACCATAACCCACCATATTACCAAAACAAGGTCTTAGAGGATGTATACATGTCACCCCATGTTTCTTTGAATTTGAAACAATAGAATGAAAGGACAAATAAAAACATATTCCTCTAGAACATAGAATTTCGGAAGTCCCTGATGGGAAACATGAATTCGACAAAACATAGACTCTCATAAGATTTCACAACTGTAACTATTAGAGTGAAATTAAAAAAAGGTATTGCAGAGAATCCCAGAACATGAACATTGCGAATAATAAATTGAAAAACATATAGAGGGACGTTATGTTGAGTCCCAAATAGCACATAATTCCAGCAAGCGGCCATAACAGCCACTCCTGGCCCGATTTCCCACACTAGTGCTTAAACATGAATCCCTACTTTGAAGAGACGATGATGGACCTAGAGGCCCTCTTAGACACCATCCATAGTAACAACCCCATACAACATCCACCTTCAATGAATCATGTAACCCAATAAACAAAGGTCTCTTTCAACCTTCCAGGGGAACTCTCCCACTACAAGAGGATCCGAAAAACCAAGAAATGAAGTAGTGTAAACTCAATCTAAAAATATCACAAAAAAATTTCATTTTATTGATCAACTAGAGGATCTTCCAATGTCCATTCAATTCAGATTGATATTTAGTCATGCATTAACTCTTAATGGGGAAGTACCTTATCCAACGAGAGAACCCAATGACCCAACCAAGATTTTCCATTGGTCAAAACATGCCACAAACAAGAACCAAACACAAGAGGGGAACCACCGTAATGTCATCCCAAATGTTTCTCATAAGATACCACTAACTATCCCTTCAACCCAACTTACAAAAGAAACACAAACCCAAAGCACAAATTTAAAGAAGAGGGGTTCTTGGACTCAAAACATCCCACAAAAAAAAAATTTCCAAAAATACATTAAACACACCATCTCAAACCAGTCATCAACACATCATGTTTTCCTTTAAAATAATCCCTTAAAAAAATGGTTCGGTTGTTATCATATCCACCAATGGTACCCGATGGGCCTCACACATGAATGTTTACAAGTCACACCGGGAAACCTCCACATATCCATCCCAACACTCATCTAGTCATTCCATTAACCATCCATCATCCCATATAACCACATGCATGTTGGTTTCTCATAGATATAAAAAAGGTTAAAACAAAATATTCCTTCCACTTTTCAAAAACAAAATATTCAACCAACACTTCCCTTTTTCACAAAACTTCTAACAACCTAATAAAATATTAATTTACATCTCACAAAAATTTTTAGAAAACCCAAATAATTCAAATAAAGACTCAATTTCAAGACATACATTAATTTCAAAATATTTGAGCCTGTTTCAAAACATTCCATATTTTATGGAAAAAAACTCTCTTTCATCAACACGCACCCATTTAAAACTCCATGTATTATTATTTAAAAAATGATTCCAATGGTTTTAAAATATTTTGAAATGATTACTAGATACCAAATCAATATTTATCTTAAACCCCAGGACATAAATTCTAGAAAAACATTATTCAACTCCAAAAAAAATTCAATAATTCAGAGAATTCTATTTGGAACAGATTTTCAAAACCCACTACAATATAATTCATAATTTTAAAAGAGGTAAAAACACACTATTTACCTTTTCAAAATAGTTCTAAAAATTCATTTCCACTATTTTATAAATAAAAAAACATCCTTTTTACTAAAAAATCATTTAATAAACGTTTACATTTCTTAAATCAATTCTTATTTATAATTTTAAAACCAATCTTCCAATATTCCAAAACAAAAGGACACACGACAATGTGAGAGAACACTTGTTTTGGGGGGTGACTTTGACATATGGTTATAGGCCATATACCAATCACTTCAATATCACAGAGAGTGTTTGTGGTAAATTTACCCAACTCCACATGGCTTGTGAGGCCCTACAAGCACACTGAGACCAATAACCCAACAATCTTTTCATTTCCCCTAATCGTCAAAAAAAAAAGAAAACCAAAGGACTCAGATAAGACCCAACATACCATGGTGACTTGAATCATGTCATGAGGTGTGTTGGCCAGGAACCCTACTTGTAATCAGAATGTCATTCCCAGATAATACTACCCGCATACTATCCTGACTTGTCACCAAATATCATGACCAATGACAACAAGCCTGCTTTGATACCATTTTGTCACGTAACAAATCTGGTATCCATAAAAATTGACTTGGAGTGAGTCGACTAGCCCAGTGGATGGAGCACTACATTGTTTGGCTGTAGAACCATGGCGGATGGAGCACTACTGAGTTGGGTGTAGACCCGCGGTACTCGTCCGGAGAGTATCTCGGCAAGCTATTAGGGGGGATGCACTACTGTGTTTGGGTGATTGACCGAGGCGAGAAGCACTACTGTGTTTGGGTGGCTGACCTGCGGTACTCTACAAGAGGAGTACCTCAGCAGTCCTAGGTTAGTGAGCAGTACCTCAATGTTGTGACAGGATCATTGTACTCTATAGAGACGGGGCTCTTCAGTAGTAACGGTTTCGATAATGAAAATCTTGGTTTGAGATGAGCCTATAACCTTTGTGTTTACCTCATGATTGAGATGGGTCACTTGATAACTTAGGTATATGTAGGGAATATACCAGGGTAGTGGTCTTCTGTTGATTTCATAATATTTGTGTTTTCTCATGATTGAGATGGGTTATTTGATAACTTAGGTATATGTATGGGAATATACATAAGTAGAGGTGACTTGTTGAGATCTTCTTTGTGGTTATCATTGTTGGATTTAATGAGACCTTGAGGGTCTCGGGGTCCCTACTGAGTATCGTTATACTCACCCCTGCACGGGCTATGCCTGCACCTCGTTGTGTTGGTTGTAGACGACGGGCAGCGTTGACAGTGGCCGAGTGTTCGAGGAATGGACGGTACCGGAGGTGGATCTCATGACGAGTCAGTATCCGGAGGTGGACTTCACGACTTGTCGATACTTGGAGGAGGTTGACGGGCGAGAGCGTTGTGGATTCTTTCTGTACCTACCCTTCAGGTAGGATCTGTGGTGGATGATCCAAGAGCTGCACTATCTGTACCTACAATTAAGGTAGGATACAAGGAGGATGACCTATGAGCTGCTTCCATTCTTCCAGTTGTTTGTCTTTTTCTTTTGTACTTTCGTTCAGTTGTAGTTGTACTTTTAGTTGGGTTTGTATTCTGGACCACTTACTTTTCAGCACTTTCTTTTGTTCTTAGTGTATTAATTATTCTTGTACTCTGTGATGTTTTATTTTCTTTTATAAAGGCAATGCCTTCCTAGTTATCTGGTTTTATGTCTTTGGTGCTAGTCGCCAGCCCCTGGAATATGGAAGGCGGGCTTGGGTTAGTCACGTCACGAGTCCTAATGATGGGTCATGAAAGTATGTGTCTTAAATTTCTAAGGCACAATATTATAAGAAGAACACTTCTACACTAATATCTCGATAGGGAAATTATTACAAAACGAATTTTTTAATGATATAGGTTTCATATTTTTTTCATCGTTTCATTTTTTGATTTAGGTTAGAGCATGAATAAATAATTAAATTATAATAATCAATAATTAGGTCCTCAATATTAGTGGCATATTATGAAATAGAATATCCTAGAAAGAGAGATTTTATATTGGAAAAAAAAGATTAAATATTTAGGATTAAAAATATGGTTCTAGATGAATGTTTCATAAAAGACCTACATGGTTATACTCATAGTGTCCCTATTGGGGATAATGTAAACATGTTTGGAATAAATAGGTATTATTCTTATTATTAAATGGTATTTCTCATATTGACAGGCCCAAAATGGTTATAAAATATTTACAATGTTGTAATGGGTTCATGAAGGGAATTAAATGGTGTAATCCTTGGTTGTTTCAAAAACCATGACATGAAGAAAAAATTGAAGAAATGGAAAATATTCCTTAGTTGAAGGAGTATGTGTAATAATAATACAAGTGTTGAAATAATAATGATAACATTTAATGTTGGTATAATCCTGTAATCATGAAGGGGAAGAGGCATGTAAATCCTACACCTAGAATGAATTTTATGAATGTGTGGAAAGAACTCCATATCATATGTCCATATCGAATAGAATTGGATAATAAGATAAAATAGTTATATATGAGTGAATGTTACTTAATTTCAACTAAAATAAATATTGTATTAAAAATTTTATGTTTTAAATAATAAAAACAACATAAATATTTTCAAAGTTGTATAATGAAAAAATGAACTATATTGGTGAATTGGAGAAAAGGTTGGAGAAAAGGGTTGGTCCATCATTACCACCCACAATCATATATTTTTGGACATTGGATGAAACCCTCTTCACATGAGTTTAAATGTTTATAATATGTGTATGATGTGGTATAATTTTAAGCTAAAAGAATGATCCATGGGTTGTAGATGTGTTGAAATTGTAATGGTTCATTAGCTAAATAGGGAATCATTTTAAAATAAGAATCACACCACATTGAATTAATATAAGGTATTATAACTAAAAATTATATTACAATAAAATCTATATTTGAAATATATATCATTATGTTGTATGTTGTGGGAATGGAATATCAGTTGATAAAGAGTCTAATGTACAACTGATGAGCAATCAAATATTTATTTTAATGATCTAGTGGTTCCTTGTTACATTGAGTATTCAACCATTAGTATTGGGCCTCAATATAAGGTCTATTTTTTCACTAATAGAAGAAATATTTTTTTAGATGTGGAAATATTCACATATTTTATCTTTATCAATACTTATCTAACAATTTGTATCAACATAATGTTATTAAGGTGATAATAATATACAATATAATCAAAAACATTCACAAAATGGGATATCCTAATTATTAGTATTAATTCAACATCTAGATTCATCTCATGAATTATTATAAAAAATATGTTTCAATCCAAATATGGAAATTATTAGGGTGATTTGGTAACAAGCACTCGATGCAATTTTTCATCACCTAGCAATGGATTCTAATGGAGAATTGAAGATCATTTTAGAGAAGTTTTTCCATGAAGTCAACTTTACACTGAAGTCTCAGTCAGATTACAAGGTGGTATCTCTCACAAACATTTTTGTAATTTCTTATTTACGAACTATTTGGTTTTATTAGGACTGAGATCACAAGTCGAGTTTCTAGTAACCCATACCCGTTTACACATATTATTCAATTATTTTTAAAATCAGTGTCCAATATTAACAACCCAATGAATATAAGGCCGAGTGTATTTGGAAGATTATGTTAATATTACATCAATGTGAGATGAAAAAAGTATAATTATTTTATTATCCATAATGTTGTCTTAAATAATTTTTATCATCTAAAACAGTATGTCATAATTTTGGGAATATACAGAAAAAAGGTGTCAGTCAAAAATCCCAAATAAGGGGGAAAATATTATAATGAATCATAACATGTGACTTTAAAGTATAACATGCTATTTTTAAAGATAAGAATATAGAGTATTTACATAGGAGAAAAACATAAATAATGTGGTATCATATGAACATGAAAACATTGGAAATATGGTAGCAATACATAACATGATATAAACATGAGTCAAGGATAACTTCCTAAACAATTTCACAAGGATAAAAAATTCCCATAATGGATTAGTTTTACACACTTATCTTATATGCGATACCTCATGAGCCTAAATATTTACCCAATGCATTTGGGAGATATCTATTTACACCAAGAATAATATTTTCATGATTTATATGTTCCACATAAAAGAAAACAATTGTAATGAATAACATAATATTTACACATGGATAGAAAATATGAGAAATAATCTTCTCTCGCATTATAATAATAGGAAATTTCATAATGAAATCATTTGATAGATATATATAAGTAATAAATAAGAACATAAATATAATGGAT
Source organism: Viscum album (assembly GCA_963277665.1). NCBI lineage: Eukaryota > Viridiplantae > Streptophyta > Magnoliopsida > Santalales > Viscaceae > Viscum > Viscum album. Next base: position 1,673,340,409 of record OY728120.1, read on the forward strand.
ATTAAGATACGTGTATATTTCGGGAAATATATAGATAATTTAGAATAAATCCCTAAAATCAATTTGTTTCATCATTGATGATAATGATATTAAATGATTTGAAGGAACATTTATTGTGAAAAATCCCTTTTTTCACTTCGAAATCAATTTTTCAAAATTTAAAAAATTCTAACAAATAATAAAAAAAATTAAAAAATATCATGATGGAATATAAATTTATCTTTAATGAACTTACTGGTAATGAATATGGGTGATTCTGTACATGTCATATAATGTAAAAAATCATTTTGGACACACTATTGTAAAAATAATAAAAAGTACATCAACCGAAAAACTATAATAATATTCCTTTAGAAATATTTTTAAAAAAATAAAAAATGGGTAAATTTTTTTTATTAAATAATTTTGGATATTGATAAAAAAATTACAATATATATTATATACTATGGACATGGAAGAAACACAATTTCGACTAAAGAGTGAAATAATGTAATATTTTCATAAAAACATTTTCACATTCAAGTTATGTATTATCGAGGGTAAATTGTACTATTATGTATATAATTCATGAATATATTGATGATAATAATATATAATGTTTTAATATTTAAATAAAAAAATCATAAAAGGGTGTCACAAATATAAAAAATCTCGAATAATGATGTTATTGTGAAATAAACCCTTACCACATTGGTAACATTTCAATCATAAAACACATGGATGATGTAACATTAAAATGAAACATTGAATTCCTTGAAGATAAATATATTCAAGTTATTTCATTAAAAATGTTAGTATATATTTAATTAAATAATTGTTGAGTAAGACATATGTCTTAAGGATGTAAAGTGAGATGAGAAACCTCTTGCCTCTAGTCCATAATAGGTGTGTATGTCTTTTATATCATGTTTAATAACCATATATCAATTATTTAGTTTCATAATAATATTTTACAATATTAACCCCTTTTAAATTAACCATTTAATTAATTTATTTTAATGAAATATTTAATTTATTAATCAATTATGTCTATAGCGGTTGTTTTGAGGATTCTTATTTCATTATTTCAAAATTATATCCATGTGTAGATAGCGGTAAAAGGAATCATTGTTCCATCATATACAAAGAAAAATTATGTAATAATTATAAATTTTATACAAAAATTATACATTTTGGATAAAAGAATTAATCGATATAAAAAATTAGTTGTATTATAAACATGGATATGGTATGTTGAATGTATGAATAAGTAATGTTCTCATATTAAAATGATTAGTAAGGAATGAATGTAATTGTTATTTTATTTTCCAAAATTATCATTATATAATAAAGTTCATATTATTTGTTTTTTTCGACTTACATAAACAATCCACGATATGTGTTAATAACCAAACAAATCATATCGATTCGTGATGTTGTATTTTATCAAACACATGAATGATAATGTCATTTTTCAATGGATGGTAGGGTTAGAAGGTATATGATATTTTAATTTCATAGAATGAAAAGTATTTCATGATTATCATGTACAAAAATTAAATCTATAATCATTTCTATTCATGATAGGTTATTAGGGAAAACGATTTACATCGGTTCATGAGGCAGTTGTCCACCGAACACAGGAATGATTTTCTTCATTTCTTATTTGATGGAAGAGTAAAAGAGAAAATATAATTCTACAAAAAAAAGTTAATTATTAGTATAAAATATAAAATAGAGTTTATTTATTTTACTTTTTTGTTCATAACTAATGGTGAAAAAATAAGAAATAAAAATATGGAGCCTCGTGAAGAAGATTAACGCTGCCATGAAGACCCTCATTTTGATATCTTATTAAGGACAACAAGGTAGGTATTTTGATAAGAAAATAATATCTAGAATCTATATATAGATATTGGAGAGATATTTTAATTTGAATTGGTCATGAATTTTTTTTGGGATCTGTTACTTAGTGAGGGGATGGGGGTCATTTTTATAATTTAGGAGGGTTGACATTATTTGTAAATAATAAAAACAATTCAATAATAGGATGTCACTCTGCAAATAAGTGCAGAAAAATTGATAAATAATTTATTTTAGTGTAAATATGGACATGAATAACATCTAATATTAAATGTAAACACTTTTTATACTTCTCACATCCTTTAACTATTTACTTTAACACATACTGAATTGGTCTTAATATTAATCATGGTAACATATTTTTACTATTTTTACTAGTCATTATGATCAAAAATAAAGTTAAAATTATTATATAAAATTAATTATTCTGATTCCAAATATTGAATCCTTTTTATCAAATTTAATTCATGTAATATTTTATATTTTAGTCAATGTTAACATGAAAAATGTGTCTAAAATGGGTTTTCCTAAAATTCATTTTGAAGAAATAAATGATATTATATAAATGTTATGACTATGATTCATCATTAAATGAATTAAATTTAATATAAATATATATATAATATATCAATTTCATTTAAACATATCCTTACGATGGGCTATTTTTATTAAATAATATAGATTAAAATTATGGAATTGAAAAAAGTTTGTAGAAAAATTTCTTTTATCATAATCGTATAAAACAATAAAAAAATGGAAGACTGAAATTAAATTAATTATATTATTCTAAATTAAATACAATATATTTAAAATTATTGATAAAATAAAAAATATAATGGAACTTTTAAATTATTTTTTTTAATGAAAGTTAATTTTATTATTGGAGGAATTGGTGATTTTCACTATTCATTGGAAAATCACAACAATACACCCTAACTATTTTTGATACATTGATTTGAAAAATGATATTTACATTATAAAATGAAAATTTTAAGAGTTTCATAAATTAATTATAAAGTGTTACTTTCAAAATAAATAATAATTTTTTAAGAAAAAGTATTATTTTAAAATAAAATATATTTTTTAAAAGATGTGATCTTATTTATAAATAATTAATCCACAATTTCGTTTAGTATGAGATTTATTTATATTTCATAATGTTGTGAATAGTTATTTTGCCTAAAATTTTACCGATTAGGTTATAGCAGTAATATATATCACTCTTCATTTAATTGTGGTATTCTGTATTGTATATACTATTTAACATTATGTTATTCTTTGAAAATATCAGGGAGTTACATTATACAATTTTAAATAAACATCATACTCAAAATTTTAACATGTTCACAACAATAAAGGTTTTGAAATTGAAAACATTTTTTTGGAAAACATTTTACAAATAAATTGTTAATGAAACATCTTTTTAAAAATAGATAAAGGGAAACATTAAGGAAATAACATAACTAGGGTCCCATATATGAGAACATTGTTGAGAAGTGAAAAAACGGTTATGGAAAGAAAATCCATAAGTAGATATCATTAAACCATTATTAAGAGAGTTGAGAAAATTAATTTATTAGAAATGAAAAAGATTTTATTTTATTATCCTTTTCCAAAAGATGAGGTAAATTTTTATCATCTAGATTACTAATATATGGAATCATACTTACTTGAAATTTTTTATTTGATCCTTTTATATTTTTTCACCAAAAACTCAACTATTTCATTAAATGGTGTCTGTTAAATATTAATTTTTTATTCCTAATGCACTACAGTAAAGATCTAACAAATAAAATGATTCCACAAAATGAAATCATAATATCACTCTTATTATTATATAAAAAAATATAAATTGTAAAAATATGTTAAGGTAATTCACTAAATGATTACACATTAATATTATTCTCTAAATACAAATTCCAGCTTAAATCATTCCATGATAAAATAACCCTACAAACCAAATAAACGAAAAATTAAAATATTTTACTTTTTTCATCCCAATTAATATTTCATTTTAAATAAAATATTGGACCCATGGGTTACAAATATCTCGACCGAATGAAACACTTCCCAAAATATCCTTATTCATCTCAAAAACAAAAAAATTAAAAATATTTGATCTTAAAATATATTTACCAAAATGAAAATAATATTTATTCATGAAATCATTTATGTAAAACTATGTCATATTAACTACTATATCACATAGGCTAGTTGAAAATTTTTAACACAAAATTACATTTAGTTTTGTGTTGAATCGCTGTAGCTTCATCAGATATGATGTGTTGGCACCAGGTATGCAAAATTTCATCTTTATAAAAAAATAACAATTCAATTAGTATGAAATTAAAAAAATAAGAAGAACATTTTCAATATAAGATTAATCATAAAATCAATTTATTACCGCTAATTTCTCTTATATAGCTTATTTTTTCGAAAGAATAAAAAAATCCTAATTTACTATAATTACGTCAACATCAAGAATATATAATTGATTATATTTTCCTCAATCATGTATTTTCTAAAAAATATAACCTTACAATAACATCACTATTATTTTTTATTAATACCATTCAACATATTCTTCCAATTCAGTTAAGAAATACTATTTCATAACAATCCATAAAATTTTCATGGTTCTTATAAAAAACATACCATTAATAAAATTATTTCAACAACATAATTCATGGGATCTAGAAATAATAATTCAGGAATTCAACTTCAAATATTTTCATAACACTATCCCTTAGGAACTAATCCATCTATTAGGTCCTTAATTCAGCTAATGACCATGAACCCCACATTTACAACATTAAACTATTAGTGGTGCCTTATGTTAAACATTATTTTATAAAATAATTTTAACCAAACTAATCATTTTTCTACAATTAGATACTTTTATCCCCCATTTTACAAACATAATGCACATTCCATTTCTATAAAATATTCTCCCATGGTCCCCCTTCCCTAATTTTTAAAAAATTGTTAATGGATTATAATTTTGTTTATCATATTTAACACTGAACCTCCATAAAATTTCATCCATCTCTTATATGATATGTTTGAAAATTCAATTATGTTTTATTTCGTAATATTAATTTTAGGGATAAAATTTTGAAAGATCATAGGATTTGAAAATTCCATTCCCATTGGGTTTGAAAATTTTTAGGTAAACAATTTAATTTCCCATCACATTATTTAATGGCATGATTTCTCATGCTACTCACCATTAATTAAAAATAATTAAAGAAACAAGATGAAAATTCTTCACCATAAAATGGAAATGTTATAACCCTAGAAACAATACCTTATAAATAAGAAGTATATCATAACTTATAAGTCTCTATGTTTCAATATAAGTTACCCATGGAAATGATTCTGATGGTGGTATTTATCATATCAATTTTTTCAAGTCCTTCATAATGGATCATGAAGTGTTTTTGAATTTTCAAAACATATCACCTGTGAGTGCTAAAATAGGTGTCCAGCAAGGCTCATTTTTATTCACCTGGTGAAGATAGAGTCAAATCCTAATATTCCATTTTTTAGATTTATTACCCCTTTGATCAACTATACCAGAGACACATCCACTTCTATTATTCATATATGGATGTAAGTGCATGGAAACCACTCACCCTAAATGCCATCAAAATTCTATGATATTTTCCACTACATAGTCTAATCCTAATAGTTTTTCATATGCTTCTTAGTTGATTATTCTATTCATTTTACCAAAAAACAATCGTAACATTCTCTGAATCCAAATATAGAAACCCAATCCACCTACTCATATTATTTAATGATTTTTAACATAAAAAAACAATAATTTCACCACAAATTATCATGAGGACTATAGTATTTAGATTACTAGGTTCATATTACATAAATGTGAGACATATATAAAATTTATTTTTACATTCCCCATAATGAGGTCCCAAGACCTTTTAGATATTCTATAACTTCATGGGATAACATGGGGATTACAGAATCAAAATGGGTGATCTAAAAAAAATAAGGGAAATAGAATGATAAAGAAGCATAAATACTAAATCAAAACTATAATATAGTATTATAAAATGTAAGAGTAAGGAGTAATACCATGGTAGAATAATATAAAGAACATGGTATTATTAGATCATGGAATTATAGTAAATATTGAAGTAACATATAAAATGATATAAACATTAGTCTAGTATAACTACCTTGACTCTATCACATTGTTCAAAGTGTACAGTAATGGACTTGGTTTACCCAAAATCCCATAAATTACACCTCATGAGACTAAATATTTAGCATGTGAATTAAAGAACTATATAATAGCACACATAATAAAATTTTCAAGATTTAAGTGTGCTATAAAAATGAAATCTTCCATAGGGAATGACATTTGAATTAACTGTTGATAGAAATTTTGTTTCATAATCTATTCTGATATCACAATCAAGGAAATTCCAAATTGAAGGAATTTGAGAGATGGATCTATGGAATATATATTACCATATAAAAATAGAAAATAAGATAGGTATATACATCGATGAAATATATAAATAATTTATTAAAAATCCTTAACATAATAGGATTCTATCATTGATTATTTTTTTTAAAAGTATTACATGTAATATTTCTTCAGTAAATTCCAATTTTAAAATTGATATCAATTCATAAAAATAATTAAAAATTCAAAACAATATAAAAAAAATTAATTAAAATAACCATAGAGACTTATGGAGGAAGCTTCAAATAACTGTGTGGTCATGATGGTGGATAATTATGTCCATGTCATATAATTTTAAAACACTACGTTGAAACTATTATTAAAATGTTAAAATTTCCCTCATCCAAAAATGGAATGAATAATCAATTCTATTTTTTTTTGTAAAAATTAAATAATATGTAAAACTGTAGTTATTAAATATTAACAATTTTTTTTGAAAATATTCTACAAAATATTTTTTATATATATAGATATAGAATACAAATAATTTTTTTACCAAAGAAATAAATAAGGACAGAAAATTTAAAAAAAATCATCCATCATTTTAAGTTAAAAATATAGTAAAATTATATAATTACTCAAAAATTTAATGATTTAAAAAATGAGAATAAAATAAATTCAGTTTATGAAATAAATATCAAATAATTAATCAATGGGAGGCTCAAATATAAACATTCTTGAATAATGATTAGATAATAAAATAAAATCTTTCTACATTGATAATATTTGAATTTAGACCCTTATGAAATATGTAACATGAAATGAGACATAAAATAAAATGCAGATAATGTGATTAATGATATTACATTTGTAGGGTTTGTATATGCACAACAAAAAAATTAATAAGTGTTTAATATAGAATATATATCACAGAGGTAAATGTGATATGAGAAATCTCATTCCTCGTGTCCAAACATACGGTTTATGTACTTTATCTCCTATATAATAAATTGATATCAATTATATGTTTTCCTTGTAAAATTTTAATGGTTTAATACCTTACACTTAAAAACATTTATTTAATTTATTTTAATTACATATTTAATTACTTATGTAGTTATGTTCGTGTCTTGTGCATTAAGGATTCCAACATAAAAATTTAAAGACAGTATTAGTGTGTTGACCATGGTTGAATGGGTAAATATTAAATCATATAAATCATAAAAACAATTAAATAGTTATATTTTTTATGAATAAATTATAATTTTAATTCCAACCACAAAATATGTTTATAAAAAAAAGGATGTATGATACAATAATGGGGTCGGTAGTTCGTATGTACACATGAGTAATGTATCAATTATTCAAAGATAATTTTTAGATATAAAGTTAGTGCTATTTTAAATTAATATAATGATAATTATATAAAAAATAGATTATTATTTATTTCATTACACTTAAATATAATATTTATGTTATTCCGAAATAAAAAATCATTCTAATCACTTCGTGAGGTGGTAGTCCTGCATACACATGAATTATTTTTCAGTTTTCTCAATGCATAGAAAGGATCTAATGAATATGATATGTTAATTTTCATGAATTATTTATATTCCGTTAATATAATATATAATAATTAAATAAATCATCATGATTATCTATGAGTGGTGATGGTGGAGAATGAATTACAACGTTTCACGAGGCAGTAGTCCACCGTACAAACAAATAAGAGTTTTGTTTCCCATTTGGTGTAAGAGGAGTTTGATAAATATTATTAAATAAAAATAATAACATCTAATTATATATTATATATTATTGTTAAAATATTATAATTTTTTATAAATAATTTAATGTATAAAAAGAATAAGTAAAAAATGAAGGATCTTGGTTATGAAAATTACCTTTACATGAAAGAACCTCCTTCTGAAATCTTATTAAGGACCCAATGGATGGATTTAATGTAATAAAATTTTATATAAATTATGTATATGTAATATGGAAAGAAATTATTATAGTATTTGGTTATGGTAAATGAAAAAATATGTGGGAAGAAGTGAGGGGATTTGGATGACTTTTATAATAGAGGAGGAGTGACATTTTGTAAATAATCAAAACTATTCAAGAACTACAAGTCAGTTTCAAGATAGGTGTTTGAAAATTCATATATCATTTAGTGTAGGGTGATAAGGATGTGAAAAATATCCAATATTCAATAATTAAAATTTTTTAAAAATGTTTTTCACTTATCATAAACAACAGTAAATTGATTGTAACATAAACTATTGTAGTAGATGTTTACTATTTATAATATACATTACTCCGAAAAATTTAATTGAACTTATTATAAGATATTAAATTTTTTTCCAAAAACATTGAATCCATTTTAATAAATTATAGTAATATAATTTTCAAAAATTAATTTAATGTCATCCTTCAAAACATATTGATAAATAGTTTTTCAAGATATAAATTTCTCAAGTAATCGAAGATCTTTTATTAACTCAATAACTAGAAATAAGAATTATATGAATTTAAATTCATATGAATTGATGTATAATATAATAATTTAATTTAAATATATCCTTAATAAGGGTTATTTGAATTAACTAAAATCGATAAAATTTATGTATTTTGTAACAGTTTGTAGAAAACCACATTTCTCAAAATAAACTAATATCAAAATAAGGAAATTTAATTATTAAAATTAAATTAATAATATTATTATCAATAAAATGGTTCAAATGTATCTTTTTTAAATAAATAAAATTAGGGAACATTTAAATTACATTTTTTAATGAATATAAATATTTTAATTTAAAGAATATATAATTTTCATTATTCACAGAAAACTAAAAAAATTTAGATAAATCAAAAAAAAAATTCATAAGTTAATTTTTTATGGTGATTTAGAAAATGATATTCATTTAATAATATTAAATTACATTAAATAAATTATATTTATTAAAATACGTTAACATAAAAAAATAAAAACATTTGTTAAGGAAGCATATTTTTTAAAAGAATAATGTATATTAATTAAAAGTTGTTTGGTTATTTATCTAGAATTTAGAAATAAAATATATTCATTATGACCTTTATATAAATTTCATAATTTATTTATCTCTTTTAAAACCCAAAAATTTAATGCCTATTTTATATTGGGTAGTATATTTCAACGGTCATTTCTGCTTTTTATTATGTGTCATGTATGATATTAAAAATTGTGATCTTATTTGAGAAAACTCAGGGATTTATAAAATTTATTGAAGAATGAATTCTATGCTGCTTTTGTCAATTGATATAATGAATTATAATACACTATATTTTTTTAAATTGACATAATAGCTTTTTTCTTATGAAGTGTTTTAACACAGTATGAATAGTGGTTATGTAGATGAATCAATGCCATGTGGTAATTTCTCTCACTAACAATTTACTAGAAGTATTCATCAATAAGAAGAAAGTGACTCCAATATTTAATAGTGATAATATACGTATGTATGAAATATAAAGATAACTATGTTTCCACATTGGTTTATAAAGTTTATTGTAATTCTATTGGATAAAGATTACTGATCATGTGGTAGTAGTGATTTATATAATTAAATCCCTAATGGAGTTTATAATTACAAGGGGTGTAGACTTAAAATGATATTTGTATTTAATTATTCCCTTTATTTCATGATTTAAATGGGTGGGATGATATAAAAGAAGGATATTATGAGATCCCATGGGGAAGGGAACTTAATGATTTCATTAGATTTCATATGAACCTCTTCATTTTAACGTCAGAAGGGGTCAGAAAATAATTTGGAATAAATAATGGAATAATAAATATATAGTAATCGTATCATGGAAGTATTTGATGATGTTTGAATTTATGATAATATTTATAATATTAACCAATGGTGGAGATTTTTGGACCTCGTCCTATGTTTTCTAATGGATTTAATTTCAATGGTTATTATGTGTGAAGAATGATATAATGATTAGATATCATGAACCTGGTTATTTTATTCTAAACCAAAAGATAAACTGAACATTATTTTAAAGACAACCATAGTTAATCAAATAATAAATTATGAATCCTAGAATATTTATTGACACATCAATTAATTAAATATATAGTCTATTTTTAAGATCTCGAAATTTGATGTAGAGGATGTCAAGTAATCTAATTTTTAATGCTTTACCCTATCAGATAATGAATGATGGATCATGTGATCGAATAAGTTATTTAGAAAAACATGTTAAAATATAACTTAATGGTATATATTACGTCCAATAAATCAATGTAATATGTGACCCTCACGATATATATGTTGGCTAGATTTTAAAAGTGGTATTATGTTATATGAATCATGTAAACATTAGAGGGTCACAAGGTCTCCAAATGTGAGTTGGAACCATATTTCTTTATAAGAACTATGAAATCCAATATAATAAATTTAAATTTATTAAAATTAAATTCGAAAACACCAATATTTTCTTTTATTACATTAATGGTTTAAATATAACCTCTTTTCTCTCATTCATTAATGAAATTCATTATTATCATCTGTTCGGGAGTAAACTACATCATATTTCATGTATGTTTTGGTTTGGTGGATATTATTCTTGCACATCGATCATGGTTCCATATTTTTCAAAATTTTATTAATTATATAAATTTAATATATATTTATTATATTCATAAATGTAAATATTTATATAAATTGGATATGAAAAGTGAATTGCATTACTACATATTCCTGACTGACAATTCCATTTTTCAGTGGATGGGATGAAAGAAAGGTAATGCTAATTAATATTTCAAATATAATTATTAAAAAATATATATCATACATTAATTTTAGTTATATAACAATTACCAACCATAAATTATTGTATTGGAAAATGAATCATATCAATGCGTGGAGTTTGTAGTCCACAATAACCATGAGCAATACTTTCATCTCCAATTGGATTGAGAAAATGTGGTAAATGGTGATCTCATAATCAAGATGGCATAGATGTTTATTAGTGACAAATGATTTTATCAATTTTTTATTGATACATCATGCTCATAGTAAGTAGACGAGTAAATAAAGTGAATGTTAATGTTTATGATCTATACCACATCTCTGAGTAGCCTACCATGGATTAGTCTCTATGCCTAAATGGACTGGTCATGGGAGAAAACCAGAGGATCTATAATTAAGGTAATGGTTATAAAAAGTCCTTGGATACTGTATTTTTTTATATAGAATAAAAAATGGTGTGAATAATGGGGGATAAGTGGTTCTCATCTATTAATGAGTGGAGGGAGACACATGTGATTTCAAAAAAAATATTTCAATTATATCAAGAAACCTTCACTAGATATAGGATATAAATCTAGATTTATTAAAATTTATTATAATAAAATGGTTTAAATCTCTTCCAGTATAATTAATATTTATGTTTGGGTGGAAATACTACCTTTATCTCATGGATATACCCATAGTAAACTTGTTTTAACATTAATCATTTTTATAAAATCATTCTCTCTTTATGATTAACCATGAAAAAAAATTATGTCGAAAATATTATATTATATTAGTTTTTAATAATAGAAAGTTAATTATTTTTACAAGATTTAGTTTCTATAACTCGATAAATTTATTACTAATTAATCGTGAAAACCTTAAGAAAAACATATTTTCAAAAATTAAATTTTCACATATAAAATGAAATTTAATTAAATTAAATAACTTGAAAAACCCATAATATGAATTTTATAATATTAAATTTAGTGTAAAATATATAATTTTCATTAAAAAAAATTAATCAGTACCGATTAATGTAATCCATAGTGGAAAAAAATATTACATGCAAAAAAATATATTTAGAAAAATTTGTTTTCTTGCCCAAAAATTAAATTATATAAAATTAAAGTATAAATATGATTCATATGTAATTATTTATATAATTTTTAAATTAAGGATATATAGGTGTTGTACATATAAAAGTAAAAAAATAAGGTAAAGTTTACTTGAAATTAAATGATAATTTTTACAAAAATGTTTATTTTTCACAATTAACACTAATATAAGTCTTTTTAAATAAATCCTAAAAATACACCATAAGATTATATTGTCATTATAATTTGAAATATTATTTTATTATAACAAAATAGAATTTATAATGAAGGTATAAATTAATTATAATATTTTTGGGTATTAATATTATTAAAAATCATTTTTTAAAATAACATATTTATGATGTGTGAAATGATATTACTAAAAACGGAGTAATTTTTTTCCATGAAATAAAAAATATATTTCAATTATTAATGAAATATATAATTTTTTAAACAATAAGTTGTTATTATTATTCATACATACCAATTTTATGTCTTTTTTATAAGAGTTTAGTATATCAAGGTTCATATAGACTCTAGGTTGTGTGTATGGAGAGTTATCGAATACTTCATGTTTTAGTTCAAAGGAAATACATATAAAATATTTGGGCATAACATTATACACCCATAAAATTATTTTCAAGAATGAAATTCTCACAATATCATTCAAAAAATTTAAGATATATATTCTTCATCACAAATATTTGTTCACATATAATGTCAAAAAATATTGTATTCCTCCAAAGAACATTGAATATGTTACTAGTCTTGTTTCCTAGGACATTATCACACTTATTGAAGATATACAGTGATTGTTCTTAATTGTAAATTTGATCTAACATCATTATAACATGTATGTTCTATACATGTGAGTGATTAGGTATTTTCATCCTCTAGAGAGAAACATGGAATCCATAATCTATTTGATATGGGTTTGGTGGGATTGATAAGTGAAAATATATAGTCCATACCTGATAAAGAATATCATAGGCTCAAATATAGAATGGTCTCATATTTACCATTTCCTGAATCTCATAATTTTAATCTTTGGAAAATTTCATAGCAAAATCTTCTCACCAACATTGAATTTCAGGGCTCCCCAATGATTGTTACCATAAAACTTATTTATAATATGAGTTTACTTTATGATATAATGAATACCTTTAACATTATATTCCATTTAATAAAAAATATTTTGTCACAATATTATCATTTTTTAAAAATTATCCCAGCATATTGGAGATATACACTTCTTTATATATAGTGCATGATAAGGAGCCACTTGAATTATCATGTGAAAGATATTGTTCAATGAAAAAATGATTAGAGGATGATGATGAACCCAAACACCGTTTAAATCTTGATAAAATGATATAAATATGTCATTGGTTTCATAAATGGTACTATCAAACTGACCATATACCTAAGTATGATAACCATTACAAAAACACAACACTGTATATAAATCATGATGAATACTTCTATAGAACATCATGGTAATCCTCAGATCCTGATCAGTTACAATAAATTATTACCCCCAATAAACATTACCACTTAATTAATTTATATCATTGGAATATGATAGGGATATAAATATTCTTCAAACTAATTAATGTGTGCTAACATCTTAAAAATATCGAATATAACCTAAATAATTGTGTGTCCATTATATTTTTTAGGTATCCCATTGATGAAATCCATCAATATGTTTTCCAATATATATTAAAGTATGTATTGTGGTTGTAAAATCCCATTAGTCATTTTCCTCATATCCCTAACTTAATATCTTTCGAATTATCAAGTCACATACTGCACAATATATTTCTTCATGTTGTCCCGTTGTTGATATACATTGAGAACTCTATATGTTTCTAACATTATTAATGAATTGAGATATATGAGCATTCATTTTATCTTAATATATCCTTCATCATGTTCGGTATTGATTAGACACGTACTCGAGTCCTAGACATTATCAGTCATTCACAATCATTGATGAACCCATGAACATTACCCAACTTGTTTTTTATCTCCAGTCCCTCATTTTTCACCTCTTTAATATTGACATGGATTAATGGTTGATTTTTTTTTTGAAATATATTTTTTCACACCACCCATTAATAATTGATGGTATATAATCTAAAATTTAACAAATACAGAATCATTTATAATATTTATCAATGATAAGCTAGAAAGGTAATTTTAACTCAAATGATGAGCCTTTGTATTCTTCTTCCAAATGTGAAAGTGTATTGGGAGATCGTAATCTTTAATCAAAACAAAAAAAATCTGAACATAATTAACTCATTCTAATTGAATATATAAATTAATATTTTACAATCATTATATATGTCATTTGTTTCATTATAATGTTAATTCCTCCATATTGTTAATTAAAATATTAACACTATTATCTCCAAATCCTGAGTTGAGTATTCTATATGATGAACATTAAATTGAAATTATGTATTATATATAACCAAATAAATCTACATGTGAAAAATTCACACACATTTCATTGATGAATATCTATAAATCACAAACCCTTCTCCACAAAAATGTAGTGTGATAACAATTTCATCGACCAACATTCTCCTCAGTTACATGAGATTTTCTTTACACTAATCAGTCCAAAGGATCTTATGTCCCATCATTGTTAACATGGAGTGTATATTATATATCCTAGAAAAATAATTCAAAATGTGTCAATAATATACACCCACTCTATAAAAACTATATATTTTAGTCATAGTGATTGTTATATGGAATTATATAATAAATTTGTTCTTTGATAGAACCATTGATATACCCTATATTGGGATTATATAACCCAAAAAATGATAGATTATATAGTAAAAATTCACATATTGTAGAAAATTTATATAAATTATCCTTATTTAGGGAATTAATTAAAATCATGAAGTAATCATCATGCATTTCAATGAACATTGAATATAAAATAATTTCATCCATATAGAATGGTACAAACTGATTAATATAATATGTAGAGAATTTATTCCATTAATCCAAAAAGATAGTGGGTTAATTTGTAAGACCAAAGGGAATAAATATAAATTCATAGTGTCTATACCATGAATAGAATTCTCTCTTTAGAGTTTCCTAACATTTTAAACAACAACTGATAGTATTTTGTTTGAAGACCAATATTGTAAAAATATTTCACTCCTCATAATTGATCTAATAAATCATCAATATGGGGAAGATGACACTTATTAACGATCATGATGTTTATAGCTTACTAATAATCATTACAGATTTAAATGGATCTATTTATATTCTTCAAAAATTTACATGTCCTCCTCATGGGGCATATAGTCCAAATTAATATATTATCAAGATTCTCCTTTTTTTTGCACAATTAGTAAAACTAAATTGGAACCACTACATATATAATCATTGAAAAAGGTATAATAATGGGTATAAGTTATGCTAAAATTTAAAAAAAATACTTTTTTGGAATTTTTAGAACCAATTCCATAAATACATCAACAAACATATATAATATAGTCATATATTCAATGATCAGTTTCTCTACAACTATAAGAGAAATATGACCCCTCTAAATAGGAATCAGGACCTATCAAACAAGTATAAATTTCATTTGAAGTTCCCATTTATCCTCACACTCATATTTAATCATATGATGGTTTTTAATTTCAAATATTATTTCTCATCCTTGTAAATTGATATGGTATTTATATAAATAATCCCAATCTATTCAAAAACATTATATAAAATAAACTATTGAAAAATAAGAAGAATTGCAAGCATTACAATCCCAAAAACATCAATTAGTGATTATTCATTGACATTATATGTGATAATCATATTATTAGGTGTTTTTAATTCAATTTTAGCCTCTAGTCATTGACTATGTTAAAAAAACCCATGATACTTTTCATTAAATAAATTTATTCATATGAATTATCTCAAATAAGAGACTTCAATATTTGGGTGATATTTTCACCACATCAATTCTATCAATCAAAACCCAATCCCTTACTAAAAAAATAGTTATAATTATCATCTGGAATCAAATAATAATTATGATTAATCAGGATAAAACATTCATCATATGTTTTAAACATGACATATTACTTTCAATAAATAACACCATATTTTTAACCTAGGACATCCATTATAATTATCTTATTCAAATCCTTCATAATGACTATTAAATTTTTTTTGAAATAACCAAATAATATCCCTTAGGAGTGTCAAACTAGGTTCATATTAAGGGATTATTCCCCATTCACTAGAATGATGGAAGATATATACTTGGATAATTATTTATGGAGTTATCTTCCTAAGATTAATCTATAAAAAATCCATTTCCACTAATTATATGCATACTATGAGGTATTTTCATTGGGATATCATAATCATGTTTCTTCCATAAAATAAGGATATTATACTTTAATTGTCCTTATCGTAAAGGATATTACAAAATTTTCATCATATTATTTTCTAAATAATAATACACAATTCCAATGATACCAACTACAAAGACAAATATTTTTCACATATCAATATTATATAATTTTAATTGAATATTAAATACACTAAAAAATAATACATAGATAATGATCACATAAGTTTATTGTATTCGTAAAAATGGATACATAAAAAACAGTTAACTTAATAATATATATCATTTCTGATTCTGTTCTTCACAACTAGAATGTTTCATAAACAAAAAATACTTAAAACCATTCATCATAACAAGGGAAGGGAAAGTAGGGAAGGGGTTACATTAGATTCTCAGTAAGGATAAACATAAGAGATATGAATCATTGATCATAAGTGAGTGTAATATAAGAATAAGTGTTTGGGAATAATATTAATTCATACTATAATCATACCTAATTAGTCGATGATCTTTAATCATGAAACATATTTTATAGTTTTTTCCAAAAAAAAATGCATATGTTTGTGGAAGACACATAAGTGTTTAAAATTATTTCGATGGCCAATTCTCCAAAACCAGATAATCATTTTGTATTTTTTATATCCACATTCCATCATATCAATAGTTAACATTCACTCCTAAGATTATATTATAATGAAATGTACCTTATAGGACTGGGTTCACTACCCTTTCCATTATTTAATATCACATGATACATCCATCATTACCAAATTCAATGTTTGGATATAATATTCCCATCTCACTATAGTTTATAATGTATCTCATAATCCTTGGTTTATAAGGAAACCACTCAACTCATAATTAAAAATATACATAGAGGTTTCATATGATCATAAAACACGCATTAGGTCATCATGTAATAACCCATGAAATTGATACAAGATTCAATAAAAAATATAATAATAATAATAATAAATCATCTAATTAAATAATAAATAAGGTAAAATAGATTTATATCGCTATTAAATCCAAATAAACACCAATGGACATTATTATTGATAATAATATATTTAAAATATAACTAGAATATTTCTTGTTGAAAATATCCCTATACTTTGAAATAACATATTTAGAATATTTAAATTTAACATATTATTAATGAAATAATTTTAATTTAATATATCAAATGAAATATCTTAAATATAAAATTTAATTAATAGTGTATTTAGGATGTCGTGGAATGTCGTTCAAGTGGTGAACATTAAAAAAACAGTCCACATTTCAATACAAAATCAAAATTATCAAGTTTTTAAATAATGAAGAAAATTAATTCTAAAACCTAGTAAATAATTTATAATATCAAAATATTTATTTTATATAATTATTATTTATAATAAAAACCAATATTGAATAAATTTAAATTAAAATAATTTCATGGTAGTAATCATTCTTGACCAGAGAAATAAATCCTGGAGTTTTCTCTTAAACTCATCATTTTAGAATATTGAGGTCTTAGAGATGGTAAAATGAATGAAAAAAGGTAATTATGGTAAAGTACCATAATATAATATTTTTTTTGATAGATAATTTTATTTCATCAATGGATATTTATGAATACACAATCCCTATAAAAATGATATTATAACATAATTAGTTATTACATTAGTAATATTTGAATCAAGCGTCATTGGATACATTAAAATCATATAGCTATATAAATATATTGGTTTCAATCATGGATTATTATAAAATAATTTCTTTATCAGTATATACACAATAAAGATATGAAATTTTTTCATAGTATTACAACATTTCTCAATTTAGTGAAATTGATACAAACAACTCTTACCTCGAGTTTTTGATGATTCATAAGATATCTAAATTCATGTATAATATATTTACATTTATTAAAAATTTATTCTAGAATATATTAATACCTATAATACCATACATGGTTTAATTATAATATCTTATCAACCTTTCATTGTCAATTATTTGTTATCATCGTCATTTCAGTTGTTAACTTCTTTGTTGTTAATGTATGGTTTTATTTCACAGTTATAGTCCTTGATCATTAATATTGTTTAATTATTCTCCCAAATTTAAACCATGATTCAATTATCATAGATATCTGTTATATAAAAATTAAATAACATTCATACAATCATTGATGAAAAATTAATTACATAAATATCGGGTTTCAGTTATCTGTACATACACATGAGTGGCTTCTCCATTTGTTATGCAAGTAATTAAAGGAAGGAAAATGTTAAGTCATTTTATATTATAATTATTAGAACATAATTATAATATAAAAATAATAAATCAATCATAATAAGACACTATAAATGAGGATGGTGTATAATGAGTCGTATCTCAACATGGAGATGATTGTCCACAATTACGCATGAGCTAAACATTCATCTCCCATTCAATTGAGAAAAGCTGGTAAATGGTTATTACATAATCATAAATAAATCTATGTAAAAATAGTATATTATATTTATCATGTTTTCCTATATACATCATGTTTATATGATGCATAATAAAAAATAAAATTTAAATATTAAGGTTATGATCAATACCTCATATTTGAGATCTATCTATTGGAATATTTATTATGCCAATAAAAATTAGAATTAAGATATTAAAATTAAAATTATGTTGAAGGGAATGAATCTATGATGGGTTTTACTATTTATTTTCTGATATATCATTCTTAAATTGTGTGAACCTGGGATGAGAGGATGTTTCCATTTACAAGTGAGGGGAGGAACATACACTGAATTTCATAATATATATCAATGATTTATGGGGAAATTCATTAGAATGTGTCTCAAATATTACATGTATTTTATTGTAGATAATATATGTTTTACATATATTAATATAATAATATTTTTATAGGGTTGGTTGTAAATACATACTTTATGTCAAGGTTTTTTCCCTAGTAACTTCATTTTAACATTAATTATGGTAATTATTTTTTACGGTTTTTAATATTCACATTGACTTAAATTTTTTTACCATATTAGATATTATTAATCATTATGATTAAAAATATGGAATTGAATTTAGTAGATTCAATTTATAGAAGTGGACATTTTTTTAATCAAGTACAAAAATTTTAATGCAACCCATTTTTGAAAAATGAAAGTTTTAGCGTAAAACATAATTTACTTCAACTATATACCTAGTAAAAACTATCAAATAAATTTCATAATATTATATTTATCATATAATATATAAATATAATTAAAAAATTAATAAGTAGATATTAAATTTTATTGTTAACATAAAACAAAATACAGACATAAAAATAATTTTTTGAAATATGTGTTTTGAAGCCAAAAAAATAACATATACCAAAATCAATTATAAAGATGATTAACATGGAGCTAAATAAACTATTTTTAATTAAATGAGTAATAGTATAATGTAATATCAAATTCAAAATATAATGATAAATATACATGAAAATAAATTAATGTTTTATTAACATTGATAACTTTCATTATTCACTACAAAATAAATCAATTTAAAAAAAGTAAAAAAAATTATCCAAAACATAATATTCACAAGAGGACTTAAAAATGATATTATTTTACTCAAAAAAATTATATAAAATTTATAAATTTATGATAAATAAATTTTTTTTATAATGTGGTTAAAAACAATTATTGAATACAAAATTATATTCATAAATTTCATTAGTGAAAATTAAATGCTTATTTACTAGATATTTGTGAATATTTTACATTATTAAAAACATTGATGCATATTTTTATAAATTTTTTTTTATTATTCAACCCTTCCAATTTAAGAGTTATATTATAATAGTTTACTTTATCAAGATTTATATAGACTCGATGACGTGTGTTAGGAATGTTATCGAATATTTTAAGTTTTAATTCAAATCACATAAATGTGAGAACATGGGGTGTACCATGAATTGTTTTTTTGTATATAATATATAATAACAAAGGATTTTTATACATTTATGTTGATTCATTTTTGCAGATCATTTTCGACGTTATAAATAAACATTCCAAAGGACTGGATTAGTTTAGTGTTGTAATGTCCTAGAATTTCTGTATAATTTTTTTTAATAATGTTGAATTATTCCGAGACCAAAAAAACTGACGGTGCAAGATTTTGAAGCCCGTAGTTCCTGGAATGATCCAATGAAGTTTTTTAAAGTATTAACTGGCATGCGTAGGCAGTTTTCCTGTAAAATGGAATGACTATTAAACAGTTTCCCAAATTAGAATTATGAGGGAACCGTTGCATTCAGGATGGCGGTATTACCCCAGGCGTGACTTAATTTTAGTCAGCATGGGCCTCCTACAAGAAAACACTAAAGTGGAATAACTGTAAATAAAATAATTTAATAATGTTCGGTCATTTTTTAAATGCTTATAACTCACAAATGGTAACTCGGATTGAAAACATGAGACCACCACTTCACTCGTGTGGGTATGCTCTATTTAGGAATATACTAACATTGGTCGGTGCGGTCCACTAGTGAAAGTTAGTTTTTTCTCATAAATAAAATAATTAAGTGACAATTATTTTATTATAAAATCCTTAACTTTTAAACTGTAACTCGGATTGGAATTCTGAGAATACCATTGGGTTCGTTCGGGCATGTTTCACTCAAGAAGATCCTAAACTTGACCAGTGCTGGTCAAGGGTGACTGTTAATAATTTTCTAACCTTTTTTCACGTAAATTCAGTAATCAAGCGAGC
Organism: Viscum album; assembly: GCA_963277665.1. Taxonomy (NCBI): domain Eukaryota; kingdom Viridiplantae; phylum Streptophyta; class Magnoliopsida; order Santalales; family Viscaceae; genus Viscum; species Viscum album. Next base: position 1,673,361,706 of record OY728120.1, read on the forward strand.
AGTTTTTTCTATCTTTTGAACTAGTGATCGTATTAAAAATACTTGGACACCTTTGAATCCACAGTGCTGGGATTCACTTAAGGGAGGATTTAATCTGATCGTAGTAGGTCGAGAGAAAATGTTATGTGTTTTCACTTTTTAAAAGAAATGAAATGAAATAATTTTATTATTTTATTTCATATCCTCCAATGAACAATCAATGATTGGGGTCAGCGATGTGTCAAGCCAATGAATGGCCTAATCGGCCAACCCTATGTAACAACATTTTTGGGAAATTAGGAAACTTCCTAATTAATTTTCCCCAAAACTCCAACATCGTTACTTACCCTCCATCTCTTCTATATATATGGATCTTGAGGGAGGGAATCGGCATAGCTTTTCCAAACAACGATGTGCTGAAGGTGCGCCACGATGTCAAACCCTTAGAGGACTAAGTCGATCCTAGAGTAAGGTGTTGGGTGATACCGAGCTAGGGACTGAAGGATGACGTGTGAGTGCCATCGTTTGGAACCGGTTGCAGGAATGAAGAACATGATCCGCCTTCAAGACGCAGACTCTCTCCAATGGTATTCAAGATAGTGGTTTATTTTGATTGTTCATTTTTGATTGCCTCATCCCTATTCTATAAATTATATAAAGAACGTGGGTCAACCGACTAATGGGTTGATCCACGATTCATTAGTTTTGTGGGAGGTTGTTACAGTGTATCCTTCTGGGGTTTTGTTTGTTTTTTAATATAGAAAAATTGTTAAACCCATTTTATTCTTCATTTTATGAGCTAACATGGAGGGCTCGGGCTTAAAAACTAATCCCAAACCCTCCGCTATCTTATTATCCTTTCACCTCCATGGAATACCGTGAGTTCCTCGACACATGCCGCAAGAGGAGGGCTGCAGATCATCAGCCATAGGGAATGGAGGAGGCGACCGGCTGACGGCCATTCATGGGATGGGAGGTGGTGTGTAACACCCCAAGCCTCTACGGTACGCTTCTCTTTGAATAATGTGATAGCGTGTATTGTACGCAACACCGAGTTCTAACACACCATAACCAATCAAAATAGCCGTTATGAATAGTAATACCTACTTTTTGAAATTATATATATTTTATATTTCAAAATGGACTTCATTTTTGGATTTGGAATATCGAATTTAGACTAAGGATAAATTTTGGTACATTTCGGATAGCTTTCATATTTTGATGAATAGTGAAAATTACTAAATTTTAATTAAAAACAACATTTTTAATCAAAATAATTAATAGTGATAAATTATGAAATTGAGTGGTTTTAAAGTATATTTAGAATATATTTTTACCATTTAATATAATGTTGGTCATTAGACATAATTTTACAATTAAACCGAACATAAACAAGTGTCAATCTTTTGATAGTTATTATCTCTTAAAAACACGCTTTTTGTTTTGACAGCGGAAATTAATTTTAAATTAATTTCTGTCACTTCTTTGTTTTGAATTTAGAAAAATGGATTCAATATTTGGAATCAGGATGTTCAAATTGTGTAAATAGGTAACTTTTATTTTTAGACATTTTGAATAATTACTGCGGTAAATATTTTATTTACCATGGTTAAGGGTAAATCCGGTAAATAAGGGTTAAAAAATAATATTATAATAATACTTAATTACATTGAAACGTGTCTTAGCCTTATTAGTTGATACATGTTCTACCATAGTCATCTTTGGGTCGATTTTGGGACCCCATGGATCCACTTTTAAGTGATAATGACACTTTATTTTAATTATGTTAAAATGAATACAAAAATGACACAAGCATATATCTTTTAGCAAAACAACTGTTACATAGGGTTATATATGTTGGATTTTAGATTATAAATATTCATTAGAAAGATACAAAGATTTTATACATAATTATATTTTATTTATAATTTTTATATATTAAATAATTTATTTTATTTATGACACAATGATGATGCAATAATTACTATAATAGTGAAAAATTAAAATAATTGATATTATAAATACCCAAATAAATATAATATGAAACTTTTAATGAATTAAACTAATTTTATAGGATAATATGATATATTAGGATTGATTTAATTGACTTTTTTGAAGTAATAAATCTGTTATGAGTTTCAAAAAAATCAACTATTGAATAGTGTCAAAATTGTCATAAAAGAGTTCTTAAAACAAATATTATATTATTAATTGATATTAAATTCCTAAAATACTAAGGTTCTTCCAAGAGACTTATATAATGATAGGTTCATCATTAATGGACCACTTGGAGGTCTCTTGGATGTATATAGTAAGTTTATGGACCATATTATATAAAAATACAAAGAGACATTGTAAAAGTGAAACTAATTAACTTAGAGTTAATACTTAAAGATAAGGTTAATATAAGTACCCAAACCTGTCTAAATTCTATTGGTTTAGTGTTTTGCGACCTATCACCACATTAACCTTTGAATAATCAACTTTGGAGCCATTTTATTCCGAAAATGAATTTATTATAAATTAATATTTCTAGCTTTTCCAAAGGTGCCCCTCACCCCTCTTATAAAAGGGCACTCCTCCTTCTCATGTATTCACACCTTCCAAGACTTTTGGTTCGTCCAAACTCTTCCCAAATACTCTCCCAACTTACCTCAATACAACATAGGGGCCTTAGTTTGATCAGAAAGCCATCCTATGGAGCCATTTTGATCAAATCAAAAGGAAGAACCCGAAGAAGAGGTAATGATTTCACCACCCTTTTCTAAGTTCATTTCTTCTTCCACTTCTTCTTTCCTTGTTCTTACCATTCTAAAATAATAACTCCAGTATCTCACATATACTGTGATGTTATTATAAATATGGTACAACCATATTCAGTTTTCTATCCACCCTTTGAATAACATGTCACCATACGTGCGTACGTACGGCTTACCGTCTCCACGTCGTGGTGTAATTGTTATTCAATATATTATTATTTGGATGGGTATAATAATGATGTGTAACTCAAGTAAATAATAAATATAACATTTTAATGATTCTTTATATATGATATACCATCCATTCATATATTATTTTAATATCAAAAGAATGATATTGTCACTCGTGGGTACGTACGGACTACCGTCTCCACGAACGCGATGAGATTCATTCTCCATCATATCCATTCAAGTATAATTATCATTTTATGATTTAAAAATTATGTTTAAGGACTTGATATCATTCTGGATATTAATAATATACAACAAACATGTCTTATGTAACAAAACATATAAAAGAAAACAAGTAAGTTAACACCCGAAACAACGATAATACTAAGATATTATTATCAAATCAATATTCAAAGATCATATATGATATCATATTAATATATATGATTCTTGTAGAATTTAAAAACAATTATTTCACCATTATACAGGAGGTTAACCTACCCCAACCAAGGAAAAGTACAAGGTAAGGGTTATTTCACAATCTCTTCATTATCCGAGGTTGTTTATACGTAATAATCTACTGGGATTTCTTTATCATCCACATCCATGTTTCTTTGAAATTTATTTCAAAACATATTTATTATTTACAAGAATATGGGTTAAAGTCATTTATACCCTTGTTTGACTTTTTATAAGAGGTTTATAAAGGAATCTTTCCGTCGTTTTCAAAACAAGGTCCTTTTTAACCTTTTCGACAGAATTAAGGTAAGAATATTTTTTTTAACTTATACGGCAGGTGCGGCTATTTTCCGCTGTTATAAAATCTTCAAAGCTTCCCTTACAAGCTTATAAGATTATTTTCAAAGAATTTTTTTTATTTTATATGGATCTTAAATTATTTCAAAATAAAATGATATATTTCTTTAAAAAGAATTTTGATTTCATCTATGTCAACATCCTTTGATGGATTTTAAGATTATTTGAAGTTGATTTATTATGATACAAAACTTCTAAATTGTATTGAAGGTTTTGTGATATGTTTGACTGTGGATGTGCTATTTTTATACCATTCATAGTTTATGGTGAAGGTATTGACATTTCTTATGCTAGTTTTAATACGAATGTTTATGTTATGTTTAAACCTTTTCATGTGGGAATGCATTGGACTTAATATGTGACGGGTGGAGCCCGCTATAGCTCCTCGATGCATCGGTAGGTCTCATGAGACAAACTAGTGTCTTGTCACAAGGCCTTGGAAAAATCTTATTTGTAGTCTTGGCACGAGGCCTTGACTATGTGGTTATGATAGTCTGGCATTATGCATTCCAACATTATGAAAGTAGTTATTTATTTTTGCATGTGATTATTCGATTAGTAGAATATCCATGTGAATAAATAAATGGAATTATTTCATTTTATTTATGCCTTACCATATTGAAAGATCAAATTTGAAAGGCTTTTGTTTTAGTTATACATTTCCTTAAATGTTTATTCTTATTTATGAATGTTTCCGCTATATTGTTATCCTTAATGGGCATTTGAGCTCACCCCTTTTCTATGTTTTATTTTTCCCAGGAAGTGAAGAAGTAAATTATGAATGACCTGCAGGGATATTATGTGGGGATATGAGTGTGGATTATGGAGACATTATGTTTTTGTAGTAGTTTTTCATTTTATGATGTAATGTAAACCTTATGAATATATCTAGTGTTTCCAAGACTACTAAACCAGTCGGTCTTTCGAGATTTGATCTTTCTTGCGATCATGCCAATGTTATGTAATAATGCACCGACTCTGGGTAACTAGGGTCGGGGCGTTATAGTTGGTATCAGAGGAAGTTTAGTAAAAACCTTGGAAGCTAGATTTAGATAAACTCTGATTAGAGCACGTAGACCTAAGATGAACTTTGAGGATTAGTATAGAAGAACTTCCTAGAATTTTGGTATTGTAGAGATTTTGTGAGTTTTCCGAGAAATACATCCCTGTCTGGATACGAGCAGGTAGAGGCGGCTCTGGCACAGATGTACCGAGGGGTAAAACCCGAAAACACAGCTTTGATCTAGACTCGAACGGGAACTGGTGCACGACAACGGGCCTTGCTGCACTCTTGGTTACAACACTCCCGGGGGATATGCTTAGGATAACCCTCATTTTCTTTACAAATAATTATAAAGGGTCTGTGAGTATATACTTCCTCAAAGAAAACATTTTTATGATTATGGATTATATCCATAAATAGTTCAATTTATGTTAAGTGTTTTATAAGTATGGGATTATGTATTTTTATTCATAAACTGATCTAGTTTATGCCATTGTTTAGAAATGGCGCCTAGTGGAAGAAATGGAAACCGTATCAATGCACGCACTACATGTAGGGATTTCCCTCCTGCTCAAGATAATTATAGTGGGGCTGGTGATGCAACTGGTGCCGATCAGCTAATCACCATACTGGGACAACTTACTCAGGTTATGAATAATAACCTTACCCGTATGGAGCACCCTGATCCGCATCGTGGAGGATCAATGTTAGATTGATTCATGAGGAAACAACCACCAATGTTCAATGGGAATAAAAATCCCTTAGTAGCCGAGCAGTGGATAAATTCCCTAGAGAAAATATTTCAGGCTTTGGGGAGCAGTGAAAGGGAAAAAGTTATCATGGAAGTTTACCGCCTCACTGGAGATGCTGATCAATGGTGGTAATTGATTCAGAACATGAAGGAAGATGATGAAGTATCAAATATGGAATGGTGAGAGTTCAAAGATCTGTTTTTAGAAAAATATTTTCCTCGCGACCATCGAGCAGATATGGAAAGGAAATTTCTGAGTCTGAGACAGAAGGGGGATGAGAATGTCACAAAGTATGAGGCTAACTTTACAAGGTTAACAAGGTATGCTGGAGATTATATTCGCAACCCAATAAGTAAGATTGATCGTTTCTTTGATGGGTTAAAACCATTTCTCCGTCGAGCATTAGTCTCAAAATCCTTTTCATCGTACGAAGACATTGTCTCATGTGCTATCAAGACCGAAAAGGAATTCTCTAAGTCTTATGACTTTAAAACAATGCAATAGAAGAAGAGGCCTGCTGATCAATCTGGGAATGGAAATTAGGGGAAGAAAGGAAAGGTTTAATATCCATCCTGTGGTAAATTTTGGAAGAAACACCCCGGTGCTTGCATGAAGGGAATGGGAGTCTGTTACAAGTGTGGTGAAAAAGGCCACCAAGCTCGTGATTGCAAGGGGAAGAAGGAAGCTACCAACGTTCAGTGCTACAATTGCAGGGATATGGGGCATTATGCAAATGCATGTCCTAAGCGTCAGGAGAACATACCTCAGAAAAGGCCAAGGGATCAAGGCTAGGATTATGCTATCACTACTACAGAGGTAGAAGCTCCAAAAGACGTGGTGGCAGGTAATTTAATGGTTTCCTCAAGTTTAGAAAATGCATTATTTGATTCTGGATCATCGCATTGTTTCATATCTTCCCAGTTTGCTAAGAAAATTAGATATTTCCAATTTGATTTAATAAGGGAGTTTTCAGTTAAAACTCTTAAGGGAAGTATCATTGCAAAAAAAGTTTTGTGAATCAGTCCCCATTAGAGCACATAAATGTTGTTTATCTGCTGATCTCATCATCATACCTATGATTGAGTTTGACATAATCCTCGGTATGGACTGGCTTTCGGACTATGATGTGAAGATTTATTGTAAGAAGAAAGAGGTTACGATTCATGATGATAATGATAAGGAACACCTTATCTTTAGAGCAGAATCGTCACCACCTAATTCTTATTTAGATCCACCCCCAGTAGCTCAACTCAATTCAATTATTGGGGAGGAAGAGAATGAAATAACTGTCGGTGAGGAAAGGAATGCTCAAATAGAGGATGTACCTGTTGTGAAAGAATTTTTAGATGTATTTCCGGAAGATTAATCTGGACATCCTCCAGAACGAGAAGTTGAATTTTCCATTGATTTAATTCCTGGATCAAGGCCTATATCGAAGACCCCTTAAAGAATGGCTACTGTAGAGTTAGTCGAACTAAATAAACAACTAGAGGAATTCAGTAATAAAGGATTTATTCTCCCTAGTGTTTCTCCATGGGGAGCCCCTGTTCGTTTTGTTAAAAAGAATGATGGATCTATGAGGTTATGTATCGACTACAGGGAGATCAATGCTATAACGATAAAGAACAAGTATCCCCTACCTCATATTGATGATTTATTTGACCAAATGCATGGAGCTCAATACTTTTCAAAGATTGACCTTCGATCTGGATACCATCAGTCGTGTGTGAAAAAGGAAGACATTACGAAGTCAGCATTTCGAACCAGGTACGGGCATTACGAGTTTACTGTAATGCCGTTTGGATTGACTAATGCACCCTCTGTATTCATGGATCTGATGAATAGAGTTTTCAAGGAGTATCTCGATGAATTTGTGGTGGCATTTATTGATGATATCTTGGTATACTCCAAAACCTACGAAGATCATGAAAATCACTTGCGCATTATCTTGAAGACTCTAAGGAGGCATGAATTATATGGGAAGTTTAGCAAGTGTGAATTCTGGCTTCAGGAGATTTCTTTTCTTGTCCATATTGTCTCTAAAGATGGAATCTCTGTTGATCCTTCTAAGACCAAGGCAATCCAAGAATGGCCAGCACCTACGAGTATAACTGAGGTACGCAGTTTTATTGGTTTGGCAGGTTATTATCGACGTTTCGTCCAGAATTTTGCCCGATTGGCTAACCCATTAACGAAGCTCACACGTAAAGGGGTGAAATTTGTTTGGACAAAAGAGTGTAAAGAATGTTTCGAAGAACTGAAGAGAAGATTAGTCAATGCTCCTATATTGACTCTACCATCGGGGAATGATGGGTTCGTTATTTATAGTGATGCATCAATGAAAGGACATGGTTGTGTCCTTATGCAGAATGATAGAGTTATTGCCTATGCATCACGACAGTTGAAAAATCATGAACAAAACTATCCTACTCATGATATTGAGTTATCAGCTGTGATCTTTGCGTTGAATATATGGAGGCACTACCTCTATGGTGAAAAATGTGAGATTTATACTGATCACAAGAGTTTGAAGTATATTTTCTCACAAAAAGAACTCAACATGAGGCAAAGGAGATGGCTTGAATTACTCAAGGATTATGATTGTACGATACACTACCACCTGGGGAAAGCAAACAAGGTGGCAGATGATTTGAGTAGAAAAGACCATGGAGTTTTGAACATGATGAGAATGTAAAGCAATCCAATTTTCATGGATCTAGTAAAGATGGACATGGGTATAACTAGGGAAGGTGAAAAATCAATGCTTTTTCAAATGGTTTCCAAACCATCTTTACTAGAAAGGATTAAGAGTTCTCAGACCGATGATGAAGAATTCCAAAAGAAGATTAAAGCTGTGAATGATGGGAGATTGAGAGACTTTGTGTATGAAGATGGAATTTTGAAATTCGGGAAGAGACTTTGTGTTCCCAATATACCTGATCTAAAAAGGGAATTGCTGGATGATGCTCATAGTTCCAATTTCTCTATACACCCTGGGAGCACCAAAATGTATAGAGATTTGAATGAACATTTTTGGTGGGAAAACATGAAGAGGGAGATTGCTGATTTTGTGTCAAGATGTATGGTTTGTCAACAAGTGAAAGCTTGAAGGCAACAGCCTGGAGGATTCATGCAACCTCTTCCCATACCGGAGTGGAAATGGGACAATATTACGATGGACTTTGTCATGGGGCTACCAAAGACTCCTATAAGGAATGATGCAATATGGGTTATTGTTGATCGTCTTACCAAGTCAGCACATTTTCTTGCTATAAGAGAAGATCTACCCCTGGAACGTCTAGCAAGACTATATATTAATGAAGTTGTGAGACTTCATGGAGTACCCTTATCAATTGTTTCTGATCGTGATCCCCATTTTACTTCAAGATTTTGGAACAGTCTTCAGAAATCCCTGGATATTGAACTTCATTTGAGCACTGCTTACCACCCTCAGACAGATGGACAATCAGAACAGACTATTCATACCTTAGAAGACATGTTGAGATCTTGCTCACTTGACTTTCAGGGTATGTGGGATCAATATTTACCACTGGTAGAATTTTCCTATAACAATAGCTTCCATTCGAGTATTCAGAGGGAACCATATGAAGAGTTATACGGAAAGAGATGTCGTAAACCAACCTGTTGGGATGGCGTTGGTGAAGAAAACTTGTAGGCCCAGAACTGGTGGAGGAAACGGTGGAAAAGGTGAAAGTAATCCAAAATCACATCAAAGCAGCTCAAAGTAGGCAGAAGAGATATGAAGATAATTGAAGGAAGGATTTGGAATTTCAAGTCGGTGATCATGTTTTCCTGAAGGTATCTCTGTGGAAGGGAGTCATACGTTTTGGTAAGAAAGGTAAATTGAGTCCCAGGTACATCGGACCCTTAGAAATTCTAGAACGAATTGGGGTTGTAGCTTACCGATTGGCAATGCCGCCAATTCTCTCTAAAGTTCACGATGTGTTCCACGTATCTCTGTTGAGGAAATACATGCCTGAACCAACGCATGTACTCACCTATGAGGAATCAGAACTGGAACCTGATCTGTCTTATTGCGAAGAGCCCGTCAGGATTCTTGATACGAGAGAACAAGTACTGAGAAACCGGACGACGCGTCTGGTAAAAGTTTTGTGGAGAAACCATAAGATGGAAGAGGCAACGTGGGAACCCGAGGAACTTATGATGAAGAACCACCCGAGTATTTTCATGCAGTAGTATTCTAGAAATTTCGAGGACAAAATTATTTGAAGGAGGGGAGAATGTAACACCCCAAGCTTCTACGGTATGCTTCTCTTTGAATAATGTGATAGCGTGTGTTTTACGCAACACCGAGTTCTAACACACCATAACCAATCAAACTAGCCGTTATGAATAGTAATACCTACTTTTTGAAATTATATATATTTTATATTTCAAAATGGACTTCATTTTTGGATTCGTAATATCGAATTTAGCCTAAGGATAAATTTTGGTACATTTCGGATAACTTTCATATTTTGATGAATAGTGAAAATTACTAAATTTAAATTAAAAACAACTTTTTTATTCAAAATAATTAATAGTGATAAATTATGAATTTGAGTGGTTTTAAAGTATATTTATAATATATTTTTACCATTTAATATAATGTTGGTCATTGGACATAATTTTACAATTAAACCGAACATAAACAAGTGTCAATCTTTTGATAGTTATTATCTCTTAAAAACACGCTTTTTGTTTTGACAGCGGGAATTAATTTTAAATTAATTTCTGACACTTCTGTGTTTTGAATTTAAAAAAATGGATTCCATATTTGGAATCAGGATGTTCAAATTGTGTAAACAGGTAACTTTTATTTTTAGACATTTTGAATAATTACTGCTGTAAATATTTTATTTACCATGGTTAAGGGTAAATCCAGTAAATAAGGGTTAATAAATAATATTATAATAATACTAAATTACCCTGAAACATGTCTTAGCCTCATTGGATGATACATGTTCGACCATAGGCATATTTGGGTCGATTTTGGGACCCCATGGATCCACTTGTAAGTGATAATGACACATTATTTTAATTAAGTTAAAATGAATACAAAAATGACACAAGCATATATCTTTTAGTAAAACAATTGTTACATAGGGTTATATATGTTGGATTTTAGATTATAAATATTTATTAGAAAGATAAAAAGATTTCCTACATAATTCTATTTATTTATAATTTTTAGACATTAAATAATTTATTTTATTTATGACACAATGATGATTCTGTAATTACTATAATAGTGAAAAATTAAAATAATTGATATTATAAATACCCAAATAAATATAATATGAAACTTTTAATGAATTAAACTAATTTTATAGGATAATATGATATTTTAGGATTGATATAAATGACTTTTTTCGAAGTAATAAATCGGTTATGAGTTTCAAAAAAATCAACTATTGAATAGTGTCAAAATTGACTAAAAAGAGTTCTTAAAACAAATATTATATTATTAATTGATATTAAATTACTAAAAATCTATGGTTCGGCCAAAAGACTTATATCTTGATAGGTTCATAATTAATGGACCACTTTGGGGTCTCTTGGATGTATATAGTAAGTTTATTAACCATATTATATAAAAATACAAAGAGACATTGTAAAAGTGAAACTAATTAACTTAGAGTTAATACTTAAAGATAATGTTAATATAAGTACCCAAACCTGTCTAAATTCTATTGGTTGAGTTGTTTTAGACCTATCCCCACCTTAACCTTTGAATAATAATCTTTGGAGCCATTATAAACCGAATATGAATTTATTATAAATTAATATTTCTAGCTTTTCCAAAGGTGCCCCTCACCCCTCTTATAAAAAGGAAATCCTCCTTCTCATTTCTTCACACCTTAAAAGCCTTTTTGTTCGTCCAAACTCTGCCCAAATACTCTCCCAACTTCCCTCACTACATCCTAGGGGAATTAGTTGGATCAGAAAGCCAACCTAAGGATCCCTTTTGATCAAATAAAAAGGAACAACCCGAAGAAGAGGTAATGATTTCACCACCCTTTTCTAAGTTCATTTCTTCTTCCACTTCTCCTTTCTTTGTTCTTACCATTATAAAATAATAACTCCAGTATCTCAAATATACTGTGATGTTATTATAAATATGGTACAACAATATTCAGTATTCTATCCACCCTTTGAATAACATGTCACCATACGTGCGTACGTACGGCTTACCGTCTCCACGTCGTGGTGTAATTGTTATTCAATATATTATTATTTGGATGGGTATAATAATGATGTGTAACTCATGTAAATAATAAATATAACATGTTAATTATTCTGTATATATGATATACCATCCATTTATATATTATTTTAATATCAAAAGAATGATATTGTCGCTCGTGCGTACGTACGGACTACCGTCTCCACGAACGCGATGAGATTCATTCTCCATCATATCTATTCAAGTATAATTATCATTTTATGATTTAAAAATTATGTTTAAGGACATGATATCATTCTGGATATGAATAAGATACAACAAACATGTCTTACGTAACAAAACATATAAAAGAAAACAAGTAAGTTAACACCCGAAACAACGATAATACTAATACATTATTATCAAATCAATATTAAAAGATCATATATGATATCATATTAATATATATGATTCTTGTATAATTTAATAACAATTATTTCACCATTATACAGGAGGTTAACCTACCCCAACCAAGGAAAAGTACAAGGTAATGGTTATTTCACAATCTCTTCATTATCCGAGGTTGTTTATACGTAATAATCTACTGGGATTTCTTTATTATCCACATCCATGTTTCTTCGAAATGTATTTCAAAACATATTTATTATTTACAAGAATATGGGTTAAAGTCATTTATACCCTTGTTTGACTTTTTATAAGATTTTTATAAAGGAATATTTCCGTCTTTTTCAAAACAAGGTCATTTTTAACCTTTTCGACAGAATTAAAGTAAGAATGTTTTTTAACTTATACGGCGGGTGCGGCTATTTTCCGCTGTTATAAAATCTTCAAAGCTTCCCTTACAATTTTATAAGATTATTTTCCAAGAAAATGTTTTATATTATATGGATCTTAAATTATTTCAAAATAAAAGGAGATATTTCTTTAAAAATAATTTTGATTTCATCTATGTCAACATCCTTTGATGGATTTTAAGATTATTTGAAGTTGATTTATTATGATACAAAACTTCTATATTTTATTGAAGGTTTTGTGATGTGTTTGACTGTGGATGTGCTATTTTTATACCATTCATAGTTTATGGTGAAGGTATTGACATTTCGTATGCTAGTTTTAATACGAATGTTTATGTTATGTTTAAACCTTTTCATGTGGGAATGCATTGGACTTAATATGTGACGGGTGGAGCTCGCTATAGCACCTCGATGCATCGGTAGGTCTCATGAGACAAACTAGTTTCTTGGCACAAGTCCTTGGAAAAATCTTATTTTTATTCTTGACACGAGGCCTTGACTATGTGGTTATGATAGTCTGGCATTATGCATTCCAACATTATGAAAGTAGTTATTGATTTTAGCATGTGATTATTCAATTAGTAGAATATCCATGTGAATAAATAAATGGCATTATTTAACTTTATTTATGCCTTACCATATTGAAAGTTCATGTTTGAAAGGCTTTTGTTTTAGTTATACATTGCCTTAAATGTTTATTTTTATTTATGAAAGTTTCCCCTATATTTTTATCCTTACTGGGAATTTGAGCTCACCCCTTTTTCTATGTTTTATTTTTCCCAGGAAGTGAAGATGTAAATTATGAATGACCTGCAGGGATATTATGTGGGGATATGAGTGTGGATTATGGACACATTATGTTGTTGTTGTAGTTTTTCATTTTATGATGTAATGTAAAACTTATGAATATATCTATTGTTTCCAAAACTAATAAACCAATCGGTCTTTCGAGATTTGATCTTTCTTGCGATCATGCCAATGTTATGTAATAATGCACCGAATCTGGGTAACTAGGGTCGGGGCGTTACATGGTGAGACCGCCTTACCGCCAGTGAAAGGAATCCGTGGCTGAATCTGGGGCACCGCCACCTCAAAAACTGAACGGTCTATGGGCCATTCGGGAATCTGGGAGCCGGGGGGTTACACCCCCCCTGTCGGACTGAACCGGGCCGTCGTCCATGAGTCGGGCCACCGCCCTCTAACAGGGCCGCTTCCCTCAATGTGGGCCTCCACACTCGTGCGGGGCTACTTCCCTTACACCGGGTCACCACCCTCGGAGCGGACCACCATCCTCGAACTAGGTCACCGCCCTAGAGGGCCTCCGCCCTAGCGGGCTGCCGCCCCCGGGCCGAGCCGCCGCCCCAGCGGGCCGTTTCCCTCGTGTCGGGTTGTCACCCTAACAGGTTGCCCCTATTATGGTCCAGACTAGACATCGGCCTAGCAGGCCGTGTTTTTCTCGGCTCAGCCTAGATCGGGTCGATCAAGGTTAGATCGACCGAGTTGGACCGGACTCGGGCTCTACCGGGCTCAGAAACACTCAAAGTTCCTTATCTTGAGAACCAGACTCCTGTTTGAAGAACCATCTATGGCGTTTGGACCCTTAGAGTGAGACGGTCCATTTTAATTACACTATTATAATTTCATAGAAACATAGTGTACGGCTTGGATGGATTGCACCCGAATCTAACTGGGTCCATGGACCTAAAATACCAATAACGCACAGACCGGGAGTCCGATGGATGCATCGTCTATTGCGTTGGAACCCTTATTACATAGAGGATCATTGGGTTACTTCTTGTGAGGCTTCTTTCTAGTTTAAATATGACTGATGTCTTGGGAAGTGGTTCTCCCAAGAGCACAACATAAGGAACCTTTTGATTGGCTGAGACCTAGAGACTACTGACTTTTTGACTCAGAGTGACTCAACCTCCATGGTACACGAGGGGGAGCAGTACCTTAGCAAGACAATGTGGGGAACAGCCACGGTACGCGATGGGTGTGTGTACCTTAGCAGAACAAAATGGGGGAGAGCGGCTCTCTATGACCCGATAGACCCATGGTATACGATAGGGAGGAGTACCTCAGCAGTTCAATGTTAGTGGGAAGCACCTCTATGTGATGCGGAATGCCCCCTATATTCAATAAGGGATTTTTTCTCCAGCAGTTGAGGCATTCTATTTTGTGACTGGAGATGTTACTCGTTAATACCCCTAGAATAAATCATGGTGTGAGTTGCATTACTGTGTGCTTGTGATTGAGGTTATTCTATGTGGAACTTTACCATCATGGTGTTACCTATGTGGTACATCCACCTTCGTGGTGTTACCTATGTTTTATAATTCCCTCATGAATGAGATGATTATATCCTGATAACATAGCTATATGTATGGTAATATACATAAGTAGAGTTGGGATCTTACTTAGTAGTTTTTCCTTTGTTGACCTCTAGGAGACCAACGTTGTTTCGAGGTCCCTACTGAGTATCATTATACTCACCATTTCATGGGCTTCACTCGCACCATGTTGTGTCTTGTGCAGACGACATACAACATTGATCGAGGTAGAGGGAGCCATGTCTGGATGGTTCTTGGAGGTGGACCATTTAGCATGACGTAACGCGGGGAATAATGATCATAAGTTGTACCTACCATTCGGGTAGGATCCCTGGTGTATGATCCAGAAACTGCTTTCCAACCTTTAGGATGTTTTTTTCTTTTCCAGTTGTAAATTTACTTTTCCAGTTGGGCTTGTATTCCGGCCCCTTTTCTTTCATCACACTTTTACTATAGTAGTTTACTTCACAGATTCTTCTTGTTTTTTTCTTAGACTGTGTGTTTGTATAAGATTAAAGGCATTGCCTTCCAGTTTTAGGTAATATGCCTTTCATTGCTGGTCTCCAAACCCTATCCTATAGAAGGTTGGCTTGGGGTAGTCACAACATGGGCCCCGAGGGACGGGTCGTGACAAAGTGGTATCAGAGGAGTTTGGTTCTACCTAAGAACTAGGACTCCCATATTTTCATTGAGGTAATAGTTTTTACTATTATGAGTGTGGTTGTCAATTTGGGGAGTCCAGTGTTCGTGCGGGGACTGACGTATCCATACACGAGGACCCTAAATTTTGATTTCTAACTACGTGCACGAAAACAATGATTTCATGTCTTTTTGAAATGTTTTCTTTTGATTTATTTGGAGTCAGATCACCAAGTATATCTTAATGACTGTGGAACACCTGTTCCTTATCAAGATTCCGCCATGTGGGCATCCAACTAGGTTTCCTGAGAGAGTACATGATGAGGGCCCACCGAGCGATGAGGTCATGGTGTAAGACCCCCTTATGGAATTGGCACCTTCGGGTGGTGTACCAGAAATACCACTGCCCATTGGATAGTCGTTTCCACCAAACCCACTAGTAGAGGGTGCACACCAACTGATCACGTTGCACAAGTTCTAGTGGCAGTGGTCTCCAAAGTTCTATGGTGAGACAGACCCACAGGCGGCTGAGGACTGGCTGGAGGATGTGGCTAGAGTTTTCTGCATAGTTGAGACACTAGTATAGAAGATGGTGATGTTAGATACTAGTCATTTCCAGTAAGTGACCAAGAGGATGGTCTGCATGGTTATGAGGCCTCAGTATGTGGACTATTGACTGAGATGGTACCTTCAGGTAGTGTGCCAGCTATATCACTGCATGTTGGTCAATAGTTATGAACGTAAGTACTGGTAGAGGACAGTTATAGGCTTAGTTCCTTACACATGTTTCAGAATCAGATACCCCTTAGGTTCTAAGGCGAGCTCGACTCACATGTCTCTAAAGACTAGCTAGAGGATGTAGTCGAGTTTCCACATAGCCAGGGAACCATTGGATCAGATGGCGGTCCTGGTAGAGATCCTTCTACGTGGCTCAGCAAGACAATGCCATGGTTTAGGTTTCCCCAATCCTGAAAATAGGTGAATTTTATATGGATAAGCTTGAGAACTATACTTAGAGAAGGTGGTCCCTTTCCATAAAGAGATAAGGTATGAGAGTTCCCTAAAGCTACTGCTGTTCCGGTAGGACAACATGTCGATAACTAATTATTCATCAAGGCGTACCGACCATCCCAGGTACTCGATAAATATAGATCAGTCAGTGCTTTAGGGATCATACCTCCGAGAGGGGTTTGTTTAGGGACATATGAGCCAGCATTATTCCTCTATGAATTCCTACTTATGTTATGGTACTAGAGAGATCATTTTTGGTTGAATGTTCTTTGGCTGAGCGGATACAGCCAGTGAATGCTAATAGTGGGGAGGGAGGAAACTGATGCCAGTCTCAAGTACATGGGTGTTTAAAATGTGTCGGGAAGAGAAAGTAATAAGGAAATATGAATCTACAGGGCATAAGACGTGGAAGAGGAGCTAGGAGAGCAGCCAGAGGTGGTGCACATTTTGAAATGTTATAACCACCACCCCATTGTGGACCCCACCAGGCCCTAGGAGCTGGAGGACAGGGAAAGGGTGTTTCTGCATGAGGTCAAGGAGTGTGACCCAAGGGGAACATGAATTATTTGAGCTACGGTCTATGTCTAATACTAGATGCCGTATTAATAGACATAGGTTCCAATCATTCCTTCTTTCCAAAAATCTTGTTCAAGACCTAGAGTTTCCAGTTATGCCGTTGATTTGACCCTCAAGTCCGGAGATACCATTGGGAAGAGCCTTGATAATCACACTTATGCGGATGGTTTGATATGAACCTTGTGGTGAGAGTTTCAGTTGGAACCTATTGGTGTTGGCGTCGAGGCCTTATGACGTTAGTTTGGGTATGGACTGGACATCCAAAATTTATACTCAGATTGCCAATATTAGTAAAAAAATGGTTTCGGTTTATCTACAAAGATGGAATGGGGTTTTCCTTAGTTGGTGAAAAATGAAACCCAGGACATACAAGATAGACTAATGAATGAGAACATACATCTGATCACTCTTGAGTCCGTAAGCCTTACCCTCATCGTAGCGTGATTTTTGAGTTTTCAGTTCCCAAAAGGAGTGACAGAGTGTGGGGAAATATTTTAAAAATATGTTTACAGTATTACCTCCCCGAAGGGAGAGGGATATTTGCTTTGGCATGGTATTACCGGAGTTTTGTACTAGACTTCTCCAGGGTAGCGACATCTTTCTTAGCTTTGACGAATAAGGTGGATCCATTCTTGTGGATATAGAACTGTCAGCAGATCCTTCAGGAGCTGAGAAAGAGACTAACAAGTGCCTGAATTTTGAGGCTACCAGTAGAGGGAATTGGATATGTAGTCTACTATGAAGAATATGGGTCCAAAATTGGTTGTTTCCAGATGAAGGAGCAGGAAGTGATCGCCTACGGCTCACAGCAGTTGTGATAGCATGAGAAGAACTACGCTACCCATGACCTGGAGTTAGTAGTAGTGGTCTTTGCACTGAAGATGTGGAAGAACTGCATGATGAATGAATGGTTTACTTTTTACTCGGATCATAAGGGTACTAGCTATAACTTCCCACAAAATGACCTGAAATTGGGAACACCATTAGACATTGACTGTGAGGCCGGACATGCTCAGATATTCTTAGGAGAGTATCTTGAAGTATTTTCAGAAGGAGGGGATCACATAATCCTCTTTAGAGGATGCACAATGATACCAGTGAAACTTTAAGATGAGGTGTTGAGAGAGTTCCATATATCCCCTTTAATAGTACATCTTGGTGTGGTGAAGATGTTCCAGGACCTTCAGCATTAGTAATGATGGCCAGGGATGAAGGAAGCAGTGGAAGAGTTTATATCATGACGCCTCACTTTTTAGCAGGTGAAAACTGCTTATAGTCGGTACAAGTCTTATGTTGAAAGGAGGAGGGAGACCATGACTTCCTACGGGTCTCACCTCGATGAGGTTTGTGGAGATTTTTATTAGGATGAAGTTATCTTCGAGTTTCATCGGCCCTTTCTAGATACTCAACATAGTGAGAAAGGTGGCATAAAATCTATCTCTTCCCCTAGAGATGCACCGAGTGCATAATGATCAACATGTGTAGCAGCTGGGGAGATGCGTGCATGGTCCAACACATGTTATCGACTAGGGAGAGTTAAATTTAGGCGATGGGGTAATGTTTACATAGGTTCCAGTAGAGATTTAGGATCAACGGGAGTAGGTCCATTATGGGCATTCGATATATATGGTGTGTGTTCGCTGGAATTACAGGAACCTCTAGAAGAGAACATGGGTGCGGGAGGGTAACATTCATACTCAGTACCCCCATTTGTTTCCATAGTCTATGTTTTGGCTTTCGGGGATGTAAAACCCTAAGGAAGGGAAAATTTAATGTCCTATAATTTTCAAATAATTTTTTTAATTATCTTGAATTATTTATAGACCACAAAAATTGATGGCACACGATTTCGAGGCCCGGGGTGCCCAGAATGTTCCATTGAAGTTTTGTTTATATTTAATTAGCACACATAAGTAGTTTTCCTGAAAAAGTGTAATAAATCTTACACAATTTTCCATATCATAATTCTGAGGGCACAATTGCTTTCAGGATGGCAGGTTTACCCTAGGCGTGACATAATATTAGTCGGTGAGGGCCTCCTGTGAGAAAACCCTAAAATGGGAAAACCGTAAATAAAATATTTAAATAAAGTTATTTTATTTTTCAAATTTTTATAACTCACGAACGGTAACTCAGATTGAAAATGTGAGACCACCACTAAACTTGTGAGCGTATACTCTCTTAGGCAGATACCAACACTGGCCAGTGTGGTCCACCGGTGAAAGTAAATTTTTTCCGAAAATATAATAATTAAGTAACAATTATTTTATTGAAAATTTCATAACATATAAATAGTAACTCGGATTGGAAATCCAAGAGTATGTTTGGGTTCATTGAAGGGTGTATAACTTAGGTGGAGCCTAACCTCGACTGGTGCAGTTCGAGGGCGACTATTAATAATTTTTTGAAAATATTTTCGGGTGCATTCAGTAAACGTGTGAGAGGTGTTTTCTAATGTTTGAGCCATTTCTGGGATTTAAAATCTAAGGACACCATTGAATCTGCAGCGCCAGGAATCACTTAAGGGGGTCTTTAAATTGAGCGCAGTAGGTCTTGAGAAAACGTTATGTTTTGTGACTTTTTAAAAGAAATTAAATAACATAATTTGATTATTTTATTTCATATCCCCCAACGGACAATCAAAGAGTGGGGGCAGCGATGTTTCAATCCAATGAATGGCTTGTCCTTCCAACCCTATGTAACGACATTTTTGGGGAATTAGGAAACATATGAATTAATGAGACCCATTAAACTCCATTGTCATTACATAGACTCCCTCTCTCCTATATATATGGATCATGGGGGAAGGTATCATCACACCTTCACCATGAAATGAAGTTCTTAAGGAGCCCCATGATTCCATACCCTTAAAGGACGTAGCCGATGTAAGGACCATGATTCTGGGGTGCCCATGGGGCATGATGTACTAAAAATTTATTACAAATAGTTACAATAATACATCATGTCCCATTACTACAGAAGATTTTGAGGCTCAGGATTCTTGGAATCCAGCTGCTTCTGAAAAACTTCTTTAGTACAAATCCATGCTGGAAAAATTTTATAACAATAACGTAGGGTGAGAAAAATGTGCCCAGTAAGGGGTTTTAAATCCTTTAAAGAAATTTCTTTCTCAATACAATCATTTTGAAAAGGATAAAACACTTTATTAAAACAAGTCATTATATTTTATTTTAATCATGTAAATCCTACATTCTTGAAAACTACTTACACAGAAAAGAAGTACTTTCTTAAAATAATCCTCAATAGATACATAAGTCAGAGAGAGGAAGCATGTGAAGAATAGATGATCCAAAATTTATAATAAAATTTACTTTTTCTTAAAAGGACAGTGAAAATAGGGAAAACACTCATATCAAGATTTATTTGCACATAATATTCCCATAACAGCATACCACATGTATTATAGTTCATATCTCATAATCTCATTCTCACAGTCAAAGGAAACATTCCACTAGGGGATATCCTGTTAGTTGAACTATCCCCTGGTTGACCATTTATCATCACATGCGGAGGGAATGTATAATGCTAAAAATTTTCAAGACCTTTATTCATGACCATAAAACATAACTTAATAAGGGTCACGGCTAACCTCTTACCCTGTTTCCATAGTAGCACAAGCCAAGGCTAACCCCCAAGACCGTCGCACATAACCTCTCATGAGACTCATCCTTTATCCAATGCATTGGAGCGATGTATAATTCTGGGCACACCCGTCTATAATCATTTATGTCCAACACATCCCTCACATATTTGACATGGTCTTGCATTTATAGGGTCTCATTCTCACATTCATTACATATCATCCCATTTTACATTCATTTTTCATAGTCAAGGAAGAACAGTACAAAAATTAATAAGAACTAAGATATAGGTAATAAAAAAATCCATACACATTAGATATTAACTAAAAAATTGAAAAAATGGAATTTATGGAATCCTTAAAAATCAACATGAACACTTTAACACTAGATACATTGAAACATAGAGTTAACAACGAGCCCATTCATATTTAAAACATATGCTCATGAATGGGTGTGGTGGTAGTTTATGTAAAACTATTCGAATACCCTTATATATATATATAGTAATGTTTACATGGTGTGCAAATAGGTTTAGCTTGGGTAGTCAAGTGTGTATACATATACATATATACAAACTGTATGAATATATAAATGGTTATGTAAAAAGTTGTTTGCACACTAAATAAAAATCATCTTAAGACATTTCTTTAACGAATTTCAGATTCGAAGAAAACATATTGATGCAGGTTTGTATACACCTATATATATATTCATATATATAAATTTATATACATATAGTCATAGGTTTCCAAATTAAACTATACATAAAAAAATTATTTCTCCAGATATACTTACATTAAACATGATTATAGTCTGGTAAGACCGAGTGGAGTTCTTACACATGAAATATATATTTCAAAATGGATTCCACAATACCTAGGTAAAATAAGCTTTTCATAAAAAAAATAATTGACAAACATGATGATAAATGAGAATTGTCCTTTGGAGAGATATTTTTTATTGGAAACACATTTTAAACCTCACCTATTATATGTACATACATAATTTCTATATCGTACTTGAAATAAAAAATTTTACGAGTAGATTGCAACTTAGTCAAATCATCATGTTATATAGTCATATATTTTAAAACAAAAAAATCATGCTCTTCCTTACGTTCGCACATAGATGTACAAATAAATCTGTGTATTCATAGGCACATATATAAGACATGTACTTTTATAATTGTTCATCTTCATAAAAAAAATTTACCCGAAACCCCCATTTTTTATAGGGCAGAATAAAACAAGGGCTATATACATATAAAAGAACTACATATACTTGCATACATCATATTATATATATATGTATATAAATATATATACACAAGGTGTTTATAGGTATATAAAAACATCATAACCGAAATAAAACAAAGCCCTAGAGTTTCCCTTACCTCGGTTTGGTTCTCCATACAGGAAGAGGGAAGCAGATATAAACCGTTCTTAAGCCCTTATATATTTATGTATACACATATGCATAAAGCGTATATAACCATGTATATTCACCGAAATAGATGAAAATAAAATGAGAGGATCTCCCTTACCTTCACCCAGAGAGGAGGAGAAGATGATACAGGTGATGACGTCGAGGTGGGTGAAGATCCAAGAACCCAAAGTAGACCCCCTTCTTCTTCGGTGCAAAACTTCTCTATTTGGTGCAAACCGAGGCTTAAATAAAACAAGGAACTCTTCCTTGCATGGGGATGTTGATCAGGTATCCAAGGCTGAGACGGTGCCAAACCGGTGGACAGAAGAGGTAGAATTCGGGTCCACCGCCGGCCTAGGTGAAGAAAAATGGTGTCTATGCTACTGGTTCGGCGCATGAGGAAGAAGAAAATGAAAGATGGGGAAACAAAGATCCAGAACACAAGGGAAGGCTGAGATTAAACCAGTATATGATCAGACTTCTCAGACGTGATGCGAGATTAAAAACATGGACGACAGTGATGGAGAGTGCTGGATCGGACGGTCCGAGAGGTAATGTGATGTTTGAAAAAAACACGACCTCATCTTCATCATTTTTTTTGTCTTAATACATTCATTATTATTTATTATACTTATTAAAAGAACATTATTATTACTAACATACAATTATTAATCATCATTTATTATTTTAAGCAAAGTCAATAATCAATTAAAACAAACATGCATTAATTTGTTTACCCCTATCTATATCATATTATTATTTTCCATTATTGACTTATATATACTAATTATCTTAATCTATATTTATATGTAAAGATATATATACATTAGGTTTGTAAATACAATTAGATATTTAACATAAAAACATTAATAATTATTTTCAACTTTCACAAATAAGAGAGTATCTATATAAACATTAACATTATGCATCAAAATCTGTATTATAAATAAAACAATAATTTTTTATAATTTCAAAACTGTAAATTATAATAAGATCAAATTATAAACATTTTCATTATTATTATTAATTATATTTAATTTAGAGGTAAATATAATATATTTAACTTAAATTTTAACGTATAATATATATATATATATATGATTCATCAGTTTACACACATATTTTCGTAAACTAAACAGTAAATCCCAATAAGATTCAAAATATTCATTCATGTATTAGATAAAATAAATATTTATTTTCTAAAGTTAAAAGCGTGTTTAATTAATAGTGGAAAATAATATCAATTCCCACTATTATGTATCATAATAATGGAATTCTCATATAATTCACATTTTGGGAAAACAAACAATAAATTACTTATATTATCATTATTATTATTGTCATTTTTTAAACATTAAAGCAAATAACATAATTATCCATTTTGATCATTTCGAGGTTTTTCAACTCATATCTTCAACGGTTCTATTTGAAAATTAAAACATTGGAAGATAAAGGATCATGGTGGAGCCAACGACTATAATTGTAGTCGTTGGTGCCTAATGGTCAGATAAGTGTTCTATAAAACCTGGTCTCGGGGTGTCCTAAACTCAAGGTAACTGAAGAAGAAAGAGGAGAAGATGGTTCAAGTCATTCCTTTGGTGCTCAGTATGGTTGTGGTGGCTTCGACCATCCTTATGATTGTTTTGATGGATGCCAATGACCCTTATCTCCTTCTTGGAGTTCTTGTTGTTTTGAGAAGTCTTCCTCTAATTTTAATCGGGTTTTTATTTGGTATTTTGGGATAGCTAATCATCTCGTATGATCACAGTGAGTTGTAGTTAACATGATGTTCCTTATTTGGATAAAATATCCGTCCATTAATTTTGGTGTGTTTACTCCATTTCATTGTTATATTTATTAATAAATGGATATTTTGTTCAATTAAAGGAAGACAAAGTAATATAAACCATATCGTTACATAAAACACAGTTTCATGGGATGTTACATTATGCCCCCCTTTAAAGAATTGTGTCTTCATAATTCTATTCGTAAAATGGGGAAACCCCTAGTCGTTCAACATTACCAAAACGGTTGATTTGGATCATTTAATGGAATACCCAAGTTGGTACATAGTTCCTCCATTTCTCTAGCCCAGATGCACCTTGAGTAGTAGGTTTTGAATCCCTGCTCATGTGTACTACACACAAGCTCCCATAGGGAGGTTCGTCTGGTGAAAAGCTTGGAAATGTCTAAGTGGAAAAATTCCCTGATAACCCTCTACACAACATCACGTTCGAGGTATTCTAGGGGAATGATGTGATTGAGGAGACTAAGATTTAGGACCTGGAACATAAAGGATTCCTTGAGGTGGCCATCTTGAGCAGCTATGAGGAAGCATGCTCTGGCAGAAATGTTTTGCGACAGAGTAAAACACTAGAAGAGGCCTTTGTAGTATCTCCCCCTTTGCCTATGGTAGCGTAGTTGGGCAGTGGAAATGAGATGAAAAACATGTTCATTGCACAAACACGAATGAAGAATATCAGGACTGTTCGACAAGTCACGTATGCATTGGGAAGACCCTTGTAGGCGGAAAAAGGATGAGTAATCCACCATTCATGTTCTGCTCAAAATAACCTTTACTAACTCATCAGGTAGAGATGAGATGTTTGTTTGACCGGACATATGAAAAAAAACATTCAAGAGAACTCACATAACAACACTGTTAAGGTAGAGATAGGAAAGGAAACAGGAAACGTTCAATTACACAAAAGTTTACACTACAATGCCCGAGTTTACTAAACGAACACCACAAAGAGAGGAAAAAAACCCATAACTCCTCAAACCACACACAGGATGACCCGAAGGGGTTAAACTCATGAGAACACCTATGACGCCTCCTAAGTTTAGCATGAGGGGTATGAAGTTTAGAAACGTCATTATACATCTGTTTCCTGTAAGACAAACGGGTGGACTCGTCTTCTAACACCCTAAAGTCCATCAACTGGCCCTAGAAGCCGTAATGCAAAATCTGACACATGTATGCCGCTCGGAGGGCTTCGGTAACAGCAGGTTCTTGAAAGGGGTTATCGAGCATCGTGCCAAATTCTTTTCCAGTTGTGAACACTCGGAAGAGTCCCTCATTGTACCTTCCCCGGCGTGCATAAGATGGAAATTAGGTCATCATCATTAGGAGATAATCCATTCCCAATCCATGGTGAATACTATGCACCGTAGGTGAGTTTGACACATCATACAGGTGCTTGCAAGAAATGTGAATATGGGCGTAATTAAGAAATTTCTCCCGACTATCCAGAGACACAATGTTCCCTAGGGCCTTAGTGGGAAGTGATAGTAGATTGGTAGATACGTTTCCATCATCCATCTGAATTTTACAACACAATTACTTAGTCATAGTTTTGTACTCATACTACCTGGTTTTCCAGAGTTTGCTGAACCCATTTTTTGATACCAACTATAAGGACCCTGATTCCCGGGGGCCCATGGGGCA
The DNA here is from genome assembly GCA_963277665.1 of Viscum album. Taxonomy (NCBI): domain Eukaryota; kingdom Viridiplantae; phylum Streptophyta; class Magnoliopsida; order Santalales; family Viscaceae; genus Viscum; species Viscum album. The sequence goes on from OY728120.1 coordinate 1,673,387,222, forward strand.
TGATTTACTAAAAATTTATTACAAATAGTTACAATAATACATCATGTCCAATTAATACAGAAGATCTTAAGGCTCAGGATTCTGGGAAACCAGCTGCTTCTAAAAAACATCTTTAGTACAAATCCATGGATGAAAAATTTTAATACAATAACGTAGGGTGAGAAAAATGTATCCATTAAGGGGTTTCAAAACGTTTAATGCAATTTCTTTCTCAAGACAATCATTTTGAAAACGATAGAACAATTTATTAAAACAAGTCATTATCTTTTCTTTGAAACATGTAAATCCTACATTCATGAAAACTACTTACACAGAAAAGAATTACTTTCTTAAAATAAACAACAATGGAGACATAAGTCAGAGAGCGCAAGCATGTGAAGAATAGATGATGAAAAATTTATAAAAAAATTTATATCATCTTAAAAGGACTGTACAAATTGGGAAATCACTAATATCAAGATTGATCTGCACATAAAATTCCCATAATAGCATACCACATGAATTTCAGTTCATATCTCATAATCTCATTCTCACAGTTAAAGGAAACTTTCAATTAGGGGATATCCTGTTAGTTGAACTATCCCCGGGTTGACCATTTATCATCACATGCGAGAGAATGTATAATGTCAGACTTTGTCCAGACCTTGCGTCAAGATCATAAAACATAACATAATATGGGTCAAGGCTAACCGCCTACCCCGTTTCCATAGCAGCACAAGCCAAGGCTAACCGCCAAGACCGTCACACAAAACCACTCATTAGACTCATCCTTTACCCAATGCATTGGAGTGCTGTATAATTCTGGTCTCACCCGTCCATAATCACTTAGGTCTAATACATCCCTCCCATGTTTGATGTGGTCTTACATTCATAGGGTTTCATTCTCACATTCAATACATATCATCCCTTTTTACAGTCATTTTTCATAGTCAATGAAGAACAGTGCAAACATTAATAAAAACTAAGATATAGGTAATAAAAAAAATCCATGCACATTAGATATTAACTTACCAATTGAAAACATGGACTTAATGGAAACCTTAAAAATGAACATGAACACTTTAACACTTCATACATCGCAACCCATAGTTAACAATGATGTCATTCTTATTTAAAACATATGCGGATGATTGGGCGTGGTGGTAGTTTTTGTAAAACTGTGCGAATACCCTTATATATATACAGTAAAGTTTACATGGTGTGCGATTAGGTTCAGCTTGCATAGTGAAGTGTGTATAAATATACATATATACAAACTGTTTGAATATATAAATGGTTATGTAAAAAGTCGTTTTCACACTAAATAAAGATCATCTTAAGACATTTATTTAAAGAATTTTGGATTCAAAGAAAACATATTGATGCGAGGTTGTATACACCTATATATATTCATATATTTAAATGTATATACATATATGTATAGGTTCCCAAATTAAACTATACTTAAATAAATTATTTCTCCAGAAATACTTACTTTAAACATGATTATAGTTTGGTAAGACTGGGTGGAGTTCTTACACATGAAATATAAATTTCAAAATGGTTTCCACAATACCTAGGTAAATTCACCTTTTCATAAACAAAAGATTTGACAAACATGATGATAAATGAGAATTTTACTTTAGGGATCTATTTTTTTAATAGAAACACAATTTAAACCTCACCTATTATATATACATACATAATTTCTATATCTTACTTGAAATAAAAAAATTTAAGAGTAGATTGCAACTTGTTCAAATCATCATGTTATATAGTGATAATATTTTTTCAAAAAAAATAATGCTCGTCCTTTTGATCGCACATAGATGTACATATACATCTAAGTATTCATATTTACATATATAATACATGTACATGTATAATTTTTCATGTTCATAAAAAAAATTACATGAAACCCCCATTTTTCATAGGGACGAATAAAACAAGGGTTATATACATATAAAAGAACTATGTATACTTGCATATATCATCATATATATATATATATATCTATATAAATATATATACACAATGCGTGTATAGGTATATGAAAACATCAAAACCGAAATAAAATAAAGCCCAAGTGTTTCCCTTTCCCAGGTTTGGTTCTCCATGCAGGAAGAGGGAAGCATATATGAACCGTTCTTAAGACCTTATATATTTATATATAAACATATCTATAAAGTGTATATAACCATGTATATTCACCGAAACAGATGAAAATTAAACAATAGGATCTCCTTTACCTTCACTCGTAGAGGAGGATAAAACGATGTAGGTGGCGATGTCGAGGTGGGCGAAGATCCAAGAACCCGAAGCAGACCCTCTTCTTCATCAGTGAAAAACCTGCTCTTTTCGGTGCAAACCAAGTCTTAAAAAAATAGGGAACTCTTCCTTGCGTGGGGATGTTGATCGGGTCTCCGAGGCCGAGATGATTCCAAAACCGTTGAAAAAAGAGGCAGAAGTCAGGTCCACCACCGGCCTAGGTGAAGCAAAACGCTGGCTACACTACTGGTTCAGCACGCGAGTAAGAAGAAAATGAAATCGGGGGAAACAGAGATCTGGAACACAAGGGACGACCGTGATTAAACCGGGATTTTATAAGACGGATTAGATGTGATGCGGCATTAAAAAACATAGATGGCCGCGAGGGAGATCGCTGGATCAGACGGTTCGAGAGGGAATGTGGTGTTTTAAAAAAAACGCGGCCACATCTTCATTGTTTTTTTGTCTTAAGACTTTCATCATTCTTTATTATACTTATTAAAAAAAAGTTATTATTACTAATATACAATTATTAATCATCTTTTATTATTTTAAGCTAAGTCAATAATCATTTAATACACAGATGCGTTAATTTGTTTACCCCTATCTATACCATATTATTATTTTCCTTTATTGACTTATATATACAAATTATCTTAATCTATATTTATATGTAATGTTATATATACATTAGGGTTGTTAATACAATTAGATATTTAAATTAATAAAATTAATAATTATTTTCAAATTTCACAAATAAAGGAGTATTTATTTAAACATTAACATTATGCATCAAAATTTGTATTATAAATAAAACCATAATTTTCCATATTTTAAAAACTCTTAATTATAATAAGATCAAATTATAAAAAAATTAATTATTATTATTACTGATATTACATTTAGAGTTAAATATAATATATTTAACTTAATGTATAACATAACATATATATATATATATGATTCATGAGTTTACACACATATTTTCATAAACTAAACAGTAAATCTCAACCAGATTCAAAATATTCATTCATGTGTTAGATAAAATAAATATTTATTTTCTCATGTTAAAAGCGTGTATAATTAATAGTGGAAGATAATATCAATACCCACTTTTATGTATCATAATAATGGAATTCTCATATAATTTACATTTTTGGAAAACAAACAATAAATTAATCATATTATCATTGTTACGGTTGTGATTTTTTTAAACATTAAAGAAAATAACATAATTAACCATTTTGAACCTTTCAGGGGAATTCAACTCTTAGATTCCAAGGATCTATTTGAAAATTAAAACATTGGAAGATAAAGGATCATGGGGGAGCCAACGACTATAATTATAGTCGTTGGTGCCTAACGGTCGGATAGGAGTTCTATAATACCTGGTCTCGGGGTGTCCTAAACTCAAGGTAACTGAAGAAGAAAGAGGAGAAGATGGTTTAAGTCATTCCTTTGGTGCTCAGTATGGCTGCAGGTGCCTCATCCATCTTTATGTTTGTTTTTATGGATGCCAAAGACCCCTATTGCCTTCTCGAGGTTCTTGTCATTTTGAGCGTTCTTCCTATAATTTTAATCAGGTTTTTAATTTGTATTTTTGGTTAGCTAAACATCTCGTTTGATCATAGTGAGTTGTAGTTACCATGATATTCCTTATTTGGATAAAAGATCCTTGTGTTCATTTTGGTGCATTTACTCCATTTCATTGTTATATTTATTTATAAATAGGCATTTTGTTCAATTAAAGGAAGACATATTGATATAAAACATATCGTTACATAAAACACATTTTCTTGGGATGTTAAAGCCGATCCAAGAGGGAGGTGATGGGCGGCACCAATCCATGAACTAAAGGACGACGTGCGAGTTTCATTTTTGGGAACCGGTTGCAGGAACGATGAACATGATCCACCTTCATTCCACAGATGCTCTCCTATGGGTTTCAATGTAGGGGTTATTTCATTTCTGAATTTTGGATTCCCTCTTCCCCGTTCTTAAAATTATAGGAATAACACGGGTCGACCGAATAACGGGTCGATCCGCTATTCATTAGTTTTGTGGGAGGTTGTTATGGGGTATCCTTGTAGGGTTTTGTGTGTTGTTTAATAAAAAACAATTGTTAATCCCATTTTATCTTCCATTTTACAAGATAACGTGGAGGGCGTGGGCCTAACTAATATGGCATGAACCCTCCGCTATCCTTCTATGCTTACGCCTTTATAGAAGACTGCGAGTGCGTCGACGCAGGCCATAAGAGCAGGGTCGCAGGTCATCAGTCCTGTCGAATTGAGGAGGTAGCTAGTATGATGGCCGGCCGTGAGAAAGGAGGCGGTGCGACCACCACACCGCCGACAAAGGGAAGTCACGGCTGAAGTCGTGGCGGAGGTCGAACCCGCCTCCAGCGGGTTCCACGGCGCCCACGCGACCATGCCGCCTTGTTAACCGAATGGCCTCAGGGCTGCTCGAGAATTCAGGAGACTGAGGGTTACACCCCCCCGTGTTGGACCGAACCTGGCCACCACCCTCAGAGTGTGTCGTGGGCTCTGAGTCGGGCCGCTGCCCTCGATCCAAGTCGCAGCCCCCTGAGCGGGCCACCTGCCTTGAGTCGAGTCGCCGCCCTCGAACCATGCTTCCTCTCTCGGAGTGGGTCTCTGCCCTTGGACTAGGCTGCAACCTCAATGGTCCTCCACCCCCGGTCCGGGCCGCCCCTCTTGTGGGCTGGACCGGACATCGTCCCCATCCAGACTAGGTCGGGCTAGGTAAGACTGAACCCGATCCCAGAAACACTCAATGGACCTTTTCTTGATAAGCGGATGCTCGTTTGACGAACTTTATGCGGTGTTGGGACCCGTGGAGCGAGATGGTCCTTTTGCCTTTCTTCATTATAGTTTCGGAGAAACTTGCAGTACGGCCGGGTTGGATCGCACCCGGATCCAACCGAGCCCTCAGCACTGAAATTCTAATAATGTATAGACCTGTCGTCTGATTGACACTCTGTCTATTGCGTTGGAACCCTAATGACATGGAGGATCATCGGGTTACCTCTTTTGATAATTCTTTCTTGTTGAAATAAGATTGTTGGCTTGTGGAGCAGTTATCCCGAAGGCACTACGTACGAAACCCTACGACTGGGTGAGACCTGATGACTGCAGACTTTTCGACACGGAGTGACTCAACGGACACAATACGTGATGGGGAGGTGTACTTCAGCAGTCCAAAATGGGGAGCGGTCACGGTACGTGATGGGGGAGGAGTACCTTAGTAGACCATGATGGGGAAGAGCAGATCTGTGTGGCCCGATATTACCATGGTACACGATGGGGAGCAGTACCTCATTATTCCAAGGTTAGTAGGAAGCGCCATTGTGTGATGGGAAGTCCCACAGTACTAGATATCGGAAGATTTCCCCAGTATTTGTGGTGTTTAGAGTTGTGACTGGGGATTCTACTTGTTACTACGCCTAGAATAAATCCTATTGTGAGTTGTCTTTACTCTTTTCTTGTGATTGAGGTTATGCTACGTGGTACATTACCTGTGTGGTACATTACCTTTGTGTTGATACTTGTGTGGTACTTCCCCCATCGTGGTGTTACCTTTGTGGTATACATCCCTAATATAGGAGATGAGTATAGCCTGATAACTTAGGTATATGTATGGGCATTTACCTAAGTATACTTTGGCTCTTTATTTGTGGTTTTTCCGTTGTGGAACTCTAAGAGACCTATAGGGTATTAGGGTCCACACTGAGTATCATTATACTCACCCCCGCATGGTCTTTTCCCGCACCTTATTGTGTCTTGTGTATACGACATACAACATTGACCGAGGCTAAGTGATCTTGGACTACTTTGTGATCCGAGGTAGACCATTTGGTGTGACATGATGCGGGGACTACTAATCGTGAGTTGTACCTACCCTTCAGGTAGGATCCGTGGTGGATGATCTAGGAGATTATTTTCACCTTTTTATCTATTTTTTACTTTTCTATTGGTAGTTTTAATTTTCCAGTTGGTCTGGTATTCTGGCCTCTTTGCCTTCGTCACTCTTTTCGTAGAGCAGTTTACTTCACAATTCCTTCTTGTTGTGTTCTTTAACCGTGTGTTTGTACAGGTTTAAAGGCAATGCATTCCTGTTTTAGGGAATACACCATTCAGTGCTAGTCTCCAGTCCCTAGCCTATGGAAGGTAGCCATGGGGTAGTCACAACATGGGCCCCGAGGGATGGGTCATGACAAGTGCCATTATAAATATGGAAAAATAAAAATCTAGTTCATAATACATCTACATCTTCTAAAATTATTTCTTCATAACTGGACACCTTTTGACATATCATACCTATTTCCATTCTTCATATCATAGGAAAAATAAATATTAATGGGTGATCACATATTCTATATAATGGAATACAACAGAGACATATAAACATTATAATGAGGATGAGGGTATGAAAACATGATCATGAAAATAGATGATTATATCATAAGAATCAATGATCATAAATATGAATCATGGAATAAATATTTGGAGATCAGAATGAATGAATCGTAAGGAAATAAATAACATAACAATGAAATCAGAATATAGACACAAGACAATGAATATTTCACAAACACACAAGCATATAAAAAGTGATTTCCTTAGTATTCAAGACATTTTTTCCAAGGCCATCGTAGTATTATGGGTTCACTCCAATTTCAATTGTGGTAATCATGGTTCAATATCATAACCATCTTGGTAGTCATGGTTCACTCTCATAACTTTCTTGGTGTTCATGGTTCACATCCATAACCATCATAGTAGTCAATGTTCACTCCGAAGACAATCTTAACCGACAAGGTCCTTTATGTCTATCTCATGAGATATAACTCTTTACCCAATTTATTGGAGGGATATATTTTCCCCTCCATCACGTAATGAAACCCACAATTATTTTTTCCACATGAAAACAAATAATTCATTATATCATAACTTGTAGAATGAAATGGGTTTCATAACCAAAATTCAATTAAAACATAACCCATGAAAAATAAATGGGTTTCAAAAATAGCATTCTATCATAAACATAAAACATTATTAGAATGAATAAAAATTTTAGCATTGAATCATATCACCCGTTTAGATATAATTAACATCAAATAAAATTATCATAGATGGAAAATAATTTTGAGATATCAGTTGAAAACAATCCTTGGGTAAAATATATTTTAATATTTAAAAGGTTTTTTTTCATAAAATGCCACACAACATTAAAATATAAAATTTCAACTAAAAATAACATTATAATATAGTATGGGAAGCATCAGGTAATGAAGGAAATATTATGGTGGAAAATATCATTCATTCCATATAAGTTAAAAAACATTTCTTTCTTACTTTTGACAAAAAAGTAACAAAGTCCCTCAATTGGAAAATAAGAAAAAAGATTCCTTTCGAACCATGTTTTAAAAGTAAAAAATGTGTAAAAATTCATTTAAAAAACCAAAGGAGAATTGTAAATACATTTTTCAAAAAAAAAATTAGAAAACATGGACGTGGAATACAAATATCCTCAATTAAGAATTAATACAAAACAATCCCAAATATTTATGATATTTTAAAATAAATACTCTTCAATTTATAATCAATAGAATAATATAGCCTATTAATGGAATAAAATTTTATGTATATGAAAAATAAAAAAATATTATGTATAATAGTCATTATATATATTCATGGAAATTATATACACCACATATATGAAACAAGTATTGTATAACACATGTGTCCTACAAAAATTATGGTGAGACAAAAATCCCTTACTAATTGTGTAACATTAGAATAATAAACTCCATTAATGAATATAATAAAATAAATATTTTAATACCATTAAATAGAGGAAATTATTGGTATATCTTTTCATAGATAATTATATACACCACACAATATAATAAAGTGTTGAATAAGGAATGTATCTCATGAGAATAAGAAATGAAATAAAAATATCTTACCTTAAGTATTCATTTCATTCACACTTGTTAAAACATCATGTATAATTAATATAAGTTTATTATAAATATACTAGTGAAAAAAAATAATATATTTAATATCATATATGATTTCATTATGACTTTATAATACTCTCATATTAAAAATACCATGATAATGTTTTATCTTGTGTAATAACCATAATTTTTCCGGTCACGTTTTTACTATTAACCTTGGTTATCTTATATAAATCATGATTTAATATTCTCTATAATGATAATAATGATATAAATAGAACATAAATATTCATTATGTATTTATTATTGGTGACTCGTAAAATTTGGAGATAGAAAATAAATTACACATTTCATTGAAATGGTAGTTCGTATGTACAAATGAACACTATTTTTATTTTCATGATAGCTAAACAAATGGAAATTATAATATGTATTATCATTAAAGAATATTTCATATTTCATATATTACATATATATTGATAAAATTCATACTTATTACCATACATGTGAAATATAGGTGAATAACGAATCACATCACATTGTGGAGATGGTAAGTCATACATATGCACGACCAACGTTACCATATTCCAAAAATATTTGAAATATGCTAAAAATATAAAATGATATGATAATTCAAAAAGTGTAATCATATAATTAATATCATATTTATATTTTAAGCCAATCATAATTACCTTTTATAGAACATTCTAATGAAATATATATTGTATTTCTACATGGAGACAACAAGTCCTACATACGCACGTGCAATAATTTATTTTATTGGTTTGAGAGAATGTGGATTTATAATGTTGTGTTAATGATCATAATAAAAAATCAAAATATTTAGGATTATGAAGTTTTTATTTAATGATATATATCATATATTTAGAGGAGTTATATAAGAGTGTAAAATAGAAAATTATCGGTTAGAGTTTTTCTTTATTCTTCGCAACGGCTCCATTCAACCTCCTTTAAATGACTCTGGGGTTAAATCATTGGGAATACCATTACTTATAGAATGTGGATAGAGATGTTTCTAAGGGAATATTGTAGGGTTTTTTCCAGACATAATGTTCAATTTGGTGTGAATAATTGATGGAGGAGGTTCCCTTCTGTAATTCAGGATAGGGGCACTTTTGGTTGCTCAAAAATATGTTAATTTATTAAAAATTAAATCTAAATACGAATATCTAAAAGATCCCAGGATTCGAATCTATGATTACTTAATGTTGTAATATATTCAGAAAATAAATTTTAGATAGGTTTTGATTTAATTTTAATCCTTATATTTATTATTAACCCATAGGTAATCTATTTTAATTTAATGTACAATAACAATGTTTTAATGTTATGAAAATTTAATTGAGTTATATAAAGTGTAAATTGGACCATAAATGCTCACTTTGTTATACTAAAATTAGCTCAGACATGGGTTCAGAAACCCAAACCCATGACCCAATTTATTTTTAAAAAATGTATTAAGGTAAAAGAGACGTGAGGAAATGATTACATCTGAAACACCACACCCAGATAGAAAACTGAACAAACACATCAGATACCCAACAATTATATTTTTCTAGGCCGACCGCAACCCCGAGATCCTCCCCGATATGCTGGATGGCGCCGTCTCCCCCTTTGCATCATTGGTTCATCATCCATTTCCATAACTTTTATAGTGTGAAATTTAGTTTCGTCAAGAAATGCTTCCCCATGAAACGTTGAATGCACAACTTCAATATAGGAGATATCATCATGGAGAGCATTACCGTGAGGAGAATCCTCATGAAGGTCTTGAGGAGCCTCCAGTACATCCTTGGATTCATGCACAACCGCACAAAAATGTGGAGCATTATGAATATGCTGGTCCATCTCCTTTGAGGTCTCCAAACCATCAACAATAGAAGGTGTCACAGAGGAGCACATTCGGTTACTACATCTTTCATTCATGAGTCCTTCAATAATAAGAAAATCATACTCATATATATTAATATACTCTTACATTGAAAAGAAATTGGCAGCTAGTTTTATAGGTCCTTTCAATGCCACATTACTAGATGAAACCATTAGAATGAAATCCAAATTAGTCCCCCCTGATCTGTAACCATTGGAGGAGATTGTACGAGGTCTTTTACATTACTAGTTGCAGTGAAATCCTCCAAATTAGCCGGGGTGATCCTACCAGAATATCACCCTACATAGATGCAACAGATCAGAGTAGACCCTCCCACTTGGAACACCTTGCGAACAACCAGGCTTCTCAATAGATGTAGTTCTATCCATCGGTACACAATCCTGAATCCCCTGTTGTATGACAACATCTCCTACAACAACATTTTCCACAGTCAAATCAACTTCCATCCGAATTTCCACATTGACCAACTGCACCTCATCAGGAATAATTAGGAATGTCTTCAGAGTATTAGGCATCACCAACTAGAATCCATCATCATCAAAAATATTCATATTACCCTTCTTACAAGTAGAGGCTAGTGCAGCGTGGTCTAACTCTTGATTTACTTCATTCTGGATAGCAACCTCATCCTCAAGTTGATTCCCTTCCTCCTCCTCAGCCACATCATCCAAGGACCTGTTATCTAGATCCCTAGTGACTCCAATATTAGCCTTCTCTAAAGATCAACCATTCACCAGAACAGTAGAATCATTAGAAGGTAGCTTAAAATCATTAGGCTTTGATAGGCCTTGTTGGATAGCCTCAACAAATATTTACATAGTGAATATTTCATATTCCTGTGAAATTGAACAAGAGAATGGCCAATGCATAGACAATACTTACAGAAAGTAGGTAACCACTCATTTTGTATAGCTAGTTCTATCTTAATCTCACCCGAAACAAGGAAAACTATGTCAATAAGAACTTGAGATAAATCAATCTCTACAAATACATGAGAAAAGTGATGATACCTAGGATGCTCAGTTTCCTTTTCAACCTTTATCGGACATCCAACAGTAGAGGCGACCTCCCACAAAACCGATGGATGCTAGAAAAACAAATTCAAACCCCTAATTCGAATCCAAGACTGAGTGAAAGAGTTCTTAATTTCAATTGGATTTGTTAAAGGATCCCACTGTTGAACCATGATGTAAACAGGTTTCAGTGAAACTGGTCCAATACTCTAGGAAACATTTTTACGTTCCTTCGATGGAAAAACATTATGAAAAGTACCTCTCCCAATTGAGATCAAATTCCAGTCAGTGAATCCCCAGCTCTAAGAAAGACGAGCCCGCACATCAACAACCCTCTATGTGGTCTCACTCTGAGTTCCTGATAACTTGGTGAGGAGGGAGAATTGGCATTATTTAAGATGATATTTCCATATTTTTAGAATCGTTTCCACAAATACAATAGATCCATTCTTGGTAATCCTTTTATGTGAATAAGCAGATTCTGGCAAAGATTCAAAAAAAAACCTCTTCCGAGAAGCAAAACCCATGGACTTCCTCTTAGGGTTCCTCGTATCTTCCTTCGCCACATCCAAAGGATTCGAAGATATCCCACCACCCGTATCCACCGCCGTCGAGGGGGGAATGAAGACGTCCTTAGGATCAATATAACATTCAAGTGGATTTTCCATTCATTTTTTAAAAATTTCCTAAAAACTTGGTAACATAAAAAAACTATATTAAATATTTTATAACATGTAAAATTCAACCATTAAATATGTGTATACAATTAATTATGTCAAATTATATTTATTTTAATATTTTTTATTCATTTATTTGGTATTTATGTTAATTAAATAATTATTTCATCGTAATTGCTGAAGCCTTTAAGGTATTTATTTATATCGTAATAATTATAAATAAATTGTCTTGATAAATAAAAAAATTACCTTCTAAATTACTATTTATAGTCTAGTTTATCTTCTATATGACCCTACAAGGAAAATTATATATTTATTGAATAAGGGACTATAAAATTTTCATCTTCTCTTTATATAAACTGAAATAATTGTATTAATCTCATAAAAGTGACATAAAAAGGTTATAATTTTTTCCCAATGATTATTTTTGTCGAACAAAACTCATAATAATAAATTAGTATAGGTTTTACTGTTTTATTTTAATACTTATAATATTATTTTTTACCATTCATTATCTGATTTACCTTTACTATGTTGATCAAAAATTTCTATACTTAACATTCATAATTCCCAAAAAGTAAAAGATTCCTATTTAAATAATTGTAAACCTCTGATGCAAAATATGGAATCAATTTTTCATAATTTAGAAAATACGATTTTTGTAATTATTTTAAAATTAATCTCATTGATGTGGTGAAAAAAAAAATATTAATGTTAAAACAAGCAAAAGATTGAAATGTTTTTATTTCTAAATTCATTTAAAAATACATTAAAATGACTAAAATTATATTAAATTATAAATTTTTTAGCTGTTTATATTTTAATAACAATCAAAAATATAATTAAACTATATAAATTATTTTATTGGAAATAATTGTTTTTAATTAAAAATTATTATTTTTTACTGTTAATCAAAACTTGAAACTTATCAGAAAAATTCAACTAAAATTAATCCAAAGTATATTTTTATATTCATATTCAAAATAGTAATTTTACACTTTCAAATATAACATATAAAATTGTGAAAATTGGATTTAAAATGGGTAATCAATTAAATGGAGATAAAATTACACTTTTGAAAAATATTTGTTTTTATGCATGAAATTTTGTTTATTCTTATCTTATGCTTACAAAATATTTTGGACAAATATAAAAAAAATTGTATCAAATATATAACATATATATTTCATTAATATCAAAAAATATTTATAATGTATTTAATTTATTAAGAAAAATGACAAAAGGATAATTATAATAATAAATTAGTTATATTTGATTGATATATATTTTCATTAATAATTTATTGGTATCCAAGGATTTCATCTTATGAACCATATATTTTGATAAATTATCTAATAGTATTAATAAATGTTAATTTTTATGTTCGGTTATATTGAATTATATTAAATAATAATATTATAAAAACAGAATCTTGATTGGTAAAATTATATCTTGCGTGTAACGCAAGCTATCGAAATAAATCAACAATGTCTGAAAAACAAGCCAATCATAGTGTTGTATATACCAAAATATAATATAAGTGTTTTTTGTTTCATAACCTGGACTTTTTGTTGCATATAAATAATTAATAACGTGGTTCATTCATATAATAGAAGTTATATTCAGTGTTGTATGAATTGAAAAGTATCAAAAACATTAATTTAATTAGAAAAAAAATTATTTCACAAAATCTCAATGTGTTACATTCTACATCAAATAAAATTAATTTCTCTCTCAAAATTCATCTGGGTTGTCAATAATTTAATAAATTAATGTTACGTTCTTATAAACCCACATAATAAAAATAAATACAAGAACATCCTTTTAAAAAGGAAGGCCAGAAACACAATGGTTACCCAAAATAACTCATAACTAGGGTTCCACATAGGATAAAAAATGTTTTATATGAAAAAATTGACATGGAATAGAAATATAACAATCAATTTATGATGGGTAATGATATATAAAATGGTCAAGAGAATGTTAAAAATAAAAAATCCATAACCCAAATATTCTTGATAAAAGGACATTGATATAATAAAAAATGATGATAAGAGGACAACCTTTTAAACCAAGATTTTTTTCCAAGTGGTGAATATTTTGAAAGATAATATACTCTTAATTGATATTAGCATTATCTCAACCTTTGTAATTCCATGATCAATTACCACTTTTTTTCTTATTTTATGAAATGAGTGTGAGATTTTCATTCCTGAAACATTAGCACATCATGAGATCATAAATGTAATGGTAGGTTATTCAATATGTCTTTATAACAAAAAAAGGTTATTACAAGTTTTTGAAAATGCATAAATCCACCTATGGTGAGATAATATTTTAATCTCACAAATTAATCTAAAGATTAATGTAAACATTCAATAAATGGATAGCCCAAAAATTCCTCTGAAAGCATAAAATACAAAACATTATAAAATGTGCACTAAATTGGCTTTACATTTATCTCCCATATATTATAAAGTATCTCTTTATTGTCACATTATTATCATGTGAATTCCTTCATTAGGTATTCTCACGATACATTGAAATAACCTCAATTAAAATACATCCCTGTTGAAAACATGCATATTTCCTTATTCCAAAGTATATTGGATATATATATATTAACTCGAAAAAATTATAAAATTCATCCATGATTTTGTAAATTTTTTTATCACAACCATGATTAGATAAAAGAAAATATGTACCATCCAATTTACTTATTCATATCCAATATATCATTATCCAAATATCATAATCTCAATATCATGAACATGTAAAGGATTATCCTTCTCATTATCATTTTTTTAAAAAAATATAATGTTATTATCTCAATGATTTTTATGGTTACCCATACCATTCATTATATGCACAAAAATTCTTATCTAAATACTATAGTGGAATAATACCTAGATTTTTAATTATTCCATACTACCATCAATTTACATCTATAATAATATTCTTTAATTCCATAACATAAATACTCAATCATTTGACAACTTGATTTTCGTACACCATATCCCCATTAGTGATCATATGAGAATTGAATTTTCCATTATACTTAAGAAGTTTCTGACGTCGATCATCATTTATAAACATTGTCTTTTGGAACTAGTTATATGAATCCCCATTCTCCTTGAACTTGTAGAAAGGAAACAGGGGAGGTTCATTTTGTGTTTCTTTATCTCCATTGATATTTTTTGCTAACTTATTCATGTCACCTCAACACTTAAATTCTCAATGACCTTACATTAATCCCATCAGAAATAGATTAAAACCATCAAAAAATTAGCTCCATTCTTTTCCCACATTAAGAGAATATAGTAAATATCATTTTCTTTTCCCCATGGTTTTTAGATTTTTCTTTGAACTATATCTCCATCTTCTTGTCCAAACCATGAGATTGATATGTAACTACAACTTACATTTCAAGCTTGATTTCAGAACGCACATTATATTTGAAGATAATACTGTTTGTTATGGATATTTCACTTAGGAAACATGACTTTAAGACACTTAATAACCTATCAAATTTAATTATGAGATACATTATTTTTTCCAAAGTGTTAATTTCAAGTATTGTCAAATTGGCTTCATAGTTACCAATGGATTCATCATCATTTGGATTTAACTCAAGAAAAACCTTATATTTTTTCATGAGTAGATTATGAGGAATATAACTTATTTATGAATTAGTTCATGAAATCATCCCAATCAATTAATTTAATTTCATCTTATCACCTTGTAGTCTTGACTGGAGTCCACTATTGGTCATCTTTTTCTTCTAACAGATGTATAGGTAGAATTCCATTCTTATGTTCTAAACACTGGAGAATAAAGAATATATTATCAGTGTTACTGATCAAATGTTTAGAAAAATGTTGATCCATAGATCGACTGAAATAAGGTTTACATTTCTACATGAAAGAATCAATATAATTTTGTTCCCATAGTTTTTCATTTGTATTTCCAGAATGATTCGTAGATTGTGAAAGTCGTGTAATCTTAAAAATGATATTTATCCTTCCAAATAACATAAAATTAAATTCTCTAAAGGGATATTCATTTCATTGTCTATCACAATTACCATTAATTTGGTTCCTTCAGGTTTCATCCATCGAAGAATAACAAAAAATATAGTAATAAATTGTTATCATGTTGAGGAAACAACTTATATGATATCTTTATTTTGATAACATATTTAATATATGACACCATAGGTATGTCCAAAGTTTTTCATAGCCAACCTATATTTAAATCCTTAATGATATTTCATTAATATTTTGTTAATTCCCATATAATATCCCTCAGGACTTCCAAACAATGTGTGTATCAAATACTATTATCCTTTACCGAGTTATGCTAGAGTCAGGCCTCACACACCTTATTAGAGTAATTAACCCTAGGTAAATCTGTACAAGTGCCACTTCAACTTCCAATATCTAGAACTGGATATAATTCTTGGAAACCACTCAATGTATCTTTTACCAGAATTCTCATATATTTTCAAAATCCTTAACTCATCCTCAAACATATCCATAGATTCACCCCTAAACATATCCATAAATATATCGCTAAGGATCTCACTTTATATTTCTCATCCGATTGTCTAAAATTTGACTAAATATTTTAAATTATACCACTTATAACAATCTAGGATTTCGTAAATTGATATTGTGTCATTTTTTTATTAACATTTCATTCATTAAAAAACATAGGCATAAATACCATATTAGTTTAGTGCCTTTAGAAACATAGAATCATAAAAAACTATTTCAGAACAAATCTAATTATTCTCCTTGTTTTTTCTTCATAGCTAGACTACATTTTGACATAGCAAACATATTTTCATTATTTATATCCTGGTAAAAGAAACAAATAAAGTTTAATATTTGATTCTTAGTAAAGGTAAACAATGGAGACATGTGAACTGAATCATGATAATAAGTGTATGGAAACATGATCATTAAAATAGAGTATCACACAATGTGTATCAATTATCACAAATAATAATCCTAGAATAAATAATTAATTTTCATAATATATGATTCACAATGAAATAAAGAACATAATCCATAAAAACATAACATAGGTAAAAGGGATGGAATATTTGGAAGACACAAAAGAATATAAAAAATTATTCCATAGTAGTAAGCACATCACCATTGAGGACATATTAGTATAATGTATCCACTCTAGACACCATCTCTGTTGTCATGGTTCACTACCGTAACCATATTGGTAATCATTGTTCACTTCAATAACTATCTTCATGGTCAAGGTTTACCCCCAATACCATCTTAGCAAACAAGTCCCTTTATGTCTAAATCATGAGATATAAATCATTACCCAATGAAGTGGAGGGAGATATAGGTCCCTCCATTCACTTAGTGAAATCCATAAACTAGTGTTCCACAAGAAAATAAATCATTCATCATATTAGAACCTACCGAATCAAATGGTTTTCAAAAAAAACATTCAATCATAACATAACCCACGAAAAAGATGGGTTTAGTTAAAAAATTCCCTCAAAAAATTCAAACATTCTTGGAAATAATATGAATTTTATCATAGATCAGTATACCCATTAAACCATATGTAACATTAAATAATAATATCTTATATGGAAAATATTTTTTAGAGATCACTTGAAAACAATTTTATGGAAAAAAACCATTCTACATTGAAATTTTTTTCCGATCATAAAATGTTGGGTAATTCTCAAATAATTTTTTTTCAAAATCAATGTATAATGTTGTAAGGGATGCATCAATTAAATAAGTAATCATGAAGTTATGTAATTATATTCTTGTAGTATATGTTTAAAAAACATTCCTTTCATACATTTTCTGAAAAATACTCAAAGTACCTCATTTGGAGAACAAAAAAATATTTTTTTCAAATCTTTTAGTAAAATGTCCAAAATAGGTAAAAATGACTTTAACAATATATAGTAGAAAATTAAATACATTTTTGAAAATATTTTTTGGATATAATGAAAATGAAATATAAATATTTCTTAATGTATCCATATAATGAAACAATCCCAAATATTGATGTTATTGTGAAATAAAAACTCATGAATTTATAATCAGTAGAGTCAAATTATGCATGAAAGAAAGAAAATTGTATGTACAAAAAAATATTATATTATTTTGGTTAATACTCATAAAATACATTCATGGGAATTATATACACCACGTACAATAAAAAATTAATTAATAAATCATGTGTCCGACCAAAATAAAAGTGAGTCAAAAATCCCTTACTACTTCTGTAACTTTGGAATCACGATCTCCAAGATATAATAACATAAATTAAATATTTAAATATAATTAAATATAGTAAATTAATCAAATATCATTTATTAAGGGAGTATAAATACCAATCAATATAAGAATGTGGTGAATAATCCATGTATCTCATGAAAATAAAAAGGGACATGAAGTTCCCTTACCTTATGTCGTGATTTCCGTCACAAATTCTAAACAATATAGGATAATAAAAATAATTATATTATAAATAAACTCATAGAACATATTCACATATTTAATACCATATATTAATTACTTATTACTTTATATATCTCACCAATTAACAATTCCATGTTAATGTTATGTCTCGGGTAATAACCACATTGTTTTTCATTAACACCTGAACTTGTTATCCTTGGTCCTCATACATATATCATGATTTCTCATCTCTATAATAACCATAATGATTTAAATATAATATAAATATTTATTATATATTTATTATTGGAGAATCATAGTATTTGGATATAGAAAATAATATAAACCTTTCAAGGAGACGGAATGCCATATGTTCACAAGAACATTGGTTTCATGTTCTTTCCAGGTTAAAAGAAATAAATGTTATGGTATATTATCATTATAGAATAATTTTTATTTAATTTATAACATATACATTCAAAAAAATCCTTCTTATTACCATACATTTGAAATATATTTAAATTAAAAACCACATCACATTGTGGATATGGTAAGCCATACATACGCACAAGTGACGTTATTATATTCCCAAAATATTAGATGGATGGTAAAATATTGGAAATGATATTATAATTATATAATTATTATAATACCATAATAGTCATATATAATAATTAAACAAATAAAAATTCTCATCAATGATGATGATGGAAAATGAATTGTATCACTATGTGGAGAAAGTAATTTGTACGTACGCATGAGAAATACATTCATTTTATTGTTTGATGGGAAAGGGGATCTATAATGGTGTGTTCATAATCATAAAAACATTTCATAATATTTATTATCATGAATTTTTAATTTGATGATATATTTAATTGATTCAGAGTATGTATAAAAGAGTAGAAAAAGAAAATGATTTATTAGATCTATTACCTCTTCTTCAGAACCACTTCTTAAGATCCATGATAAAGGACTATAGAGATGGCCATTTAAGAAAACCATCATATTATTCAATGTGGATAGAGAATTTTTTATGACAAATTGGAAGGTATAATTTGATCTATAAGGCTCAATGTGGTGTGGGGAAGTGAGGGAGGTGGTTCCCTTTTATAATTTAGTTTAGGGGAACTTTTGGAATTTAAAAAATATGAATTTATAATAAATTCAATCTCAATCCAAATAACACCAATAATGCATTTATTCAAAAATAAAATGATATAATTAATAAAATCATCATCAAATATATTTTATCTAGTTTTTGATGTAATTTTAAACATTATATATTTTATTTTTCATTAGTTAACCTATTATAATTTTAAATATGAAAAGAATATTTTTAATGTTAATAAAATGTAATTTTTACTTATGAAGTGTCAATTGGAACATAAATGGTATATTTATGATATTTTCAACCATTATTAATCCTCTTGACATTATTTAATATTTTTATGATTTTTTTAAAAATGGTTAATTGAATATTAATTTCATAAAATGTCATTATGGTCAATTTTGGAAGTATTCATTATTTTCCTTTTTAAAATATCATAACATTATGAAAAATTCTAAAAAATATATTAACTCATCCATAACATGTATAATTCATCCATAAAATTCGTGTATGAAATTAATTATTTTATATTGCATTTTTTTAAATACATTGAATATCATTTATTTGGTATTTCCATTAATTAAGAAATTATGGAATTATCATTATAGAAGCCATTAAGGTATTTATTTGTTTATTAAAACTAAAAAATAAATTACCATGTTAAATGAAAATATTTTTCATCCAATTTATATTTATATTAGAATTTATCTTCTATATAACCCTACATAAATAATGGAATATTTATTGAAAACATGAGTATGACATTTTCTACTCCTCTTTAAATATAATATAATGAATGTCTTCCTATGACCGACGTGGCTTAAAAAGGTTATAATTTCATCCAAACGATGATTTTGGTCGAAACCATCTCATCCAATGAAATTAAGAAACTTTTTTGGTTAATTTTATATTACTTAAAATATTATTTTTCCCAATAATTACTAGATTAAATATTTACGGGTTTAATAATAAATTACAAAATATACTATTCATAATGCCAAAAAAATAAAATGAAACAATTTAAATAAGTTTTACCTTATGTTTAAAAATATGGAATATATTTTTCAAAATTAAAATCACATAATTTTTATTAATTAATTTAAAATTAATCTTGTTGATAGGGTGGAAAATGAGGATATTAATGTGAAAACAATCAAAATAATGAAACATTTTTATATATAGATTCAATGAAAAATTGATTCCAATGACCTAGATTATATTAAATATATTGTATTTGTTTATATTTTACTTTAAAACTAATCAATTATTTAATTTATCATAGTAAATTATTTTGAGGAATTTTTTTTTAATTTGAACTTACATACTTTTTAGTATACATAAAAACATTAAACTTATCAAGAAAATACCCAAAAATAATCTAGATTAAATTTTTATATTATGACATAAAATAATAATTTTTCCCAAATAGAATATATAATAGTGTAAAAAATGGATTTAAAATGGGTTCATCCTTAAAAGTTGATAAGATTACCCTTTTTAAAAATACTGGGTTGTATACATGAAATTGGGTAAGTTCTTATCTTAGACTTTTAAAATCTATTCAACAAATATAAAAAAATTGATTCAATATATAATATTTAAATTTCATTATTATAATTTAGTAAATGAAATTTATTATGTTTATTTAGGCAAAATAGAATTTGGAGAATATAAATAAAAAAATACTTCATATTAAAATGGAATATATTTTTATTTCTAGTTAACTAGTAACAATTAAATACATATTATAAACCATATATTTTCATATGTTAGTTAATAATATTAATTATTTCTAATTTAATTGCTATGTTATATATTAATATATTAAATAATAATATTTTAATAATATAGTATTTTTAGTTAAAATGTGATCTTTATTGTATCACACGCTATCGAATGAACTCAATGTTGTGTGTAACACAAGCCAAGAATAGTTTTTTATAAGCTACAAGCTAATCTAGGTGTTTCATGTAGAGGAAAAATAACTTGTTTTTGAATATAGATAATGAATAATTAGTTTCTTTCATATAACACAAGTTATATTAAATATTGTTTGAAATGAAATGTATCGAAAATATTAAAATAATTTGAATAAAATTGATTCAGAAAATAATAGGGTGTTATAGAATAATCATATATGGATCTTGATAGATTGTGGTATAGATGATTAAAAAATTAAAATTTATCTAATGATGAGTTGTTTATATGCACTTGAATAAAGTATACGATGGTTTTTATAGAAGGATTTTGTGGTATGTTATTTGGAATGAACCATATCTATGATGAAGTCATTTGACTATATAAGCATAAGAAGTTCATATAAATATCATTAATAAATCACATGATTTAGATGCTCGAATCACATGAAAATTTTTATAGTAAAGAAGATGGTTATTTTATGCTACCATGAGATTTCTTTCACAGTAATTTTATGAAATCATAGAGGTACATAAGAGGAACTCTAAAAAAGATATTTATAAAAATAGTGTCACAGGAAATATCTAAAACTAAAATCCATAATATTATAATTCAATTTCTTTTCAAATGGTTGTAAATATTTTTAGGTGGGTGAATAGATGGATGACCAAAAAATATAGAGTTAGATCAGTGAACATTATCCTATAAATACCATAATAGGTCGATCATTTTTAGGAGAGAAGATTGATAATGAATAATGTTCATCAGAATAAGGATTTTTTAAGAGATTCCTAAGGAGGATAGATAATGATTGTGTAGAACATAAGGATTAAATGACAACATAAATTGTTAAGGGATAAATGAAATCAGTTATTTAAAGGAATATCTAGATCATGTAATTAGAGAAGAGGTATGTGTTGGGGTCTCATAATCATGATCTTACAACTAGGGAGATACTTGATGTTGTCTTGTTATTGGGTACTTGTGACTGAATTATTGTGCTTGGGGAATCATGATTCTGGTTATATTCTATTAGGTGTCTTGTAAAAGGACATACATTTGATGGTCTACAAGTATGGGATCATTCCTTTAGAGTTATGTAGCTATGATTGCATTATCCAGTTAATGTGACAATGCATATATGACATGTTTTTGTAGTTAATAGTCCTCAAAATGGAAATTATCACATAATTTATTCATATTTAAATGATAATTACTAAACACCAATATATATTCTATAAATCATCATGAATATATACATTTTATAAGTATAATGAGAATCGGATGAATAATCTTAGTAACACATATTAATTTTGAATGGAAGGCAACAAATATGATAATTTATTGAGAAATTATTCACATTAGGAGAATATTTTCTACTAAGAATGTGTTGTAGAAACGAAAGGAAAAACTCTCTCCGTGAGGATTTTTTACTCTTAAATAGGGGAATATATTAGTGGAATAGAATGTAAATCGAGCCTCAAATCAGGGGTTATGATGCATGAAGAGTCTCTTACTAAATAATGAGAGATCATCATGATTTTTATCTAGTGAGGAGACCTAAAATATAATAAACTGATAAAAAATTTAACAAAAAAATGCATTAAATTAGAAACTGGTAGTGACCCCAAGTTGAGGAGACACCAAACACTGATCATGATAACAACACTCTTCATTGAATGGATTAACACTGAATGAAACATTGTATCCATGAAACATAGGAATATTAGTGGACTTTTACAACTCAAAATAGCATCGGTGTATCTACTTAGACATATCCCCTTCTGGTGATCCTTGTAAACTTTTTTATTCTGTTCATTCATTAGTTTCCTGTATATATGTGATTGTTCTGTAGATTTTACATCAGGTAAAAATAGATTAAAATAGTTAATTTAAATTTTGTAAAAATATCCATAATGCGAATTAAATTAGATAAAAGAATTTTTTTTAATTGAGCATCACCCTGATTAAACACCCTCGCCCATCAGAATAACTCCTTAGATATAACAATCCAGCTATCCCCATCTCCATAACTAAATAATTAAATCACCACCTATGTGATGGTAGGTTAACCACAATAATATATAATGATTATAATTTTTTACTATCCCCATAAAATGAAATCTCACAAAATGTATTTAAAAAATTGTATTTATTCCATGATATAATTTTAGGAATGATAATTTAATTAATATATTAATAATAGTAACAATAAATGTTCATTTTCAATTTTACCTCCCAAAAAATGTTACTTAAGACACTTTTATTAATTTAAATATATTTTGAAAAAAAATTAATATATATAAAAAAATTTCTAATAAAATGGTAAATAATATATATCTCTTAAATTTATTAAATTACGAATCTATTTTATAAGTCCTTAAACCAATGTAAATATATCATATTAGTTTTGGAGGAATTGATAGAACAACCCGAAGTGGTCGATGAGAGAAAAATTTTAAAATCAAATAATTATATTTGATAATAAAATAAACTGATAATGATATATACATGGAAAATTATTTTGAATCATTTCATTAATAAACATGATTTATTTATTCAGAATGTTTCATTATTGTATGAAGGGAGTCAAGAAGTGAGGTAAGGGATCTTCTAAGCCACCCTCTTTTATTTGGGTTTATGATTTCTCTATCATAACCCCACTTTATATATATATAAACTTTTCATTTATTTAATCGACACTGTTTATATATCTCCCTCATATATATTTATTTTTTATTATAAATATTTTTATATGGTAACATATGGTTTTCTGGTCTATTTCTCAATCATTTATAAAAACTATCTTTCTTAAATATATCCTTCTTATTCATTATTCATTTTAATGTGTCATTATTTTTTTGATACCAGCCTCCATGATTTTGGAAAATAAAACTATATTATAGAAAATAATTCAATTTTACTATTTTTGGAAAAAAATGTTCTCATGATTTTTATTGGTTCTTTAATCATTCTTTAAAACATTTCTTAATAGTTTCAATTATATAACAAATAATCCACTCTATTTATATGGATTTTATGATTTGGAAATTCTTAATTATGACCAATGCCTCTTTATTCAATTTTGAATGTCTAATAGGAATAAATTTTTTCCCTCTATACTCTTTATGATACATAACATGGTTATTCTTTATGATAATACATTGTTACCTATTACCTTTTTATGGGGTTTTCATATGATTTTGACTTGTGTATGATTCCTTATGTGACCCACATATTATAGAACATATTATGTTGTAATGGGTGGTAAAACAATAATACGACCCTCCCATTTAATTATGTAACATTTTAATTTAATGAGTTACCATGTTTGGGGTAATAGAAGATATCATATCATGCTATGTTACTTTCTCTTGGAAATAATACTTTATTTCTGTTTTGATCTATTGTTTTCTTGATTTTACCACATTTTTATGATTCAATTATCATATAATAACTACTTCATTATCCCATGAGTCTATATTATTATCCCCTTTTATGATATCATGTTATGAATCTTGAATATTATAGTAAATTTTTATATCATTCCTCCATTCTAGAATTTATAACCCACCGTTTTCTTATCTGTATCCTTATGGAATCATATTCAGTAATATATTTTAATGGGATATAAAAGTACATGATGAAGATCAAAACAACCATGTCATGTCATAGGTTTAATTTATTATTTTATTTATCAAATATCTCAAAGACATATAACTATGTTACAAATGAAAATAACTAAAACAAAAGAAGATAGTAAGGCATAAAAAATAATATTAAACCTATAATAGATGGTAGATTGATAAAATAAATAGTATTTAAAATATTTTTTTTGTAAACATAATATTCTCAATACTAGTAGTAGATATATTAAAGTAATTTGTACATGAATAGCATTGATAAAAATTCTCTATAAACCCAAGAAACACCAAAATATATTTATATTTATTATAAAACTTATGGTGGGTTAACATGAAGTATGAAACCATAGATTATGTTTCAAGATACATTGTACAAGGAAATAATTATTATTGAATACTTCTAAATGATATAATGATACCACTACTAATTAAAATGTGAATGTCAGAAAATATTATAATTGAATGTATTAATTCATATTTTATGAAATCTAAGAGGATTATTGTAAAATGGGTTATTATGGATCAATATAATTATTATTCACATTTACAAGAAATAAGAGATGGTCTCCCAAACAAAGAAAAATATCATATTTATATAATTTATTTTTTTTGGGATTCCTATTGAAGAACTATCAAATATAATTTCATTTATACATTATAAAAGAATATAAGGAGTCTTCAAACAAATATAAATATTGAAATACCTTTGGGATATTCTATTCAATAAGAAACTGATGAAAATATAAAAGGACTATCCCAATATTAGATAATATATTGAGGTCATGCACACATGAATTCCAAAAATATTGGGACTAATAAAAATATTTTGTTGAAATATCATAAAACAATATATTTCACACTATCACATAAAAAACATATCATAAATCATTCTTTTGGAAAATTAATATTACTCTAAATTGATGCATTAATATTAGGGGATCTTGGTTTGTTGGTTTAGAATAGATTCAGTTAACAACAAATAAATAATGAATAATTTATGATCATATCAATATAGTTGAGATTATATAGAAATCATTATTAATAATATATGTAAGGACGTAGAATTTTATGTATGGAACTATGTGTTATTGAAGGTAACATAATATAAGAGAATTATATTATTTGGTAATAATGATAAAAAATGACCTAGGTGTGTCGAGCCCATTTTGATTTTGGATACAATTTGAGTTATGGATTATCATTGTGATATTTCACCCAAAATATCTAAAAAATATTATCTCTCATGTCTCACTATTTAATATGTAAATGAAAAACTCAATTCATAAACTCAACACTAACGAAATCAATCTATTGATTCACTAGTCTGAGGACGATGACCATTTATATATTATTGATACTACAGGAAAGGTGTTTTAGAATTTAAAACATTGTTTTTACAATAGAAATTAAAGCAATATAATTTTAGATTAAGTGCTAATGGATTCTATAGATTAAATATTATTTTTTACATGTATTTTTCAATAGAATGATGTTTGAACATAATTTTTGATGTTTAAATTATATAAATTCATAGACCGTAAGGTCTATGTTTCTATAAAAAAAATATAATAATATAATATTTATCACATAAAAAAATTTCATCTACACCATTGTGGTAGTTAAATAAAATCAATATAGTTATATTTACTATAATAAATATAATTAAAAATAGGCAAAAACACCATAATCATGATCATTAGTGAATTATATTATGTAAAGGACAATAATAATAAATGAATCAATGTTATTATAAATAATTAAATATAAAAAAATAATATTTTTATTAAAAATGTATGGATATTACTAATATTAGAAAATACAAAGAAAATTATTTATAAGGGAAAATGTAACCACTTCATTGGTATGGTGACCATTATAAATGTAAAATTAAAACTAAAATAATAATCACATCTTTACATGAAAATAACTATAACGTAAAATTTATAATATCATATTGTAGTAATATAATGGATGACTATATATAATATTAATTAATGTATAATAATTATATATATATATATATTACTATGATAAATATTTTTTAATATTGGTTTTCAAAAAATTTATATATAAATAAATTAGTTGATAATACAATAGGTTTTCTTATTAAATTTCACATGAAAATAATATTTTTTCAATAAAATGGAATTCAAATTTAGAGTCAAAAAATTTTAATTCCCCAAGGATGTATTTTTTATAATTTTCTGATATATATTCATATCCATGTGAATAGAAAAATATGGTATGGATGTAATGAATATATCATGACATCGTCTTAATATAAAATAGAGTTTATAAATAATATAAGTTATATCAGGAAAGAGTTATTCCTTTTTATTAATACAATTTATTTGAAGAAGTTAAAATCAATTCCAATATAATTTTAATAAAATTAGAAATTAAAAAATTAATTTTATGTTTCCAAACAAAATTCTTTATGGAAAAATTAATTTTTCATAGAAAAAATAAAATAATAAATTTATTTTATTTCACTATTTAGTAAATTTAAAATATATTGTTTTAATTTTAAATAATAGAATATAATACCACGATCAAACTAATTGTATTTTGTTTTTTAGCCATAGATTTATAAGTCTAATTTCCAACTATTATTGATAATTTTTCCAAGAAATTCTAAAAATATTCATATATCATTCCATTCATCATATTTAATAAAACATTGATTATAATTATCCTCATATTTTCACTATAAATAGATTCTCAAAGAATTAATTAATTCAATCAAGTGGTACTCTCTTAGGAAGTTGGAAGCTATTCATAATAGTAAGGATTTATAATCTCTCAACTTCAATTCTATATTTTAATCCATTTTAATCCATTTAAATTTACATTCAATATGATTATAGGATTTCATATAATCAATCATTTATTATATTATAAATTATAATGTATGATTTCCATCCATTATTGAATATTAATGTATCAGTATTAAATTTCATTATCCCTAAACATCATTATCAAAATTCATAGGAAATGATGACTCTTTTTTGTATTTAGGACATATTATTCCAAGAATAAGAATTGTTTCTTTGAGAGGAAGACTATGATATATATTTTAAACCTTATATTATATCCCTGATGTTAAAATTAGTTTGTTAAAAAAGATTATCATTGGGTACGAAAGCTTCCTTCAAGGGAAATTTATTTAATAGAATTATATATCCTTAATGATATCAATTATGTGTATCACATAATTCTAATTTTTAAATTATATTTTTCATTCATTTATTTAGTCTCCAAAAATTATAGTATAATTCATTCGATAATTAATTCTTATAGATGTCCTTATATAATGAATGTGATATATCATTTTTCTTCCTTATATTTCTTTGAATAATAGTACTTTATATTTCCTTGTTAATATGATGTTTGTTTATAATATGATTGATAGTTATTCATATAAATATCTAGATTATTCATTTATATATAAATTCCATGAATATCTATATAAAAAATAATTAATACATGAATATTTATTCATCATTCTCCATTCTTATGTAATATTTTTATAATGACAAATATTTTTTATAATTTTTAGGTAATCATTTAATATTATAGATTCATTGAAATTAAAATCAGATAGGTGGGGCCAAAAAATATATACATACTTTGTGCATTGGTGTGTCTAATGAGATGTACATGTATTATACATTCCATTTAATTATTATGTATAGGAACAAGTTATCAATAGTTTGGTTATGATGTTTGATATAGTAGATTTCCACATTATAAAGTATATTATTTTTATCCATGTGAATATTTAAATAAAATTTTATGTCTTATATCGATGTTTTATTCTTATGTGTTCATTTATATTGAATAATTATAGTATTTATTCCCACTATGTAATTTTTTCATGGCCATGGGATGTTATTTTCCAATGTATTTTTCCCTTATAGGATATATGGACTTGAACATAAAAATCACATAATATGATGTATATAGCATTGAATTCACTGTCATTAATTCCAAATTATCTTTTATGTTTTGAGTTAAAAGTTAATTGGTCCAAAATCATAGATAAAAAACATTATTTTATAATGTTTAAACTACTAAGTAGTATCCATTCATTCATAATATAAATCACATAAAATATAAAATTATTTATTTTTATAGAAATCTTTCATGATATTCTATATGACTTCATACCTTACCTTATGTATCATTACAAAATATGGAAAAAAACGTTATGTGTCAAATGAGAAAATAAACACTATAGGGGATATAAGGGAAACAAATATATCATTCCATTGAAAAAAAAGAAAATCCATGGAATTTTTTATGTTATCAAACTATTCTTTGAGTTAATGAAATGAATCATTTTGAAATGAAACAAAAACACCCTATTATCTCAAAGAAAACCCATAAAACTAATATGAAGAAAATAATACAAAATTCAAGATAGTTATATCATTATATTCATAACCCATGTCATAGATGACTAGGTCCTAGTCAAAACCAATGGACAATTCCTTCGGAAAATCCCTCCATATTTATAATCTATAAAAATAACATTAACCAATTCATTTGAGCTCTATCCAAGAACACACATCATATAATATATATATAGCTTACATTGTACTATGTATGAAACCTTTTTTGAATCAGTTATGGATCCATTTAATTTAGTTCTAATTCCTTATTTTGAACCTAATATGGATGTTTAATGTGGTTATGAAGGATTAATGGGGGTAATGAGGCTTGTTCATTCCCTAGAACCATGTTTTTTATGAGAAATATTAAGATGTAATTTTAGTATGAACCATTCAATACTGGATAATGGGGTGGTGTATGACACCCAGTTTTCCGTAATTATTCTCTTGGGGACACAAAATTGTGCAAAAAATGAAAACATTCTTGCAGAGTTTTTTGTAATGTTTGGTGCATGGTTTCCTTAATTGTGTATTCTATTCATGTGAAATGACCCCTCTTATAGAATGAGAATCTCTATTTCTCCAACTATGTGGCCTAATCGTTTCATGTCCATGTTTGGGTGGTTTTAAAAAATTCACATCATATGTTTTATTTTTAATCCCTTTCTCATGTTTTTTATTTCATCCCACCATGGATTGATTCTCCTCCCGTAGAGATCTATTTTTTTATCAATCCAAGTCTTCTCAATATCTTACCCATCTCAAGTCTAATCAAATAATCACTCATCTCTTTGGATCCATACCGAGAAGGCATCGATTCCAATTTAATCATTCTCTATTATTCTTTCTGTTGATGACTTGATTTATTTGAATATTCATTTTCCATATTTTCAGGGAATGGTTCCATTCCCGTTATCTCATCTGATCCATCACAAACTATAAGCCAACACTCTATGGGGAGAGTCATACATGTATGAGGTATCTGGTATATAACTCATTGATCATGTTTTGACATTTTATAAAGTTATTTGTGTGACATTAAATTTAATCGAGTGTGACCAACTAAATTTATATTCTTTCATTTTAGTTATCAGAACCATGTTTTATTATACATTATATAAATGTTAATCATTATTGGTTATTATTCCCATATCTCTAACCACCCCTATTAGGGTTTTTCCATATTTTAATCCTTTAGTATCCTGTTATGTGTTTTTGTACCACTATTGGGGTGTGACTGGGAATGCTCCTATTTCATGTAATAATTCCTTAATTTAATAATGGTTGATTTTTTTTGGATATAAATTGAATATGTATAAATCACTTGACCCATCTAATGAATTATTTCTACTTAATTAATGATTGATTCAATGGTTATATTGTTATATATACATTTTATAGGTCCTGAACTAATTTGATGTGATTGATTGGATGACCTAAAATAATTTTATGTGATTGATTGTATTAGTTTCACATCTTTGTTTCCCGTTTACATGTCTAATCGGTGTATCTGATTGAACTATATAATGTGACTATGACATAAAAGAATTTATTAATAGGTTTCATTCCTATTTATCATTATCACACTAATGAAACGAAATGGAAAGGTACAAATGAATTATCAAATTGAATGATTAATCACACATCCTTGTTAATTGATTAAATTAAATAAAAGGTTCCAATTTTATATGGACCCTGAAATTATTATAGGAGTTCTCAGACTCGATCTAGCTTTGGATTCCCGAGGGAATTCCATGAGAACACATAGATGCCATTCCTATTAAAGGATACCAATTTCCAATGGTGGGTCCCACCTTGGAGTCTAATCCTCATCTATCAGGGAATTACAAGTATGAAACTGTAGAATCCACCATTTATGATTGTAATTGGATTCCATGGATACACTATATTGATCTAACATGAAGGCCATGTCCATGACTTTCCATGATTATATCCATTGGGCCACGTCATTACTTCACTTTTTTACCTTGGATGAAATCCTTGGAATCAGATAGCTTTTTTATTGTGGAATTCCTTAGGAAATTCTCCATAGATTACACTATTACCCCTTAACTAGTCTTGATATTAATTTTGAGTTAGCTTGACCCCTAAGGTGATGGATTCCTTCTATATCACCGTGGACCAATTTCATTATTATTTTCAATATAGAATTAATTGTCATACCATCAATCCTTTCACTATTATCAGTATTACATTTTCCCTTGATATACCATTAATCCTCATTAATATTATTATGTTAGGAATTTCATGATGGTATTACATCAAATTTCATATTTTTAAAATTTGGTACTAATTTATCAATGAACTAGTACTATGTTCAGACACGTGCTGAGTTTAAAGTTTGTTCTTGGGTATTTACATTACATTTTTATTTTACATTGTTAAATTCATATTTTTACATTGTTTCAATTTCTATTTCATGGAATATAAATTATTGATGTAATTGGTGGTGGCCTATTGATATTTATCTTACACCCTGTTTGGGATACCATTGGAAACCGATAAGAATATATGTATGAATGTGTTGATAATGGTAATTTTATTTTATTGGACACCTGATTGCTTTATTTCTTATCATGGAGATGAGTAGAAGATGACTGAGCTGGATCTTGGGATACATAGATAGTATTTTGTTCCATTTTATACATTTGTTTAGAATTTTTTGTATACTAAATTATTTCCATTGTTTCCAATTTTATTGATATTTTCAAAGATCATCATCAATTATTTATTATTTATATCAGTTTCTTAAGTTATTTTTTACTTTAGTTTTCTTCCACTATGGATTATTTTTCTTGCTGATTCAACTATTCTATTGGTTATATTATTTATCCACTATGATACACTCTAGTAATGTGGGAATGATCTCTCCACAGATACCCCTAGTCCCTCCCTACTAGTCGACAACCTCTAGTATTCAAGAAGATGCACCTATGGACATGGGTCCAACCAAGCCCGAGGCACCTATGAGTGGCACTCGGGTATATGATGTTAAAAAATGGTATCATAACAGTTCATTTCTTACATTATTAATTGGATATAATAGGTGGGATTTTATTTAATCTTTGGGACATGGTTAAAAGTTGTTTTTAGGTGTATCTAACCAATATTTATGGTAAATGCTGAGTTTCCAAAATTATAATTGTTGTTCTACTTTTTCCTATTAATGTTGATATCATTTCATCATTGGATGATATAGATGTTCTGTTGGGGTTATTATTATTTTTATGATTAATATATTATTTCATCATTTTATTGATGATATGATGGAAATGAGCATTGTCACATGCAACATCGTAGAATCCTAGAATAGAAATTTCATGCATACTTCAATGCAACATATGTTCATTTCACTACATGAATTTCGTGGTATTCTAGTGATTAATGAGTAATTTTGGTTTAATAAGATTATGTTTTTCTATTTTATTTGGTTTTGATTTATTGATTACCCATTTCATTTAATTATGTGTATGGTACATTGTGGTTTGGAATGGATAATTTAACGAGTAAATCCATTAGATTTAAATTAAATGGGTCTTGATTTTATAGATAATGAGTATGTCCCCTAATTCACTGAGAATGGAGATCCACGTTAAATTAATCATGATATATGGAAATTTTAAAATTGAAACTGTAAAAGTGAATTTTAACTTATAAAGTGAATGGTTTCTAATAAATGATGTAGAATGTTATAGTTTACCCTTCAGCCATTGGAACACCCATTATATATACTTGTACACCTACCAACACCTAGTATTCAAAGATGGTTGTTGGGGTCATTTACCATAAGTATTGAGACATATTCTTTCATTTATAATCTCTTATAGGTATTTATCTTCTTCTAAGATCATTGTAATGATATTCTTGGTATTTCTATATCAATTCCCCAGCATTTTCTTTGTGTTGTACACCAGGATGTTTTCCATGACCATGCTACATACATGGTAGGCCTAGAGACACTACTGTTACTGCTAGGAGTTTCACATGAGGAACTATCTATTGTACATATTCTTGGAAATCACTCTCGACATTGCGATAGTTTCCTACACATGATCCAATCCTTGAATGGTGCTTCATCTCTTGCACCTAATATGGCTAATCACAGTCGCATGTTCTAGTAGTAGCATACGCACATCTTCTGAAGGGATTGTGGTTCATAGGATGTTGAGTCTTTGTTAGATTTAAAGTTTTATATATTTGAGGATATTTAGATGCCTCCAGAGTTCATGGTAATGCTTTCTAATTTCATGTTTTGTGATTCATCCAAGCTCTATTGAGATGTTATTACCAAAGCTTGTCATCATTAGAGCATGGTCTGGGATGATTTCCAGACTACCTTCTATGATCATTTATCTCCCAAGAAGCTGAGATCTAACAAATTCAAAGATTTCTTACATCTTTATGAGGGTTCTATATCATTTATAAAGTATTTAGTGAATTTCATAAATTTACAATTATCTACCATACTTTTAGTCAGTGATGAAATTTCACTTACTAGATGCATTGTGAATGGGATTCATTATTCCATCTGTACTTAAGAAAATGTATTTCACCAACATACTTTATTTGAGTATGTTAACCAACTGTTTATCAATGAGCACAAACTGGGGGATGGATATATTTCTAGGCATATATGATCAGTGCTGAAACAAGTTGGTTGTTATTTTAGAAGCTTAATGTAAACCCTGAGGATTATTTTTAGGGTATTTGTAGCCATAGAACCCATAGTGGTAACTTTGTGGTGTTTCAATAGAACCGAAAATAGGGGCACCTAATTCCTCAGTTTGATAGTGACCCTCTGAAGTGTAGGTCATTCACCTATATGGGGAATCATTAGAGGTTATGTTGTTCATTGATATCAGAATTTAGGGGAAGAGGATCTGCACCAAAACCACCTTTGGGGGAAGGTTCATTTATGACATTTCAAGAGTGGAGTAGGAGTATAATTGGAAGGACTATCCTTGGTGGATTCCATTGCCATAGTATCAATCCACCCTATTATCTGGAACACCAGTATAGAATTAATAATCATGATAGTTGATCTATAGCACATGGTCATGGGTCTGGTTAGTTGAATTCACTACAGCCGATTCCTGAGGATCGGGCTGCATGACCATCTACAGTATGATGTACTTTTTTAGTATCCTCCAATATAATGTTAACATTTTTTATATAGGTACTCCACAATCCTTCATTCCATTACCATCATGGAATGTAAAAATTTATAATCTGGTGCATGTCCATCCATTTGAAATACCTCTAACAATATTCCATAGTAGGTATGGTCTGTATGAGTACCTTTTTTTGTCATTAATCCTGATGAACATGCCCACCATTTTGAGGGATTTTATGAATATGGTTTCCACCACTGTTAGGAATATTTTTTCATGGAGTTTGTGGATGAAATCTTGGAGTTCGCTCACACTTGTAGAGACCATGCTAAAAAAACATATGGTTTTTATATGTACATTGAGGGAGAATAATATTCATGATAATCCTACTATGTTCCACTTAGGTATCTAGAATGTTAACTTATTGGGTCACATTTTCTTATAATCCGGAGTATCTATTTACCTAGAGAAGGTGAGTTATTTATATTCCTTGGAGAATCCCAAGAATGTTTCTGATATAAGAAGTTTCTTAGGGATGGCTAGATATTACAATTTTTTCAGAAAATACTTATCATGCCATTTTTTACATCATAATAGTCATAAGAAAAATTTTTGTATGTTCCTTTGGTATGAATATTGTGAGAAATACATTCAAGAGAAGAATGGAAATCATTTATCACCACCAATTCTGATTCTTCTTTATCCTGGTAGAGGATATATTGTGTTCTGTGATGAATCTAACATTGTCCTAGGAGTAGTGATGATAGAAAAGGATAGATTCATTTCATATGGATCTCAGTTTCTTATTCCTCATGATAAATACTACATAGAGTATGACCATGAACTAGTATAAAATTCCCATGTCATATGTTTCTAGAGACACTATCTATTTGTTGATCTCTATATGGTTCATATGGAGTAGAATATTGTCAAATATATCTCCACACAGCATGAATTGAATCTCAAATAGTGAAATAGATTAAATATATTCAGTCCTCATATTTTGAGCATGATTATATACCTTGAATGGAACTGTAGTAGCTGATATGCTATGTCAAAAAACTTAGGCACATTCCACACTGGAAGTTACTGACAAATAGAAATTAATGACCCGTTTTTATGATCTAAAATTTCAGTTTCATGATAGTCATGAGAATTATTATCTCTATTACATGAGTGTTACCCCTTCCATCCTTGATATGGTGAAGTGTAAGAATTTTTAGATCATAAATATGTGGTCCTTAGTGATAGAATTTTAGGAGATAACCCACCTCTGGATTGGCCTATGGACATAGGCCATACTCAAAATATACATAAATCTTTCTAGGTTTCTACAGATATGTGTGAGGAATAGATAGATGAGTATCGTGATTCTCAGTGGGGTGATCATCTAGAAATAACCAAGAAGTTTTTATATAAGTGATGATAGTATTGATTAAATTGAATGAAATGTCAGATAACATGCTTTATCACTAGGTGTTCCACCTATTTGTAGTTGAAGGTGGAGCACCATAGGCTTCCAGGATTTATATATCCCCTTTGAGTCCTAGAATATGAATGCGATTATTTCCCCATAGACATATAATTCAGATTACCAAGTTCACCTTGAGGTAGAGATGTTGTATGGGTAGTCCTTGATAGACTGGCGAAGGTATCCCACATCCTTCCTATCTGGGAGGCTTTTTAGTTGATAAACCAGGAATATTGTTTGACTGTGAGATCATTAAACTACATTCGCTCCCTCATTATATCATTTCAGATAGTGGAAATCATTTAATTTCCATGATCTAGAATGATTTCCAAATGGATATGTGTATACATGTTCTTATTAGCACACCTTTACACTATCATAACCATTTTCAGTCGGAATGGACAATGCTTGTTCTAGAGAACATTCTTTGGGAATCAATCATTGATTTTGATGGTTATGGGGAGATTCATAACCCTCTTATCATGTTCTCCTATAACAGTATTTTTTTTATAATTCATATGGATACTTTTGATGCCTTGTTTAGTAGGTTGTGTTGTTCACCCTTGTGTTAGATATAGGTTGGTGAGGTGTTTCTACTAGTTTCTGGTATAACCCATTCCTCATATTCCTTATTTCTTCCATTCAAAGAAAGATTATCCTCCCTTTATGTTCCTTTTTTTGGATATAACCTATGATTCTTAATATCTTTTCCACTCATAATCCTATTGAAGTATCACTTTCCTCAATGGATCTATGATATTAACACCTCAATTCCTTTTTAGTCATTAGTGGCTCTTATTTCTATCAAGAAGGCTATTTAGATACAGGCTTGTGTGAACTATTTTTAGGTAATTAATCTATTCTTCATATTTTTTCCTTTCTAATTAATATTGGAGGTTTATACTAGATGAGGAGAGTCATATGAGTACAAGGTGGGTAATTTATAACTCAACCCTTGTGTTTCTTCATTTTATAAATTTTCGTGTGTGATCCATGATTTCATCAAGTGTGACATAATAAATTTATATTAATTTCTTGTAGTAAATATAAATATGTAATAATACCAAAACATAAATTTTATTCATCATTTTTGGTTATTCCCACAACGGTAACCCCCCCCCATGTAGGGTATTTCTATTGTTTATGCTTTTAGTAGGCTCTTATATATGTCCGAGCCACTGTTTGGGTTTGAATTGGAATTACCCACATGGGGTATGTTTTACCTAATTAAATAAAATTGAATTAGTTTTATATATCCCATGAATATCTATAAATCTCTTAATCCTTATAAGTTATGTGTTCTACTTAATTAATGAATCATCACATGGTTAAATTAGAAAGTATAAATGTGTACAAGTTGGCATAATTTAATGTAACTGAATGACATGGATGAATTTCTATAGTACCCTTTTCATTTATAAAGTGAGGAAGAGTATTGATCCATATTCGATTACTATGAATTAATGTGTTAATTAAAAGGATGAATGTCAAGTTTTCTTTATGTCACTAATGAAAGGCAATGTAATGGACCAAATGAATTATTAAATGTAAAGATTAATATCATGGAATAATTAATTTATTTAATTAAATAAAATTTGCCTATTGTAAATGTACCACGAATTATTTATAGGATTGGTCGGACTCAATCTAGCAATGGATTCTCGAGGGAATTCAATGAATACTCATTGGTGCTATTCTGATTCAAGGATGTTAGTTTCCAAGGGTGAGACCAACCTTGGAACCTGGTCCACATATATTAATGGATTCTCTGAATAACACCATCAAATCCATCATTCGTTATTATTATTGGATGTATCAGATACACTCCTTAGATATAGCTTGATTTTTTTGGACATGAGGCACTATAGTTACATCCCTCATGTCCAATCATTGGTTACCTATCTTACACATGATGATATCCTTATTCTTGAATATATTTATTATTTTTGACTAACTTGGATAATGCTCCTATTATTACACTCTTACCCCTTAGCCTGGCTATGGGTTATTACTGAATTGTATTGTCCCTTGATTTATTAGATTCTTTGGTTATAACTATGGACCCCTTCCATTATTTCGGTCATTATAGAATTACTTATGATACCATGGATCCTTAAAATATTATCAACATTTCAAGATGAATTGTTATACCATGGATTATCACTAATATATCTTCTCTATATATTAGTGATGGTAATACCACATGTTCCCTATTTATATAAAATTGAACTAATTAACTAATTAAATGGTAATATGTTCATACACTAACTGAGGATGAAGCAATTAAATTATAATTTACATTGATATACTGATTTACATTTTTATATGGATTATTTCACACTATTTCAGTTTATATTATGTGGACTCATTGTAATAGATGTTTTTTCTATTGGCCTACTGAGATTTATATCACATCCTATCCTGGTAGCTATTGTAATGAGAGAAGATTACATGTATGAAGGTCTTAGCAAAAGCAAACTATAACACAATGGACACTTGATTTATTACATGCTTAGGATTGAGCTGTCATATAAATTGACTAAGCTGGAGATTGAAATTTTCAGATAGTCTTTGGATACATTTTTTCAACATTTTTTTAGAATGTATTGTCTGCATATTTGTTTCCATATTTTCTAGATTTATAGACGAATCACATATATAATAATCATTTTTTTAATATTTATATTATTTAATTCAATTATTTAAATCGTCATTTTTCTTTCATTGTCCCTTCTTATAATTAATACATACCATGTTTTATATGTTCCTCTATTCATCCAATATATTATACTCTAGTAATGAGGGAATAATCTCCCAAAAATCCCTAGGCCCTCATTACTATTTGGTATCCTCTAGAATTTGGGGAGATGTGCTTAAGGATATGCAGTCAACCAGGCTTGGGGAACCTCTAGGTGACACCCTATTCTGGGAAATCACATTCTATCTAGGAGAACCCATCATATAATTTATATTTGTCTGACTCATTTCACATATATAATGATCATTTAACATATAATCAATAAAAATTATTATTCATGAACCTCTACAACATAAACCCTTTAAAAACTCATTTAATCCCATAAGAAAAATAGTTTTAGATATCAAAATATTAATTTCATTTAAAAAAATTCAAACAAAAAATACCCATAAAATGGGAAAGAGGGATTTCCATTGAAAAAAGAAGAATTATTTTAATGTAATCTAATCTTAAATTAATAGATATGATGATAGTAAAATACTTTTTTATAATATACATTTAAATACAACATTCCTTCTTGACATTATTTATGAAATTCAAAAAAAAATTATAAAAACATTCCTTTTGAAAAACATTGAAACAAATTCAAAAAAAAACACAAAATTTAATTTAAAAATATTTTATTTCCACATTATAAAATCCAAAAATTAATATTTTTAAAAAATTATGGACTTCGATGAAAAATATAATATTAAGGGAAACATTAATAGAGTATTTTTAAAAGGAAACCCATTTCCTAGAGTCTGACTCATCACATGTGTTATTTATCATTATAAATAACAAGGTTATATTAGTTATTTACATGATTAACAAACTATTTAATGGTTTATTATTACTTTTTTTATTCAATACCATGTTATATTCAATTACATAATCAGTTATGTTCACATTGGCGGTTTTCATAATACTCAGTTCAGGATTTCAAAATATCATTTGTAGGATAAACGTTTCCAAATAGGTAATTACTACATCATATAGAGAATTATAATAATGAAATAATAATATTTTCATATATATATTATATTTTTATAACCAATCACGAAGGATGGTTATTGGGAATGAAATACATTACGATCAATAATACGGTAGGTCGATCAAATTTAAGAGTAATATTTCCAATTTTCAAAGATCATTATGTAAAGAAGGTGAGACTTATTTTATCATCCCATAGTTATTATAATATCATAAATAAAATATTTTTTCATTATATATATATATATCATCAATGTAATTTTTAAAAAAATGAATCACGTCACACGGTGGTTGTGGTGGTCCTCATGTATGCACAAACAAAATTGTAATTTTTCATTGACTGAATGATATTATGTGATATATTATCTTTTTATAATGATAAATTTTTAATTAATTTCATATATAAAAATTAATTCCATCATTATAACAACCTTGTTAGGTAGTCATGTAAAAAATATCACATCGCTTCAGGAGGTGGTAGTCCGCTGTACACATGAGCGATTGATTCCATTCCCCTTCGATGGATGATGAAAATGGATATAGGTTATTAAATTAATGTATTAAAATATAATTATATTTAGTATACTAATTTTTTATATCATCATGGAATAATATGATTTTATGTAGGTTGATTAATTAATAAAAATATGTGGTAAAAATCAATATATCTTCTTTTCAAAAAGTTATTTTATTAACAAATTATGCCATCTAAGGTTGGTATTATGCATAAACCAAGACCATAAGGATATTAGGATGATTTTAGTTATTTTAATTTTTTATGTTTCGGAAAACAATGGTTTTGGAGTGTGAATATATTAGTAGAAGATGATACCTTATATAAGAGAGCAGAGGGAAAGTCTTGGAATTTCCAAGAATATTAAATAAATATAAATTATTTTTGTTTTCTAAGTGTCATAAATTTAATAAAATTTGAATATAATATTATTTTCAATCAAAATTAACTTTTCCAATTATGTTTTTATATTTTTTGATCAAATTTCTACACTTATAAATTTTTTAACCCTTCATTAACCCTTTTGAAAAATATATTGAGGTAAATGGATTTTAATAAAAAGGGTTATTGTAGTTACAAAATTTCCAAAAAATCTCATAAATAGACAATGTGTTATAATATTAACTATATATTTTTCACTAGGATGAATAAAATATTTTTAGGAATTTTATATAAATTAATAAATTATTTTTTATTTTTAATTAACATTAATTTCAATTATAAATCAATTCATATTGTTTGACTTTTATAACATCCTGAAACCAAATTAACTTTTAATAAAGTCATTAAATTCATCCTTAACATTATATGTGTATCTATTAAAATCTCGTTTCATTATAATTATTTCAAAATATAATGTATTTAATTTTTAAGGATATTTATTCTATTCCTCCATTAATAGAATAATTATCATGTCAGAGTTGTTTAAGAATATAATTTAATCATTCACTCTCTAATATAAAAAAATAAATTAATGTTACGAAGAAAACTAAATTATATTTAGAATGAAAATTTATAACAATAAATTTTCTATGTATATCCAAATGATAATGTTTCATAACTTTTAAAAAAAAGATAGTGAAATTGTTTACTTTTCTTTACATAAAATATTATTATGGTCCTAATCACATAAAAATGTAATAAAATGTATTATAATATAA
This sequence comes from Viscum album, assembly GCA_963277665.1. Lineage (NCBI taxonomy): Eukaryota > Viridiplantae > Streptophyta > Magnoliopsida > Santalales > Viscaceae > Viscum > Viscum album. The sequence goes on from OY728120.1 coordinate 1,673,428,576, forward strand.
TATTTCATAATTATAGATATAATTGAATCATTACATAAATTAAGATAAGCGTTAGTGTCATTTTATAGTCCTTATCATTTTATTTGTTTACATTAATTACCTGATTTATGAGTTAGAGTGGTAACAAAAAATTACTAATGTTTCTATTCATAATGTAAAATATAAAATTGGTCTATTAAAATAATTTTGATCTCCTAATTAAATTTTTGGAATAAATTTTTTATTAGTAAATGCCTAGAAGAGTGAGAATTAAATTTAGAATTGAACCAGATACACATGATAAAAACCTGTGTTTTTTAAGAAAAATACACTTTTAAAATAAAATGTTTTTATATTATATTTAATGATTTTTTTTATAAAATATAAAATAGTATTATTTTAAATAAAAATGAGAATATAATATTTCTAAAATAATAAATAATATAATTTTACTTTAAAAATAATATAAAATAAAAAATCATATAAATGTTTTTTTACTTTTCATTATGAATTAAATTTTTACATATAATTGTGAAAAAGTTATCCTAATATAATTTTAAGATGATTTATTCAAAAATGGTTTTTATTTCATAAAATTAATCTATGAAAATTTGGATATAATTAATTTAACTAAACATTAAAATTTATAAAACCCAATTTTGTTAAAATGATGACTTCTTCTATTTGACAGAAAAATTGTGTATTATTTAAATTTTAAACATAAATCAATAACATACAACTGGAGAATGTTACTATATAATTCATGAATAATCAAAAATATGAAAATTATTTATTCAATCACTACCTAATATGTTACATTCTTTTACAGTTTTTTATGTTTCATAATTGAAATGATTCTACTTTTCAAAGAAGTTGGGATACATTTCCCTCATAACATATCTATATTCCCATGTTTATTCAGAAACAATATGGCCCCCGCTACAAAACAAAAACCTAGTGGTTTACATTATTCCGCATTAATTTTACTACATGTTACTGAATCTCTGTATGATGATCTTCATAATAATTTTTCATTTCCAACTGAACTACCTCATGTCTCAAAACATGGGACTCATCTGGAATATATTTTTCTAACATCAAAACGTGAACGATGTTGAGTACCTTGTTAAAACCAGAAGGTAATTCCACTTTGTATTAAATTGATTCAACTTTATATAGGATTTTATATGTTCTCATGAACAATTTATTTATCTTCCCCTTTTTAGAAAATGACAGAACACATTTTCATTGAGGTGAATTAAGAAAATCATGATCCCCTACCTCAAAAGAATGAGCTTTCCTCTGATTATCATCATAATTTTTCTTCCTTCATTGATCCATTTTCATATACTGTTGAATCAACTTCACTATACGAACCATTTCATCGTCCAAATATAGTCCCATTAACATTGTTCTCCCGCATCATTACAAAAGGATGCAGTCTAACTCTACATTCCATATAAAGCTTCAAAATGTGCCTTATGTGTACTGGAATGGTGACTGTAATTATATGAATACTAAATCAATGAATTATTTTTATTACAATATCCAAAGTATTCTTTTGAAACCCCATGAAAAATTTAAACCATTTTCTGAATTTTTTAATCAGATTTTCCTTTAGATTCGGGATAAAAAGTTATACTGAAATTTAATTCTATACCCAATGACTTCTAAAGTTCATTCCAAAACAATTACGTCAACCTAGTATCATGGTCTGATATAATGGAGATTTTGACTCCATGTAACCTAGTTATCTTCATATGGTCAATCTATGAATGATAATATAAAGAAATTATATATCAAATGGGAATAAAATGTGCATATTTAGTTAATCGATCAAAAATAACCAAAATCACAATATTACATAAAGAATTCATAGGCAATACCTCTATGAGGTTGATGAATATATTTTACAATTTAAACTCCAATAATTGAAGATGATGAATCATCCATTTCAATCATTTTTATTAATTATCCTCTTGAGAAGTCAAACATTTCATGGTGAATTTAGCAATATATTATTTCTTTCCATCCAACTAGTAATACTACTAAATTTATTTATAAATCATAGTGCTACTAGGATGAATAGAAAATGGGGAACTATGAGCATAACATAATTATTATCTTATTAATATTGATTCACATTACACATATAAACTCTTTAATAATATCTAAAAACAATATTTATAAACCTTTTCTTAGGACACATGATTTTCTTATCCAATTTTACTTTTCCCTATATCTCACCATCTTCCATTGAGGATTGATTAATTCTTTTTGGGAGAGAATGTTATAATGATTTCTGAAAAAAGTGGATATTCTAGAATCCAACAGATTAAGGCCAAAATTTATCAAATCATTAACACAAGGGTCTTATTTCAAATGTTATTCGGTGAATGAATTATTATTTTTCTAAAAAAGCATCAACTACATTGTTTTCTTTTTCAGAATGGTTGATAATCATGATATCATAACACTTTATTGGTTCTAGATATCTTTTCTTCTTCATGTTCAATGCATTCCATGTAAATATATACTTAAATGTTTTTATCATTATATATATATTTATATCCCTTTTTACTCCATATAAATAATGAAACCAAATTTTTATGGAAAAAAACATAACAACTAATAATAGATCATGGTTATGATAATTTAAGTAATGCAGATTCAGTTTGAGTGATGCATAAACAATTACCTAATCGTTCAATATTAGAAAACAACCAAGTCCTTTTAATGAATCATCTATATAGATTAAGATTTCAATATTTCTAAATGGAAATTTAAAAACTATAAAATTCACTAATCTTATTTTTAATTTCTAAACACAACCACCACATTATTTCAAAAAGATTAATTTAACTCCTTTTAATGTAAACATAATAAGTAGGATAGAAACCCAATCAATTTTTTTAAAAAACTATATGTAGTAAACTCTTAACATAACAAAACTGAAAATGTTTGTGAAATTATTTGTTATTGGACACTCTTTAAAGAAATATTTTAGCTAGGCAAATAGGTATGAAATCTTTACAAACAATATGAACATGGAATGATATTTTTTTAACCAAAAATAATAAATAATTAATATTAATTATAGTTTTTTTCATTTATAGTTTTCAAATAAAATCGTATATGTCTTTCATGATCCTCATAAATATTAGAAAAAACCATTGTGTCACCAATAATCACAACCATAATCTTTTATAAATAGTCATATAAAACTATTTTCTTAAGATCCATAAATAATAGTACTGTGTTATACAACCCAAATGGTGTATATAAAGAATTCCTAATTCATATATCTAGTCTAAAACATATTCCTGGGAATATCATTATCCTTCACTTTTAACTAATAGATCCTAGATTTGAGATCAATCTTCAAAAATTACAACACTCCCTGGAGCTTAAGAAAATCATTTATACGAGGAAAATGATAATAGATCATAAAATTAATTTTACTAAAATCCCTAAAATCCATTCCATGTATCATTTAAGAATCAATATTTTTAACAAAAAAAATGTTGGAGTACCCCATAGTGAAGTGGATGAACTAATTTTTCCTTTTTCTAGTATCTCATATAATTTCTTTTTAACATCAAAAATTTATTCATGTTCCACTCAATAATGGGGCTTCAAAATTATCATAGAATTAGGTACTATGTAAATTGTGAACTAAAATTATAGATTTGGTATAAAAATGGGAAATTCATCTATAAATACATTTATATATTTAATCACTACTATAACATCACTAATTTGAATAGTTTCATTACTTTCAAAAACATGAGAAATTTAACTCCAACTCTCATCCCAAATCATCTCCTCGTCATCTTTGTACATTATAATTTTATTAAATCATTGAAAACACAATTCTTGGCTCTAATCTATCTTATTGTGATAAAAAAAATCAAATCCATACAGAAAAAAATATCAAACTCCACTATGGGAAGTTCAACATTATTTTAAAGAAATATCATTCTGTTGATAATAATAGGAATATATATATTTAATATTTACACCAGGATTTTCACTAAAATTTTTATCTCACGTTCATGAGGTAATGTTAAAAATTCAAATTAAAAAATTTCATAAATAAAGGAATTTTAAAATATATAGTTAATTTTTTAATTGAAATAATTCTAATAATAATGCATTATACTTGTCACCACATAATTTCATGTCCCCACAACTACTATAGTTATGGAAAATTATTTCCCATGATATTTTGTTTCTAATTATGATCATTTCAATATTTTGAAACAATATTTGGAAACATTTTTGGATAATGAACCAACTCATTTCAAGTAAAACATGTCACCAATGGATAGTCATCTATTACCCAAAACATTAATTGTTCATTATTACATTCTTTATATTCAAATTATGAAGGACCATTCTTACCAAACTGGTAACCTATTCTAGATCCTTTCAAACACTCAATGAAATTTCATTTACTATACATGGATCATGTCAGGTATTTCCTCCCATTATATTAGAATTAATCTTAGCTATTATATTCCCCCATGAAAATTTATTTATTTCTTCATCATGAGGACCATAAGTGTAAATAAATTCCATCTCTACATTCTCTGCGCAATGAACAATATTCTCACGGATTTAAAATCCTCTTATGTAGAAGGAACTACATATTCCATTTTTAAATCATAAGTAATATATATTATTTTTTATATCAATTTCTTATATAAAATATTTTATATACATATAATTTTTTTTTAAAATTTTAAAAATAAAAAAATACATAATAATAATAATTTTTACATAGATAGAATAATTATCTCTCCATCCTATATTAGAAAACCATAGGAATATATTTCTCAAGGAAATTGTTCATAAATGAGTCACATTACATTGAATCGAGGTCATATCATTCTATAATATTTTTATCAAAATTACAATATCGATCATATACACCATTGAAATGTTAAATGGAAAGAGTAATGTTTTTATATTATAATTAAATTCTAAATATGATTATCTTCTCAAGTTCATTAATCCATCCATATTCTCTTATAAGGTCTGAATATCCATTTAATGCTAGAGGATGTAGTTTCATAAATTTCTCTACTATCATGATGTATTTCAATGATGAATTTGTATTCTCTCTAGCATGTATACCTCCACCATTTATAGCCTATTTAAAATGATTTATTATAGAAACAGATTGTCCGGTTCCAATTCTAATAATTATGGGATATTAATTCGGATGTATATTGTCCTGTTTGTGGATGACTTATACAGTTTCCATGTTTCCTCTATGGAAAACCATTCTGAAAAAATAGTTATTAGATGGAGAAACATGTTATTCTACATATTCTATATCATTTAAAATTAACAATAAATTAGAATATTTCAAATCAATTATTTTAACATTATTCGAAACTATAAATTTATATACTTTTTTATCTCAGAAAAACTATATCAACTCGGGCATAAACATCACCAAATCTACTGTATTGAGCATAAAAATTACATTCATTCATTTTCTAAAAATGCTATTGGTGTATGGTTTATGATATTTTTACCATAAATGTTATGTTGGAAAAATTTGTTTTATAAAGAGGACACTACTAAATTGTATCCATTTTTTCAAAAAATAAAACCAGTAAAATAAAAAATGACTTCTTTTCTTGAAAAAAAAATTATGACTGTCAATATGAATTCTAATTTGACATTACCCTTTATTAATCATTTTAAAAAAAAACATCACCTAAGAACAAAAAGATGTGTAAGGGGAGTAATAGAGTATTAAATACTTTAGTGCACTGAAAAGTATAAATCCACATGAAAATATTAACTTTATATAACTAAACTTTGAATAAATGAAATAAATCATTTTCACATGAATGAAATAAAACTTATTTCTCAAATAAATCCTTTAAACCCACTATCAAGAAAATAAATATTCTTTTAGGCTACTTAAGAAATAATATTCATACCCTCTATTAAAAATAACTACATCCTCATAAAATACTTCATAAAAAACCTATCATAACTGCCTCCATATTTCTTATCCAAATATGGAATATTAAATCATGCATTGTAGACCTATCTGGCTGCACCGATTTTATAATCTCGATTGGGATCATTATGTTCCATCTCAGTGCACCCATCATGTAGGCTATATCAGGCTCATCTGGGAATATCTAGGAACGAAGATCATATAATCTATAATATATAGACCCACGTAACATATAAAATTCTAAAATACCATTTAATGAAAACAAAATTCTATTCATGAACATATTTTATCATAAAATCATTGAAAAAATATTTTAAACATGAATCGAAAACACTTTCAGATCTAAAATTATAGTTTTCATTAAAAATTACATTTTCAATGCCAAAATAACATGAAAATTGGAGAGGGGCTTTTATATATAGAAATCAAAAAATATTGTAATGTAAACCAAACATAAAATAATGTTTTTTGAGGATGTAAATGTCATTTTATCCATAAACATTAAAAAGGAACGTTCCTTTTGTTTTCATTCATAATGAATGCCTTAACATTTCATAAAAAAATTGCTTTCGAAAAAAATTGAAAAACAATAAACAAAAACATAAAATTTACGTTAAAATAATAATAAGCACATTGTATAATATCCATAACATAATTTTTCAAAAATAGGGACATTTAAGATAAATGCAATTTTAGGGGAAACAATAATGATGAATTTTTAAATTAAGGTCCCTTACCTTGAGTCTGATTCATTATGTGTGTTCTTTATCTTCCTAATTAAAAAAATGTGTTAATTATTTACCTTTAAAGAAGATTTTTCGTGTACACTATTTATTTTATTTTATTTTATAACATTTTATATATAATTACTTAATAATTTAAATTCTCATTAGATATAATAACTATACATGGTTCATGAGTCTAAAATTTCTCATGTATGTTGACTTAGGTCAATGATTTCATTATTAAATAATTTAATAAATAAAAAATTGTTTTTATTTTTTCATAAATTATAATTTCAAAACTAATCATGAATTATGGTTATGAAAAATTAATTATGTTTTTATCATGGAGAGGGTAGGTCGTACCTGCACATGGGGGATGGTTTAGTTTTTCATTGATCATCATGGAAATATGGTAAGTATTATTTAACTTTTGAAAATTATAAAAATATTATAAATTAAATATTTCATATTTATTTATATATGTATATATATATATATCATCCATGTTATTTGGTGATAAAAACGAATCATATTTCTTTGTGTTCGCCATTGTAAACACGTACACATGAATGATGTTGTCATTTTTAAGGGAATGGAAATCTAATATATTAAGGGATATATTTTCCTTTATGAAAGATTAATATAAAAAAATATCATATATAAACATTAATTACATCATTGTAACCATCCTTAGTATGTGTTTTTGGGAAAATAATTACTTCCGTTCGTGAGGCAGTAGCCCACCTTACACATGAATGATGGATTCCATTTCCATTTTATTGATTTTGTAAATGGATATAGGTCATTACATTAAAAAAATTATATTTTATTATATATATTTTTTTCTATATCATTAGGTTTTAAAAAAATTTCACCAATGTGGAAGAATAAATAAAAAACAGTCAATTAAAAATTATACCTCTTATTTGGAAAATCTATATTACATGACAAATTATGCCATATAAGGTCTTCATTTATCCCAATTCGTGACCTATAGGATGTGATTAAAGATGTACAGAAGGTATTTAGGTAGGATTTTGAATAATATTTTTATTAATATGGAGAAATGAGGAGTATATTTTCCATTTTATAGGAGTAGATATGGGAAATATATTAATTTCATTTAATATTAAATTAGTATAAGTTATTTTTTCATCAAAATAGCCCTAAATTCAAAATTATCTATGATAATATGTTTTTTTTCAAAATAATCCCATTAAAAAAAATTGGACATGTTTTTATGTTCTGTTTACACCTTTATATTCATTTTAACCCTCTATTAATCATTTTGACAATTTGGGTGATATAAGTGTGTTTTTAATTATAAGGGGTTAAAATAGTATATAAAAATGCCAAACTGACTATAAATGGACCATGGTAGATATAATTTATCATAAAAAATTCACTTGGAATAATATTAAATTTTTAGGAATTTCGAATAATATAATAGATGATTATTTGTTATAAAATAACATTAATGCTAATTTTGGAAATATTAATTTAATTTGACATGCATAAAAACTATTAAAGAAAATTATTCAGAATAAAATATTTTTATACCTACATAAAATATTATTTTTATATGAAATTATGGTGTTACATTATTTTTTCAAAATTATATATCTTTTAATATTTCTAATGTAATTTATTAAATTTTTCAATTAATAGAATCATTATTGTGTTAGAGATATGTAAATATTTAATATAATTATTTATAAATTGAAAATTAAAAATAAATTACCAATATGAATATAAATAATTTATATATTAAATTAATATTCATAAATGAATATATCCTATGATTATCTCTATGTTAAAAATATTATTCATTTAAAAAATATCACATTATTGACTTTTCCTTAAATGAAATTGTATAATGGTTGTAAAAATATAAAAATGAATGAAAAAGATCATAGAATAAATTCAAGGACTGTTATTGATAAAATGGAACCATATGATAAATTTTTAGAAATAATTAGGGTCATTTTATAGTCCTTATCATTTTATATTTTAACCATAATTACATAATTTACCCTTTATACTTGTAAACAATGACCAATGCTTCTATTCATATTGTAAAAAAATAAAAGTGACTGATTTAATATATTACAAACTTCTAATTCAAAACATTTAATTCATTTTTCAAGATTAAAAATATATAAGTTATAGAATTTAATTTAAAATTAAACATATAAAATGTGATGAAAACCATTTTTCCAAAAAAACAACCTTTTAAAGTATAATTATTTCATACTAAATGAAAGCATAAAATTATTTTCTAAAACCTTAACTGTATTTTATTAAATAAAATGATACTAATTAATTTTTTCTGTAATCTAAAATAGAAATCAAAATTCTAAATAATAAAAAAATAACAAATTTTTCCTAAAAAATATTTTATGCACTATTTATTGAAAATTAAATATTTTTTAAAAATTATAAATAAATAATTCAGTGATATTGTTGACTTTCAAAATAAATAAATGATTTTCATTTTCAGAAATTAAAATTCAATAATTTTGAAATAATGATTATAAATAAAACCATAAAATTTATAATACCGAATTCTGTTAGAATAAATGATTTTCCCCTTTTGACTAAAAAATTTTCTAATATTTTTATAAGTATTAGAGCTCAATAAATTATAAAAAAGGAATATTAATATCCAATTCATGAATAATAATAAATATGAAAATTATTTATTCTATGATTACCTGGATTGTAACACACTTCCCCCTTTTTGAAATTTTCTCCTCGTAATTGTTAAAATTTTCAAAATGGTGGGGATAACATCCCCTCAATGCAATTTCAGATTCCCATGTTGCTTCTAGAACCATATAAATTCTCCCCAAAACCATAAACAAGTGAATTACTATATTATAAAATAAAATCTCTATATGGTAATTATTTTTAATCGGATTCTCTTTATGAGAATGGTTCTCTTCTAACTATGCATTTTCGGGGTTCAAAAAATGAGATAAATATATCACATATCTTCGTAATTTTTCAACATCAAAAAAAATTTATACCTGGAATAATCTATGAGGTAAGGCCACTCAATAGGAAACAATTCCAACATTATCCTAGATTTATTATGGTCCAATTAAACACATTTTTTACTTCACATTTTTACCAAAACACATAACTATTTTCTAGGGAGATACATTAAGAAAACATGATCACGTACCTCAAAAGATTGATATTTACATTTATTAGCTACAAACATTTTATTCCAATATGGATCTGTAAAAATATATATCTGAAACACATTAAACATATAAACTATTTCATTGACCAAATACTGTCGCATCAATAACCCTTCCCTTACTCCATCCCAACAAGATGAAGTCTATCAAAACATTCAATATAATGCTTCAAAATGTGTCATATGTATATTAGAATTTAAGAAATTATTATAAGAAAATGCAGTAATATAAATACAAACATCTCAACTTCCTTGGCAATCCCTTGAAAAACCATAAATCATGAATTCCAAGAACTGGATCATTTTCTCAGAATTTATATCACATTCAAGGTGAAAATTTTTAGTGTAATTTAATTCAGTAATATGTGACTAATGAATTCCATTACAAATTTTTTAATTCTACCTAGTCTCATTGTAAAGTAAAATACAGAGAGGATCTCCATGTGACATAAATATCTTCATGAGTCATATTCTAGAAATCTTGTTTCCGTATATTGTATATCTAATGGGAAGGAAGGTTCATATTTAGTTAATCAACCAATAATAACACTAATAAAATTATTAAATTCAGAAGTATTTAGAAATCCCACTATTAAATACAAGCATATATTTTCCCAGGTCCACTCATGTACTGGAAATGGATGAAACATCCCTTTAATTAATTACCATTCTACTTTAAACAATTTTCACGTCAATCATTTCTGGGTAAAGTCATCAAATATCACTTTTCATTCCATCGCACAAATAATTCTACTGAAGCTATCTTAACATATTAGTTCTATTAGGATGAAGGTATAACATAGAACTATGAGCTTCACAAAATAATTCTCTCTTCAAATGAAAGTCACATGACACCTATAATATATTTCCATATCACAAAACAAATTCTTTTTTAACATTATATTCTGGAAACAAACCCATCATAACCAATTATAAATTTTCCTATAACACACATTCTTCATTCTAATATTATATAATTCATTGTGATAGATACGATTAGACTAAAACCTAAAAAATAGGGAATTTTCATAAATGAACAACTTCTAGTCCAAAATTTATCATGTCATCATCCAAATGATCAAGTTTCGAACAAAACATTGTCAGTTCTTAATTATTTTTCAAACTGAAATCATCAATTATATTTTTACGATTATAGTATTATAATGAACCATGCAATCATAATCCATGATCTTTTCAATTAAACTTCTCTACCTCATGCCGAACTCTTTTTGATTAATTACATACATTATAAATGCATGATTATTATATATTCACACTATTAATCCATATTAATTAATCAAAAAAATATTAAATGCAAAATAAAAATATCTAATTCCAAACCATGTGTATGATAATTTTGCTCATAATGGTAAAATTTTCATGAATCATAACAAATTACAGGATTATTCTACATGAAACAAAACCAAATACCGTTAAATAATTATCTTTTTAGATGTAAAATTCAACATTTCAATAACGGTTATCAAAAACATGATCATTTGCAAATATATTTTTTAGTTCATGAAAACAATCATCACATTGTCTTATACAATGTAATTTAAGTCAGTTTATATATAACATAGTCAATGAGAAATTCATTTGGGTAATGTTTTCAAAAAATTAATGTATTAATCAACAAGAAAATGAAAACAATGAGTCTCTATGACATTTTTTCTTGACCATTCTTCAATAACATTTTTTAATATGTTCAATAGTTATGCTCTCATTATTTAAAAAATGAAAATGTAATGAATTATTCTAAAAAATTCACACTTACAATATGTATAATTATTTTTATTTTATTTCATGGAAAAAAATTCTCAGAATTCTTTCAAGATCATATTCGATGTAAGAATAAACCATTATATCATCAATAAACACTACCAAAAAATTATCTCTATAGTCATTGAAATATCAATTTGTAATATCCTTAAATAAATTTGTTATATTATAAAATCCAAAGGGAATAACTATAGCACATAAAGCCTACATCTAGTCCAAAACAGATTCTACAGAATACCCACCTCCATCTATTTTAACTTATGGTAACCCTACCTCAGACCAATATTTGAAATGTATTGTTCTCCATGGAGATAATAAAACAAATACTTGATATGGGGAAGAAGATTATTTTTTATAATATTGATGTTTTTTTAATGATCAATAATCAACTCATATTCTCATTGAACAAATGTTATTTTAAACAAAAAAGAAATATAATAACACCATGGTACTGTTTCGGGATGAATGAAACATTTTTCTAGTAACTCGGGATAGTAATTAGTTAATTGAAAAAGTTCTACTTGTTCCATTCTATAAGGGGATTTCAAAATTATCTTATCATTAAATACTAATTACATGTTGAATTAAACATCCTGGTTATATATAAAAAAATTAATTAAATAGGAAAAACAAATACATAATCATTCACAACTGGAACATCATTAAATCATATACATTCTTTCTATTTAACAACATGAGAAAAATAACTGAAATTGTCATCCCTAATTAGTGTCTCAAATTCCTACTAGGTTATCAAAGGTATGAAATAGTTGAGAAAAAAATTATATTCTCTCAAATATAACGTAGAAAGAAAAAAGGAAATTTAATCAATACACAGAAAATATAAAAATCTACCATGGGAACTTCAACTTGATTTTGGTAAAATACAATTCCCCCTATATCAATATAAATATTATTATAATTCTTTGATTATTCAATATTTCCACCGAGAGTATTGAAAAAATTATTTATCTTACATTAATATGGTGATATTACAAATTTACATTAAAGTATATCATAAATAAATAAATTCAAAGATCCATAGTCAAACAAGTAATTAAAATAATATATATAAATTAGTGTCACACATTTCACCATTTCATTCAGTAGAACCACATCAATTATAGATGTAGATATTGATCTTTCTACACTATTTAATTTTTTATCTGGTTGATTTCCACCCAATGTATCCAAATTTAATAACATATTAGCATAATGAACCAAATCATTTCAATGAAAACATCAACCCATTGGAGGACAATCTGTTAATCCATTCATTGATTTTTCTAGACAAATTTTATATAATAAAAATCCTTATTACCAATCATACAAAAAATAGCAACACATTACATATCCTGTCAAATATTACAAGAAATATCATTTACCAAATATATAACTTGGTGGAGGCATAACTCTAAACTTCATAGCTAGTTGGTTATCATTTTCCTACAACATTGACTAATTCTTAATTTTTTATCTTGAAGAACATAAGCATCATGAAAACTCCACATAAAATTTCACAGTGTAATGAAAAAAATTCTCATAACATTTGAATTATCTTAATGGAAAATCTCATTATAAAATCTTTTTCAATCCTATATAAAATCTATTAATTTTGAATCAATTTTGCCAATAAATTATCTTACACACTTTTCATAATTTATAAAAATTTTATCGTACTAGCTACTGAATCATCATATATTTTCTTGAATTCTAATTATTGTTCCTCTATCCTCTATTAGAAAACATAATAGAAATATTTAATAGGAAAATGTTCTTAAATATATCTCATTCCATAGAATTAAACTCATCTCTTTATATGGACTTTTTAATTAAAAACCTTCTTCGATTAGATTCACCATCAAAATGATAAATCGATTTAGCTACCTATTACATTATAAAAATCCCATGACATCAAATATGATTTCTAGCTTATTGATCAATACATTAAATACTAATTATTATGAATATGCACTGAATTATGGAGGATTTTGTTTAATAAAATTACCCACTATTATAATGTTTTTATGTGGTCGATATGGAATATTTATTGCACAGATACCAACACCATATATATCCTACATGAACTAAACCATTACTGAATCAAATTGTTCAATTATAATTCCAATCATTTCAGGATGATAATTCGGAATGATATTTTTATCTTTGTGTCTTAATTTTTTAGCATCCTTATATCCTCTATGGAAAACAATTTTGAACAAAAATAGTTTAAATGAAATAATATCATAATATTTAGATGTTATATCATTTTAACATATCCATAATTTGTATTTCATTTTCTTTCATTCCCATATATCCCATAGGATTATAATTATATATAATTAGTTCTTAATGCATATAAAAAAGATTATTTTACTATGTGGACACTACTAATCTGTATTAATTCATTATTAATGTAATAATTTTAAAATAAATAATGATTACTTTTCATAAAAATTATTCTTGAATATCAAATTGAATTATTATTTTTACAAAAACATCCTTAAAAACTATTAAAAACATTATAAAATGTGTGTTAATCACAAAAATATTATTTTGGGAAAAAGATTGAAACATGTTTGTCCAATAAAAATATGAAAAAATGAAATGTTTTTTATTATATTATTATTCATTAGAGAACGAAACAAATTATTTTCCACATAGGAAAATATTCACCTTTCTCAAAGATGACAATTAAAATGAGTAGTATGTAAATAAAACCCTTTGTAGGAAAGGTAGAATGTCATATTCAAAAATAGTGTTATAAATAACTACAACCAAGTTAAATCCAAAGAATAAAACATTTTGTTAATATATCCTTATATATTATAAATAGAAGGAAAATTACATAATTCTTTTGAGTGATATTAGGGATCACCAATTATATATGATATATCTGGATCACTTGGTGAAATCTAGATGCTCATATCATCTAATATATATCGGGGTCACCCTGTTCTATCTAGTTGAACCAATTATATTATCTATATTAGTTTCACCTTCTACACATATACAATTCTCAAATACCATATCTCGAATAAAACATCATATTCTCTGTCTTCTTCTTCATAAAACCATTCAAAATTTAATCTATATCTATATGAAATACAATTTGGGATATCAGAATAATATTTATTTTAAAAATATTTTCAATACCATAATACCCTATAAATGGGAAAGAGTTCTTTTCATTGAAGAAAACATGAAATATTGTAAAGGAATGCAAACATCAAATAATTTTTAGGGTATTTTGAAATGTTTTTGTCTCCATTTATGTTATAATAGGACATTCTTATTTTTCTTTCCAAAATAAATTTAAATATATCCCTAAAAATATTCCTTTTGATAACCTATGAAAACAAAAATAGGAATACAATTTCTTTTAAAATTCAATCATATCCATAAAGATAAATTTTTAAAAAAATAAAAAAAATATGGACAGATATAAAAAAGATTATTTTAATGGAAACATTAAATGTAGAAAATTAAAACAAAGACCCTTATATTTAGTATGAATCTTCATGTGTGTGTTTTATATTCCTAAATAAATTTGTTTAAAAAATTAAATACGTGGTTATAAAAAAAATTCATATTTATTATTACATATAAATTATTTACTACCATCTTATATACAATTATATAATCATTTACTTTCAGATTTTATGTATTGATGGTACTCAGACCCTGTATCCAAAATGAATTTTGAATGTGATGGTACTAGGGGGTATAGAGGAAGATGGTGGGCTTGGGATTTTAATGTTTTGTCAATATATCAATTAAACTATTTATCTTTGGATATCTATGTCTAGGTATGTTCCTAGGATCTCATGTGAATTACATAGTTAATAGAAAATAAAATTGAATGTGTACCTTATTCAAATCGAGTTACACACATTTTTATCGCATCGATGGTGAACATGGCCTGAATGATCTAAATAAGAATATCTAAATATCATCCAAACATTCTTCAAAAACCCAGAGGATCGTAGATTTATGAATTCTGAATCTTAGCAATGTGATCTGAAAATTCTACCAATGCCTCAATGATCAGTGCATCGATGTTCATTTGTTACATGGAATCAAGATTGATACGATGACTTTTATAAAGAGAATATCTCTATATAAAGAGTGAGGGGATTGAGATGATTTTATAGTCTTCTAGTAATTATTATCAATGAGAGAGCCCCACTGCTTCTAAATATAGTGGATACTCAAATAACAAAAAATGTTCCCCAACAACCATATATTTAATTTCCACAAAATAAGTAATAAATTAATAAATATGATGAACTAAACTACATCATTAATGTTATTTATATTTTATCTCATTCATGTAATATATATTAAATATATTACATGATAAAACCATGTAACATAACTCGATGAGTAATTCTCACTAATATAAAATGATTATTGGATACTAAAAAAATAGTCTTTCATATAATAATTTTATGTAATTCACTAAATACCTTGATTAAAATTTTCATAAATAAAATCAACATAGTTATTCTATAATCAAATAATAATAAATATATTTCATTATCAATGATCGATAATACCAGGAAAATCTCAGAACCCATGGTGGGGCCCATAATTTCCAATAACCTATTCACCAAAATAGAGTGGATTTTAAAATATGTTATTGTTTTTGATCCTCTATGACATTATCTCCATAGTAGTGAATATAATTCGCATACCAATAGCTGGGTTTGGAAACGCATCAAGGCCCTTAATGAGTAATGGAGTAGTCATTGAAATGAAAAAACTCCCATGAACACGTATTGTGTAAAATAATCTATTTATATTCGATCATCTAATAATTATGGTTGTAAAATTGTGTCATCATCCTTTATTTATTTATTTTTTGATGATCTAACTAGATATACTTACTTTAAACTACATTTCCAGGAATTTATGAAGGAACTACCATCCTGATCAACCAGGCACAAGATATATTACTTCCTCCACGCAGAAGTGAAAAATTTTATCTTGACCATTCAACAAAAGTAAAACCTTTAATGATGAAATAAACATAAGATAATTCTCCTTGATTTAATTATCATGGTATTTTCCTTGTATCAATGTACATGATCAAATTACACACCTTTGTAAAGATCTCATGTTCAGAGACCAATACACAAGTCCACAGATACGAACATCTAATGAAACCCAAAATGTTTGGTGTTCCGATTGACATGTATTTAATCATGGTATTAACTACTAGAGATCACCAAATGAGATCTTCATGAGGATAAGTCTCAATTATTTTTTCCCCCCTTCACTTGATTGTTATAAATCAACGGTGTCCAGTCAGGAGGATTCCTCTTGACCATAGAACGTACATTTATTATTAATGACATAGTATCTCTATATTATCATTATAGAATGGGATCCTCTAAAATCTTTATATATAAAAATAAATCTCTAAAACATACCATTTAAATAAAGGACAGCTAAGGGACTACACTATTATGGTTATACTACATCATGCATCTCTCACTAAATACATTTAATGGGAAACTAAACTAAATAAAATTATTTTCCTCGGGAAAACACTTTCAAAAGACTCCAATATGAACTTGAGTCATCTGTCTATATATTCTTATTATCTCTCATATAAATAAGATCCTTTTCTACTAATTCATGAATATAGTCACTCAGTCTTCCACGTCTCCACTATGTAGCTATTATATTATATACAACATTACCTCTTTCAGTAAAACTTCTCATAAGTTGTAAACCATGAGTATATATCCTTTTTACACTATCTAAACAAGAAATCATGCCTAGTGAAAATAAAATAATTATCATAATGATAAAAACAAAAAAACATAATGAGATTTCATGAACTTGATAAAATCATTTCATATTTTACATTACTTCTTAGCTACCTTAAAACTACAATGCACTCTCCATTTGTAATAGTATGGTATTCAACACACTAAGTTAATATCCTCTTATGTCAATGTTGGTCTTCTTGGAGAGATGTATTCCATGTGACATTGGTGAAAATTCACTCTAGAAATATTCCAACCTATATTTTTAAATACCATTTCATTATATGTGTTATTGACATGGTATAAGAAACCATTAAATCTAACTCATTATATCTTTTACCATAGAACATAGTATTCCACATTAAGTCAATCTCTAAAGAGATACATTTATTATAGTCTTAACAATCTGCAAGACTAATTGTTTTTTTCAAGATGTAACCACACATGTTTTCCTTAGAAAAAATGGTTCTCCCACTAACATATAGTTGACACATGGAAAAGATTCATATATGATGTATACACCCTTATATTGTTTCATTCTTTTATACAGAACTTGATTAGCCTAAATTGAACCCCATATTAGCATTTTAGGATGTCACCATCCTCTTCTAGTTTCATTATATATATAACTTCCATGATTGGTGGTATTGATATCAAATTCTCATGAATGGGATCATTGAAAATAGAGAAAACAAGTAAAATTATAATAGATTTATATAAAATGACATAGTATTATCAATGGGGAATTATTGTTATAATGATTGTATCATATATGTATAGTCTCAATTGAATTCCCAACATAATATTATAAATAATAATCCCGTGTACATTGATATATGGAATCCATTATTTATTTTTAAATGATATTGTCAATCATAGATAATATTCTTATAACTCTTACTTATAGGACTAATTATTCCCAATGAATGATGTATCACTAGCCTTGGTTGATATAATACATTCACCATGGTTTTATACTTCCAACCCAATATGTGTATCCAAAACATAATCTTTTGTGCATATTATGTAACTCGTTCCTATATCAACTATTTTTTCACCTCTCACATTGAATAATTTCAATTCATTATTTATCCCTCTATATTCAGTAGAGATGTTCACCATTTTAATGAAATATAGTCTATCACATGACTATATTTTTTATATCATATGTATTTCTATAATATCTTTACAAAACATTCGGATAGGTTCTTCATATTCACATTGTGTTTTGTCTTCTAGAATTTTTTTATGTCTTAACAAAATAATTTTATATAAAAACATGTTCATATTACATAATGTGTTTCCATAATAGTATAACTCAAATTATATCCATTTTTAATTATATATGGAACATTTTTATGGGATAATGTTTTTATATGTGATTCATGAACTAAAAATAATAGATCATTTTTAAATGGATATTTTTCTCAACCTTAATGCTCCATTACCTTACCTAATCAATATAATGTCTATAAGGAAATGTCCATTTAAGAATTTCCCCACACTAAATTTTTTGTCACTTGTAACATGTATGACTCATCATTGAACCTCCTTATTAGAATCACATCTCTTGTTCAGATATGGTAATGTGTGTTTATGAATTAATCCACTCTATATTATAATAATCGTTGAATGTGTTTTTGTAATATTCATTATCAAGATAGCTTGAAGAAACATATATCCTGTAACCCTGAATATACCAAAATTAACTATAAATTTTCTTAATCACTTAAAATAATCATAATAAGTATATATTCAACTAGCTGATCCATGGAATAGTGCACACACTCTAGTCGAACTAGCTTATAAATCATTGTGGCGTATTCATATTTCTGAAGATAAGTTTCTCCAAAACTATATATGTTGATAATACCTATTTTTTAACAAAAAAGAGTCCAAATAATAATCTTGATATGTCATTGAAATTTTATTAGTTTTTCAAAATATCAAATTTTTATTCCACAACTGGGTATATGAGTCTTACATTTTACATTCATTATTTATTGCATTTGATTCATGTACCATAGAAATATTACATGAAAATTTTACACAAAAACTAACATTTATTATGATATTTAAATTCTGCTTCATTATTTCAAATGGATAAATTAGAAAAATATTTTGGAAATAACAAATAATTTATTTTCTATAATAATTAAACAAGGAAATTTGATGTTTTTTTCATCTCACGACTTAATTAGGGACCACCATTTTTCATCCATTTGGAGAAGAAACATTACTTCTAGTAATATTTCTATACTTACATGGATACTTCATTCAAATACACATATGTGATTGGTATGTTTTAATTAATACTGAAGATGTATAATATAAATATTACATGTTGTTGATGAATGTTTCAGAAGAATAAGAGACCACTTGGTTTTTTAATTTCGGTCACTAATTGTGAACATACATTGATTTATTTCCGGATATGTGAAGAAAATAACATAAGATTTAATATCGCGTTCCTTGAAAGAAGTTTTGAGGATTCCATTCTAATTCCACATTCTCTTTTCCTTATAACATTATATATTAAATTGATCTCTATAAGAACTAAATATTGATATTTGTGTAATGATATTATTGTCTTGGAGAACCTGTCCTAAATGGTAATGAAGATATTAATTTAACCTGTTTGTTTTGAAAACCTATACAAAACAAGATAATATGGGTGAAAATAATATGACATGTGCATCCATTGATATCTTGTGATCCTTCATTCAATTTATACAAAAATGGTCTAATCATATTACATCATATCTTGCTTTACATTCTCCTCGCAAACTTCTCAAAGATGAGACTACATGTAATATCATCCATGTCTGCAAGTATTATCCACAAATCACATCAGACTTTGATGATATAATATTGAAAAAACCATCATATCCATCATAAATGAATCTTTTGTAATCAATTTTCTCACCCTCACTTCATAAGGTGGCTTAAAATTTATTGGGGACCTCAGCACCTTGAATTTATAACAACATCGTATCTTTGCAGAAGTTCCTATAATACTCACAAAATGTCATGATATTATAGAAATTTAATTTTCCTATTTGATTTCTCAGTATATCCTTGTGGTATTATATTTCATTTTCAATAAAAAATAAAATCTAGAAGATTTTACTTCAATCAAAATTATAATTTTTTACATTATTGATTAATGAATTGAGTCATTAAATGTCTCACACTATTTTATCGAATTCTAAGAATCCTCTATACAAGAATGTTAATACTCTATTTCAAAATTATTATAGTGGAAAGGATACTTGAACCTCCCAACATATTCAACAAGAATTATCTATTCCACTACCTAGATATTTAAAGTCAGTCATTTGACTGGCCAACGCCATTAATTCGTCGTTTCTTCATATATTGAGTAAAGTCTCAACATCTAAAATCATAAATATGATTTACCCAAAACATGACCTTAAGGTCATAGTTGGCATGATTTGGATACTTATCTTTTTCCAACCTCATTTATGTCAACCAATCACTCTAATAAGAAGTCTCTGATAGTAAAGTTCACCCTCAATATTGGAAAATAATCCCCCCAAATACCCAGTTTTCTCCATAATAATATAATAGAAGGTATTTATGAAATATTTCATTGAGGTTTTTTATATCCTTCTCAATGAATGTAATTTATTACTTTTAATATTTCTATTCTATATTGTTTCAATCATAATTGAACATTAATAATCAAAAACATCCATCTCTTCTTTATGAATTTTATTTATTTATTTTTTTATTGGTTTCCTACTGTAATGAAAAAGAATAAAATTATAAAAAAATTCATAGAGAAAATTAATACCTGATTGGTCTTGAGATTCTTATAGTGTTTGATCCGTACTAATTTATTTGATCAACCATGACTCAGGGGAATCCAACCAGAGTCGTTTCTTGACTCATTATGCTGCTCATCCCCATCCAGTGTGTCCAATTAATTTATGGATTTCACCTAAAAATGGAATGGTCTATGACTTACTACATAATTTTCATGGTATTAAAATAATCACACATGGGAGAGGGTTTCTTGAGAGTGAAATGTATAGACATACAAGTTTTATCAGGGTGAACATACCATTATACATAAGAAAATATAAAATATGATGATCTGAAGATAGTATTATTTAATCACAATAATCACACACAATTAAATAATTAAATTAAATAATCCAGACATAGGTATGTTGGTCATTTTCTCAATAACAGTCATCCCAATTAATTTAAAATGTGAAAAAATTTAGTGTAATGAATTTTAATGTACAAGGGAAACTTTAATAAATTTAACTTATAAATAAAATTTTAATATTTTATTCAAATACATTATTTTATTCAATCCAAATAATAATTTATCATCAATAACAAAACATATATTAATTAAAAATTAATTTAATTTCTTCTTATTAAAAAATTGTTGAGACAAAAATAATTAATATTTTAACTAATATAATTTAATAATAAAATTAAATTAAATTATTCAATTAATTTTGATTATCCCAGGACCTGAAACATCACACAGGTAATGTTTGGGTCAATATGTCCTACACATTCCCATTTATGGTCATGAAAATCTTGTGTAGGACTATTTTGGGAAAGTCATGTACTCCCAGACGCATTCTAGGACGAGCTAACAAGCCCCAAACATTATGTTGGGAAATATGAAGTTTTGTATTGTCTTACCATTATACTATGGTCTCGCATGTAGGTAAAAAATGGGATCTGGAACACCTATCAATGTGAAGGCCCATTAGGGATAGAAGTGGAACATGGTAGGTATCATGATGATCCATCAAAAAAGGTGGTGGAACTGATAGCCAGAAGCTATGACAACAACTATTTGAGGGGTGAGGGCGTGGAGATCAATGCATTCTCGAATGGTGGCACATAGTCAGCAAGATCCAGAGGCAGCATGAAATGGGGAATGAGGTATATACACACTAGTGGCCTTGGTTCCATGGAGGTAGTATATTGTTCTTGTCGATAGTTAATGCATGACAGGGGTGGGCGGAAACCCATGAGGTAATGGGTTGTAGTGGTCTGGCATTGGGCATCCTCGGATTGTTAGAGGATGAAAAGGCACCTGAGATTATTTTAGAGATTGATCTAGGTTAGGCTGGCATGGAGAATCAGAGGAGGTGGGGTACTGATGACCTTTGTTTAGAGAGGAATAATACTTGGATTAGCATTATTAGTGGTCATAGAGTTGTGGAAAAACTGTCATCGGCAGATGATTTCGCGTGGAACAATCCAGTTTAGACAGTGGGGTGGAGATCGAGTGGGAAGGAAGATTATGGACCCCATATTTATTTAGAAGTATCTTCTTTCAAGAAAAAGTTTTTTATATTTAACATTTTTTGTCTAAATCTCACCCCACTTTTCCCAGAGTCAATTTTTTTTAAATTGATCACATAGTCATCCTAAAATCCAAATTCACAACTCTCAATATGACTAATTGGTTTTTTTTCTTTTTAGGGAAGACCACCAACCTCTTTCCCTGGAAGATACATTTAAAAAATCATAAAATTTTATTATTAGTTTTAAAATAAAAAAATAATTAATCAAGACAACCCGCTAGACAAAATAGCTATGATGAAAAACATGACCGTAAGAAACCGATCCTTCTATAGTGGTTCAACATAGGAAAAAAAATCAATAGAAAATAAAAATATGATTATATAAAAATATAATTTTTATAAAATTTTATTTCCTAAATGACTGGAAATGATACGTATCAAAAAATATGAATGGCCATAACATAGAAATCCAATATCGGAGTGATGTGTGTCATCTTCTATTGGGACTAAAATTAAACCCTATACATAATTTAATGAAAATTAATATTTTATTTACTCATATAAATCATGAAATAGTTATAATACTAATTTATGTCTCTAGGAAGCGCAATGGAATCCCATGAGTTGGTGATTTTAATCTCTTTATTAATAGAGTGAAAAAACTTTTCAAATCCGGTAATCTGAGAACCATTATGGTTCGATGATCACAAGTGGATTAAATAAATCATAAAAAATAAAACTGAATGTTTACCTCATTAATATCAAATTTCAATTGTACTTAAATAGAAGATGGTGATAATTACAAGAAGAAACAAATGCATAATCCCTCTAGAATTTCCGCACAAGCATCAAAAATCAATCGTAGTTTTGATCGTCGAATTCTGGGAACTAACGCGATGATATGAGGATGCCTTTGACATCTTAGCGATCAAAAAATCGATATTCCTTCAATTCAAAGAGATTTTATCAATCCAATCACTTGGATCAAGGGGTTCTCTCTCTATAAAGAGGGAGAGGGGAGATAGGCACTGAATAACACATACTTAAAAGTCATTGTATGAGAACATCTCTCCTATTCATATAGTGGATGTAAAAATTCTCGAAATGAGTATGCCATACCATGTATATTTATCATCCAAAAAATATGTAATAAATAAAAAATTATGATGCACTAAACTACAATATAAATATTATTTATATTTTACCACATCCCTATGATATATATTACTTATATTACATGATAAAATAGTGATATTTAACTCAACTCATAATTCCTTTCAATATTAAATGAAAATTGAATATTAATGAAAATTTCACTTGTATAATATTTTTCTTGTATTCCCTAAATACCTTGTGAGAAATTTAAAAAATAAATTCAACCCACGTATTACATAATTTAATAATAATGAATATTTTTTTTATCAAGGATTGATAATACTTGGACAACTCTCAGACCCCATGATGAGTCCCAACTTTCCTTATATACCTATTCTCAAGAATATGAAATATTCTTGAATACTCTTTTTTTTGTGACCCACATCGATCATATCGAGATATGTGTGAATGGTATATATATTCCACGAATGAATTATAGAGACCCATCATGTCCCCAAAAGATATAAAAAATAGTCATAGAAATTACATTTATCCTATGATCACAAACTATGTATTATAATCTTGTAATCTTTCAATATCTCATAAGATAGGACGCAAATATTTCTCACAATAAATAATTGATTTACTATTTTTTGATCTAACTAGTTATAAATACCTATGACTACCTATTCAATGGATTTATGAAGGAAATACCATCCTGATCAACTAAACCAGGGATATATTACTTCCTAAACTTGGATGTGACAAATTCTCTCTTAACCATTCAATTAATGTCATACCACTAATGAAACACACAACACATGATTCCTTGAATGATTTCAGTTTTCATATTTTCATCATTTCATCAATGTACCTAATCAAATGGAACAAATTTTTAATGATTTCAATTTTGGAGACCAATACACATGTTCCAGGATAGGAAAATCAAATAAAACCAAAAATATGTGGTGTTCCTATTGGTGGGTCTATCCTCATAGTCGCAACTACTATAGATCATAATGTTTTAACTTCATTAGAAAATGTTTGAATGATTATGATTCCCCACGATGTGATATTAATTCATCAACTATGTCCAGTCAGTATAATGAATCTTGATAATATGACATATATTTAAGTTTAATTTCATATTATATCAAGTTTATCATTTATCCTGGAATCATCTATAACCTTTTTATAAATAATTAATATTTGAAAATTATTATTAAAATGGTGATCATATAAATTTATAATATATAATGGAAAGTTTACATCATGCATAATACATTTTATGCTATTAAGTCAAAAGTCCTCTTTTGACTTTTATGTATTTTGTTTTGGAAACAAAAATATCTTTATACACATTTCTCAAATAAATGACATATATTGAATACAGTTTTTATATTTGTCGTACTAATTATGCTTATTGTACTGACTCTATCAATCATGATGACCTTGTCAATCGTACTGACACTATCAATCGTACAGACTCTCTCACTCTTACTGACTCTGTCAATCATACTGACTCTATTAATCATAATGACTTTGTTAATCGTACTGACTATGTCAATCATACTAACTCTATCAATCATACTGACTTTGTCAATTGTACGGACTATTATGCATCATACTCTCTTTTCATCATATCAATACAATGCACTACGTAATAATAACAGTACTCATGTTTTACTTTTATCACATGCTTGTTATAATTATTTTATCACAACACATATTTTATATCAATTGTACTCGTGATTATGATTTTGATATATCTTTTGTTTTAACCGAAATTATGTTGTCGAGTTATTTATAAACTAATCAAAATGATGACTTGTTTTGAGTTTTAATATGAACGTTATAATGCTAGGTGTCCATGTCCCTTCGAGTTTTCCAGAGAAATATGGCTATTGGAGGAAATATGACCATTGGAACCTGAGGCCTATAAATAGGAGGTCATTTGAAGCTAAGAAAAGAACATAGCGACTTTGATCATCATTTTCTTCTATCATGTTCTAGATAGAGACGCTATGACTTCTCTCTTTATTCGTGGGAAGGCTTTGGAATTACAAAACATGAATGGATCATTCTTATATTTTTTTTTCAGTATGTGCTTTGTTTTTCATTGTGCGACTAATCGGGTTATAACAATTGAGGGTTTTTTTGGATAGGCAGATGGTACGACAAATCTTTGTATCGAGGTATTTCATGTGCTTGAATGACAAAGGTACTGATAACCTTTAAAATCGAGGGCTTACGGGGATATCAAGATGACCATGTCGATCTTCATATCGAGGGCTTTCATGTGTTTGAAAGATAGAGGTACTAATTACCTAAAAAAATGAGGGCTTGCGGGGATAAAAAGATAGATGTGTCGATCATCGTATCGAGGGATTACCAAGGAGATGGTAAGATAGACCTTTTATATTAGGTGAAGGGATACCCTTCTCTTTGGGATAAAATATTTTTAATACTTTTACCTTCTTCTATTTTTTGTATAAGAAAGTGAATTGTATTGTTTCCACTTTCTTTTCATATTCATTCCTATTTTAGTTGTTTCAATTACGATTATTTTGTTATATATTGTATTAATAGATTCTATACTCCATATGGTACAGTCTTTCTCATTTTTATTACTATGATTATTTTAACCATTTTGAATACAATTGTTTTACATTACTTATAGTATTAAATAGTATCGTACCTATTATATCCACGACAATTGTGGTTAATTGTTTTTATTGTGAATTGTATTAGTTTAATACTTTTAAACTAATTTCTTTTTTAAGTGTTTAAATATAATTCATTTCAAGTGACAATTCACCCCCCCAATTGTATTGTACCATCTAATATACATATACATCGATATTATGATTCAAAAATTGGTATCAGAAGAGGTTTCCACTGTTTTTTTACATTCATTATTTCTACTGATAGTACAATTGTATTGTTATTATAAATTTTTGTTTATAAATACTTAATACACTAACGTGTAGAGTGGAAAAGGTTTTGTTTTATTAGATGGCCGAAATGAATATTAAATCAATTGACAATATGAATCCTACCAGACCATCTATTTTGGATTGGAATGATTATGAATGCTGGAGAGATCGAATGAAGGCATTTGTTATTAATACTAGTGTAGATTATTTTATTATGCTTACTGGAGGATAAAAAATCCCATACAAAGAATTCAGTACTTTCACCAGTCAGGAGAAACAAGAATATCATCTAAATTATAGGGTATGAAATACACTGTTATTTTCTATTACTAGAAATATATATAGCCATATATCATCATGTGAAGTAGCCAATTGTATTTGGAAGAAATTGGAAGTCACACATTTTTGTACATCTAAAGTTATAGAAATAAGAATACCAAGGCGTCTAACAGAATATCATGGGTTCCTTTTTTCCTTATGGAGAACCAGAATGTAAGATACAACAAAGATTCATGATAATTGTCAACATTTTACAATCTATAGGATAAAAAGGTCTTGATTATGAATCTCTTGTAGACAAGATTTTTGATATAATTCCAAATGAATGGGAATCAAAAAGGACAGCTATTAATGAAAACAGTAATGTTTCTCAGATAACTCTTGATGAGATTTTTGGAACACTTCTATTGCATGAGACTAGAATTAAAAGAGACACTGATTTCAATAAAATGAAAAACGGTAATGGAAGTGTAGCTTTAACAACTACCAAATCCAAGAATTGTCAAAGGATTACAAGATCCATTTCTAAAAAGGATATTATTCTATCTAAATCTAGTGAAAGTGAAAATTCTAAAAATGAACAAGCTAATAATGCTTGATGAATGAACGTGATAGTAGGAAAGAAATTAATTCATTATATATTTAAGAATAAAGAATTAAAAGACAATAAAGGAACGAAAGTCACTTGTTATGAATGAAAAACAGTTGGGCATACAATACCAGATTTTCCTATGCATAAAAAAATGAAAGATGGGAATGGATTATGAGAGAAATAGAAAGATGTATTACAAGACTAAAAGGAAGAATGTATTATAAGCTAATAAAACATGGAGTGAATGTGGTGGTGACTCTTCGAAAGAATCCACAGAGTATGAATCTTTTGGTCAGAAGAATCTTGGTCTTCTAGAAAAGCTACCCATTGAAAATCTATATCTAATGGCCAAGGTAAAAAATGATGAAACTTTTACAAATTTTTCCTTAAATGTAAATTATACTGATGATAAATATTACGAATCTTCAGGTGATGATTCTTTATCATCAGAAGATAATACATTACATTTTTATTAACAAGTTTCTATGATTGATAAAATCCTTGTGAATGAAAATTATAAACTCAAGAAAAATATTGATACGGAAAATTCTATAATTTCTATTTTAACTAAATAAGTAACAGATAATTTTATCGATATTGATAAGAAAAATTCTGATTTTGAAAGTATTTTAAAAATCCATGAGAGAGTCAATTCTAGGAAGGATAAAAAATTTTAGGATCTTTAAAATGTAATTTCTATGAAAAATATATTAGAGACTAAATCTAGTTCTAAAAATATTATTTTTAAGGTTAAAAATTTAATTTTAAAAATATAGTTAGAAATATTTTCCTTCAGAAAGTTTTTTCCAAACATTACCTATGGTATGGAAAGCATTGATAAAATGTATTCTCAAATATGGCCTTTTAGGAATCATTCTGGTTTTGGTTATACTAATCCTAAAACATTTTTTATTAATAACTATTTTGTTCCTCAAAGTGCCCTATTCTGTATTAAATGTCAATGTTCTAGACACAAGGCAATAAATTTTTCTCTTAATAGAACTAAATCGTTAGGTTTTCATAAATCACATTCTGAAAAACAAATACAGATTCCCAAAATTCTTTTATTTATCCCTTCTGGATCAAAACCATTTTGGTTTCTGAAAAACTAATTGTTTCTTTTTAAGGAAAATAAGAATCATACCAACAAGAAGAATATTTGGTACATGGATAGTGGTTTTTCTCGACACATGACAGGAAATAATGATTTCTCGAAAATATTATAGAAAAAAATGGTGGAAAAGTTACCTTTGGAGATAATGACCAAGGAATGATTATTGGTATAGTTAATATTGTTTTACTAGGAAAAGTTTTAATTTCTAATGTTTTGTTTTTAAAAGGTATTAAGCATATTATCATCAGCATAAGTTAATTATGTGATGATGGATACCTTGTGAATTTTAGGAATGATATGTTTTTAGTACACAATTCCATGGATGAATTCATTCTATTTTCCCATAGTCAAGAGAATGTATACACTATTAACATAGAAGACCTTAGGAGTCATGAATTACCTTACATATAAGAAATAAAAGACCAATCTTGGTTATGGCATAGATGGCTAGGACACTGTAACCTAAGAAAACATTGTAAAAATTTAGAGAAAACACTTTTTAATGATATCCCGGATCCTAGATATGATTCTTCAAAGGTTTATGATCCTTGTTAATATGTAAAGAAACATATAAATAGCATTAAATAAATCAATAAAGTTTCACCTTCTAATCCATTATAGCTAGTGCATAAGGATCATTTTGGTCCTACAAAAACTGGAAGTATTGGAGGAAAATATTATGTATTTGTTTTAGTTGATGGCTTTACTAGATTTACATGTGTCTATTTTCTAACAAAAAAATATGAAGCCTTTTTCTATTTCAATATTTTTAGAGCCCAAGTAAAAAATGAATAAATCCTACCATTGATAACTATTCATAGTGATCATGGTGTTGAATTTCGAAATTCATATTTTGAAACTTTTTGTAGTAAGATAGTTATTACTCACAACCTTTCATCTTTAAGAACTCCTCAACAAAATGCTGTGGTTGAGAGAAGAAACTGTATTCTTTTGGAATTGATAAGAACCGTGTTGATTGAATACTAAATTGCTAAGAAAATTTGGGATGAAGCTGTTAGTACAGCTTGTTATACTATAATTCGTGTTTTAACTATACCTTTTCTTAATAAAACACCTTATGAATTGTGGATTAGCCAAAAACCTAAAGTTTCATACTTCAGAGTATTTGGATGAAAAGTATTCATATTGAATAAGAAAGATAATCATAATAAATTCACACACAAATTTGATGAAGGATTATTTCTATGTAATTCTACATCTTCTAAGGATTATAGAGTATTTAACAAAAGATCATGTACTGTTGAAGAAACAATACATGTTATAATTGAGGAATCCAATCCATTTGTTTTTGAAAAAACCTCAACTCACAACTTTGGATGTGTTTTCAAAAACTGATTATCAATCATTGAAAGAAAACCCTTCTGATAAGGAAAATTTTCAACAAAGTATTACTGAAACATTTACCTTAGAAGACTTTATACCATGTGCTGATGAACACGATTTACAAAACCCAAATCAATTGAATCTTTGGAATCATCCAAATGATAATATAATTGGTATTGTAAATCATCCAGTAAGGACCAAAAATTCCTTGAGAAATTAAGTAGAACACATTTCTTTTCTTTCCCAGTTCGGACCTAAAAAACAAGTGAAGCCATAGGTGATGAAGATTGGTTTAAAGAAATTCAAGATGAACTAAATGAATTTGAAAGGAATCAAGTCTGGACATTAGTTAAAATACCTAAAGAAACAAGTGTAATTGTTGTAAAAAGGGTCTTCAGAAATAAATGTGATGAAAATGGAGTTATTGTAAGAATTAAAGAAAGACTTGTTGCTAAGGGCTATAATGATCAAGAGGGAATAGACTATAAAGAAACATATGCTCCAGTATCTATACTTGAATCTATTCATATTATATTAGCATTTGCAGCATACTTCAATTTCAGATTATTTAAAATGGATGTAAAATGATCTTTTCTTAATGGTTTTGTTTAAGAAGATGTTTTTTATTGAACTACCGCCAGGTTATAAAGATTCAACATATCCTAATCATGTCTTAAATATACCAGAGCTTTATATGGACATTAAAAAAACCCTTAGAGCATGGTATAATAGAATTATAGGATTTCATTTAAGAAAAAATTATGCAAAATGTAGAACCGACCCAATCCTCTTTATAAAAATTGAAAATAAAAACGTTTAGATTGATCATATTTATGTTGATGACATTATATTCAGGTAAAATTAGTAATATCTAATAGATTTCTTTGTGAATCTAATGAAATATTAGTTTCAAATGAGTATGATGGGTGGGTTAACATTATTTTTAGGGTTTCAGATTTCTCAAAAACCAAAAAGAACCTATATATCAAAAAATAATTATATCAAATACTTACTCAAAAAGAATGTATATGTCAACACTAAATGTATTTGAACTCAAATCAGTACCTCAAATACACTTGATCTCGATGAAGCTGGGAAACAAAAAAAAATAGTGGTATGATAGGATGTTTTTTATACTTGACAGCTGTTTGACCAGACTTAATGTTTTTTTTATTCTTATGTGCAAGATATCAATCAAGTCCAAAATAATCCCATTTAAAATCTGTGAAAAGGATTTTCCGGTATTTAAAAAGAACTCTGGATTCTGGTCTTTTTTATTCCTATGGAAATGATTTTATTTTGATAATATTTTCAGATGCTAACTTTGGTGGTTGTATAATGGATAGAAAGAGTATATCTGGAACATGTCATTTCTTTTGAGATTCTTTAGTTTCTTGGTCATCCAAGAAACAACACTCAGAAGCACTTTCCACCACTGATGTTGAATATGTAGCAGTTGGAAGTTGTTGTTCTCAAGTGTTGTGGATGAAACACATACTCACAAACTATGGAATAAGATTCTACAAAACTCAGATACTATGTGATAATACTAGTGCCATTGCTCTTAGTAAAAATCCATCACATCACTCTTGTGAAAACACATAGACACTTGGAATCACATTCTTAGGGATCAAACACAAAAAGGAGATATTATTTTACAATTCACCGAAATGCAAGAACAACTTGCTGACATTTTTACAAAACCATTATGTTCTGATAGATTTAAATTTATTAAATAGAAGCTAGGAATGATTACACTAAAATAATAAATCATATTTACTTAATGTTTTTCATTTCTCATTACATTAAAAAACTCCTCTTCAAAGGGGGATAAAAAAATTTCTATTTTATTTTATAAATTTCTCAACATTATATTTCATTGATTTCTTTATCCTATTCTGAAAACCTGTTTATTCTTTTAATTTTTAATTTTTCTTGTCTTTATGGTTATTGTTTTGACTTTAGGTTTATCATATTTTCTATGTGCTTATGGTTTTAATTTTATGTTAATCGGTTTGTTGTTGACCTTGTTTTCCATTGGCATGACAACCTATGGTAATGACATTGTTTTCCATCAGTTTGACAACCTATGGTAATGACTTTGTTTCCCATCGGTTTGACAACCTATGGTAATGACTTTTTTTTTCATCCGCTTGAAAACCTATGGTAATGACTTTGTTTTCCATCGTCATGACACCTATGGTAATCAATTTGTTTTCCATCATCATGAAAACCTATTATACTGAATTTGTTTTCCATCTTCTTGACAACCTATGGTAATGACTTTTTTTCCATCGGCATGACATCCTATGGTAATGACTTTGTTTTCCATCGGCCTGACAACCAATGGTAATGACTTTGTTTTCCATCGTCTTGGAAACATATGGTAATGAATTTGTTTTTCATAAGCTTGACAACCTATGGTAATGACTTTGTTTTCCATCTTCTTGAAAACTTATGGTAATGACTTTGATTTCCATCGGCATGACAACCTATGGTAATGACTTTTCTTTCCATAGGTATGACAACATATGGTAATGAATTTGTTTTCCATCAATATGAAAACCTATGTTAATGACTTTGTTTTCCACCAATCTGACAAATAATTGTATTCATTTTTTTATTATATCATGTTTACTTTCATAATACTATTAAACCAAAAACATCCTTAAAATCTCTGATAGGTACATTCTTTCATTCATGTGTACTGTCTTTATTATGTTTTATTGTTTCTCATTTTTTTAAATTCCCCTCAAATCTCCACCGTTGGATTATTTATCTTCTAATATCAACCATATAAGACCAACAATCATCTTATTTCACCTATAAATAGAGATACCCCTTACCAAATTCACACCGGTTTTTCAGTATTCTTGGAGAATCCCTACTTCTATGTATTAAGACATTGTACGGTCAATTCTTTGTCTCATTTTTATGTCTTGGTCTTCTGCCAACACTCCTACCAAAATGTATTCAAAGAAATTTTCAGAGGAATAATTATTTAGAAAAATTTTTGTCTATCAGGATTTCTTTTATAGTTATGATTCAACATTCAATAGGATTATTTTTTTCAATGCTGGGAACATCTTTGTGTTGAGAAACCCATATCTCAAGACCTGATTCTTATTGAAGAGGATAGATAGTTCTACAATACGGTGTCTTTTGATAAAAATATGATGATAAATTTTGTTGTGTATGATAGAAAATACCTAATGTTTGTTAAATAATTATCCCATTTCCTCAATGTTTCAACCGAAGGTGACTCTTTTTTTCGATCTCATAAATGACCTGAGGATGTTGTTACATTTAATAAATAATGAGATGAAAAAATTTATTTCTTATAAATTAATAAAAGTGAAAATTATATCATTTATCTCTAGATAACAGGTTTGTTGTTCTTTGGATGAAAATATTTCATATCCCAAGGAAAGGGGATAGAGAAACCCTTATGGTTTTTGACATCTTTATGCTGGATTGTATTATAAACATGAGAATGTTTAATATCATGGGGTACATTTTCGAGACAATCAAGAATGTAATGTCAAGACCGATAAAGTCCTATCTAATCATGTATTAAACTATTATTACCAATTCAATTCTTAAAAGTTTTATGTTTTGAAATATTCCTCTAAAAAGAGAGTTGAAAGAACTAAATCCTTCTTTGATAAGTAATAATATGCTGAAGAAGTTGGTTGTTTTTTCATGAAAATTCAAAACATTTTGTTTAATATTTTGAAGTAGAATCGGCACCAAATCAATTTCCACCCATGCCAATTGAATCAATTTCAACTTTTGTTTCTTCTCAGAATTCAGATCTTGAAGTCAGCACTAAGCCGAAGAATAAAATAAAATATAGCAAGGAGGTTATGGCTAAGTGGGGAATGGATAAAGAACAAAGAAAATAAGGTGATCCTATGTATTTTCTGGATCCAGCTGAAGGATTAGCTATGAAGATAAGGGTAGAGGATACTATACAAGATGATAAGAAAAATAAGAATCTTTTGAAAATAATATCTCAAGATTATGATGTTGTTAAATTCCTGAAAAGCATTGAATTGGAAAGTGCTCAACTAATAGAAGAAGTGCAACAAGAACCAATCATTAAAAGTTTTCCATAAAAATTGAAAGGGAAACAAATATTGAAATAAGATCAGGATGTTGAAGAAGAGGAAGAAGATTTTATTTCGGAATTTCTTCAGAGTTCAAAGAAGAGTAAAGAAGAATATTCTATTCAAAAGAAAATTGAACGTATTCATGAAAATCCTCATGCTGATCAAGCACCAGCTAAACCTTTAGAGACCCATTCTGATAGAATTCCTTCTACAGTAAAGAAAGGTTCTAAATCTTCTCATACCAAAAAAATAATTTCCATCAGTGACAATGTAGAAGAACAAAGAAAGGAAATAAGAGAAATAAAAAAGGAAAATAGCATATTGAAGACTCAAGACGATCAAATGAACTAGAACCGTATGATGATGATACCGATTCAGAAAATAGAATTTCTATGAAGAAAAGTGATTAGATTGTTCATGTGTTAAGGATAATTTTAAAGAAAATTCCTTATTTTCCTAGAATTGAAGGAAATTTTGATTTCATGATAGACAACCAAAGAACGAAATTTGGTTCAGTAAGAGATCTTAGAAAAAGAGTATTATCGATAGAAGATGATTTAAAAGATCTGAGTGATAGTTCGGTTATTCATAAGAAGGATTTAAATAAGATAACTAAATGTTAATATAAAATAGAGAGTTTAGTGAATGAACATGAGGAATCAATTGAAGACTTGAGGAGGCTTTCAAAGGATCTAGCTATTTCTTTTAATAAGCTTGAAAAGGAAACTATTTAAAGGATGAATCAGATATCAAAAACCCATGGAGCCAATATTCCTTCATTAAAAGAGCTACAAGAAAGGATGAATGCTTTCCAATCATATTTTTCAAATACTTAATCTCTCAATGATGAAATATTTTTGTTGAAGAAGCAAAATTCTGTGTTTACTCAAGAGAATAAGAATTTGCGAGGCAGAATAGATACCCTTGAATAAGTGATCAGAGTTCAAGAAGAGACTATCAAAAATCAGGATTAACTTTTTGCCGATCAACAAGAGAATCTCAAATAACAAGTTGATTCTATCTCAAAATACATGAATGAAATTATGATGATGATGGCTATTCTCAATGAGTTTATCAAGAAAGAAAAACAAAGAGAAAACAATTGACTGTTTTACAGTATTTTCCTTCGTGATTCACATTTCGATTTCTATAGACTTTTGATAATTCAATGAGTTATATGTTTTCATTTCCATTGCCTTGCATTTTTTTGTTTCTCTCTATCCTTTTCATGAAACTGAAAAATAATCCATTATTTTTGAAAATCTCAACGGGGGAAAATGTTTTATAAAATGGATAGAATGTTTTATAAAAGGGGAGAATGTTTCACAAAGGGAAAATAGATAATGGTTTACTCAAATGTAATACATCTAAATCATGAAAAATATATGAATACAATCCTTAGGGGAAGTACATACCTAAGGGGGAGTTAATTTTATTCAATTTCATATGCATAAGAGTTTATATAACTCAGTAGGAGATAAGTATTTCTTTCTATTTTTACTTTGTGTTATGTGATTTCCAAAAGGAGGGATATTTTTATGTAAAAAGTCATCTTTTGAATTTTATTTCTTTTGTTTGGGAAATCAAAAATCTATTTATACTCATTTCTCAAATAAATGACTTACTTAGAATACAATTTTTATGTTTATCATACTCATTATGCTTATAACACTAAATATTTAAATCTCATTGACTCTATCAATCGTACATACTCAATCAATCATACTGACACTGTCAATCGTACAGACTCTGTCAATCTTACTGACTCTGTCAATCATACCAACTCTGTCAATTGTACTGACTCTGTCAATCAAATTGACTCTATCAATCACAATGACTTTTTCAATCGTACTGACTATTGTGCATCACACTCACTTTACATCATATCAATAATTTTCACTAAGTAATACTAATTGTACTCATGTTTTACTTTTATCACATGAATGTTTTTATTCTTTTATCAAAACATTTGTTTTATATCAATCGTACTTATAATTATAAATTTCTTATATATTTTGTTTTAACCAAAAAGATGTCGTGGATTTAGTTATAAACTAATCAAAACAATTTCGTGTTTTCTATTTAAATATGACTGTTATAATGCCATGTTTCCAAGTCCCTCCATATTTTCTGGAGAAATATGACCATTGGAACATGAGGCCTATAAATAGGAGTTCATTTGATGCTAATAAAATAACATCGAGGCATTGATCATCCTTTTCTTCTATCAAGTTCAGGAGAGAGACGATGTGACTTCTCTCTTGCTTCGTGCGAAATCCTTAGAATTAAAAAATGTGAATGGCTCGTTTTTAGCTTTTGTATTTTAGTAAGTGATTTTTTTTTCATTCTGTGACTGATCAGGTGATAATGATCGAGGGCTTCCGGGGATAGGTATATGGTACGACCGATCATCGTATCGAGGGCTATCAAGTGTTTGAAAGAACGAGGTACTGATTACCTGTTAAATCAAGGGCTTGCAGGGATAGCAAGATCGATGTGCTGAACTTCGTATCGAGGGCTTTCAAGTGATTGAATGATAGAGGTACTGATTAGATGTAAAATTGAGGGCTTGTGGGGATAGCAAGATGGATGTGTCGATCATCATATCGAGGGATTACATAGGTGGTGGTAAGATAGACCTTTTATACTAGGTGAAAGGATACCCTTCTCTTTGTGATAAAATAATTCTAATACTTTAACATGTTCTGTTGTTTTTATAAGAAAGGGAATTGTATTTTTTCCCTTTCTTATCATATTCATTTCAATTGTAATTGTTTCAATTATGATTCTTTTGTTGCATATTGTATTAATAGATTATATATTCTATATGGTAGAATCTTTCTCATTTGTATTCTACTAATTATTGTATCCATTTTGAATACAATTGTTTTACATTACTTATAGTATTACATCATATCATAGCTATTATATCAAAGACAATTGTGGTTAATTGTATTGATTTTTAATTTTAATAGTTTAATACTTTTAAAATAATTTCTTTCTTATATGTTTAAATATGGTGTTTTTAAACCGACAATTCACTCACCCTCTTGTATTGTACTATATAATATACATATACATATATATTACGATCCAACATATACATGAAATGGTAATCAAATGTACTGATAATATTGGGTCTAGAGAACCCAATTTTACAACGGTAGGTTCACATTGGTCAAATATTTCATTATTCCATCTTTTCCTAAATAATAACAATGAAATAGTTATCATATTTATAGATAAATTATAATTTTAAAACTAATCAAGATTGTTTTTTTTATGAAAAATGACCTATGTTACTGTAATTCCCCGACCTTATTTACCCAAAGACAGTGCATTATTTTAATACATTGGTTTGATAAAAGGAAATTGTGTCCCGAAAAACAGATCATTTTAGTAGACTTGGAAGTACTAGATACATTCATAAGTTTTACATTACATTATAAAATGAAAAAGAAAAAACATCACTACCTCCATTTACCACATTCATATCCCTTATATAATCCCTGCAGGTCAGTTATAATATAATTTTTCACATCTTGGGAAAAATAAAACATAGAAAGGGGTGAGCTAAGATGCTCAGAAAGGATAACAATATAGTGGAAACATTCACAAAGAGCATTAAAATTTAAGGAAATGTATAAAACTAAAACAAATTCATTTTAATCATAAATTTCAGCATAATATTGAAAAGATAAATCAAATACTTCCATTTACTTATTCACATGGATATTCTACTAGTTGAATAGTCACATGTAATATCAATAGCTAATTTCATAACGATGGAATGCATAATACCAGACATCATAACCACATAGTCAAGGCCTCATGCCATGAAAACAAATAATATTTTGTCAATGAATTATTCCAAGACAATAGTTTGTCTCATGAGACCTATCGATGCATCAAGGAGGAATAGAGGGCTCCACCCGTCACTTACTATGTCCAATGCATTCCTCATATGAAAAGGTTGAAACATAACATAAACATTCATATTAAAACTAGAATACAAAGTGTTAGTACCTTAACCATAAAACATGAATGGTATAAAAATAACACATTCGTAGTGAAACATATCACAAAATCTTCAATACAATATGGAAGATTTGTATCTTAATAAATCCACATGGAAAAAGTGTAAAATCTATCAAAGGATGTTAACATAGATGAAGACAAAACTATTTGAGAGAAATATCTCACTTTTTTTGAAAATCATTTAAAAGTCACATAAATATAAAATAAAAAATTTATTTTGAAAATATTCCAATAATCTTTTAAGGTAAGATTCGATG
Organism: Viscum album; assembly: GCA_963277665.1. Taxonomy (NCBI): domain Eukaryota; kingdom Viridiplantae; phylum Streptophyta; class Magnoliopsida; order Santalales; family Viscaceae; genus Viscum; species Viscum album. The sequence continues at coordinate 1,673,467,097 of OY728120.1, forward strand.
ATGTTAAAAGAGTCGAAAATAGTCGCACCCACCCTATAAGTTAAAAAAACATTCTTAACTTAATTTGTCGAAATGGTCATAAAGTACCTTGTTTGGAAAATAATGGAAAGATTCCTTTCAAACCATTTTATAAATATTCAAAAATGGTATAAATTACTTTAACCCATATTATAGTAAATATTAAAAATGTTTTGAAATACATATTTAAGAAACACGGATGTGGATGATAAAGAGGACTTTCTAGACACTCACGTATAAACAACCTCGGATAATAAAGAGATTGTGAAATTAACCATTACCTTGTACTTTTCCTTGTTATAGGGTAAGTTAAACATTCGTATAATGGTGAAATAATTGTTATTTAATTATAAAATAACCATATATAGTAATATGATATCACATATGATCTTCTAATATTTCATTGCTAATGATATTTCAGTAGTATCATCGTTTCGTGTGTTAACGGATTCGTTTCCCTTAATATTCTTTGTTTTGAAAGTCATGTATGTTATGGATAGGATGTATCTTATTAATATCAATAATGATATCAAGTATTTAAACATTATTTTTAATGATAAAATGAAAAAAATTTATTAATGGTTAATATGGGGAATGACATCTCATTGTGTCGTGGAGACAGTAAGCCGTACATATGCACGAGTGAAAATATCAATATTTTGATGGTGAAATAGTATATAATTGGATGGTATATCATATATAACGAATCATTAACATGTTATATTTATTATTTACAATGGTTATATTCATTATTATACCCATAAAAATAATTAAGTGTTGGAATAACAAACTACACCACGTCATGGAGACAGTAACCCGTACGTCCGAACGTATGGTGACTTTGTCATTTATAGTATGGACAGAATAAGAAGTATGGTTGTGACATATCTATAATAACATCACAGAATGTAGAAGGAATTGGAGGTATTATTTTGGTATGGAAAACTCAATGAAAGAGGATGGGGAAGAAGAAAAGAACTTCGAAGAGGGTGGTGAAATTATTACCTCTTCTTCGGGTGTTTCCTTTTATGTTGATCAAAAGGAAACCTCGTGTTGAATTTATGATCAAGGTATGGCCTATATGTTGAATTGAGGCATGTTGGGAGGAGATTTATCTAGCTCTGGCTGATCCAAATGGATTTGGAGGTGTGATTTTGAGAGAAATCGAAGTACCCTTTTATATGAGAGGTGAGGGTCACTTTAGGAAATGTTTAAAAAATTATTTAATTATAAAATAATTTTATATTTATAATGGAAAAAAATAGAAATATTTCGAAGATAATGTGGTTATGGGTCGAATTAATCTCAACCAATTGGTTTTACACATGTTTAGGTCACAATATTAACCTTATCTTTTAGATTTAAATATTAGTAAAATAGTTTAACTTTTACATTGTCTTCTTGTATTATTACACTATGTGGTTAATAAACATACTCTAAACTTCCAAGAGAACCTCAAGTGGTTCATTAATGACATATATAATATTATTTAAGCCCTTTTTCCAAACCATATACTTTTAATAATATTATATAATTTAATAATATAATATTGGTTTTCAAAATACCTTTTTGTCAATTTTGACACAATTTGGTACTTTGTTTTTGTTAAAGTCATAACAGCATGATTAATTCGAAAAAAAATAATTTAATCTACCCTAACATGTCTTCTTAACTTAGAAAATTATTTTAATTCATAAAAAGTCTCAAATTACATTTATTTGGATATTTATAATATCAATTATTTTAATCATTCATTGATAACGAAATTACAACATCATTATTGTTTCATAAATAATTTTAATTATTTGATGTATAAAAAATATAAAAATAATAAAATGATATAGGAAATATTTTATCTTTCAAATGAATATTTATAGTCTAGGAGATAACTTATATAACCCCATGTAAATTTTTTTTACTAAAAGATATTTGTTTGTGTCATTTTTGTCATTACATTAAATTAATTAATATAAAGTGTCATTATCACTCCCAATTGGCTCCATGGGGTCCCCAAGTCGACCCAAATATTCTCATGGTCGGATATGTATCATAAAATAGAAATAGGACACATTTTGGTGTAATTTAGTATGATTATAAAATTATTGTTTTCCCTTTATTACTAGATTTACCCTTTAACAATGGAAAATAAAATATATACCGAAATAATTATTCATAATGTCTAAAAATAAAAGTTACCTATTTACAAAATTTGGAAATCCTGATTCCAAATATGGAATTCATTTTTAAAAAATCAAAACACAGAAGTTGATTAAATTAATATAAATTTAATTCCTATTGTCAAAACAGAAAATGTGTTTTTATGAAATCATAACTATTAAAAGATTGAAACTTGTTGATGTCGAGCGTAAATGTGAAATTTCATCCAATAACCTATATTATATTAAATAATAAATATATAATCTAATGATACTTAAAAACCATTCAAATGTATAATTTAACGCTATAAATTATTTTGATTAAAAAAGTTGTTTTTAATTAAAATTTAGAATTTTTCACAATTCATCAAAATATAAAAGTTATCAGAAAAGTACCAAAAATTCACCCTAAGATAATATTGATATTCCAAATTCAAAAACATATTCTATATTGAAATATAAAAATTAAAAAATTTGAAAAACAGGGTATTACTATTCATAACGTACAGTTTGATTGGTCACGGTGTGTTAGAACTCAAAGTTGCGTACAACGCAAGATATTGTATTATTCAAAGTAAATCGTACCATGGAAGCATGGGGTGTTACATTCTCCCATTCCTCAATAAATTTAATCCTCATAATTTAAAACTGTTCATTTAAAATAAATGGATGAAATTTGAAAATACCTTTGAGGAAAACCCACATCGGAAATTGGGTTAATAAAATTTAGTATAAATAAGATGGAAACAGAAATAAAATAGTCACCACCAAATTGTGATCTCGATTAGGAGAAAATTGTTGTCAATTAGAGACACCTAATTTGAGGGAAAACTTAAATATTTATATCGAGTGATTAATGTCATCAATCACAAACAAGTGTAAAATTGATGGCCTCAAAGCCATCAATATATGATGATTTAAAATATCATCGGTTTAAAAAAAACATATGGTATTAGGATACCAAATTTTTGGTTTTAAGATCCTTTCCCTATAGTTTAATAATGAATTTCTACAGATAATATGAGAAAAAAATATTCTTGAAAAGTATATTTTCATCCTTTAACTAATTCCAACCGCATATTCATCATTCACTCCAAAATATAATAGAACTCAGAAGTTTTCTATTTATCCTGATAATATAGGGTTACAAATATAAACATATACCATTTAAATAAAAAAACCGTTTTTTAATAATTAGGGACTTCTTTTAGAATAGTGGTAGGTGATAAATCCTTATCGCACATTGGTTGTGGGTTCAATTCTGGCAGCTTTGTCCGAAGTGACGGGTTATTGCCCGACCTGCTAGTTGTACATTTATGAAAACTATAGTATCATAATATTCCAAAAATAGTCTTAAGAAATTTTTTTATCATATAAAATAGTATCAAATGTCCAAATTAATCCATTCCATCCTTTATAGTTTTCTAAAATTCTTTTATACAAATTATCTCTAAAACGACTCTAAATTCCAAAATCAATTGTAACATCAGATTCTCCAAACAATGTAAAGTTTCTCTTATTGTGAAATAAAGAAAATATTATTAGCTTAATTATATTAAATCCTTAATGATAAAAATTACTGAAGTACAATACTTATATATATCACATTCTTCTTATAACAAGAATATAATTCTTGAATCCAAAAACACAAATACATTAATTATTCCACTTCAATCGTTGTAAAAGCATAAGCTTATCCTTTCTCCCCTGTCCTTTTCTGAGGTAAATTTCTTTGGTTATTAGGAAATTCAATTGCATAATTCCCCATTTATCTACAATTGTAGCATTCAATATTGACATACTCTTTCTTTCCCTTACAATCACGTGCCTGGTGACCCTTTTCACCACATTTGTAACAATCTACCATTCCATTTAGGCATGTAACGTATTGTTTCTTCCCAAAATTATCACATAAGGGAAAGTCATTCTTTCCATTTTGCCTTTATCTATATTTTTCTCAACAATTCTATTATTCTCTTTCTTTACGTTAACGTCCTAAGACATAGAGAATTCATTTTCTACCTTGATAGCACATGAGACTATATCTTTGTATGATGAGAAGGATTGTAAGACTAAGGGTCGAAGGAGAAATGGTTTTAACCCACAATAGAATCGATCATTATTACTCCTTGGGTTATGTATATAATCACTTTTATGCCTTGCTAACCTTGTAATATTTGCCTCAAACTTTTTGAAATTCTCATCCTCATTTTTCCTCAAACTCAGAAATTTCCTTTCCATATCTACTCGATGGTGACGAGAAAAGTATTTTTCTATGAAAAATTCATTAAACTCCATCCATTACATTTTTTTATAATTCGTAATCTTCTTTTGTGTTTTAGATTAATGACCACCATTGATTTTCATCTCCCGTGAGGTGATATAATTCTAGGACAAATTTTTTCCTTTCTCTACTCCCCAAAGCATGAAATATTTTCTCTGAGGAACTTATCCATTGATCAACTACCAATGGATTTGTACTCCCATTGAATGTTTGTGGTTGTTTCCTTATGAAGCAGTCTAACATTGATCATCCACATTGTGTATAGGGTTCCCCATACGGGTAAGGTTATTATTCATAACCTGAGTGAGTTGTCCTACTATGGAGAAAAGCTGATTAGCACCAGTTGTCTATCTAGATACATTATAATTATCTTGAGTATGAAGGAAAAAACATAAATTGATTACTTGTGTTTATACGGTTTCCATTCCTCCCACTAGGAGCATTTTCTAAACAGTGGTATACACTAGATTAGTTTACGAATCGCAATTCATAATTCCAAACTTGTAAAACACATAACATTAATTGAACAGTATATGGATATAATCCATAATCAAAAAAATGTTTTCTTTGTGGAATTATATAACAATAAATCCTTCATAATGGTTTGTAATTAAAATGAGAATCATCTTAAGAATATCCCCCGGGAGTGTGGTACCAAGATTGGAGCAAGGCCCGTTGTCATGCACCAGTTCCTGTATGAGTCTAGCTCAAAGCAGTTTTTTCTATATTTACCCCAACGTACATTTGAGCCTAATCTACCTCTACCTACTTGTATCTAGACATGGATATATTGATTGGAAAACTCACAAAATCTCTATAATACCAAAATTCAAGGATGTTCCTCTATAATATTTCTCATATTCTATCTTTGGGTATTGTTCTCTAATCAGAGTTTTTCTAAATCTAATTTCCATGGTATGTACTAAATTTCCTCTGATACCAACTATAATGCCCCAACCCCAGTTACCTAGAGTTGCTGCATTATTTTAATACATTGGAATGTTACAATGAAATCATGTCCCAAAATACCGATCCATTTAGTATCCTTATAAGTACTAGATACATTTGTAAGTTGTTCATTACATTATAAAATTAAAAACAACAACCAAATTTTCTCCATTGACAAAATTCATATCCCACAGACTATCCCTGAAGGTCATTCATAATATAATTCTTCGCATCCTAGGAAAATTAAAACAAAGAAAGGGGTGACCTCAGATGCTTAGTAAGGATAACAATATAGTATAAACTTTCACAAATAAGCATAAATTATTAAGGAAATGTATAAAACTAAAAAAATACTATTAAACATAAACATCAGCATAATATAGAAAATATAAATAAAATAATTCAATTTAAATATTCACACGGATATTCTACAAGTCTAATAATCACAAGAAATATCAATACCTAATTTCATAACTATAGAATTCATAATTCCGGACATCATAACCACATAGTCAAGGTCTCGTACCAAGACTATAAATAAGATTTTCTCAAGGCCTTGTGTCAAAACACAAGTTTTTCTCATGAGACCAACATATGAATCGAGGAGCTATATTGGGCACCACCCACCACCTACTAAGTACAATGCATTCCTCATATGAAAATGTTGAAACATAACATAGAAATATTTATTAAAAATAGCATAAGAAATGTTAATACTTTAAAAATAACCCATGAATTTTAAATAAATAACACATCCACAGTCACAAATTACCCAAAAAATTAAATATAATATGGATGATTTGTATTATAATTAATCAACTTGAAATAAGTGTAAAATCCATCAAAGGATTTTGACATAGATGAAATGAAAACAATTTCAGAGAAATATCTCTTTTTTATGAAAATTATTTAAAAGTCACATAATTATAAAATAAAACACTTGTTTTGAAAATATTCTTATAATCATGTAAGGGAAGCTTCGACGATGTTACAATAGTGGAAAATAGGACCACCCACCGTATAACTTAAAAAAACATTCTTAACTTAATTTATTGAAACGTTTTTAAAGTACATTATTTGGAAAACGATGGAAAGATTCCTTTCAAATAATTTTATAAAAGTCAATCAATGGTATAAAATAATTTATCCCATAGTCTAGTAAATATTAAAAAAAATTTGAAATACATTTTTATGAAACGCGGATATGGATGATAAAGAGGTGCTAGTATATACTCACATAAAAAACCTCAGATAATAAAGAGATTGTGAAATTAACCCTTAGTTTGTACTTTTCCTTGTACAAGTGTAGTTTAAAATTATATATAATGGTGAAATAATTGTTATTAAATTATTAAAAACCATATTCATTAATATGAAATCACATATGATCTTCTAATATTTCATTTTTAATGATATTTCAATAGTATCATCGTTTCGGGTGTTAACTGATTCGTTTTCTTTTATATGATTTGTTACACAAGTCATGTTTTTTATGGAAAGATGTATATTATTCATATATAGAATTATATCAAGTCTTTAAAAATTATTTTTAATCATAAAATGAAATTTATTCTTGAATGGTTATGATAGGGAACGACATCTCATCGCGTCGTGGAGACTGTAAGCTGTAAGTACACACGAGTGACAATATCATTTTTTTTATGGTGAAATCGTATGTAATTGGATGGTATATCATATATAAAGAATAATTATCATGTTATATTTATTATTTTTATCATTTATACTCATTATTATATCCATCCAAATAATTAAGTGTTTGAGTAACAAAATACACCACAACGTGGAGACGGTAAGCCATACGTATGCATGTATTGTGACATTGTCATTTATAGGATGGATAGAAAAACGAGTATGGTTGTATCATATTTATAATGACATAAATTTATGTAGAAGTTACTTGAGTTATTATTTTGGTGTCAAAACAACAAATAAAGAGGAAGTGGAAGAAGAAAATAACATGAAAGAGGGTGGTGAAATGTTATCTCTTCTTTCGGCGTTTCCTTTTGAGTTGATCAAAAGGTCTATTTAAGTAATATTTCTGCTCATTGTAAGGCCTCTAGGATGAAGTTAGGGAATTTTTTAGGATATTTGGTCAGGTTTTGTCTATGAAAAATTGCTTTGGAGGTGTGATTTTGAGAGAAGGGGAAGTTCCCTTTTATAAGAGAGGTGGGGGTCACTTTAGGAAAAGATTAAAATATTATTTTATTATAAAATCATTTTCGGTTCCTAATGGATCAAAATTGATTTATTAATAAGATAAGGTGGGGATGAGTTGGAATACTCTCAAAAAATAGGTTTTATACAATTTATGTCACCATATTAACCATATCTTTTAGATTTAACTATTAGTTAAATAGTTTAACTTTTACGGTGTCTTCTTGTATTCTTACAATGTGTGGTTAATAAACGTACACTAAACATACAAGAGAACATCAAGTGGTTCAATAATGACATATATAATATTATTTATGCCCTTTTTCAGATCCTTTGATTTTTAGTAATATTATATAATTTAATAATATAATATTTGTTTTAAAAACTATTTTATGTCAATTTTGACACAATTCGGTATTTTATTTTTGTTAAAGTCATAACAGCATGATTACATGAAAAACAAATCATTGAATCAACCCTAACCTGTCTTATTAACCTATAGAATTATTTCAACTCAAAAAAAGTTTCAAATTATATTTATTTGGATATTTATAATATCAATTATTTTAATCATTCATTTGTAAGGTAATTACTGCATCATCATCATGTCATAAATAATTTTAAATATTTTTTGTCTAACATTTATAAAAAAAACACCCTGATGTTGGAAATATTCTTATATTTATAATTAATATTTATAATCAAATATATACAATATATAACCACATTTAAAAATTGTTGTACTAAAAAATATATTTTTATGTCAATTTTGACTTTACTTTAAATTAATTAATATAATGTGTCATTATCACTCGCAAGTGGCTCCATGGTGTTCCAAAATATACACAAAGATGACCATGGTTGGACATGTATCATCCAATTAGTATAGGATATATGTTAGTGTAATTTAGTATTATTATAATATCATTTTTACCCATATTTACCAGATTTACCCTTTAAACATAGTAAATAAATTATTTACCGATGTAATTATTTATAAAGTCTAAAAAAAAGTTACCTATTTACATAATTTGGACCTCATTATTCCAAATATGGAATCCATTTTTCCAAATTCAAAACCCAGAAATAGGATAAATTAATTTAAAATTAATTATCGTGGTGAAAACAAAAAAGGCGTGTTTTAAAGAAATAATAACAATCAAAAGATTGACAGTTGTTTATGTTCACATTAAATGTAAAATTACATCCAATGACCTAAATTATATTAAATGATAAAATTATAATCTAATGATACTTAAAACCCACTCAAATGTATAATTTAAAACTATAAATTATTTCTACTAAAAAAGTTGCTTTTAATTAATATTTCATATTTTTCACTATTCATCAACATATGAAAATTATCAAAAAAGAACCAAAAATTCACCGTAAGATAATTTTGATATTATGAATCCAAAAATAAAGTCCATTTGTATTAAAAAAAATTATAAAATTTCAAAAAAGTGGGTACTGCTAATCATAACACCTAGTTTGACTGGCCACAGTGTGTTAGAACTCGAAGTTGCGTAAAATGCAAGATATTGTATTATTCAAGGAAAACGTACCATGGAAGTTTGGGGTGTTACAATTACAATCATGTAGAAGATGGGCTATAAGTAATCATGACTAAGACTTCTATATTTAATGATTTGTAGGGAAATAACATATGTATTATTTTGATATTAAATAATGATAATTATGTCATAAATACCACACAATTTTTTTAATGTAATTATATTTATCATCAATGAAATTTGGTGATAAAATCAAATCACAGCGCTTTATGGGGGTGGTAGTCCACACAAATGCATGAACAACATTGTATTTTCTGGGTGCATGGATTTATAAGATACTAAGTGATATATAATATTTTTTGAATGATATATAATACATTTACATCATATATAAATATTAATTACGTCATTATAATCATCCCTGATAGGTTTTGATGGAAAAAAATTACATTTGTTTGTGGGGTAGTATCTACCAAACACACGAACAATAGATCCTTTTCCCATCTGATTGAGGATTGAGATGGAGATTTTTTCTGAAATTATGATAAAAAATATCATCATATGGTTCATACTGATGTTTATTTATCCTCAGGATTGGATAATATTTCAAGTATGTTTAAGATGAAAAAAATAGAAAACATTTCATAAAAAAATATACCATTCGTTTGAAACTCTCCGTTACCTAACTCTTTAATCCCTATAAGGTTTGTATTATTCAAAATCCCAAACAAATAGGATGTAAATAGGGATTTTTGTAAGGTTTTTTAGAGGTTTTTTTTTCTAATTCTAATAGATTTTTATTTCTAATGAAATGTAGAAAACATGGTTCCTTTTATAAGAGTATAGTGGGTAATTCAAGGAATTTATTAAAATAATTAATTAATATAAATTAATTTTGATGTGAAAATGGATCTAAGTCTCAATGATTAAATTAAAAATATATTTTGTAGATATACTCTGATAAAATAATATTTTGATGAGTTTGGATCATATTTTTAAACATAAAATCTTTTTAAACCTTTGGTAACCATTTTTATGTTAATAATGGTATCAACATTTTTTTACAAATTAATGGTTAAAATATTTTCAATAAAATTAAAAACATACACTTAATGGACTATGGTTTGCTTCGTTGATAATATCAAATTATTTTTTATAAGGATAATTTTTAGGAATTTTAAATGATTTAATAAAATATTATTTATTATAAAAAACATTAATGTCAATTCTAAAACTATTCATCGAATGTCAATTTTATGACACCAATAAAATAATTAAAATTTCAACAAAATATTTTAATACGTCCCTAAAATACTATTTTTATATTTCAAATTTTTTATCATTAATTATTTCAATTTATTCAACTTTTAATATTTTTAATTTCATTTACTTTAATTTTATATTAATAGAAAAATTGGTGTGTTAGAATCACTTAATAAATTTAGGTAATAATTTCTTTAAACATTATTAATAATAAATCACTATGATTAATATAATTCATTTATATTTCATATTAATATTTATAACTAAACATATCCTTCTTTATTTTCATGTTAGAACTATAATATTTATTAAAAACTAAAGTGTCACATTTTTTTCTTTTATTTACATTAAATATTGTTAAGGTAATGATAACATTAAATTAAATAAATAGACCATATTATAAATTATTGGATCATTATGGATTAAATTTACACATCCTCTAAAATTAAGGATTATTTTAGGGACATTTTATAGTCCTTATCATTTTATTTTTTTAACTATAATTACACAATTTATTCTTTACCATGGTGGGAAATATAATAAATTTTATAACTGAATATTTATGAAAACAAGATTGAAAGAAATAAAAAATTTGGACCTCGTGATTCAAAATATAGAATTGATTTTACAATAATCAGAAAACATAAGTGGATGTATTTAATTTAATATTAAAATGGTTAAAAACAATCTAATCAAACAGTACATCAAACACTCAAAATTTTCACACGAGAGTTTACACAAAAAAATGCACTTGATTACACATAAAAACGTTACTTTATAAACTAATGTGCAAAATAACCATATTAAAACATGCTTTCAATTACTCAACCAATTTACAATTTAATTTCCAAGATGCGCAATAAATCTAAGACACAAAATAATTCATTATCCAATTAAACGCATACCAAACACTTCAAAAATATATTTTTTGCGACACCAAAATAGATCATAAAACATATTTATAAAATCAAATAAACATATTAAATTAATCAAATGACGCCAAGGCATGGAACCACCTGCCTCAAAAAATTAGGCGAGCCAATGCTTTCAAAATCACACGGCCACCGGTTCACGTACACGCACTCCCACAGAGGCGAACACACTAGAAAAAAAAACCTCGCCACACCTTAATAACGCATTAAACACCCAAAGTTATCACGGCGAAGACCAGCGCACAAACAATTAAATATTAGGGACTCAGTTAAATCATAAAACCCTAATTTTGGATGATGCGACGAAAAACAACGGGTGCATTACCCTTACCTGAAACATTGGCGACAAGGAAAATCGAGTCCATCCGCCTCACCATTGGTGGTGGATGCTGGAATATAGTCCAACGTGTCCCAATACTCGAATCACATACCCTATTGAAGGATGAACACAACAATCGGATATTAACCCAACCATAGGGTTTAAGCGGGATGCTAATCAGGTATCGAAATACAATAAAAACGCCAAATCAAATAAGGAAATGAGGTCCAAGGACCATACCTCGACGAATCATTGAGGCAACGTGAAGAAATGGCAAGAAAACTCAAAGGACGCGGGAGATCCAGTGAAAGGGGGGACGCGCGCCATTGAGACTCGGTCGAGGGTCCAAGCACGCCAAAACATGGGGGTTCCATCGGGTTGTGCGTTGCTAATGGAAGGGGGGGTGCGACAGCCGGAACATGGCGCAAGGATGAGATAGTCATGGAGAGACGTCACAGTTTGTAGGGGGTGCGTCATATACAGGGGGAGAGGGGAGAGATGAGTGTGAGAATAAAATAAAAATGAATAAGAATAAAAATAAGAGAGGCGTGGAAAGGGAGATTGGGGTACCTGGGATATGGGTGGAGAGTGTTGCGTGAGAGGTAGAGTGGGGGAGTTTTAAAAAACAAAACAAAATAAAAGTGAGGGGGAGGCGTGGAAGACTGGGGTTGGAGGGAATAAAAAAAGGGATGGATGGGGGGCGCCGCCTAGGCTGGGTAGATTAGGTTTCCAATTTCTTTTTTTTAATTTTCTTATCTTAATAATAATAATAATAATAATAATAATAATAATAATAAATTGATAATAATGATAACTATAATAATATCAACAAACATAATAATAATAATAAAAATACAAATTTTAATAATAAAAATTTAATAACATAATAATTATAATTATAATAATAATTTTATTCATTTTCTTTTAAATAATGACAACAATAATAACAAATATATATTAATTATGTCTATAACAATTTCAACAATAATAATATTATTAACAATGTTTAGAAATAAAAATATTTTTATCTACACAATAATACAATTTATACATTTAACTTATTTTATTTACATCAAACATTATTTATTTTAAACATTAAACATTTGTGCGGGCACTTGGGCCGATCGCGCGGTCACCATCAACCATGCGATGTTTGTGCACCGGTCTGACACCCAACAAAACTATTAAACGATAAAAATTTTAGACTGGCTCTCAACTTGCACCTTGACGAAGCTAACCGAAGTCAATAAATAATAAAATAAAATAATAAAAAAAGGGTCAGGATGTGACAATTCTCCCCACCACAATAATTTCTTCCCCCAGATAGTCACCAAGACAATAGTTAACATAACTGGAGTCCATGCCTAGACAAAACTGAGGATAAACCATGAATCCCGGGATGACCTTACTCTCCATAGGTCACACACGACCAATTCAAGAGAAAATTGAATCCCAAGGTTGAGGGGAGAACATGGGAGGGTTCTCCCCACCTCAAGAATTTACTAATATAGAAACCTTGACACCGGATCATACCACCCCTAAGGGGGGCCAACACGGGAACTAGCAAACTGAACCCATTTAATTTCTCCACATGGACCAAACAACACTCAAAGACAAAAACAGAAATCTTGCTTCAAAGTGACCCAACACCCTGAGGATATGAAATTAACTCAACACCTCTCACAGTGATCGAAAAAAAAATCCTCACCACAACCAGAGACTATAGAATTCCAAGCTCCAACTCAGTAAGGTCCCCGAAACACCACCCATTAATTTCAAAAAACCAAAAACCCCTCCTAACAATCAAAATGGAGACCATACTTAAAATTAGAACGACCTGTTTATTCATGGCTCCAACACCCTTCAAGGAAATATGAAGGATTTAGAAGCCACATTGAGAACAGATAAGACCGCTTAGACTATGGTAGAACATATTCATCACACCACCACAACATGGATGATCTTACAACAATGATAAGAAAAGAATAAGGAAACTTTGGATATTTCCCTCCCAAAGCTGAAAACATTACTCAGACTGAGGTTCCACACACCCTCGGCAACTCCCGACAGTGCGCGGGCTTCACCCCGAGACCTGTGGTTGGGGCCCCAATCGCTGAAGCATCTCCTACCTCACAGTTAGGCATTTTCATCTTCCAGTCTCCAACTCCCTCCCGAACATCGATCCTTTATGAACTCTCCCTGGTGCCCCGAATAGTCACATGGTAGTAAGACTTTGGATTAATGCGACAAAGCATCTTAGAATGCCTGAACCAACTACACTAGTGGAATGAAATAGAATGGTTCAACGAACTAGGAGCCGGTACAGATTAGGATGGTTTCTTGAAGACAGGTTCCACCGGCCCTCACTCCTTTCCAGGTGGGGAACCTTCGCGGAAGTAGACCACTGTTAATGAAACCCAAAAATCCAACGACGATGTGACATCTCATCTTTACTAGTCCAAAACTGAACCCTCAAATAACTCTTGTGTGGTACGAACCTTAACAATCATGGGATTTCCCGACAACCCGAAGACACACTATCTTTCAGAAAAATACAACTACCTCTAAAAAACTTCAATTATCTCAAAAAGCAAGCAACACACAAAAGGAACAGAGAACTGAGCATAACTCATTGACAACTATTAGAGGCTTTCTGGGCGGCATACTCATGACAACACAAGAAACACCATAGAAACTGGCATCAAGCCCAAACTCAATCAAAGAAACAACAAAAGCTTAGGAAAATAGGCCCATAAGCCAAACATATACAACACAAGGAGAAATAACTTTTCCAAAACCATTATTTCATTACAATTTAAAAAAACAAAAAAACTCAACTATGGCACCTTATGAACCATCACATGTGCTTTTATTCAATCCCGCTCACCTCATCTACGAACAAGTGCCCCACATGCACTTTCTATACATACCCATGCACGTGCGACCATCCAAAAATAGTTCCAATGTTCAAAAAAAAATTTCCTTACCTAATCCTAACCCATACCACATTTTTTCAAACCGATTCACTTACTCGTTAAAACTGAACTTTAGAAATTTAAACAACAATTTGGAAGAAACACTTTTCCATTTAAAACCCAATATCACATTTAACACACACTCAAATAAACTGAAACTAAAACAAAACATTAGCAGTAATAACCCACATGAATGAGGAACTAGTGCATATGTCTGACCCAGCGACATGGTGGTGAGTCATGCCCCATGTAAAACATAACACTAAGAGGACCTTAATCTGGACACTTGGACTCCACATGGGTCACCACCCCACGTGATGCCGCAATGTCAACCTATTGTCCTCCACTGTCATCCCTCAATCCAATATGACCAAGGACAAGTGACTCAAATCCCAGACGAATCCTGGTAACTCAGGTTTCATCACGAGCGGTGGTGATCAGGCACCGACATGTAACCTACCTCCTAAGTCCGACAATCCTAATCTTCACCTGCTAGACATCCCAAATAAAAAAAGGGCGCTTTGAAAAGCGAGGTCCTCTAAGGGACAACCTCCTTTAATACCATTTTTTCATGAACCAATCCAGGTCGACCCGGAAATGGTCACCCGAATTGGTTCACGGAAAGGCCTGAAGTGCGTTCCCGATCCCCATGGGCTGGCACAAGTGCCCGGGTGTAGAGACCCGTATCTTGACGTACATGGACATTAAATTACATTTGCGGAATACTTAGTACATAACAAAAACACACACACAAGGATCGTAATAGTTTAGTGTCTTTGGAAACTCGGAATAAAATCTTCTAATCGTGGGGAAAGATCTTCAACATCTCCCATAATGATCTTCCTTTTTTTTACCTAAAACCCTTCTTTATATCCTAGGGAAAAGAAAACATAAAAGGGTGAGCTCAAATGCTCAGTAAGGGTAAACAAAAGAAATATCAATCACATAATTTTCATAAGAACATAACATTTTTGGAAATCTTAACCTGCAAAAGAGAGCATAATTTCATAACATGGGATAAATCATAGTAGTGAAAATGAAACCCTTACTTAAAACATTACTCATTGTGGCATACACACATAATCATAGAAAATCATTTCTTGTTAGTCAAGACTCATTGCCAAGACTATCTTAGTGGACAAAGTCCCTTTCTGAATCGAGTAATCCTCGTTTCAGTCCTGTTTCACTGAACCGGTATAACCTACCATTCCAGCCATGTCTATCTCATGAGATATGAAATCTTTACCCAATGCATTGGAGGGAGATATAGGTCCCACCCATCTTATAATGAATCCTTTCTTATGTGTGCCACATAATCATAAATCATACATCATCGCATAACACATGTAACAGAAATGGGATTCTTGAAACATCATGACATCATAAATCAATTCATATAAGATAAAGGAATTCATAAAAATAATTCCATCACAACATGATCAACTCAATGTAATAATAGGGATAAAAACAGAACCCGTTTATTATCTTAGATGGAAAATAATTTTGATAAAATACTTGAACTTCATTCTTGAGGAAAATATCCTTTCTTCTTCAAAAACATTTTTTCCTTTCATAACATGTCATAAAACTTTAAAATAAAAGAATTTGATTAAAAATAAACTTGAAAACTTGTAAAGGAAGTTTCTTGGAAATAATGTTTTAAAAATCCATTCATGCCGTATAAGTTAAAAAAACATTCTTCGTACTTTTGTCGGAAAAGTCAAAAAGTACCTCGTACGAAAAAAAACAAAAGATTCCTTTCATATTCTTTACTAAAAACTCACCTAAGGGTAAAATTGGATTTAAAATATTGTAAGTGGATGGAAACAATATTACATATTGAGGTAACATGGATGTGGATGATAAAATACACCCCAGTAAATACTTACGAATAAACAATCTCGGATAAAAATGAGATTGTGATATTTCCCTTACCTTAGGTCCGACTTGCTTTGTAAGTGTCCGAACCTCCTGTATAATGATTTAAATCATGTTATTGACTTATTACAGAATCATATTCATTGTTATGATATCATATATGGTTCACTTATTACATTATATTACCCGTTCTTTTGTAAATTCCATGTTAAAGAAGCGTTTTGGGTAAAATCGTTTCATTTATCGTAGGTGTTTTGACTTGTTGTTCTTGACATCATTATTACTTATATCATGATTTACTTACTTCCAGAATATAAAATATGATTTATATATCATATATATTCAGTATATATATATATATAATAGGTAGATAAATAAAATGAAAAACACCGTTCATGGAGACGGTAGTCCGTACATACGCATGAACGCTGTTTTCCTTTCCTTATTGTCTTGAAATGGAAGTATGTAGATGACATACATATGTATATATATACATAAATCCAGTAGCTTTATAATGTCATATATTTCATTATTATTTCTTATATATACATTATAATCATTCTTAAATGGTTAACAAGGAGAATGAATCTCATCGCGTCGTGGAGACGGTATTCCGTACGTACGCACGAGCGATGATATCATTTCTATAAATATTGAATTGAATTGGAGTGTATTATACAATATATCAGAATCAATATGATGTTGTAATAAATATGTATAGTTATTCTTTACACCATTATACCCATCCATGTAAGGTGGTGGTGGAAAATAGATTACACCACGGCGTGGAGACGGTATTCCGTACGTACGCACGCGCGGTGATTTCTTTTTCCGTAGGATGGATAGATGGTGAAATAGGGTTGTTTCATACTTATAATAAAATATCAGTATATGAGTGATACTGATGTTATTACTTCATAATGAAAAAACCTAATAAGAAGAAGTGAAAGAAGAAATAAAGATGAAGGAATTGGTAACGGTAATTACCTCTTCTTTGAAGTGCCTCTTTGAGACCTCCTCTTAGGGAACTAAAATTGGTCTTTGAGGAAGACCAGAACCTCTAGGATGTTGCTAGGAAAGTGGAGAGGAGAAATTGTCAGGGTTTGGCCGAGCATGAGTGCTCAAATTGGTGTGAGGAGGAGGGGGAGGAGGTGTCCTTTTATAGGGGAGGAGAGGGGCACCTTAGGAATATCTCAAAATATTATTTTATATTAAAGTCAAAATCGGTTTATAATGGTTCCAAAGGGTCTTATTTCGAAGATAAAGTGGGGATGGGTCGAAATACTATCAACCAATAGGATTTAGACAAGTTTAGGGTATTATTTTAACCTTATCAATTAGATTTCACTCTAAGTTAAATAATTTAACTTTTACCGTGTCTTTTTGTTTTCTTTCACTATATGGTTAATAAACATACTATAACATGCCAAACGAACCCCAAATTGTATATTATTAATACATATATCCTTATCTAAGTCCTTTGGCCGAACCTTAGATTTTTAGGAATAAAATAACAATTAATAATATAATATTTTATTTAAAAACTATTTTGTGTCAATTTTGACACTATTTGATATATGATTTTTGTGAAAGTCATAACAGAATTATATGTTCGAACCAAGTTGATTAAATCAACACTAATATATCATAGTAACCTCGAAAATTAGTGGAATTCATAAAAAGTCTTAAATTACATTTATTTTGGTATTTATATTATCAATTATGTCAATATTTCATTAATAAGATAATTACTACATCATTTTTGTGTCATAAATAAATTATATTATTTGATGTCTAAAAATTACAAATAAAATACCATCATGTAGGAAATCTTTTTATCTTTCTAATGAATATTTACAATAGAATTTATCTTATGTATAAACCCATATTAAAAATGATTTACTTATTAAACTTTGATTTTAACTATTTTAACCCTTCTTTAAATAAATTAATAATAAATGTCCTAATCTAATCCAAGTGGGCCTAAATGGTCATATTTTATTCCTAAGTTTGTTTTTGGTCGAATTACACTTGTCCAATAGAATTAGGACATGTGTTAGGGTAATATTAATATCATATTTACCCTTAGTTACCTTATTTACTATTAACCGTGGTAAAAAAAGTAAAAAGTTACTATTCACCAAAAAATTATTTTCATCTCATTGAACAACATTTTAGTCCTTGATATTAACCGTGTCTCTCGGATTTTCGAAATTCCATTCACAGAAGCGGTAAAATTAAGTTTTATGCAAAATTCAGTTTTTAACCTACCACTTAGTAGTTTCACTATTCATAAAAAATTGATGTTTTTCAGAACAATGCCAAAATTTCATCCCAAGCTATATTTCATATTCCGAATTCAAAAATGAAGTCTATTTTACCAAATTCATAACATAAAAGTTGCATTAATTAATTTTATAATTAAATCCCGCTGTTAAAACAAATAGCGTGTTTTTAAGAAACAATATCTATCAAAAGATTGACACTTGGTTATGTCTAGTTTAAATGTGAAATTACATCCAATGACCAACATTGTATTAAATTGTAAAAATATATTCTAAATATACTTTAAAACCACTCAAATTAATGATTTATCACTATTAATTATTTCGATTAAAAAAGTTGTTTTTAATTATAATTTAGTAATTTTCACTATTCATCAGAATATGAAAGTTATCCGAAAAGTACCAAAATTTCACCTTAGGCTAAATTCGATACTACGAATCCAAAAATAAAGTTCATTTTGAAAAATAAGATTTACTGGATTTCAAAAAGTGGTTATTACTATTCATAACGGCTAGTTTTAATAATATTTTTATAGCATATTGTTGTTTAGTGAAACTCGGTATTGCGTACTACACACGCTATCGAGGAAGGTCGCGATTGCGTGTAATGCAAGTCAAGTCAAGTATGTGTGTTGTGCAAGCTCCTTTTGGTGTAGCGTACAACACAAGACATTAATAAAATTAAAAAGAATATTTTTTTATAAAATCTTGGGCTGTTACATTCTACCCCCCTTAAAATGAATTTCGCCCTCGAAATTCGTCGGGGTTATAAATGGTTTACTATTTGAAAGTTTCTTTAATAGAAACCCACATCGTAAAAGGGAATACCAAAACTTGGCTTTAAAAAATAAAGTATGAAATGTAACGATTACCCAAATAAACTAATCACTGGGTTTCCAGATAGGTGAAAATATGGATATGGAAGACAAATCTAACCATCATGTTCTGATGGAGAGTGGTATAGAACATGGCTATGGAAAAGCCAGTAATCACAAATCCATAGATTTCTGATGATATAAGGTACCATCTGATTCATCAGGTATAAGATCACTAGGACAACATTTTTGGTTTTCAAGATCATTTCCCTAAAGTTGAAAATTTGCTTAGAATAAATACTTACTTTATTTTGGTACAATCTCACTTTTGTTCATTCCTTGAACAATTTCTACTTCATCTCTTAAATAAATTAAGTTGAATTTGTTATTTGTGAAGTGTTAGCAGATCATGTGATAGAATGACTGTTCATTCCATCTGTCTCAAAAAAAATGTTAGCAAAAGTTATTAAATATACATAAGTCATTCTATAGTGAGATTAATCATATATAGTTCCTAAAATGGACTTATACTTCATATATCATACTGCTTAATATAATAAAACTAGTTTCTACTAAACAGGGACTTCCTGTAGGCCAGTGGTAGGCGATAAAGGCCAGTCGCACTTTGGTTGTCGGTTCAATTCCTACAGCCTTGTCCGAAGCGATGGGCTGTCGCCCGTCCTGTAGGTTGTCCCTTTTTCTAAAACTACGTTACTATAACATCCCATCAATAATATCGAAAATCTTCTATCCTTAAACAATACTAACTTATGTCCAACATAATCCAGTCTAATCTTTAGGCTTATACATAATACTGCAGTCCACTCTCATAATATAGTGACATCGATTACCAGAGATTTAATACTGTCGTTGATCCCCACATATCATAAGATATGTCTTGTTGGTCACATTCCAAACATTCAAAGTCCTTAATCGTGTATTCTCTTGAATACCTTAGTGAAAACATGAGTGCAGTTAAAAGTTAACACTTTCCACATACCAAAATCCTCAAAATTCTATATACTCAAACCATGATTTCACTTGGTCCTTATATCAATCATGAGCTCATGAATACTATTAAACATTTCATTTTCTCATCTTCATTATGCGCATATCATCTTATTTCCAAAAAATATCTCAATCACTTTGAATACCACATCAATAAATATGGCAATACTCAATGATACAACATTATTTTGGAATCCCATTACATAAACACTTAATCATTCCACCACATCGTTGTCATATTCAACATTGCCAATAGTGATCGCATGTGATTTCCCTTTGTCCTTTGCCTTCAGTGGTTGCTCATGTTGATCATCACTAACCCTTGGATTAGGGAAATTATTAGCATAATGCCCCATTTCCTTGCACGTGAAGCATTGAAGTGTTGGCGGTGCGTTCTCTGCAGTGTTTGCTTTATTCATATCATTAGAAACCCTTTTTCCATTACTTCGACACTCAGCTGCTCGATGACCTTCTTTTCCACACTTAGAACATTTTCTAGTCCCTTTTAGACAATCTCCACCATGCTTCTTTCCACACTTTGTGCATAAGGAAACATTCATCTTCTTTTCACCATTATTCTGAGATTTCTCCTTGAACTCCATCTTTCGTTTCTTGTCAAAACCATGAGATGGATAGGTAACACCAACTTCCATTTCTACCTTGATAGCACAACGCACAATTTCTTCATAGCTACTGAAGTCTCTTATAGCTAATGCCCTTCGAAGACTTGGTTTTAAGCCACAGAAAAATTGATCAACTTTACTTTCAGGTTGGATGATAATGCCAGATGCATACCTTGCATGTCTTGTAAAATTCTCTTCGTATATACCAACAGATTCATCATCTTTTTGCTTTAGTTCAAGAAACTCCTTCTCCATCTTTGTTCGAAGAATACGAGGGAAGTACTTATTGAAAAATATGTTCTTGAACTTGTCCCATTCCATGGACTCAATTTCATCTCATGGCCTCGTATTCTTGATAAGATTCCACCATTGATCAGCTTCACCTTCCAAACGATATACTGCTAAGATGACTTTATCATGTTCAGAACATTGAAGAACTGAAAATATCTTTTCAGTGGTACTGATCCATTGTTCATCAACAAGTGGATCAGAAGACCCACTGAAAGAAGGTGGACGTTGCCTCATGAAGGACTCAATAGAATATTGTTCCCTTCTCTGCTCATTTGGAAGTCCAGAATGATTCATAGCTTGTGTAAGTATAGCAATAAGATTTTTCACTCCATCTCCCATAACATTTGTTTGTTCAGGAGGGAAATCATTGCATTGTCCATTGCATTGATCAACACGGTTCCTTTGGGTTCCAGCCATCGTCTAAAACCCAAAAAGAATAGTGTGAGAGGCAAAAATCATGCTAGGGAAAACAACATAATAAAGGGGGAGTACCTTCAATATCCAACATATTAGGTTTAATTCTATGATCTTTAGCATAATTCTATTACTATAACCTATACGTATACTTATCCCTAGAGACATCCCTAGACATACCTTAGAAATATCTCTAGGGATCTCACTAACGTTTTCGCATCCTAGTTTCCAAAGGTTGACTAAACCTTTCCTCTGATACCAACTGTAGAGACCCGTATCTTGACGTACATGGACATTAAATTACATTTGCGGAATACTTAGTACATAACAAAAACACACACACAAGGATCGTAATAGTTTAGTGTGTTTGGAAACTCGGAATAAATTCTTCTAATCGTGGGGAAAGATCTTCAACATCTCCCATAAAGATCTTCCTTTTTTTTACCTAAAACCCTTCTTTATATCCTGGGGAAAAGAAAACATAAAAGGGTGAGCTCAAATGCTCAGTAAGGGTAAACAAAAGAAATATCAATCACATAATTTTCATAAGAACATAACATTTTTGGAAATCTTAACTGCAAAAGAGAGCATAATTTCATAACATGGGATAAATCATAGTAGTGAAAATGAAACCCTTACTTAAAACATTACTCATTGTGGCATACACACATAATCATAGAGAATCATTTCTTGTTAGTCAAGACTCATTGCCAAGACTATCTTAGTGGACAAAGTCCCTTTCTGAATCGAGTAATCCTCGTTTCAGTCCTGTTTCACTGAACCGGTATAACCTACCATTCCAGCCATGTCTATCTCATGAGATATGAAATCTTTACCCAATGCATTGGAGGAAGATATAGGTCCCACCCATCTTATAATGAATCCTTTCTTATGTGTGCCACATAATCATAAATCATACATCATCGCATAACACATGTAACAGAAATGGGATTCTTGAAACATCATGACATCATAAATCAATTCATATAAGATAAAGGAATTCATAAAAATAATTCCATCACAAAATGATCAACTCAATGTAATAATAGGGATAAAAACAGAACCCTTTTATTATCTTAAATGGAAAATAATTTTGATAAAATACTTGAACTTCATTCTTGAGGAAAATATCCTTTCTTCTTCAAAAACATTGTTTCCTTTCATAACATGTCATACAACTTTAAAATAAAAGAAGTTGATTAAAAATAAACTTGAAAACTTGTAAAGGAATTTTCTTGGAAATAATGTTTTAAAAATCCATTCATGCCATATAAGTTAAAAAAAACATTCTTCGTACTTTTGTCAGAAAAGTCAAAAAGTACCTCGTACGAAAAAAAGCAAAAGATTCCTTTCATATTCTTTACTAAAAACTCACCTAAGGGTAAAATTGGATTTAAACTATTGTAATTGGATGGAAATAATATTACATATTGAGGGAACATGGATGTGGATGATAAAATACACCCCAGAAAATACTTACGAATAAACAATCTCGGATAAAAATGAGATTGTGATATTTCCCTTACCTTAGGTCCGACTTGCTTTGTAAGTGTCCGAACCTCCTGTATAATGATTTAAATCATGTTATTGACTTATTACAGAATCATATTCATTGTTATGATATCATATATGGTTCACTTATGACATTATATTACCCGTTCTTTTGTAAATTCCATGTTAAAAAAGCGTTTTGGGTAAAATCGTTTCATTTATCGTAGGTGTTTTGACTTGTTGTTCTGGACATCATTATTACTTATATCATGATTTACTTACTTCCAGAATATAAAATATGATTTATATATCATATATATTCAGTATATATATATATATATATAATAGGTATATAAATAAAATGAAAAACACCGTTCATGGAGACGGTAGTCCGTACATACGCATGAACGCTGTTTTCCTTTCCTTATTGTCTTGAAATGGAAGTAAGTAGATGACATACATATGTATATATATACATAAATCCAGTAGCTTTATAATGTCATATATTTCATTATTATTTCTTATATATACATTATAATCATTCTTAAATGGTTAACATGGAGAATGAATCTCATCGCGTCGTGGAGACGGTATTCCGTACGTACTCACGAGCGATGATATCATTTCTATAAATATTGAATTGAATTGGAGTGTATTATACAATATATCAGAATCAATATGATGTTGTAATAAATATGTATAGTTATTCTTTACACCATTATACCCATCCATGTAAGGTGGTGGTGAAAAATAGATTACACCACGGCGTGGAGACGGTATTCCGTACGTACGCACGCGCGGTGATTTCTTTTTCCGTAGGATGGATAGATGGTGAAATAGGGTTGTTTCATACTTATAATAAAATATCAGTATATGAGTGATACTTATGTTATTACTTCATAATGAAACAACCTAAGAAGAATAAGTGGAAGAAGAAATAAAGATGAAAGAATTGGTAACGGTAATTACCTCTTCTTTGAAGTGCCTCTTTGAGACCTCCTCTTAGGGAACTAAAATTGGTCTTTGAGGAAGACCAGAACCTCTAGGATGTTGCTAGGAAAGTGGAGAGGAGAAATTGGCAGGGTTTGGCCGAGCATGAGTGCTCAAATTGGTGTGAGGAGGAGGGGGAGGAGGTGTCCTTTTATAGGGGAGGAGAGGGGCACCTTAGGAATATCTCAAAATATTATTTTATATTAAAGTCAAAATCGGTTTATAATGGTTCCAAAGGGTCTTATTTCGAAGATAAAGTGGGGATGGGTCAAAATACTATCAACCAATAGGATTTAGACAAGTTTAGGGTATTATTTTAACCTTATCAATTAGATTTAACTCTAAGTTAAATAATTTAACTTTTACCGTGTCTTTTTGTTTTCTTTCACTATATGGTTAATAAACTTACTATAACATGCCAAACGAACCCCAAATTGTATATTATTAATACATATATCCTTATCTAAGTCATTTTTCCGAACCTTAGATTTTTAGGAATAAAATAACAATTAATAATATAATATTTGATTTAAAAACTATTTTGTGTCAATTTTGACACTATTTGATATATGATTTTTGTGAAAGTCATAACAGAATTATATGTTCGAACCAAGTTTATTAAATCAACACTAATATATCATAGTAACCTAGAAAATTAGTGGAATTCATAAAAAGTCTTATATTATATTTATTTTTGTATTTATATTATCAATTATGTCAATATTTCATTAATAAGATAATTACTGCATCATTTTTGTGTCATAAATAAATTATATTATTTGATGTCTAAAAATTACAAATAAAATACCATCATGTAGGAAATCTTTTTATCTTTCTAATGAATATTTAAAATCGAATTTATCTTATGTATAACCCCATATTAAAAATGATTTACTTATTAAACTTTGATTTTAACTATTTTAACCCTTCTTTAAATAAATTAATAATAAATGTCCTAATCTAATCCAAGTGGGCCTAAATGGTCATATTTTATTCCTAAGTTTGTTTTTGGTCGAATTAAACTTGTCCAATAGAATTAGGACATGTGTTAGGGTAATATTAATATCATATTTACCCTTAGTTACCTTATTTACTATTAACCGTGGTAAAAAAAGTAAAAAGTTGCTATTCACCAAAAAATTATTTTCATCTCATTGAACCACATTTTAGTCCTTGATATTAACCGTGTCTCTCGGATTTTCGAAATTCCATTCACAGAAGCGGTAAAATTAAGTTTTATGCAAAATTCAGTTTTTAACCTACCACTTAGTAGTTTCACTATTCATAAAAAATTGATGTTTTTCAGAACAATGCCAAAATTTCATCCCAAACTATATTTCATATTCCGAATTCAAAAATGAAGTCTATTTTACCAAATTCATAACATAAAAGTTGCATTAATTAATTTTATAATTAAATCCCGCTGTTAAAACAAATAGCGTGTTTTTAAGAAACAATATCTATCAAAAGATTGACACTTGGTTATGTCTAGTTTAAATGTGAAATTACATCCAATGACCAACATTGTATTAAATTGTAAAAATATATTCTAAATATACTTTAAAACCACTCAAATTAGTGATTTATCACTATTAATTATTTCGATTATAAATGTTGTTTTTAATTATAATTTAGTAATTTTCACTATTTATCAGAATATGAAAGTTATCCGAAAAGTACCAAAATTTCACCTTAGGCTAAATTCGATACTCCGAATCCAAAAATAAAGTTCATTTTGAAAAATAAGATTTACTGGATTTCAAAATGTGGTTATTACTATTCATAACGGCTAGTTTTAATAATATTTTTATAGCATATCGTTGTTTAGTGAAACTCGGTATTGCGTACTACACACGCTATCGAGGAAGGTCGCGATTGCGTGTAATGCAAGTCAAGTCAAGGATGTGTGTTGTGCAAGCTCCTTTTGGTGTAGCGTACAACACAAGACATTAATAAAATTAAAAAGAATATTTTTTTATAAAATCTTGGGCTGTTACACCGAGTATCACATGAGATTCCTTGGGAACGATTTACCCAAATTTATCTTATTCAAATATCTAATAAAACCCAACAAAACAGATCTTAAAAGTTTAATCAAAACCATAAATAATAAATAAAAATATTTAATTTTTTATAACTAAACAAATACTAGAAAGAACGCTGACACAATGAGAAATTAAAACAACAACTCAAACCTCCATACAATTAGAGGAGCAACCTCCTCAAGACACTGACACAAACCAGCACAAGAAGACCATTGAAAACACGAACCACCTTCACCAAGAACGATGCCACAACCTGGAATACACATGATACAGAAACTACATGCACCCAAAGGTGCATGTAGGGTGTGAGCCAAGAGCCTAGTAGGATATCATCGAATAAAAGATTCCATGTCGTAACATCAAAGTAATAATTTAACAAGCTTATTCAAAAATATACATTTAGGAAAAAAAATAACACTTTTAAGGAAAAAATTGACAAGTTAAAATTGAAAAATGAACACTTAATGAAAAAACATTTTTTTCAAACATTATTTTAAAGAGGAAGGGAAAATTTATAAAGGGAACTCACGCACACACCCGAGTGGTCCTCCATATACCGACGGAAGGAACCATGCCATGAATAGTAGGGAACCATGGGTAAATCCCCTACGGGCCATCTAACTCTTGTGGGTCCCTAGAACCTCATACCTCGGTGAAAAGTAACCATGAAAAATATCTGTTATCGTGCTCAAGCCACTAGTAGGGAGCATACCCAAAACCTAGTGGTCCCCAATCATCTCCAATATAGTTTTGGTAGTGTTGTCATGTCAAACATGCTAAGTTAACCTTTGTCAAAACCCCTCCATTCACTAGCATACTTGTTCTGGTCCTCCCACCTCGATACACAGGGTTTACCTTGTTCTCAAACAAGTCCCTTATGATAAAAAATACTAATTGTACTTAGAAATTCTATTTTCACTAATAATTTCCATTTTGAAATAATACGCACACCAACTTTTTATTCAAACATCATTTTCAGCACTTAAAAATTCAATAACACGTTTTCACAATTAAACAACCATTTTCACCATTAAATAAAGTAATAAGAAAAATTATAAAATTATTTTAAGAAGTCACACATGACTTCACACACACAAAAACTCACCCACACCCCGCACGTAAAACATACAACATGTCAAACCCTTCAAAAATGTATTCTGCATTACTCACGTAACTTAATAAACCATATACACAATTTTTGAAACACATATAAGAAGCACAACATGACTTTACACCAAAAGCACACTCAAAATCACCTCTTTCGACCAAATACGCACAAAAACCTTTTCACATCATAATTCGCTCCATAATGACGACTTGTTAATTTAATTAAACAATTAACGGAATATTTATAAATAGTGCACTATAGGATTGCACATGAAAAACACCGAATTTTCACATAAGAATGGAAGTTTAATATTTTAACACATATTTGACGCTATCAAACACCTGTTTCACACATCACATTTTTTAAAAAAATCTAATCAAACAGTTCATCAAACACTCCAAATTTTCACACGAGAGTTTACACAAAAAAGTGCACTTGATTTAACATTAAAATGTCACTTTAAAAACAAATGCACAAAATAACCATATTAAGACATGTTTTAAATTACTCAAAAAATTCTCAATTTAATTTCAAAGATGCGAAATAATTCTAACACACCAAAATAATTCATTATCCAACTGACCACATACCAAACACTTCAAAAATATATTTTTGTGACACCAAAATAGATCATAAAACATATTTATAATAAAAATAAACATTTTAAATTAATCAAATGACGCAAAAGAATGGAACCACCTAACTCAAAGAATTGGTCGATCCAATTCTTTCAAACTCACACGGCCACCTGTTCATGTACACGCACCCCCACAAAGGCGTACCCACTAAAAAAACAACTCCATACCTTAACAATGCATTCGCCACCCAAAGTTAGTGCGGCGAAGACCAACACAGAAACAATTAAATATCAGGGACTCAATTAAATCATAAGACACTTATTTTGGATGATGCGAAGAAAAACAGTATGTGCGTTAACCTTACCCGAAACATTGGAGACAAGGAAAATCTGGTCTATCCACCTCGCCAATGGAGGTGGATGCCGGAATATGGTCCAACGTGTCCCAATACTCTAATCACATTCCCTATTAAAGGAAGAACACAACAATCGGTTATTAACCAAACCTTAGGGTTTAAGCAGGATCCTAACGAGGTATTTAAATACAAGAAAAATGCCAAATCAAAAAAGGAAAGAAGGTCCAAGGACCATACCTCGACGAATCATTGAGGAAACACGAAGAAATCACAAGAAACATCAAAGGACGTGGGAGATCTGGGGAAAGGGGGGGTCGCGTGCCATCGAGACTCAGTAGAGGGTCCAAGTGTGCCTGAACAAGGGGGGTCCATCGGGTTGTGCGTTGATGATGGAAGGGGGCACAACAGTCGGAACATGGTGAAAGGAGGAGCTAGACGTGGAGATCTGTCACAGTTTGCAGGGGGTTCTTCGTATACAGGGGGAGAGGGGAGAGATGAGTGTGAGAATAAAATAGAAAAGAATAAGAATAAAAAGAATAGAGGCATGGAAATGGAGAGTGGGGCTCCAGGGATAAGGGGGGAGAGAGGTGTGTGAGAGGTAGAGTGGGGGAGTTTAAAAAACAAAATAAAAGGGAGGGGGAGGCGTGGAAGAGTGGGGGTGGGAGGGAATAAAAAAATGGATGGATGGGGGGTGCTTCCTAGGCTGGGTAGATTAGGTTTCCATTTTTTTTTCTTTTTTAAATGTTCTTATCTTAATAATAATAATAATAATAATAATAAATTGATAATAATGATATTAATAATAATAATACCAACAAACATAATAATAATAATTACTTAAATCAAAAAAATTAAAATTTTAATAACATAATAATAATTATTATAATCATAAATTTATTCATTTTATTTTAAATAATGAAAACATTAATAACAACTATATATTAATTATATCTATAACAATTTCAATAATAAAAATATTTTTATCTACGCAATAATATCATTATTATTATTATTTAAATATTTAACTTATTTTATTTACATCAAACATTATTTATTTTAAACATTGAACATTTTTTCAGGCACTTAGGCCAATCGTACGATCACCGTCAACCACGCGATGTTCGCGCACCGGTCGGACACCTACCAAAACTATTAAACGATAAAAATTTTAGTTCGGTGCTCAACTTGTGCCTTGACAAAGCTAATGGAAGTCCATAAATAATAAAATCTAATAATAAAAAATTGGTTGGGGTGTGACACGAGTTTCAGTGATCGAGGCCGCCCAGGTTCCGCGGAGAGACAGACCCATAGGTAGGTGAGGATTCGCTAGAGGCTATCATTAGAGTCTTCAGATTGGTAGGGACACCAGCAGAACTTATGGTGATCCTTGGCGCGAGTCTCCTACACACAGCAGTAGGCAGATGGTGGAGCTTGATGCTCTAGGTGCACGACGAGGCATCACTACATTGGACGGACTTCGAGAGCCTCTTCTGCTCAGAGTTTGTTCCAGCCACCCACAGTGTGGTGCGCATCCAGGAGTTACTACATCTACCGTAGGGAAGCATGATAGTAGCCCAGTACTCGATGATATTTACCAACCTCTCGTTCTACTCCACAAACATGGTACGAGACCCATTCTTCTGAGCTCGGACCTTTGATCCGGGATTGAGGCATGAGATCAGGGATTCGATGCTCTCCCTCAGCATTCTGACGCAGGCAGGAGTGCTGGAGCGAGCACTTCTTGTGGAGAGTTTTCTTGCTGAGCCGACACCAGCAGCGAGACCCACCGCAGGGCGACACGTAGCGGAGTCTTTTTTAGCCAGCAGTAGACAGATGTCGCAAATTTCCATGCAGACCAGGCCATCAGGTGGGCGGCCTCAGGATATTGGTTCGGATGTGCAGGGCACATGAAGAAGAGTCATCCATACGAGGGGTAGGCAGTGCTATGTATGCGGCAGGAAGGGACACATGGCTCATGACAGATCGACCCACCATGAAGACAAGTAGCAAACAGTAGAGGGACCTCCCAAGAAGAGGTAGAGGTTTGACCATGGCAGTCAGCAGGGAGGAGGCGGACGAGGCAGAGGAGATGTCCGAGCAGTGGGTGGTGGACGACGCTTTGAGGCTCTACCACCACCACCACCATGAGGACCACCCTAACCCCTGGGAGCTGGTAGACAGGGGAAGGCTCAGCTCCAGGAAGCCGAGGCATACAACCACGATGCACTTGATATGATTCAAGGTACTATCTTTGTCTAGTCTACCCTTGTTGTAGTTATTATAGACACAGGAGCAAGTCATTCTTTTATTTCTGCTACCCTAGTTCAGAGCTCAGAGATTCTTACAGAGCCATTGGTTCGATCCTTAGGGCTAGAGACTCCTACGGGAGCATACTCGATGATTACACACTAGTACTGGTAGTGTGATCTTACTCTAGGAGGTGAGATATTTGTCTGGGATCTTTTTATAGCGGCATCGAGGACATACAACGTCATCTTGGGTATGGATTAGTTATCTACAGTCAATGCCCTGATCGACAGTATTAGGTGAAAAGTGCGGTGTGTCCACACAGATGGGATCAGGTTCGCATTCACCAGAGATAAGGGAGCCTTTGCAGTGTAGGATGGACTTACATAGAGGAGAGGGTAGCCGATCACACATCAGTTGGGTAGCCTCATCCTAGGAGCGGTTGATGTGCGGAGTTCGCGTTTTCCTGTTGTGGAGGATCAGTATGCGGACGTTTTTCCTGACGATGTTCCAGGACTACCTCTCCACATAGAGGTAGATTTCTACATAGACTTGTACTAGGGGATAACCACAATATCTACTCAAGCATATTGGATGGCTCCAACCGAGCTTCGTGAGCTGCGGATACAGCTGGAGGACTTATAGGGAAAGGGATTCATCTGACCCAGTGTTTCACCCTGGGATCCTCCGATTTTATTCTCCAAGAAGGTGGATGGGATCTTATGACTATGTGTCGACCACCGTCGACTAAATCAGATGACCGTAAAGAACACGTACCCACTCCCGGGGATTGATGACCTCTTTGATCAGCTCAAGGGAGCATGATGGTTCTAGAAGATAGTCCTCTGGTCAGGCTATCATCAGCTCACAGTTCGAGACGAGGGTGTGCATAATATGGCCTTCAGGTTTCGATATGGAAACTACAAGTTCTTGGATTTCCCCTTAGGCATAACCAACGCACCAGCAGTGTTCATGAGTCTTGTGAACAGGATCTTAAATCCCTACCTCGATCGTTTTTTTGTAGTCTTCATCGATGACATATTGATTTACTCGACTACTAAGGAGGTGCATGCCTACCACATGCGAGTTGTATTGGACACACTCCGAGAGAACTAGCTTTATGGTAGGCTCTCAAGGTGCCAGTAATTAATTCGAGAGGTTCACTTCTTGTGGAACATCATCTCGGAGGCAGGAGATGTTGTGGATTTTATGGAGATCGAGGAAGAACTTTCTTGGGAGCCACCTAGGAGCGTGATGGAGGTGCAAAGTTTCCTAGGTCTGGCTGGGTACTATCAGAGATTTGTTCCATACATATCCATAGTATCAGCACTACATTTATCTTTGATGAAGAAGGGGAAACCCTTCTTGTGGTCAGATAGATGTCAGTAGTGCTTTCTGGAGCTGAGACAGATATTGACTAGTGTGACCATCTTGAGGCTACTGGAGGAGGGAGTTGGGTATGTGGTTTACTGCGACGCATCAGGGACCGGACTTGAGTGTGTCCTGATGTAGGATAGGGCAGTGATCACCTATGTTTTATGGTAGTTGAGACAGCACGAGCATAACTAATCTACCCATGACCTTGAGTGAGCAATAGTAGTATTCACCCTAAAGATGTGGTGACACTATCTGATGGGTGAGCGCTTTACAGTCTACTCTGACCACCAGAGTCACAGGTACATTTTCTCATAGAAGTACCTGAACCTGAGACAGTGGAGATGGCTCATGTTCATCCAGGACTATGACTTTGAGATATTATATACTCCTGGGAAGGGGAATTTAGTATCCGATGCTCTCAGTTGGAGATCAGGCATACAGCTGCTAGGGGAGGCGACATAGCAGTTAGCCGTTTTGCAGATATCCTTCGTCGATAGAGATGGGGAATCCTTTCTAAAGTCCCTCATAGTCACTCCTCCACTACTTCAGTGGGTCAGAGAGGCACAACATGGGGACGTTGACTGTGAGATGCGATGTGCTCATATTTCCACAGGGCAGGTGCCTGATCAAATTTCTAAAGGAGGAGAGCACGCTATCCTCTTCAGGGGACGTACCATGGTACCAGTTGCACTGTAGGAGGAAGTGATGAGGGAGTTTCACACTTCCACTCTAGAGGTACATCCAGGAATGGAGAAGATGTACCAGGACCTCAGACGATACTAGTGGTGGCCGGGTATGGAGAAGGCTGTAGTAGAGTTCTTTTCATGATGCCTCACTTTCCTGCAAGTGAAGGCGGACCACCAGGTACCACCAGGCTTGGTATAGCCCTTAGAGGTTTTGGAGTGGAAGTGGGACAGGATATCCATGGATTTTGGGACGGGGCTTCCACATACATCTTGGGGACACAAATCTGTCTGGGTGATTGTTGACCGACTAACCAAGTCATCCCACTTCCTTCAGATCAGAGATAAGGGCTCAATAGATTGCATGTGACGCCTCTACATTCATAATATTGTACAGCTTCATGGTGTTCCATTGTCTACCGTCTCCGATAGAGACTCTCAATTTACTTCACTTCATTAGAAGGGGTTGCAGGTGGCATTTGGGATGCAGCGACGCCTTAGCACCGCCTTTCATCCTCAGACGAATGGGCAGACGGAGAGGACTATTTAGACTCTCAAGGACATTCTCCATGAATGTGATCTTGAATTTTTTTGAAGCTGGGATGAACAACTACACATGGTGGAGTTTGAGTATAACAACAACTACCACTTCACCATCGGGATGAAACCATACGAGTCTCTATATGGCCGACCTTGCAGATCACCTCTGTGCTGGACAGACCGTTGGGAGTCAGCACTTGTAGGACCAGAGATGGTTCAGGCTACGATGGAGAAGGTGCAGATAATCCAGGAGCAGATGAGGACTGCACAGAGCAGACAATAGTCCTATGCTGATAGGAGACGGAGAGAACTGGAGTTCGAGGATGGCGACCACGTTTTCTTATGGGTCTCACCTCGACATGGATTACATAAATTTGTCTAGGGCGGCAAGTTATCTCTGCGCTTCATCTGGCCTTTTCAAGTCCTCAGTAGAGTAGGTGAGGTGGCTTACCGCCTGGCCCTTCCACCTCAGTTGCATCGGGTGTATGACGTCTTCCATGTATCTCAGCTAAGGAGATACATGCATGACCCGATCCACATCATTGATCATGGGGAGATGGACATCGATGATGGGGATACATTCATGGAGGTCCTGGTGGAGATCAAGGATCGACGGGAGAAGGTCCTACGCTGACGGTAGATTCCTCTCGTACACATTCGTTGGATGCATGAGATCTTTTAGGAGAACACATGGGAGTGGGAGGCTCATACACATTCTCGGTACCCTCATTTGTTTCCCTAGTTTATGTTGTAGCTTTATGGGAACGTAAATCCCTGAGGTGGGAGTAATGTAAAGACCCAGAAAGAAATTTTTTTCTTAAATGATTTGGAATTTTATGAGTTGGTGGTTTCTAGCGGAACATGATTCTGATCCCCGATGAGCCCGGAATCAATTTTCAATGTTTAGCTCGAGTACGTTCAGTAAACGAATGAGCGGGTTTTTCTATCTTTTGAACCGGTTCTCAGAATTGAAATATGAGGGCACCGATGAGCTCGCAGTGCAGGTAATTGCTTAAGGGGACCTTTACCACTATTGCGTTTTGTGCGGGTTGAGAATTAATATTTGGGGAATTAGTTTAAAATAAATAAAATTAGTGTAGTACAATTTTATTTTAAGGATGGTGGTTATTTCCTCCCAAGGGAAGTTAGAGGTGGGTCCCACACCCACATAACCTCCCATGACAGGATATTTGTGGGGTGGGTCCCACATGTGACCTAAACCCTTAACTTCCCATAACTCTCATAAACCCCCATTAAACTCCCTTGTTTAATGTTGACAACTCTCCCAATATTTATGAGATCTCTACACCTTCTCCTCTCCCATTAATTAATGCCACCGCCTTAATTAATAAATTGAATCCTATAATTTATTAATTAAGTGTTGGAATATTTGAATTTTAAATGGATAGTGTTAATAAAATAATAGGTGTAGCTTATTATTTTAATTTTGGGGAGCCTTTGTTGTGTGAAGGGAGGGAGCTCTTGAGATAATAGTTTTCTTCTCTGACGAAAAATGACATCTTCTTCGACAAAGAATGCTGGTTCCACGAAGAACGATGACACCATTTTCATTCTATTCTCCACAAAAAGTGAGGAGACGTCACATCCTCCTCAGGCGCACTCCGACATCGTCTACAAATCTTCACCCTGCAACACTTTCTTCCACGACGCCCAACGTACGACATCTATTATCAAGGTATGGAATTACGTTCAATTTTAATTAATTAAAATTGTGCCACGTTCATCATTGTATAACTTTGATTGTCTCTTCCTACTATTATTGCTTAACATGGAGGGTGCGGGCCAAAGAAACACGGCCCAACGACCCTCCGTTTGATCTTGTTTAATTTTCGGAATCTGCAACCGGAAGCAGAACATAGAAGAGGCTGGCAGCGCAAGGGCCGACGTCGCACACACAAAGAATGTCGCGGCCGAGCGGGCCCTGACGGAGGAAGAACGGCGCCATCGCGCCGTGATGGGAACACAGATCCATGGCAAGGGCAGGAAACAGAGGAGGAAGGTGGTCGAGTCACGCCGTCTGTCCGGAAGGAACTGCGGCCCGCTTCTCCGGCCGCTTCGACGGAAGGATCGGTCGGCCCGTCGGCCGGCCGGGCGGAGCAAAGCCACGATGCCAGGAGGGTTCCGCACCGGATGTGCCGCATCCCTCCTGTGCGGGCCACTTTTGCTAGAAGGTCGGCCGGTTAGGGAGGACGGTGCCGGTTGGTGCCACCGGTTCGGGTTCCAGGCCCCCCCTCGTACCGCTCGGCCTTCAGGCCGAGCCAGCCGGGTCGGGCAATGCCCTCTTCGGGTCGGGCCGCACCCCTCAGGCTGGGCTGCGGGTTTCTCCAGGCCGGTTCGACACCCCTACCGGGTCGGACCTACCAAAACATGGTGACCAGACCCGTCAGCCCATTGGGCATAACGGGTCGGGCCCGTTATTTAGTTAAACGTGAATATCTTGAAGACCGTGCGTCCGAAAGACGCGTCGTTTGTGGCATTAGGACCCTATCGACGAGGTAGTCCTTTTTTATACTCTAAGTGTGTTTTGGAAAACTTGGATAAACAGCCAGGTTTGGAAAGAGTATATTTCCAACGGGGCCCCTGGAACAGAAAAGTCAATATCTCTCAGACCGTGCGTCCATTTGGCGCACCGTATATCACGTTGAGTTCCTTTTTTTCGAGGAAAAACTTCGGGATACATCAAATCTAGACTTAGTGACAGTTGATGTATCGACCACCATTTACTCGAGGAGCGGGCCCTCCTACTATCGAGCATACTGTGTGCGGGAACCCTAGGGCTGGATGCGACTGTGAGGACTACCGTGCTGGGATCCTTCGTGGGTTCGACAACGATGGCGACATTACATGGATTCTACTTGGGTTCGGCAGCGAGGACGACTATACTTGGATCCTTCATGGGTTCAGTAGAGATGAAGACTGTACGTGGATATTACGTGGGTTTGGCAGATATGGTTACTGTACTTGGATCCTATGTGGGTTTTGCAGCGATGACTTCTGTACTTGGATCCTACGTGGGTTCGGCAGCGATGACTTTTGTACTTGGATCCAACATGGTTTTGGAAGAGGAGATGATTCAGAGGCTACATCTAATCATCTTCACTCCTCTTCGTGAGTAGTATACCTATGTGAGCTAATACGTTTCTTCAATAATTATCATTAATGTGATTGACTTCTTTCCTGTGTGGACCGGATTTTTCTTCGACTCGGAAGTTGGTGCCGAACTGAGATTCATGACTTAGGTATATGTATGGGCATATACCTTAGTATATTTTGTTGATACTTTATGTTTGTATCTTTCATTTTTTGTTTATCCTTTTTGGATTTCGGGAGACCTTTGGGGGTCTCGGGGTCCCTACTGAGTATCGTTATACTCACCGATGCACATGCAATGCTCACACTACGTTTGGTTGGTTGCAAACGAGGAAAATACTGATCGTGGTTGAGGCTTCTGGAGCTGGACGATATCTGGAGTTGGACCACGTGGTTGGACGTACACGGAGCGGACGGACGAACCAGAGGTACTGACGATACTATCTGTACCCACCCTTCAGGTGAGCTTCCCAGAGGACGACTCGGTGGTTGCTGCTTTACTTTACAGCTGTTGTACTTTCTTTCTCAGTTGTATTGTACTTTCAGTTGGGTTTGTATACTGGCCCATTTAATTTCCAGCACTTACTTTTGTACTCAGTTTTACTTAGTGCTTATTTAACTTCAATACTCTATTGTGTTTGTTTATTTTATAAAGGGAATTCCTTCCCTTTTACCGGGATTTATGCCTTTGGTGCTACTCACCAGCCCCTGGCCTAGGGAAGGCGTGCTTGGGGTAGTCACAGCATGGGCCCCGAGGAAGGTTCGTGACAATGCCATTAAAATTTAAAAATGTAAATGTAGAAACCCCATGAATTCAAAAAATTTACATACGTAGAAGAGCAATATAAGTATAGTTATTCCTAGTATGGGGGTTTTTGGTCCCTAAATATGTAATAAGTACTATAATCATTTATAAACATCTATAATTTCTACTGAAACTCAGACACTTTTTAACACATAACTTTTTAGTCTTTACTATGTTCTTACATCATCTTTAGTAACTAAATTCTCTAACCCTGAGGAAGAATACATCAATAATCCATAATGTAAGTAATTTTCTCCAAATTAATTATATTGTGATCTAACTCATCCATCTTATCTCAGAGACATGATTAATGAATTTATAATACTCCACCAACTGATAACATTATAAAATGTTATGAATCAAATTTTAACATTGTAGAAACACTAATAGAATATATACCCCATCAATAATCATTATCCATTCAATGGGATCCATGGTAACTACTTAAATTTATTCCCATATCATTAATGGCCTAATATTAGTGTCATTTGTAAAATTACCTGATACGTGACCAGAAAATAGAGAATAACGTTACTGATTATCGATGTAGGACCGAAATTAGTTATGATTAGAAGCAATACACATTCAAATAAATATATTTTTATAAGTCATCTCCAATAGTAAATTTGGACTTACAAGAATTTCATTACTTGTTGCATCATACAAATATTGAAATTGAAATGGTTGACTATAAAAAATCTAATTGTTCTATATTGATCAATTATTGATAAATTTTATCTAATGAAACTTTAAAAAAGTGATGTTATCACCAATATATCATCTAAAATCATGACCACAAACTAAAATCATTTTCATCAAGATCTAAATAATATATGTTGAAAAACTATACAATTGAGGATGATATGTCAAACACATCTATAAAAATATCTTCATAACATTATGATGTAATATCTATAATCTATGTAAAATATTTATATATTCACCAGAAACAATAGGCTTCCCAAGTAAATGATATTACACAATATCCTCTATAAAAAAATAATAATATATTCCACTGAAGTTGTTTCTCTTATACGAGAAAATAACAACAAATTTATGATTTGATCCACCACTAACTAAATAGTATCTTCTTCCAATTTTTATTTCAATAATTTATTCCTAGAATCCAATAAAATTTTCGATTATTTAAATTTGAGGGATAGTAATGACTTGATAAAACCCACTACTCATTGAATCTCCTCTTCACCTATTAAAAATTTATATAAATAGAATCTATTTACAAAAAACTTCTTTATTTCTGAAAAAACATCTTTTCTAATATCATTATGTATCTGATTATATCTGGGAAATACCACCTAACAATAATGCTGAAATTTTAACAAATCGATGTCCTCAAATAATGAATGAAGACAACTATATAAAAATTAGGGGTAGATATATTCTCACAGGATGATTCATCTACCTAGGCCCATAATAAAAAACACCACTCCCAAATATAGAGGAAAATACCTAGCATTATTGTAATGTGTTTTAAAGTACCTCACTCCTAAATTTTGAATTATGGATAATATAAATTATATTGGAAGTATTTATCCTCATTAACTCATAAAAACATCTTTTCATTTACTATTAAATTGAACATTTACCCCTTTCTTGTTGTGGTCATAATTAAATAAGTAAATATTCAAAATAATATATGAATATATTATAATATTCATCAAAACCTAAAAAAAACATTTATCATTGATATGTTACCTAATATATTTTTACAAATCATGACTTTATACTTTGTTATATGAATTAAAAATTCATTAAATGGAATATAAATTCCAATGAACAACACCTATTTAATCCTAAAATTGTATTTATATAATTTTGTACATATCTTATTCTCAATAACAATTTAAAAATAAATTTCAATATTATTCTCCTAATCTCTCAATGAAAATTAATGAAATAGGATGTTATGAAAAAAATATTAAAATAATACGGTCAATGTACACATAGACAATCAATTTCATTAAATCCATAAACCCTTCAAGTGATTTATTGATTTAAAAATACATAATTGATAATTTATATTTCTCATATTTGAATAAAACATATCTTCATATAAAGTCATTTTCTATTTATAGTATCACATACCCATACACCCATATCAGATGAAAAATTATATACTTTATATTCTAGTTCTGATACCAACTCATGTTACTAAATTTTTTACTTCTATAATTACAGCATCAAGGAAATTATAGATTCAATTATATAATAAATTCTTCTTTGGTTTTAGAGATTTATAAAATTATGTAAATTTTCAATTAAAAACATCCCACATCATTCTCATCCAGTGGAAATTATTTCCACTATACAAATATTTTTCTTATCGCTTAATAAGTCTTCAATATATGAAATAATATTCATCACTCATAACAATAATGATATTGTATCAGTCATATTATTGTTATTTCTATCCATGGAATGGAAACCTAATAATGTGTGAGGTCAAAATATAAAAAATGGAATATGTATAGTGAGTTCTATCATAAATATATAATTCAAAAACAACATAATAAAGACAAATAATAACAAAATATTTCATATACTTAATATAGTGAAATGGTAATGTTTCCATGAATGAAATATGAACATTAATAATCACATGGATAACAAGAACTGGTTTTATATGGAAAGAATGCATAATGTTGGTTATCACACTCTTCTAGTTAAGGCCTCGTTCAATGAAATCATACATAAATTGGTATGGAATACAGAAAATACCCATGCTATAATGCTTGATTATTCTTAATGATGCATTGATGTCATATATAATATTATAAATCCTGTCACATTTTAAGTAAATTGTTTTAATTACATTAAGGTAATGAATAACCATTAAAAAAAATCAACATACAAAAATAACAAGAATTTGTATTGGGAAATAAGTATATGGATTGAAAATATATTCCCTTGAACATATTTAACCTTCCAAAGTAGAATATAGTCAACTATATGGAACATAAAAGTATATGGTTTATCAATTTTTCCTAACTAATAAAAAAATATCTTCCATAGAATGCAATAGAAATCGTATTAAGATAAAGTGGTGCGTTTACAATATACTAAATTATGGGTATATGTAAATGAAAATATATTTAATTATGTAAAAAAATCCATCATAATAAATAACATTTATAATAAGTTTACCATAAATTCCTAAAAAATTAGGGTGTTGTAGTAAAGGAAAATAACTAGGGAAATATAGAGAAAAATAGAATTGAAATGTTAATATGGAATTTCACCTAAATATTTTATAACATAGTAAAAATTAGGAAGGTAAAAATTACATCCAAACCACATTTCATAGAATCAAAAAAAATTAATACATAATTTTTAAAATCTTTTAGAATATATATTCATGAAAATAAACTATACTTAAGGAATAAAATGTAGAGAAGATGATTAAAATGAACATATGTGAGGTGAAATCCCATTCAAAAAAAATTAAGATAAAGTAACCTTTTCAGTAAAAAATTCATTGAATAATTGAATTATTAATAAATTCAAATAGTATCAATAAATAGAAATGCAGCTAACCCATGAATATAGTTCTAGATTAATGAAGACATTGTTCATCTTGAAAATGATTTGAAATTAATTGTATTAAAACTATTGTAAAAATATCAAATTTGAATTGGTTATAGAACATTAAAAATATTCTATTTATAAATTGGAATATTAATTCAATTTATGAAAATTAACCTCCATAAATTACTGAATTATAGAATAGATATTTCATAAAAAATAATGGATAAGGATATAGAAGAGAATGGTTGTCAACCTAAATGGGAAATTAATGTACCATTTTATTATAAATTCCCCTTAGATTTAATTTCATACTAGAGAGTTGGGAAATGAAAATAGTTTTTTAAACCCATATAAATAACCCTACTATGTCAAAATATAAGGGTTTTATGATATAATTATCATATATTTACCTAAAACAATATTCAATCATAAACAATTTATACTATAAGTGAGAAAGAAATATAAGCACATACGGATTTGGTGACATCAAGATTCAAAATCATCAAATGATAGAATATGATATTTAACATGAAATAAATAAATTTTTAGGTAAAAATATATTCATCATACTATAATTAGACTATATAAATGAAAACATGGTTTATAATTTGAAACATGTATTGAGAAATCAATATTAAGACCAAGAACCCATAGAGTGATCATAATTTTTGCATTAAGAACAAATCACAGAAGTTATTATGTGATAAAATATAAATAATAATGCTAATGTTTTAAATACAATTTAAAATTTTCATAGTTCATTACACACATAATCTTAGAATATCATAGTATAAAAATAAGTGATATGACCCCATGAAAACAAATTGAACTATGATTCCCATACCATGAGTTCTAAAATTAATCCTACATACACTACCATCGTAAATAAAAATATTATATAAATTAAATACCTGGTTCAAAACCTGTGACATGTTTACTTTCGTAATTTTTTAAATTTCCATCTTTTTATAATTTATTAATTTGGTATTTTTAATATTAGTCATATTGGGATTTTTGAGTTCATTATCTCCAAAAAAGTATCATATATTTATAATTTTATATGTTTTTAGAAAAATAGTCTCATAAAACATAGAATATTCATGAAATAAATTAAACATTAGACCATAATTAAGGACAATAAATAGGTCAGGAAATCGGAATCATCTTGAAAATCATCCTCCAATAATCTATTTTTTATATTTAGAGACAACAATGCTAGATTAAATTTAAATTCATAGTAAAAATGAATAATTTATCATTATAGAATAAAAATAATAAAAATAATAAAATATTATTGTTATATTCACTCAAGAAATCAATGTTTGACAATCCCATGATAGGAATACATTTATGAAAACATTATCATGCATGTAGGCTGTATAAAATCACCATGGTTAGTAATGATTTTCATAATATTTATGGGTAATGGTAATATAGTAAATATTTTAGTTTTAAAAAATAAAATAGCTAATACAGAAAACAAATTTATGATAAAATTTTGAGTCATTATATTCAATATTGAAATTTTTTTAGGATAACTAAAATGAAAATTCCATCTCTGAAAACCCTTCATTTTGAAATATTAGTGGCTTTTTGAGGAAAGTTAATTGGTAGTTCATAAATGACCCCCATCATAAATTCATAAAATCTGTTAAAGTTTGATATAAATGTTATCATGGAAGAAATATATAGAAACCTAGTCATAAAAAACAT
Organism: Viscum album; assembly: GCA_963277665.1. Taxonomy (NCBI): domain Eukaryota; kingdom Viridiplantae; phylum Streptophyta; class Magnoliopsida; order Santalales; family Viscaceae; genus Viscum; species Viscum album. The sequence goes on from OY728120.1 coordinate 1,673,509,584, forward strand.
GGATATTTGATCATTTTAGATGAATATTTATCATATTTCAAAAATACTTTCTTTAGGACTATAATAGTCTATTATCATTGGAAACATGGAATCATAATCTTCTAAATATTTGAAATATCTTCAAAATAGCTGTTAAATATCTACCCCATAATTACTTTTACATAAAACCATTCTATATAACTTGTGGAAATAAAACATAAGAAAGGGGTTAACTTAGATGATTAGTAAGGATAAACAAAGGAAATACTAAATCATATCAAGAGAATAAGGGAATGAGGACCTAAGAATAACATTTTTAAGATCATACCATGCATATCAATGATCATATGGATGATTAATGTAATAAATATTCGTAGTTCATAAGACATGTATCGTAATGTAATAAAATGTATAATCCTTTTAAGAATAACATATGGATAAGACATGTAATTGAGGAATACATATCATCTTTTAACAATATGATCATGTTCATGTAGAAATAGATTCACTCATTATGTTAATGAAATTAGGCCCTTGTATAAACATATGGACATGCAACCTGGTATATGAATATTGTTGCGAACATGAAATCATGTCCAACCATAACATTTTGATCATCTAATCTAGTTCACATTTAAACTTATAGAAATGAATCTAGGTCCATGCATACCATTTTGAACATGTTATTTGGATCACACATAACCTTGTGACCATGAAATAGGGTTTACACATTACTTTTTTAACATGTAATATGGTTCACTCATAACATTGTGAATGTGTAATCAGGTTCATGCACAAACTTATGAATATTTATCCACATCCATGTATAACATTGTGAACATTTAATCATGATAATCCATAACATATATACTCATGAATCATCCTTAATTACCCAATTCATTTGAGGTAGATATAGGTCACACCCATTATATAATAAAACCATTCATACATATTCCAAAGGATAATAATACTTACAATATTTCATAACCCATGAAAGGATATGGGTTTCATAAACATCATATCATAACCTATGAAATTTGATGGGTATCCTAAAAATTTCTTCATATCATTACCTATGGAAAATATATATGTCTTATAACAATTTCATCAAATCATTACTCTTGAAAAGAAGCGAATTTCAAAAGTGTTTTATCATTGTATAACCCATGTAAGAGATAGTAGTTTACTAAATATCTTATTATAAAACACTCAAAGAAAGAATAATAATGGTTTCTTTGTATCATATCTCCATTAAATATTAAACTATATCAAATTCTTTTAACATAGAAATGGAAGTATTTTTAATGATCACATGAATAATTTCTCAAGGAAAATTACATTTCTTTTAATCTCGCATTTTAAAACATAAACCATTTTAAATATCATATTTTTTGAAAACCCACTTGAAAATCACATAATGAAATATTTAAAATCATTTAAAAACATTCATGAAAAAAATTTATTTCTATTATAAAAACTATTTTTAGATCATAAATTATTTTGAAAACCATCTTCATGGAAACATCATTGAAAACATAGAAATTAATCATTGAAAATATTTTAAAACATTTTTTAAACATAAACTTTTTTATAAATATGTTCATTGAAAACCAATTTAAAATTAGAAAATTTATAGAATATTAGAAAAAAATATTTTGAAATTAAATTTTATAAATAAAAAGTATTCTTTATGGAAATTATGGTCAGAATGGCAGCTAAGTCCTAACATGCCAAACATTCCTTTTTCACCATAAAATGATAGAAAAACACATTGAACTGAAAGAAAAAAATAATAATAATCCATTCAAAAACGTTTATTAAAAAGGTATATCATTGGTAAATATTTAATTTAATCATCACATTATAATATTAAAACGTTTTTTAAAACATTTTTTTAAAACATAGTTTTGAAAGAACGCATATTTCCAATCGAAATGAGAAATGAAGTCAGATTTTCATATAAAAACTTAATAGTTTTCCCAACATTAATATATTGTAAAAATTGTACAATTAAATGGATATAAAATTTATAAATATATTACAATAAAATTCATGATATTTATTATGTTATTTATTATAATATTTCATTGATGAATGTATAATCATAAACAATCCTGAAAAACGACGAGATTATAATAAAAAAGTCTTACCACTTCAGTCACTATAAATCCTAATACCTATGAGACAATATCATTAAATGAATTTTTTAATATAAATAAAATAACTATATTCATTATATTACATGTAAAAATGTTGCATATACACCTCCTACAAAAATATAGGTGAATAACATGGCATGTGTCAGAAAGAAGTTTAATTGAGGCAAAACTACATTATGGATTTTGTATCATTGGAACCATAAAACCCATACAAGTGTTCTCATAATATTGATATCTAAATAACCATAAAAATTAAAATAATTATCATATAATACCTTCATTTTTGTTTTATACACTACATAAAATAAAAAAGTAGTGAACATGTTACATATCTCACGAATATAAAAAGTGAGTTGATAAACCCCTTACCTTAAGTCTTGAATTTATTTTAACCTGTTAAAACATCATATTAAATTAATATAAGTTTATTATACATATACCATAAAACAAAATTATATTATTAAATACCATATATTGTTTTTTATGACATTATATCCATTGTTTTTTAATAACTCTATGTTAATTTTTTGTTTCAGGTAATATCTGTTTAATTTTACATAAATATTTTTTCTTTTTATTCTTGACCCTCTTACATAGATCATGATTTACTTATTTAAGTAATTAAAAACAAGATATTTATATAATATATGTTAATTATATAAAAAATTATAATTATTAATCGATGATACAATTATAAAATGGAATACATCATTCATAGAGATGGTAGGTCGTAAGTACGCATGAATATTTCTTCCGTTCAATTATATTTTTAAAAGAAAAAAACAAAAATAAATATTTGTATATTTGTATATATACTAATTATATTATAATTATTATATCATAGATATCATATATGTTCATTAAATCTATTTTTAATATATTCTGCATAAGGTTTAGATGAATAACAACTCTTTGGGGAGGCGATGGTCCCCACATCCACAAATGATGTTATCATATTAACAAAAAAATAGAAACCATGAATGAATGTACTTTTAAAAACATTATATAAGAATAAATATATCATATATATAACATATATTATAGAAATTTAGTGTTTACATCATAATTCTGAACCATGGCAGGTGATAAAGGAAAAATGAATGACAACATTTAATGAGGTGGTAGTTTTCCATACATAAGAACATTATGTTCATTGCCCATTTGATGGAAGTGTGTGTATATATAGTTTAAAACAATAGAATAAAAACATATATTAATATTGAGTATACAATGGTTATTATATCATTATTGAAAAATAATATTTTATGGGGGTGTATAGTGAAAATAAAATAAAAGAGCTTGAGGAAGGATGTGACATATTCATTGGGTAACTTCAATTTGTTTCCACCAAAGGGATTCATTGGCTAGATTTATGACCAAAGTGATGATTCTAGGATAAATGGAGGGATATTATGATATTATATTAGAAGATTTTTCTAGATCCAAAAGGATTGATATGATTGAACAAGTTTGAGGGTTAAGTATCTTTTCATAGTGATGGAGGAGTGGCATTCTTGAAATTTTTTGTAAAGGGAATTCCACTTACATTTAATTCAAGTAATGTAGATCCAATAATAGTTCATATTGAATAAAAGGTAGTATCAGGTAGAAATAATTCTATTATATGGATTATGGATATGTTTACAGGTGCTTTTGTGCCTTACGAATGAGGCTTAGTCCTGTGTGAAGAAAAAATTTCTCTCACATTTCATACTTCATTTTAATAACATTCACTAATAGTTCTATTAAAAAACTAAATTAAATTTATTATAAATTATAAATTAGAATAATTAAAAAAACAGAATCCATTTTTATAGAATATAATCTCATAATTGAAGTAAATTTATTTCATATTAATACCGTAGACATGATTACAATGTGTATTTTTGAAGCGAAATTGTCTAAAAGATAGAAGTGTTTTTATATCCAATTTCATTTTAAAATTGTATAATTTGGTCTAAAATTTATTAATTTATTTATTATTTATCTAATTATACATTAAAACAAATTTTGATCATAATTTATCTATATAAACAAATTATATGAAAAAGAAATATTGAAATAAAATTCAGTGCTTTTTACTATTAATCAAAATGAAAAACTTCTCTAAAAAATATCAAATATTAAAAAAAAGTAAGTTATTATATCCATCATTCAAAAATGATGTTTAATGTTTCTAGAAAAATTATAATATTTTCATAATTTATATTTAAAATAGGGTTTTCATTAAAAGGTGACAAAATTACCTCTTAGGAAATACATATTTTCTTCATCAAATTATATTTATTCTTTTCATATACAAGTAAAATTTAAATGGTGAGAATTAGAAATATTGATTGAATATATAATATATAAATTTTTATTAATACATTAATCAAAATGGTTTTATTATTTTATTAAGATAAAATTTTCTTTGTAAATAGAAAAAATATTCTTAGAAATCATATTTCTTTATATTCAAATTGTTCTTTCATTCAATTATAATAATTGATAACCAAAGGATTAATTTTACATACATGTTTAAACATTAATTTTCAATTTTTTAATCATATTCATAGCTTCAATTCCAATGGATAGGTCGTAGCTACAATAATAATTTTATAATCCTATTAATAATATATTATAGTTGGGTAAAAACAAATAATTATGTGTAACACAAGATATCGAAGGGACTCAATATTGTGTTTAATACAATATAAGAATTGTTTTTAATTTACCAAAAGACAATATATGAGTTTCATTTAGACTACTATTATCATGGATTTTTTTAACTCAATAAAAAAGTAGTTCTTTTATATAAAAAAATATAATCAATGTTGAATGAAATGGAAAATATCAAAAAGATTAAATTAATTCAAAAAATATTTTTCTCAAAATCTCACGGTGTTACATACCACCGCCCTTGAAATGATTTTTTATCTCTAAATTCATCGGGTTTAGTAATATTTTACTACATAAATTTTCTATTAATAGAAACCCACATTGTAAAATTTAATATTAAACCATCCATTAAAAATGGAATGCTAGATACATTAATGTTACCAAATGTAACTCATAACTTGTTTTTCACTAGGGGGAACATATGTGTAATGTGAATACATGGAAATCTAAGAGAAATATAACTATTAGGATCATATGGAGAGTGATAGATAACACAGTTATGAGAAACATAACAATCACAAAGATGTAACCCAAAGATGACTGAAAATGGTTATTAAATTCATAAAAATGATGATAACTTTCTATAATTTTTTCATACCCATTTCCCAATAGTTGAAAAAAATAATGAGAAGATATGAATACATGATTTTAGGGAAACAATACACTTTCTCATGAATTGATTAATTTCCACATCATCTATTATTCCATGAAATGAATATGAAATTTTCATTCTTTAAGAATTAGCAGATCATGAGATCCAAAAATAGAATGAGTGGTCATTCCATTTGACTTTATCACAATAAATATTTTATCACAAGTTATCAAACATACATTAATCCATATTTGGCGAGATGATACTTTAATCTCTAAAACCTCATATGATGTTTAACAAAAACCATTCCATAAATGGTTAACCTTAGAACCCTTCCAAAATATTAAAGTGAATAAATTTATAAACAATGTCACTAAATTTCTGAAAAACTACTTAGAGTTGACCCGACATTTATCATTATATAGATATTGGTTATCATATACCAAACATGTGAATACCTTTATCATATATTATATTAACAAATGATAATAATAAATATTACTAAAATTACTTATCCAAAACGTGCATGTTTCCTTATTTTGATATTTATTAGATATATTAAATAAATCCAAAAATTCTTTAACTTTCATAAATATTAAAAAATACCACATTTCAACAATTCCTTTATCAGTTATCAGGTAATCAATATTATCCAATTTAATTATTCATATCATACATATCGTTATAGAGACTTAATAATCTCAACATAAGTAAAATATTAAGGGTTATATAAAATTGTCACCTTTCCATTGAATAACCTTTCTATCCCATCAGAAATTTTAATCAAAATCGTATAAATTATTAGAAAAAAACATTAACTGAACAATCCTTACATGAATCAAAATCTTAATTATTTAATACAAATATATAAATAAATAAGTTATTTTTGTTAATTTTTCTGTGATAATAAGTCCACAACATCTTATAACATAATATGTCTTTCCTTTCACATTTCATATGTAGTATCCTTATCATCAACAATATAACTATTACTCATGGAACATTACTGATTCTATTTGGGATCTATGTACTTACATCATCAATTTTCCTAATGACCATTAATTCTACACTTAATACAATTAACCATCAATGATGTATTATGTTGTCCAATAATTCTATCCATTTCACTAATAGAAATATTCATTTTTCTTTTATAGTTACTCTCTTTGTTTCCTTATTTAATGTAATAACAACATCTTCTAGTTCCTCTAATAAATTAATATTGGTTATTATTTCAACATTCTGGACACACAGTAAACTAAATCGAAATTCTTATATGGTCTCAATGAAGTGAAATATTAGTGAAATAAGACATTATATTCTTTGAAGAGTCCTATAATTGGTTATGGTAAAAGTTTTTAATCATGTTCTATAAAAAATGGTTAGGCATGCCCTCAAAATACTTTACTCCAGTGATCATCCCATTTGACTTTTCGTTAGTAAATTTTTAAAATAGTCATCATTAACCAAAATCCGTCTAGATCCCGACATTGACTTAAATAAGAAATACTAGTGTCAGCATCACTTATCATAGTGAAGAACCACATAATCATGAAAAATTGAACACATAATCATGAAAAATCACTACATGGATGTCAAACTTATGACACCATTCTATGATACCTTATAATTATCCTTATAGAAATTCTTACACATATCCTTTTAAATAACTCTATGTATATCACTATGTTTTTATCATCCTAGTTTATAAATTTTGACTAAACATTTCCTTTGATACCAACTATAGAAACCCAGGATGAACACACATGGAAATTACATCAATTTAGATGAATATTCAACATTTTATAAAAATATATTCCTACAGACTATAATAATTTATTGTCATTGGAATCTTGGAAACAAAATATTCTTACATGTTGAATGATATTCAACATCAACCTTAATGATCTTACCCTTTAGTAAATCTACTTAAAACCATTCTTCATTACTTGGGGAAAGGAAACATATTAAATGAGTGAGGTCAAATTCTCATAAAGGGATAACGAAGGATACACATAAGAATAACATGAGGATAAGTTTATAAAAATTTGATAATAACACTTGAATATAATATCATGAATATTAAAGAAAATATACATGAGTCATGGAATAATTATTAAATGTTTCTAAGAAATGACTGATAAGGTCATAAAGAGTATAATCTAGGAAATCATAATATAAGAACAAGAAATGAAATTTTTAAATACACATCATCTTATAAGATTGTGAAAATGTATAAGTAGAAACATGTTCGCTATTTAAGGACATGAAATCAGGACATCCCATAAACTTCTGTACATGAAATCAGGTCCACACATAACATTGTAAACATGAATTAAATTACATGTATAAAATTTTGAACATCTAATGAGGTTCATGAATAAACATAGGGACACCAAACCGGGTCCGTGAAGTACATTGTGAAAATTTAATCTCGTTCATGAATAAAATTGTGAGTGTGTAATCAAGTTAATGCATAACATTATGAACATGTAATGTGGTTCACTCATATTATTGTGAACATGTAATCAGGTTCACACAAAAGCATATGGATATGTAACCGGGTCCATGCATGTCATTGTGAACATGTCATGCAATTCCCAGAAAAAATATATAGTCATGCTTCATCCATCGTTAACCAATCCATATAAGGTAGGTACAGTTCCCACCCATCACATAATAAAATCATCAGCATATGTGTCCCAGGATAATTATACCTTCACAAAATCCTAAACCATAATAAGAAGTGGATTTTATAAACATCATATCATAACACAAGATATGAAATGTGAATCCTAAACATTTCATTATGACATTACCAATGTAAAAGAGTTAGGTCTCACAATCATTTCATCAAATCATAACCTTTGAAATGAAGCGGGATTCAAAATCATTTTATCATCGTATAACAAATGGAAGAGATACATGTTTCATAAACAACATGTCACAAACCATTCAATGAAAGAATAACAACGTTGTTCGTGGATCATATCCCTAGAAAATATTAATCTATATCAAAATATGGAAACATAAAAGGGGATTTATATTTAAATATCACTTGAATTGTTTATTATGGAAAATAATATTTTATTTAATATCACTTTTTAAAGAATAAATCATTATCAACATACTTTTCTTTGAAAAACACATGGAAAATGATAAACTAATCTTTTAAAAATCATATAAAAATATCATGAGAAAATATCATTTCCACTTTAAAAAATATTTTTAAATCATAATGCATTTTTAAAACCCTCCTCATTGAAAATAACTATGAAAACTTATAAAGGAATATTTGAAAATCATTTAAAACGCTTTTTAAACATTATTAATTTTTTTGAAACTTTTTCACATAAAAATGCATTAAAAAAATTAAAGGAAATTATGAAAAAAAAATTATTTACATATAAAATTTTAAATATATAATGGAATCTTCAAGGAAATGCTATTCGTGATGGAAGGTAAGACTGTACACGTCGAACATTGATTTTACAGTATAACGTGTATAGAAAGGATCCTTGATTTAAAAAATGTAAAAAAATTAATTTTTAGACCAGTTTTAAATGGTAAATCATGTTCTAAAATTTCCGTTAATAATAATAGTATATTATCAAAACACATTATAATACATTTTAAGAAAACACTATTTTTAATGAACCCTGATTTTCGACCGAAAGGAGAAATAAACTCGTATTTTCTTGAAAACATTTTCTTAATGGTCTCATGTAAAAAATAGTGGAAAACAGTGCCATTAATTTGTTATAAAATGAAAAAAATGGTATAATAAAATTATTTATTTTAATTAGGATATTTATTATAATATTTCATCAATGGTAGAATAATCATGGACAATCTCGATTAACAATGTCGTTATAACAATATACTCTTACCAATTTTGTTAACCTTAAATAATAATACCCCCAATAGAATAAAATTAAATGAAGGGTGAAATACCATTATAATAAGTCTATTCATGATAATTCCTTTCACACCTCCTAGAAAAATATAGGTTCATAACATGGAATGTTTTTCAAAGAAGGAAAATTAAGTCAAAATTACATTAAATATTGGGTATATTATGAACCATAAACCTCGTAAAAGATATATCATCATATAGATATGTAAATAAACATAACATTATATATAATTATCATATAATACATTAATTTGATTTATAAACAACATAAAAAATAAATTAGTGGTGAACATTGCATGTATCTCACATATATAAAAAGTGAGATGAGAAAACACTTTCTTTAATTCTTGACATTTTTTTTAAACATCCAAACCTCATGTATAATGAATATAAGTTTATTTTTCGTGTAACTATGAACAATAATCTTATATATAATTCCATTTATGATTTTTTATCACTTTATATTACTTTTTTATTAACATCTCAATTTTAATGTGGCGTTTCAGGTGATATCTGCTTTATTTTTCATATATGATTTGACTTAAAATTATTGATACCCTTATATAGATCCTGGTTTAATTATTTATTGAATGTAAAAAAATTATTTAAATATAAAATATTTTCAGTATAAAAATATTTATATAAATTAATAAATGATAGAAATATGAAATGTACTAAATCATTCATGGAGAAAGTAGGTCATACCTACGTAAGTATGATGTTCATATTTAATTATTATTCGAAAATAAATAAATAAAATTAATATATATACATATATATAATTCTATTAGAGTTATTATTTCATATATATAATATAATTTTACCTAAACCATCCTTAATATATTCCATGTAAGGTGTGACCAGATCATATTTCTTTGAGGAGGCGGTAGTCTACACGTCCACAAATAAATTTATCATATTTACCAAAGATGGAAATAATGAAGGAAGGTTTTTATATAAAAATTAAATTAACATAAATAGTTAATAAATATAATATATATCATATAAAAATAATTATTCCTTTATCATTCCCAACCATGATAGGTGGAAAAATTAAAAAAGAACAACATCGTTTCGTGAGGCGGTTGTTCACCGTATACAAGAATGGTATGTTCCTTATGTATTTCATGGAAGTGTTTGTAGGTTTATATCTAACACTCATAGAAAAAAATATAATTATATTGATTATAACTATGATGTCATACATGTATTTAATAAGAATGGTTGAGGTGTGTAGAAAAAAAATAAAACAAAAGAGATTGAGGAAGGATGTCACCTATTCTTTGGGTAACTCCTTTTGGTATGAACCAAAGGGATTCCTTTGATGGTTTTCATACATAATTTAGTATTATAGGATAAAATGAGTGATTTTTCGATCTTATTGTATAAGATTTCTGGTGATCCAAATTTCATGAGAGGTGTGAACAAGTGGGATGGTTGAGTTCTTTTTTATAGAGGAGGAGGATGGCATTATTGTTAATTTTTTAAAAGGGAATTCCACCAATGTTTTCCCCATGTAATGATTCAAAAAAAAAATCTAAAACATCGTCTAAAGGTATAATATGGTTTAAATATTTTCATCTAATGGTTTTTTGACATGTTTCTAGGTTATTTGGGCCTTAATATTAATTTTTAGTCCTTTGTTAAGTGAATTTTTCTCTAAATTACTGTAATTAATTTTAACGAGTTTTAAAACTATTTTTTGTCAAAATTTATGTAGAACATATTGTAAATTATAAATTATTATTATTATAAATATCTATTCCTCTTTTCCAAATTCCAATCACATAATTTGTATAAATTAAATTAAAATTAATCCGGCAGAAGAAACGCTAATACTGGTTTTTTAAACGATGAGATCCAAAATATTGAAATGTTGTATGCCCAATTTCATTTTGAAATTAGTTAAAGTGAAATAAATTGGTTTAATTGGTGTTTAATTTATCTAATTATACATTAAACAATATTAAATCATAATTTTACTAAATATTTTTTGTTAGATGAAAATTAACTTTTTAATTAAAATTCATTGTTTTCACTATTCCTCAATACATTTAAATTCACAAAAAACACTAAACAAATTACCCAAATTAAAATTTTTGTATAATTTTTTTTAAAATGAATTTTTTTTGCTAAATAATAATTTTAAATGTTTCCAAATTTATATTTTTTATGTATTATCAAATAAAAGTTGGTTAAATTACCTTTTGTAAAAATACATATTTTATTTACAAAATTTTATTTATTCTTATATTATACTGATTGAATATATTAAATAAGTATAAATAATGTTGACTAAATATATAATATTTAAATTTTAATTAATAAATTCCTCAAAATATTGTTTTTTAGTTTATTTAGATATAATTTTTCATCAAAATGGTTGAATATATTTCTAATAAATGTAATTATTTATTTTAAAATAGTTCATTCATTCACTTATAATAATTTATAGCCAATAGATTTTTTTAGATACGTATGTCAATCATATTTTCAAAATTTATTTATTCATATTCTTATAATCCATTAAAATGGGTTGATGGTCTCTATAATAATATTTTATTAATCAAAATTTTAGTATACTGTTGTTCGGTAAAAACCCATCCTTGCATATAACACAAGCTATCGAAGGGACTTAGTGTTTTGGGTAATACAAGACAAAAATGGAGTTCATTTTATCTAAATATAATATACGTATTTCATTATGTCATTTATTAACATGATTTTGAATATAATTTGAGACAAACAAAGTTCTTTTATATTAAAAACAATATTTAGTGTCGCGTAAAATAAAAAATATCAAATAGAATGAATTAATAAAAAAAATTACCAAATAATGGGGTCTTAAAACATGTATATTAAGGAATAAAATGGTTACAAGATAATGAGTCATAATTATAAATTGTGAAAAATTCTGGGAAATACCTGCCTTGATATTTAGAATACCACCATTAGATGGATATCAATACCACTAATATTATGATCACACATAGACTTATTCACCTATTATTACACAGAACACTCTAAATTTTTATTCATTTGATATATTTCCAACCCCTAAAATTATATAAACCTAACACTGATACCAACCCTAGTAATCTATACTGATAAGGAAATATTTAGAGATAAAAACATAATATTTACATAGTGGGAATGATACCAACTCAGGCGATCCAATTTTATCCCTCCACAGATAAAATATCCAAAAAATTGTTAACTAAATTACACATTTAATATTTAATTCAGTTTATATATTTAATCAATTATGTGAATTATTACATAAAAAACCAATATATTTCTCATTGAGTATATATTTTTCTCCCTCTATGCCGATTCTCTTATTCAATAATAACTTTTCAATATCACCGAAAATTTTACCCTCTAAAAAAAACTTCTGAAGGTATTATTAATTTTATTCATAATTATACATGTGGAATTGGAACATAATAATGTTTGATCTCAACACTCATAAAAAAAATTTATTATGGAATCTATCATGATTTAATATGAAATCAAAAATAATAAATATTTAAAAAATAATAAATTATTCAATGTAACAAATATCAGGAATGAGAAATAAATCCATGATTGATATATCTACATAAGTAAACATATAGATAATGATTTCTGGTTTCATGATGAAAAAATGAAAACTATTAGATATCATAATATTACAATAAAAGCCTTATGTGAAGACATAAAATATAAACAGTTAAGGAAAACACTTAATACCCAATCCAGTTTGTCTAATGAGACATACAGATGCATCGAGGGGAAATATAATTTCATGTCACACCCAATACATACTAATTACATTTCATTCATAATAAGAATGAAATTAATACCATTTCCATAAAAATTCATCACACCATAATAATAAAAATTCATATTATAAAACAAGCATGAGAAATTTGAATATTTTCATCAATACATATTCACCCATCCTTTGAAGGAAATTGTCACAAATAGAAAATAGAAAAGTACAAATATTGAAATTGTTTTTATAATTAATAAATAAGTAACATTTAATAGTAACAAATCCAAATATGACTTATATAAGTTTTGGGGTTTATACCCTATATAATGATGGGAATACAACTATATCAACATTACAAATGATATAGACTAAATCAATGATAAATGAGAACATATACATGAATTGGACTATCATTATAACAAAAATGAATGAATTTTAGAAAAGATCAATCCAATAACCACCTATGATATTCACATGTAAACAAATCATCCTTTATAGATGAATATTTAATCCATAATACTACGGTCCATTCCAGAATCTCAAATTTTTAGCACCTTCGGTGAATAAATACATAAAAATATTTTTTATATACATTAATTTCCATCTATCATACTATCCATCCCACTTTCTACCCATATTTACATACCCTAGAAAAAATATACATCATAAAATGGAAAAAGGAAGAAAATTAAAGTGTGATCTCACATTCCCTATATGGGTAATCTTCGTAGATATCAATAGTTGACAATATGAAAGCATAAGATAAGAATAATTTTATATGATCATCATAAAAAAATATAATTTTAAATAAAATCATTCATGGAACATAATCATGAGTCAAGTAAAAAGATCGATTCAAAATACATGAATCATTAGTGTGAAGAATCATACTAAATAAATCATGAACCATATATTCAAATTATAGGCCTGAAAAAATGTCATAAGAGTGTGGGACCATCATAGGTATATAATATAAGGCCCCCGCCTTAAACCATACTTAATCTTGAGTTATTACAAGATTACACATTGAGGATCTTTTCAGGTTTAGAGTATTAGAGAATTAGATCATGAAACTTGCATTACATTCCACATTTAAACAAAGTGGTTACATAAAAGACAGTATTAATTCTTCCCATCAATGGAAACATATTTAAAATAAAATATGGATTCTTTCTTGACACATCCTTGACACTATCATCACATCATGTACCCTTCCCTTGACCTGTGAAAAACATTTCAAAAACTTGGGATGAGCATAAAAAGCTCAGTAAGGGATATATAGATATGGAAAGGAAACATGAGTACATGTATACATAAGAATGAAATCATACTTTACCCATAAAACATAGGCATATCAAATCATGAATAAATCATAGAAATCATAAGACATAAAGGTAACTTGAGGCATTCATAACATTCTTACGTGGGGAGTAACCCTCTTGGTTACGTTTGGAATACCCATCACAGTATATTCCCTAAATCTCTTCGGAGAAACCTTAACGTTTCACTCCTTCACGTTACCCAATGCATTGGAGAGCTATATCGGGCTCACCCGCCCTTAGTTTATCACGGAACCACCCGTTTTCATAACAATGCCCAAGAACCATAACATAATCGTATCACATAAACATGAATAAAGGAAACATAACAATTCCACATTTCAATCACAATATAAAATTTTAGGATATTGAAATAATGAATCCATTCAAAAAGAAACCATTTCCAAAACCATTTAAAACATTTAATAAAGATATTTTTGAATCAAAGTGCCCCATACCACCTTGAAGCTTTTAACATTTTAAACCATTAATATCCATATAAATAAATCCTTGAAACCATTTTGAAAACATGGATATTAATAAGAACAAATAATTAAAACATTTAAAACGATATTTTGGTTAAAGGGGTTTTACCAAAATTAGAGACACATGAATACAATAATCGAGGAATAACATTTAGTCATAACTTTATAATATCATGAGAATAAAATGATTCCTGATATAATACTCCAAAGGACAGTATATACACCATATAAGAGTTAATTGGTTCATAACAACAATTAACCCTCAATAGAAATGTCAAATGTGATGAAATCCCTTATAAAGAAGGTATCCTTAAATTAAGGAAAAATAAATCTCAAAAATATGTGTGACAAATATATATACACCCAATATAATGGGATATTAAGTGTAAAACAATAAAAGTTCATTCACACATATTCAATGGGTGACATATTCATTGACTACAAGGTGAACCCGAAGAAATCGAAATTGGGTTAAAAAGTTCCCTTGACAGCCTAACGGCATCACATCAAAATGAGTTGACGAGAGATAAAAAGTGTATCTCATCACTTGGACATAAAATTTACATCAATAAGGATGTATGAGAACATATCCCAATATAAAAATATGTAAATTAAAAGACCCAATAAAAGAATTCTTTTAAAAAAGAGGAGGGTGAAAGGTTCCCTTACCGACTTGGGTATATTTCAAAACATACACCCCATGAAAGAAAGACAATAGGCCATTGATGTAAATACTCATAAACGAAATTATATTACAAAAAGAGTAGAATAATGGGCAGTACATACACCACTCAATGGAATTTGTGGAAAATGTAGCATAAATCTCACGGGAATAAAAGTGAGATGAAAAATCCCTTACGAAAACACGGCAGCCTAACGGTGCCACATAAAACTTCCGAATATGGATTGATGAGATCAAATAGAGTATCCCATCATATTACAATATAATTTACATCAAGAGTAATATAAAATAACATCCCCCAACATTACAAATAGTAGCTTAAAAGAAGTGACATAAAGGAGAGTACTTAAAAAGAAAGAGAGAAGTTAGATCTCTTACGAAAGTTCGGCAGCCTAACGGCGCCAATCAAAACTTACAAAATGGATTGATGAGAGAGAATAGGGTCTCTCATCACATGAACATAAAAATTACCGTAGGATTAATATAAAATATCATCCCAATAACAAGAAAGATGATATTTAAAAGGAATGACATAAAAGTGTGTACTTAAAAAGAAATAGAGGAGTAAGATCCCTTACCTCGGGTCCGACTTGACTCGATCGTTCTTTAATCTCCTGAATAATAAACTTGAGTTAATTTATAATTCCTTAAGAACATTTTTCAAGTTCATTATTCCTTTTATATCACTTATTACTATGTCATAAACATTATGTAATCATTTATGTTAATAATATTTGTTTTGCCGATGTTTGGTTCCTAAGTCGAAAGTGGACTTCTTACAATTACATGTTGTTCGTGTGGCCAAATGTTTATTATATCCAGAATTGTATTCATGATTTATATTTCATATATTTCATATATATCCAGTACATTCATTAATTTATAATGTTACATAATCATTTAGAGGTAAGAAATGAAATGCACCGTTCATGGAGACGGTAAGCCGTACGTACGCATGAACGCTACTTTCATTTCTATTTTGTATTTTATATAATGGAATAATAATGATGTAAAGGTATATTATAATTCCATTATAATATCATATATAATATCATAGTTCAATCCTTTATACGTCCCACATATGGTATTAACGAATCACATCACTTTGAGGGGGCGGTAGTCTGCACTTCCTAAAATGAAGATATAGCGTATACCCATAATGGAAGCCATAAAGGTAAGACACAAATGAAAAATAAAGAAGCATAAGTAAAACCTAAACATATTATATATCATATATAAAAATAGTGACATCATAATGGCCACCTTTTAAGGTGTTAATGAATGTTGAACAATCACCGTTTCGGGAGGCAGAAATTCGCCATCCACGGAAACCGTATGTTCTTTAACCATTTGATGTAGTTTTGTGAGAGTGTAGCTCAAATAAATCTTATAACAACATCCTAGTATATTGAAGAAACTGGTTTTGTTACAAAAGAAATAAATAAAAAGAGTTTAAGGGGTTGGAGAAGCAAAATAAAACAAATGAAATGAGAGAATGAATTACCTTTAAAAGTGTAACTCCTTTTGATTTGAGCCTAAAGGCTTCCTTTGAAAGGATTCTGCCCAATAGGAATCCTCTAGGATGAGGAGGGGGATGTGGAGAGAGTAAATGGTCAGGGGTTTGCCGATCCAAAGGCTTGAGGGGTGTGTGAAATGAGGTAGAGGTGGGGGCCTTTTATAAGAGGAGAGGAGGGGCACTTTTGGAAAGTAAAGAAATATTACTTTATTTGAAAATGTGGTTCGGTTTTAAAAGGTCCCACATTGATATAATTCGTGGATAAGGTGATAAGGCTTCGAAATCCACTCATCCAATAAGTTTTTGACATGTTTAGTTCATTGATTTTACATTATCTTTCCATTTTATTTAAATCGTCAAATAATGATGTCATCGCTGCATCATTATTATGTCATAAATAATTTAATTTATTTAATGTCTAAAAATTATAAAAAAAATACTATGATGTAGGAAAGCTTTTTATCTTTCCAATGAATATTTATAATCAAAATTTGGACTTGTTTAACCCCATTTAAAAATTGTTTTAGTAGAACATATCATGTTTGTGTAATTTTTACTTTTACATTAAATAAAAAGTTATTTATGTCATTTCCCAAACAAAGTGGATCCATGGGGTCCCCAAGTTGGCCCATGGCTTGTCTGGGTCGGCCATGACTCACCCAATAGGTGTAGGACAAGTGTCATTGTTTTTTCACATTCTTATAATATCAGTTTTACCTTAAATTACACTAATTACCACTAATCGCGATTAAAAACATAATAAGTTACTATTCACCAAAAAATTATTTTCATCCCATTGAACCAAATTTTTCATACTAATGACAACCATGTATATCGGATTTTCAAAATTCAATACACATTAGTGGTAAACTTTTATTTAACTGAAAAATCAGTTTGCTTGATTACCACTTAGTGGTTTCACTATTCATCAAAAATTGGAGTTTTTCAGAAAAATAGCAAAACTTCACCCTAAGCTATATTTGATATTCCGAATTCAAAAATGAAGTCCTTTTTACAAAAATAAAAACATATTAGTCACATTAATTAATTTAATAATTCATTCCCGCTGTCAGAGCAAATAGCGTGTTTTTATAAAATAATAAGTATCAAAAGATTGACACTAGTTTAAGTCTGATTTCAAAGTGAAATTAATTCCAACGACCACTATTGGATTTAATGGTAAAAATATTTTCTAATTTCACTTTAAAACCAATTCAAAATATAATCTAATCATATAAATAAATTAGATTAAAAAGAGGTTTTGAATTAAAATACAACATTTTACACTATTCATTAAAAAAAATGAACATTATCGGAAAGATACCAAAAATTTACACAAAGTAAATTTTGCTGTCCCGATTCTTAAGAAGAGTTTTATTTGGTCCAATAGAATTTATAAGAGTGAAAAAAAACTATATTTAATGATGGTTCTCCATTAAAAGGCGATAAGTGAACCTTTAGTGAAAACTAGGGTATATACGCATAAAATTGAATTCTTTCCGTATTTTAAGCCTTTAGATTTTATTGGATAAATGTAAAAACATTTAAAAACATATATAATTATATTTTAGTTATTTATATCCATTCCCTCCATTACAACGGCTACATGTTAACTACCATTTAAAATAATATTATTTTATTATTAGAGTGCAACGTAAGATTCCCAAGAAACTCGTTGTTGCGTGTTGGGTACGCCATCGAGCATAGAGTCCCCTTTAAAGTAATTTAAATATTTTATTCACAAATATGGATAAATATGAAATGTCATATTCTTTATTTACCTCGGGTGTTACATCCTTCCCCCCTTTTGGGAATTGCGTCCTCGTAATTTTAAAATTGCGCTTGGAAACATCCTTGAAAGTCCCACATCGGAACAAAAGTCGGTAAAACAAACACATTAAAATAAAGAAAGATTAGTACAAAGGTCACCCGAGTTAACCCATACTAGGATTCCAAGTATGAAAATATGGACATGGAGGAAAAGAAATGGTCATTTTCTGATGGAGAGTGATAGAAAACATGTTTAGGAGAAAGTTAACCATGAGAAAATCACAAACTTGTGATGTGTTAAACGGTATTCGATTCCCCAGTAAGAAAAGTTAATAGACAACATTTTTGTATTAAGTTACTTTTTATTGAGGAATTTATTCATAAGGAAACATAATCACTTATCATGTTGACTCTCAACTTTTATTAGATTCCTTACACAAACTCATATTTTCTCTAAAAGGTGAGTATTTAGGAAGACTTGTTCAAATTAAGAGTACTATAATCAACTTCTAGAGAATCACCTAATCCACAAAAGAGAACAATATACTTCCCATGTCTTTAGGCTTTAACCAGAACCAAAACCAAAAAGGTTAGTATAAGGTCAGATAATCCAGAAAAGGTTAACCCTTTAAAAAGAAAATCTATGCTTAATCGCCAAAATTTGTCCAACAAAACCCAAAGTTCAATGAGGACCATCCGATAAACAATTTGTCCTTAAAATTATTCAAAGTAAACCTATATAAGATTGAAACCCAAATATTTGAAGGATTTAGTCACATAGTCTTCCAAGTTAAATCGTAACATTTATCTCCAAACAACATCAGTTGCCCCTAAAGTCTCGTATTGAAAAGTAATTAACCTAATCACATATCCTCCAAGATAGGTTAATCATTTTCATAAATAACCCAAATTCTACTTACTATTAATTCATAAAATCATATAACTAGAAAGAATCAGCCAAACTAACCAGGGACTTCACGTAGTCCAGTGGTAGGCGATAAATACCAGTCACACTTTGGTTGTGGGTTCGATTCCCGCAGCTTTGTCCGACGCGACGGGTAGTCACACGGTCTGCGTGTTGTCCTTTTTCCAAAACTATATAATTCTTAAAACATTCCCCAAAATGAGAAAAAAATCTTCAAGAATAATCATAACATATTTTAACCTCAAGTTTATCTCATTCCTTTCATTTTCCATCATATCATAGAGTAACCCATAATTACCTAAAAATTAAGTATCATATAAACCCTAATGGTTACCTTAATAATAATTACCTGAATTTCCACATCGAGTTGGCCATCTCGTACATGATGCATTATGGAACTCACCAAGGATGAAGTGGTTGATCATGACTCCTTGATATTTGGTTTAGAACAACCACGAGTTTCCTCATTGAATCCTCCATTTTATCTAGTATCTTAATCAGAGAACCACCATAGTTTCCTTAAAACCTGTTGTCTCTTTGGTGCCGGCTAGATCCATCCATTCACTGAAAATATAAATGTCAATGTGAGTATATCAACAAAACCATCATGTACTAATGAGGAAGGTAAACACTAAGATACACTTACTCATTCACTTTATCTAAAACTAGGACTCTTTCTGAAATCCTAACCATTATGGTAATGTCACTTATGCTTAAAGAATACCCTAACCTCTAAAGTTATCTAAACCGACCTTTGATACCAACTATAAGGCCCCACCCTTAAACCTTACTTAATCTTGAGTTATTACAAGATTACACATTGAGGATCTTTTCAGGTTTAGAGTTTTAGAGAATTAGATCATGAAACTTGCATTAAATTCTACATTTAAACAAAGTGGTTACATAAAAGACAGTATTCATTCTTCCCATCAACGGAAACATATTTAAAATAAAACATGGATTCTTTCTTGACACATCCTTGACACTATCATCACATCATGTACCCTTCCCTTAACCTGTGAAAAACATTTCAAAAACTTGGGATGAGCATAAAAAGCTCAGTAAGGGATATATAGATATGGAAAGGAAACATGAGTACATGTATACATAAGAATGAAATCATACTTTACCCATAAAACATAGGCATATCAAATCATGAATAAATAATAGAAATCATAAGACATAAAGGTAACTTGAGGCATTCATAACATTCTTACATGGGGAGTAACCCTCTTGGTTACGTTCGGAATACCCATCACAGTATATTCCCTAAATCTCTTCGGAGAAACCTTAACGTTTCACTCCTTCACGTTACCCAATGCATTGGAGAGCTATATCGGGCTCACCCGCCCTTAGTTTATCACGGAACCACCCATTTTCATAACAATGCCCAAGAACCATAACATAATCGTATCACATAAACATGAATAAAGGAAACATAACATTTCCACATTTCAATCACAATATAACATTTTAGGATATTGAAATAATGAATCCATTCAAAAAGAAACCATTTCCAAAACCATTTAAAACATTTAATAAAGAGATTTTTGAATCAAAGTGTCCCATACCACCTTAAATCTTTTAACATTTTAAACCATTAATATCCATATAAATAAATCCTTGAAACCATTTTGAAAACATGGATATTAATAAGAACAAATAATTAAAACATTTAAAACGATATTTTGGTTAAAGGGGTTTTACCAAAATTAGAGACACTTGAATACAATAATCGAGGAATAACATTTAGTCAGAACATTATAATATCATGAGAATAAAAGGATTCATGATATAATACTCCAAAGGACAGTATATACACCATATAAGAGTGAATTGGTGCATAACAACAATGAACCCTCAATAGAAATGTCAAATGTGATGAAATCCCTTATAAAGAAGGTATCCTTAAATTAAGGACAAATAAATCTCAAAAATATGTGTTACAAATATATATACACCCAATATAATGGGATATTAAGTGTAAAACAATAAAAGGTCATTCACACATATTCAATGGGTGACATATTCAATGACTACAAGTTGAACCCAAAGAAATCGAAATTGGGTTAAAAAGTTCCCTTGACTGCCTAACGGCATCACATCAAAATGAGTTGATGAGCGATAAAAAGTGTATCTCATCACTTGTACATAAAATTTACATCAATAAGGATGTATGAGAACATCTCCCAACATAAAAATATGTAAATTAAAAGACCCAAAAAAAAAGTCTTTTAAAAAAGAGGAGGGTGAAAGGTTCCCTTACCGACTTGGGTATCTTCCAAAACATACACCCCATGAAAGAAAGACAATAGGTCATTGATGTAAATACTCATAAACGAAATTATATTACACAAAGAGTTGAATAATGTGCAGTACATACACCACTCAATGTAATTTGTGGCAAATGTAGCATAAATCTCACAGGAATAAAAGTGAGATGAAAAATCCATTACGAAAACTCGGCAGCCTAACGGTGCCACATAAAACATCCGAATATGGATTGATGAGATAAAATAGAGTATCCCATCATATTAAAATATAATTTACAGAAAGAGGAATATAAAAGGACATCCCCCAACATTACAAATAGAAGCTTAAAAGAAGTGACATAAAGGAGAGTACTTAAAAAGAAAGAGAGATGTTAGATCTCTTACGAACGTTCAGCAGCCTAACAGCACCAATCAAAACTTTCAAAATGGATTGATGAGAGTGAATAGGGTCTCTCATCACATGAACATAAAAATTACAGTATGATTAATATAAAAGATCATCCCAATAACAAGAAATATGAGCTTTAAAATAAATGACATAAAAGTGTGTACTTAAAAAGAAAGAGAGGAGTAAGATCCCTTATCTCAGGTCTGACTTGACTCGATCGTTCTTTAATCTCCTGAATAATAAACTTGAGTTAATTTATACTTCCTTAAGAACATTTTTCAAGTTAATTATTCCTTTTATATAACTTATTACCATGTCATAAACATTATGTAATCATTTACGTTAATAATATTTGTTTTTCCGATGTTTGGTTCCTAAGTCGAAAGTGGACTTCTTACAATTACATGTTGTTCGTGTGGGAAAATGTTTATTATATCCAGAATTGTATTCATGATGTATATATCATATATATCATATATATCCAGTACATTCATTAATTTATAACGTTACATAATCATTTAGAGGTAAGAAATGAAATGCACAGTTCATGGAGACGTTAAGCCGTACGTACGCATGAACGCTACATTCATTTCTATTTTGTATTTTATATAATGGAATAATAATGATATAAAGGTATATTATAATTCCAGTATAATATCATATATAATATCACAGTTCCATCCTTTATACGTCCCACATATGGTATTAACGAATCACATCACTTTGAGGGGGCGGTAGTCCGCACTTCCTAAAATGAAGATATCGCGTATACCCATAATGGAATCCATAAAGGTAAGACACAAATGAAAAATACAGAAGCATAAGTAAAACCTAAACATATTTTATATCATATATAAAAATAGTGACATAATAATGGCCACCTTTGAAGGTGTTAAAGAATGTTGAACAATCATCATTTCGGGAGGCAGAAATTCGCCATCCACGGAAACCGTATGTTCTTTAACCATTTGTTGTTGTTGTGTGTGAGTGTAGCTCGAATAAATATTATAAAAACATCCTAGTATATTGAAGATACTGGTTTTGTTACAAATGAAACAAATAAAAAGTGTTTAGGGGGTTGGAGAAGCAAAATAAAAAAAATGAACATGAGAGAATGAATTACCTTTAAAAGTGTAACTCCTTTTGATTTGAGCCTAAAGGCTTCCTTTGAAAGGATTATTCCCAAAGTGAATCCTCTAGTATGAGGAGAGGGATGTGGAGAGAGTAAATGTGCAGGGGTTGGCCGAGCCAAAGGCTTGAGGGGTGTGTGAAATGATGTAGAGGTGGGGGCCTTTTATAAGAGAAGAGGAGGTGCACTTTTGGAAAGTAAAGAAATATTACTTTATATGAAAATGTGTTTCGGTTTTAAAAGGTCCCACATTGATATAATTAGTGTATAAGGTGATAAGGCTTAGAAATCCACTCATCCAATAAGTTTTGGACATGTGTAGTTCATAGATTTTACATTATCATTCCATTTTATTTAAATCGTCAAATAATGATGTCATCGCTGCATCATTATTATGTCATAAATAATTTAATTTATTTAATGTCTAAAAATTATACAAAAACTACTATGATGTAGGAAATCTTTATATACTTCCAATGACTATTTATAATCAAAATTTGGACTTGTTTAACCCCACTTAAAAATTGTTTCAGTAGAACATATCATGTTTGGGTCATTTTTACTTTTACATTAAATAAAAAGTTATTTATGTCATTTCCCAACCAAAGTGGATCCATGGGGTCCCCAAGTTGGCCCATGGCTTGTCTTGGTCGGAAATGACTCACCCAATACTTGTAGGACAAGTGTCATGGTGTTTTCACATTCTTATAATATCATTTTTACCTTAAATTACACTAATTACCACTAATCGCGATTAAAAACTTAATAAGTTACTATTCACCAAAAAATTATTTTCATCCCATTGAACCACATTTTTCATACTAATGACAACCATGTATGTCGGATTTTCAAAATTCAATACACATTAGTGGTAAACTTTTATTTAACTGAAAAATCAGTATGCTTGATTACCACTTAGTGGTTTCACTATTCATTAAAAATTGGAGTTTTTCAGAAAAATACCAAAACTTCACCCTAAGCTATATTTGATATTCTGAATTCAAAAATGAAGTCCGTTTTACAAAAATCAAAACATATTAGTCACATTAATTAATTTAATAATTAATTCCCACTATCAGAGCAAATAGCGTGTTTTTATAAAACAATAAGTATCAAAAGATTGACACTAGTTTAAGTCTGATTTCAAAGTGAAATTAATTCCAATGACCACTATTGGATTTAATGGTAAAAATATTTTCTAATTTCACTTTTAAACCAATTTAAAATATAATCTAATCATATAAATAAATTAGATTAAAAAGAGGTTTTGAATTAAAATACAACATTTTACACTATTCATTAAAAAAATGAACATTATCGGAAAGATACAAAAAATTACACAAAGTAAATTTTGATGTCCCGATTCTTAAGAAGAGTTTTATTTGGTCCAATAGAATTTATTAGAGTGAACAAAACTATATTTAATGATGGTTCTCCATTAAAAGGTGATAAGTGAACCTTTAGTGAAAACTAGGGCATATACGCCTAAAATTGAATTCTTTCCGTATTTTAAGCCTTTAGATTTTATTGGATAAATGTAAAAACATTTAAAAACATATATAATTATATTTTAGTTATTTATATCCATTCCCTCCATTAAAACGGCTACATGTTAACTACCATTTAAAATAATATTATTTTATTATTAGAGTGCAACGTAAAGTTCCCAAGAAACTCGTTGTTGCGTGTTGGGTACGCCATCGAGCATAGTGTCCCCTTTAAAGTCATTTAAATATTTTATTCACAAATATGGATAAATATGAAATGTCATATTCTTTATTTACCTGGGGTGTTACATATAAACCATTTCATATTTCAATTTTTGATATATAGATAATAAAATCCAAGTTTATTAGTCATCAATATATATTTCTCTTATCAAAATGGGTCAAGAATAATCTATTTCCCATAATATTTCAATCATATCAACTTTCATCCCATAGGGAATCATGTTTATTAACTTTAATGCATTAATGGGTCATGAACATAAACATGCAGCACACAATTATCTCATGATATATAAAACATTATCCAATGAATTTGATGGATATATAATTTGGATTCCACCAATCACATAATTAAAACCATACATAGATATTACATTAGAACGTAAAATATTCATAATAACATCATAACAGAACCCATTGAAAGAAAATATGTTTCATAATCATTTAATCAATTCGTCATGTAATAACTTGTGACAATTTCTTTTTGATAGAAATTTCATTAAAAAATATTCATTATCTATAAAAAATTTAGTATTATATCATAGGATTATATCCCCAGTAAATCATATTTGGAATCACTAGATTCTATCATACATGAAAATTTCCTTAAAAGATCACAGGAATATTTCTCGTGGAAGAAAACCCTTTTCATTTTGAAATCACATTTTTGAAATATATGATTTTACTAAATATAATGGGAAATATATTCTTTGAAAATAACCATGGAAAATTGTAAATTAATTTTAATGAGTTTATAAGTGATGATCCTAGGAAATTTTATTATTGTAATGTATATTAAATAATGATTCTTCCCATATTTTTAGAACAAATAAATATTTCTACATTCAAAAAATTACAAACGATTCATTTAAAACAATATTATATAAAGTGAACCATGGTTTAAAATAACTATTAAAAATAATTAGATAATAATAAAATTAATTCTTGCTAATATTTTAAGGAAAAGATGGACATTGAAGAAAATGATATGCAACAAAATAGTAAAACATTGATGATTTTCCATAAAATTATTTATTACGCCTCTTGAGTAAATAAAATGGGGAAATATAACTGAAAATTTTTATTGTATTGAAATAAATATAGGATATAAAAAATGGAAATAATTTCCATATGACTTCCTCAATGTAAATCCAGGAATAAAAATTCCAGAATAAAATGGGATTGGGATGTAAATAACCTACGACTTGGATAAAATTTAAATCGAAACCTCAAGAAATTGAATAAAATATTCGAATATATAAATCCCAATAATCATCTTGATAATAATAATAAATTTCATATATGTTGATTTTATACACTACAAAAAAATAAAGAATTGTTGAATATGGAATGTATCTCATAGAATTAAATGTAATTCGAAAATCTATTACATCAAGTTCAAATCACTTTGAGAATTTATTGACCCCTTATAAAACAAATTTAAATTTATTATAATTATATACCTAATTAATTAGAATAATCATATTATCATATATTAAAAATATTAAATTTCATCTCCCATTGTTAATAATTATTTTTTCAAATCATAATTTAATAGTGGTAACTGTTTTTTTCATTAGAAATACGGTTTGGTAGTTTCAATCCTTACATGTTAAACATTATTCGATAATCTATATAATTTTAATAATTACATAAATCTAATAAATTTTCATTATATTTATATATATAAACCCATAAATTATTTATTTAGATAAATTAATTACCACATCCTTGGTGATGGTATGTCATACATACACATTAACATTCTTTTCAGTTTTTGATGGATTGAACAAAGAAAATATAATAATAATTCATCTTTATAGATTAGTTATTATATAATATATATGCATTAAAATTATCATTATTACAATCCATTTAACTTAGGAGGTAAAAATGGATCATATTACTTCATGGAATGGTAGTCCACAAGTATGCTCGAGCGTTGTTATCATTTTCCAATGGATTATAAGGTAATAAGGTAGGAATGATATTGTAATTATGTAATAAAAAATATTTCATAAATATCATATAAATTAATCAGTAATATCACTATAATAATCCATGTTATGTGGTGATAAAAATTGAAATACACCACTACTTGGAGATGGTAAGTTTTACATTTACATGAGATATTTTTAGTCATTTTTTAGGATGAAAAAGAGATGGAAAATGAGTTTCAAATAATTATAATCAAATATAAGTATATTTAGGATATATGGTTTATTATTTTGGGATAGTTAAAATATATTTATATTAATTTGAATAAGAATAAAAAACAAATGAGTCGATAAAGATGATTACCTCTTCTTTGAAAACAGACCATTCAATATTATCTTAATTCCTTTTTGAATGGTATTTTAAGAAAAAAAGTAACTATAGTTCTTGTATAATGAATTTTAAAAGATAATTGTTTTTTTAATTAATAAGTGTTTCCCAATGTGGTCTAAATAATAGAGGTAAGGGGAGTCTTTTTATAAGGGAGGTAAATAACACATGTGTAATTACTAAAAATATTAAAATATATTTAATATATTCTTAATATGAAGACATTTAAATGGATATATGTTCCATTAAAGAGTTATTAATATTGGAATATCATCGTCCAATGATATTTAAACATATTGTTGTGTCATTTTAATCATTATATTTTGATTAAATGTTGTCATCAAATGAATTTAACCATACTCACGGTAAGAACTGTTTCAAATTTGAGGGGTTATAATTTTATATACATAATTAAAATTAAAATATAAATTGACAAGGGATTTAATTTTTTTCCATTAATTATCCTACTTGTCTATTTTCATGATTTTTTTAATTTTTAATTAATTATAAAAAATAATTTTTTCATAAAATGTTATTAATATCAATTTTGATACTATTAATTTAATTTCACTATAAATTCATTACGACAAAGATGTATTTCTAAAATTATTATTTTCACCAAAAAAACATACTTTCAAAATAAATTTTTATCCATTATTCATCATGAAAAAATTATTTTTAATTTATTTAGAATTGTTTACATTGATATTTCAACTACTAGGATGGCATTGTATAAATTCTACATAAGTGTTTGATATAATTATATTATCACTGGAAATTAAAAATAATATAAAATCATAAAATTAATATCACTACTTACAAAATAATCAGTAATATTGATTCACAACTTATTTTTATCCTTATATGAATGTATATGATAAATCCAAAAAGTAAGAGACTATCATATTTTATTTTTATTGACATAAAAATATAAATAACATTAACAAAGTTAAATAGAACCCAATTTAAATATATTAAAAGTTATGGTGATATTAAATTTAATATCATCCAAATAATTAAATTAAATTCTTGGATATATTTTTAATTCTTTCTCACATAATTTTTAAACATAATTACCTAATTTACCCTATACTGATGTGAATTGTTTTTTCCAGTTTAATATTAATAACAACCAAAAAGAAAAGTAAAATATTTTTAAAATTGGATCATATTAATTCCAAAAAACCTAACAATTTTTCTTGATTAAATCTCTTGAAGTGGAATAAGTCAATTTTAATATAAATCTGTAAAATGTTATAGAATCAGTTTTTCAGAAAATTTTGTTTTGAATTATAAAAACTAACTAATATGAATGTCATAAAAATTAATGATTAAAATGTGGTTAAATTTACTTTTTCAAATAAAATATATAATAGGTAAATTTATGTGAAAATTAAAAATATAATGGTATGCTTAAATAACTTGATTTTAGGAAATGTAATGATAGTATTTGAAATTTCAATATTTTTCACTATATTTTGATAAATAAATCATTAAGAAAAACCCCAAAAATTTAACCTAAGAGAATTATGATATTATTAATATAAAATTAATGTTTTATATAAATGAAAATTTCTAAAAGTGTAAAAAATTTAATATGAGAACCATGCACATATTTTATAATTTTTTAACTCGTATTCATTCCAAACAATGAATTAATGAAAACATTTTTATAGATTATGATAATTATACATATATTTCATTATTTTCTTACTCGTATTCATTCCATAAAATTCAACATCTATGTTACAACAATAAAATTTAAATTTTAAAACTTTTATAAAATATATCAATTCACATAAAATTCGGTGTTGCATGTTCAAAAAAACTATTGAGATTATTATTATATTAAACTAAATTTTATGGGTGAAATGAATACCTTGATAAATAGAGAGGAAAATTTAAGTGAAAAACTAAGAAGAGATTTATCTCAATTCTATTGTAACAATGATGAAAAATGAGTTTATAAGCCACATCCAAAACAGTATTAATTGTTCGTACAAATAAAATATAAATATAAAATTAAAATAATTTTAATTAATAGAACCATTAATATTTACTTTAATTAAGTAAGAAAATGTGGAGTTGAAGATAATAATATACATTGAAAAGTGATTTTATTTTTCGTAAATTTTGATAAAAAATAGAATTTTCATTAAACAATTACTAGAATAATTCGAATAAATATTACATTATAAAACTATAAAAACTTGGAAATGAAGGTAAAACATGAAGAAGGTTCATAATGGATTGAAACTTTTTTCATGATGAAATTTTTTATAAAGTTATTTTTTTACACTATTTTATATAAATTCATTAATGAATTGTTTAGAAAAAGTTAAATTGTTTTGTTTTATAATTTTTAATAGAAATTTATGTTTACAAGAATTAATATTATAAATTATTTATGTGTATAAAAAATATTTATTAACATATAATGAATAAGGATATGTAAGATTATGGTACTTGATGAAAAATGAGAAATAATTTCATATTTTCCAAAAATAAACATTTCTAGGATTTGAGTACCAAAGGAGGAATTTTATAGAATATATATAAATTCCAGAAGTAAATATAAGAGATTAAAATTGATGTGGTTTACGAATTAATGATCATATATTAACCATGTAAAATATTCAAGAATAAACAATCCCTATTAAAATTTATGTGGAAACTGAAACCCTTACAGATTTGGTAGCATTAAATTCAATGACCATAGAATGTTAAAAAATGATATGTCTCTATAAACAATGAGAAATATATGAAATATTGTCAAAAAAATATTCATATAAAAAAAGTAGACCATATAAAAGTGGACATTGTGTGGAAATTAAAATAATAATGAGGAATCAAAATTAAGGCCACAAAATCCTATTGAGATCATAACATTTGAGTTGAAAATCAATAATTGACGATATGCTATGGAAGAAATTTAAAAATTGGGTAGAAAATGTGAAAAAAACATTAAAAAATTCAGATTTCATAACACACATAATCCCAGAAGAACGTAATCTATGAATAAATGATATAGCTAAATGAATAAAAATTGAGTTTACAACCCCTTCCCTTGAGTCATAACATACCTCATACATCATCCACCATCCTAAATATAAACATTATATTAGTCATATAACTAATTCATAAAATAATTTTTTTATTATCATACTAATATCCCTTATTACAATGTTTTTAAATTTACTAATTTTTTATAAATAACATCAGTTCATTTGGCATCATTTAGATCATAATCTCCAAACATACATGATATATTTAAAATAAATAATTTCCTTAAAAGAATTCTTCATAAAGTCCAAAAGATTCATGTTATAGGTTGAATATAATTCTATATGTATTGAAGTTCAGTAAGGTAGAAAATTTGTACCATCTTAAAAACCTTCCTCAATAATCCTATTTTATATGGTTTAAAATAACAATGATTTGTACTTTTACATTGATTTTAATATTCAAAAAAATATCGTTATAGGATTGAAATCAAAAAAATAATTAAATATTAATATTTTATTATCTATTAAATTCCATTTTGATTAAAATACATAATATAGTTAAATTCATGAAAACATCATTGTTCATGTAGGTTGCATAAAATCACCACAGTATGAGATATTTTTTTCCGTGATTTAAAAAGAATAAAAACATAATAAAAACAAAATTGTTAGAAATAAATTTATAAAATACATAAAAAATTATTTATGGTAAATTTTATTTATAAAATTAATTACATAAAATTTCAGATAATAATTGAAAATAATGGTATGTCTTTCTAAATCCCACATTTTGGTATTATAACATTACAAGGATCATGGATTATTATGAGGTAACAAGTGATCCTCATCCTTAATTGATAAAATATTCTAAAGTAACATATAAATGTAATCGTCGTAGATAAATAAGGTAATGTTAAATATGTTTTCACTATAATAAATTAAAATTATTAATGTTGAAGGAGTATTTGAAACCCTTACTCCAATCATCAAAGAACAGCCATTTTATTGAGATGAAGGCCTATGAAGAAATTAAATTTTATTACTCTATGAGCATTGGGAAATGGAATTAAACATTTTTATGGGGATTTGGTATTATTTTAAGGATAACCAAATTATATGTGTCTCTAAATGGGCTATATTAAGTCCCATTTTATAGGTAAAAGATCAATGGTGGTTTCAAAAATATTTTTTTTTCATTAAGGGTAAAAATGATTTAAAAATTTTAAAGGGTTTAAAATTTAGAACATATTTTTTCTAGACCATTTTACTATTAAATTTATTTATTTTAGTTTTATTAATTAATTTTAATTCATTTTTTATGATATTATTTCACATTATATATCCTTTATGACATATTCAAAATTATTCACATAACTTGGCCTTAATGAAACATTAATTGTGACACCCAAGTAGAAATTATATTATTAATAAACTAAATTATCGTAAAACTATAATAAAATTACGATTATTATATTTCATGGAAAGAGTCTAATTTGATTGGATGAATATGGATTTTAACGTCATATGGTCAAAATAATCCTAAGATTAGTTTCTGAAAATTTACATTTGAAATATGATTTATGAATGATGGAAAATTTAGTATTTAAACATAACTAAATTAATTTATATTTTATAATATCTATCATTAACCGTTCATTTATATATATTTGGTAGAATGTAAAACAAATGAGGCAAATATGGTTATTTTTCATAAAATTCCATTAAAAAAGAATTATGACTATCAATTTTTTGTAATTTAAATAATATTTAATAATGAACTAATTTACTGAAATTTATAGATTATATATGTTTCCATATTAATTAAATTCATTATAATGATTATTACTGGTCATATAGTTAATGTAAGATCATTTTTGGTTTAAAAAATCATTCCGTAAAAAAATATTTTTCACCACATTTTGCATGATTTTTTTTAAAAAAAAACTATAACTTTTCTGAATTGAATGTTAAAATATATATTCAATGATTTAATGTGAAATTATAAAAATTAATTTATTATTTTACCCTAACTTTTTGAAATAATTAATAGTAAATATAGGGAAAAAATTAATTAAGATAGTTAAGGTCAAAACACATTCCTCAGGGGTAAATCAGTAATGATATGGTGTAAAATTATATATAATGTCTTTGAAACCCCTATAGTTAGTCAGATTTATTTCATATTATTATCACCATTGAATATGAACTATTTTTGATACATTTTTCTAATAATTTTACACAAAATTATTATAAAACATTGAAAAATTACAGCTCTGAAAATATACTCAATTATAGAAGGGTACCTAGAACCATCACTTCTACACACCCCAAAATAGATTCATTATCATGACCAAACCTAAAGATTCCCAATTTGTGACTACCCCAAGCACTACTATAATAAGCTAGGGGCTCGAGACCATCACCGAGTAGGTATATTGTACACATGGGAGGAATTAGTAAAATGTAACTCTACACATGAACGCATATCCATTCCTATATAATGTTGAAATATAAAATGATTGATTATATTGAATACATACTCTAGTAATATCAAAATCTATTTAGGAAAACAATGTACAAGAAATTAATGGACAAATAAAATCCCACCAAATGTTATTGAAATCAATTTTATCCTTCTATGCAGGAGGGGACACCAATCAAATGCAACAAACAGTACAAAACTCTATCTGCCTATCTCATTATGCTCAACCTGGTCCATGTTCCTCTTTGACTACTTCAAAACTTATGTCATCTAAATAAAACATGGCATGTGTAGATATACCACTTGAATGGGTGAGTATAACCATAACCAATAAGATACAATGAAAACACTAATAAAAAATCATTGATAATAGTCAACTCACACAAATAATTCAAAAAAACATGTAAAACGGAAACCCAGATATACTCTTGAAGGGCACCACACCACTAGGTTGTCTCAACCAAACTTCCATACAAAGGATTTTACTCAAAACTCCTTGGAAATTATTCTTCTAAGGGAATCCAATCTAAAATCCATGAAATCTCTAGTGACACTCATTAAATTGTTAATGATCATTGTGCCCTAGATAAAAAACTACTTGGTTTCTGAAGATCTCAATACAGAGATAGGGGAGAAATCCCAAGACTGTTTGGGGACACCACAAAACCAAATCTGGATCAACAAAAAATGTGGTGTATTATATATCGATGATAAAAAACCATATTGAAACAACCTTCCTAATGGGGGATCAACACCATGTTTAAGGTGTATGTGCCAATTCCATTAACCCAAGCTATCCTAAAAGAAACAAGGGTAGAGGATCAAACATTAGTCTTAGATAGGGGTACCAAAAAGTATATCTGATACTCATCCTTAAGACGTGATCATAATCCAGAGCTATGGCTGTAATTCCACATTATAACCAAATTTGGATGGTCCAATGGGATGGCTCAACTAAAACTTTTCAAAACTAATGAAATGGAGTTCTCCAAACACCCTCAAAGGGTCTTCTTGGCACATATAATGGATTATAATTTGTGTTCAGTGAACACGTGGTATTTTAGTGTGATTTAATCTCACACAACATGTAGATATACATAAAAATGGTATGTAGTAAAGGGTAAATGGTGTGTAGAGGTCAACCAGAACCTATACTATTCTATATATATATGCCCCTATACTTCTATACTTCTCGTGTGCCATCTTATGTACCATTCCATGTAACTATACATGCAACCAATGGTTAAACATCGAGTAACCATGGGAGGGTCACATAGCTTGTGGTATGGACCACATTATAGGTGACATTTAACTTCCTTAGAAACCATATATACATAAAAAAAATACATTGTGTTATTTAATTAGACTACATTCCATTTAGTATATAATTTTCCATAAATTTTAGGCTATTCGATGCATCTCCTAGATCTTCCTCCTCTGTCTACAATATCACCTAATGATCATTGATCTACTCTAACTGAGTCCCACCATCACATGTTCTCTAGATGTCATACCAAATCAGATGTGGGAACCACCTATATTTCACATGTTCTCATCATGAAATTCATTATGAAATGAGGAACCACTGATTTGATATTTTTCCACTTTGAATCAATAACCTTCATCACCAATCCTAAAATCATAATCGCAATTGAATTAGGCACATGATGTATTGATCCATTGCACCGAAGAATGATCAGTAAATGACCATTTACATGGTATTTTGAAAATTATTTTCCAAAGAAAATACCAAAAGTGAATGAGAGATTAAATGGGTAGAAAACCATAAAACAAAAATATGAGGAATCATCCTTAACCTCTGTTCATTTTTTCCTCTATCTTTTTTAATAGTAATGAAAAACAAATAGTGTTAAAAACAATGAATAAATTAATCATTCATAAATAAATCAATATATCATGCACACATAAATTCATTTTTGTGTAATTGTTTATTGTTGGACAAGGATAATAGAACATGATGGAATCACATAAACAAAACATCCATGGTGGAGTTTGAATCGATCACTAATGAAGAACAATCCTATATTCTATTCATTGGAGAGATCTACCTACTCTGATTGAAAAATGATCCTCTATCTCATTCCAATAGGATGTTGACTAACAAGATCTCATATAATAATCTATCAAAAAATTTAGGTTTATACGAATAACCCTATAAATTTTCTGTAGAAGAATATTAATAATAGATCATTTGGTTTTGGATTTTAATTACAATAATAAAAAAACAAAATTAGATTTATTTTATTATTCTACCATGAAGGTGATCAAGAACACTGCCCAATGGAAAAAAATATTATATCACACATAGGTTAAAAATGTAATTCTAAACTCAATGGATGACTCATATCTCTAATTTGGGCCTACTTGTGTATTTCTTCCACATTTCTAAGATCAATGTAAATGAATGATATTAATATTTAAATATTTTTAAAATATCAATATCCGGATCAACAGGGCTCAGAATCTAAAATGATCATAACACCTCACTCTAAAAATAACCAATTTAATATTCTAAAGTGATACAATTGTAAAATAAGAGTCGTTAAATACTCCAAACCTTTGGGATCTTCATCAAGAAAATTGAATAACCTTCTCAAAATGATGATGGTACCTAGAACGCCTTTGGATATCCCACACCTAGGTTCTCTATTGAATTATCTCATGTTTCCAAAAGACAGTATATAATGGAATTGATATCCCATAATGGGTCTTATCCTATCGATAATTGATCTCCAATGGGTACTTAGTAAAGATAGCCCCATTCACAATGTTCATCTCACTCAGTCTATGACATACTATGTGTTGGTAATGTAACTCCTCAGTCATGACATGTGAAAGGCATCATCCACTAGGTCTTAGAATTTTGGTTGAGATAAGTGGTATGCCACCTCTCCAACTCTACAGAGTATTTATAAAGGCCTGATGAGTCATAGATATAGATTTTCACCTAAGAAACAAATCTATAATCCATGTCGTGGTGGGACCTTTTTGAAAACATGATCTCCATCCTGAAACCCCAAAGTTCATTTTTTCGGTCTGCATAGAACTTATTACATCTCTGTGAAGTCCTCATAACCTCATGGATGATTTCCACCTTCTCTTTCATGTCTCACACAAACTATGGGCCCAAAATTCCTTACAATCCTGGATCAGTCCAAAAAGGTTTTGACCTTTAGGTTCATCCAATACAACGCATCGAATGGTTCAAAACCGATTATGTAATGGTTGTTTTTGTTTCCCAAAAACTCCTCCAAAGGTAGGTGATCATTCCAAATATGATCATACTCCAAATTAAATTTTTTTTTCATGACCCCTAAGACCTGAATGGTCTGCTCATTCTTATGATCAATTTGAGGGTGAAATATTGTGCTCTTAATAAATGAATCTTAATAGAATCCATCAATCGTCTCCATAATAATGATATGAATTAAGCATCATGGACTATACAGATCAATCCGGGAATACCATGGAGCTGTACTATCTCCCACACAAATAAGAGTCTGAATATATCCACTGAATTATACTCTCAAATAGCCTAGATGTGGGCTAACATGGCTAATCGGTCTATGATTACCATGATGGAACCATGTCCTCTAGACATACGTGGTGAAACCTTTAATAAATACATAGATATTCCAACCCAAATCCACTCTAGTATCTTTTTAGGTTGAGCTAAACCCAATGTAATCTTTTTCATAACCTTCAAATTTTGACAAGTATGGCATCTGGAGATGAACTCTACAACATAGCTCTACACGATTGGCCACTAAAACTAATGTTGAATGTGTTACATCTTTTCACCACCTGGATATACTATCATAGGGGAGGTGTGATACTCTATCATAACCACATATAGTAATATCAATCATACCATTTAATTTCCTATGAAAATTAAAACATGCTCCTCCTATTTATAAATAAATTTTTATTACTACAATGGATATCTTAGTATGTGAGGAATTATAGTCAGTATCTCCATTTTGAGCTTTCCTAACTCACTATAAACGTGGTAGGCATAAATAACGTTGACTAATTATATGAAACATCATCCTTATCCTCTAATGAAAACTAAATTGATGATAAATCCCATGGTGCCTTATCTGACAAATGGGAAAATGATATCTCACTGAGATCATATTCCACCACATTCCCCTTTCTAGGAGTGAATTAAATCCTGAATTCATAGTCTTGAAGAACTATTTCAATTTACTATGTATCATGTTAATATACTTCTATGATTAGATATATATATATATGAGACTCTTGGGGTCAGAGTAGATGATAAAATTCCCACACATATGGTATGGTCTCCACATATTCATGGAAAATACTAAGTATTTAGATCATGATCATGGGTTATGTATTTACTGAAACGATGTGTCAACTACCAGGACCAATATGAAATCGCCAAATACCTCTCCCTCAAAACTCAACCAAGTATGGTCTTTTATAGATAAAAAAACACTCCTTAATTTACACCCTAATCCAAAAATCTAAATATGGTGGAACTTGTTAGTAAATTTTTCAGTTATAGAAAAAACATATGTCATAATTTCATTCAAATGAATTGATACCCCTTTAGGGTAAATGAAATAAATTGTTTTGAAATTATACTTAAGAAAGTTAAAAAACTCTGATATTACCCTTCCATAACATTTATAAAATTCACCTTAGTATTTCTCTTGGGTGACACCCATGTTAGAACTACCTCAAACATTGATGGATCAACTATTACTCCAGCCTCTAAAATTACATGTTTTAGAAACTACACCTATCAAATACAAATGTAACACATCGAGATATTCCCATATAGAAGGTTTTCATAGAGTGTGTTAAGTACCATCCTCATGTGTCTTGCATTCTCCTCCTCTGACGTTGAGTACACCAGGATATCATCGATAGAGACCAACTAAGAATTATTTATGACTGTTTCAAATAATCGGTTCAAGAGTTTATTTAAAACTATTATGGAATTTAACAAACCAAAGGGCATCACCAATTACTCATATTGGTCAAAATGAAATTTCAATGTTGTATTCAGTATAACGGTGTCCAGTACTCACAATTGGTGATTGTATGATCTGAGGTAAACCATCGAGAACCCTTATACCCCACTCAATTTATTGATTTTTTTCCATCCTTGGAAGGTGATTCAAATTCATCATGCACACATAGTTCATGAAACCATAATCCAAACACAAAATAAATCTCCCTTTAACATTATTTTTGAACAAAAATAGGGATTCATAGTGCGAAATATTGGGTCTCAGAATCCCTTGTTTTGTAGGTCTTCCAAATACATCCTCGGCTTACAAAGTTCTCCATGAGAAATTTGATATAATGGTGTGGATATCATGGCTATCTTGGTGGGTATGTTTCAACTCATTCCTACCTCCCATCTTGGAGGTATTTCTATCCTGTCATTAGGAAAGACACCCTTTTACTCCACCACCACCATGACCACAGGACACTCGAATCCCATATTATCCCTAACTCCAGGAATCATGCTATCCAAATAGTGAGTAATTAGATACACCAACTTGTAACTACTCACATCCTATTCATACATGGTTTCCTTTTCACTCATAATGGAAGACCTCATCCCATCACTATGGAAACAACACATACACTACCTAAAACATTCTATATGTTAATAAACTATGGAGATTATTTATATACATAAATTTCGTCATAAGACCTCATTGTTGCTCAAAAGTGACACCACACTAGTCTCTAATTTCAATGTTGAATATCGCTCTGTCAAAAAAAGTGTGTAATCGTAGAGTCACCTCATAACAGTGTCTCCAAGCATTAGGGTCATGAAATGGGCTAAACCATGATCTCTATATTTCAAACATGATTAGTTTTATGGAAGGAATGACTCACACCTTTTCCTATGAGTGCCACAAAAGGTAGAAAAGTCATAAAAAATACGTATATAATCCCTATAGACTTTAGGTCATATGCCTCAATATCCTCTATAAATTTATGTCCCAGTCCCCTATCTCTGTGATCCTCTTGTGGACCACCTAGGGGTTTTGGTGGAAATAGGTCAAACATCCTACCACATCATGTTAGTCTTCTGTCTCCTCTTCCACGCCTTCCACACAGATGAACTCCTTGATCTTTCCTTTATCTGTACATGGGTTTTCTCTCAACTATCTCTCGATTAGTTATATGATTGGTTGGGAATTCCTATGAATGTTTCCCCTAAACATAATAGGGGAAGAACAACCACTCTCATGGTTGACTTGAGCCATCCTGAGCACTTTAATATTTTCTACCTTAATCCTAAACAAAAATTCATAGAATCTGGTGCTAGGATAGAACTTAAAAATATGATAACACTCTATCGTGCCCCGGCATGATAGGGTCTAAGCCACGACTACTGCAAGACTACACACAGTAGGACAAGGGATAGAGACCGACATTAAGTATGCTTATCTCACACATGTGAGGAATTAGAATAATGTACATGTGAACCATCACACATCACCAATTCCATAAAATGCTGAAATTTAAACAACTTATAACCATACATGAATACAACTACAATACCAAAATTATTGTAAGAATGAAAATTTCTAGAATGAAAATGTCAAATACAATACCACTAAAACCAACTAAAAACAACCCAATCCTGCAATGTTGGAGGGGAATGCCATCAAATTCAACCACTGGTACACACCTCAGTTTTTTGTCACAATTTTCTCCTCCTGGTCCTGGTCCCTTTAACAATATATCAAATTGTTTCCCATCTACCTATGACAAAACAGATCTGGGAAGATCCCATGAAGGGGTCAGTTCAACAATACATTGAATGAAACAATAAAATCATTAAAAATAATGCAACAATTGAATTTATAGTATTATAATAATAATACAACCAAACTAAAAACAAAACCCATATTTATTCAAAAAGGACTCCAAACGTCCATGTGATCTCAACCAAAATACCAGCCAAATGAGTTTTCATAAATCTCCTAAGAAATTATCTTTTGAGGAGAACTAACTCTTGGAGTTATGCCATCAAAGGTGAAACTAATAAAATTTATCATGATCATTATTCCC
This sequence comes from Viscum album, assembly GCA_963277665.1. Lineage (NCBI taxonomy): Eukaryota > Viridiplantae > Streptophyta > Magnoliopsida > Santalales > Viscaceae > Viscum > Viscum album. The sequence continues at coordinate 1,673,549,766 of OY728120.1, forward strand.
CACCCATGAAAACCCAATGGTCAATGAAGATACCAATACCCATATAGGGGATCACTCCTCGAACTATAGGATGACACTAGAAACCTAATATAGACTATCCCACTATGTAGTGTCCATTTGAATGTGATACCAATAAAATTAAATAATCAACCATCTATATGAGGGATCAACGACCTACGTAAGGTGGTTGTGCCAATTTCACAAAACCCACCTAGGGTTTAAGAAGGAATAGTAGAAGATCACACTCCAACCTCATAAAGGAACACCAAAAAATCTAATTGAGACACATCCTCAATAGGTGATCACAATCCATATATGTGGATTTAATTCCTCACTATACCTTCCAGGGGATGGACCATGGCGATGTTCTCAACATATAATAGTATAAATTAAAGAAATAAAGGGCTCTAAGAAACCTAAAAGGGTGTGCATGACATGTACTATTGAATACATGACATGTGTATCCAACACATGGTATTCTAGTGTTCTTTTTCCCTACATAAAATGTAGATATCCATATAAAAAGAGTATACTAATGGTTACACATCATGTAGTGATCTATTGTCACCCTATCAGTGTATGTTGTTCATGTAGGTATACTACAAGAATTTTTGTGTACAGTCCTTCATACATAGCCAGGTAACTTCCTGGATTCCCCATGGTATCATTCCAAGACACAAAGGTAGTGTCACATAAAATTTTCAAGGAACCATAGATAATGTGGTCCCTAACATCCATGGAAACACTATAACTGTAGAAAAAGGAACTATATTTCATGTTTTCATCAAACCACAGAAAGTGTAGTCAGTTTTCTCCAAGAAATTCCAAGATGTTTGATTTTTCACTCAGATCTTACACCTCCCCCATCAATCGCATGCAAAGATCTCCGATCTATTCTAATCATCTCCCCTAATTTCCCACTTACCATATTCTGACCATGAAATCATATCAAGAAACCACCTTCATCATGATTTTCTTAGGTTTGTGATACATTGGGAAACAAGGAACCTATTATTTTGTATCATTCCAACATAAATCAACCACCATTGTCCAAAAAACCTAAAACATCATCTTCATTGTCAATCCACACCCTTGGTATTGATAATTTTCACTGTATAATATTTTTTAAATTATTACTTACACAATATTCGTTGAAATATTTTGTAAATAAAATAACAATGACGAACATCTGAAGTAATAAAGGAGAAACGTAAAACCCTTAAATGTGTTGTATTAACCATGATTTATTTATTTTTGGACTTAATCTATTATCCTATAAAATGTGACATAATAATAATAAACTACAATGAAAAAAATAATCAACCATAATGAAAACAATCATTGACACACCAATAAATTCATATTTCTGGAATTGTTCATCATTTGACCGAGATAATGGAATAAATAAATGATCCTATATACATTTTGGATCGTTCACTATTGATTAACGGTCTTATGTTTTCATCATTTGTGAGATCCATAAAGTTTGATGTAACAATAATCCATAATCTTGATCCGATCATATAATTATAGCGATGATCTCCTATGATACTCTATCTGAATTTGAAGGGTTATTTTGATAACCCTAATAATTTTCCATAGAATAATATTTATAATAGGTCATTGGGTTTTTTATTTTAATTAAATTTTTAAATAAATAAATGTGACTAAAATTTTTAAATTGTTCATCCAAAAAGGCGGTCAAGCCCGTCACCTAATACCAAAAAATATTATTTCATACATAGGATAAAAACATTACTCTAAATAAAACAGTGGATTTATATTTATTGATTTAGGCCACCAAGCAAGTGTTATTATGTATATTCAATAAAACTACATGTGCATGATATTAATATTTTTATTATTTTCTAGATATTAATGTTGGGCTCACAGGGCCTCAAAATCTTAGGCTTTCACAATGCCTAGTTGTGAAAATAATCCATATAATATACTAAAATGATATATAAGAACATCATAGTGGTTACATTTATATGTAAAAAATTCTAAAAAAATATCTCCCCAACATCATTATCCACATTCTATAGTTTTTGTTCTTCCCAAAATACTAAAGCTAATGTCCTTAATAAGAGATCTAAATAAGGTTTTTCTATGTAAAGGTAATCGTATTAACTATTATCATTATTTTTAATTATAATTTAATCACATTAAATTATTTATTCATAATTAAAAAATAATATCTTGATTATATACTATATACTATGTTTTCAATATGTTTAGGAAATAAAATTTCTCCATCTACTTCTTCAAAAAATGGGAAAAAACCATTTCTCGTGTATATAGAGAACTACATCCTTGTGAACTGATATAATTTATTTCATCAACACCTAAAATAAATAGTCATAATGATGAAATGAATGAATATATGACAGTTAGGTAATAATATAGATTCAGGAATTTAATATTTCACTTACATCCTTACACTTTCAATAATTAAGGAAATAATAATGTCGTTTGTGCATACGTACACCCTACCATCTCAATGAAGCGGTGTAATTAATTTTCCCTATTTCAATTTAATGAATTATTTTAAACATGTATCTAAAAAATAAATTTTTTATTTATAACATTAATGTAATTTTAGAGATGATAGTACAGTATCCTACGCACATGAAGCAGATCTTACCTGAAAAAACATTTATAAGATAAAAAAGTATTTAATACTCAAAATAGCGGTAATAATTAAATATTATTAATGAATGGGTTTTATGATATTATAAAAGGATAATATATTATGATATTTCATTAATATTATCCATGAATTTATTTCGTGTTCAACTTATTGATTAAACAGAATTTGTTTTTGGTTATTTAACTTTCCATTTGATTATACCTTATTTACTCATGATAGTTTCTACTATAGATAAACCTTACAGATAATTTTATATAACCAATTATTTCCCTTTTCCTAGGATATGAAGAATAATTATTTTATATAGGTTATGGATGCCTATTTTTTCTATTTTTATTCTTTATATTTTAATCCCAATGTAAAATTGGTATCATGTACGTATATAGAAATAATAACAAAACACAATGTTTAGTATGTTGATATTAAAACAATTGTATCTATTATAATATAATAAATTATAAATTGAATTGGGATTACTAGAATCATTGTTGTAACGATCAGTATCAATAAAACATTAGTAGATTCCTTCAGAAATATATTTTTGAAAAAAATAAATTATATAACATTACCCTATGAAAGATATTTTGGAAATGACTAGTTTTAGAATAATATAATAAATGTTTATGAAATGTTTATATTATGTGGTTTTTCCAAAATATACTTGCATGCCATGGTACTGCAATTGGATGTGCCTTAAACGCAGCTTCATCTTAGAGAAATAACCACAAAAAAATTGGTCGAGTATATGTGTTGCATCATTTTGCTGCATGGTGAGTGTACCTTACTATACACCTTGTTTTACACTTTTAGGGGATATAATTGGGGTTGAATCATATTTAAATTATCATTAATTATGAATGATTTTGAAATATATTTAGGATTCCATGATATCCTAATGAAACCATGTTTATTATTATGATATTAACAATGCATAAATTACAAATTTATATTATGTTCAATATCTGAATTGCAATAATATATAATGGTATAAGGTTAATAATTTCATGAGTTAATCTATTATATTCTTGTTATAAACATTTTCTCATATATTTGTGAATTGTATCAATACTGATGGAAAATGTAAAAATTTATGATCTAATAAATCCCGTACAAATGGTGTAAGAGAAGGATAGATCACGGCCATACTAGTTATATAACCCATTTAATGGATAAATACCATGAAAATATGGGCTTAAATGGAGTTTTACATACAGATAAAACTATATTATATCATTTAATGTGACATAAGTCTTCATAATTTATTATAAATCTAGTGGTTGTTGAGAAAAAATTATGTCATATGAAAATATGTTTTTTCCATGAGATGGGTTGAAAGGGAAAAGGCTATACATGATGTATATTGTCTCAAAGTTGATGTTGATCAATTGTGGTTGTGGATTTAGAATACTAGTGAGAATTATGAAATATAATACATGAAGGTACAGATTTTAAAGTAACATTGTTCAACAAATATTTCCCTCATGAGAAATTAAATGAACTGAAGAGAAATTTCCACATCATAATGTAAAATTAAGAATAAATTTATGTGGAATATAAGGTGACCTTTAAATAAATATTCATGTATTTTATAGATATTATATTTAGTTTATAAAAAAATATTGACAATTTAATTGACGGGATTTAGCCACAACTGTAAATGGAAGTGGCTTCTCAAACTATTTCATTATATGATAAAAGATTTATATGCAGCATACAAATAGGGATAGAATTTTCTAAATAAATTTATTAAAGGAAAATTAATTGAATAATAGGTATGCAGGAAATAATGAAAATGGGGATGTATCAAAGAAAAACAAGATGATGAAAAAAATTCTATCATGTGATAATTATGGGATGATACATCTAGAAAAATTCATAAAGTGTATGGGAGTTTCTTGCATGTGTTTATATAAGTGAAATGTAGATAATTAATATATTTTAATGAAATATACCATTTATATCATGATCTCTAACTATAAATAAAAGATTCTTTATTGAAACTAATATCCCAACTAACAATGGACCATTCCTTAGTAGAGGATTAGAGGATATGGCCAATATTATATGATAAAAATAATTTATGGATGAAGTTTCTAAAAATATGATGGTAATAAATTTAATCATATATTAAATTTTATGCAATGGTTTATTTTATTCTATATACATTCACTCTTTTATATTATACATGTTTCCATAAAAATCAATAATCCCCTAGCACCATAAGAATGTATTTTTTGGTCAATACACCTTGAAAATTTATCACTAAAAAAGGATGTGTCAAGAAATTCCCATTATAAAACATTAATATTCAATATTTTTAAACATATATATTATAACTATTGTTTACTTTGATATAATCTATGGTATAGATTATATTTCAAAATTTTATGAAAATCTTTTCTACAAAAACAATTCAATTATAATTCATGATAAATATGTGGAATTAGATATCTTTATAGGGGTTACATCATCATAATATTTTGGTCTTGATCCACCCACCAATATCGTTATTGAATTGTATTATTGAGGAAGAGTATACACAACTTTTCTATAGAAAAGGTAATCATAATATTTGGGATGTCCCTACTATATAGGGATACATTGATGTATTTTTTAAGGAATTACATACATATCCACAAGAAAAAAATGTTGTGTCTTCCATTGATTTAATCTCTAATACATTATATATATCAAAGACTCTCTATATAATTATGACTATATAATTTGTGGATTTATAGAAAAAACAATTGGGTTTGAGTGATAAAGGATTTAAATTCCCTATATTTTCACCCTTGGAGCCCCTATTTGTTTTTGTTAAGAAGAAAGATGGATCCATGATGATATTCATTGATTATATGGAAATAAATTATATTATGATAAAAATTAGTTACCATATGCCTCACATTTGGTGACTTATTCGATCAACTTCATAGTTCTAAATATTTTTCAAATATTGACTTTTATTATGGTAATAATCAATTATAGTTAAATGAAAATGATATTACAATGATATAATTTTGAACAGGGTATGGAAATTATGATTTTACAACAATTTCATTTCGATTGAATTATTTACCCACTATTTTTATGGATCTAATGAAAATATTATTCAAGGATCTCATGATAATATTATTGTGGTAATTATTATTGATATCATGGTGTATTATATATGTTATGAAGATCATGATAATCAAATAAAGATCATTATTGAGACTCATAGAATAAAAGGGTTAAATGGGAAATTATTAGGTATAAATTATAGTCGTAGAATGATTATTTTCATCTCCATATTTTCGACATGGATATAATATTATTTTATCATGTGAAGATAAATGTAGTCATTTAGTGGCCTAAACCTATGAACATAAATGAGGTACATAGATTCCTTGGTTTAGTAGGTTACAAATGGTGATTCATTCAATGTTTTTATGTATTTTCAAGTATGATATCCAAGAATACATTTAATGGGGATAAGTTCACATGGAGAAATGAATGTGAGGATTGTTGTGAACAATTTAAAATGGTATTGGTCAATTATCGTATTTTGGATCTATTAGAAAATGATTTATTTTTTTATGATGAAACAAATAAAACTATTTCTTGTATCCTTATGATCAATGATAATGTTATTGGATATCTATCAAGGAAGTTAAAGACTCATGGACATAATAAAAATTATGATCTTGATTTAGTAGATGTTGTCTTTCTATTTAAGATATGGATAGGTTATCTATATAGTGACTGATGTGATATATACAGATACCATAAGTGCCTAAAATAGAACATTTCATAAAAAGTGATCAATATGAGGCCAAAGAGATGTAACTTTCTAGTAAATGATTATTATTTCTCAATATACTACCTCACAGGGGAGTAGAATAAGGTAGAAGATTTATTATGTAGGAAAGATCATGGAGTTATAACCAAAATGGGGGTTCAAATGGATAATGTGTAAATGGATCTACTAATGACATAAATGGGTATTATTAAGGAAGAGGGTACAACACCGTATTCCCAATGATTATTAAAAAGACATTGAAAGAATGGATAATGTATTCTCATTATGATGAAGATAATATTTAAATTAAAATTAAATCTATGAGTGATGGTAAATTGTTATAATTCCTAAATTATATTGGAATTCATGAATTCAGAATTCTACTACGTGCCCAAAATATACTTTATCTAAAAGTGTATTTATTTAATGATTCTAATAGGAAAAAAATTTCTAGAAACCATGGTAGCATGAATATGTATATATTTTTTATGGAACATTTTTTGTTGGAAAATATGAATAATAAAATTGTTGATTATGTATCTAGATGCTCAGTCTGTAAAAATGTGATGATTTAGAGATATAATTATACATATTTCATAACACCTGTACCTATTCCTATTTTTGAATGAGATTTCCTTACTATAGAATTTAACATTTGATTATTAAATTCTCATGGAATGAATTTTTCAACATGGGTTATTGTTGATCACATAACCAAATGTGCACATTTAATTTTTTTTTATGAGAAGATTTACCACATGATAATCTTACAGAACTATATGTTAATTAAGTAGTTAGGCTTCATGGACCTCCTAATTAAATTTTGTTTAATTAAAATCCATGATTTATATCATAACACTATGAAAATTATTCATAATTATCCTGATATCAAGCATCAACAGAGTGTCTCCTAACATACTCAAACCAACTTAAAATATAAAAGGAATATCCAATCCATTTATGGAATGTGGATAACACGATCACATGAATTTTAGGTTATTTGGGATGAGTATCTAACGTTAGGGGAGTTTTCCAATAAAAATAATTGCAATTGATGTATTCAAATAGATATATATGATGACACATAAGGATGGATATTTCATTCTACAACTTTTTGGGATAAACTTGGTTAAATGAAACATATATTCCCAAAAACATTTTAAGAATAAGAAACTGTTAATGACTATTTAGACACATATTAAAGAAACAAAATGTAGGAAAAATAGTTATGCTAATAACTGAAAAAAAACATTAGAGTTCCATGTGGGAGATCATATTTTATGAAACTATCTCTATGGAAGGGTGTTATATGGTTCAGAAGGAAATGGAAATTGGGATATAGGTAGATTATACCTTTTTAAGTAATTTGTTCCAAAATTCCTCTATAAATTACATGATTTCATTTATATATCATTCTGATGGATGTATATGCGAGACCCAAAACATTTTCCGACCTAAAAAAATATAATTGGAAGTAGAAATATCTTGATATGAAGATTCTATCATATTTATTGATTTTATGGAGAAGGTTTTGAGGAATCATATGAATATAATGGTGATTTTACTTTAGAGAAATCATAAAAATGAATAATTAATGGGGTAACTAGGGGATGATAGGATGAAAAATTCCCCTCAATTGTTTAGATAGTAATATCCAATAAATATTCAAGGATGAAATTTTTATAAGATGGAGAAATATTACAACAGGGATTATGTTATGTAAAGTGAACATTCAACTTTAATAGAAAAATACTAGAATGCACATTTTTTATTTAATGACATAGAAACTCTAATTTTGTTACATTAATATCGAATTTGAACATACATGGTCAAAATAATCATTGAAATAGTTTTGGAACATTTACCATAGAAATATGATTTATGATTGATTGTATGTGTAGTATTTAACAATTACTCTATTTAATTATATATAATAATATATGTAATTAAATATTTATTTAATTTAAATTTGATTAAAATATATATGAAATCATTTCTATGTAGAAATGATATTTTTTTTAAACACATTATATGAAACTCAATATCCTTACATTTTAATTAATTTAAAAAATATATGATTATTAATGATTTAAATTAATTTTATAGATTAATTATATGATAATATGAATTTAAAAATATATAATATTTATTAAAATTCATATAGTTATTGTAATCTAATCTTGTGCTTGAAAAATAAATTTCATGAAAACATTTTTTCTACCTGTTTTGTGGGTTTATTTTTTAATGAAATGTTGACACTTTTGTTAATTTAATATCATAAAATGGATTTAATATTTTAAATCATACAATGTTTAATTATTAAATAAGTAAAACATAAATTTTCATCATATTTAATATTAAAAATAGTAAAACAATTAATTACTATAGTTATGGTCAAAACATGTTTATTGGGGGTTAATCTTTAAAGATAAGGAATAAAATGAACTAAGAAAATTCTAAAACACTATCAAAAGTTTATAGTATTAACATACCCTTATCACCATTGATTATGAGTTATGTTGGATCCATTTATCAAATAAATAATCTTGAAATTATTTCAGAACTTTGAAAAAATAGAAGTGTTGCACTCACCTCTATTATAATAGGGAACATCCTCCTCTCTCTTATTTAATGAAATAAATCCAGTTTTATGAACCAAACCTTGATGAAATATTTCCAAATAATCATTATTAATGTTATATAGAAACTCGTAATCCCAAAATATCAACCCTATTGTCCTTAATATATGATCTAATGGAGGTTTTTCTATACAAAGGTTGTTATGTTCCCCAAGTCCATTCTTTTTTTACTTATTCTTTTACGATATTCAATAATGTATTCATAATTAAAATATAAAAACATTAGTATACTCCATAAAAATATATGTTATTATTTTGATGTAAGAATATTTTCCCATATCAATCTCTATCAAATATGAATAAAAAATATAGCTCGTGTCTATGATGGACTACAACATTACGAACCGATGTAATTTGTTTTCAATCAACTTCTCATAAGGTTAATAACAATGGTTGAAACACGAAATATATATGAAAATAAAAAATATATATATTTTTATAAATTAATGTATCATCTAATTTAATACCCATTCACCAGTTAAGAAAATGATAATGTTACTCTTGTGTACATACAATATACTTTATCCATGAAGTGGTATGATTAATTTTCAATAACAATATTTTATGAAAGATTATAAACAATTTCCTCAGGTATAAATTTTATATTTATAAATTTTATTTGATTATATAGATGATATAACTATATCATATTAACAAGAACATGAACTTCAATTATAAGTCATGTTTAAGAAAATGGAGTTAACACCAGAAATAATGGTAATAATGAAATTTTATTATAGAGAGGGTGATAATATGTCACAATAGGATCATATATTATGTTATAAATATGAATATGTTTTTATAAATTAAAAATATTGTTAAATTCAATATTTTGGATGTTAATTCACATTCAAATATATGGATGTGTGAAAAAGTGATTTCGTCTCAATTTATTCTCATTTGGGACATATATATTATTATGATACTATTCAATTTTATGTGATTTATAAAAAAATTATTTTTTATATTTAAAAAGAATAATTATTTATTCATGGTTATCAATGTATCAATTCATTTTTATTATTTCAAGGGGTTATGATTTATAAGTTACTAAAGAGGTATGGATTGAATTTATAGTGTACTTTTTTTATTTCCTTAGTTTTCACATAAGGAATATTATAATAAATCACTTATAAAATCTATCTAGTGTCATATCCCATTGATATTTAAGGATTTTAGATATTTTCTTCCAAATGTTCCTCTCTTTTCTACATGAATGAGGAATTAAAAATGTTATGATAAGAATATATTTTATTTATCATCTAATCAAATGTATTGTTCTTCCATGTCTATGAATTTAAATATTTTTTTACAAAAGTCCATTTCACTACTCAAATGAATTATTATGGAAAATTTAAATTATCATTTACTTCTTAAATTTTTTAAATTGAATCATTTAAATGTATTCCAGACTTTTATTTTTCAATATTTTAATGAAAATATAAATGGGTTTTTATTAATATATAGATTTTTAATTGAATTCCACTCCAAATTAATTTTTTTATATTTATATTATTCTACACATTTTAAATTTTTTATAATGATAAATAATTTAATATAGAAATTTTTTTTTATTACATTAAATTTGTCCTCTAAAATAAACGAATTTATAAAAAACATATATTTTCTCTCATTTATTTTGTGATTTTTTACATTCTATAGAAACATTAAATTTATTATGATCATTGGAAATTAAATTTATATTAAAAGTCCATATTTCGTCTACCATGTATATAATTACTTCCTAAATAATATACCATATCTACATATGGTGTTTAATTGAAATGTTAGTTCATTAACAAGGGAAACATTGATATAGATTATTCATTAAACAATAAAGATATTTATTCATAATTTATAGTGTACTTAATTAAATTGATCAATAAATATTTGAGGAATGAATATGGACATGAAAATAAGAGTGGGGTCATGTTATAGATAACCTCGAAATTCATCGAAATTCATCATTGTCCCACTCTGACCCAAAAATTACATTTTATTTTATTTTACATTGGTCATATTATATCTTTATCTTTAGTGATATTGATATCTTGTAGTTGGCAGGATTGATTCTCTTTTCTAGAGGCTTTTAGATTTTCAAGGTTAGCTTGCACGATTAGGAAAAAAATGTGGTGCCCATGCATGTTGGGTATTTCATTTGACCAAGTCGTTATGCATGGATTCATTATAGTTTTTCATGTCGGTTCCCTCATTTTTATTAGTGGAGATATAACATGATGCACATATTTTGGTAAACCATGAACCTAAACCTTTATCAGTGTACTATTTTATTACGAAAATAAATAAGATATTATGTTTTAATAACAATAATATTATTATTATTTTGATTATGATGACTATGTTGATTGTTATTATTATTATTATTACTATTAAAACCCATAAGGGTCACCCCTTCTCTTCCCCTTGTGTGGATAGGCCCCCTCCCCCTATCTATCTCATGCGACGCCGCCCCATAGGGGCTATCCAGCCTCTTTTCACTCCTCTCATCTCCCTCTATCATGGGCCATATATACTCTAATAACCCTTTCCTCCTCTATGCTTATTTTCCCCCTTTCTCAATTCCATCAATGTGGCGTGATGTCAGCCAAACTCAAGGGGTTTATAATGGTCCCATTATTATTAGTGATTATGAAGATATTATTCATTTTTTCTTATAGGATTCCATGAATCATTTGAGGTGAGATTATATCTCATGCATCAATGGAAGTGAATTATTCTATTGATTTAGGGTAAGAATTCATCATATTTTCAACATCAAAAGGTTATAAATTAGGAATTTTATTATTTTGAGATTCTATAATTTTATTAATCTCTGATATACCTCATAGTTGTGGTTTTAGGTTGTCATTGTCAAAAAAATTAATTTGTACACATAGGTAGGCATATACATATATAAGTTCTCCCTATATATAAATTCACACATTGTGAAATGAATATATATTATCGATCTAGTTGTGCTCATATGTGTATATGAAAATAAAAACATTTTAATGTTAAAAGGGTTATATGAAAGTATAAATATATATATATTGATCTACTTGTAATTATTTGAAAAAAAAATATGTACAAATGGGTAGGTTACCTTAAAAATAATTAAAGTACATACCTGTGAAATTCAAGAAAATAAAGATATTTGTTTCCTTAATCTTTAGCTATGTGGATTGAGTTTGTGGTAGGTACTCTATGTCAAATCCCTTTATATTAATTCGTTATTTTCTTGAAATATTTTAAAATTATGCTTTAATTTTAATTGGTTTTTATTTATTATGAAAACTGGTCCTGACTCTTAGAAATGGTATTCTCATTTTCTTACTTAATTCATCAAAACATCCAATGTGGGTTTTCTTTTTTAATAATGTTTTGTTGATTTTTTTAGAATGCATGGTATTTAAAATTTTCGATTAGCTTCCTATATTATTTCTAACATGAAAATTTTAAAGGCCCATGGGGTGTTTTCTTAATGTGATGTAGCCCAATTGGAACTTTCAATTTTTTATGAAATTAGGAAATTTATTTTCAGGCATTCCCCTTGAAATGGAAATGTGATTTACCTGTATTAAATGTTTGATGTGATATGTGTGGCTCGCGATGTCTAGATACTTGTATTTTTATTTTTGTGAAGGGGATAAGCATGAGGATAAAGGTCCAATATTAGAAATTAAATGGTAATTTTTTGTTAAAATGTTAAGATAAGTACAAAAAAATAGTTGATTAAAAATCAACTCTATTTAATTGGCATGGTAAGCCTTTTGTAGTTTGGTGAGAGCCTTATGTGTACCAGTTTCACATGATAACATTACGCACTAGCTAGTAGACATGAATGGATAGTATGCCTTCCCATGGGATGTGTCCCTTCATCTAGACAATGATAGTGTTTCCAAGTGTTATGAATGTTTTTATGGATAACGGGTACCGATATAAAATCATTGTGGGATTTTATTGAGAGCCTTTTTCTAGGTTGTCTCGACCAGAACCTTAGATACCATCATAACAGTTTTTATTATATTCCTGATTCCTCTTTTTTCAATTATATTTTTAACGTTACACCCTTTATATTTTTTTATTTATTAAATAATTTTTCAAACAATATTTTTCTTTAAATGGAATTTATTAAAATGACATCTCATTCTTTGGAAGGATACAATTAAGTTTGACCCTTGGTATTCCTACGGATTCTCACATGTATGTATGTATGTGGCTATTGTATAGTTGTAGATATGTATAGATGTGTTCATGAGTATGAATATATATATATATATATATATATATCTGTGTGTGTGTGTGTGAGGCTTCATGTAATACCAATGGTTGTTGCAGGTTTTCTAAAACTTGTTTTGTTTTCTGAAAAAATAATTAAGGGGGGATTATGATGTTTTGATAAGTGGGTGTGTTGGAATGATTTTTTAATGAGTGGAAATGAAACAGAAAGTGGGTTTTTAAATCTTCTTTGGTGTTCAAATGGCATTTAAATAGAAATTTGTTTTAAATTCAGAATGAAAGTGGTGGATTCTAAAAGTGATTTTTTTCATGTTTTATGGTTCTTTGTTTATGAAATAATGATTGAGTTTATGTTGTTGATTTATGTTTTATATGTGGATACATGATATGTTTTGTTCATTAGGTTGGTTTTTCTGTTTCTATTTTAGAGTTTATCACCCAAAAAGTTACAACGGATTCTGATGGTCCTCTTCTTGTTTTTTTTTTCAGACTCCCTATGGAGTGGTGGGGATGAGATATTTTTGATTTTTTTCTATTTTCTAGGTTTTTTTAGGATTGATATATGTTTTGGAGTATCTTGAGGAATTTGAATGTGTCTTTGGGTCTTTTTGAACTCCAAATTTTATAATGGTTTGAGCTTTACTTGTTCTATTTGAAGGAATGGGTTGGGAAGAGTGAAGGGCGATCTCTCATTTCTCATTACATGTTTTGTTTTAGTGTGTGAACTACGATAGATGGAGGTCTAGTTTCTCAAGGTGATATTGAAGGGTTACCTAACTTATGAGGAAGGTGAACTAGAGGAACATATTCCTGGGGTCTCTCTTTCATTAGTTCCCAATTCTCTTTCCTAAGGACACATGCTCATTTTCATATAATGTGGTCTGTTTGGAAGCCCTAATCCATTTTACATAATCCTACGAGGGAGTTTAGAAGATTTCTCCTTGGAGAAGTGATGTATGTGGTTTTTTTAAAAGAAAAATAATTATTTTAATGTTTAAATTCACATCTACAATACAGTTTATTCTTCAATACATAAAGTCTCCAACTATATGTCTCAGAGTTAATCTTTTCACATAGTCAGGAAGTTTCAAGCCATGAGAGATACACATAAAACCTATTATATCTAACATCAGATATGAATATGGTTTAGTTTTCCATTCCTTTGTATTCATACATTTAGTTCTCAACAAGATTTCTAGATAATTTTGGACTCATTATTTTCGGTTCATTGTGTAACTTATGCGATGATTCATTGGCTTATTCGTGATTTGAGATATTTTTGCGTTATGGGAATTATAAATTTTGGTTTTTATGGTGTTTAATTTTAGTCACATTATTTTTGGAACCATGTGTTGGAGTTCATCTATACTATATAGTTTTGGAATGGTTTGTATACTCACAACCGGTCTCTTTGATACCCTTTTTAGTATGCCCATGTGTAATCTGAGTTGTTCAGAAGTCACATCATTGTTGAAGGATTTTTTTTTGATTTTCAGTTCATCTGATTTGGAAAATAATTATATTCCTAGAGTCATAATACTTTATAGAGGCCTTCATAGGATGATCATGCATAAAACTCTATGTTTGTGGTTTTCTTGATGGGTTGATTTCTTGTTTCTTCTTTGCTTGACCTCAATCATAGTAATCATTTATCATATTTATAGGTTCTCATGAAGAATATGTGTTCATATCCTGAATGGGTGCAGGTGATATCTATGTTAGGGTTAGGGGAGTTTCATTTTGTTGTTGTGTTTTTGGATTTGATATTATTCACTAAATACTTATTTTAAGGATTTATTTCTTAGGCTGCTATAGTTCTTTCATTTTGTGTGGGTCTGTTTAATTAGTAAAAACCTTTCTCATCTCTATTTATTTAGATATCGAAGTTTCATGTTTTGGGTGAGGGTGATTTCTTAGTTGTAAATACTTGGGTGTTAGAGTTTTTTTCTTGGATTCATTACATCCATGTTTCATCCTTTTACCAATCGAGCCTCTGGGGACTTTCTAGGTGCATAAAGTGTCATGGTGGGGAAAATGTTCAAACGCCAACCCAACAAATAGCTTTTATTTTATTTATTTATGGTCCTAAATTTTCATATTCTTGAGTGGGCTTGATATCCATTAGTTTGATGGAGGAATTTTATTTTTTTAAAGTCTCCTAGTATTATCGTGTTTATCCCACATAGTTAGAAGTGACTGTATGGTGCCCGTACGAGTTGTTTCTTTTATTTGAAAGATCAACCTTTCATATCTTATTCATAATGTTTTTAAACCGTTTAGCCACCAATTGTTAACGGTGGGTATGACCAATGCTTTTCATGTGGGGGAAGTATGGTTAGGCCATGGTTTGGTAAAACATTAACCTATACCATGTACCATGTCCTATTTAAATAAATAAAATAAATAAGTTTATTATAATTATTATTATTAAAATCCTTAAGGATCTCACCCTTCCCTTTTTCTACCCCCTCACGTGACTAGGCCCCCCATTCCATATCCCTCTCATGTGACATCTACCGTGAGGGGATACTAAGACACTCTACATATCTCTCATCTCCTTACATAATGGGTGAGATCTACTCTGGTAATCTATTCATCCACTCTTATGATTTATTTTTCATCTTCCATTATTCCCTCAATATGGAATTAGGTTGGGTGAAACCTAGGGGTTTTTAATGGTCCACTTCGTGATTTTTTTCATGTAGAATGGGATTATTTATTAGAATAGGATCCTATGGACTCCTTTGAGGTAATATTGGGTATTTCACAACAAAGGTAGTGGGTTCTGTTATCGATTTCAGTAAGGGTTCTTCCTTTTTTTAAATTTTGTTGGTTTAAAATTAGAGGTTTTGTGATTATGAGATTCTAGTATTTTTCTAGAGTGTTTCGGGCCATTTTTTGGTGGTTTCAAACCACCCCTATGAAATACGTTCATGTGTATTAATAGGCATGCATGTATATATATAATTTCCCCATTTATAAAAATGGACTAATGGAAGGATGAATATATAAAATAGTTCTAGGTGTGATTATATTTGTATATGAAAATGAATATGTGTGTTAGTGTTAAGGGTTATATGAATGTAATAGAATATATGTAAGGATCCACTTATATATATTTGACCATGAAAATATGTGCATAGGGGATAGTTGTTCTAACAAACAAGTGAAGGTGAATATACGTGCACGGAGAAAAAGTAAGACTAGAGTTTCCTTCATCTTAACAACACACCTTGAGATTAATTATGTTCTATATGTATAAGTCTTTAATATTGATTCCTTAATTTCATGAATTTTTTGAAATTGTGTTTTAATATTAAATTGTTTGTATATTATCTGAAAAATGGTTCTGACAAATAGAAATGGTATTCACATTTATTTTACAAAATTCAAATAATATTCTGACATTGGTTACGTTATTTAAACATATTTTCATCCTTATATGATAATGTATGGTATTTCAAATGATCGTTTGGTTTTCTAATTGATTTTTAACTAGGAAATTCAAAATTCCCATGTGGTTTTTTCTTAATTTGATGTGTCCCAATTTTCACATTCAATTGTTTGAAATTGGGGAAACCAATATTAAGGAATTCCCCATTTAATGGAAATGTGATGAATGTGTATTAAATGTGTGATAAAATATATGTTCCTAGTGATGGGATAGTGTCTTATTTTATTATATTGGGAAGGGGTTAATTTTTAGGAGGAAGTAATTAGGTGAGATGTGGAATTGTCGATTGTTGTAAAAAATATATGATATGAACATATGAAATAGATGATGAAAACTCACCTCCATATAATTGTATTTTGAAGCCTTTCGTAGTTAGGTGGGTGCCTCATGTACACTTTCTTAACTAGTTATGATTACACACTGGCTAGTGGACCTAAGTATATATTTCAACTTCCCATAATTTTTCCCTTCAATCGATCTAGTTAGGGTCTCGCCGAGTGTTAGGGAATTGTTTTTGGATAATCGGTACCTGTAGTTATTTAGTGTGGGATTTATTGAGAGCTTTGTCTATGACCATCTCGACCAGTGCCTAAGATCCCATCACCCATATTTTTCATGTCTACTGCATTCCACTTTTCTCAAGAATATTTGTAAACTTACACCCTTACTTTGGATTTCATGATTAAATACACGTTTCAAAACAATTTCTATTTTAACGGAATTTATTTAAATGATTACTCAGGATATGGAAACTATGTGGGAGACATAATGGAGTGGGATTATTCGTAAAATGGAATCTTGTTGAATTCTTATTTAAAGGAATAGAAAACCATATTTTTATATGTTATATTTCCAAACACGAATGATATTGTTTTATTTAAATGGTAAGGAATAGGGAGTATTTTGTCTTTAGAATAACTATTTTGGTAATACTCACACGTATAGATTTATTTCTTCTTTTAACATGGGTTAGGCCCCCATCTTGGTCTCAATCATCATGGGGAAATATCGGTTTATTGGTCGGTGGTAACTCGCATGGTCACATGGAGATATGTGAAGTTGCTTTCATTCCTCTGTTGGCGTTCATTTTTATAGTTCTAGTTTAATATATTTATTCTTATTTTTTTATTAGAATATTTGTTCCCAATTTCATATCAGGGATGTTTGAAACTAGTTTCCAGCCTAGGAGGATCAAGAATGCCTCTCATACATTGTTACAGGCTGACTCGGGTGACCGGTTCGTGGTTAACCCATATCGGTTTATGGAATTTACTAGAAAAATTTGATTCCCTAATTAAATGGGTTTATTTTTATACCTACTCGTTGATTAATTCATCACACCATAATTCTTTTATGGAATAAATAAAACAATATCTACTATCCTGAAGTCTAAAATTATGAATTTTCTTCATTGTGAATTTATTTATTATTATAAATGATATTATTATATTGATATTATCCTAGGAGGAATTTCATGCTCAATTTATTGATTAAATTGAATTTGTTCTCTTTTATTTACTTTCATGTATTTATTATGAATTATTTACTCATGATAGCATACAATGTATGTAACCCTTACTAAAAATTTGAGCACACCCAAATATTTTTTCCTCTATCCAAAAAATTATGGAAAAATTAGAAAATGTTTTTAAGGATTCCAAATGTTGTCTATAACTATGATTTATATATTAGTCCCAATGTAAAATGTGTACGATAATTTTATCTAGATAACTATTACTACTAGAATCACTAGTATTAGGTAATTATATCCCTTGTATCTATGATAATGTAAGAAATTGGACACTGACTCTATGATATTGGAGTGTTGGTTTTTAAAAATATTTTAATGAAGTTAAAATTTTAATATTTAAGCCATTAATTAAAAATATTTTTGATTTATAAAAATCATGAAATTTTCTAACTTACCCAAGACACCTTAATTTTATCTTTTTTAATGTTTAATTTTATTTTTCACCCCTTATAAAATAAATGAATCAGTAATGAAACATTGTTCTAAAAAACTATATCATCACCAAGAATTATAAATAAATTAACACCATAAAGATAATTTATGACTTAAAATTAAATTTTTATTATTCAAACACATTGATGTAAAAAAATGATAAACCATTAATTTAACCATAAAAAGGAAATGATATAGCCATTAATTGATAGTTTATGACTACCATATTTAATATCCCTAAATAATTTCAAATACATATTGTTTACCTGATTTTCTTGTTCATCCATTTGAAGATATTTGAACTAAAATGACAGCTTGTTCCAAAACAAGATGTGCTTATCCAAGGATAATATTTCCACTATTGAATCCCCAAACTGAAATTAGGTCAATCATTTCATTCTAGGTATACTAATATTCATTGAGAGTCACCTTCAATGACCTCCCCATCATTCTGGATGCTTCTTCTTCATATACCATTATGTGAAAGAACTTATTCCACCACATCATATTATGATCTCATAAGAAATTACAAGGGTTGATCAAGAATAGCACTTAGCATCTACTGCTGACATTAAGCCTTGTGGAAAAGGGGAGTATTTATTTCCATTTTATTGTCTTTCATCTTCTTCACTGAACATTCCTCAATTGTATGTGGAAAATATGAGTAATATATTCTCCCTTTACGGATGCCCTTCCAGCTCCTATGTATCCTAATACCAGGAAGCCAAACACCCTGAACATATTCCTCTAATTAGACTTAAATCTAGTAAGTATAGTCATCACTTGACTCTTTCCCAGGGACCTTCTTCCCTTCTATAGAGGTCCTGGTCATCTCTTCCTCGAACTCTTTAACCATATCATCATTAGATAATCGTTCAAAGAAATTTCCCACCTCAGTGATAATCACCTTCCTTCGAGGACATGTCCAAGAACCTGTAGGATTATCCTCGCTGTGTTCTTTAGAAACCTCTTCGTAGGATCTATCACTAATATCGTCAGTAGAATCAATTTAATCATTTCACATCATATTAGAGATATTTAATGAAAAAGAGTCACATTTTTTACTAATTCATAACATGAAATAAAATAATGTTTATAATCAAGGGAAAGTTTCACAAGAAGTCCATATAATAGAATATAAGATAATTCTGGTAAAAATACATTCATATAATGAAATAAATACATGTTTTGGATTGATTTTTTCCCATATCCTATTGTTTTAATCGGGTAAACTCATTTTACCCTTTATTATTGTGATAAACTATTTTCTTGGTTACCATTTTTTGGGACTAAAAATAAAATTACCTTACTAAATAATTTGAATATGATGATTAAAAATATGTAGTTATTTTTTGAGCTTTTAGTTTTCAATATTGGTTTCAATTAATTCAAATACATGTGCCTGAAATATAATGAAAATTTGTTTTTATGAAAATACATATTTTTTGCATTAAATTTATTTTATAATAGAATCATGTATAATGTGGAATCCCATTAAGTTAACAGGATTGTGATTAATAAAATGTAAAAAATGTAACTTGAAAATATCCCCAAATGAAATAGGTATTTTTAAAAATAATAAAATAAATGATAGATTTTATAAAAATTAGTTTTCAACTATAAACCCAAAAATATATCCTTTCAACAAAATCCCAACAATTAACCATTTTCTATATTTTATATAATGATATAAAATTTTTATGTATTATATCAAAAAATATAAAATACATAATATTAGCTTTAATATGAAAATAAAAAATATATAGCAAACATTATTTAAAAAAAAATCCAATTTAAAACATTTAATTATTTTTTAATTATTTCATTTTATATATACTATTAAAAAATGAATACTAATTTCTTATGAACTAATCAATAAATTTAAATAATTAAAAAATAGAGATCTATTTCATAATGTGTGTTCCATATTCATATCCACCAAAACAATGACCATGATATAATAAATATATTTAAATGATAATATTTCTACAATTTATCATGGTTTGTGTCTTTTATGTGTTATGTGTGATAAAAACAACTAGACATAGTATTCATTTATTAGAAAATTACATATTAAAATATTGTGATACCACACTGTCACCCTTAACTAATGAAATAGATAAAAAACAGAATCTCGTGAAACTAGGTAGAACAATTCAAATTTTAAAATTATTAGTTAAATTAGTGAAGAGTATATTTATTTTTCACGATCACATTAATTTTTTTAAACATATATCCTAAAGATACCAATATAATTCATGAAAAAATAGTGATTCCCATAGTGAAAAAGTTGGACATATGAACACCTTTTACTCAATTTCATATAGTAGAACCTTTAATTCAAAAAAATCCACTATATCACTAAAATAGAATGAAATGAAATTGGATTCTCCTATAGATGAAATATTATAGATAATTGCACCTTTATTATTTGTAGTAAACTATATAAATATGTTACAATGAAATTTGACTACCGATGGAATACCCTTTGAAGTATATACATATTTTTTCCATACATGAATCCAAGTATTATTATTTATTGTTGATATGATATGGATCTAACTATGTTATCCCCAAGATTTTTCTTTGAATGCCTAAATTCTGTAGTCTCCCATTAATGTTTCAACTGTCTCATATGATGTTATAAAATAGAACCCACCAACTATAGAATCCAATTTAAACATTAAACATTATTAGTTATTTCATTCTAATGATCATGTTATAATAACTCATTCCATGAATTAAAAAATTCTATTATATTTCTACACTACCTATCTGGTTTAAACATTATAGATACATAATCCTATGTCACATAACATAATTGTTATAATGTATATTCTAATTGAATATGGTATCAACAACACATATAAACCTAAAATATACACAATTTAATATTTGATAAATGAATGATATGATTCAGTATAAAATAATATATAAATAATTGTGGAACTATAAGAATTGTAGAATCCCCCATTTAAGGTGTTCCTTTAGACTCAACATCCTCTAGATCCAACATAAAAATAAATATTTTTATTTTAAATAAAAATTTTATATATAAATATAATTGATGCTACTATAACACTTTTACTTATGTCCTTTTATTTTAATAGCTTGGAAAATCTCACTATATATGTGATATCTACACCTGGTTGGACTAAAATCCACTAATCACACACAAGAACCAACTACAGTACAACATCAAATTTCATAACTACCCTCATTGAGTCATGTGTCAGAACGATTCCGGCACATAAATTTTTAGATCCCTCATCACCATGCCAATAACTTTATACTTGTCACTTCTTCTGATAAACAAGGGAATATGTTTCAACTGACATCCCTTGGATATACTTACACTCAATCTTATTTCATGTAATGTAATTATAACCTTACCTATTCATTTGATGAAAATAACATACCTATTGTATGTTAATTACATCCACCTTGATCGAATACATCATGCTAACCATATCCACATATGTTTGTAACATAAGTAGAATATTCATATATTCTATCTCCAATGTTAATTTCCTATAAAAATTTCATCTTGCGGTTATAATTCTTCATCAACATTCTTATTTAGATCAAAAGCTCATTGAATCCTTATGAGATCCCCATGATAGACATATGACTCTATAAAAATTATAAAAACATTTAGTACATAGCCTAGTATGGAACGTCTGAGAAGTACACATCATTAAATATATTATTAATGTTCATCTAGAGAAGAACGTTTTGATACATATATTTATCAATCAATTACCTCCATCACCTAGTTCGTCTCTCTCGAAATTAAACCAATAATTCATCCATCATGAACATTACCATACATAAAAAACTATATGTTATAATAACTCACCTCATACTACTCATTTTACTACTATGTCCAAGAAATGTAATTGACAGATTATAGATTCTATTTTTCAGAATTTAATTCACCATATTCCTCCCTCATCCTTCCCTAATTATCATCCTTACAAATCCCATATATTTATATATGATATTTTCCTCTATCTTGTGGTCCATATGAGAATATTTCACAACCACTTTTTATCATTAACTTCTAATCAAATTAGTCCAAGTGAGTATATTCTATATAATAAAATTGATCTTATTAAAACCATTTCTTCTTTATATATTTCATAAACATTAAAATAATTTTGGAAACTATAATAATGTGGATTATATTTATCATTTCTAACTTAATTACCATTTAAATTTTAATTATAATTCTATCATTCTTCAAAATAGCCTTTGATTTAAAAATTCACCCTTGAATATAATAAAATTATAAGGTCATTAGATTTATATTTTCATATAAGAAATCCACATTTTATTTATAAAACTTTTATGTGATGAAACACTTATCATTCCTATCATTATGAAAGATATATTCCTTTTTTACCAATTATTGGTTGTCACGGAATAAATTATAATCAAATGAGTTTATTACCAACCTCTTTTTAACATAGACTTCCAAACCACCTATATTTTTACATATAAATGTTACCTATATATTTTTTTAGTTCAATTATTAGTTATGCCCTTATAATTATCTATGAATTAAAATGAAACAAAAATATTTTTCAAAAACAATTATGAGAAACCATTTTATAACACCAAATTGTGGGGTCCTTAATCCCAAGACCAGATCCAAGATTTTATATTAACTTAAATGATTTTATTGAATTTCAGAGGCTATAGTAAATTACTAATCTATAGTGTAAAACATTTCGAAATTTTTTTAACACTAATGTGTATTGTGATTTTATACATGTTAATATACAATCATTTAAAATTAACATAAATGTGGGAATTTTTTTTAAAACATATTAAGAATTGAACACTTATAATAAAAAATAATTATTATAAAATAAATCAATGTTGAGCTTCCTCCCCCCTTAAACACTCTATCAAATCTCTAAAGTGGATATTTGAATCCTGATTGTTAAAGAAAAATGTATTCCATTTAGTATCATCATTACCAATCATATTTAGATATTCACAAAATTCACCATCTACAATTTTGTATCATTTTAATAGGATTTCACCAATGACTCAAATAAACATCAATTCTTGAGAAATTTCAAATGGAATACCACAAAATAATTATTATATAAATCATTTTTAAACTACATTTTTTTATTTTTCAAAAATATTGAAAAAAATTCACAACTTTATATGAATTTTAAAATGAGAAAATTATAGTTTCCTGGATATAAGAAAATCTAAAAATTGTCTCTCAACTAATTGATAAAAATATTCTCCATAAAAAATTAATTTCCTAAAAATCACATTTCCAATAAAATTAATATTAAAAAATCATAAAATAATATATGATAAATTATTTTCAAAATTATTTTTTAAAATCATCATTATTATCAATTATTTAATAATCTACTTTTGGTTTAGGGGGATATTAAAAACACCATAAATAAAAATAAAAATTATCAACTAAAAAATAGTGAATTAGCTGAAAATCATACCCAATAGAAATTTCATTTATCAAATATCATAAATCAAATAGACTGAACATTTTACTTCCTCAGTCAACTAACTAGGATATTACATAAATCCTAGACCTAAATCTCACCCGGATTTTCACAAACTTCACTGGGGAGAACACAATAAAAACCAATTCCATTTTCATCATTGTAACATATGAGAACAGTGATACTATTAACCATAATGAAACTAGGTATTCAATTCGATTATTATAATACAAGAAATCCCCAAAATTTGTCCACCTAGGAACAACCCTTAAATTCAATGAATCTACTAAAATATAAATTTAAAAGACACATTGTCAAACCACTAAGAAAATTAAGAAGAAAAAACCAATTGGGAACCCAAAGTATGGAAACAATGATACTAAGATGCCCAAAAAAGTACACCTTTTACTACATAAACATCACTTAACAAAATATTCATGACAACCAATTCACTATACATAACTAAGGGTTGTGATGGAACATGAAACAAGAGTGTGTTTAATGTGTTCTAGGACCTCAATAATGATCCATGACCTCTGAGAGAACCACAAACCCCTTCCATTGAGACCATCAACATGAGAATTAAAAGATGTAACTGATTATCATCAACTGATGAACACTGGGAAAACCAAAACACTACAAAAAAAATGGAAAAAATTAACATCACACCAGAAATCACTACTTTGAATTTAGCCAAAAAACATAATAAAAACCCAAACGGATGAAATGCGTCTTAAATTGAAAATAATGACTATTCCACTTGAACACCAACAAACATTCAACACACAAATACAAAATTATCTTTGAAAGAAATTAAATTATTTAAAATCTGTTCAAGTGTATTATTTTTTATACCAATAATAAGATAGTGAATAAACTATATTCCAATTGAAAATACTCATTTTCAACATTCAAATTTAAAATATGTATGTTCATAATTATGATAAAATATATCATTTTCCAATGTTTCATATGTGTCAACTATTATTCATGAATAATCTTATAAACCATTATAATCACATATTCCATGTTTTTAAAGAAGTCATCATTTTTTCATATATTTAAAGTCACCCCAAATTTTGGACACCATTCATCCCCAGATGTCTTAATCATTTATCCCTGTCATTTATGATACTTAAGACACCATATTACCGTGGATGAATCATAATGGATTCCAAAATGGGGTCTCATTAAAATATTCTTCACACATGCACCCCAAAACTATGATAATACTAGAAAAATAAAAATAAAACAATGTCAAATACAAACAACCATTCTAGGAAATTTCATTCAAAAATTAAAAACCAAAAAAATATTAAACATGAAAATTGGAAACATAATTAATTGAAATAGTAAAATGTAAAAATTTGATAAACCAAATTAATTTCATTGAAATATAATATTTTCAAATCCATCTCTTTAATTGATACCAAAAAATTTAATAAATATCCAATTTCTGAGAAAACCATTATCCATCAAAAAGCACTTTTCCTAATTCACTATTCTCATAGAAATTCAAATTTTTTTAAATTTGTTAATTAATATAAATCAATAAATAGTATTATGTTAGAAAAGGCATTATAATGATTAATGAAAATTCTCAAAAAATGAATAAATAGTGAATCATCCAACTCCAACATTTTAAATTTAAAAATATAGAACTAGAAGTTATGAAAAATTAGATTAAATATCAAATCCATACAACAAATACAAAATATAATCCCTGGTCTACTCTCATGAAATGTCATTGAGATGGGGGTAATTTTAGAAGTTATAATGAAACTATTTTAATTCTGATTAAATCCACCAAAAGTATTGTCTTTATAAAATTTCTTATCCTTTTTTTTGTTATCGGAAGTGAAACCCTTTATATTTTGTGTTTAATGTTTTTTATATTCTCTATTGGTGGTGTGAAAATTATTTAGTTTAGGGGAAGGTATATGTGTGACTATATTATTTATATGGAATGGGGTGTCATTTAATTCTATCGGATGTTAGTGGTCATGAAAACAAAATATACTATAGATCAACAATCATCTCAATTCAATGAAATGCCCCCCATGATATTGAGAAGACACAGTTACAAGAATACTTTTTATACCTCTATAAAAAGTGAGTTGGGGCATGTTACACATGTGGATTGTGATAAATTTATATTTTTCATATACATGAAAAAATAATCATAGTTATTGTAAAATAATTTATCTTTATAGGAATAGTAATAAACATGAAGTAGTGTACTCCCATAGATGTCGTACTCAATTTATGATCCACATAAAATCAATGTGTTTTTTTACATTTTCTGTTTTCCATATGGTTTAATGTGTGTAGAATATTTGTAGTCTTAATTTAGTGATTTAGTGTTCTATAATAATTCTACGTTCCAGTACATTAAGATTCTTTTACAATTCTCATGAGATCCAGTTATTGATGTTATTGTGGATTAGATATTCTTATTTTTGGTGATGTTAATTTCCAGTTATATCACATTTATGTTTTCTATCCTACCCCAACATGTGATATTATAGATAAAGATCAAGACTTGGGGCCTCTAATATAAATATCAGGTACCTTTATTCACACTTTTCTACATTTAGATAATATTTTGTTGATGGTTACTAATATTCTAAAGGTATAGCCTCAAATTATGTTATGTTTTAGGGTGATTAGTTCAATATAATTTACTTTTTTCTAGATGTGGAACAGAAAGGATTATATCATCCAAAAAACATGTATTTTCAGATAAATAGAATAAATATAAATAACACAGATAAAGAAACATTATTTTTTTCATTTAGTAAAGAAAATCATATAAAAATATTTTATTTGAATGAAATGAAAAGTAAAAGGTGTTTATACAATGTATAAAAGATAGTTTTGTATAAAACAAAATATTCCTCAATGAAAGAAGATTGAGAAGAAGTCCCTTGCCTCTTGTCCGACATGACCCGTTCATTCTTTAATCTCCTGAATAATAAACTAATAGTAATTTATAATTGCTAAAAAAACTTTTTCAAGTTTATTATTCCTTTTATATCACTTATTATCATTTTATAAACATTATGGAATCATTTATGTTAATAATGGTAGTTTTGTCGATATTTGGTACTTGAGTCAAAAATGAACTTCCTATAATTAAAAGTTGTCCATGTGGCCAAAATTCCATTATATCCCTAATGATATTAATTATTTAGATATCATATATATCATATATATCTAGTATATATATGGGTATTTATAATAGTACATAAAATTTGGTGATAAGAAGTGAAATGCACCGTTCATGGAGATGGTAAGTCGTACATACGCATGAACACTACTTTAATTTCAAATTAATACTTAATGGAATGAGAACATAATGATACATAGATATATTATAAATCCATTATAATATCATATATTATTTCATTAATACCATCCATTATACGTTTCATGTATGGTATGAATGTGTCATATCACTTTGAGGGGGTGGTAGGCCGCACATCCTCGAATGAAATTATTGTATTTACCCATTATGGAAACCATAAAGGTATGAAATAAATGAAAAATACAGAAGTATAAAGACAATGTAAATATAATATATATCACATATAAAAACATATTCATCCAAATTACCACCATAAGAGGTGATAGGAGAAGTTTCAACAATCATTGTTTTGTGAGACAGTAATTCGCCGTTCAGAGAAACAGTATGTTCTTTACCCATTAGACAGATGTGTGTGTAAGTGTAGTTCGAATACATCACTTGAAAACATCCTAGTATATTTAGGATACTAGTTTTGTAATAAAATAAATGAATAAAAATAGTTTAGGGGGTTGGGGAAGTAAAATAAATGAACAAAACTTAAGAGAAGACAATACCTTTAAATCCGGTAACTCCCTCTGGATTATCCCATAACAATTTCTTGAAGTTCCTTTTGCATAATGTAAGTATTCTAGGTGGAAGAGAGGGATATTTAGATCATATTTGGGTAGAGTATGGATGATCCATGGGGCTTTATAGGTGTGAGTAATGGGTTATATGTGAGGGTTTTTTATAAGGGGAGGAGGGTCTCTTTAAGAATGTTTGAAAATACTATTTTATTATATAATTATTTTTAGTTTCAAATCATTCAAAAATTATTAAAGAAGAATATAAGATGATACGTATTCGAAACAAAATCATCCAATAGTAATTGAACATGTTTTGAATATTTTGTTAATTTTTTTAATCTTATTTATTTAAATCATTCATTAATGAGGTAAATACTGCATCATTATTGTGTCAAAAATAATTTTATTTATTTGATGTCTAAAAATTGTAAATAAATTACCATGATGTAGAAAATAGTTTTATATTTAAAATGAATATTTATAGTCAAATATATAAATTATATAACGTGACATGAAATTTGTTTTAGCAAAACAATGCATGTAAATGATATTTTTATTTTTACTTTAAATAAAAAGTTATTAATGTCATTATCATACACAAATGGTTTTCAAAGTCCAAAAATCTCATAAATGGATTTTATTGATCTTCAATGACTCTTCAAATAAGTTTAGAATATGTTTTAACGTAATTTTATATTATTATAATATTATTTTTACCTTGAATTACCATATTTACCTTTAACTGTGGAAAATAAGGTCAATAGTTACTATTCACCAAAAAAAATTCATCTTATATAAACACATGTTATTTACTGATGGAAACCATGAATGTTGGATTTTTAAATTTCAATTCACAAAATCACAAAAATCTAATTTTATGTAAAATTCGGTTTTTTAACTACTACTCTGTGTTTTCACTATTAATAAAAAATTGAGGGTTTTCTGAAAAATATCCAATATTAACCCGAAGATATATTTTATATTCTGAATTCAGAAATTATGTCTATTTTAAAAAATTCCAAACCTAAAATTTTCATTAATTAATTTAAAATTATATCTCATTTTCAAAATAAAAAAGCATGTTTTTATGAAATATTAATTATAAAAAGATTGACACTTTTTTATGTCCAATTTCAAAGTGAAATTACTTCCAATGACCAAAATTGGATTAAATGGTAAAAATATAATCTAATTAAACTTTTAAAATAATTAAAAATATAATCTAACCATATAACTACATTTTATTAAAAGGCATCTTTGAATTAAAATACAGTATTTCTCAATATTCATTAAAAATGAATTTCATAAAAAAAATACAAAAAAATTTTCCAAATTAAATTTTGATTTCCCGATTCTAAAGAAGAATTTTATTTTGTAAAATAGAACATATAAAAGTGACCAATTCTAGATTTAAAGAGGGTTCACCATAAAAAGATGGTAAATCGACCTTTTAAAGAATATTTGAGTATTTGTAGTTAAATCTAGATTAATTCACATTTTAAGACTCTAAAATTTATTGGATAATTGTGAAAACATTTAAAAAACATGTATAATAATATTTTAGTTAGGTTTGTTCATTCCTTCCCAAAAAACGGTTTGGAATTAACTACCATTTAAAATAATATTATATTATTATTTTTTAGTATGACTCGGCATTGTGGGCCACATTAGACTTCGGAGAAACCCATTGTTGTGTGTCAGGTTCTCCATCAAACATAGCATCCCCTTTAAAGTAAAATTAATATTTAATTCAAAAATATTAATAAATATGAAAATGTATTATTCTTTATTTACTTGTGATGTTACATCCTTCGCCCCTTTTTGAAATTGTGACCTTGAAATTTTATTCAGATATCAAATAAATGGGGGTATTTATCTCTAATGGAATTTTCAGATTCCCATGTTGTCTCCTCAACCATATGGTTTTTCCATAAAACCATTTCCTGATGAATTGCCTTATTTCGAAACACTTGCTCTCTGTGGTAAATAATATGGACTACTTGTTCCTCATAAAATTGATTCTCTTCCAACTATACTACCTATGAGATCAAAAATTTAGATAGATCCAGAATATACATTCTCAACATTGAACCATGAAAAACATTGTGTACTTGGGATAAACTTGGAGGTAAATCCACTATGTACGCAACTGATCAAACTTTCTCCCTGATTTTATAAGGTCCAATGAACCTCGGACTCA
This sequence comes from Viscum album, assembly GCA_963277665.1. NCBI lineage: Eukaryota > Viridiplantae > Streptophyta > Magnoliopsida > Santalales > Viscaceae > Viscum > Viscum album. The sequence goes on from OY728120.1 coordinate 1,673,580,054, forward strand.
ACTTTCCCTTCTTACCAAAATGCATCACACCTTTCCATGGAGAAACTTTTAGAAATACATGATCACCTACCTCAAAAGAATGATCCTTTATCTGGTTATCTACATAACTTTTCTATCAATTATGAGCTTTTCTTATGTGATTCTGAATCAACAGAACTTTTTCTACCATCTCTTCTACCAATTCTGGTCCTATCAAATACCTATCACCTACTTCTTCTCAAAAAGATGGAGTTCGACAATACTTTTCATATATTTCCTCAAATGGATCAATCAATATACTGGAATGAAAAATTTTATAATAAGAAAATTCAACCAAAACAATATATTGGTCCCAGGTTCCCTGGTAATCAATTGAGCAAGAACGTAACATATCCTCTAAGGTATGAATTGTTCGTTCCGACTACCCATGTGATTGAGGTTGAAAAGCTGTACTAAAATTTAATTCAGTACCCAATGACTTCTAAAGGCCTTTCCAAATGTTATAAGTAAACCTGGGATCACGATTAGATACAATGGATAGGGGAACTCCTTGTAACCTGACTATATCATTAACACACAACTGAGAAAGTTGATCTAGAGACAATGCATCTCAAATAGAAAAGAAATGAGTAGATTTAGTCAATCGGTCAATGATAACTTGAATTGCATTATTACCTCAAGATTTACTAGGTAGTCCTACAATGAATTCCATGGATATATTTTCCCATTTCAACTCTGTCACCAGTAAAGGTTGAAGCATCCCTTTTGGTAACCGCCGCTCTGCTTTAACCTGCTAACAAGTCATACACTTCACAGTAAAATCAGTAATATCTCTGTTCATTCCATCCCACCAGTAATACTCCCAAAGATCTCTGTATATCTTTGTACTACCCGGATGAACTAAAAATGAAGAACTATGGGCTTCACATAATAACTTTATCTTCAATATTGAATCACTAGGCACATAAAAACTCTTCTCAAACCTCAAAACACAATCACTATCAATGTTAAAATCTACAAACTTACCCTTCTGAACCAACTCTACCTTTTTCTACAAATCACTATCTTCCTTTTGCAATTCCATAATTCTACCTTCTGGTGATGATTTCACTGCCACCTGAAAGAAAACAGATGAATTTTTTTAAACCAAAAACTTCTATTCCAATGGACATAATATCTTTAATCAAAAAATCGTGTTCTAAACATATCAAGGTTAATGTAGTAGTACATTTTCGACTCAAAGTAGCATCCACTTTATTTTCCGTTCTTGGATGGTAATGAATTATGCATTCATAATCTTTGATTAATTCCATCCATCTCATTTTTCTCATGTTCAATTATTTTTTAGTGAATATATACTTCAAACGTTTTTTCAGTATATATTTCACATTTTACTCCAAACAAGAGATGCCTCCAAAATTTTAAAGAAAAAACAACAGCAGCTATTTTCAAATCATGTGTAGGTTAATTTAACTCATTAGGTTTCAACTGATGTGAAGCATAAGAAATTACCCGATCATTCTGCATTAAGACACAACCAATACATTTAAACGATGCATCAGTATAGATAAAAAACTCATTGTTTCTAGATGGCATTTCCAAAATAGGAACATTCACCAATCATCTTTTCAAATCCTAAAAAGAATCATCACATTCTTTTGTCCAGATGAACTTAACACCTTTTAGAGTTAACTTAGTCATTGGACTAGATAACCGTGAAAATTTTTCAAGAAACCTCTGGTAATAACCTACCAAGCCAAGAAAACTATAGATCTCATTTATATTTGTGGGTCTTGGCCATTCTTCAATAATATTTGTTTTAGAAGGATCAATAGTAATGCCATTTTTTGAAACAATGTGAACAAGGAATGAAATTTTTTTTAACCAAAACTCACACTTGCTGAATTTTCCAAAAAATTTATTTTCTTTTATGGTTTTCAGGACAACCCTTAAATTACTTTCATGTTCCTCTTTACTTTTGAAATAAACCATAATATCATCAATAAACACTAAAATAAACATATCCAAAAACTTAAAGAAAATTCAATTCATAAGATCCATGAATACAGCAGGCGCATTGGTTAACCCAAAATCCATAACTACAAATTCATAATGGTCATATATAGTATGAATTACGGTCTTAAGAATGTCTACTCCCTTTACTCACAACTGATGGTGACCCAAAATCAAGTCAATCTTCGAAAAATACTCATCTCTCTGGAGAAAATCAAATAAATCATCGATATGAGGAAAATGATACTTTTTCCTAACAGTGATGTTAAATTCTCTATAATCAATGCAATGTCTCATTGAACCATATTTCTATTTAACAAAAATGATAGGAGAACCCCATGGTGATGTGCTAGGTCGAATGAATCCTTTAACTAATAAATCCTGCAATTGCTTCTTTAATTCTAAAAGTTCAATTTGAGTCAATCAATAAGGAGGTTTGGAAATTTTCATAGCATTAGGAACTAAGTCAACAGAATATTTAACTTCCTAATTAGGTATAATACCAGACAAATCATCCGAGAAAACATCAAGGAATTCATTTACTACTATCACATCATTAATCTCAATAGTTCCGTTGTTTTCAACAATATGTGTAAGGTAACATTCATTTCATTATTTTACCAGTTTCTCAGCTACCCAAAATGTTATAAAAATTAAGGTTTCATTATTGTACACAAAATGAAATTCTTTCTGAAAAGAAACCACTTTAGATATACAATAAATCTTAGCATGATAATCAAAAATTCAATCCATACCCAAAATAACATCAAACTCTACTAGATGAAAAACAATATGTTTTTCAGGTATATTCTTTCCGCACACAAGGAAAGGAAAGTTCTTATAATTTCTTTTTGTCTCATCATTTCCCCCCCGTTTTTTTACCATATGTTTAAGATTCATATATTTATATGGAATTACCAATTTACTAGAAAAATTCTCAGAAATGAATGAATGTGCAGACCCTGAATGAAACAACACATTGGCATAATTTGAACAAAAAAATAGTGTATTTGATACTACTTCATCTGATGGAACAACATATGTTGAAGTAGTTGCAAAGTATTTCACCACCCCTTTCTGCTTGTAGTCTGGCTTATTTCCCTCAGTTGAGTTCTTCTTTGGACACTCATTTACATAATGACCCATTTAATTGCACTTAAAACACTTTACTGACTGTAAATAAGATTTTTTCTTTCCATTACCATGATATTTTTTCCGTTCAATTATGTGCCTTATTCTCCAATTTACCACATTGTTTGCACTAACCAGAATTCATAATACATTCCCCATAATTATTTTTACCACAATTATCACAAATTGTAAACTTAAGTTTCAACCATCATACTTTTTTGAACAGGTATTCTCTTTAGTCTACCACTGTGAACTCTTATTTTTTTTCATGTCAAAGAACACCTGATCATCAGAAAACTCCATTTCCACCTTCTCCACACATCGAATAAGTTTTTCATTACATTTGAACTCACGAGAATCCAATTCCCTTCGATAATTTGGATTTAATATTTAGTAAAAAATGGTTTATTTTACTATCAATATCTCTTATGAAATTTGGAGAATACCTTTATAGTCCATTGAATTTTTCTTTATAATTAGCCACTAAGTCAGCCTCCTACATCAATTCCAGGAATTTTTTTCCATCATAAGATGGAACACCTTAGGAATATATTTCTCAAGAAACATACCTTTGAATTCATCGAAATCAAGAGCATCAATCTCCTCACTATCCCTGATATTTTTCACCATCAACTGCCACTGATCAACTTCAACTTCAAATCAGTAAATAGAGAGACTGACCTTTTGATGTTCTAAACACCCTATGACATCAAAAATAATTTCCAGTGCTTTAATACACCCTTCTTCAAGAACAGGGTCAGATGATCCTCTAAATGATGGGGGATGTGGGCTCATGAACTGCTCTACCAAGGGCATGTTCCCCTATGATTAATCTGGCGGATCATGTGCATGGATACCACAACCATTTAGATACTGATTCAATTGTGCCATCACTGCAACAAACTATTCAGTTCCGATTCTGACCATCTCAGGATACTGATTTGGAAGTTCATTTCTCTCAGTTTGTCTTCCTAGCATAGCTTCCCTATTTCCACTGTGGAAAACTATTCTAAACACATAGATATCTTACACGAAGCAACATAGTATTATTTAAAGGATATATCATTTTAATTTTACCATAAATTAATTTATGCATATTATTTTAACAATATCCTATATCCTAAAGTTATCTAAACTGACCTCTGATACCAAATATAAAGACTCATCCTAAAAAAATTACATAATCTTGAATTAAATGAATAATTCACAATGAGGATCTTTTCAGGTTTAGAGTTTTAGAGAATTAGGCCATAATTATTACATTTTATCTCAAAAATTACAAAGTAGAAACTTCTACTCAGTTTCCATTTTTTCATAAAACAAAAACTCTTGAAAAAAAAAGAGTCATGTCTGGTTCCATGTTTTAGATAGCATAACTTTTCCTTGATCCCATCCTTGACACTATTCATTTTTAAGTCCTATGAAAAATAGTTTAAAACATAGGATGAGCATAAGAATCTCGGTAAGGATTATAAAATAATGAAAGAAAACATTATTACATCAATACATACCAAGAATATTATCATACCTCATGAAATCATTAGATTTAATAATAACGCATAGAAATCATAAATCCTAAAGGTAACATGTGGCATCCATAACATACATACGTTGTAGCTTTAACAGCTATGTAGGGAGTTACATTTTTCATACCCATCATAGTATATTCCCGAAATCAATTAGGAGAAGCATTATTGTTTACCTCTATCACATTACCCAATTCATTGGAATGCTATTCTAGGCTCACCTGCCCTATTTTTATCATGGATCCACCCGTATAGATAAACAATTCCCAAGAACCATAACATATTCATAACACATAAAACAAATATAAAGGAAAAATAACATTTCAAAATTTCAATCACAATATATCATTTAAATATTTTGACATAACAAATCCATTATCAAAAAAAATTTCAATACCAAAATAATTAAAATATTATGTGGTATTTATTTTCCTTTTAAAAACATTATGACTTGTTATGTAAGACAAAGGTCAAATAATACTCTCTGTAGTGGAAAAGGTCATTGTCACAGCTTACATTAAAAAGATTAATTATTTTCTATCATTAGGTAAAACACATTATAGAAAAATATTCCCTTTTAATGAAATGAAAAGTCCAAGGTTTTTATACATCATATAAAATAAATTCGTGTATAAAATAAAATATTCCTCAATGAAAGGAGTTTGAGACGAAGTCTCTTACCTCGTGTCCAACTAAACCTGTTCGTTCTTTAGTCTCCTGAATAATAATCGAAAGATAATTTATAATTTATTAAGAACCATTTTATTGTTTATTTTTTCTTTTGTATCACTTATTACCATGTTATAAATATTTTTTAATCATTTATGTTAATAATGGTCATTTTGGAAATATTTGTTACTTGAGTCAAAAATGAACTTCTTATAATTACAAGTTGTCCATGTGGTCAAAATAACATTATATCAAGAAATATATTAATGATTTATATTTAATATATATCATATATATCTAGTATATATATATATATGTATTTATAATAGTACATAACATTTGGAGATAATAAGTGAAATGCACAGTTCACGGAGACGGTAAGTCGTACGTACGCATGAATGCTACTTTCTTTTCTATTTCGTATTTAATGGAATGAAAACATAATAATACAGAGGTATATTCTAAAACCAGTATAATATCATATATAATTTCATTAACTCCATACTTTACATGTTCCACGTATGGTAGGAATGATTCAAATCACATTGAGGGGGCGGTAGTACGCACTTCCTCAAATGAAATGATCATATTTACCGATTATGGAAACCATAATTGTATGTTATAAATGAAAAATAAAGAAGTATAGAAAAAATATAAATATAATATATATCACATATAAATATATTTTCATATTAATGGCCACCATAAGAGGTGTTAGGAGAAGTTTTAACAATCCCCAATTCCTGAGGCAGTAGTTCGTCGTCCACAGAAACAGTATGTTCTTTACCTATTAAACAGAGGTGTGTGTAACTGTAGTTAGAATACATATCATATAAAAAATCTAGTACATTGATGATACTTTTTTATCTAATAATTTAATAAATATATTTTTGGGGGGTGAATAAGTAAAAGAAAATAAAAGAACTTAAGAGAGGATGTTACCTTAAAATCGGGTAACTCCCTTTGGTTTGAACAAAAAGGATTACTTGAAGTGCCTTATGCCTAACGTAAGGAATCTAGGGAGTATAAAGTGATATTGAGAGATTATTTGGGTATATTTTGGATGAGATAAGGGGCTTGAGATGTTTGAGTAATTCTGTAGAGTTAAGGGCTTTCTATAAGGGGGAGGATGGGCTCTTTTGGAATGTTTGAAAATATTATTTTATTATATAATGATTTTCAGTTTCTAAAGGTTCTGAACTTATTAAAGTAAAATATAAGATGAAAATTAATCCACATAAAATAATCCAATAATAATTGGATAGGTTTTGGATATTGTTTTAATTTTTAAAGTCTTATTTTTTTAAATCACTCACTAGTTAGGTAAACACTACATCATTATTATGTCATAAATAATTGTATTTACTTGATGTCAAAAAATTATAAATAAAATACCATTATGTAGGAAATATTTTTATATTTTTAATTAATATTTATATCCAAATATATAAATTATACAACCACAAATTAAAATTTATTTATCAAAAAATTACGTGTTTATGATATATTTATTTTAAATTTAAATAAACAGTTATCAAGGTCTTATCTTACCCAAATGGATTTAAAAGGCCAAAAATCTCATCCAAGGATTGTATTTTTCGTCCCTTACTCATCCAATAATGTTATCACGAGGGTTAAGATAATTTTATATTATTATAATATTATTTTTACCTCTAATTGCCCTATTTACCTTTATCTGTGATAAATAAAAGTCAAAAGTTACTATTCACACAACATTATTTTCATCTTATTTAACCAAATTTTACTTAATAATGACAACCAGGTATGTAGGTTTTTTTAATTCAATTCACAAAAGTGGTAAAATTTCATTTTATGAAAAATTCGGTTTTTTAAAAACAACTCATTGTTTTCACTATTTAGCAAAAAATTGATGGTTTTCAGAAAAATACCAAAAATTCAGCTGTAGATATATTTGATATTATGAATTATAAAGTGATGTATATTTCACCAAATTCAAAACATATAAGTTTCAATAATTAATTTAAAATAAATTTTCTTTGTCAACACAAAAAGCGTGGTTTTAAGAAAAAAACTACTACCATAAGATTGACACTTGTTTTTGTCAAATTTCAAAGTGAAATTACTTCCAATGACCAACATTGGATTAAATGGTAAAAATATAATATACTTACACTTTAAAACCAATTAAAAAGATAATATAACCATATAAATAAATTATATTAAAATGCAGTTTTGAATTAAAATACTATATTTTTCACATTTCATTAAAAATGAATGTTATTAGAAAAATAGAAAACATTTACCCAAAGTAAATTTTGATGTCCCAATTCTAAAGAGTAATTTTATTTTGTCAAATAGAATTTATAAAAGTGGCCAATACTATACTTATTTAGGGTTCTCCATCAAAAGGTGGTAAATCGACCTTTTATAGAATATTATAGTATTTATGCTTAAAATTAGATTTATTAACATTTTAACACTCTAAATTTTATTAGATAAATGTAAAAACATTTAAAAAACATGTATATTCATATTGTTGTGAGTTCTGTTCATTCCCGCCAATACAATGGTGAGGAATTAACTACCATTTAAAATAATATTATATTATTTTTTTCATTGTGACTCAGCATTGTGTGAAACATTAGACTTTGGAGAAACTCATTGTTGCGTTCCAGGTACGCCCTCAAACATAGAATCCCCTTTAAAGTAAAATTAATATTTAATTAAAAAATATTAATAAATAAGAAAATTTATTATTCTTTATTTACCTGGGATGTTACAATCTATATGGAATGTATCTTTAATTTCACGTTACATTAATATAGTGGAAGGGATTAAATTTCATCATGTTAAGGTTAATTATTTTGATAAAATCATCTGTAGCTATTTATCATGCATCGTTTCATATCTTGAAAGATAGATAGAGACCAAGGATTTTCATACATAAATATTATTATCATTAATATGAATATTAATTATACTATAAAATTACACAACTAAGGATCATAATATTTTAGTTCCATTTTAAACATGTAATTCAATCTTGTTAATTCATGAAATATCTTCTAAGTCTCTAATAGAGAACTTCCCCTTTAGTGATCATCAAAAATATACCCATCATTATTTTGTATTCATTACCATGGGAAATGAAACAAAAGAAAGGGTGATATCTTATTCTCAGTAAATGTAAACAAGGGAAATACATAATTGTGAGATGAGCATAAAGGTATGAGAACATGAGAATGTCATTTGAAAACAATACCCAGCATATCAAAGATTATAATAACGTATCCTGGAAAATGATTAGTATTTTTTAAGATATGAATTATAATGTCATCAAATAACACTAGTCATGAGAGCCTAATATTGTCAAAATACATAGAATTGTGGCTTAAAAATATGCATAAAAATGGATACACCTACAGATAAGGACACATCACCATCCCTAAAGGAGGGATTTTTCTCATAGTGAAAAGTTTTCACTCTCCAAACCATAATAGTAGTCATTGTTCAATCCTAATACCATTATTGTAGACAAATTCCCTTGCTAAATAGGGTTCACTCCTCGTTCATGCCTTGTCTTTCTAAATTGGGTTCACTCCCCATTCATATCATGTCTATCAAATAAGATATAAATATTAAAAAATTAAATTTGAGAGAGATATATGTCCAACCAGTCTCATAATGAAAAATATTAATGATTTCCACAAGATAATAAAACATTCATAATATCATACCCCATAAAATTTAATTTTTTTCAAAATCACATCATATCCTATGGAAAATAGAAAGTTTTAATTATAATTTTATCATTTCATCAAATAATAATCCCTGAAAATAAGTGGGATTCATAATAATTTTATCATGGTATAACCCATGGAATAAAAATAAGTTTCATAAAACATATCTCCATCATTGACAATTACTATCCAGAGGAAGAATAAAAATGGTTTCATTGTTTAATATCCTCATTAAAGAATAATTAACATCAACATATTTTATCATAGATGGAAAAATATTTGGAAGTTTCAAATTGAACATATGATGGGGAAGATAACTCTTCTTTGAAAATCAATTTTAAAACCAATATTTCATAAATATTGTTTAATTTATTTTTGATGAAAATGATCTCTTGAATATATAAGGAAAACTGTAAAACATTTAAAACAAATATTGCAGAAAATATCCATTATTTTTAAAAAAAGTTAAACAAAAATCATTTTATATGAAAATAATATTGAAAAATAACAAGTTAATCATTAAATCCTTAATCAGTTTGACAATAGGATGTACTATTCATGTCCTTCATTTGAGACTAAGTATTATATTCACACCTTTCGTAACATTAAAACATGCATTATTTTAAAAATGATATTAATATTACTTTCAAATAATTTTCCAATAAAATTAAAACATAGGTAATATTTTATTTAAAATTTCATTTTATGAATTTTGAAAATATTTTTTAAATATTTTTTTGGATGACCCAGATTTTCAATTATAATGGTTTCCAAAATAATGATGATTTTTCATGAAAATATAATTTTTTAACAATAGAGTACCTAAAGTGTGGAAAATTATGGAAAAAAAGTCTTCATTTGAGATAAAAATTGAAAAATAAAATTTTTGATATTCTTGATAGTGGATCATAAGATTATATCATCATGAAGATAATCATAAACTATCTCAATAAACGATGGGATTGTTATGTAAAATCATTACCACTTTGGTAACATTGAAACATAATCCTAATTAAGGAATATTATTAAATTATACTTAATATATTTTGAGGATAAATAAATTCACGATATTAAATTTCAAAGGGGTTTTGTATACACCTCTTTATGAAGATATCTATATAACATAAATATATGTCTCAAAGAAGGATAATTCATAGAAAATCCATTACTGAATTTGTAACTTTTCTAACTTAAACCCCATGAATGATAGACCCTTATATGGATATGTAAAAACCATTAATTATGATTTGTAAAATCATAAAATACATACATGGGAAGTATAAAAACCACATAAAATCATTGGATGGTGAATATGGTATTTGACTCATAGAAATAAAATATAAGACAATAATCTCTTACATTATGTCTTGACATACATTGAACAAGTTTAGTCATCTAGTACAATAAATATAATTTTATAATAAATATATAAAATATTTATATTTATATATTTTAAAAATATATATATGGTTTTCTTATGACCTTTTGTTACTTTGTTATTAAAAATTCCTTATTAAAATCACATTTTGGTTAGTAACTTCTTTATTTTACTTATAATTTGGATTTCCTATTTTTTTGTCCATATAATTCGGACATGGTATCATAATATCCAAATTTTTCACCATGATAAAAATATAATATATAATAAATATAAATAAATATATATATGTAATTAGATTAATCCATAATATTTAGGGATATGAAATGAAATACTCCCTTTAAGGAGATGATTGTCTATAAGTATTCATTAAAACAGATTCCATTTTCTTGTAGGATTGAAATAAATAAATATAAGTGATACATATTATCATTCAAAAATAATTTTATGGTCATATATATCCCATAGTTTCATTGAAACCATTATTATTACCATTAATATAATGTGTGAACGTATCACATCACTTCGTGAGGTGGTAGTTTTCTATAAACTAGATCGGCAATATCGAATTCCAAAAAATGGATAGTTTAAAGGTATGTGTGAAATAATAAAAATGGAATTATAATAAAATTATAAATATCATATAAAAAAATAAATTCATCACTATTTTCATCCTTGAGAGGATTTCATGGAAAAAAATGACATCGGTTCATAAAGTAGTAGTCTACTATGCACACGAATCATAATTTCATAAGCGATTTGATTGAATTGGATATAGTTTTAGGTAATCAAATTAACATAACAAAATTTTAGTATATTTAATATTATTATGTTATTATATCATCATTTAATAAAAATATTAGTAGGTTGTTAAAGTGAAATAAAAAAAAACATTCCTCTTGATTTAGGCTACTACATTTCTGGGTACCCCCTTGGGTTTTCACTAAATGCATTACTAGGATGGATTTATACCCTAAATATGGGTTATAAGATTAAATGAGGGATGTTAGGAAGTGATATGGTAGTAAATTTCCTAACTAAAGGGTTTTGAGGTTGGGAAGATGAGAGGAGAAGGTTTGGCCTTTTATAAGTGTGGTGAGTGGCCCACTTGTGGTTATTTGAACATTTTCAGTCATAACCAAATTTTTATCATCAAAAATACTAAAAACAAATACCCTAATTCAGGATATAAGATATAAGGATGATATATTTCCACCCAATGGATGTTTTACATGTTGGTATGTCATTTCTTTAACGTTATCTTCATATTTTCGAACTTGATAAATTAGTTTATACCATAACCATAATAACTAATTTTTATTATTTTCACTGTTCATTTTTGGAAAAGAGGTAGTTGAAAATAATATTAATTATATATTATGATTATTATAAATATGGAATCCATTTTTCAAAATTTTATTCATAGAATGGGAATAAATTAATTTAAAATTAACCCACACACATGATAAGAAAATGGTTTTTTAAAATTATAATGTTAAAATTTTTACAACTTTTTCATATCGAATTTCAATATGAAATTGATTGTAATGAAATAAATTTGAAAAATAAATTTATTTTTGAAAAAAATACTTTAAACCCATTTAAGAATATTGTTAAACACTATCAATTATTTAATAAAATATATTGTTTTGAATTAAAATTCATTATTTTTTAATATTCATAGAAATGAATATTTTTTTAAAAAAAATTAATAATATCAAATTAATAGATTATATTACTAAAATTTGAAAATAAAAATTATTATTAAAAATGTATTTTATAATTGTTCCAAAAATTGTTTTTCAAATAAGTGTTCTATAAAAGGTGACCAACCCACTTGTTAGAAAATCACGATTTTAAGCTTAAATATAGAAAAATTATTATCTCCAATTTAGAAAACACATAAAATTAATTCCAAATAGATGAAAGAATATATACTATTCAAATTTTATTTTAGTCATTCAAAAAAAATTCATTAATTTATATTGGATACATTTTTTATATAAAAAATAGTTTTTTAGAAAAATATTTCCTTTAGTTTCAAATATTTTTTATTTTCATTTCTTATTAATTTGTTTATGATGAAATCATTATGTATGTGTAAGAATTTTTTTAATAATATAGTTATTAATATTCATAATATCCTTTATAATGGATACTTGAAAAATATCATATTAAATACTAATAATTTAATAGTATGTCATGTTTTGTTTAAAGTTGGTGTTGCATTTGTTGAAAGATAAACTCGGTATTATGTATGGCACAAGAAAAACAAAGTGTTTCCTATAATGAATGAAAAAAATTTGTGTTATGTGTTATATTTAGTATATTAATGAATAAATATATTTTCAAAAAAAATTATAGAATTGTTTTTGGTAACATTATACCCCCATAAAATGAATTTCTCCCTTGAAATTCATCTCGGTTAACAAAGGTTTAACATCTGAAAATTCCATAATAGAAACCAACTTCATTTAAAAGTTTAAAAAATCATTTTGAAAAGTAGAAATATATTTTTAAAATACATTTGTAATAAAACATACATGGTTTTGAAATAGGATAACATTATTGGGAAGTGAAAACATAGATATGTAAGGGAAAAAATAACACCTAGATACTGATGGTTATTGATAGAAAACATGGTCAGGAGAAAGTTAATGATCTCAAAGACAAAATACTAAGATATATTTAAAATTTAATTAATAAAATAAAAAAATTATGATAATATAACTTCACAATATTTCATGGCTATTTCAAAATTTTGTGTAATTTTTACTGCATCTAGACTGATAACATATGAAAATGTAGGTACTTGATATCATTTTATATAATAAGAAAAATTCCATCGCTTTTACTTTCGTTGACACGTTTTGAATTACTATAATAATACAAGAATTTAATTTCATTCATGAATGAAACACTAAATAAGATCCATAATAGAATGATAAGTAATTCTTTTTATCTCTTGTTAAAAAAATATCACTAGTTATCCAATACAGATAAATATTTAAATGGTGAAGTAATAAGTTAATATATAATACCTAATCCAATTTAAAACATAAAACATTATACAAATATTCAACATTTTAACCATTCCAAAACTCAAAATTTATAAATAATTTTATTAAATATATCAATATTTACTTAACATTATTTCCCAATGTGTCAAATAATATCTATTCAGAATCACATACCAAACATGTGAATAACGTCATCATGTATTCTCTTGAAACATGATAATAACATGAATTACCATAAAAACATATTGAAAAAATATATTATTATTCTTTCATTACATATAACACAAATTATTAGATATATTTCATTAATCTAGAAATTTATTAAACCCCATAAATGATAACAAAATTCATTTCTCCATGAATCATTAATCAGTTCCATGTTCATAAATACTATGAAATTCACTTATAGGTATAAATATATCTTTAACAAAACATCATTATCTAAACATAAAAGAAATATTACATGTTATATTCCATTTATCAATATAATAAATTTCCATTAAATCCATTTTCTAGTCCAGCATCATCATTAATCAAATTCTTTAAAATCCTTAATGATAAAAATATACTGAATAATAAATATATTTATTTCATTCTTGATAATAATTCAATTACAATATATAAATACTTTATTCACCCCCACATAATTCTCAATACATTCATTATGTTTCATTATATTCTTAGTTAATACCCATTTATTTTTAATTTTCAATTCTAGAATACTTTTCATGAGAAATATTATAATCACTCATACAACATTGCTAATTTTACCCTAACGATTCCTTATTAGGGAATAAATTTTAATAATTCCTAAACATTATACATTTATATAACTAAAAATATTTTGATATATTATGGAGATAATCATTATAATTTTTTTCTTTAACCAAACAGTTCATTTTCCATTTACAGTTACATTCTTTTTTCCTAGTTTTCTACTAAAAAACTTCTTATTTTCATATACAACAACCACTTCTGTGTTTAATCCTCAATTATAGACACATAATAATATAAACATTACTTCCACTATTTTCTACACTTCCTAAACAATAAAAAACGCATTCCATCACTTATTTGGTGAGTCTTAGAGTTGGTTATGGTACACGTTATTAATTGTGTTATGTAAAACACACTCCGACATAATCACAATGTCCTTCACTTTAGTAATCATCCCACTTGGATTCCCAATATAAATCATCTATCAAATTCAATTTTATTTATTTTAATCTTGGTTAATCCCATTTATTTAATGATAGAAATTTGTGCAAGAAACACTAATCAATGTATAAAACCACATAATCCTAAAAACATTACTTATAAGATGCCTAAATAATTAACAGTTATTTGAAATATATGCCAACATAGGTCTATTATAGACCATTAATTGTAATAATCTATTTAAATTCTTCATAATTATTCATTAATTGTTTTTTACTTTCAAAATTATAACCCTTGAGAGTTTCAATCTAGTTTTGAAATATGGCTCATTGGAATGCATGAGTTCCCGATCGAGTCTATCTCATTACGATGTTTTCAAGTTTGTTACGCCATGGAATATGTATTCCTAAGACATATCCACTTATAGTAGATAGATAGGTATGTAATTATAAGAAACCAATATCTATATCATTTACCTGAATTCATTAATATTTTCGTATTCATTAACTCAACCATTGATGTATCCTTAGAAATGTCATCAGGGATCTCACTATGGTTTTCACATCCTATTTCTTAAAATTTTAACTAATAAATTTCTCTAATACAAAATATAGTGAAAAAATATTTTTATGCATAAATATTTCACCTTTTTTATGAATATTAATTACCTTAAAAAAATACACACCTGAGGAACATAATAGTTTAGTTCCCTAGGAATCTTGGAATGCAATATTCTTCATTCCTAAAAGATCATAAATTTCCCCCATAATGATCTTCCCCTTTAGTAAAATTTAGAATATTACCCCACATAAATCATTAATCGTAACATGGGGTAAGGAAAGATAAGAAAAATTGTTCTTAAATACTCAGTAAGGGTAAAAAAGGGAGCCATGTAAACATAACATGAGCATAAGGGTATGAAAACATGAGCATGACAATTCAAACCCATACCCTACATATCAAATATCATAATCATGGATCATGGACTAATTATTAAAAATTTAAAAAACTATAATCCTATGGAATTCAAATAATATGAGTCATGGGAGTATAGAATTAGTAGAAAGCATAGAACTGTGTAATGTAAATAAGAATGTGTGGAACTATGCCTCTCGAACGGTACACCCCACCATCCCTAGTGCGATCATTTTTATCATTGTAGAATGGGTTCAATCCCTATAACATTAATGTGATAATTCTCACTCCCATGAACCTTATAGTTGATAATGTCCATTATTTAACTAGGGTGACTCCCTATCCCAACTCTGTAATACTAAATTGGGATCACTCCTCATTAAAGTAATGTCTATTTCTTGAGATATAAATTTCTACCCAATTAATTGGATGGAGATATATATCCAAATGAACACATAATGAAAACTATTTTAATGTGGTCTAACAAGAACATAAAACATTCATCGAATCATAATTCTTGAAAGAAAATGGTTTTCGTAATCATATCATAACCTCTATAAAAATGAAAAGATTCATAATAAATTCATCATTTCCTCATAACATAACCCATGAAAAGAAGTGGGTTCATAACAATTTTATCAAGGGATGACCCATGTACGAGAAATGTATTTCATAAAAAATATTATCTTCACACACATAAACCATTCATTGAAAGAATAAAAAGTGTATCCTTGGATCATATCCCATTTAATAATATATAAAATTGAATGATGTAATCATATATGGAAAATTATTCTGAATGATAACATGGAAAATTTATTTAGGAAGATCAATTTTCATTTTCATTCAATTTTTAAATCCAAAAGACCATAAAACATTTTGGTGGTACTTTTTCTTTGAAAATGATCCTTAAAACATACATTGAAATACTTCAAATAATTGGAAACGCCCTTTGAAGAAAATATTTCATTTTGAAAAAAATACTATTTAAAACATAAAATATTTTCATTAAAAATAACCTTGAAAACATTTAAGTGTATCTTGATATCATTTAATGTTCATGTCATACAAAAGTGTTGTTCATTCCATGCATATTAAACCAATTTATCTTTTCATATTTTTTGGTAAAATCCAAACAAGATTTGTTTGTAAAATGAAATGAATATTCCATTATAATTTTCTGTTAATTTATAGAATGGGTAAAAATACATTAACAAATAATTTTAATAATTTAATATATTTTTTAAACTTTTTAGAAGATACAGTATTGGATGAAAAAAGGTTTTCAACCAGATTGTGGTTTGTATTCAAAAAAATATTTTAGAAACTAGATACTTAAAGGGATGTAAATTAATGAAAAAATGGATTTTTATGACATAAATATAAGATAATAAAATTATATATTCTCTTGAGAAATGGATAATTATATTTCATCCCCATAAATATAATCATAAATAATCCTGAAAATATGATGTGATTATAATATAAATTATTTACCAATTTTGAAACATTGTAACGTAAGCCTCATAAATGAATATTATGGAATGAAAAATTAAATACATGATGA
The DNA here is from genome assembly GCA_963277665.1 of Viscum album. Taxonomy (NCBI): domain Eukaryota; kingdom Viridiplantae; phylum Streptophyta; class Magnoliopsida; order Santalales; family Viscaceae; genus Viscum; species Viscum album. The sequence continues at coordinate 1,673,597,132 of OY728120.1, forward strand.
TAAAAAATTCAAGATATTATATATCAAAGGGTATATATATAAACAAAATATTAGAATATAGTTTCATAACATAATAATATGTCTCAAAGAAGGTAATTTGAGACAAAAACCCATTTCTGATATGGTAACATTTTAATCTAAAACCCCATGAAAGATAAATCGTCAAGTGGATATGCTAATCAAAAAAAATTATAATAACAATAAATTACATTCATGGGAATTATATAAATCACATAAATGAAATATGTAGTGAATTTGAAAAGTGTCTCACATAAGTAAAAATGTGAGATTAAAATACCTTACCCTAAATCTTGAAATCTATCATACACATTCCAAAATACACTATAATAAATTTAAGTTTATTATAAATTTATTAAAGAAAAAAATTTATATATTTTGTGATAAATTATATTTTCTTATGATCTTTTATTACCCTTTTGTTTGCAATTCTATGTCAAAAACATGTTTTGGGTAATAATTACTTTGTTTTCCATATAAGTTTTTATTTTTTATACTTTTTTCTATTTCATTTGATCAGGGTTTCATCATATCCAAAATTTTATCCATTATATAAATATAATAAATATTATTTATATATTAATTGAATGTAATCAATAATATTTTTTGATAAGAAATGAAATACAACGTTCATAAAGATGGTAGGTTGTACGTATGCATGAAGGTTGATTCCATTTTATTTTATGATTGAAAGAAAGAAAAGTGGGTGATATATATTATCATTATATTATAATTATAATTTTATATATGTCACATATTTTCATTAAAATAATCCTTAATACCTTGTATATAAATCGTGAATGTATCACCTCACTTCGTGAGGTGGTATTCCTCCATAAACATGAACGTGGTTGTCATATCCCAACAAAATAGTGTGGATGAATATTTAAATGATATAATAATTCCATAAGAACAATAATACATAATATATAATATATATCATATATAAATAGTAAATTAATCTTTTTTTCCATCCTCGATAGGCTGTAATGGGGAAAAGAATGAAATTAGTTCGTAAGGCAGCAGTCCTCTAAACACATGACAATGATTTCATAACCCATTTGAACTTATTTTTATAGGGATTATCAAATGAAAAGGGGTGTTAACGAGTGAATTTGATTCGATAAGGGGTTTACTGCTATAAGTGAGGTGAGTGGCACACTTGTAATGGTTTGAAAATATTCAATTATACCATCGTTGTTACATGTTAAAAGCCTTAAAATGGGAACTTATAGGTCCTATAATATATATGGTAGAAATATGGAAATAATATATTTTTCTAATAAGTTTATATGTCATTTTTTATCCTTACCATATTCTATTAAACCTTGGAATAATTTTTTTTCTTCACCACGGTAAATAATTATTACTCTATTCACTATCGATTTTAAAAAAATGTTAATTTTTTCTTATTATAATTTATAATTTATTCTTAATCAAAATATGGAATTAATTTATAAAAAATAAATTCTCATAATTTCAAAAAATTAATTTTAAATTAATCAAGTAGATGAGATAAGAATTTGAGTTTTTAAAGAGAAAATGTTCAAATGTTTAAAAAGATTGTGTAACCTATTTCTATATAATATTAATTATAATTATCTAAATTATATTAATATAGTTTTATTGAAATATATTTATAGTAAAAAAATTAATATTAAATTTATAATTATAAATTACATAAAAAAATATAGTTTTCAATTGGAATTCAGTATTTTTCACTATTCATAAAAATGAAACATTTAAAAAAATACAAAATATATCATAATATAATTTTGGATTCCTGATTGAAAAATGATTTTTATTTTCTCAAATAAATGTTGTTAAAGATTTAAAAATTATTTTTAAATTAAATTCTCTATAAAAATAAGACAAAATAACTTTTTAGAAAAAAAAATTTATTAGAAAAATGGGATTTGTTCTTTTTTCGTTTTTAGAAAACACACAATGTAAATGTTAAACATTTCGTTGGATATATATTATGTAAATATCATTTAAATATTTAAAAAATTGGTTTTTTATTTTATTTAGCAAAAATACATTTTTTAAATGACATTAATTTATCAAAAAAATATTTCTTTATTTTTTAAGCAGTTTTTATTATCATTTAATAATTTATTAGACACTACATAATTAATTATATATGTGTAAAAAAATTTATTATATTATGTAGTCATATACATACATTTAGTTAGTAAATATAGTTGATAAATATCATATTAATTTCTAATATTTTAATAGTATGTCATGTTGCATTTAAACATGGAGTCATGTGTCATGAAAGGTAAACTCATTGTTGTGTGTAACACAAGAAAAAAATAGTGTTTTTTATTAATTAATATAAGTTAATTTTTTGGTAATTTAGAATATCAGAAAGATTAAATATATTGGAAAAAATATTTTTCACACAATCTCGAGGTTATATATTCTACCCCCCATAAAATGAATTTCTCCCTCCAAATTTTTGTCGGTTATCAGCGGTTTAACATTTAAAATTATTTAATAGAAATCCACAACATAAATAGGGTTAATAAAATTTCCTCTTGAAAAAAGAGTGATATATGTATGAAAATGATATGGAATAACATCTTTTAGGGTTCCAAATAGTATAACATAGGTGGGAAGTGAAAACATGGATATATAAGGGTAAACTGACACCGAAAATCAAATGGATAGTGATAGAAAACATGGTCAAAAGAGTGGAAATGATAAAAAAATAAATAACCCTAAGTGATTTGAAAATATTCATTTATATCATCAAAATATGATGATAACATGAAAAAAAATTTATCATGGTATTTTTTATACAATTGGGGAATTTCTTTTTCATCTATACTGAGATCGTATGAAAATTTATATGATATGTTTTTATTTCATAACAAATATTTCTTACATTAGAAGTTTATTGACAAATATATTTCATTTATTACTCTAAAATTTTATTTTTTTGATGTATAATGTAGTAAATAAAATCCAATGTAGAATGTTAAGACACACCCTATATCTCTAGTTAACATGATAGCACTGGTTATGCAACATGGATAAATATTCTTATAGTGAAGTAATATTTTAATCACTCACCTAATAAAAAGTTCCAAATAATCCATTACATAAATGGATAACCTTATAAATGTTCCGAAATTTATAATTTATACTGAAGATCATTATATTTCTCAAAATCTACATAACAGTAATCCACTATATAAAATTTAGTTTCTCTAGACTTTCATATAAAAATCATGTGACTAACCTCATCAGATATTCAATTGAAACATGGTAATAACATGAAATAACATAAAATAATATTAAAAAATTTTATTATTCTTCATTCCATATATAAAAGATAGATTATTAGAAATATTTCATGAATCCAATAAATTTGTAAAGTCCATTAAAGATAAAAAACTATGTGCCTATAAATCCTTAATCAGTTCCAAGGTCATCAATACAGCCCAATTTAATTATTCTTAACCATAATCACTTTAACCAAAAATTAGTGTATCAAAATATATAAGAAACAATCAATGTTATATTCCATCAATGAAAATATATTTATGCATTTAATGTTCTTTTTAGTCCATCTACATAATTCAACACATTCTTCCATATCCTCGAAAAACTTATAATGAAAAATAATTATTTATTTCATGATTAATGATCAATGAATTTCAATACATAAATACTTTATTCAAACCAAATCATTTCTAAACCAATAACTAGGATTCATTATCTTATCTTTTAATAGCTCTTTCTTTTCATATGTCATTTGTAGTATCATTGTTGTCTGCAATATAACCATTACTCAGATATCCTTGTCGATTTTCTCCATGAGGTTTCCCTATAAGACAATGATTTTTATAATTCCCTTACCATCCACATTTAATGAATTAAGTAGTTGATTATATATTTGGGAGAAAATTACTCGCATCCAATGAATTAATATAAGTGTTTCATTTACCCTTTAGAGTTACATTATTTGTATCATTCTTTTCCAAAGTCAAAACATATTCATGTTTATCTATGTCATCCACTTTGGACATTATTTAAATATTCTTGACACATTGGAAATTGAGTCATTATTTCTATGATGTCTCTACTAACTGAACATTCAAAAAAATAATTTCATATATTTTTTAGGGAGTCTGAGAGTTTGATAAGGAATTGGGTTTTAATCATGTTTTCTGAAAAATTATTACACATAATCACAATGGAAATCATTGTAGTCATCATCCCATTTTCCCATTTATCAGGAAATTTTCCATCACATTAAGTATTTTCCATGTTCTTTCTCATTTCCTCTAATTACTAAATCATAAAATAATATTACGAACATCACTAATTGTATTTAAAATCCCATAATAATAAAAATGATTACTTATAAAATGTATAAATCATGACACTATATTTTTAATATATGACAACATATGCTTATACTTGGTGTTTAATATTCCTCATTTATATTAATACATTATTATTTTTCATAATGAGTTTTTCAATTTACAAATCATATCCATCGAGAGTGAAAAACCAGGAATGGAGTGAGCCCCATAGTAATGAACCGGTTACTAATTGAGTCTATCTCAATATAGTGTTCTTGAGTGTATAACCCCTAGGTTCATGTATTCCTGATCCATAACCACATATAGTGTCTATATAGGGATTTATTTTTAAGAAACCAATCACTTTATCCTATACCAAATTTCTTGGACATCGTACAATACAATGACTAATCCTTGGAATTATCCTTATATATATCCTTTGGGATCTCACTATGTTTTTTTCATCCCATTGTACAATGGTTATCTAAAACATTTCTATGATACAAACAATATATACCTAGTATTTTATATAAATATAACACATTTTAAATAAAAATTCATTAAATAAAAAAAGTACATTCCTTAGGACAAGAATTTTTTAGTTCCTCTAGATACACGTGTCATAATATTATCAATTAATGAAATATCTTCAACGTGCCTCTAAAATTACTTCCCCTATAGTACTCTCAATAAAAATACCCTAATTCAACCATTCATTATATCATGGGAAATGGAAACATAATAAATGGGGAGCCCAAATTCTCAGTAAATTTAAACATGGGAAATACACAATCATGGCATGAGAATATTAGTATGAGAACATTATAATGAAATTTTTAATCTATATTATTCTTATAAAAGATCATAATAATGATTCCTTCATTTAAATTGGTAGTCTATAGGACATTAATCATAATTATATAAATGAACATGAGTTGTGAGAGCATAAAATTGGATTAAAACATATAATTTTGAAATATACATAATCATATAAGAAGATACACCACATGGTCGAGACACACCACCATCCCTAGTGGATTTTATTTTTTCAATGTCTAGTTGGTTCACTTACACAATAATTATATCAGTCATGGATCATTCCCTACACTATTATATTGGACAAAGTCCCATACTATACCCATTTCACTCCACATTTTATACCTATTTTACTGAACTTGGTCCACTCAACATTATAGTCATTTCTATTTCATGAGATATAAATATTTACCTAATTAATTGGAGGAATATATAAATCCCACAAATATCATAATTAAAAACATATTTATGTGTTCTAAAATATCATAAAACAATAATCATATCATAACCCATTATATGAAATAGATTTCACAATCATATAACAACATGTTGAAAAGAGTCAGGTTTCATACTAATTTCAACATTTAATCATAGCATAAGATGGTTCATGAAGTTTGTTTGATAAGTGTTTTATCACTATATAACACATAGAGTGGAAATGGGATACATAAAATATCTTATCAGTTTAAAAATAAACCAGTCATAGAAATAATAAGAATTTTATTCTTGGATCATATCCCAGGTAATTTATAAATAACCACACGAGATTTAATATTTGATGGAAAATGATTTTGATATATCACTTTGATCATTTCTTAATGAAGTTAACATTTATCTAAAAATAATTTTCTTTTTTAAAAAAATTTAAAATATTTTTTAATTCCACATATTTTAAAATAAAATTCTAAATTTATAAAGAGATACTTAAAATCATTTCAAACATTTCATTTGGAAAATAACCATTTCAATCTGACAAAAAAAATTATTCTTCAGTCATACAATTTTTCTCTAAAAGAGATCTTTGAAAAATTTTAATGGAATCATGAAATCATTGAGCATTCTGGAAAATAGAAAGTACAGTTCATTTTTTCCATGTTAAAGAAAATATTTTTTTCATTTTCAGTAATATTCAAATTGGAATTTATTATAAAATTACCTGAAGATTCGTTTCAAAAAAAAATTATATCAAATGAAATATTTGTAAAAAATGTTTTTAACAAATACTTTTAATAATTTTATACCAATTTTTGAAAACATTTTTAGAAGGAATGGTTTTGATGAAAATCTTATTTAATCCAGAAGAAAGTTTTTCTTAATAAAAAATATTTTTAAACTCTCGATTAAAATTTTATATGTAAATTAAAGAATAAAATATATTTTTATGACATAAACATAGTAGAAGAAAATTCATGATTCCTTTGAGAGAATATCAAAATATTTTATCATTGAAATAGAATCATAAACAATGCTGATAAATGATGATATTTTAACATAAAATCATTACAATTTTGGAAACATTGAAGAAAAATCCTCAGGAACTAAAATTTCTTGAGTAAAAAATAATATATCATGAATATAAATAAAATAAAAATATTATATGTCAGTGGAAATTTATATACATTTTAAAACATAAGATATGTGCATAACATAATAATATTTCTTAAATAAGGAAAATTGAGACAAGAAACTATTACTAAATTAATAAATTTTGAACCATAACCCACATGAATGTGTTGTCCTAAAATGGAAATATAAATATAAATAATTTTTAATCTAATAATCAAAAAATATATTCATTGGTAGAATATTATTCACATTAAATATTGGGTGGTTAATATGGAATGTGTTTCACCTAAGTAAAAATTGACACGGAAGTCCCTTTCCCTAAGTATTGAAATCCATTGTACATGTTGAAAAAAAATGTAAAATAATAAAAATAATATTATAAATCTACTAAATAAAAATAGTTATATATTAAATAGTATATTTTTTTCTTATGAGCTTTTGTTACTTGTATATTAACATTTCATTGTTAAAATCATGGTTTGGGTAATTACTACTTTGTTTTTTCCTATGAGTTTTGTTTTTTTCATCATATATTTATCATTATTTAACAATATCCAAAATTTAATATATTTTATAGATATCATATATATTCATTTTATATATATTCATAGTAATATATAAAATTTAGTGACAGTAAATGAGATACATCATTCATGGAGATGGTAGGTTCTACGTATGTATGAATGATTTTTCTATATTCGTGTCAGATTGAACAAAAGAAAATTATTTAATATAAATTTTAATTAAAATATCTTTTTTATGTCATATATATATAATATTTTTATTTAAAACATCTTTAATATAGTCCATGATAATTTTAAACGCATCACATCTCTTCATGTGGCGGTTGTCTTGCGTACAAATGAGCAATGTTATCTTATTCCCTCAAAATGGATAGTTTGAAGGAATCCATGAAATAATAATTCCAAAATTATAATAACACTTTAAATAGAATTTATATCATATAAAAATATTAAATACATAATTATGTATATTCATTATATGGGGTAATGGATAAACGATTGACATGAGCCCACGAGGTGGTTGTCTGCTGTAAGCACGATCCATGATTTTATATCTTATTTGATGGAACATGAGATTTTTTTGGTCATTATCATAACCTAAAAACTTATAAGTATTTGTAATATAATTATTATACTTTATAATAGTGGTATAAAAATAAATTAAGGGGGTAGAGGGAGGAAAAAAATTTCTGATGAACGTTACTTCTTATTAAGATATCCCCCTTAGGTTTTCCCTAAAATACCCACTTGGAATGATTAATTACCAATATAAGTATTATAAGAGTAAATTAAGGATATTTTGAGTGATTTTATTGGTATTTAAATCACAAAATTCTTGTGATTTTGTGATGTTTAGGGGTAATGTGTGGCCTTTATATGTGAGGATAATATTACACTACTATTGTTTTGAAAAAAAAATCAAACATAAAAACGTTTTTATCATTGAAAAAGTATCTAAAATGGTCCATTAAGGAAAATATAAGAGGTATGGTATAAATAGGTCCATAAAATGTGTTTTTTATTATTTTTATAAGTAAATTTTTACCTTTATCTACTCCAATTAACCCCTATTAATCAGCTTTCACTATGACATTAGTAAATTATTTTTTATATTTTCACAATTACTTTTTGAAAAAAAATTAATTATAAATAATTAAAAATATCAAATTATTATTATTAGTAATATTGAATCCATTTTTTAAAATTAAATTCACATTACTATAAACAACTATTTTAGAATTAATGTCATAGATGTGACAAGAAGAGGGGTTTTTAAGTGTGAAAATGTTCCATAGTATAAAAAAAGTGATATCCAATTTCAATATTGAATTGATTAAAATAAACTAATTTCTATTAGTATATTAATATTACAAAAAAATTACTTTATATAAAACTCAAAATATACTTTTTCATTATAAATTATTTAAATTAAAAGTTAATTTTCAATTAAAATACAATACTTTTCTCTATTCATAAAAATTCATACATTTCATAGATATCCCAACAATTTACCCAAATATAAATATGGTATTAGTATTAAAAATAAGATGATTATTATTTCAAATAAATATTATAATATTTTCAAAAATTATTTTTAATATAAGTGAGCCATAACAAGGTGATAAAACAATTTTTTAGAAAAAATATTATTTCAACTATAAAAATATATTTAAACTTATCTATTATCTAGAAAACACATAATACTAATTTAAAATATTTTATTTAATACATAGTATATAAATCATATTAAAATATTTCACCAAAATTTGTTTTCTTTTTTTTAGGTAAAATTGAAGTTTTTTCATAAAGAATAGTTTTTCATAAAAAGATTTCATTTATTTTCAATGAGTTTTTATTTTAATTTCTAATTAATAGGTCACTAGTGATTTATTTATATATGGTTAAATCCTAATTTGATAATTTAGTTAATCCTATTAATACCCACCATTTTAATGCCTCGGTGATAAATATCATATTAAATAATATTAATTTAATAGAATGTCACGTTTCACATAAACAAGGTGTTGCATATAATAGAAGGTAACCTCATTATTATGTTTTACAAAAGATAAACATAGTGTTGTGTATAATCCATGATTAACTAAAAGTTTTCTATTATTTATAATATCAAAATGTGTAAATATAATTGAAAAAATACTTCCAAAATATATGGTTGTTACAACAGAGCACATGATCTTTGTTAACTATGTTCATAGATTAATTATTAATCGTCACATTAAAATAGGATGGGCATCTTGACATTGTCAAAAATAGTTATGTTAATATCATTATTCTATATATGTTTCTTCTATATTTGATATATATTCAACACATCAACAGATTAACAAGAAATATTATTTTTGTTGTACGACTAGATGAAGATGGTTTTTGAGAATAGTTATTTAATATAGTAGTGAGAGGTAATCATGTAATCATTGGTTGTGCATGGTGGTGTAAAAAATGACACCTAGTATTTAATTGGATGTTTATATTATTTTATGATGGTTTGGAAAAAAAATTAATTTCCATATTTAAGGAAATATGAATAATATCAACTCAGTGAAATGTACATAAATGATCATGCGATAATGGGTATACTAAATCTTGATTATACTAAAATTGGGATTTTTAAATTTTGTATACATGGTAAGCAATGTAAATTTTCACATAATTTGAATTTAATGAAGCCTCATAGCTTTAAATTTGAATTTTTTCACATTGATAACTATGTAAAATTATGTTCCATATCTTGTAGGATCCCAACACTTTGTCACATTTTCATATGAATATAACATTAACTATGAAGAATTGAATCATCTTATATTACTCCAATGTATAATTAAATTTTTATATATGCATTGAATAGTGTTTTCACGATCCTTCCCCCAGGGCCCGTGCCATGACTACCCCAAACCCGCCTTCCATAGGCCATGGGATAGTGACTAGCACCGAAAAGGCTTATCCCTAAAATCGGGAAGGTATTTCCTTTTAACCTGCAAACTCACACAATCCAAACACACAACAAGATACAATTACAAAGTAAACTATATAGTAAATATGGTGAGTATGGTAAATAAAGGGGCTAGAATTCAAAACCATCTAGAAAGTACAAGTAAAACTAAAAACACCTCCTGTGAACACCCTCCAAGGATCCTACATAAAGGGTAGGTACAGCTCCTGAATGGTAATCTCAAAGGTACGTCTCATCTAATGGTCCACCTCCGAGAAGCCTCCAATCCTGGCACCCTCGGCCTCGATCAATGATGTATGTCATCTGCACAAGACACAACATGTTATTTTCATAGCCCGTGTAGGGGTGTGTATAACAATACTCAGTAGGGAACCTGAGACCCCTGAAGGTCTCTCAGAACCCACAAAGGATATTCCAAAAAGAAAGATGAAAATTACAAGGCAGGAAGCAGTAATCAACCCTACTTAGGTATATGCCCAAATATATAACTAAGTTATCAAGTAACCCAACTTATTCAAGAGGAACAGATTTCCCAAATCATTAACCAAAATCACAATACTTCCATGAAGGAAAGAATACCACATAGGTAGCACCACATTGAAGAATACCACAAAGGTAATGACTGAGCACACACCAAGTATAACTTAAGTACGGAAGTATATATAAATAGCTTTATTTCTAGATAATCGTTCTTAGTTGAGAAGCTCTGATGTTGACCCACACAGGATCCATAGATTCTTACCAACGTACTATCTGAAGATTACCCACACAGGATCTGAAGATGACCCACACAGGATCTGTAGATTCTTAAAGTACAGCCAACCATAGGGTTCCCACAATAAGCTTGCTTGGTTTCGGGAGGATATGCTCCTCAAACCATCAGTTGATACTTCAAATGCCACCATTTCCCACAAAGAAGTTTCACGAAGGTCCTTCACTTCATAAAATACCCAACGCGACTGAAGGCGTGTCAATCGGACGCCTGGTCTGTAGGTTATTAGTGTTTCTGTTTGGAGCACCCGGTTGGATTTGGGTTCGATCCAAAACAGACTTACTCCATATTTATCCAAAACTAATATGGAGTATACCAAATGGACCATCTCAATCGAAGGATTCTTCACCACAGACGGTTCAACAAACGGACACCCGGTTCTCAAGATATGGGAAAAAGGCGTATCTAGGTCCAGATGGGACCGGGTCCAGTCGGACATACCTGGCATGGGCCGATCCGACCCGGTCTGGGTCCACCCCGTACGGGCTGGACTGCAGAGGGCCCAGACCGCTGTGCGATGTTCTGGCCCGACCCATAAAGGGGGCATCCCAGCCTGCTGTGCAACCCACGGCAGGGGTGGCCCACCATGGCGGGGCCCGCCCGAGCCGCCACAATGGGGAGGCTCCCGCCAGGATTCCCGAATGGCTGATGGTCCATTCTGTTTTGGTCAACCCAGTAGTTCCATGTGGTGCAGCATCCTGGCATGCGGAACCCGCCAAAGCGGGTCCAGCTCTGCATGACGTGGTCGGCAGGGGTTCTGGCCGGTTCCCCTTCCAGCGGCGCCGGCGTGCGCCGCTGTTTCCTCTACGGCCAGCAGGGTTCCAACCACCCTCCAGATGCTCCACTGCGGCTCATTAGTCGTGGTCTCCAACTCTTGTGGCGTGGACACACATCATCCCCGCTTTCACATGGTCGACCGGCGTCCCAGCCACCTCCCTCCTCTTCCGTGACCGATGGGCGGCGACCTCCTTCAGTGGTGTGGTTGCGCTGCCGCCACCATCACTGTCGACTGCCTCCTGTACCCTGCCAGCGCTGGTCACCAGCAGACCTCTACAGGTCCCCGGGTGAGCTCTGGTGGCCCATTCGTCCTTCCGAATGAATAGTTTTGTGTCCTGGGACATCGCCTTTGCATCTATCGCATCAAGGTCGAGTTCTTCTCAACCTTAAATTTTTCTCACAAAGAACAGGTCAAACAATGTAGTAGCGGAGGGAGTGGGCCCTGTTTATTTTTCATGCACCCTCCATGTTAGTTCGATAGCAGGCAGTTCAATGATTGAAAACAATGATTCATCATGAAGAACAATATGCACAATTCCCTTCCTCGACTGTTCGCTGGAGATGGTGTGAGGAAGCAGGTGAAGATGATAAATACGCTGATGTCTGTCACTCCCGCAATACGCTTCTGAACCGTGCTCCAATGTTAGTTCAATGCTCTTGATCCGGAGAGATTTTTGTTCTTCATTAGAGCTTCTATGTTCCATCCACCGACAGTTCTCGATCCAAAAGTCTAGGAGCATTCCAAACCAAATTCAAAAACCGGGAGAGGTGAGGAGCCCCTCTCATTTAAATTAAGTTATTAGATTTAAATTGACCATTAATGTCACAACATTAAAAGAGGGGTTTCATGTCAGGTGGTCCCCACCACCAAATTCAAAAAGTGATGGAGAAATTTTGAATAAAAATAAAACAATTGTTTTATTTTATTCCTCCACAAAATGCAAAAATTTAACTTCCACCATCAACCTACTACTGTTGAAGTGAAGGTCTCCTTAAGAGAATATTGTTACTACAAGTTCAACAGTGTCCTCGTATTGAAATTCTGAGCATAGGTTCAAAAGTTAGGAATTCTCGCATGGTACGTTTACTGAACGTAGAATAAATAATGTTCAGAAATTTATTCCGGGCACTCTGGGCCTCGAAACACATGCTATCAATTTTCGTAGACTCTTAATATTTCCATATAATTTGAAAAAAATACATGGAAAATTACGGGTCATTACAAGTGTAGCTTTACAAATTAACTAAATTCGATCATAGTTAGTGGGGATGAATGTTCCAATATAGTAAATGTTTGGTAAACCAGTGGAAATTACTCAGTTAAAAGTTATTGGATAATTGGAATATGTCCATGATGATGTTAATAAGAAAAAAAATCAAAGGTAAATCCTACATACAATTCTTTGGTGGATAAGAGAATTATAAAATTGACTTTTGACTATGGGGTGATGATCATTTGAATAATATCAATGAAGATATTTTTCTCCAAAATGAGATGGTATTACAAAAATATGAGGATATATATGAAGTATATATTGATGACAGAAAATAACCAGATGTTTTTTCTATTGATATGGATGGAATATTTAAAATATTTCGTTTTTTAAGGGTTATCATGATGGAATAGGGTTTTATAAATTCTTTCTAGTACATTTCTGACCTAAATTATCAAGACCTATAAAAGTTTGATAAAATATTCCATATAGCAGTACTCTGAAAAACGGGAATCAAATGATAGAGAATTAGAAGGACCAAAATATTAGTTAGAGTTGTGAAGATCTTCTAATGTTAGATGAATTGTGAATATAATTATTCATCTCATTTACTACATTCTTTTAATTTAAGGGGGAGAAACTAAAATCTTTATATAAGTCACTACATGTAGTGATTCTGGAATCTTTGAGTCTGGTATAGAAGTTAAATTAGATTCACTATATTCTAGTTGATCATGGTAGCTAATGAATATAACAAAAGGGAATAAAATGGTGGGGAATAAATCAATATTCTGGATAAATTAAGAATTTAATATAAGAAACAGATAAAAGGATATGATGGTAGTGAATATTTTAAAAAAAATAGGGAATTATTTTCCAACAAAAAGAATCAATAGTTAACGAATGTACCATACAGATCATGTTTTGTATGACTAAAACTGGTGACAAGAACATGTAAAAAATGTTCATAAAAAATATATTTCCTTATGGTTTTTTAGGAGAATAAATTTACATAATGCTACAATGTAGTATCAAATATTAAAAAATAGAGTTGGTTTATAATAAAAAGACATTTTATATAGATTAAAATAACAAACGGGATAATTAAACAAAATAATTATCACATTTAGAGTTGATAAGGGTTTCATTTAGAGTAACATAGTACAATTTTACTATTGAAAGGGGTTTAAGGATGGACGATCCATCATATTATCCATAAATGTTGTTAACATTCCTTTTTATAGGAATAAATATTACATTGATTTAGGAATTTTAATAAGAGTTATCCCAAATTTTTAAAATTAATTACCTTAGAATAGCCATGAATATTATAAAGATAGGTATTGAAATAGTCATGGAATATATAATTCTAGTTTTTTCTCCAATGGATAATATCCAGAAGATCATCAAGAAATTTTTAATGACTGGATATATGTCACTTTCAAATAATCATTCTATGCAATTTAAATAATAAAATCTGAAATCACAATAATCAATGGATGATGTGAGATATATTAATAAAGTTACATTTTCTTTATAAATAATATATATTATTTATGAAATGGTATACACTCTCTGAGAAATTTTATATTTTATGGAACTCATTGTCCATTATTTAGAAAATTCAATATAGGATCACTAGGAAGCCATAAAATGGATCATCAGGTATCTGGAAATAACGAATTATATATCATTATTCTTAAAATTATATAAAACATTGGTATTGTTATTTGGTATGGATATTGGTTTTGATTCTGATATAAAGAATAGTAATTTTTTGGGTTTATATTCAAAGGGATAATTGTAAGATGGATGTCAATTATATATAATGTCCTTGCACTATCATTTATGGATGAAAAATATGTTATTTAAATATAAGTAGAGAAGAATTAAATTTATTTGAGGTATATATTGTCCAATAAATAAATGGGGTATAAATTCAGCTACTCAATAGTGATGTCAGAGTATTGTAAATATGAAAAAAAAATTCATTGTTTTATTTAGGAAAAAAATAATATCAAACTAAAATAAAACTAAATTGATATTTTATGAATGAATATAGAGGTATGGGTTTGGATGATAGATGATAGTAGTGTATAACTAAAATGTGAACAATGGTATCAGTATAAAAAGTATGAGGAAATTTGGTGCCTTATTTGGACTGTAGCAACCAAAACAAGGTAGAGAGAATTCTATGTTTTATATGAATATTGATGTTTTTAACACGCCCATGTGTCGGAGGTTACCATTAATCCTTAATATTGTAATTAATGTGAGATATTTTTATGTTATTTAATGACTTTTTTCGGGATATAATTTCATTCATTGGATGGAGGGTCTTGCGAATATGAGTAGGCCTTGGGGTTCCTTCCATTGGTTGCATCGATCCTTGTTGTAGTTAGTTTATTGAATGATTCTAACAACCAAAGGTTGTTTCTAGATTGTTCAGACCAATGGAAGGTGTCCATGTGAGCAGATCAGTTGGATAAAAATAGGTGGTGCTTGTATCTAAAATATTCAATGGTCACGATGATTATTAAAAAAAGAGATCTATAGTTTTCTCATTTCAATATAAGAACTCCAATAAATTTCATTGGTCAATATTGTTGAAATACCGACTATAACACTGTGTAAAAGTTAGTCAGTAGAACAGAAACTTGTGGCTTATGATAACTTGATGTTGACTGATCTACGTCACTAGATTGTCCCATTGATTTGAAAAACTTTTTTATTTCGAATAGTAGTAACAAACCTATAATAGATTTATCCCAGGGATGTATGATTAAATGTCTAAAACTAGTAAAATCCAAGGGTTCCATAATTTTTTCTAATTTTGAAGGTGCAGCATATTGGTAAACATAGGGAACTGATTTATACTATACTCATCCTACTATGTCAGGGTAAACAATTCTCAGTGGAGGAGGTTCATGGACCTCTTAACATGACTTCTGATTATTGAAATTCATGTTAATTGGTGTATCATTTTTTATTTTATGTTAATTATTGTCCATATCATATTTTCATTTTCATTTCACCCCAATAGATAATAATGAAAATTAAAATATGATGTAATGATGTCATTTCCATTTAAATTTAGTTTCATATGATGTCAATAATTAAATACATTTTCTATCAGAGAAGTTCTAGGAGATAGTGGGAGAAATATTTTTTTATTGGTTTCGAAATATAATATAATGAAAAATAATTAATTATATATCCCCAAAATTTTAATCAATCTGATTATTATTATTTTTTTATATTTTATAATTATTTTATTCGTGTTCTTTCCAGATAGTGAATGATTATAAAATATATATGATATTACTATTGAAAATTCAAGAAATGATATAGTGATTTTATAACTAATGATCAGATGAAAAATTATTGGACATAGAATAATGAATGTTACTTTATTAACGTTCGAGAGAATATTTGATAAATAAATAGGAAGTTATTAGACTGAGGTTAATGTAATGATTCCATGAGATATATAATTATTCGACATAGGTTTAATAGATGGAGGATTTTGTGAGAATATAATGGATAGATATTAAAATATTCATTTTAATTTTTTTATTTTCAACAAAAATATATTTTGAGAGATGATTGGGAAAAAATTTAAAGAATAAAGAACATAATATATATCGAATATATAAATCTATGAAGTCATACCATAGAGAGAAATATATGAATTTATACCGGATGCAGTGAAATACGATTCCATTGGATAGATAAATACAATTTCATCAGATAGTAAAAGGTGATGTCACCAGATATAGAGATTCTATGTAATCATACATGGTGTTACAATCTCATCATAATGGGAAATATGTTTCTTATATGATATATAATAGATATAAAGACTATAAAAAATCATTCTTGATTTTACCAGATATATGAGTTTATATAAAGATCACAAGATTGATAAAATCAAGATTATTGGATGGCGTTTCCACCAAGTTTATACTCTGTAAATATTTTGGTTATATCAATCATTTCAGTAAACATTTGTATATTAATATGAGATATGAGATTGATTTTTAGATTTTATTTCCATCAATATTTCATAAATCTTTTACAAATATTGATGAATAATTTTTGTTTATGTTCTTATGGAAGAATAAGAAGTTTTATTTGATAAGGATGTTAAAATTTAGAACGCACAAAATTTTTCCTTTATTTCAAAGGATTACGAGCCTATAAAATGTGGTGAGATCATTTAGAGAAATGGTTTCTCTTCCTGATTGATCATCATTGTATATATTATATTCATTCCATTAGTTTTTGATCAAGAATACAATTTATTGAATAAGATATGAATCAAAAATTGGTTCATTGGATAGAGGTTTATTAAAAATAGGTTCATCAGATGGAGTTTCATCGGATGGTGGTGAATCCGATGGAGGTGAATAAGAGAGAGATATCCCAGGCATAATATTCTAGAGAAATTCATAATAAATAGAGGTGTGATGGAGTGATGAGTATCATTTAATTCATACTAGATGTAACATTATTTGATTAACTTTTTATGAGGTATATTTAATAAAAATGTTTTATAATGTTGAAAATATATTATATCTATATCATTCAATATAATTATAATGTTTTAAAACCAACTGAATATTCAATGATTTCTTTGTGATATTGGATAATTTGTACGTAGGGAAATCCAATCAAATATTCTTGTGGAGGAAGATCATCTATAGAATAAAAAGGTATTTCTATAGTGTATCACCAATAAAGAAGGAAGATATTTTTGATAATATATATAACAATATGTTGAAGAGGATTGTGGATGGGGGATATAACAATTTGAGATGAAAGAGGATAAAATATGAAGAGTGTGGGGTGGGGTATAACACAAATTGTCAAAATATTTGGTCATTGGGGGTTGAACTATTGTTAATTAAAGGAATGATAATTATTGTTTAGATATAATGAACGTCAACCATGTATCCCATCTTCGATGGATAATTTATCACATTTTCATAAGATACAAGGAATCACATCCAATAGAACCTAATAGTTTAGTAATATTATAAAACTATATATATACTTGAATTTATAATTACCTTTTAATACCTAAAAAATAATATATAATTTTCATTGAGTACATAATTATTTCCTTCATCATATCCCTGTATATCAATTATAAAAAACTTCATGGAATCTTGGGAAATGAAACATAACAACGTGTGATATCTACTTCATAGTAAGGGTATGAATATAGTGGAATCTATCATCAATAAATTCTGTATAATCAATATGAAAAAGGAATGTAATAGAAACATGTGACATTTTTTCATTAAATTGAACTTGAATAAAACATTATATGAATAAATGATGATGAAATAATGCAATATAAAAAATCACTTAGGCTTGAAACTTATCCATGAATATTCTAAATAACTGACCAATCACATGGAAATAAATCTATAATCTCATAATCAGGAAATGAAAAATAAAATAAATCATAAAATACATTCAAGGATACATGTAAAGTAATATTACATAAATATATAATGAATCATCCAAATACAAAGTTCTTTTGTCTTATTAGACCTATTGATCCATCGAGGGGATATAGAGGGACCTCCCAATTACATAAAAATATAGCAAATTCCTCATATGAATGGGTTTAAACATAATCCTAGAAGCATTTATTCTAATAATATTATCCTATTAATTTTTTATACTTTCCTCAATCAGTAAACGTACTCATAAATGATTAAAATTAATAAATAAATGATATAAAAATAGTACACACCCAAGGAAAATGAAAAAAAATATGTAGAGAAATAAGAATGATTTCATAATTAAAACATATTCCCAATGGGGATGAAGTTATATAATGGTTCTCACCATTTATAAATAGAAATAAGATAAAATTCCATTAAAATTTATTAAGGAAAATATCCATTTCACATTGAAAATCACTTTTAAAAAATAATAAATTTTCATAATATTAAGTATAACATTTTCATTTTAAAGAAACTTGTAAACATGTAAAGTAATATTCATAAAAATTATTGATCATGATTATAGGAAATTATATACATTACATTCTTCTTAGAAAACAATCCAGTACCATTTTTTTTAGGAAAAGTCAAAATAACCATGTTTGAAAAAAAAATAGGGACATTCCTTTTATTTTTATTTATAAAATTACTATCGTGGGTAAAAAAAATTAATAAATAATTTTATAATGTTACAAACATGTTTGAAAAAAAAGAAAACATTAAAATGGAAAAGGAATAGTTTTTTAATGAAAACAGAAATAATTATTTATATTATTAAAAAATTTCTAAATAAATTTAATTTCCAAGGAGAGTAAAATGGTATTATTAATTGAATAGTTCATGAATAACCAGAGGATATGAAAATATATATTTTTACAAAATAAATATAATATAATTTCCCTAAGGTAAATATAAACATAATTATTATTTTATGATGATGGGAATCTGAAACAAACCCTTACCACTTTGGTATCTTTTTGATCATGAGCCCCATGAAAGAAATAACATGAAATGAATCTTTAAATACCATTAATATGAAGCGATTAATTATATAAAATATTAATTTTTAAGTATATACACCATAGAAAATTAATAATTTTTGAATATGGAATAAGTCTAAAAGAAGTAGAAGTGTGACGAGAAACCCCTTCCTTAGGTCTAATTTCCTTCATCCATGATTAAATATCCTATATTAAAAAACATTGATTTATTGAATATATATCAAATAAACATAATAAGATATTTAATAACATATATTATTGAATTATAGTCTTGTATTACCCTTTTATTTAAATTTTTTTATAATAACCATTTTTTAGGTGATAATTGCTCTATTTTCATGTATGTTTATATTCAGTAGTTTCAATATTGTTACATTGAACATGGTTAGATAATATTAAAAATTATAAAAATTCGTTAAATATCATATATAATCATTAGATATGTATTTATACTAGTCTATAAAAGTTATATAAGGGAAAATGAGTGACATCGTTCCTGGAGACTCTAGGTCATTTGTACGCATGAACGTTGTATCTATTATTCCAACACATAGAACATAATAATGGTAAATAATGTTTAACATTTAGAGAACCATTATTATATCAAATATATAATTTATATTCCATATATATATCCTTATTACCATCCATATCAAAATAAAAGGGAAAATGTTTTTCATTATTAGGGGGATGCAGTAGTCCACATGTACGCACGAGTGACATTATTATTTTTCAAATAATTGGAATGTAATAAGGTATATGTGATAATATATTTACAGAAGTTTATTAAATTTAAAAAATTTCATATAAATATTTTAAAATAATTTTTATGACCTTATGTGAGGGGCGATGATTGAAAATAAATTACATAAGTTTGTGAGCCGGTAGAACACATATTCATGACAGACGATTTCATTTCTAATTTTATGGAATAAGAGATGGATATAATTTATTAAATTGAAATAATGAAATAATACTATATAGGATAAATTTCTTTAATTATTTTAGAATATTTAGATAATGTTTTAGGGATTTTAAATAATAAGTAAAAGGTAAATGAATGGTTATATACATGACCACTTTTTGGACAGTATCTTTAGGTTTATACCTAATGCGATCCTATATTATATTTATTATCCAACTAAGTCCAATAGAATTTGGGAAAGAATTTAAATAATAAATTTGGGTAGTTATTGGATGAACCAAAATGAGTTGATAGAATGAGGAGGAGTGGGGAGGTGGTGGCCTTTTATAAGTTGGGGAGATGACACACTTGACATTTTTGGTAGCAAAAAGTGATACCCCCATTTTTAATAAGAGAAAAAGATATGAAATTGATCATTATAGAACCATGGATTATATAAGGTCAAAATAAGGCCATAAAATATAAATTATAAGTTTATAAATCATTCTAATCCTTATCATTTTTGTTTAACCCATGGTAAACTTGTTTAAACCTCAACCGCGATAAATATTTTTTACTATACCTACTATTTGTTATGAAAAAAATTAAACTGATATTATTATACAATATTAATTATTATAATTCCAAATTTGGGAATAATTTTTCTAAATTAATTTAATATAATTTGAATGTTATAATTTTAAATAAATGTCACACACCCAATGAAAAAATAGTTTTCAAAAGAAAGTATTCGCTAATGTATAAAAAGTATTAATATCAAAAAATTGATTTAATCTATTTCTAATAACCTAAATTAAGTTTATTAAAATATATTTTAGAAAATTTTGCTTTTATAACAATTATGAATAAAAATTTTTATTTTAAATTCTTTAAAATAAAAGGGAATTTTCTATAAAATAAAATATTTTTCTCTTTTATTAAAAAAAATCCTTTTACGAAATTATCAAGAAAAAAAACTTTTATTATTTTGAAATTAAGATTTAAAAATATAATTTATTTAATTAAAGAAATTATTAAAATTAATATATATATATATATATATATAATTATGAGTGAAAATCGTGAAGGGAGAACATATTAGAAAAAATATCATTAGTTATAAAAATATTACTTTTATTTCAGATAATTCCTATTTAATTTTTAATAAATAGATAAAAATTTAATTTATTTTACATAGTTTTAAATAATATTATTTTAATAATTTTTTTACTCTTATTCATACAATAAATTTATTGTTTAGGTTATAATGGTCAATGTAAATTATAAATTTTTTATTCAATATTTTGGTTTTTGTAAAATCATTGATTCATATAATGAATGTTGTCAAAGAGATTGAATTTCAGTAAATATATTATTTTGTTTCATTTATGAACCATGTTTCATGTCACGTACTCTCTTGAACTGAATTTTGTTCTTTGAAAATCATATTGTGTTTCCTTCTCCCCACCATCAATAAATAAATTGCTCATAATTTGAACTTGATCTTGTAAATCAATGGTTTTTCATCTAAAATCTCCTTTGTTGAAAACAAAAATTGTAAAAAAGGGTAAAAAACCCTCTTCTAGATATTAGGGATAGACATATATAATTTTCACCTATAATATCGCATAACTTGGATACTGATTAGTAAAACATTAATGGGAAGTGAAAATATAGACATAGAAAAAATGAGTAAGTAATTATGGAGAGTGAATATTATAATTTAACATAATAATATGAATGGTCAAGTGAATGCTAATTAGCATATTTCCATAAATATGTGATTGCTGAAAAGACCATAGAGTCATCAGAAATGAAAGCATTAGGATAACATTCTTGTTTTTTCATCCTTTTACTGTAGTTTATGGATTATCTTACTATATAAACTAAAATTATAAGTAAATATACTTAGTTGATAGGTAAAATTTTGTCCCCTAATAAATATACAAAATAATTTCATCATTTTCTCAAAAAACTGAGTATTCATGATGTATTTTTCTTTCTTTAATCACTATAATTAACTTTTAATATATCATAAGATCAATAAAAAATGAAAATTATTTCATCTTATCACTAGATTTTTTCCAAAACCAAAATGGTTTGCACAAGTTATAACATAATTAATTAATTTCTATGGAATCAACAATAACCCATTTTTTTACATACTCCATTTAATAAATAGTTAACCATAACACTACCCCAAAATACATCTGATTAAACTCTATTCCCAAAATTATGAAGATTTCATTAAACCTTTTTTCCTCAATCAGTATAATGTTTCACATAATTTCACATACCAAACATGAGAATGCAATGTTTATAATGATTATTTTCCCTAAATATGAAAAATATTAAACTCCATCATAAATTATATTTTGCCTCAAATCAATATATATTTTAAGGGTCAATAATATTATCCTAGTTAAATATTCAATTTCATTTGTCTCTTTATCCCAAATAAATATTAATATATCAGCATTTAAAACATTTTTAGGGTAATATTTCCCTTATTCATGATTTCTCCAAAAATATATCCTTACTAGTAAATCACTTTTCCTGATTATTAGTACCATTCAAATACTAATTTCAAATCCTTAATGAAAATTACTACAGCAAAATCCATATATATTTCATGAATATTATATCAAGAATATCAATTTATAAAATAAATCTATAAAATAATTCTTGAATAAAAATACACAATGACATTATTTTAAATCTTCTATCATAATAACATATGACTGAACATAATCCCTTAACATCATATAAGGTATATTACATTGAAACTTTTGTAATTTATTTTCATAGTTCCCCATATCCTTATTAAAACAATAAAAAATATTGGGTTTTTCTTACCCGTGCATTCATTCACCTAATGGCCTTTCTCATTAAAAATTAATAAATCTATCATTCCCATTAAGAAAGTACAACAGGGTTTCTTTCCAAAATTATCAAATGTGGGGAAATCCATATATATCTTTATCCCCTTATAAATATTTTTTCCTACCATTCTGATTTTCAATTACATACCATAAATACATAAGACTAGGATAATTATTTCAATATCATAATAGCACATTATACTATGTACTTTTATAATGAGAATATTTTGGATCTAGTTCTGTAACGTCGCGGAATTTTGAGGTAATTTATTTATTTATATGGAATTATATCGAGACCGTGAAATTCGACAACACGTAATTCCGAGGTCCGAAGAGCCCAAACTGGAATTTTGACCTTTTTTTAAGGTACGTTAAGTAAACATGAGAGCGTGAATTTCTATCTTTTGAACCATCTCTTGGATAAAATATATAAGAGTATAGTTGAATTTATAACTCCGAGATTCTCCTAGAAATTTCCTATTTTCGGCCAACAAGGTTCAAGAGGAAAATTTATTTTTGGACTATTCATGAAAAATAATAAAATAATTTAAATGAATTGTTTTATTTTATTTCTCACTTTGGAGTGGCAGATGGATATGTTTTGGGGTAACGACAAGGTGGTGATGATGCGTATCAATGAGGCTCATTAACGGCACGTTAAACTTGCAGAGTAATGACTCTTTAATGACGCATAACAGCAACACTGTTTCTTAAATAAAATAGCGTAACAACATGAAATCACATCATAATGGGAATGCTGCAACGTGATCCTATTTATAATTAAATGTTCCAGGAAAATATGGATTAAATAAATTGGAGGATTCTCTAGAGAACCTTTAACAGACATCCACCCTAGAGAAGAAGGAAGAATGTATATGGAACTTCTTCTTCTTCGACGCCTTTTGAATATCGACGTTTAGAAGAGAAATTGATTTCTTAATCTCCATGAGGACCAACATTCTGCAACGAACTTCAAGAGGATGGGTTTTTTATTTTGAAAAATTTATTACCCATTCATTTTATGAAAAAAAAACGACGAACACAGATCAACCAATAAATAGTTTGATCCGTAGATTGTGCGTTATAATGGTTGGGTGGCATTTCTTTTGAGGTGATTATTTGGGATTAATCATTGGCATTAATTATTGAATTCAAATTTCCCTGATCCTTCTCCTTGTTAAAACCTCTAACGCAGAGGGCTCGGGCCGACACGAACAAGGATTGATCTATTCTGCTCATGTGTTCTCGGTGGATACAATCTTAAAGAGAAGACAATGCCGGTTTGAAGGATTCATGGTAAATACATCATTGCTCGGAGGCTGTTTCCACCAGTGATTCAATGAAAGGACTACCAGAGCATGTCTGGTTTCCCACCAAAGATTATTCCAGCGTGTCGGAGCTGGCAGAAGTAGCTGCGGCTGGCCTCGCTGGTTGTTTGGAAGTGGTGGAACGCACCGGCGGGCCATGTTGATTGGGAGGCTATGGATTATAAGCTGTCACGATGCGTAGGAGGGCACGACACGAAGTGGGAGATGTGTGGAGGGGTGTCCCACATCTAGGCCACCTGGCAGGCTAGAGGTCCTATGGCCCGTTGGTCATGACAGGAGTTAGACGCGGGGCATGAAGTGTGCCACGCGGGAGGTGCGGCCCACCCTTGTAGGCCGTATTTGGACTGGAGGTGAAGTGTCTGGTTGTCGCATCCCAGGGGCTTACACCAGCAGCACCACGTGGCCGGTCCCCTTTCTGGCGGGTTGATCCCCCTATGGGACGAGCTGGTCCCACTACCCAGCAGGCCAGACCAATGATGGCGTAACGGAACAGCGCCTACGGGCCGGACCCGCACCGGCGGGCCAAACCCATATCGGCAGGCCAGACCTGCACCCCATCGGGTCGGGCCAGATTAGACCAGGTTGTTGGGAGACCCGGCGGGTTAGACCCTCGACCAAATCAGGCTGGGTCCAGCAAGGCCTATTGGGCATGGCCCACTGGCCAGGCTGACCCAGACTGACCTTGACCCGTAATAGGTCACGTCAAGTCCATCTAAATGAACCGGGTTATGTGGAACCCCCAAGCTGGGTTTGTCGGGACAGTCCGGCCGGGTCAGACTGGGCCCCATAGCAACCGGTCCACTGGTTACTAAAACACTTGTATCATGCAAACCGTGGATCCGATTGACGGGTTGCTTTCATCGTTGGGACCCTCTCGAGGATGCAGATCATTTCGAATGATTTTTGGTTACTTTCATCAACACCGAGAAGAGATGAATGGATTGAGGATCGATTCTCCCAAGACTGCTATGTATGGAACCTTGTGGTTGGCTGAGACCTGAAGACTGCCCGAGGATGGCCAATTGGGAATATGCTATGTGTGACCCTATAGCCACATGGTGGGGAGAGTCTTTGTGTGACCGAACAGTCTCACGGTACTCGACAGGAGTAGAACCTCAGTTCGGCCAAGGTGGCAAGCGGCTCTATGTCACCCAACATGTCCACGGTGGGGAGTGGCATTGTGTAACCTAGAATACCCATGGTAATCATCTGAGATAAGTACCACAACATTTAAAGGTTAGTTGAAAGTGCCTCTATGTGACTTGGAAGATCCACTGTACTCGATATTGGAGGATTTACCCAGTGGATGAGGAGTTCGATGTTTGTGACTGACGATGCTACTATTACTACCCTAGAATATAATTGATTTAAGATTCCTTATGTTTCATGATTTTACATTGAGGAATTATTGGGTGTTCTTTATTTTCATTTTGGGGTCCCTACTGCGTATTGTGTTACTCACCCCTGAATGGGCTCAACCTGCACGTGTTGTGTCTACTGCAGATGACCGATGTTTCGATAGGGGTGCTCTGGGAGATGGGACAGACATACGCTACGACGGTGGACTTTGTGGCCTAGGACTAGGTGGGTCCCAGTAGGATATGGAAAAAATGATGTACTACATCGTCTTCTAGTAGATTCACTACTCTCATGATCAGGTGGTATTTAATGTAGATGGAAATCATAGCACTTTTCATACTATATAGTTTTCAGTACTTTTTCATGGGTTTGTATTTTGGCATACTTTCTTTCAGCTGTACATTCACTCAGTTTGGTCAATGTAATGTTGTTTCCCTTTTTTGAGTTGGGACTTGGTTGGGAGTGATTGTGGGTACATGTATCCAGGCTAATTCCACACACTTACAGGTTGACGCCTTCGGCACTAGTCACCAAATCCTGACCTTCAGGAGGGGGGAATGGGGTAGTCACAACACGGGCCCTGGGGGACGAGTTATGGAAAAGTGTTACCAGAGGGTGGTCATTTCCCCCTCAAAGTCCAAGAGTCTGATGTTTTATTTTTGGGGAAACAATGTTAAGTGTTACGAGTTTGAATTTCAGATTCATGAAGTCCAATGTTGGGGTGGCAGAAGACGTATCCATACACTAGGACCATGAATTCTATTTTCAGCTCAATAAATGAAAACTCTATTAGTGTAAGTGTCACTTTATTTTTTAGTAAGAGTCAGCTCACAATGTATATCCTTCTAACTATGGTACATCTTGATCTATCTCTGGATGCCTCCACTTGGATGACCAGTCAGGATCCTGATACGAGGTTGTCAGGACAGCCTACCTAGTGACGAGGCATCCATTCATGAACCAGTTATAGTGATGGCCCCTCCAATTGGTGCACTAGTGCTCCCACCACCCAATTGTATACATCTACTTCTAGTGGTTCTGGTAGTGGAAATTCAAAGGCTTTGTTCCCTAAATGAGTTTCAAAGATAAAGACCTCCCAGATTCATGGGAGAGACAGATCCTCAAGTTGTTGAAGACTGGCTGGAGGCTGTGATTCAGGTCTTCTCTTAATTGAGGACACCACCAGAGTAGGTTCTGGTCTTGGAAGAGAGCCCTCTATAGGGATCAGCAGGGATATGGTTTATTTTGACCATCCAGACTCACAATGAGGGGACCCTCACTTGGGTTGAGTTCGAGAGGCTTTTCTTGGAGTAGTTCTTTCATGTGACCTTGAGCTCTGTGCGCATCCTGGAGCTGTTTCACCTATAGCAAGATAACATGATGGTGGAAGTGTAATGAGTGAGTTTCATGGAGCTTTTCCACTACACCACAAATATGGAGTGATAACCTTTCATCAGGGCTCGGGCCTTTGAGTAAGGACTTGGGCGGGAGATCAGGGATTCAGTGGTGTCTCTTAGCATCCCAACCCAGGACGGGGTGATGGAGTGAGCCCTTCTGATGGAGAGTTTCTTGGAGGAGCAGGCGCTCGCAGCTCGGGCTACCAGCATACCCCAGGCAACAGAGTCTTTGGAATGCAGAAGAAAACAGACGTGTGCCCCCATGCGGGCTAGGTATTTCATAGGAATACCCCAGGACTTAGGGTTTGTGGTGAGGGGTTTCCAATCCAGAGGGAGTCGGCAGGAAGTCTGGCAGAGCTATGCGTGCATGGAGCAGGGACACATGACATGTGACTACCTGACCCACCATATAGATGACTTGTAGACACTGGAGGGACTGTTGAGGCAGTGGCAGCAGTTCGAGCGAGGTGGTCCGTATGGAGGAAAGATCTGGAAAGGGTGATGGACAAGCAGGATGTGGTTGGCGACAGTTTGAGATGTTTCAACCCCACCCCCAAGTAATCCACCCTGACCTTAGGGAGCAGGCGTACATAGTCATGCTCAGCTCTAGGAAGTAGTGGCTTGCGACCATGGCACTCTAGAGATGATCTGAGGTACAATCTATATCTTTTTCACCATGGTAGTAGTACTTATAGACACATTTTCTAGTCTCTCCATCCTTTAAATGGCTCTTGTTCAGAGCTCATAGATTTTGGTGGAGCTGTTGGGTCCATCCTTACTGCTAGAGAATTCCACAGGAGATGATTCAATGATTAAACACTGGTGTCTCCAGTGTGGGCTTACCCTATGAGGCAATAGATTCGGTTAGGATCTCCTAGTAGTAGCATCGAGGCCTTTTTAAGTCGTCTTGGGTATGGACTGGTTATCCACAATCCATTCTCAGATCGACTATTTCATGCGTACAGTGTGGTGTTTCCGTGGAGATAGGACCATGTTTTTATTCACTGGTGATAAGGAAACTATTGCGGCATGCTGGAAAAACTCTCTCGAAGGAGGGTGCATCCGATCACTCACCAGTTGGCTAGAATCACCCTCGGTGTAGTGGAAGAGAGGAGTCCAATCATTCCTGTAGCAGTGGATGAGTATAATGATGTTTTTCTTAATAAGGTTCCAGGTCTACCTCCTCGTAGAGGTTTAGACTTCTGTATAAACATATACCCTAGGAAGACATCGATATCCACACAGACATATCAAATGGCACCTACAGAACTTCACGAACTGAGGGTACAGCTAGAGGACTTGCAGGAGAAGGGGTTTGTAAGTCCCAGTGTTTCACCATAGTCATCCCTGATTCTTTTTATGAAGAAGGCATATGGGAGTTTGAGGTTGTGCGTGGACTTTTAGTGCCTGAATAAGGAGAATTTGAAGAACAAGTACCCAAATCCAAAAATTTATGACCTCTTCAACCAAATGAAGGGAGTGAAGTGGTTCTCAATAATAGGCCTCAGATCAGGATATCACCAGCTTGAGGTATGAGAGGAGGATGTACCAAAGACATCCTTATGGTGTCGGTATAAACACTATGAGTTCTTGGTTATTCCTTTCGGTGTGACCAACACCCCAACATTGTTCATGGAAATCATTAATATGATCTTCTTTCCCTACCTCAACCAGTTCATTGTAGTCTCCATCGATGGCATATTGGTGTATTCAATGCCGGAGGAGCTGCTTGTTACACACCTGCAGATATTCCTAGATACTCTCCGAAATAACAAGATTTATATTTAGCTCTCAAAGTGTCAGTTCTGGATAAGGGAGGTCCACTTTATGGGACACATCATCTAAGAGGTGAGATTTTTAATAGATCTGGTAATGATAGAGGCGGTTCTTTATTAGAAGTCAACCAGGAGCATGAATGAGGTGTAGAGATTCTTGCGGCTGGCTGGTTAAAATCGAAGGTTCGTGCCAGAATTTTCCAGAGTAGTAGCACCCTTGTCATAATTGAAACAGAAAGGGACAACCCTTATTGTGGATATAGAAATGATAGTAGGGCTTCCAGGAGATATGGAGAAGACTGAAAAGTTCCCCCATTCTTGAGAAAACCTAAGGAGGGCGTGGGGTATGTTGTTTACTATGATGCATGAAGGAGTGAACTGGGTTGTGTCATGATGCAGCAGAGATCAGTGATCACCTATGGATCATGAATGTTGTGGTATAATGAGCATAACTATGTGACGCACGACCAGAAGTTGGAAGTAGTGATCCTTGCATTGGAGATGTGGCAGCACTACTTGATGGGCGAGTGGTTTATAGTTTACTCCGACCACAAGAGTCTAAGGTATATCTTCTCCCAGAATGACATGAACCTGAGATAGTGGAATTGTCTAGAGTTTCTCCAAGACTATGTTTTTTAGGTAGTCTAGACTCTTGGAAAGGGGGATGTGGTGGAAGATGTGCTCAACAAGAGGACCGGGTTGTAGCTGCTAAGTGAGGTGACAGAGAAGTTAGCCATGATGCAGATATCCCTTGTGGATGAGGGTTAAGTTTTTTACCTCCATTCAATAGATTTTACTCTCCTACTCGTACAAAAATTAAAGGAGACACAGTTGGGGGATGTTGACTATGAGGCCCGATGTTCTCAAATACCCTCAGGATGGGCTCCTGATTTATTTTTTATAGGTGGGGATCATGTCATCCTTTTCAGAGGGCGCACCTTATTACCATTGGAATTGTGGGAGGAGGTGTTGAGGGAGTTCCATTCTTCCCCTATGGGGGTACATACTGGAGTGGAGAACATGTACCAGGACCTCCAACGTTAGTACTGGTGGCCAGGGAAGAAGAAATCAGTGGCCGAGTTCATTTCACGATGTCTCACTTCTCAGCAAGTGAAGGCCAAGCACCATGTTCGAGCAGTCTTGACTCACCCACTTGAGGTACCAGAGTTGAAAAAGTATGGTATCTCGATTGACTTCATGATGGTATTGCTACTTACGTCTAGAATTCATGATTCTATTTGGATGATCATTGACTGAATCACCATGTCGACTCATGTCCTACCAATTCAGGATCAGGGACCGGTATAGAGCTTGGGATGCCTCTACTTCTAGGAGTTAGTGAAGCTCCACAAGGTGCATTCAATGATCATCTGAGATCATGATGCCCTCTTTACATTCCGGTTGTCGAAGTGATTATAGGATTCATTTGGGACACATCTGCATTTGATCACATCATTTCATCCCCATTTGGATGGTCAGACAGAACGGACCATACATACCTTGGAGTACAAGCTTCAAGCTTGCGTCCTGGACTTTGGTTGTAGTTGGCAAGACCTCCTTCCACTAGTGGAGTTTGAATACAACAACAACTATCACTCACCCATCAGCATGGTACAGTTTGAGTCCTTTTATGGGTGGCCTTGCAGATCACCAATATCCTGGCCAGACCTAGGGGAGTCGGAACTCATGGGTCCATAGATGGTACAAGCTACCACTGAGAATGTGTAGTTCATCCAGCAGCTGATGGGGATTTCACATATTAGGCATAATTCTTATACCGTTAGGAGATAGAGAACCTTGGAGTTCGATGAGAGAGATCATTTATTCCTTTGGGTATCCCCCAAACAAGGATTGCAGAGATTTGGATGGGGGTGGTAGGTTATCTCTGAGGTTCATCGGTCCTTTTCAGATCCTGAGTAGAGTTGGAGAGACGATGTATCGCCTAACTGTTCCCCCACAGATGCACTAGAGGCATGATGTTTTCCAGGTGTTGTAGCTGATGTGGTACGGGCATGATCCATCACATGTCATCGAGTGGGGTGAGCTAGACATTGACAATGGGGTTAAGTTTGTAGAGTTCCTAGTGGACATAATGGATAGACTGGAGTAGGTCCTACGTGAATGGATGATTCCTCTGGTGTGCATCTGATGGCAGCTTGGGAATCTCTAGGAGAGCACACAGGAGTGGCAGGCTCAGATTCATGCTCAGTACACCCATCTTTTTTTTAATTTTTGTTTTGGATTTAGGGGATGTAAGTCCCTATGGTGGATATAATTTAACATCTTGTAATTTCCATGTAATTATTTTTATGTGGAATTATGATGAGACCATGAAATTCAACGGCACATATTTCCGAGGTTTAGAGAGCCCGGAATGTAATTTTACACTTTTTTTGAAGTACGTTCAGTAAAAATGTGAGTGAGATTTTATATCTTCTGAACCATCTCTCAGATCAAAAATCTGAGGGCACTGTTGAATTCATATTGCTGGGATTTTCTTAGATATTAATTATCTTCAGTCGGCAAGGGCCGAGTGAAAAAGTTATTTTTCGGACTTTTGAGAAAAATAATAAAATAATTTAAATGAATTATTTTATATTATTTCTCACTTTGGGGTGGCAGACGGTGATGTTGTGGGGTAGTGATATGGAGGAGACGATGCACATCAATGAGGCTCATTAATGTCTCATTAAAATCGTAAAGTAATGATTCTTTAATGATGTGTAACAACAACATTGTTTCTTAAATAAAACAGTGTAACGACATGACGTCACATCATAATGGGAACGCTGTGACGTGATCCAATTTAAAATTCGACGCGTTGGGAAAATATGGATTAAAGAAACTGGAGGATTCTCTTGTGAACCTCTAATGGACTTCCAACCCAGTGAAGAACGAAGAATGCTGGCAGAACATATGACTCTTGAATGCCTTTTGAATATCAAAGTCGGGAAGAGAAATCGACATCTTAAACCCCTTGGGGAAAAACATGTGGCAAAGAACATCCAAGAGTTATGGGTTTTTATTTTTAAAAATTTCATACCCATTCCTTTTGAAAAATAAATGACGAAAGGGGATCAACCCACGAACGGGTTGATCCTTGGATCATGTGTTATAATGGTAGGGTAACTTTTATTTGGGGGTGATTATTCCGGATTAAACCTTGGCATGAATGATTAAAAAAAAACCTCCCTGAGCCTCCCCATTATTAAAAACTCTAACATGGATGGAACAGTTTGATACGAACACGGCTCGAGCACTTCTGCTCATGTGTTCTTAGAGGATACATTCTCAAAACGATAGCATGGTTGGCTTGAAGGCTTTTCGGAAAATACATAATCTTTCGGAGACTATTGGAGAAAGGGTTGCAAGGAACGGACCACCGGAGTGCGTCCGGTTTCTTGGTTAAGATTCCGTCAGCATGCCAGTACCAACTACAGTAGTGGCGGCTAGCCTCACCGACGGCGTGGAGGTGGTGGCCTGCATCGGCGGGTCGCGTTGACCTAGAGGCCACGGATCATCAACCATAGCTACATGAAGGAAGACATAGTGCAAGGTGGGTGCTTCATGGAGGGGTGTCCCACGTATGGAACACCCGGCAAGTCAAAGGCATCACGGACCATCAGCCACGGCAGGAGTCGGACCCGACGCAAGGAGGCCTCCACGCAAGAGGTGCGGCCCGCCCATGCGGGCTGCGTTCGGATAGGAGGGGGTGTGTCTAGCTACCACATCCCAGTGGATAACACTAGCTGCACTGTGCGGTTGGAGCCCTGCTGGTCGATTGAGTCCCTAGCGGGCCACGCCGGTCCCACTGCTCGGCGGGCTGGACCTGTTACAGAAAACCGGCCACGCGACAGTTGGTCGAACCCACACTGGCGGGATGGACCAATGCCAGTGGGCCGGACCCATGCTGATGGGCCGAACCCACACCTAATGTTTGGACCATCACCCCTTCGGGCTGGGCCAGATTAGACTAGGTCATCAGGCGAATCAGCGGGCTGGACCATCGGCCAAATTGGGACTGGTCGAGCGAGGCCAATTGGCTCTGTCCCCCTTGTCAGACCGACCCAAACTGATCTCAACCTATATTAGGTCAGGTAGAGTCTGTCTAAATGAACCGGGGTATGCGTAACCCCATGGGTTGGGTTGGTCGGGACAGTCCGACCAGGTCAAACCGAGCCCCATCGTAACTGGCCCTCGGGTTACTAAAACACATGTATCATGGAAACCGTGCGTCCGATTGGATGGCTGTTTGCAGTGTCGGGACCCTCTCAAGGAGGTGGATCATTTTGAATAATTTTTTGTGACTTTCATAGATGATGATAAGTGATTAATGGTTTTAGGAGTGGTTATCCCAATTACACTACGTACAAAACCCTGTGGTTGGCTGAAACCTAAAGACTACTCAAGGATGGCCCATTGGGAAGCGGCTCTATGTGACCCAGCAGGCCCACGGTGGGGAGTGGATATGTGTGACCCGGAATTCCAAAGGTACACGATAGAAGGAGTTCCTTAGTTTTTCTATGGTGGGATGTGGCTCTATGTGACTCAACATACCCATGGTCCTCATTAGGGAGGAGTACCATAGCAATTCAAGGACAGTGGGATGCGACTCTATGTGACCCGTCAGGCCCACTGTACTCAATACAGGGGGAGTTCTGTAGCGGTCGGGGAGTTTGGAATTTTTGATTGACGATTCTACTGTTACTGCCTTAGAATATACCTATTGTAAGATACCTTGTGTTTCGTTCATTACATTGAGGAATTGTTGTGTTTTGTTTATTTTCGTTTTGAGGTCCTTACTGAGTATTTTGTTACTCACCCATGCACATGATTTTCCCACACGTGGTGTATCTGGTGCAGATGACCGAATTTTCGACAGGGGTGCTTAGAGAGGTAGGGCGGATAGATGCTACGAGGGTGGACTTGGTGTCCTAAGACCAGACAGGGCCCTGCATGACTGGGTAGATATGACATACTACATCGTCTTCTAGTAGATTCACTACTCCCATGATCAGGTGGGGTTTACTGCAGATCTCCATCCGAGTACTTTTTGTACATTACAGTTTTCAGTACTTTATCTTGGGTTTTTTTCTGGCCCACTTTCTTTCAGCAATACTTGCACTCAGTTTATTCAGTGGTTTGTTGTTTCCCTTTTGTGAGTTGAGACTTGGTTGGGTGTGTGTGTGCACAGAGGTACCCAGGATAATTCCTTCCACTATCATGTTGACGCCTTTGGTACTGGTCGCCTTCCCCTGGCCATCGGGAGGCGGGATTGGAGTAGTCACAGCCCGTGCCCTGGGGGACGGGTCGTGACAGGTTCCCTTCAAAGGATTTGCGTAATCCCATAAAAATGGTCAATATTTCTATTTTTATTAGTTACATAGTCTGCATCATTCCTTTCTGTCCTTCTAAATTTTCTTTATACATAGAAAAATTTTCACTTTCCTTCTTTTATTAGACATATGAATTTACTCTCCATATATACTTGTGCTGACAAGGAACGTATTTTTTCAAAAAAAATCACATTTAAATAATTCCATTCTATACTCATTATTTTCACATTGCCTTTACCTCATTGAATAAATAGCCACCATTGGATAGTATATCCTAAGAGATGATAAATTTCCTTGATTACAATATCCCTTTCATTACATCCAAGAGTGATAGATATTTTCCCTAGTAAATTATCCACTTCCCAACTAAAAATGGATTCGTTATCCCATTAGATGATATATTTTGTTTACACATGAAGTGTTCAAACATTATTACAGTACATTATAGATTATAAATGTACTCTATGTAGACATTATTATTACTCATAACTATTTTCGGCTAGCCCAATGTAGTTATAATTTTATTTGTTCTAGCTTTCGGTCCAGCTCCATCATCATAATGATTCCTTGGAGGGAAATCCCTATATTGAGTTATTGCATCTAAATGGTTCACATTCCTTCCTCTAAGTGAAATTTCTAATAAATTTTTTTTACTAGATTATATCATAACATTATGAAACAAAATGTACCATCCCAATAATAGTGAAAACAAAACCTAAATTGAAATATTTCGGAATATCTAATCTATCAATCATTAACATGGTTTCTTTGAGAAATTTAATCAAATCAAAAAAAATTCAAATCTTTCTTATATTTCCTTAATGAATGTTAGGATTAACCCATGACTATTCCATAAAGATATAAAATAAGTAGTATAGAAAGTCCAATTTTCATGCACCAGGTGATGATCGAGTCAAATCCCAATGTGACATTTTCTGATTTATTACCACTAGGTACATCTATTCATTTCCCACATCCACTGGTAGTACCCAGAAATAGATGTATTTCAAGTAAATACTTATAATCTATACCTTAAAAAAATATAGTATCATTATATACTTAGACATATCCTTAAATTATAGCATAGGGTTCTATTCCCTAGTCTATGTTTTCTTAAATCTAGTTCCCATGAATTAAACAAAAAATGTATTGATACCAACTGAAAAGTCCCTAAAAATAGTAGTTCAGAGTCAGTGGTTACATTATTATATTTTCAAAGGATATAGGGAATGAAATCCTCAATTATAAAATAGTTTGATATGTTATAAATTTAGATAAATTCTTTTTATTAACATTACATTTGAAAAATTAAATACCACATAGAAGTTTCATTGAGTATTCCATAATTCCATTTAGCATATCCTATTATGTCAATAAAAAAACACTTTCTGGAATCATGGAGAAAGAAATATAGGAATATGTGAGATCTAATTCAATATAACTGTATTAATACATGGGAATATTTCATGAATAAAAAGGGTATAATTGATGTTTAATGGTTTATAACTAAATTTCATGGAATTTTATCACTCAAGAATCACTATTTCATTCAAATTGAATACTCACATCAGTGACGTATGAAGTGATGTAAACCCAAGGACCACTAGAAACAATTAAATTAAATTCATAGGGTAGAGCTCCACTTCTATAATAAATGATAATATAATCCTAAGGAGAACCTTTTTTAGCAAGGATGACTTCATTGAAGTTACTCTCCCTCATGGTGTAAGTGACCTCTATGACACTACCGATGATGGTCATGCAGTTCCTAGTAACATAAATTAGGTACCATGGAGAGCTACTGATGTCCCAATTTAAACTAACTATATGTTTAGTATCATACTCTATTGCTTCCATCTTGATTTTGTAGAACATTCATAGGGAGATACCACTGAATATAGATCAATTCTCTTCCTCGATCGCAGTACCATGAAAATAAAAATCATTAAACCCAACGAACAATGATCCTATTTGATAAAAAATAATGTATCCTATTCACATATTTTTTGTATGAAAGATCCTCCAATATTAAATTTTTTCCCTAAAGTAGGTGTGGTCTTCTTTTTCCTTCTCCAAATAGAAGCAGTGCCACCAGGTCTTAAAAATATGAAAATGAGGCCTCTGTCAGTATCATGTGGATCTCTTCCATGAAAAATTAGAAAAACTTTTTACTCCTCGGAATTATCATTGATATTTAATAGTTGAAGTGAAAAATGAATTTTTTTTTCTCTACCTTTATTCCTGATCACCCTTAATGCTGAAAATATCGTGACAAAAACCATCCTGTGGATCATGATTTCTGTTTCTAGAACCTCCTCTCTATGGAACCCTAATTATATGAAATCTTTCAAGTCTCCCACCTATTACTGAAACCCTAACCTATGATTGAATGTATCTAATGAAAAATTATCCCAAAACCTATCAAATAATAAGTTCCACATAAATTCAGTTCATTGATTCTCAAACTACGTGCGTGACAAAACATAACTAACCCCATTTATTTATAAATTTCCATCCATAAGAATGGAATTGTTACATAACTAGTATACAAGAAACAAATCTTAGATGTCATAAAATTTCACCATAACTTTCTCACACACCTATACATCAGAAGAACTGGATGTTTGATCATAAGAAAATGTAGATAATTTAATGGTCATGTCACTGAAACCACGAACGTGAATTTATATTGTTCATTAATGATGATAATTATTCCACGAATGGATTCATTATCCTCAACCAGTATGGCTGCAATCAAACTCAAGTGGTGGATTACCTATTTGAACAAGATATCCAGTATTGGTAATCCCAAAAATAAGAGACTTTTACCCACCCAATTGTCTTAACAATGCCAAATATCACCTCTCCCAATCATCCATTTCACCTTATTATACATCCATATAAGGTTCTCTCTCACACACCTCTCCATACATGAATGTTTTCTCAATCACAGATCCCATATTTTCCAATCCTCCCCATATCTCATTATCATGAAGCATTCCCATAAGGATTTCCCTTCACTAATATCACATGCCTTATGAACCTTCATGGCTAACATGGACTCGACATGCTTCTCAGAATGATTCCCCCCCCTTAAAGAGATCTCACTAAAAAATCTAGGATGAGTAGGTGAATGTTCCCTCATGTTTGTTATCCCAAATGAAATCAATAATAATTTTATTGAATCTATAAATGGTAACCCAACCTACCTTAATCACATAGAATGAAATCCTCAGAATTTTTGAAAGAACACTATTCTCTAATGTGATCCTACCATCAAAAGTGATAAATTCATTTCTATAATAAATGATACGAGATATAGAGTGAATTAATTTCCTATAAAATAGATGTTTTTTTATTTTCACATCAATAATTAGTGACCCTAATTATTCCAATGTATGAACCCTCCTATAAATTCCATGTTTGTCCGAAATTATCCTTCCTTGACAACTCAAACTGTTCTTTCTGATATGAAAACTTCCATTTTATAAACTGATATATTTTCCACTCTAGAATCTATACCTCTCAATCATATTGTCACATCCATAAATGGATATATCCTTACCATTAATGAAGAATAATATGTCATCCACATATAAGAAATGGGATATCAGAACAATCCCTATTTTGGTACTGTAATTATGGATGGATCATTTTTCAAATTCACTTTTAATATTTTTTAAGAGACCCTCATGTGTAAGAATAAAGAGGCTAGTTGAAGAAGGTTCTCCCTATCTCAGAACTTGGGTCAATTTAAAAAAAACTCCCCCAAACTGACATCAAGCTCCTTGTTCAGGTAAACCACGTGAATTATAGATCATAGATCTATAAATTAAATACAAACTCTTCCATTTCCTTTATGATGAAACTCAAATCCATGAGGTTATACACCTTATCCACAACCACCTTAATCATTATGTTAGATCAAACACTCTTTATTTTTATATCATTCTCTGTATATGTCATAATCGTGATTACCCCTTATGCTCTTCCCCATCAGGATGCTATGTTTGTCTCCATAAATGATTTGGGTAACCACATTATTGATCTTTTTGTTGATGATTTTTTTGGGAATATTGTATAATAAATTGAAGAGGAAAATCATCCTAAAATGATTCAAATTAATTAGATCCTTCTCTTTTGGAATTAAGACCCTCTTATAAGTGGATATTTCTCATGTTAGATATCCTCCCTGAAATAAAAACTACATGGAATCAATGACGTGGACTACAATAATGTCCCATGAAAAAAATGTAACTATAAAGTTTTCTGGACTAGGTTATATTTCAATGTTCTATCCAAACAGAGATTCTTTGATCTCTGTTTCATCTTGAATGGAATCAATATCATTAATATCATCATTTTTAATGTTCATATTGAAGATTTTAAGGAATAAATAATCCCATAAACCCCTCAAATATATTTCATTGCCTGGGAGAATCAACCTAGTAAGAATATTCTCAAATTGTTCCTCTGTATTCATTCCAACAACTTCCTAATACTTGGTGAAGGAGACTTGGTAGAACATAATTCTAATATTTTTAAAATCCTTTGTTCATTCATTAAGACACGGAAAAAACAGGTGTTTCTAACACACTCATTGATCAAGGGAGCCCTTGACTTCCCCCTTCCACTATATTGATCTCGACATGTTTCCCATCCATAATTATTTATTTTTACATAATCATTTTCAAAACCTCTTAATCCCATTTGTCCTAAAACATCTCTTCTAATAATAAAATTATATTTTTCAACTCTTTAAGAAGGAATTCATTGTTTGGTCTATTGTTAAAATATTCCAAAAGATGATCCCTTAATATCATTAATCATTCACATAGCACATTACAAGTGCTTAGTAGGGGTGTATGACCCCATGAGTCTTTAAAAAACTGCGATAAGCCTTTAATTTAGGTCCAAATCATCTAAAAGTAGATGTTTGATGGCTTTATATAAGATCTTTTGATTTGAACCATGCAAGGATAATAATTTGATAGAACTCCTTGAATATGGGAAACCCCTAATTGAGTATAGGAGTTCTCTCCCTAAGTTTTTCATAAACTTTTATTAATCCATATCCACATTAATTCAGTTATTTTCATACTATTTCCCCTAGAATAAGGTTCACCAAAGAACACTATGTACATCATACCATTGGTATCAATAAATTCATTGAATGTATTCATCAAGATCATGTAGTATGAATCTTGTTTTTTCCATGATACAAACTAATTCATCGAGGTGTTATAGTGGGACCCTTCAGATAAATACTATGTCCAGTGTTTTTTCATATGAAATGGGAGACAAATTAATTAAAATAACATTCATGTAAAAGAAATTATCATATGAAATATCTTTACTTTCTATAACAAATTAATGTAATGATAAAATATTCATAGTAATATAGAGAATGATGTAAAAATAGTGCATCTCTAGTAAAATTGATCGTAAATCATCAAGAAAAATAATTAGGATGATATCATTGCAACATATTCACTAAGGGGAATATGTGATATAAGTATTTATTTCATTTATCAATAGAAATTCTATAAAAATTAAATTAAAAACAAACTTGAGAAAAATATCCTTCCAATTTTGAAAATAACAATAAAAAACTATTAAATAAATGAATATTAATAAAAAAATTTAAAATAACCACTTAAAAAAATATGTAATGATTCAAAAAAAATTATTGGTCTTTGTGGGTGTGGGAGAATTCCATACATGCCGACTATATTAAATCCAATATTGCATTAAATTATTTAAAGAAACGTATAATGTACCATGAATCTAAAATAACATGAATAGTCCTTTAAAAATATTATAAAAACCCAACCATAGTGAAAAAAAGTTAAAATAACAATTGGAAAATGATAAAAAATATTTTGGAAATTTATTTCAGAAAAAATAGACATAGAAGAGAAATAATTTTCGACCAAAAACAGAAATAAATATGGATTTTCCAAAAAACATCACCCAATAATTGTTTAAGTACCAAATTGAGGAAAATGGTACAATTACATAAATATATCATGAATAAATATAGGAAGGGACAAAATATTGAGTTCAATAAATAAATATCAACTAATACCCCCA
Organism: Viscum album; assembly: GCA_963277665.1. Taxonomy (NCBI): domain Eukaryota; kingdom Viridiplantae; phylum Streptophyta; class Magnoliopsida; order Santalales; family Viscaceae; genus Viscum; species Viscum album. Next base: position 1,673,637,703 of record OY728120.1, read on the forward strand.
TGGGATACTTAAACATAAACAATCTAGAATGATGATGGGATTCTAAAATAAACCCTTACAACATGGTTTCCTTTGGATCATAAGCCTTGTGAAATAAATAAAATCAATTTGGTTGTATATACACCACATAAATGAAATAATTTTTTAATATGGCATATGCCTCGTGAAAGTAAAAGTGAGATGAGAAACTTTTACCTCATCTGTACTATCCTTCACCCTAATTCAAACCTCATGTATACTAAATATATATTCATTTTAAATATATTATAGAAGCATAATCATGTAATTAATACAATATATTAATTACCTATAGTTTTTGTGACATGTTTAGAAATAAATTTTTAATAAAATCGCTATTTTTGGTGCTAATTTTTTTGTTTTCATATTGGTTATCGCGTTGTAGTTTCAGTAATTTTATTTTTATCACTATTAAACCATATCCATATTTTTATAAATTATTTATAAATTATATATAATAATTAAAAATGTATATATAGTTGTATATAAAAGTCAGTTTTGGAAAATTAGTTACACCATTCATGGAGATGGTAGGTTGTACATACACATGAACATTGTTTTAATTTTTCCAAAAGATGAATATAAAAAGGTGAATAATGATTAATCATAAGAGAACCATAATTATATAAAAAATTCATGTATATTACTCTAATATATCATTATAACCATATATGTCAAAATTAATTGAAAAATATTACACGTCGTATTTTGGTGGAGGTAGTTCATACGTACGCATGAGTAATGTTAATATTTTAACAATAACTTAAATGTAAGAAGCTATATGTGGAATTATAATACCATATGTAATTTACCCAATAAAATATAAACTATACATGGTTCCCCATGTTAGGTTTCTAAATGACCGCATGTGTACCTCCAAGTATGCTAGAGGGCGGAGAATAGTAGTGAGGGTCTAATGAGCCATGTCGGGAGATGATTCCCTCTTTATTAGAGTAAGCAAGATCTGATAAATTATGAAATAAATGGATACATGAAATAAAAAGAAACCATTACTAGTCTATTTCAAAAAAAAACATAGTTCCACCCAATACCAAGTAGTAAATATACCATGTCGTGTCATACAGTTCCATGTCTTAGAAAACCCAAAATAAAGGTCAACCGAAGAATCCCAAAAATGGATCCTGACTCTAAGTCCAGATACCTCGTCCATACACATCCCATACCAATCAATCCATCTATAATATGGCTCAATACCATTTCTTCACCTAATACTAGGATGTCTTCTCCAGTACCTAATGGTGGCCCGAGCACAGTGTGAGTAAAACTCAGTAGGCCACCACATACAGTGTCTACAAAATATCCAGTTTTTCATAGTGAATTTATAATTGAATATAAATATAGAAAAATTAATATAAATAGGGTACAAAAATTTTCATTAATTAGATCAGTTACATTTCATTTCCATTTTTCCATGATTTCCCAAATTTTTATCAATTGTGCTTTGGCCAGTACTTCTAGATTTTCCATATTCTAAATCGGGATTTTGATGTCCATGTATGACCCTTCCAACATGAGTATAGACTTCCATGACCATACCCCATGGGTTCAAGACTACCAAAACCATCCCATAAAAAACTACCTTGCATAGGGGATCCCACACTCTATGTTAGGACTACCCACAGGTGTGGAATTAAATGTCCAATATCACTAAATATTAAACTTGTATCACTATCACATAGGATCATCATCATTAACTTGTTCAATTTAAATAAAAACCTGATGTATCCAATTCCATTCAATGACATTTCTATATTTCCTTACCATTATCATGTTCCCAATTTCTTATCCAATCACATTTAATAATTTAACTCATTCAAATCATTTATTTCCAAAGACAATTAAACACGAGTCCATTCCCCCATTAACCCATTATCAAAAGTACTCATTCCCCAATTTCAAATTAGATAATATCCAAGTTAATCCAAACAAAAAATTCATCCATGTTACTATTTTAATGACATTTTAAAAAAATTTAATTCCATAAACCCACCATTTCCCTTTAACATTTCAATCTTCCACAATTAAGGGAATGCTACATCCTGTGGGTGTAAATAGGTATGGTCATGTCAAACCCCTCGAATTCCATGTGAATCATGAGGGATCCTTTCCATCATTTTATTTAACCGAAATCCATTACTTAACCATGGATAAAAATGAAACGAAAGGATAATTCACCACATATACACATGCACATGTAAATAGGGAATCAACACTATGATATAAAGTTTATAGTCCACCAACCTTGATTCTATAGGAAACCGCACACCTAATCATCTCCTTTTATCGAAAAACAAGAAAACCCGAAATCCCAAACCTATAATATATTTCAAAAGGAGATATTTTTCTATTAATAATAGGAATAGTGGCTCTCCAATCCCAAATCCATAAAATAGAACATAGAAGATCATCAGACACACTAGGAGCTTTGATCTTCACTCAATGATTCTCAATATAACCCAAAAATAAAAGAGTTCATTTCTTGGGAAGTCTACGAGGGTTTGTCTTGTCACTTGGTCTATTGGAGGACTAATATAGGAGAATGATGAGTTATAACACTTATGTCCAGAGAAGGGAGAAAGGTAAAAACCCATCCTTTAAATATGTGAATGGTTTGGCCGCCTGATTTTCCAAACTACGTGCCAACCATGAACCACCATATATCCAAGAGGGGGCAGGCAGTATGGCTTCTTCTGGAGCCTACACGATTTGAAAAACCATTTGATTATCATGGAGGATGGATCCTTCCAAGGCCACAAGGCTAGGCCTCCCCCAGGAATTCCTGGTTGCGGTGCATGGTTACACTTAACCATGCTCCAACCATTCAGCATGAACAAGATTTTATTTTTTTAATGCCCAAGTTATTTTCTTAAACCCTCAGAACACCCTCAAGATTGGCCAACCGCTGGGTAAGTATTTCATTAAACAGAAAAAAAGTGGCACAAACTGAATCATAAATAAGGAGGTACATAAATGAAAGTATGGAATCTTAATACAACCCCACCTAATAAAGACCCATCCCCGAGCCACACACACAATAATTTCTGAGATTCTGAGGGATGTTTCTTAGTCCATAGCACACAAATATAATTTTATATCTCCCATGTTTCATAATGATCATTATCATTCGATGATAACATTCTAACAAAAGGAACAACCTGTCATTATATGGATTTCTTATTATGATCAACAATACAAACCAGATGATCCTCAAAGGATGCATAGACATCAAGATCAACATCCTCAACATCATTCACATTAGAGGGGTCAGGGTGATACATTTATAACAGAGACATGAATATCGGTTTTCATTCCACTAGACCATTGTGGAAGATCTAATCAGTACACCACCGATGTAATCCTATCCAAAATCTCAAATAGCCCAATATACCTCAGTTCCAACATACCCAGTTTCTAAATTGGATGGCGCCCAAAACATAGTGACACCCTAAGGAACACATGATCAACAATGTAAAACTCAATAGGTTGAAATCACATGTTAGTATATGACTTCTACCTAGTCTAAGACATATCCACACATATCCTAAACAACTAAACCTGCTCCTACATCTCATGCATGTGACTCGATCCCATTAACCATGATTCCCCTACTTATATCCAACGCAACAGATATCTACATGACCTGTCATGTATCACCTTATATTGTTTTATATGAATAATATCATGGAAACTATTGTTATAGGAAAACAATAAAATTGAAATGTGCTTCTCCCAGGAGTGACCAAAGTCTAAGACCAATTCCCTCAACATGTCCTCAGACACCTGAATAGTACTCTGCAACATCCCATCTGTTTTTTGGTGGAATGTCATACTCAAAAGAATATATGTACTAGATGTGTTTTATAGGCCCTTCTAAAAGTGAAAAGATAAACATGGTTCCCCATCCAAAATGATAAACTGAGTCACTCCATATAGCCATAATATATCTTAAACACACCATTTACCCAACTGATCCATGATGATAGTCTCTCGAATCAGTATAAAATTCACCGAACTGGTCAAATGATCCACAACTATACATATCACATCACTCTTTTGAGCATGATCAGAAGTCCCACTTCAAACTCCAATGCTTCTTCATCCAACTTCTATTCTAAAATGGGTAGAAGTTGAAACATACCACCTGGCCACTGATGTTATCCTCCACTTATTTACCATTGTAGCACCATGAAACGAAACCTTCAAACTCTTTACTCATCCTTAATCACCAATATTATTGACGGTGATCATGATAAATTTTGTTTAATCTAGGATTCACTCCCTATTTCATGTCATGTAACTCTGACATCTTCTCTTATGGAATTCAAGTGGGTTCAACAAAACAACCTCAATCAGAAATGATCTCTACAAAAACAACCACCCAGTCAGAAGGTGTATCCCATCTTTCAAGTATTTACCTTAATAATAAAAACTCTAGATCATCATACTACCTCTCATTTATCCAATAGAGAAGCATAGACCCAACTTAATATTTCTAAAGGGTCATCTTCCACTACCTCTCCTAAAAAACTCTATATGAATCTCAGTAAACAAGGTCTTTATCCTCCAATTATAACTAGACTGTGAGACTACCTAATTTTTTGCATTATTTATCAGAGCATCCATATTATTGTATCCCTTTCCTAATGTGTAAGATAATTCAAAATAGAGGGATTTCATTTAATCAACCCACATTCACTATCAGAGGTTAAAATCATGATGGGAAAATATGTACATATTGATTTTATGATTGGTATACATGAAAAACCTTTCACCCAACATGTAGTTCCACTAACACTTCAATGAATAATCCACCATGGCCAAAAAAATATCATACATATGGTAATTTAATTCCTGAGTCCATAACTTTTTTGAACTATAAACCACATCCAAAAAATCTTATATCAACACATCCCCAAGACCAACACCAGATACATTAAAAAATATGGTATATTCCATAACTGGATTGGGTAAATTCAACATCAGCGTAGAAATAAAATGGTTCCTCAATTACTAGAATTCATCCTCAAATGCACGAGACAACTCAAACATGATTCCCATCTTGTTCAAACATGAAAGTGGTATAGTTGGGTGAGAGTTCTTGATCAATCTCTGATGGTAACCCACAAAACCCTAAATTCTATAGTTTTCTAGAATGTTCATTAGAATCTATCAAGATACACCATATTTCACTGTCATTGTTTCCACTGACACAACATCCAGAGAGATTATTTGACCCTTAAAATGTAAATTGTCCATAAGGATATGACACATAAATAGAATGGCATATAGATAACACTCTCTCTATGTATCAAGACGATGTCAAGATGGTTAGCATGAAAATTAGGAGTCAATATGTACAAAAAGATTTCAATTAAAATAAAAACTACAAAATGGTCAATATAGGGTTAATATTCTGTTTTATAGTTCTATATACACTTCTAAAGAATTTTCAAAACTGATAAGATTAAAAATAACTCGTACAAACCATATCTACTTTGAAAAGAATTTGTTGGAATATGATAAGGTCTCACCCTCAATATATTGTATCCTAACCTCAAGTAAATAATGTTGAAAAAAATATCACATACTAACTAGTAAAAAAATTCAACAATGCATGTAAGTGGATATCGATTCATTACTATCATCTGATTCAACATTCATTAGTCGACACATAATCACAATGACCCATAATCCTTCCTAGAAAATAGGACTGTGGAACCCCACATTGATGTGTTGGGGAGAATAAACCCTTGTTCTCCAATTCATCAAACTATTTCTGGAGCTATTATAGACCTACTTGTTCCATCCTATATGATGGTATAGATATCAGATCATCTCCAGGAGTTAGATAAATTGTGAACTTATTCTATCTCTCTGGAATCAACCATGATAGTTATTTAGGGAACACATCCTAGAACTTGTATGCCTTATGAGGAATGACAATCTTCTTTAGTCCCCCATCATCAAGAACAATTCATGCCACTCAAGTCGTAATCACATCCAACCACTTTTGAACTAGCACAATATGGCATGCCTGAAAATCCCACTCCCCCTAGTGAGCATAGGTGTCACCATCAAGGGATTTTAAAGTAACCCACTAGTAATATAAATAGATATGGCCATGATAAAATACCACAAAAATTTATTCCCAAAATCTAGTCAAACCATATCATATTGAAAAAAAAGTCCCAAAGAAAGCAGAATATGTTAACCCTAAGAGAATAGTCCTTGTATTGTTTGATGTTATCGTGTCATTGTCATAATGGTGTTTCGATTGACATAACCCCACACACATGATCCACCATAATTCCCAATAAATTTACCAAATGATTATTTCAAAAATAATTAGAGGCCCCAATATAAAACAAAAAACACTAAAGATTCTAATTTATAAGGATAATACTTTGAACAGTCGATCGTTTCACCTAAACAGTGATGGGTACATAATGAACTAAATGAAGATGAATCTACCCTCTTCCCTAGGCCCTATTCCGAGTTCCATATTATATACTACCGTACAATATGGAATACACTTTTTCCTAAAAAAATCCCACACCTAGTCTTTCATTACTAGTTAAACTCCAACTACCTAACAAGTATGAAGTAACTGGCCCCCTATCAGTGCTCTGAGTTGGCCATAATCCTCCACCTCTACCGACCTATTATGAATTTCTACAAAACCATTAAATTTGAACCATCATGCTATTTACCTGACACTCAAAATTAAATCAAGAACACTTCCATTAGATGTGACATTGCATTCAAAAATGATAATAGATGACTGAGTTATACCCTTCGTAGAAGATTCATCTTCCTTGACTACTCTACCCAAAACTACTCTAGTGGGAACTCTCACAATGATGATTCCAACTCTCATTAGTAATACCATATGATTTCCCAACATCCATTTCCTTCCCATCACTAGAAGCTTTATTTAGGTTCCCCTCTAAAAAGATTGCATGATCCACCACCTCATAAAACCTATTTAAGTGGAAGATATTCAACTAGGAGTTGATATTAGGTATAATTCCATCCTGAAAGTGTATAGTCAAAATCACCTCACTTACTTCTAGTGTGTGATGAAAATGTTGTCAATCTGTGAAGCGTCCATAACAATCCATAACTATAATATTACACTGATTCAAATGAAATACTCCTCATACATTTTCCACCTCAATGTCTGAGGTTAAAATTTACCCAAGCATTTCTCATGAATGTCTCCATAGTAAATACCCATTTCTTTCTCATCTATGTACCATATCTTCCACCGATCCTTCTCTTACCCCCATAAAATATTGGTTTCCAACTTAAATCTCTTTTTAGTTTTGGTCTCTAGATCATCAAAAATTGTCTGGACAGACTCAATATAAAATGATACTTCCTCTAAACACCATCCTCAACAACCAATGTAGGGTGATTTAGTTAGAATTCCCGAGTCAAATCAAACATATAAGGCACAACCCTCCTTGGATATATCTCCAAAAAATCATTAAATTATTGAAGTCCTCACATAACTAATACTCACCTCTGGTACCAATATCTAATGGTGTTTCCTTATCCACATCTGGAAGATCATTCTTAGTGATATCCTCTTCTAACCTAATTGATAAAATTTGATGTGCCAACATCACTCTACAATTCCAAACACTCATCTCAAAACAAAGAATGTATGTTTTCCAAAAAAAAAATTAAAAAATAAATATCATTACTAGTCACAACAACAACTACCAAAAAAATTGTCCAAAAAATCACAACCATGAACCCAACACCATAACTAACCATATAGACCTAGAATATTTCATCAATGGGTAAAACAAATCCCTATATTTCAGTTCTCATTAATCATATTTTAACAATTTCCACAACCATTCATCCATTCATTAAAAAATTTCACATATTTTTAGCTAAATATTTCATTATAATTCTAATAAATTCAGGATTCATTTTCCCATGTGTGTGTGCGTAGTTTGATAAATTCCACATGTACACTTATGTTACTAAAATGATGAGTCCATATACAACCCCATTCTATTCCATTTCACAATTGAAATATAAAAATAATTAACATCACACTACAAGTGCATCAATTAAGGTGAAATAAGAGACAAATATAACAACAATCAATATGAACATCAATATCACGAGGGGAACATGGGTTTTCCCCCACACATGGGTCATATTCACATATGAACAGGATCATTTCAAAATCCATCCACATCTTAATATATTCTATACCTTCCCCAATTAATATTAATAACAAACCTACTTTGATACCACTTTTTATCATAACCTTCCTAGTATCCACTATATTTGGAAACATAATTTTGGTCACCACATGAGCTCACGAGTGCCTCCCTATACACTACAGGCTCATGACTTGTAGTGAGGGTTTAATTTATCACATCGGGATATTATGCCCTCTTTATAAAATAAATACATAGAAGATAAAGTATGATAAAATTAAGACAATGAACAAAAAGAAATAATTCTAGGTCAATTTCCCAAAATTGGGTGAATCCCACAACCAAACAATATATATACTATTTGAGGTATTACAGTTCCATGTGTATGAAACCCCAAAATAAAGATAAACTAAAGAATCCCAAAAATGTGACATTATTATACGCCAGGATCCATGATCCATGCACATACCAACCCATGTCAACCATCAATCATAGGCTCTTTCCCTTATCCTAACCTGCATCCATGAAGTATTCTTAGTTACCAAATGGTAGCCAGAGCATAGTGTGAGTAGAATATAGTAGGAAACTACCAATGGTGTGTAAAAAATATCTACTCTAACATAGTGCATGTAGAAGTACAGGTAAATATGAAAATAGTAATATACATAGTTTACAACATTTAGAACTCATTAGGTCAAATAGATTTCATTTCCCTTTTCCATGATTTATCCCGTTTTTATCAAAACATATATTGAATATGCTGAAAGATGAGTTTTATTCCAAAATAGTATTTAAATTTATATGTATGAAAATCCCAAACCGACTATGGAAATCCAAGACAATGCGCCTTAGGTTTAGAACTACTAGGTCCATCCCATGAATAACTAATATTCATTGAGGTTCCAGAATATCATGTCAGGACCACCCAAGGAACTGGAATTCCATGCCCAACATCCCAAAAAACAACATGTATCACTATCATGTTGGATCAATATCATCGTTATCCAGTTCATTATAAATAACAAATAGGTTAACTATTTCCATTCAACCACATTTCCATAGTTCATTACCATCATCATATTCTCGTTTTCCTTCCAATGTGCATTCAACCCTTTAACTCGTTTCAGTCATCTATTCCTCTTTCCAATGTCAATTGACTATGAAAAAAAGATTTCATTAACCCTTTATCACAAGTATTCATTTTTCATATTTAATGAAACACTTTTCAAGAGGATAAAACACCACATTATCTCATGATACCGATTTAATATCATTTAACACTGGATTAATTCTATAAACCCGCCATTTTCCCTTTAATATTTTAATCTATCACAATTAATGTTGTGATCCACCCAATTGGTGTCCATAGGCCTGGTCAAGTCATCCCCCTAAAATTCCATGGGAATCATGAGGGTTCCTTTTCATCATTTAATTAACCCAAACCCCATTTACAATGAAGGGATGTAAATGTACAACTATGATAATTTACTACACAACCACATGCACACATAAATAGGGCATCAAGACTGTGCGATAATGTTTTTTGACCACCAACCTCGATATCATAGGCAACCGCACACCCAAAAATTTCCTTTGATCTAGAAACAAACCACAATTAAATCCCCAAAAATTGAGTCCATTAAAAAAATATTTAGGGATTTGGAAGAATATTAATGGATCTCCATTCCCTAATCTAAAAAATAGTACAAATAAAAGTGTTACACTCACCTAGAGCATCGATTTTCATCCAATGACACTCCATAAGGATTAAAAATGAAGGAGACAAATCATTAGGATGTGTAGGAGGGTTTTGATCATCACTTGGGGAACTAGAGGAATAATGTAGCATAACGTCGAGTTAGAACACTTAAGACCTTATAGGAAAAAAGGTAACCCCCACTTTTAAAGAGGCACATGGTCTAGCTACACTATTGACCAATCCTAGTTCCAACCATGTGCCTCCTTCTGTCGAAGATGGGGTCATGATACATGACATCCTTGGGATCTAAAATGGCTTAAAAACCATGAGTTGACTCTATAGGATGTCTCTATACAAAAATACATGGATTGGACACCTCCATGAATGGATTCTTCAAACTATGGACCACTACTATAGGTATGCACAGTTAGGGCAGATAGTTACTCCTAATAATTTGTCAACCCCTCCATATGCATTGGATGTCCATTTTCTACCCTCCTTCCTCTCCCAAACCACCATAACACCCTTTTGAATCCTCAAACACCAAGGAATATGATGTCATCATACAATACATCTATTTTCCATGATATTAGAGATATATATATAGTGTGATTTACTACTTTTAAAGACATTACGATGACAAATTCTGATAGAATTACATATTAAGTTGATATCACCTCTCATCTTATTATTTTTATGGATCTATCTAAGAGGGTTTATATAAAGGTACTAGGGATAACAACTAATAAAGTTATGTTGGATTAGTTAAGAAGATGTTATGATGAAAATGTGAATTTTAATGAATCTATGATATAAATATGGAGGGGTATATTTGAGGATATCATGGTGGAAGATGATGAATACTTTGATGAATACTTTATAGGAGTCCATGATATTTTATAAAATATTAATTTATTTGGTGAGAATCTTGAAAATTATACCATTATTATGAAATTAATTATAATACATAGAGATAATTTTAATCCCAATTATTAATCTTTATAAGGTAAGGAGGATCTGTATTTTTATGAACTTCATAATATTCTCATATCATATGAAATGAGAATAAAAAATATCCTTTAAAAAGAATGATTGGGAATAAATAGATTATGAAACTATGTTATAGGTGAAGTTCAATGATAATGAAATTTAAGGTGGTGATTGTATTTATATTTTGAATAAATTTAATCATATTTCAACAAAATTAATAAACTTATATATAAGATATACTAAAATAGAATACAGAAAAGAAATGATAAACACTCTTTTACGTGTTGGGTTGCAAATATTATTTTCCATATCATAGGTAACTATACATATTATAATATTGATGATTATGTTTCACGAAAATCCCAGATACCCTAGTACCCTAACACCGAATCATGTTCTTACACATCCCTAATTTTTTTTCTGATCCACACATCCTAAAGACTAGAAACTATAATTAGAATATATTAAATAGGGAATCTATTTTCCAGGAATTAGCGAAAGAAAAAAGATACATTTTTTTATGCTCAACACTTTAAGAGGAGAATGTATATTAATAGAATATGTATTACAATAAAAAATAGAAAAAAAATATACCAAAGGATCACCATCCTATGATGAGAACATAAATTAAAAATAAAAAGTCACAAAATCTCATGTGTAACAAGTGGACAATTTTTCCATCGGTCACCATAATCACACCATGGTTGAAAGGATCTTGAACATACATTACCGCCATACGGATTTTTCCATTTCCCCATACATGGAAAAATAATTTCAACAATTTCCCAAGAAAAATCATATGGTGTGATGTAAAAAGCCAAGTAGGTCTCACAAAATGTTCCATAATTAGTACCATGACAAATTTCAATTTATACTATCATTTTAAATAAAATATGCATGGAATTACATTTTCAAATTTTAATCAAAACGTGATATCATATATATATATATATAGTATATATATCTAAATTGAATCCAATGAGTCTTAAATAAACATGTTATATAAAAAATTATAAACCGATTTCCCAGAATAAACCAGTTCAAAAAAATAATGAAAAGATTAATCCAAACAAGTAATGAAAGAACTATTTGAAAGAGACCTATAGTACATTGGTTTATTTTTAATACCATCCTCAATATTTTGTATTATCATCATATCTCTAGACATGTGGGATCACTCAAATCATCACACCATTCGGGGTACCACTACTGGATATCAAACTACACCATGTTAGGGGAGACACTCTAGGGAATCAAGATGATGTTAGTTATGTTATAGTTGTAAATGTATATCCATTTCAAAGGGAACAGAATCTTAACAATATGATCCTACCTATATAAAGTATACCTAGGACTACAAGTTCTTTAATCAATCAATCAATCAATAAAATTTGAAATAAATCATTTAAAATAATTTCAAAATATAATTTCCCAATTTCATTTTTCAACAGAACATTCTATTTTAAAAACCAAATCATGGATTTACATAAATCCATTAAATTTACTATATTTTTACACTTTAAGAAATTTTATCTAGAGATAAATCAAATCATTTCATTCAAACAATTTCACAATCATTCCATCATTTTTCATAAATGCATGCAATAATTTAAATTCCATTTTAATTGGTATTTTTATAAATTCGAATTCCCATTTAAAAATAAAATATCAATTCATATAAAATAACTCTTTTATGTAATTTATAAACTCACTAAAAATAAATCATGGAATATATGGTTTTAATTGAATTGAAATTATTTACAGAACCACTTACCTTTGAATCAAGGTATGATAATGAATAACATCTGAAACGTGGAACATCAATGATGAACAAGGGGGAGGAAGGACTAGAAACACAAACTATATTAAAAATATTATAAAAAATAGTTTAGATCCATAAATTACATGATTATATACTAAAATATATGGTTCTAGAAATATATATCATAAGTATCCACTTGATATGAGATTCAGTTACCCGGATGAGAACAAACAAGATGAAAGACACTTCAATCCACTATGAAAAGTGTCTTCATGTGCCAAAATCAATTCATGAGACCCTTCCAAACCAAGGAAGTAATATTATGGTTTATGGGGATGGTTAAGAATAAATATGTGGGTTTTATGTTTTCTATTATTCATTTGTTCCATTTAAAATACACATGTATGGTTTACTTGAGGGGTCGCATGGTTAAGAGTACATGTGCACCCTGACCATGTGACAATTCTAGAAAGGCACAAAATTTATATAAAGAGAGAACATGTTTTATAAAATTGTTTTCAAACCTTGAAAACCATAATTATCTATTTTTTTATGGTTTGGAGGGGCTGGACACACCGTTTGGTAAAACACCCCCATCCAGAGGCTCACAAAATGGTTCACAGTTTGTTGGTTAAATCTATATGATTTACCTCAACTGTGCACCAGCATTCCAGAGCCCCTTGTGGTTCTAAATATTTAAAAAATTTCCCCAAAACAACCCCAATACATATTTGAACATAATAGAAATAGAATCAAGGATTAATGAATACCTAAAAGAAGGTAACATGATGTTACTACCACCCCCACCATAGAAATGATATCTCCTAGTAAAACCGATCAAGAATGATCCATATCAAATAGGTGGGGCCAAATATATCTCATCAGTACCTCATAATGATTTGTATCATGTGAATATTAACCATACTGCTATATAACATAGAAAAATTGTATCATCCTCTAATTAAAACCCATTACATCAAAATCGATGTTCCATATTGGATGTTCAGTCATAGATAAATCAGTCACAACATCAAGATCCTCCCATATCATGACATTAGACGGATGAGAAAGATATATCCAATTATATGACATATATAACACATTCTGTATCAATGGAAACTATGGTGTAGGTTAAAAATAGTAATAAAATTTCCCCACTTTCACAGAAAGTTAAAAGGTCCCCCAAAGTGTTGTGAAATATTCCCTTATTTCCAAAGTTGTTAATGAACCAAATGAGGTGAAATTATCAAGAACACATGGTCACCAAATGAAAAACCGATATAACTCTTATGATGACCATCAATATAATTTTTCAGATCTATATTTCTATCATTATGTGATGAACCAACGTAATCTTCACCATCGTATCAGGGAACAAACTTAGTAAACCCAATGAAACTTCATGAATCTTAAAAAAAAAATTGTTTCACATGGCATTGCATTCATGTCCAAAATAGTGTCTATATAAATTGAAGAATACTAAAATTTATTGTAAGCTAACTCCACCAGTCCCAAGCTCCACAAATGTCAACAACCCAAGCCTATAACCTACCATCAAGAATATTTACAGATCATTTTGTATGACCATCAGTCTCTGAATGATATTTCATGCTCAATAATATCTGAGATCCTAGTGCCTCATAGAGGAATATCTAAAAGTGATAAGTGAACCAACTATCTTTATCAAGGACTTAACAAAAAAGATAATCTTTGAAATATGACAACGTAATATTCATTGAGGTGCCCAAATTTTTTAACATTGGTTATATCATGAATGGGAAAAAAGTGAGCTTATTTGGTCTGTCGATCATTCATATGTCATATTTAATTAATCATCATAGTGGTTTATGTAAAACTAAAATATCAAAAGAGATATCATCCCACATCCACAAAGGCACTGGAAGTGTATACCAAAAACATGAAGGTATCTAGTGTTGAACATTGATGGGTTGATAGGTATATAAACGTCAAAAAATTTCATCAATGTCTACTCTCATACCTTACAACTAAAAATGTCACAACATATCATAAAATATCTTTTTGTGTCCAGGGTGTAATTCCCATGAGGAATTTTTATAATACTATATTATAGACTATCATACATGTAAAGTTATAATAGACTCATTCTAAAAACATGAGATTCCCCTAGAAGAGAACGTCAACTCACCAATGGTCTCCCCACCGTAAATTGAGTCCCCAATGCCACATAATTCATTATCAATATATTTTTCCAGAAGAATCGTATTAGGAAAAGATGCTTTCAATTGAACACTTATCAAGTAAAAAATATTCCTCCCCAAAAAATAAATACATTAATGAAAAATGAACCATAACGTTACACTCTTAGGATTATTATTTCATGGCCTATTTAATACGTTTCTTTCTAATGGTGTCAGAAATGAAATTTCCCCTCTCTGGGGTATATATAATGTTGATATAAAAAGGATTTTCATACTCCACCCATGCCTCTATTTGAGGATTAGATATCTTTAGTGAATATATAAATCATGATTTTTTTCTCTAATAAGTGATAAACATTTATCCCAAAAGGTATTGTTTATAACTCTTAAGAGCTTGCATCATAATTGTGAGTTCAACAACATGGGTTGGGTAATTCTTCCCCCATGTCCTTAAGTTCCTAGATCTATAAGATTCCATGTGATTACCCAATATAAGAACACAACCCAAACCTGAATCGAATTCATCATAGAAGACCACATAACCCATCCATCTTATGGAATACATAACACTAGGATAAAAGTAAAAATTAGATTCAACTTAATAGAATAATTATAGATTTTATC
This sequence comes from Viscum album, assembly GCA_963277665.1. NCBI lineage: Eukaryota > Viridiplantae > Streptophyta > Magnoliopsida > Santalales > Viscaceae > Viscum > Viscum album. The sequence goes on from OY728120.1 coordinate 1,673,653,180, forward strand.
ATACAAAAAAACATCACCCTCATTCATGTGGAAAGGTTAATTGTAGAATAAATCTTCAAGAAATTTTTGAAAAACTGTTGTAGTACTCTGTCATGCCCAAGAAGCTTTGTACCTAAAAAACTTTACATGGTTTATACCATGTTAGAAAACATTCTCCTTATCAATATCAACTGAAATTCCGTGTTCCATGAACATGTTACCCTAGAACATCACATCCATAATAAATAAATTATTCTTTCAAAACATCTATTTAGTGTCTGGGAAATCCCATGATATCAATAATCATTCCCAAATGATGCACATGATCCTCCTCAGACATTGAGTAAACAAGAATGAAATCCATGAAAACAAAAAAAGAATGTGTAAAGAAACTCATGAATAATAATGTTCAACAAAACCATAAATACTAACTGATAATTTTTTAGGACAAAGGTAATAATGATATACTCAAGGTGACCATGTAGTATTCTGATGGAAATCATTTTAATATCATATTCTTTTTAACTAAACAGGTGATAACCAGACTAAAGTTGAATATTCTAGAATAAAATTTCTCTCTTTCAAATATTCATAAATATAATCAATAATTGGTAAAATATTTTGGATTATTATAATAACTCGATTCATTTTCTAATAATCAACACATGGGGGAAGTTTTATATAAGCTTTTTGCCCTAGTAGAATAGGTTACACTCAATGAGAAAAACTTAGGTGGATGAAACCTTCTCTAATAGATCATCCAACTTAGTCATAAACTCTTTAAACTATTCTAGTTCCATATAGTGAGAATTAATAGACATGGTATGAGTATCTTATACTAATTCAATACATAAAATCAACCAATTTTACTAAAGGAATACCATAGAAATTAGAAGGTAACATTTTTAGAATATAGATGATGACTAGAGGGATATCATCATTGAAATATTCTTGACTATATTGAAAATAAACCACTGATATATCCATTAAAATGGTCTTAAAAAGATTCCCAAGTCAACTCGACCTTAGGTCCCATTCTCCATGAAAGATACAACACTCCCCGTAATTTGATGTAAGGGTGACCTATGGAATATAACATTCAATTCAGGAATTATTAGCAATTACCAATAAAACCACATGATTACTTCCATATGATTCATGTTGAGAACAAGAAAATTAAAAGTAATCTCAAGTAATGGTAAATAGAATACACAAAAAAAGACAATAGAGACCCTTCTCTCACTTCGTATCGAGGGGCATAACAATATCCACCACATTAGATACAATGTCTATATAATGATTTTATAGGTTCACAATATGTGTTGAACTAAATGGGTGATATTCACGAATATAAAAAATATATAGTGATGGTACCTCTCATGATCACTAGACCTGTATCAGCTTCCCCTGAAGATTCATCCACTACATGAAGAAAATGTTTTCTAGATACATGTGTATTGAACCCTATGGAATTTGAAGAAACTTATTTCTCTTCATTAATTTTTTTTTTCAATGATCCCGCACAACTACATGGAGAAGAATATATATGAAATAATTTCAATATGTGGCATGAACAGCTCCATGAATCATATATATTGGGTGATTCAATGTAAAATTGTTTCCAATACCCCACCTTGATACACTAGATGTTAGTCCAAGGGACTCTTATAGGAACTAAAGTAGGTCTAGAAGACTCTAGAAATAAATTTCCACCATGAGACTCATCACACATCCTCATTACATTAACGGAACAAAAAAACTACCACTAGTCAATAATGGAACTCCCATCAACCATTAATTTTAGCTAGGTCAAACTCAACCATCAATTCCCTATTCAACAAGTCAACATCATAAGAAACCATTAACATGTAAACCTTATTTTATATGTCTCGTGGAAAACCAATATCTACTCATCATTATTACATATTATAAATATAATCACTTTAGGAGAAAGATGAAGAATATCAAAAAAGAGGTATTTTTACTTAGTTGTGATCATGTTACCTTACACGATTTTGGGAAACTATATGGAATTATACAAGAACATAGATTCTAGATAGGAATGATATATAAAAATAACTAAAAATACATTCCATTTTAAACTCTATTTCTTCTTTTTTTTCATCATTAATTATCATTATCTCCTTCTAGACCCTAAAAATTAATGGAAGAACATTCCAAATTAATCTGATTAGGTGTCTCAAGGATTCCAAAAAGTTGATCTATACATTTCCACCAGTCCTTATCCTCTTGAGGATTATTTTAATCTAATAATGATGGTTTCTTTTGGAGGTGAAATTATTTAGAATGATCATATTATCATTCCCTTTGAAATTCCAATAATGAATACTTAACATGAATTAGTTTAGGTACATTATCTAAATATTTAATATATCATGCCACTATATCGATATATTTTGGTCCACTAGAGTATTTTCTCACTGTTTTTCACTAGAAGCATCCTCCGAGGTCCTATTGACATCTCTACTTGGATGCATGATGCTACAAGACATCAACAGAAAACATGAAAGAGATTTGTAACGATATATAGATCAACAACTCTAACAAGAGATACATGAATATCAATTCCAGTAAGAAGAAATTCAATATTGGTATATCATCTACTCAGATATATGGTAGGGAATGTACTATAATTAGAAGATGAAAATAATCAATGGAACATTTCCAAAAATCCATGGTGAATTAAGGCTCGTTGTAGTGATAGATGTCTAGGTACCTAGCTAAACCAAACTTATATGTCCCATCAAGTCATCCCAACCATATATTAACACCATGGAAGGATTCATAACTTGGCCTTTGATATGAAATTCTCATAAACCAACATGAATAACTTGGTACCATAATAACAGATCTTTTTTTTATATAGACCGAAGGTCATTCCATATATACTTGGGTTGGTGACCTACACAGGGAATCATACAAGACCAATGAAGGAAACATTTACCAAAAAAATAGCATAAGATAAAATATACATGTTAGAATGAATTTCACTCCAAGATGATAATATAAAATAATCAAAAATGAATAACATTACCCCTAAGGAAGATAAACATCAAAATGGAACACCATATCGAGATGAAAACAAAAAACTATAAAAATGTATACAAATATTATGTGTAATATGTGATCAAATGTTCAACTGGTCCCCATCATCACCCTATGGTCCAAAGGATCATGAACATCCACCACCTCCAAGTGGATCATTCCATTTACTCAGACCTAGAATATAAAAATCTACAAGTTCCTGAAGGAAATGGTAGAATGTGAGATAAAAAATTTAGTACTGTCTCAACATGTGTTCCATAATAAATACCATAATAGTTAGATTTTATTCTATCAACTTAAATAAAATAAATAATAAAATTAAATTTTCAGATTTTAAACAAACATACATTAAGTCAAAAAGAGGTAACATATATAAAATAATATTTCAAAAATCAACATTTAAAAATTTTATAATAAATAATTATATAAATTAAATTGCATGAATAAAAAATATTAATAAATCAATGACTTGTATAATAAAATTATGTAACACAAGACCCATGGAAAAGATCCCCATGGTACATCCGTTACTTTGTAATAGGGATATCACACTTCTTATTTATCAGCATGGTTCTAGATATGTGTGCACACTAAATTAATAACCCCATTGAAGGAGCCACTATGATCAATCAAATTACACCACATTTGGGGTGCCACTAAAATAAAACAATCTGATCTTGTTTCACTTATGATTTTCATCATAAGTCCATTTTCAAGGGATATATATTTTCCCTAGTTACCTACTAACTACCCATGATTAATTTTTTTTAATAAATAAGTCAATCAAAAAAAACCTCAATCAATCATTTCAAATAATTTTAAAATATAATTTCCCAATTTCTACTTTCAACATGTCATTATCATTTCATAACAAAATCATGGGTTTTTAGAACTTCATTCGATTTAAAATAACTATTTATTTTAGTCAATTTCATTAAGATCGACCTCAAAATATATCATCAAAATGATTTTCAAATTAAGAAATAATTTTTCAAAAATCCATCTAACAATTTAAATTTTTTTTAATTTGGTTCTTTTCTAAATTAACATGAACATTTCAAAATCAAATATCAACTAAATGAAAATCCATTCCTTGAAATCAGTTCAAAACTCATTCTATATCACAAAATAAATATAGGGTTTAAATTGAATGGAAAATCCTTATGGTACACATAACATTAAATCAATGGATCACAACATATAATACATGAAAAGGGGAGAACCAATGAAGAACAAGGTCATGGAAGTACATGTAATGGAATCTAGAATTAGGATTTACAAAAATAGATTTTAGATCCATCAATTACATGATGATCTATCAAAATACAATGAGGATAAAAAGAGTGATCAAAAGGAACCACATGAGAGGATATCCAAAAACCCAAAGTATATCGAACAAGATCATCGACACATTAATCCTCCATGAAAAGGGGAATTTTGTTCCTAAATCTCCTCTTTAGAGCATTGAGATCAAATTAATTCATAATAGAGTCAAATAGGTTGTTAGTAATTCTATACCGGGGATTTAGGATTTTTAAATGAAATTTTGGTTCTCTAAACCTCGTGCGCATGGTTTTCTGGAGAGTCCATGTGCTTAGGTGTAACCATACTCCCCTAATATTAGAGGGAATGCAATCTACTAGTTGAGGTAATTTTTTTAAATCATGTTCAAACCCTGAAAACCTTCACTGAATTAGGTTTTACTATTAAGAGTAGTTGGCCATATGTTTTGTATAAAATTTCTTCCCCTTATAGTCGATACTAAATGGGTCCACTATTTTCTAGTATAAACCACATGGTTTTCCCTAACCATGTTCCAAAAATTCAATACATCTTTGAATTATATAATTTTTTTAATTCACCTGAAATAATAAAAATCATGACCCAAATTAAACGAGATCAAATCAAGTTTCATGTAATACATAACATAAGGTAAAAATATAATAAATTCTAAGTCAAAATGAAAATCTTATATGAATAAAATATAAATTTATACGAAATATAATAAAATATGTTGTGGAAAGAAGAATAAATTATTGGTCATATGAGATTAAGAAGATTCTTCATCCAAAAAAATCTGAGGGTGAAGTAAATTTCATAGCTCATTAGAAAAAGGAAATTGGATCATCAATAAATGATGATTAATAAGAAAATATAATATAATTATATGGGATTATTAGAATAACTAGATTTATATCTTTATAAAAATACTCATCTCATGAATGTGATGAAAAAGTTGAATAAATTAAATAATGAGGAAAATTTTGAAAATAAGAAGTTTATTAAAAACAAAATGACCCACCATAATGAGATTAAAGAATATTAAGTGAAGGTTTTTGATCTTTAAAAGGATATAAAATAGAATAAATTAACACTATTATGACATATGAGTCATAAAAATGAAAAAAAACTAATAAGGGAAAGAAATAAAAATTTATTGAAGTTAGATGAACGTCAAAAGATATTATAAGATATTGAGGAATGACTAGTTGAGAAAAATGAAAAAGGTTTCTAAGACACAATAAATTTTCATAATGAATAATGTGATTTAAAAATTGATTAGATAATACATCACCATCATAGTTGAGGATAATTGTGAATCATCTCATGCTCATGAAAATAAGGATCGATAGTAGCAGTTTGATTCTATTCTGGAGAAATATCAATATACAATTTTCATTGATAAAAATTCATGATTTAAAGATATGAATGAATCATATATGATCAAGAATATTTTTTAGAAATAATATTCTACAAATATGGAGATGAATAATTTGGTAATATTTACCCTAGAACACAAACACCCACATTTTATAAGGATAACATAAAAAACATCTGAGAAGAACTATAATCAGAATGAATGATCAATATTCTTATGTCACAAATAGTATTTCAGATTGTTTGGGAACAAGTCATACATATTTTGGTATAATATATCTCTACTAGGATTGATGTGTGAATCAAGAGTGTAACATCTCGTTAACCTCATTAAATTAATTACATCTATATCCCTATCTATTTACCTCTATGGTTGGGTGGGTTTTGAAGTTTTTGAGGATGGAGAGCCTTTTATGGGAAAAGGAACTATAGATTTCAGATGTATGTTTGTTGAAAATAATGGGGTTAGGGTACAAATTTGTTAAATGCATGGTTGGGTTATCCCAAAAATCAGGGAATGCTAATGTTGGGTTTGTTATTTTCTGGTGAGACGTGGATTTTCAATTTTATTAGGAGGAATACACACTGTGAACCATTTACATTCCTTTTAATTGTTATTTAGTAGATTTAGTCAGCTTCTACAAGGCATGAATTGTTTACATTTCATGTAATGATTACACATCACGTATTGGTCAATGGGTAGATATCATGATTCGGTTTCTGAGTGTGGAAATTATACAATCCATTTATTTGTTTCGTGATGTGTAATGGTCAAAAAATAGGATTTTTAAACTAGGGAAATATTTTTTTAGAAGGAAATTATAATTTGAAAATATGTGACCTGAAATGATTAAGCTCTATTTATTAATCAGGTCATGTTCATTATATTCATTATACATATGACTATCTTCTATCATTCAGATGCAAAATTTTCCTTCTTAACCTAGGAGATCTTATTGGAAATTTTAGAGATACATACTTCATATAGATCACTTCATTAAATTATTGACCTCAATTTTAGTTTCACTACAATTCATCGGGTTTAGTATTCCTTCTAATTGATCGTTTTTTAGATCGTGGTTACACAATTTTGTTTTGCCATTATAGCCATTGAACATGTGGTGTTTTTCCATTTTGATCCACTCTATGATCTTATTCAAGGGTCTAGTCCATGGTTGGTTGAACTTCAGTCGGTGAATTTTTTTATTTCTGTTATGGTATACCCTTTCTTCCATATTATTTATTTGTGTGATGTGATTTAGAGACATGTGAATCATTATCAAGGCCTCTTTTGTTGCAAATTTGTTAAATTCTAGTTGGTAAATCCCATTGATGGCATCTGTGACCTAAGTTTGAGGTAGGAGGTTTTATCTATATCCTATGTTGTATGAAATTTATTTCTTTTTTATAAATAATTTTTATAAATTAAAAGGGATATATTGGTTGATATATTTTTGTGTGTGGAATTTGATTTTGGGAAAAAGCGGTTTTCACTATGTTTTGGGATTTTAAAAAGGTATTTTTATTGCAATGGGAAATGAATTTTTGAAATTAATTTCGAAAAATGGTTTTCAGGAAATGGATTTTAAAATAGAGAACATATAAATAATTGTCTAATTAGTTTTATGGTTTAGTAATTGGCGTCATCCATTTTTACGGGGGTTCACTAATGGGGTGTTCTTCTTCTCCAGGGGACTGTTGATCTAGGGACATGATATACCTATTTGGTGGTTCATGTTAAGGGGTGTTCCTATAATCACTATATTAGATTCATATATATATAGGCATGATGTATGTGATTAGATATGATTATGTATAATTTTCCTAGATATCCTAAGCAATATAGATCTATGGAATTATGCTACCTATAATTTTTTCTTTAACTATTTTAGCTTATATTACCATGTATTTTATGTGATATGTGGTGCAAGATTTTATTTGGTTTTACTGCTTCAAATACGATAAATGATTTGAAATTATTTACCATGGAATGAGAAATTAGGGTAACCAAATGTTTTACCGTGTTTCTAATATTAAAACTATATAACTTTTTATCATTCCATGTTTTATTAAATTTTGGAAAAGATTAGATTCTTGTACATTAGCTTCATATGGATCACCTAAGTGGTATCCTACTAATCCTATATAGCTCACACCTTATCCACCCCTTCAGCATTGCATAGGCCTTTATATGACATTTGATATAGAGAAAGGAAAGGAACCACATTGTGGTGGAGAGGTTTTTTCTAGATGTGTATGGGTAGCAATGGTGAGATAGTGTGATTTTTCCCATGATATCACATGGTGTTGCTGTTTTTGTTTTTCTATTCCTTTTCTTCTAGAATTTTGTTTTGGAGACTATTTAGTTGTTTTTGAGTTTTATCGCTTCAACTGTTTCATTTTTGATAAGAAATATTTAAATTTTAATTTACTCTTATATTGTTTATTCCCTTTTTATATAGATATATGTCATGATATCTACTTCATGTTGGGAGAATTCATTATCTCGTGTTTTTGTTGATGCACGGATGTAAGTTGAGAGCATGTGGGGAGTATGAATTACCTTTGGGTATGTGATGGTTTATGTTGGGTACCTAATTGAGAGGGTATCCATGTTTGGTTCATCAGAGTTTGGTTTCATAGGTGTTAGTTTTTTCTAAAGGTTCCATGTCTTGGGACATCTGGTAGACTAGATATATTATCATTCGGACATGATAGGTAGTTACTATGAGAGGCCAGACCACTATTTCCTTAACAAAACTCATGGTTCCCTGGGATATTGGGATGCGTGTTTCCTATTTTGAGTTCCTGATTTCAATCTGAATTTTATCTTAGTCCTTTATTGTTTCACCTAGTATTATCTTGTAATTTTATCTATTAATCTGTTTTGGTGTGTAGTGGTATTCCAATGAGAAGTCCTCCTTAGGATCCCCAAGAGGGTGAATTTGATGCCACTCAAGTGAATATTTCTCCCTATCGGATCTTACAAAGGCTATCATTCATGTAGTTGGTGATTTCAATCAAAATGTAATAAAAGTCCAAATCATATTTTTTAGGTACATCCTATAGTAGGAGGAAAAATGGATTGATATTAACTGTCATTTCATGAGAAACCTCCATTGTTTATGGGTACAAATTACACCAAAGAGGGAGAGGATTGGGTTAAAAAGATAAATCTTATCATTGAATTCTTAGAAACTACTACGAGTTTCAAGGTGAAGTGTGTGCAGTTCAAATTTGAATATCTAAATAAGGGATGGTTGGATTCCATGGATCAGGTGGAATGGAACATGGTATTGGATTCGATAGTCTTCAATGGTCTCTTCTCCCATCCTTTTTTTCTAGAGTGGATGATGATGGTGAAGTATATAGAGTTCCTCCCATTAAAGTAGGGAGTGCATATAATGTTGGAGTACACCAATTGGATCAAGGAGACAGTTTTTTTCCTCCAGGGGTAATGATGATTCACCATGAAATGACTAATAAATACATGTAGGGTTTTCGATCATACATTATATCTGAGATATTTTTTATTTGTATTTCAACCTATGTGGATATGGTATACATTTCTATCATGAATTATATTTATATGAAAGGAAATATGTCTTATTATTATACTTATCTTGTATCAATTGGAATCTTTAGTAGTGCGAAAGGGAAAATAGAAGTGAAATGATCACCGTCAGAGTGATGAAGGTGGTTCTTCGGGGAAGGCATCCTCTGTACCATTAGGTTTTTACTGTAGATTTACACTGAATTGTAATTTGTATGAAAAGGATGATAAAACCCATATTTATTTTTATGCACCAGAAAATATTTGTATTGGTTTTGGGAACTATGGTCATTTTCATCGTTTATTGCAGTATATGTCTATACATCAATATGGTTAGGGATTGTTAGCCCCAAAGGCTAATATAGAACTGTCAGATGCCTCAGGGACTGTAAATATCCAACCATATACCTATGGAGTGAAGATTCTTGATGTATAGGATGATTTTCAAGTGGAGGTGGAAGTCGATCCTGAGATAGTTAGAGGTACCATCATAATTTCATCTTTAGTGGGGACTGTGTTATTTAATATAGCTTCCTACCAATCATTTATTTCTAGATTTTTTGTTGATTTTAGTACACTTCCAACATATCTTGTGTCCTTTATTATGTATTTAGTGGCACATCTTAGGGAAATAAAATATCAGGGGATTTCATTTCCATCGTTTATTCCATTGATATCCGATGAAAAGTTATTCTAGGATTTCCTAATTCATGATTTTTATCAATTTGATATCATCATGAGGATGAATTGGCATTAGGATCACAGTGATGATGTTTATTTTTATCATCGATGTGTTTCACCCTATTGTTTCACCTTAGGCTACCCCGGTGATTTTTTCCATGAACTAAAATTGTTCACTCTAAATATGTGGGGACTATTAGAAGTTGAACTATGTAATAGTTAAGAACAAGTATCCTTTACCTCATGTGGTTGAATTATTTAACCACTTAAAAGGGGTAATGTGGATTTTAAATAAGGACCATTGGATGATTTATCATCATCTTAGTGTTAAATAGTATTATATAATAAATATGGATTTTAAGAGTAGGTATAACCATTATGAATATATTGTGATTCCATTTAGTCTAAATAAAAATCCTATAGTTATCATGGATTTGATGAATTGGATATTCCATGAGTATCTTGACATTTTTTTGTAGTATTCATGGATGATATTTTGATTTATTTAAGATCCACGATCTACCATCATCACTATTTGAGTTTGGTTCTAGAAATCCTATGGAGTCACACTTTTTATGGAATTATTTCAAAATTAATTTTTTGGTTTCAAGAATTAAATTTCATTTGGAATATGATTTCTAAGAATAGAATATCAATCATTCCTAACATGATTAATTATTTCTGGTCATGGGAAGAGCCACATAATATCATTGAGATTTAGATATTCCTTTAAATTTTTGAATACTAACAACAGTTTTTCATGGATTTCTCAAAGATGGATTCACCTTTGACCACTTTTACTAATGAAGGTGATAAATTCATTTTGGATAAAATATGTTTTTCTTCATTCCAAGTGATGAAATATCTTCTGAGATTGGAATATATTCTAATCTTACCTTATCTTGATTAGGGCTATGTGGTTTTCAATGATTCCATCTAGTGCTGGTTGGGGTTGAATGCTTATGCAGGATGGACATGTGGTGTCTTAATACACCCACCATCATTTAGCTATTGATAAGAATTAACCCATTAATGATTTAGAAAATTCTGTGATTATTAATGTGCTTAAGTGTTGTCTAAAATATATTATTGGGAGATGATAATGATCTTATCTAAACATAATAGTCTATGTAGTATCCTTTAGTATAAATAATTGAAACTTAGAAAGAGGATATGGGTGAAATACATTCATAATATTTGAATTCAACATCACCTATACCCCAGGGAAGAGGAATTTAATTGTAGATTATCTCTGTAAGAAATTATTATTAAAGGATATTTTTGGAAAAGAAGGAAGAGTGGATCATTATGGTTATCTTCATTCAGCTTCACCTAGCTTATTTGGATGATTTTTTAGGTACAGTTTTGATCACTATTTAGTTAACACCACCTATCCTAGAGTCCATTATACTAATTCAGTAGCATGATGACTATTTTGGGAGAATTTGAGAAACCCCATATGATGCTTAGACCATTTGTACTATGTCTATCCCTTTAGATGGAATTATTTTTTTGGGGATCATTTTTTCATCCCAACATATATGAGGAGCGCTATTTTTTTCTTTCATATTTCTTCATGGAACATTCATATGAGAACTATGATGATTTATTATTAAATGAATAAGAATTTTAGGTGGTCAAGTATGATGTGAGAAATTATATATTCTTTATCCCACAATTACACATGTAAAAATATATTTGCAGAGAATATGAAGCGTTGTGGTTGTATCTAGCCTCTATCGATTCTTGTTTAAAAATGGGAAGAGAGGTCCATGGACATTGTTGTTAAATTAAAATGGTCTCCCTAAGTGAATAAATTTATCTAGGTGGTGATTGATTGGTTGAAAAACTCCTCTCACTTCATTTAAAGTAGAGAAACCGTTGTTGTTGAACATTTTGGTAAGGTGAATGTATAGTAGTGTGGGAGGTCACATAAGGTTCCCTTGGAAATTTTATTAGATAGTGAACATAGATTTTCCTCGCACTTCTATAATGGTATCCAAGAGTTTATGGATAATTAGTACATGTTGAGTACATCTTATCGTTAATTTAGATATGCTATATGAATCATGCTATTTAGATCTTGTAGGATATGTTTCATGCTTGGATATTATATTTTTGGGGATCATGGGACATCCATCATTGGATGATTGAGTTTTATTACTATAACATTTTTTATTCATAAATAAAAATGTATCCATTGGATAAATTTTATGGTCTCTCTTGTAGAACGTCTCTTTTTTGGGAAGATATGGGTGAGGACACATTGGTTTGATCGAGTATCATTCAGGTTACATTGATGAGGATTCCGGATATACATCATCATCTGGAAAGAACTCAGAGTTCATAGAAATCATATATAGGTCATCAAAGTCATACTTTGGATTTTTTCATTGGTGACCAGTATTTCATGAATTTTTCTCATCGATTGTGTCACCATAGGCATGGAAAAAAGGGAATATTGGATTTAAGGTATGTTGGATAATTTTAGGTCATTGGGAGTCTTGGGAAGGTTTCTTATCGATTTTCATTTTCAGTTTAATGGACAGTTATTCATGATGGTTTCCACATATCATAGATTAGGAAGAACTTTCCAAATCCCTCTCACATTCTATGTTGTGAATATATTAAGTTAGATCATAAATTTTATGTTATAAGGAAATAGATCGTGATTTTTTACCCTCATGTTAATTTATATCTGGTTTTGTCAATTCTATTGGTTGGAGTGGTATGGAAACATGGATCAGATTATCACGGTACAAGGGAGTGAGAGTCTTTGATGATGGAGTAGTGGCCTCACCACCATCTAGAAATTGTTCTTCTAAATGAATTATCTAGGATATAATTTTTTAGGGTGGGGGTTTTTTAATATTTTCTTACCTCTTTTAGGTAATTTAATCTCTATTTTAATTTCCCTCATTGGATGGATTTTGTTTTGGGGTTTCTAAGGATGTATATCTTTTGGTGGTAAAATTACATAATGTTAATTGATTTTAGTTTATTATAATTAATGATGTTAGGGTAAAAAAATGGTAAATTATTGGAGGGGTTCTCCATGAGTATATAGAACACTAGTGTTTTGTGGGTTCTTTTATAGAGAAATTGAGATTTTTCTGTCTTTATGTTCAATATTTTTCATGAACCATTTAAAAATAATGTAATGGTTACCAATAAGATAACATGAACTGGTAAATTCATGAATGGTTTAATGTTCATCAAATTATTACATATCATATATTGGTCTATAGATAGAAATTGTGAGTTCATTTTAGGGTATGAAAAACATACATATCATGTATTGATTTCATGAAATTTGATGGTAAAAAAGATAGGAATTTTAATTCTTTGAAATGAGTTTTTGGGGGGGACTTTTTAATTGAGAAACACTCAAAGTGAATGGATTACACACAGTGTATTGATTAGGGTAGGTGTACAATAAGTCACTACATGACTGACATTTATTTTTACATTCAGTTGTATCCTCTTCACTATCAACCTAGGATATCTCCCTAGAAAGTTTTAAGACCTACACTTATTTAAATATATCTATTCAGAAATTAATCTCAATTTTGGTTGCATTGCATTTCACGGGGTGGGTAATCCTTCTTTTCCTTCATTACCATTGATTCTGGTAGCATTGTTGTAAAGAATTATTGGATCTATTGATATTTTTATTGTATTCGTTTTAGATCCAATATGTGATCATCTTACAGGGGCTTATCCTTTCTTTATTGTGATTTAGAGTGTGCATGTTCTTTGAGGTTATTAATAATCTACCCCTTCCTCCATTTTCTATTTTGTGGAATTTTATTCTGAGACATGGGAATCAATCATAGGAAATCTATAGTTGTTATTATATTTCATTCATGTTAGTGGGTCATTTAGTAGGTTTGTGAGATCAATGATTGAGGTAGGTGGCTTCATATCCATCGAATATTGGAAGAACTATATTTCATTTATTTGGAATCTTATTTTATAAATAGAAATAGAATGACTGATTGATTTATTTGGGTGTGTGGAATGGTTTTTTGAGAAATGGTGGATTTCCCATTATTTTGGTAAAATAAAAATTTATTTTCATGTCATTTTGAAATGGATCTATGGAATGGTTATCAAATAATTTTTCTGATTAAATGGTTTGTAAAATAGGGCACCTCAGAATCCTTCAGTTCGTAGGTGAAATATTTAGTAATGGGACCCATCCATTTATCAGGGGGGGTCACTCATGGTGTATCCCTCAAACCCATAGGATTGTCGATGTGGGGAAATGATAGAAAAATTAAGGGGTCACATTTTCTAGGGTGTTCTTATTCTCTCTATATTTGATACATATATCTATAAACATGATGTGCAGGGTTTACTATGATTATGTTCAAGTGTCCAAGCTAGCATGAACTATAGTGATACTTGGTGTGATTTTAACTATGGTTTGGTATTTTTCTATTTGAACATATAGTTCAATGGAGTTTATATGATATTTTATATATGATTTTATTTGATTCGACTATTTTGATATATTAAAAATACCTTGAACTTTTTTTACCATGTGAAAAGAAGTAGAATTACATTTTTACCATAATTTTGACATGCTTTTTAACTATTTATCATTCTTTTTTTTATCATTTCCATATTGTTTTATAAAGGCATGATATGGAACACCTACGTGAGATCCTACCAAGATTGTTTAGCTAATACCAGGCACACCCCAGTGGGGGTGAGTAGTCCTTATTATGTCATTCAATTTAGGGAAATGTATGGCACCACAGTGAGTGGATGAGATTTCTGTAAGTTGTGTCTAGGTACCCAGTGGTGATATGTTGGGTGTTTTCCATGATATCACATAGGGTATCTTTTCTATTTTGGTTTTTATTTATGGTTGGACTTTTTTTATTGAGACTATTTATTTATTTTGTGTGTTGTATAACTTGTATTGTTTCCTTTTTCATGTGAAATATATATCTTGATTTACTAACTAATAGTACCATCCCATTATATACATATATATTTCTTGTTTTATGCTTCATGTTGGGAGAAATCATTCCCTTGAGTTTTTGTTGATGTTCATGTTCTAGTGGGCAGCCCATTGGGATTGGGAAATCCCTTCGTGTATGTTATGGATTAGGTCTGGTACCAGTTTGAGTGGGTATCTGGCTCATGTTCATCGCAATGGAGTATCTATGATAAAAAGATAATAAAAAATTATTTAATTTTTTTTAGGGAAATAATTCATTAAAGGTGAAGAAAGGTAATGTTTCAACTGAGTAAAGTGAGAAGCTGAAGAATTATTATTGAGGAAATAAAGTGTGCTTAGTCATTTGGCTAGGAAAATAGACATCAATAGAGAGATATAGGAAGCACTAAATCCCACTAAAAATGAATGGTACATACCACATAAGATGAGAATAATGTTAAAGATAATAAATCTAAACTTTATGACTTGTACAGTTATAAAATTTAAAATATTTGACTGATATGTTAATGGAACAAACAAATACAGAAAAATATTACCATTCAAATAAGAAAGCATAAAAAGGATATTTCAAAATTAAGGGAATGAAGATATTTCAAAACTATGATGAATATTAAAACTTCATTAAGTGGTTCAAAAGGAGACAAGAAATTCATTACAAAATCTATGATGGAAGATCTTAAGGAGATAGAATGTGTTGTTATTTATCAAAAAATAAGATAAAAATTATATATTGATAGGGGACTCTTAGTCTAATTTATTCATCTTAGGATCATTTTGTTTCCCCTAATTCCCGTTATTAATATTTTTTAACCTCATTTCAAGGGATTTAATGTAAAAGTAGAAGAGTACCTAGTTATATACTAAAATGGCATTAAAAAGAAGAATGACCTGTCATCAATCATTATTATCACAGTAATGAAGGATGTTTCTCTACCCTTCATATCTTATAAAGAATAAGGTGATGTAAAATATCATAAATTACTTTAATATTTCAAATATATATTCATGTATAAGTGGTCATTGTTGAGAAAGAGAAGATGCATGTGGTGTTTGGTTTGTATACATGAATTGTTTGGATATGTTTGTTATGATGGGTGGATGTTTTATCTTAACAAACACCATAAGATTTCCCATATTTTAATGACGGTTGTATAATCATGAATAATCCATTACATATATTAATTTTATATAAAATATTGAGCACTATGATTACACAATCTTGTTTTCTACATTATTTTTCCCCATTTATACTTACGGTTTTCCTAGAAAAGGATATTTTTTTATGATTCTTGTAGAACTATTCATCTATTATTGAAATATTATTAGGATTATAATGTTAAAGAAGATAATTTGAGATGAATATAACATTTCCATATTCATTTTATTTTTTATAAGGGGGTGAAGGAAAATGAAAAAACATATTTGTAGAATGAAAATGAACCAACATTTCTGGGAGAAATAATCGATCTCACACATTGAATTCAAATATGTGTGGGTCTATTAATAAAAACCCCAAAGGGGATAATTTTAATCCCATGACATTTTTATTTCCCAGAATATCAATATTTCAATATATTTTTATATTATAATATCATTTAAATTTTGGATAGAAGTGTTTTTTATTATTTGGTGAGCCACATTACAATGTATGTAATGCTTTTTCTACTCATGAATGTTCCTAATGTCATGATTACTAAATGGTTCTCAATGTCCATACTCAGTTTACTCATGATGTTTCTTAATAGTTAATTGGTTTACAAATCTTATGATGTTGACGTAAAAATTTCATGCTACAAAGTGTATATGTTATATATAATGATTAGATAATTCTTTCCCAAATGAAGATCTATAACGGTTATCGGATGAAAATTCAAGAGTATATCAGATGAGGAATTATAATGTTATCATATTGATGTTAATAAATTGTTTCAATAGAATTCAGAATGATTGGATCTCAGATGACCATACATAGGATATTTTGAGAATATAAAATATAGAGAAAATCATATCTATTGAAATAACATTTGGAGAAGTTCAACATGAAATACATTTGACAGGTCATCAGACAGAAATTTAAATGAATGAAAAAATAATTTTTATTTGTGGGAATAATATAGGATGTTATATTGGATGGATAAATCTATGATTTTGTTTTTGATAGATATAAATACAATTTCATTGGGTATAGAAACATGATCCCATTAGTTTGAGAAATTTGATATCATGAGATGGAGAAATAGTATTTCATTAAAAAGATAAATGTGTTGTTATTATGTGGAGGATTATGATTTCTATATGATAGAGAAAATATATAAAGATCAAAAGCCATAATTTTTTTGAGTTTACCAGATAGATTATTTTTTTCAAATATACCAATATTGAGAAAATTCATGACTACCATATTATATTTCCATTATTTTCATACACTCTAAACATTGATATGATACTATGTTGTTATTTAATCCTTATCAAATCTAGAAAATATTTTTATAATATTTTAAGAGTTCATTGAGGTTGATATTTTCTGAAACATTGAAATATTATCTTAAATCAAATTCTTTTAGATTCATTGAAGGCATTCAAAAAAAATTAGTACATAGTGAAAATTTTGGTTTCTTATTTTTATATAGTTTCCAAATTATTTTGACCCTAGAAAATGAGAATAACACATTCAAGACTATGGTTATTTTATTTTTTATGTATCATTAGAGGAATAATTTTAATTTCTACATGATTTTATGACTAATAATACACTTGTATGATAAAAAGGTGAATTAGTTATAGGTGAATTAGATGGAGGAAAAGTATACATAGGTGCATCAGATGGAGGTGGATTAGAAAAAGGTGTATCATATTTACGTTCTTGGGATAGAGAAGAAACATAAAATCCAAAATAGACTGAGGCCCCTCATAATGATGTGAAATGGTTTATGAAATATCAAAAAAAAAAGATACAAGATAAGGAATAAAAGACTTTTATTTAGGGTTAGGACCATGGTCTACATAAGGAGTGATTACTGGGGTGTATAAGAAGTTTCTTCTTGTGATTTCTCAACTGTAAAGAAGTGTTTAGTGTAGAACCCATGTTGGGTGTTGGGGTTTAACCAACATGGGAAGGAGTATGTCACATTTTATCAGACATTATAAAAAACTTATGATAATATCTCCCTTCATATGTTCTCATATGATCTTATTATGTGAGATATATTTGGGTGAATTAATAACTTATCATGTTTAATAGGTTTATATCTTTGATTAATTCATAAAAGAAATTGATTACTGATTCACCCCCACATCTTAGTGAACTTAATAAAATATGTTGACTATAAAATAGAATATATGTATCTCATAATAATGGGAAAAGTGAGATTTAATGTAAATAAATCCTCGTTAAAAGTTATATTAACATAATAATACATAAAAAATTGTGTGAAATTAAATTTTGGAAACTAATTATTGTAACCGAGATAGACATTTGGGTGGAAATTCAAGGATTTAGGGATAGTTTTCATGCTAACACAAACTATTCCTATAACACAAAATATGAAGGTGGACAATTTATTACTATATATGGTTAACTATATTTGTATTTTTATCTATGAACCATTTATTATATCTATATAAATCAAAAATGTTTACTTAAATCATAATATAATTAAGAGTAAATATACGAAACATACTTGGGGCATCACATAGTCTCACCTGAAAATCCCCTTATAGGGAAAATCATGTATACTCTTGTAAATATAGGTAAGTGAAACATTAGAATATTACATGTCTTAATTGTAATAATACCTAAATAAAATTAAATATTAACTATTCTTATGAGTTTAATTATGTTATATTTTACATTAGTACTAGTTCATATTTTCCATTGAAATATTATTTATTCACATAACTGTCATGTATTATGAATACCTAAATATATCTTTTATATCATATTATTAATATATAAATTTAATTAATAAAATTTAGTGTTGAAACCAATAAATTAATCATCTAACATTTAATTCTATATGAGTAAGATTATTATATTAATCATTATTTTAATCTAATACTAATTTTTTATTTAATTTAATGTTAATGTGTATTTCAAGTATTATTAAGTTATTTTATCAATTTACTATTAAATATTAGAATAATTAAGTGTCATTTAGTAACCATATTTTTTTATCCATAAAATGATTTGGTAAAACATATGAGTAAATTTAAATTATGAAACATGATCCCCCTTTCATTTTTTGTTTCTTATCTTAGCATTAGACATTAACTCTTTGTATATGTTATCACCCATTTCCACTAAATATTTATTTTATTCAAGTTACTATCTTTTTATGTATCTTGGCTGATTATTTTATCATTAAATACTATTTATATTTTGATTATTCATTAATTTATGCCTGACATATTACAGATGATAGCCCTCTATAGGTCTTTGAGATCACTTCCATATTTATATTTCAATGTATCCCATGGTGATTATGATGACATTTTCTTTGAAAATTTCAATAAAATATGGCATGGATGAATAATAATATTTTATTTATAAATGGTTCTATACTATTTAATATATATATATATTGATAAATATATAATTTACATGTACATATAGACTCTTATGGTTTCATAACATGGAATCTTTAATGTGATCTTTTGTAAATTTTTATTAAGTAATAAATTACCCACATCAATGGGTGACTAGAATAAGAAGAATTATAGTTATTGTAAAATATA
The DNA here is from genome assembly GCA_963277665.1 of Viscum album. NCBI lineage: Eukaryota > Viridiplantae > Streptophyta > Magnoliopsida > Santalales > Viscaceae > Viscum > Viscum album. Next base: position 1,673,672,823 of record OY728120.1, read on the forward strand.
TATTTCTTAATATCCACATGAACTAGATCTAAAATAAAATATTTAGGAAATAATTGTTTTATAATGAATGTTTAGAAAATTCAAGAGATGATTTTATAATTGTTTCAATATTTGAGATTTCACTCATATGAAAAATATATGGTCATATGTAATATATTTAAAAATTGAAAATAAATAAATTATAATAATAGTTGAAAGTATCTTTAAATATCGAATTTATTTAATTTATTAGTTAGAACATGTTTTATATTTGATGAATAAAAAAGGGGTCAACAAATGGTAAAAATGTAATGAATCCCCAAGTTAAAAACGTAAAAATTCTAAAGTATGTTACAAAAAATATCATTAATATGAGTATGTTGACCTAATATGTTACCATTAATACTTCACATAGATAATAATTAGATTTTCATCATCTAAATCAAATAACATTGATAATTTTTAAGGAATAAACTTCTATTATACATTAGGATCAATAATCATTTAACAATGAAGTGATATTTTAAATCCATCCAAAATAGTTTTAGTTCACTGTGATATATGGAGGTACAATATCTTATCATTTTATTATTCCATATAATATAGATGAAAGATCTTTGATGTAATTAAACAGAGAATAAAAGGAGGAATAAAGTGTGTAATTTAATTTAAAATCATTCTTAATGTTCTTCTTTGAAAAGAGTTTCTCTCATGAATAGTGGGAAATATTTTTGGAATTTACATTGAATCAATGTAAAAAAACAAATAAGAAATAGTGGTTTATAATGAATTAAATTTCCCTAAGAAATTAATTAATTCATTATAATTAAATGTAATAGAGTCCTAAAATGATTTTAATAAAAAAATGTATATCAATAAATGATATATAAAACATGTAATATGTAACAATTAGGACTGACAAATTAATTTATGAGATAATTCCAATATAATAATATGATTTTTTAAAAAACATTTATATAATGTTTTAAATAATAAAAATATTTATAAGTATAATAAAATAATATTTTGGATATGAATTTATTTTGGGTGAAAGTAAAAAATATAGGTGATAGATCCTTCGACTAAAAGATAAGATGTAATAGATAGAGGGTAGAGTGTAATTTCCATCATTAAAAAAGTAAGATAAGAAAAAATCGAAAATACATCCAAATAGATTTGAAGTGTGACATTATTATGGATAAATATTCAATTATCAAAAAAAATTTAGGGTTATGAACAATAAAAAGAAAATAGAAACTGTTAATTACTAATATAATGGGATCCATGGAAATTATTTTTCTAAAAGATAATGTTAACAACCTAATATATAATAAGGCTATTTTTCATGATTTTTTTGTTGTTGTAGAAAACATCGAACCAAAAAATGTTTTTGTGTGTGGTACTAAAGTCATAATTTCAATTCCAAGGGAAAAATATTTTATTTTTGTTATATATAATATATTTTTTTAGAAATTGGAATGGAATATTTATGAAATCTTTGATTATAATGGAACAAGTTACCTGGTAATTAAAAAACATTTTATGATTTTTGGATAAAATATTATAATTTTAAAGAGGCAAAATGACATCTTTATATCAAAGTACATTTATAAAAAAGATATGTTAGTGTAATTTTTATACATAAATTTATTTCATCTACTAGAATTCCTGTAATGATCTACCAATGTTATAGTGCGATAAGTAATGTATTTTTCATGTAATTTTCCAAAGAAACAATGATGATACTTTAAAAATGTTCTGGTTAATGAGAAAGAGGTTATTCTTGATACTAAATCCATTATATTTCTCTATTTAGTATAATATATTTTAAAGTTATTCACTAAATTTATAATTGGTATTAACTAGATTTCATGTAAACCAGTTTGATATCCCATTTAATATGGTTGTTTTGGTCTTTTAAAATGTAAATTTTTAAAATAATACTTGATGTTCCTCATGATTATACCATGGAAAAATGGATTACTTCCCCTCCCTTTTTTTCTTCATATTTTCTCCTATATCTATGGTAAAGTTTCTTTTTAAGGAATTTACATCAATTATTATTACAATGAGTATCCATCCATGCGATTAAAAGAAATCACCTATGTTTATTTATATTATTTTCATGGTTTGGTTTTTTGGTGAATAGTTTTTTTGGGGTTCTTATTATGTTTATATAAATAATTGGAATTAAGAGATTTAATAAATTGATATTAAATAGAATACCTAATTAAATATCGATATATGTGTCTCTAACCATATTACTACTTTTGAGTTCATGTTTGGAAGTTGTTATTGGTTGTTTAAATAGGGGACTGAGTATAATAAACCTAATGACAAATCTAAAGAACCTATATTTGAAAAATATGTTAAAAAATTATATTTAATGAAAATTAATTAAATTCCATGCATTTTGAATTTATTATAAAATGATATTTATTAAATTCACATCCATAACAAAAGGACAAAGGTAAAACTGGGATGTTTTTTAGTTTGTCCCTATGTTTCTATTTATTATAGTTGTTGGACTATATAAATGATTTAGAAATGTGGAATTGATTGTTTTGAATGAATATTTTATTTTTTTTATTTATACTATGATGACTACTATAACATCCCACAGATCATATTTGTGATTAACTAATTTTAGATATATAAATTCGAAAAAATTCTAATATGTATCTAGTAAAACCAAAATGTATGAGGTCATGATGAACTTTTTTTCTATCCCATGGTTGATGATTATGTTATTAGTATGTTATTGTTTTTAATATATATTATTATTTAATATAATGCTTGTTGATATTTGATTATTTCTTCTGATATCTTATTTTGATCATATGATATGTTTTTTACACTTGTCTGTCATATTGTAATTTTATTTATTGTACTAATAATGGAAACGAGATAAAATTTGTGTTATATTATTATTGGTTATTTTTTATTTGGTTATGTTTCCAATAATAGGATTATATCAAAGTATACGTCTCTATGTCATATCGTATATAAAAAATGACTAAAATTTGCTAGAATAAGTATATCATGATGTTTCCCACAATGAAATTTTTCCATTATGTTATTTTAACTCAATTAGAGAATGAATTTACTAATGTATCCTTCCAATGTTGGATTTAGAAATAATATTTTACCTCATTTATATTATTTAAATTAACATTCTCCATAGATTGAGGTTGTCCATACTAAGGTGTAATTCTTTGAATATGTATCTAGATATGTGTATACCCTCCTAGTGCTGCTAGAGAGGCATTATTTTTTAGTATTGTTAGTTATCATCTGGGTGAGGATGTTAAATATGTTATTTTATAGGTTTTATTCACATTCAATCATTGTACAACCATTTTTTTATACTTTAGTTTTTTTGTTGTGGAAATTTTAGTAGTCATATTGATTTTTCTCAAAACACTTATATCTGTGATTGAATACTGGAAAAGGGTCTTTTTTCTGTGATGAATATGATGTAATTCTATACTCCCACCCAATATATGTATGTTGGAAAATAATTTGATCTCATTTTATTATAGGTTCAATGATATTAAATAGTAGTTTTTATTTCTAATAGTTTATGATCTATTGGAGACTATTATATAGAATAGAGTTTAATGGATCGTTTTTTAATTATTGTTTCATATAATGGAAACTTTTATTATATACTTTTATATGTTGGTCAACATATACAGTCTATATTATTTGGAAATTAGTATATATTATGATATATTGATGATTATATAACACCCCAAGATTTTATAGTACGTTATTTTTTCCTAGTAATTCAATAACTTTTACTACATTCATCATCGAGTTCAAGCGCACCACGACTTACCAAAATAGCTGTTCAAAAGTTGTTATGATTATTATTAACTAAATATTGAACATTATATAACACTTATAATTTTAGAATCCATATTATATGATTTTTAGACATAATTTGAGAACAAATTATTTTTTTTCGAATACAAGAAGTATTTTAAAAAAAATGCAGTTTTAATGCCTTTTAATGGAAAACCCTTTTTAAATAAAATATTTGAAAATTTTATATAATCAATTTGAAAAAATAAACTTCTTCTTTAAAATCAGGACATAAAAATTTATTTTCAATAAAATTTTGGTGTTTTTCTGATAAATTTCATATTTGGGTGAATAGTGAAAATACTATATTTTAACTGAAAACAACTTTTTTAATCAAAATAATTTATAGTGCTAAATTATACATTTTAATAGTTTAGAAGTACAATTAGATTTTACTTTTATCATTTAATATAATTTTGTTCATTGGATGTAATTTCACTTTGAAATTGGACATAAACAAGTTTCAATCTTTTGATAGTTAATATTTCTTAAAAACAAGCTTTTTGTTTTGACAATGGGAAATAATTTTAAATTAATTTCTGCCACTTTTTTGTTTAAAATTTATAAAAATGGAATGAATATTTGGAATCTAGATTTCAAAATTTTGTAAATAGGTAACTTTTATTTTTAGACATTTAGAATAATTACTTCGGTAAATATTTTATTTACTCTGGTTAAAGGGTAAATCCTGTAAATAAGGGTAACAAAATAATATTACAATAATATAAAATTACCCCAAAACGTGTCCTAAACCTATTGGATAATGAATTTCCGACAATGTTCATCCTTGTTTCTATTTTGGGACCCCATGGATCCACATATAAATCAAAATGACACTTTATATTAATTGAGTTAAAATGAATACAAAAATGACATAAGCATATATCTTTTAGTAAAACAATTTTTAAATGGTGTTATATATGTTATATTTTAGACTATAAATATTAATTAGAAATATAAAAAGATTTCATACATAATTATATTTTATTAATAATTTTTAAACATTAAATAAGTAAATTTATTTATGACATAATTATGATGCAGTATTTTTATTATTAATGAGAGAATCAAATAAATGATATTATAATTGTTAAAATAAATATAATTTGAAAATTTTGATTCCATACACGAATTTTCTAGGTTAATATGACTTGTTAATATTTATTTAATTAACTTTTTTCGAAGTAATAATGTTCTTATGATTTTCACAAAAATCAAATTCCAAATAGTGTCAAAATTGACATAAAAGAGTTTTTAAAACAACTATTATATTATTAATTGATATTATATTCCAAAAAATCTAAGGTTCGTCCAAGAGACTTATATAATGATAGGTATATCATTAACTAACCACTTGGGGTTCTCCTAGATGTTTATAGTAAGTTTATTAACCATATAATATAAAAATACAAAGATACATCGTAAATGTCAAAATAATTAACTAAGTGTTAAATTTATGAAATAAGGTTAATATAATGCCAAAAGCCTATCTAAAACCTATTTTTTGAGTATATTTCTACCCATAATCACTTTATACTCTAAATAAATCAGTTTTGAGCCATTAGAAACCTAATATGAATTTATTATAAAATAATATTTCTTGCTTTTCCTAAGGTGCCTCTCACCCCTCTTATAAAAGGGTACCCCACCTTCTCTCAATTTACCACCATAAAAGCCTTTTGGTTCGGCCAAACCAAGAAACAATACTCTCTAAACTATCCCAAAGTAATCCTAGAGGCCTTACTTTAGACATAAATCCTACTTAAAGAGCTATTTTGATCAAATCAAAATGAAGAACCGAACAAAAAGGTAAAAATGTCACCACCTCTTTCAAGTTCCCGTCTTCTTCCACTTCCTTCTTCTTTTTGTTTCTATTTTAAAATAATAACTCCAGTATCTTCTATATACCGTGATGTTATTATAAATATAGTACAACCAAATTCATTATTGTATCCATCCCTTGAATGAAATGTCACCATATGTGCATACGTACGGCTTACCGTCTCCATGTCATGGTGTAATTGTTATTCAATACAATATTATTTGGATTGGTATAATAATGATGTGTAATTCATATAATTAATAAATATAACATGATAACTATTCTTTATATATGTTACACAATCCAATTATATATTATTTTAATATCAAAATAATGATATTGTCGCTAATGCGTACGTATGGACTGCCGTCTCCATGAACATGATGAGATTCATTCCCCATCATATACATTCAAGACTAATTTTCATTTGAAGAATAAAAATTATGTTTAAGGACATGATATAATTATTTATATGAATAATACACAACCTATGGATAATATACATGGCTTATTTAACAAAACATATAAAAAAACGAGTAAGTGAACACCCGAAATGATGATAATACTAAAATATTATTAACAAAGAAATATTAAAAGATCATATAATATATAATATTTATGTATATGGTTCGTGTATTATTTACTAACAATGATTTAAATATTATACAGGAGGTTAAACTACCCTCAACTAAGGAAAATTTCAAGGTAAAGGGGTTTTCATCTCACTCCTTATTCCCATGAGATTCATGCCATATTGCTACTATTACCTTTTGTGCAGTGTATGTACTGTCCATAATTTTATTATTTGTGTAATAAACTTTAATTTATGTGTATTTACATATTCATTGTATGATACATCTTTCATGGGGTGTATTTTTCGTAAGTTACCATATTGGTAAGGGTTAATTTCACAAACTCTTTATTAGCCGATGTTGTTTTTACGTAAGTATCTATTGGAACCCCCTTTTTCATCCACAACCATGTTTCATAAAAATATATTTCAAAACATTTTTACTATTTACTAGACAATTGGTTAAAGTCATTTATACACTTGTTTTACTTTTTATAAGATGTTTACAAAGGAATCTTTCCATCGTTTTCCAAACAAGGTCTCTTTTAACCATTTCGACAAAATTAAGAATGTATTTTTTAACTTATATGGTGGGTGCGGCTATTTTCCACCATTATAAAATCGTCAAAGCTTCCCTTACAACCTTATAAGAATATACTCAAATTAAATGTTTTATTTTATAATTATGTGACTCTTAAATGATTTCAAAAAAATAGATATTTCTCTCAAATAGTTTTGATTTCATCTTTGTCAACATCATTTTAAATGTTTTTAAGATTTATTCTTCAAAACCATTCTCATTAATGTTTTTAAGTATTAATTTAAATGGACAGGAATTTTTTAAAATTTTTATTACTTTAAAAAGTTTCAAAGTGGTATGGGACACTTTGATTCAAAAATGTATTTAAATGTATTCCTTTCTAAATTGTGTGGCTTTTAAATGTTTTAATGAAATGGGATATTTCAATAAAAAGTTTTACAAATCATTTCCATATATGTAAAATCCTTTAATGGATTTTAAACTTGTTTTGATGTTGATTTATTATGATACAAAACTTACATATTTTATTTAAGGTTTTTAAATATGTTTGACGGTGGACGATCTATTTTTATACCATTCATGGTTTATGGTTAATGTATTGACATTTATTCTTCTAGTTTTAATACGAATGTTTATGTTATATTTCAAACATTTCATTGAGGAATGTATTGGACTTAGAATGTGAAGGGTGGAGCCCGCTACAGATCCTCGATGCATCGGTAGATCTCATGAGGCAACTAGATGTGGAATTGGCTAAGGCCCTTTCCCAATTTTGATATATGGTTTTGGTTGAGGCCTTAATCATTGTTTGAAGTCTTGGCTAAGGCCTTGACAAAATGATTTAAAATGTCCAGCATTATACATTCCATCATTATAGAAGTATTATTGATGGTTCAGGTGGTCATTTGACTAGTGGAATACCCATGATTATGTTTTATTATGTCATTATTTACTCAGACTATATTCTTGCCATAAAATTATTCATGTTTGTTATTCGTAAAGGCATGTGGTTTTAATTATTCACCATTATTAATATTTATGTCATTTTTCGCTGTATTACCTACCCTTATGGAGCGTTTGAGCTCACCCCATTCTTATGTTTCATTTTCCCAGGATTTCCAATAAGTGTATTATGATTGATTTGCTGGGTTAAGCTAAATGGATTCATGGATATATCAAAGAACCATCTAGGTTTTATTTAATGTTTGAAATTTCAATTTGAATTTCATGTATGTAATCGTTTTTCCAAGACTGCTAAACTGAATGGTCCTTCAGGACATGATTCCATGTAATCGTGCCAATGTATTAAAATAATGCACTGACTCTGGGTAATTGGGGTTTGGGTGTTTCGGTGGGTATCCGAGGATTTTTAGCCACAACCTTGGCAATATATTTAGATTACCTATGAGTAGAGAACAATACGCTAAGATGGACATTGAAGATTAGCATAGAAGAACATACTAGACTTTTGGTGTTATAGAGATTTTGTGAATTTTCCAAGCAATACATCCATGTCTGGATATGAGCAGGTAGATGTGGCTCTGGAATAGATGTAACTAGGGGTAAAACCCGAAAACACTGCTTTGAGATAGACTCGAATGGGAACTAGTGAATGAAAATAGGCCTTTCTGCACTCTTGGTTACGATACTCCCAGGGGATATGCATAGGATAATTCTAATTTTCTTTAAAAACTATTATAAATTATTTATGAGTATATAACTCCTCAAAGAAAATATTTTTATGATTATAGATTATATCCAGAAACTGTTCAATTTATGTTAGGTATTTTATGAGTTTTGAATTATGAATTACATTTCATAAGCTGACCTAATGTATTCCATTGTTCAGAAACTGAGCCCAGTAGAAGGAACTTGAACTCCTGCAATGCGTATGATCCAAAGAGTAATAAGGATCATATCTTTCATAGTATTAACCCAATATTTAGAAGGGAAATAGTCTACCATGTATTTTCATCATATGAATAAATAGTATCATGTGTTAATTAAGTAAATAATTACTTAAGTCCAATGGATTTTAAGGGATCAAAGAGAAGAAAAGGATAGAAGAGAGAAAGATGAATAAAGGGAAGAAGGGAAAGAAGGATTTTCCAATATGTGATAACTGTGGAAAGAATCACCTTGGTAAATGCTTGAATGGAATCAGAGTTTGTTATAAGTGTCGAAAAAAGGGCACCGAGTACGTGATTGAAAGGTTAAGAAAAAAATTTCAAATGTATAATTCTTCATCTGCAAGGAGTTGGGACACTATGCGAATCAATGTCCTAGTCATCAGAGTATGCCGTAAATGATGCTATTGGATAATAATAAAGTTATGATACTACCATTGATGAAGTGTTATGACTAGTGTTCTTATGTTGTTATTAAAGAATTATTTCATTTCAGTGTTGTATAGATGATGTACCAGTTATATGAATTATTGAAATAAATAAGGATTGTATTGCAGTACTATTTCATTATGGATTTGAGATTATATGGTACTATGTAAAGTGACTCAACAACAAGTTAAATTTTTTTCATGAAAATACATTGTTAATGGAAAATTAAACCTTAATATGGTCCTGATATTGAGGTAGTAATTTTGTAATAAGAGATGGTTGATTTGGATAAATTATATTGAATATTCTTGAATAATTAGCACTGATTATTGTTTTTTTATCATTGTTAGAGTAATAATAATTATTGGATATAAGGAGTATATCTAGTATTCTATAAAGAATAATGGATCCTGAATTTAATCAATATGGGTTTATGGTAATTCAGGGTGTTACAGTGTTTTAAAATAATACATGATTAAAGTATTCACGTGTTATTACGTGGAAAAAAGGATCATCATTATGTTTGCCTTACTTATAAATTTAGGACTGTAAGTTTGGACAGAAGTATTTTGGATATGTCTAATGGTTTTAATGGATTATATTTGACATTGGGTATTTTTTATGGTTATTTTTGGATATTTATAAAAAGGAAAAAACGCAGACCATGTGAAAACTCGTCGCATCAGACAGATTTTCGGGAATCGAACCGACAACCATAGTGCGATTGTGATTTATCGCCTACCACTGGACTACGGGAATTACCTAAAGTGTATAATGTAGTTTTTTTAATGTTTTGGTAGATGAATTATAATTTTTTTTAAACCCTATACACCTAGGATAAGTAGAATATTTCAAAGTCATATTGTCTTTTAGAGTGAAATATGAGTTTTTGGAAGAAATTAGTTAAGGGATGTAACTCTACTTTCAAGTATATATATATATATATATATTCTCTTATTATATGAAGGAATTAAACATTAAAAATTATTGGAGGGATCATAAAACAAAATTTTTTTATCCTAATACCTTCTGTTTTGTTGAACCGATGGTATTTTAAATCATCAAAGATTGATGGCTTTGAAGCCATCAATTTTACACTTGTTTGTGATTGATGACCTCAATCACTCCCTATAAATATTTACATTTTCCCTCCAATTATGTGTCTCTAATTACCACCACTGTTCTCCTAATTGAAATTATAATTTGTTGGTGACCCATTCATTTCCCTTTCCCTCTTATTAGGACTAAATTTTATTAACCCAATTTTCGATGTGGGTTTTCCACAAAGGTATTTTATATTTTCAACCATTTATTTTCAATGAAAATTTTCAAATTGATAGGACGCAATTTATTGAAGGAGAGTAGAATGTAACACCCCATGATTTCATAATATGTTATTTCTTCAAAGTAATTCAATAACTTTCACTACACACAACATCGAGTTCAAGAGAACCACGACTTACCAAACTAGCTGTTCAAAAAAAGTTATGAATATTATTAACAGAATTTCAAACTTTATATAATACTTATAATTTTTTAATCCATATTATGAGTTTCTTAGACATAATGTAAGAACAAATTATATTTTTTCGAATTAAAGAAGTATTTTTTTAAAATGTAGTTTTAACAACTTTTAATGGAAAACTATTTTTAATTCCAATATTTGAATCTTTTATATAATAAATCTGACAAAATAAAAATATTCTTTAGAATTATGACATAAAAATTTAGTTTCAACAAATTTTTGGTGTTTTTCTGATAACTTTCATATTTGGGTGAATAGTGAAAAATACTATATTTTAACTAAAATCATCATTGTTAATCAAAATAATTTATAATGTTAAATTATAATTTTTAATGGTTTAGAAGTATAATTAGATTATAGTTTTACCATTAAATCTAGTTTTGGTCATTTGAAGTGATTTCACTTTGAAATTTGACATAAACAAGTGTCAGTCTTTTGATAAATAATATTTCTTAAAAACATGATTTTTGTTTGGACAACGGGAATTAATTTTAAATTAATATCTTCTAATTATCTGTTTTGAATTTAGAAAAATGGATTCCATATTTGGAATCAAGTTATTAAAATTTTTTAAATAGGTAACTTTTATTTTCAGACATTTTCAATAATTACTTCAGTAAATATTTTATTTACTATGGTTAATGGGTAAATCCGGTAAATAAGGGTAACAAAATAATATTATAATAATATAAAATTACCAAAAAACGTGTCATAACCCTACTGGATGATGACTGTGAGACCATGGTCATTTCTGGGTTGATTTTGGGACCCCATGGAGCCACTTATAAGTGAAAATAACACTTTATATCAATTAAGTTAAAATGAATACAAAAATGACATAAGCATATATCTATTAGTAAAAAAAAATTTACACGGTGTTATATAAGTTATATTTTCGACTATAAATATTAATTATAAATCTAAAACGATTTACTACATAATTTTATTTTATTAATGATTTTTAGACATTAAATATTTAATTTTATATATGACACAATGATGATGCAGTATTTTCATTATTAAAGAGAGAATAAAATAAATGGTATTATAAATGTTAAAATAAATATAATTTGAACGTTTTGATGCCATAAACGAATTTTATAGGTTACTATGTAATTTTAGTATTGATTTAATTAATATTTTTGAAGTAATAATTCTGTTAAGATTTTCACAAAAATCAAATTCCAAATACTGTCAAAATGGACATAAAAAAGTTTTTAAAACAAATATTATATTATTAATTGATATTCTATTCCTAAAAATATAAGGTTTGGCCAAGAGACTTTTATAATTATAGGTGTATAATTAATGAACCACTTGGGGTTATATTGTATGTTTATAGTAATTTTATTAACCATATAATATAAAAATACAAAGAGACATGGTAAATGTCAAACTAGTTAACTAAGAGTTAAATCTAAGAGATAAGGTTAATATAATGACCAAAACCTGTATAAAACCTATTGGATGAGTGTATTTTGACCCATATCCACTTTATACTTAAAATAAATCATTTTGGAGCCATTAGAAACCGAATATTAATTTATTATAAAATAATATTTCTAGCTTTTCCTAAGGTGCCCCTCACCCCTCTTATAAAGGGTCACTCCCCCTTCTCTCAATTTCACACCATAAAAGCCTTTTGGTTCAGAAGAAACCTGACCAAATACTATTTAAACTGTCCATAATTAATCCTAGAGGCCTTACATCAGTCATAATTCCTACTTAAGGAGCTCTTTTGATCAAATCAAAAGGAAGAACCTGAAGACGAGGTTAAAATCATACCACCTCTTTCAAGTTCCTTTATTCTTCCACTTCCTTTTTCTTTATTGTTTCCATTAATAAATAATAACTCCAGTATGTTAGATATAATTTGATGTTATTATAAATATGGTACAACCATATTCATTATTCTATCCATCCCTTGAATGACATATCACCATACACGCTTACGTATGGCTAACTGTCTCCATGTCATGGTGTAATTGTTATTAAATACATTATTATTTGGATGGGTATAATAATGATGTGAAATTCATGTAAATAATAAATATAACATCATAATAATTCTTTAAATATGATACACCATCCAATTATATATTATTTTAATATCAAAATAATGACGTTGTCGCTCGTGTGTACGTACGGACTACCGTCTCCACGAACACAATGAGATTCATTCCCAATCATATCCATGCAAGAATAATTTTCATTTGATGATTAAAAATAATGGTTAAGGACATTCTATCTTTCTGGATATGAATAAGACACAACCTATGGATAAAAAACATGGATTACGTAACAAGACATATAAAAGAAAATGAGTAAGTGAACACCCTAAATGACGATAATACTAAAATATTATAAACAAAGAAATATTAAAAGATCAGATAAGATATCATATTTATGTATATGATTCTTTTATAATTTAATAAAAATCATTTAAGTATTATACAGGAGTTTAAAATACCCTCTACCAAGTAAAAGTACAGGGTAAGGGGTTTTCATCTCAATCCTTATTCCCATGAGATTCATGCCATATTGAAACTATAACCTTTTGTGTGGTGTATGTACTTCCCATAATTGTATTCTTTGTGTAATAAAATTTAATTTATGTGTATTTACATATTCATTATATGATACATATTTCATGGGGTGTATGTTTCATAAGTTACCAAATTGGTAAGGATTAATTTCACAATCTCTTTATTATCTGAGATTGTTTTTACGTAAGTATCTACTGGGACCCCCTTTATCATCCACATCCTTGTTTCTTAAAAATATATTTCAAAAAAATTTACTATTTACTATTCAATGGGTTAAAGTCATTAATACCCTTTTTTGAATTTTTATAAGATTTTTATAAAGGAATCTTTCCTTCTTTTTCCAAACAAGGTCCTTTTCATCCTTTTTGACAAAATTAACAATTCCTTTTTTAACTTATATGGCGGGTGCGGATATTTTCCACCATTATAAAATTGTCGAATCTTCCCATAAAATATTATAACAATATTTTCAAAGTAAATGTTTTCTTTTATAATTATGTGACTCTTAAATGATTTCAAAAAAGTGAAATTTCTCTCAAATAGTTTTCATTTCATATATGTCAACATCATTTTAAATGTTTTAAAGATTTATTCTTATAAAATATTCTCATTAATGTTTTTAAGGATTTATTTAAATGGACATTAATGTTTTAAAATGTTATTTACCTTAAAAAGTTTCAATGTGGTATGGGAGACTTTGATTCAAAAATGTCTTTAAATTTCTTCTTTTCTATATTGTTTGACTTTTAAATGTTTTCATGAAATGGAATATTTAAATCAAAGATTTTTAGAAATAATTTCTATATATGTCAATCTTTTAATGGATTTGAAACTTTTATTACGTTGATTTATTATGATACTTAACTTCCATATTTTATTGAATTTTTTATAATATGTTTGACCGTGGATGTTCTATTTTTATACCATTCATGGTTTATGGTTAATGTATTTACATTTCGTATGCTAGTATTAATAAAAATGTTTATGTTATATTTCAACCTTTTCATATGAGGAATGTATTGGACATAGAAAGTGACGGGCGTAGCCCACTATAGCTCCTCGATGCATTGGTAGGTCTCATGAGACAAATAGACATGGAATTGGATGAGGCCCTTTCCCAATTTTGATATATGGTTTTGGCCGAGGACTTAATCATTTTTAGACATCTTGGTCGAGGCCTTGACAAAATGTTTTAGAATGTCTGGCATTATACATTCCCTCATTATGGAAATAATATTGATGGTTCATGTGGTCATTCGACTAGTAGAATACCCATGATTTTGTTTTATTATGGAATTCTTTACTCAGACCATATTCTTTCCATAAAAGTATTCTATTTTATTATTGGAAATGGCATGCGGTTTCAATTATTCACCATGCTTAATATTTATGTCATTTTACACTGTATTACTTACCCTTACTGAGCATTTGAGCTCACCCCATTCTTGTGTTTCATTTTCCCTGGATTTCCAAGAAGTGTATTATGATTGATATGTAGGGTTAAGCATAATGGAATAATGGAGATATCAAAGTACAATATATGTTGTATTTAATGATTGAAATTGTAATGTGAAGCTCATGTATGTAAACTATTTTCCAAGACTGTTAAATTGATCGGTCCTTCGGAACTTGATTCCATTTAATCATGATAATGTATTAAAATAATGCACTGACTCTGGGTAACTGGGGTCGGGGCGTTACAGATTTTATGGAGGAAAATGACATATTATAATGGTTTTTGTTTTCTGTTTTACTCTTATTTATTATATTTTACTCATTTAGTTTACTATTTAGTTATTGGATTATAGGATTTATGTTAATTAAAAATAATCACCAAATAAATAATTAAAAAAATTCTATTTGTCTTTAGCCACTTTAAATCAAGAGTCACACTTAATAAAATCCATGATCCATCTATGGGTTTTGTGATATAACACTATGTGTATTTTTATAGTGACAGATAATGAAAATAGATATTATTTATAACTCTTATTTCTAATTTAAATGAATCCAATTTTATTTGATATCTGGATTCATGAATTTGTTTACATAGAAGATATAACATTATATATATATATTAGAATATGATTTAATTTTTTGGATGGATATTCTCTCAAGTTATTGATCTCAAAGCCATTGTAGACACTTGTTTATTACAATTATGAAGGTATATGTAAAAAATTAATTTCTTAATGGAATATTTTTTGACAATAGATATATCAAAATTTACACCCATTTCCATATCATATTGAAATTATTATTGAGTAAGTATATAATACGTAATCAATAATTGAATGTTTTGGTGTAATAAAATAATATTTATAATTTTTCAGGTTGATATTGGATCATTTTAAAATAATTTACACCTATTTAATATGAAATGAGAAATATAATTCCCTATTGAAATTATTATCAATAAAAATCATGTATAAATGTTTTTTAATGAATGTATTCTTCAGCATACCATCCAGAGAGCCACCTAATGATGCCCTGAGAAGACAGGCCACAAGACCTCAAGCGTGACTCCCAAAACCCCAGAGGCTTCATACTAGAAGTGAGGGCCTAGGGTATGTATGTGGGGAGACTATGACTTCATATATCATAGGATTCATAATGGAAATGAAGTGGTAATAAATAGATGATACATAAGTAATAACAAAAAATAATGAAATTGTGGAAATAAAATATGTAAGTGAAATAAATAACTGGCAGAAGATAGATAACAATAATAGATACAAAATAATTATGAGGGTATATAAATTTTTTCTACAAAAAATTGAGTACTAGTAATTGGGGATACAATCATATAATACATGTTCAAAAAATTATACAAAATGGAAAAAATAACATTATAATAATCTCAAGAACTTCTCAGTCCTTTACCTTATGCTCTGTACTAATTTTGTAAATCAATCAATCATTGAATGTCACACACATCAATTTATCCATACCTATGATCAGGATTTTTTCTTGGTATCTGAGGGAAAAACATGAATGGTGTGTGATACAATATTATTAGGATAAAACCCACAGTTTAGAGGCCCATCCATTTAGTTTAATAACTAAAGTTTGTGTTCCATAACAATAAATGCATGTAGTAAATAATTAAATAGTAAACCCCATAGTCTGAATTCCTAAATTGACACCGGACTAATTCCACTGATTTCATCCTAAGAAGGATGTCTGAAAAGTGGTTCTTTTGAAATTCATATTATATATTCAAGGACCATTGTAAATAAGGAAACTAATAATGTTTGACCCCAAGTTTGTGCTTCGGTTTTGTGGCCGTACATCTATGTTATCACATAAAAATGCCATTACAATATTAACAAAAGCACGACATGAGAAATATGAGACAATTCAATCCATAAATTCCCATGTTAGACTCTTGAACCCATCCAATGTGATCTATATATAATCCGAAGGGTCTCTATATGAACATCCAATATATCCATTATCATTGATTCTGTCCAAGGAAACCCATATGGCATCCCTTGCATCACTCATGACATAGTGAAACTAAGTCTGTATTGAGTATCTCACATAGGTGACCAGGTATCACCTAGAGAATGGTGTAGCCATCATACCCCTGGGTCTATCCGTAGTTTTTGTCTTAGGTAACTAGTTTCACTCATGAGTATAAGGAAAACTACACTGATAGCACATACATGGAAATAAAATGAATCACTCTAGGTGATTCTAGTATATCGCAGCGAAACAGAGAGATTCTATCCATGGGGTCCTTAAATTAGAACCCATATTCTCTCCAGGACAGTAGTAGTTTATCAATAGTAACAAAGGAACATCACAAGTAAAGGAATAACACTTATTTAATAACTTTTCATTAAGAATAAATGGAAATTACTCATGCTAACAAGCTATCCAAATGACATAATTCAATTCAATACAATCAAACGTGGAAAAAGGAATTAAGAACAAAGTTATGTTCATGATCGCGATGCATGATCCCAAAGAAACATGAAATAATCATAGGAATTTGGATAAAAACATAGGCCCATGGAATTGGCATGGAATATAGCTAATCAATGACACATAAACAATACACACAAGGAATTAGTAGAGTCTCAAGAAGATTCTATGAATTTATGCATGTGAATTAACTGTAGATCATCAAGAATTTTCATTTAAATATATGGTATAATTAATGAGGCTCATGAACCTATGTCATGTCAAAACATTTAATCCAATTAAAATATAAGAATCTGTGGCATTTAACAAGGCATAAAAAATATCATGGTAATTATCCATTAAGGAATATGAAATAGTTTATTTAGGTTGGGACACCCATAGGGGGAAGCATAAGAAACACACACCAAAAATGGGTTCCTCCATATGTTTGTGTCAGGATGGACATTGAAAACCCATTTTTATTGATTTATTAAACAAATTTGAAGAATCACTGGAGGGTTCTGTGAGCAGCACAATGGTCTATAATTTGAAAAGTGATGAATCATACGTGAAAGACCAAAAACACCTACCTTGACGTAGTAGCACTCCACTTGTCCATTTTTTGAGTCTTAAATTAACCTAGATTTTATGTAATTGAAGGATTTATTAAACTCAATAAAAATAGGGAAAAATTTGTTTCACCAAAATAGTGTAATGAGTGGAAGTCGAAACATGAAATAGAATATTGTTGAAGGAATAGATTACCATGGTTGATATGATTCTTCCAATGATGAGAGGTTTGGACTTAATTGGAGGGTGATCGATCAAAACAATATGGAGAGGGTGTAGGATGATAAAACACTAGGGGAGAAGGAAAAACCACTAGAGAGTCGATGATAATCAATATGGGGGGTGTTAAAAATCATTAGAAGATGATAGTTTCTTAAATATAACTGTAAACACATTTCACATGGTATGGCGGAATAGTTCATCAAAATATGTGCCCATCTTGATCCATTATCTGCATCAAATAGAAACACCATATAGTTAGTCACATGTCTTGACTAACCATGTGCAAACTGTGCAAAACCACAATGTCCAAAAGGCCAACAATACCGCACATCCATTCACCTAGGGTAGCCTAGTTTCAGAAAAATCATGTTTCCACCTTCACTCCAATTTTCTAAACCACACAATTTATGGAGTATTTTGTGGTTTGTTGCCCATGGATTCTTCTAACCGTGTAAACCAGTGTACCTATTTAGATGTTTTGGGATCTGTGCTTCAAACGATCTTTAATGCACCCGATACCACATTTAACCATCTAGGGATCACTATTAGGTCCTTTAAATGAAACTTATAACAAAGAATAACAATCAATAGAATTTGAAAAATCCAAGCTGTTAAAACCTCCCCTATATAAGACAACTCAACCCTGAGTTTCCCTTTCGATTTTGGTGTGAATTTATTTTAAAAGAGTTTTGGAAATAGTGTATGTACATCAGCCTCCTTCCCCTAGGTCCCATCTTATACATGCATGTGCTTCCATATCATCCAAACTAGAGTATTTGACTCGCATCATTGAACCTTCATGCAACAATAAATTATATCTATCAAATGATCCTCGAAAGTTATATCTATTTTTAACTTGATATCCTCAGGGAAAATGAATCAAATAAATCTACATGATATTGTTGAATCTCAAAAATGTGGAATAATTCATGCATTCCATGGTACCTCTTTGGTAACATCAACTGATAGGATACTAGCCAGACTCTCTCCACTATCTTGAGAGGCACACAATTTCTATTTGAAAACAAGGAGATATTCATAGAAAGACCTAATGACCCACCTTGAACACCATAGGTCTACTTCAATGATTGGTAAAAGACTTTTGGTTAGACTAGGTTGTAGCCATATGCTTCTGAATCACATGAACATTCCCTAAAGCCTCCTGAACAAGAAGATGACCTAGTATAGCTACCTCACCTACCTCAATCCATCCTAGAGGTGAAGGAAATAGTGTTCCACAGATATCCTCATAAGGATCCGTATAAATTGTTTCAAGAAATATATTGTTGTAGTAAAACTTATCTAGAGTAATATATATTTCCCATGAGCTACAAAAAATAGAGGATACTAGCCCTTATAATATCTTCTAAAACCCTTATAATACTCTCAGACTGCCTGTTAGTCAGGGGGTGATACGTTGTAATCAAAATCACATGTGAATCTAGTGCCATTTCCAACCCTTTCCAGAACTGTGATGTAAACTAGGTGTATCTATCAGATATAATATAATGGGGAACACCATCAAGTATCATTATCTTACATAAGTAATTCCTTCCAAAATCATCCACATAGAAGGTTTCTTGGTTCATAAGAAATTTTTCTACCTTAGTCAGCATGTCGATGATCACCCATATTGCATTGTTACCTCAAGGAGATCATGGAAATCCAGTCACAAAATACATGGTTATATCATTTCATACCCACTTAGGAGTAGATCTAGGTCATAAGAGACCAGAATTTTTTCGGTGCTTTTTTCTCACTTTCTAAAAGGTGGAGCATCGAGTAATAAATCCTTATATCTATGTCTGCACACATAGACACCAATAATGATGACATATATCTTTGTACATCTTGGTGAGACTAGGGTGAGATGGGAATATAGAAGCACGTGATTCACTTATCTGATTTTACATTACAATTGAAGTAACCAATACACCAACCAAGAAGATTTGTATCCCACTAGTATCAATAGCCCCAACAAGAGATGGGTTCTCTTATATGATTCTCCCTATCAAAATGGGCCCTTCGGGATCTGTTAATTGCCTAATCTGGACACATTCTATAAGGTATGTGGTCACTACTAGAGTCTTTAAACTGGATAACTATGTTATTCCGGAACCTCTAGGATCACCTCATAAAATAGATCCGTAATATTCCACTTATTTATGGCCTCCATAATGGCATGGGTATGAGTTTTCTAGATCCAGGAATCATCTAGGTCATTACCCTTTCCAGGTGTATAAGAAATCTAAAATTAGAATGATTTCATGTATTTCACCCAACTATGCTGAATCATATTAATGTATCACTTTGTGGATATGTATTTTATGATTTTATGATCTGCGTAAACAATTAGTCTCTCAACCAAAATATTGTTCCTACAACATTCCACTCATCTGGCCTCAGCTGATGGGACTCATATTCCATGACTCGATCGCCCTGCATCAAAATTTTCCCATGATAAATTCATGAAGCATCACAATACACTATATAACTCCTACTTAGATCTGGAAAAATCAAAATCTTTGTTGAGGTGATTCTATAGTTTTACTCTTGAAAATATTTCTTACATGCTTCAAACCATATGAATATCAAAACCATCATAAATAGGGTTGTAAAAAAATAACTATAGTTGATATGTCATGAATAAATAGTCTATAATAGCTAGCCATCCCTATAAACCTATGTACATTAGACACATTTCGGGGATACACCTAGGATACCAGGACTATCACATTCCCTAGGTCGTATGATATTCCTACCTCACAAATGATATGACCCAAGAAGTAAACATTTGTGAACCAAAAGTGACATTTTATGATCTTTTCATACATCAAGTTCTCTCTTATTGTAATGATCATTATCTCAAGATGATTGATGTTGTCCTTTCTAGTGAATGAGTTCACTATGATATCTTCTATGAATACTTTAATGAAGGAATCAGTATATGGGTGGAAGACCAGATTCATTAAATCCATGAAGAATGTAGATGCATTTTTCACAAAAAAAGGAATAACCAAGTACGTTTATAGGCCACACATGCTCCAAAAAACTATATGTTTTATATTTGATTACCTCACATAAATATGATGGTATCCCAACCTCAAATCAATCGTGGGGAAAAATTGTCTCCTCATATCTATTTGAAGAGGTCATCTATATGAGGAAATGGATATCAGTTCCTCACCATCATATGGTGGAGTCATCTATAATACATGAACAATATGAGGGTATGATCTGGGATCTTGGAAAAAAATGATTGGTGAACCCCATGGAAATGGGTAGGGTAAAATAAAACCCTTAGACTTAGGATCTTCAATATGCTTATTGGGTTCTTGGAGATCTATAGGTTTCACCCGGTGTGGAGGAATGGAAAATTGTTCCCCACCTCAAAATTCCTCGATAGTGAACTCAAACTCTCTATCATGAGGTAATGTATAGATATCAATAAGAAAGACATCCCTCAAATGACCCACTGGAGGATGAAACTCTACAAACTAAATTCTCTGATCATTCATAATGAAAATCACCAACTAATTAGTCACAATACAAATCCTAGTATTCTTGGTACCTACATGATCTTCATGGATATACCATTCTTACATGTGTATATATGGTCTACCATGATGTTATGTAAAGGACACTTGATGGTGATAGAAATCTACTTGGGTACTATATGGCAGAAACCAGTCCATACTGAGAATGACGTCAATGTGGGTCATCCCAACGAAAAAGAAACTCTAGAATATACTACACCCACCTATTTTAAGTATTAACTCCAAATATAGTTGTATTCCCTATATCCTAACCCATTATGGTGTGTATAGGTAAATGGTTCCACATAATTACTAAATTTCAAGACCACTTATTTCCACAGTGGCAATAGATATCAAATTTTTTGATGCACCTGTATCGAATTGGGAAGGCAGTAAGGTAGAGGTCACAAAAATAGTACCTCTAACTATAGATGTCCTTGGAAACACCATATCAGGTGTATAATGCACTACATTAATATGGCTTGAACTGTAGCCTTCAGATGCTACCTGACTAGCCTAAGAAGATCCACTCTATTATTGTTGATGCTTTGGTCCCTAACTACCTCACCCACCACCACTACCTCCTTGAACTGATTGGCAGTAGAAGACCAACTCCCATCGAGAAATGGTTTCATGGATCCCATAACTAATATATGTGTTTGTATGGATCCGTTATCCCATGATGTTGAAGGAAAACACTAACTGAACCACTGAAGGAGACTCATACTACCACAACATCGACACTCAATTGGGTTCCATGTGAACAGAGGATTCTTATGGAATGGACTACATCATTAGTGAGACAATATATAATCAGTGTGTGGAAATAGGCCATTATCTCCCCCACATGCACCCTCAAATTGATCCTTTCTACTACCTGAAGAACCATCTCCCTACCTATATACATAACCGCCCTGGCTCACATTGCCAGATTATTTGAGATTATGTTCTATAATGAGGTCATAGTTTATTATCTCTATAATGTCATCAACCAAAATACATCCACCTGTGAGTGGAAAACAAAACCAATGATGTACTAAAAGATCCTCGTATTTGTCTACTCATCACAGGTTAGATAAGGATAAAAATTATATAGCTCACTAAAATGAATAGAATACTCAAGAATATTTATAGTAACCTTATGAAGATACATGAAATCCCTCATTTGATCTTCTCCTAGGGTTTTCAGAAAGAACTGATTGTATATTTCCATTTAGATGTCCCCATATACGATACATCGATGATGCTCAGACAAAGATATGATGCCCCAACAGCTACTAGAAGACTCCCATAACATGTAGGTAGCTATCTTGAACTTCCACTATGGAGGCATATTGAGATGATAAATGATAGCTTCCATGGCCTCTAACCATGATATTACAAGATGACTTCATCCATCCACTATGAAGGTGAGGGGATGATGTTTCTGGAAGTATTGTTCTAGTTCTTCCATAATAGAGGTATGTTAGGGAACACCATGAAAAAACTTCCTAAACATGAGAAAGATCTCAAAAAACTGGTAATTGGTTCCATATTAATGATTTTTAAGAGCTTACTTAGGTGGAACTATAGCATGTTGTATAGTTGGATTTGATCCCACCACCTTCTGAGTATGTTCACTACCTCACTATTAGCGTAAAACATAAATACATCATTGTGGTATTGCTATAAAATTCCAAGCGCACTCCTCAGAATATATTTAATATGTATATATATATATTAGAAATAAAAACAAGGGAATAGATATGAAATAGAAACTATAAGGCATACCTAAAACATGATAAGACTCACATCCTTCTCTTAGATCTCAGTCTATGCGATAGGAAGAAATAAAGATCACATAAGATACCCTATCACCCATAGTTGTGGTTAGGGAATAGTCAAGGTCACACATTCTCATATAATTTTCTATTGATTCTAATTCTTTTATACAATTAATTCCATTTTCAATTTGTCTTAATTAGGTTGATCACCATTTTAATTTATATTGGCCTATAAAACACATAAATTGAAATTAGGTGTACACTTAATCCAAACCACAACATGTTCCTACAAGTATAATTTCCACATTTCTATAAATATAATAAATCAGCCACTACAAGGAACAATATGAAATTCATAACAACCAATCATTTGAATAACATGTAAAGCACACAGAATGTACATATGGCATGTCATAATGCATGGCATTTGAGCCATGTGGTTCATAATATGTTGATTTCTATAAAGTGACATAATTTCATCTGGTTGTATTATAATAAATCATCAATTCAATAATACTAATATCAATATCATCATAAATAAGTTCATCGCCCAATGGTGAAGTTAAATCAATTAAAACTGGAATAATAAATAACTGTAATTTCTCAACCTAGGTAATTTGGGTTTCCCCTATACATCTGTTAGCTACATCCAAGAACATGGTAAATTCCAAATTACTATTTCCTATTCTCCACTATAATCCCATAATGTAAGACAAAAAGAAAATGATAGCATTTATACCACTTTGTATCATCCCACCCTAGGTACCGTTTACTAGTTCCCCAACATGGTGGGCCATAAGACCTCATGAAAACCTCCATGAATGTTAGAGGCTTACAACTAGTAGCAATGGTCTATGGTGTGTCTATGGGGAGAGTATTCCCTCATAGATCAAAGTATTCAAAATGGTTAACAATCAATAATAAATAGTATAATCATAAGTATGAATAGATAGTAGTGGAATTGTGGAAATAAACCATCCAAGAGAAATAAATAATTGGTTGTAGCTAAATAACAATAATAGATAAAAAATGATGATGACAGTGTGTCAAATGTTTATACAGTAAAACTGAGTATGGGGAGAAGAGGTTAAAATCATATACTACATGATAGAAAAATATACAAGAAGTTAAAAACTACTACAACAAGCATCTCAAGCATGGGATCGTTACTCTTACCCATGCTCTATCTTTATGATGTAAATCTATAAATCATAAAAAGTTTCATTATTACCTTTATGAATTCATTTGACCATTAAATATGATTTGTTTCAATGGGTGGCCCATGCAGGGTGTGAAATACTAACTCAGTATCCCGACACCCATGTTTTCTAGGCCAACCCATTTTTTCCAATAAATAAATAAAGGTTTCCATAATAATACATGCAGTAAAGTAAATAATTAAATATTAAAAACTATGGTCCTATTTCCTAAATGGAAACTCGATCAATACCAGTGGATTTCCCTAATCTAGATATATGAAAATCGATACCTATGAATGTAACAATATTTATACAGGGTCCATTGAAAACAAGGAAACTAATACTGGATGACCCCAATCTTGTGCTTCACCTTGGTGGTCGTACTTCCATGTTATCACATAAACATTACATAATAATAATGAATGATTAACCACATGATATGTAAGAAATTAATCAATAAGTCAAATCCAAACGTGGATTCTTGATCTCATCGAATGCAATATCCTCAACATCCCATGTATTACTACCAGAACATCCATTATAACCAATTTCATTGATTATATCCCTAGAAACCCAGATGGTGTCCCTTGTATCACTCATGACATTGTGTCTCTGAGTCTGTACTGAGTTTATAACATAAGAGTTTGGGTATCACCAATGGCATGGCATAGCCATATTTTCCATGGGTACATCATATCTTTCTCCCTTACATAACTAGTGTCACTCATGAGTATAAGGAAAACCACCCAGAGAGCCCGTACCAAGACATTAAAATGAATCACTCATGGTACGTCATGTATATCCCAACTGAACAAATTGAGTCCATCCATGGTGTCCTTAAATTAGGACATATGTCCTCTCCCATCCAGTAGTAGTCGAGCCATTATAACCAAGTAACAACACAAGGTAAGGAATAACACAAATATAATTTCAATTCCTTAAAGATACATGGAAATAAGTCATGCTACCAAGCTATAAAATAATGAAATTCAATTCCATACAATAAAAATGGAATAATGAATTATTAAAAAACATAAGATCAAGGTCTTAAGGCATGATCAACACGAATCATGAAATAAGAATATGCATTTGTATACAACCATAGTCCTGATACATTTTCATATAATATTAGTAAGAAATGATACATAAACCATACACCAAAGAAATTAGCAGAGGCTCCATATTAAGCTACAAATTAAGGCTTAAGGAAATCAATGTAGAGTATAAATTGTATGAATTTAAATTTATGGTATGAGGAATGAGGATAAAGAACCCATATTATTTCCAACTATTTACCGAAATGAAAATTTAAGAATCAAATGAATTTATCAAGGGAGAAAAAATCAATAGTTAATTAGCCATTAAGGAATTGGTGATAGGCTATTTAGGTGGGCACACCCAAAGGTGTGGCCAATGAAAAGGGTAATACCCCACATAAGGGTTTCACCATATGGTAGGGTTACAATGTACATGGAAAATAATTATTTATTAATATATTAATCTAATATGAAGCATCACTAGAGGGGTGTAATAATCATCATAACAACACATCATTTAAAAAGAAAAAAAATGTACAGGGAAGATATAATTCACCTACCTCGGCATAGTAGTGATCCACTCATCCATTATTGATGCTTTATTTGACCAAGAACAGAAGAAATCACTGGATTTTTTACACACCCTAAAAATAGGGGGAATGTGGTCATCACCAAATAGAGAAATAGATGGAATACGAACCTTAAAATATAAGAGTGTGTAAGGAAGAGCTAACAATTTTGAATCCAATTATTCTAATAGTGAAAATTTTGGACTCTGTTTGAGGTATATTGATCAAAACCATATTAAAAGGGTGGAATAAGATCACACACCAAGGGGAGATGGAAAATCCACTAGAGAGAAAAAGTGAATGAAGAAGGGGTTTAAATTCATTAAAGGAGGTTATTTTAGTAAAGTCACCCATAAATAAACTCGTGATATTTTGGATGACTGGTTGGTCAACCTGTGTGCCAACTATTCACCATTATCTATTTCAAAGGGACAGACCTCATGGTTAAGCACATGGTTTTACTTATCATGTGCATACCGTGTTAAACTGCACTATCCCAAAATCATGTTACATCGCAAGACTTTTCACATGGTGTTTCATGGTTTTAGAGAAACTGTGGAGTCCCCCTAACTCCACTGTCTACAACTATATGGTTTAGAGAGAACTGTATAGTCTAGGTGGCATGGTTTCCTCTAACCATGTGTCCATTTCCATGTATTCATGTTTATAGTCACTGGGATCCAAAATAGCCCTGGCCGCACTAAAGAACTCAATTAACAAACTAGGAATCACTATCAGTGTCGTTTAAGGGAATTTATACAAAAAATTAATGTTCTGTACCATTGAAAAAATCATGGATGTTAAAAATTAGAAATAAATGGTTTAACTTAATAATAAATTATTATAATTGTCTCATAATGGATTCATACATCAAAGTGTTATACCTTATAGAGAACCTTATTTTTCTATATGAAGAAAAATAAAGGGCCAATGTGGAAATATTTTTTTTACAAATAGATCGATGAAAATAATATATAGAACAAGTACATGTTTCATTTAATTTATTATTTATATGAAAACAAGTAAGGATAAATATTTTTTAATATTCTTCATTTACTAGGTGAAATGCCTGGATCGGCTGTGATCACTGAGAGGGGAGGGGTGAATCAGTGATAACTTTTTCTTTTTATGAATTGTTCCTCTTGGATTATCAATTCAACCTCTGCAGCTGGTTAAAGCCTAGATCTACTCTTTTAGTGATGCAGTAATTATGAGAGCACAGAACACATAGATTTACAAGGTTCGGTACAAAGACCTACTCCTTGCCGTGTTGGTTACACCCCCCAACACGGATTCTTCACTATGCCAAAAGATGATTACACAGTAATTGGTTACCCCCCCAATTACAAGTTGGTTAAACCCCCCAACCCCACAGCATCATCTTCATCATGGCTTCACTTTACTTCTTCAAAGGTGTTGTTCAAAACTTCAAGTAGCTTCAACAGTCTTCAAAAGATCTCGTTGGTCTTGCTCACAAGAACCCAATCACTTAGAATGATCAGTTCTTTTGTATTCACACACATAAGTGTGTACTCCTCAAAGTTGATCTTCTTCACATGTGCACACATACACTACTCATTCTTTTAGTGCACCCACTTGACTTGTCCTTCTTCTTCAATTTATAAACACACAATGTGTGGTCTTCCTTTTGCACCCAAAGCACAAAGGTCCTCGGCCTTCTCCTCTTTGTGCACACACTCTACCCGTATACTCCTCTTCACTTGGCACACAAACACAAAGGCCTCGGCTTCTTGTTCACTTGTCTTGCACACACACTTGGTTGCGGCATTCAAGTGCACACACCCGAACACCAATCAAATGAAAGGTGCAAGGTGCGGCCTCCTCCTCAACACTGTCGCGCAAGGCTCAAGCCACAAGGGCCGCGCAAGCCACGGGTGCAAGCAGTTCAAGGCGCGCAAGGCCTCGGGTGGCCACTGCTGCGCAAGTGCTTACCGCGCAGGGGGCCGCGGTGCACAGAGGTGGCGCACAAGTTCGTGCTGCCCAACCCTCTCTTCTTGTCGCGCAAAGAGGTTGCGCGCAAGGAACTTCAGCCGCGCAAGATACTTGCTCGAGGCTTCAAATCTTCGCGAGGCAGAGAAGGACTCTCACGAGACTTCAAATATTCATAGGATCAGCAGCGAATCTAGAGGTCTCGGCCTCTCTTTATATAGGCAGAGGAATCCTCAAAACATCCGCGGGATATAAATCTTGATCCACCGAGATTTTCGGTTCTTTGAAAACTTCAAACGCGGGCCGAGAATCTCGTTCTTTCTCTCTGCACAACGCGGACTTCTTCTCGTTCTCCTTTTTCCACGTGCATGCATTTTAAAACGCATGCAAGCCTCTGTTTAATCCATCCCAAGCAAAACATGAACACCGTGTGGCCTCGGCACTTTGTTTGCCTTCGGCCGAACTCCAAAATCTCTTAACCATCGTGTGCATGCATATTTTATTTCATGATTGTGTTCGTAGCGGCCAGACGATCACAATGGAGGCTTCGGCTCGATCAGCGGTGGCCGGGAACTCAAATTCTGTCATCGGGGTGGCTCTGGTTCAGCGGAGGCTCGCGGGAGGCTTCGGACGAGCTCGAGGTAGAGGACGAGCTCTCGGCCGTCGGATCGTGATGCGCGACGGCCAGGATTAGATCGCGAGCGGCGCGATGCATCGGGCGGCCGTGATCTGCCGCGAGATCGCTCGGACGACCAGGATCGCTTCTGCGGGAAAAATCCGCGTCCCACATCGAAACGAGGCCCGGTTTATCCGCGGCTTATTACCATGCCGCTCCCTCAACCCCGCAATTGAACTTCCTCCTCCACGGTGCCGCCCCACACCGTGTTCTCCCTGCGGGCGCGCTCTGCGCCCACTCTGCTCCCTGCGGGGCGCGCTCCTAGCGCCCACTATGCATCCTCCGGGCGCGCGGGCTTCACCACTGCGTGCCCTCGGGGGCTTATACACGGCCCCCCTGCCTCTCGAGCTTGCACCATGGGATCCCCCATGGGCGTGGCGCCTAGTGCCCATATGAGCCGTGGGGTTGAACCCGTGGGCTGGCTTGAGATGGCTAATTTTTTGGCTAAGGCAAAGAATAAGCACTTTGTTAAAAAACAAAGTATCCCATATGAAAAATGCCAACCCAAGTTCTTCCAAGCCAAATGCCACTCCAAGCCTTCTTTCTCATTTTCTTCTTCATTTGAATTCCTCACTCCTACTCAACAAATAATCTTCACATAGGAGGGAAATGTAGAAGGTTCTTCCTTCAACCGAGCTCCTTAATCACATAAATTCTTCAATAAACTTCAATGATCCAATTAGAGGTCAAGTTGGATCACACTCACATTGTCATGCACTAAGAATTAGTACATGGTCTTCTTCAGCTCACTTCATCCACTTAGAAGTTGTGGATGGCTCTCTTCATCTCCTCATGCATTGTGAGGACAATGCATGGTCTTCAATCAATGTTGTGACTTTGTATCCAGTTGA
Source organism: Viscum album (assembly GCA_963277665.1). Lineage (NCBI taxonomy): Eukaryota > Viridiplantae > Streptophyta > Magnoliopsida > Santalales > Viscaceae > Viscum > Viscum album. The sequence continues at coordinate 1,673,702,292 of OY728120.1, forward strand.
TACAAGTTCTATGAACTTTAAAGATCAGCTCAACAATCGTCCGATGTAATGCTTCTGTAATCATCAATCTTCAAGATGTACTTCATCAGATGGCACACCATGACATGTTATTGACAACAAATGCAATTACTTCACTTGGGCACAACAATCTCCCCCTTTGTATTTGGTTGTCAATACTCCGAAGCACACTGATAGAATGTCGTGTGCCTTGTGCCTGATGATTTCTCCCCCTTATTGGAAAACAAATGCAAAGGGATGAATGAAAGCCATACTCATAGTATAAAGCTTCTGGAACCTGCACATTTTCAACTACCAATGCTCCCCCTCAGGGGATGCATTCATCTCCTTCAATTCCCTGCATGTAAGTACAAGAATACAAAAAAAATTAGGGAATAAGGAGGGACCTTCTTCTTCCTCAAGTGAGAGTAGAAGGCTGAACATGAAGTTTCAGCCTCAATTCAACAAATCTTTCCGTAGGCATAGCTTTGGTGAAAATGTCTGCCACCTGATCTTGAGTAGGAATGTAGTCTAGCTTGATGTCTCCATTGGCGACCCTTTCTTTGATGAAATGATATTTTATATCAATGTGCTTGGATCTGGAGTGTTGGATAGGATTCTTAGACAACCCAATTGCACTTTGATTATCACATAAGATCCTCAATGGTTTTTCAGCTTTAATCCTCAAATCTGATAGCTGCACCTGCATCCAAATCATTTGAGTACATGCATGTGTAGCGGCCACATACTCTGCTTCAGCTGTGCTCAATGTTACAGAATTTTGTTTCTTGCTGTACCATCTAACACATCCTTCTCCCAGAAAGAAGGTTCCACCAGATGTGGATCTTCTATCAGTGCAATCACCAGCCCAATCAGCATCTGTGAATCCCAACAACTGTATGTTTGCACTGTGTTTGTATAAGAGTCCATAGTTGAGGGTTCCTTTAACATATCTCAGGATTCTTTTGGCTGCAGTTAAATGAGATTCTTTTGGGTCACTTTGGAATCTGGCACACAAAGTCACTGCATATGCTATATCTGGCCTTGAAGCCGTGAGATAAAGTAGACTGCCAATAATTCTTCTGAACTCTTTCTGATCAACATTGTTGCCTTCTTCATCCTTGCATAGCTTGGTTCTGACAGAAATGGGTGTGGAGACTTCCTTTGAACTTTCCATTCCAAACCTTTTCACTAAGTCCCTTGCGTACTTTTCTTGTGAAGGAAATATGGAGTTTTGTCTTTGTTCCACCTGAAATCCTAGAAAATATGTCATTTGACCAAGCATCGACATTTCAAAAGTTCTTTTCATCTGCTCAGCAAATTCTTCACATAGTCCTTCCTTGTTACCAGCAAAAATGATATCATCCACATAGATAATGACTATGAGGGTACCATTGGCCATTTCTCTGACATAGAGGTTACTGTCAACTGTTCCTTTGACAAATTTCATGTCTTTAAGACAACCATCCAATTTTGAGTACCAGGCTCTAGGGGCCTGCTTCAATCCATACAAGGCTTTTCTCAATCTGCACACCATACTGCCATCTTTGTCTAGCAAAAATCCCTCTGGTTGTTCAATATACACCTCTTCTTCAAGATCTCCATTCAGAAATGCAGATTTCACATCCATCTGATAGACCTTGTACTGCTTGTGTGCTGCAACTGCTAAGAACATTCTGATAGTTTCCAGTCTTGAAACTGGTGCAAAGGTATCCTCAAAGTCGATTCCTTCCATTTGTGAATATCCTTTGCATACAAGTCTGGCCTTGTTTCTGGAAACTTCTCCCTTTTCATTGAGTTTGTTTCTAAACACCCACTTTGTCCCAATAACATTTTTATTTTTGGGCCTTGGCACAAGATCCCAGGTGGAGTTCTTTTCAATTTGATTGAGTTCCTCATGCATAGCTTGTATCCATTCCTCATGTACAACTGCTTCAGCCACTGTGTGAGGTTCAACTTGAGAAACCAGTGCAGTCTGATCTTCCAATCTCAATCTTCTTCTAGTTCTTACTGAGGACTGTAGGTCTCCAAGGACATTTTCTGTGTCAACATGCTTCTTCAATTTGTTGTATCTTCTTCTTCCATTTTCATTACCTTCATCTTCATCACTGGTATATTCAGAGTTGATTTCACCAGCAGTTGGTGTTGGCTCAGGTAATTCTGCATTCTTCTGTTCCAAGGCTGTGTCATTCTTTGAGTCATCATCATCCACAGTGTATGGTTTGGTGTTGTTTTCAATTATTATGACATCACTGCAGTCAATCATTTTATTCAACCTCTTATTCCAGCATATGTAGCCTATTCCATTAGGTAGGTAACCCATAAAGATTCCTTCTTCAGCTTTTTCGTCAAACTTTCCCAGATTGATGTTTTTAATCTTGATGATGCATGGACTGCCAAAGACTTTGAAATATTTAACAGTTGGTTTTCTGTTAAACCACATTTCATAGGCTGTCGTTTGTGTTTCTGGTCTCAGGAGACATCTGTTCTGTATGTGTATAGCAGTGCATACTGCTTCTCTCCAGAAAAACTTAGAGATATCATGCTCAGCTAACATATTCCTCCCCATTTCAACTATGCTTCGATTCTTTCGTTCAGCCACTCCATTCTGTTGTGGAGTATATGGTGTACTATATTGATGTTTGATTCCATGCTTGACCAGATAGCTTTCAAAGACATCACCGGTATATTCTTTTCCGTTGTCTGATCTTACTTTCTTGATGCAGAGCTCTAGTTCCTTCTCATCCTGCCTTCTGAAAGTCTTGAACATCGTGATTGCCTCTGACTTGTGTTTCATGAACATGACATTGGTCATCCGAGTGTAATCATCAATGAAGGTTATAAAATAGAAATCTCCTCTTGTAGAATTATGTATCATCGGTCCACATATGTCTGTATGGATGAGTTCAAGAGGCCTAGTAGTCATGATATCAACTCCTTTGTGTGACCTATGGGTCAGTTTTCCCATCTGACATGTGTCGCAGAATTCATCTCTTTATCTCTTTAAATTGGGTAGATCTCGTACAACATTGTACTTCAGAAGTTTACTCATACTCCTTTGGCCAAGATGGCCAAGTATTCTATGCCAGAGGTTGTTTTCATCTTTAGAGCTAAGAAAACAATAATTGATGGGATCACCAATTTGAAATAGATTTCCAGTGGTTCTTCTTCCTTGAGTGATGATTTTTCCATCCTTTGAGCTCTTGATGATGCATGAGTCCTTCTGGAACAACACCTCATGTCCATCATCACATAATTGACTTACACTGAGTAGGTTGTGCTTTAATCCTTCAACAAACAACACATCATTGGATTTAAGATTTGTTGTTGCAATCATAGCCTTTCCAACTCCCATGATTTTCAGAGAACGATCATTTCCAAACACCACGGTTCCTCCCTCATGACATTCAATGTTGCTTAGAATTTTTGTATCACCAGTCATGTGGGATGAGCATCCACTATCAAGAATCCATGACTTGGTTTTACTACTGGCTTTTAGAGCCACTTCAGCAAAGCATGTGATTTCATCATTGGTTTCTTGAATGCCTTTCCCTTTCATGTCTTTGACTTTTTGTTCAGGAAGAGTTGTCATACATTTATCAGCTCTATGACCTTGTTGGTCACATCTTCCACAAGCTTCACTCAGGCAGTCAAATGTTTTCTGAGTTGGTGGTTTTGATGCTTTCTGCAAAACACTCTGGGTTTCAGGATGTCTCCCCCTTGACTCATGCCTCATGTTTGGACGAGACATGTTATACCAGCATGCATAGGCCTTATGTCCAAACACACCACAACACCAGCAGTAGCCTCTGAACCTTGACCTTCTTTGTTGATAAGAGTCATGTTGTAATTTTCTGTCCAAGATTTGAGTAGTCCTTCCTAAGGATTTCCTTTCTTCCATTGAAGATGATTTTACACAGGTTGGTTCATGCCATGTTTGTCTCAATTTTATCTTTGAACCTGCATTGTTAGGAATAACAGATGTATTTAGAGATTTACTTAGTGGTAAATTGACCTGCCTCTGAGCACCAGCATAAGATGATTCTGCCTTGACCTCAACAGCCTTGTTGAAGTCTTCTCTCATCTTTGTCAAGCTATTCTGTGCTTCAATCCACTTGGAATGTGTCACTGATTGCTCTTCTTCTTTGAGGTGAAGTTTCTCCTCAAGATCTTTTGCTATCTTGTCCAGCTCAGCTACCTTCAGTTTATGTCTCTTGATTTCTTCAATGTACATTGTCTCTTTCTTCATACATTCTTCCAACTCCTCAGTCATTCTTTTAGTTTCCTTTTGTAACAATTTCTTCTCTTTCTTGAGTTTAATGTTTTTCTCAAGGCAAGCCTCTAATTCATCTTTCAATATGTATTCAAGCTCTGTTCGTTCACTTTCATCATCTTCACTGCTGTAGGTATCAAACCCTTTTTCCACATGAGCCATAAAATTCGTTTCTTCTTCTGATTGACTGGCTGAAGTAGAGTCTGATTCTTCCTCTTTGCTTACATAGCTTCTTCTTTCACCTGGAACGAACCTTTTCTTTCTTACACCTGATTTGTTTCCTTCTCTTGGGTATCTACTCCATTTCTTCTTTTGTGACTTCTCATCTTCAACTTCTGGAGCACTATATCTCTTCTTGGGGCAGTTTACAGCAAAGTGTTCAATGTTATTGCAATTGAAACATCTTGATGGTGATTTCCCTTTTCCCCTGAATTTAGTTTTTCCAAACCTTTTAGAAAAAAGAAAAATAATCGTGTTGAGATCTTCATCCTTTTCTTCATTGTCAGTATCACTTGATTCTAGGACTTCGTCATCTTTTATCTTGAGTTGTCTCATGGCCTCAAAATCCATCTCATCCTTGATCTTCTTCTTGAATACTGGGATCTTCCTCATTTCATATGCAATGAGAATGTTGTGTAGTTCATCAAGAGAGAGATCATATCTGTCTTCTAATGCTGAGACTTTGGGGTCAAACCTGTCAGGAAAATTTCTCATTAGCTTTTTAACAATAGTGGAGTCCTCCAACTTTTCTCTAAAGCCCCGAATGTTACTGACAATTTCATTGACTCTTGTGAAATAATCATCAATATTTTCTTCTTCTCCCATCTTGACATCTTCAAACTTGCTTCTCTAAATCTGTAATTTGGCTTCCTTGACTTTCATGTTGCCTTCATAACTACTTTCCAATTTGTCCCAAATTTCTTTAGCATTCTTGAGTCCCATGACTTTTGTGTATACCTTTTCTGAGAGTGACATAAGAATGGCATTTTGAGCTTTACCATCAACTTCCATATTTCTTTTCTCATCGAGTGTCATAGCAGCTTCATTAGCAAGAGGAGGGAATCCAAATAAGGCTGCATTTCTAACTTCAAGGCCGAGAGATAGAAGGTAGGGTAACATCCGATTCTTCCAGCTGTGGTAATTCTTTCCATCGAATGTAGGAACACCCCTACTATTAACAGAATTCAGATTGTCCATCTTCTCAGAAGTAGATCCTTACAGAGGGAACCTCCCTCTGATACCACTTGAAATGCCTGGATCGGCTGTGATCACTGAGAGGGGAGGGGTGAATCAGTGATAACTTTTTCTTTTTATGAATTGTTCCTCTTGGATTATCAATTCAACCTCTGCAGCTGGTTAAAGCCTAGATCTACTCTTTTAGTGATGCAGTAATTATGAGAGCACAGAACACAGAGATTTACAAGGTTCGGTACAAAGACCTACTCCTTGCCGTGTTGGTTACACCCCCCAACACGGATTCTTCACTATGCCAAAAGATGATTACACAGTAATTGGTTACCCCCCCCCCAATTACAAGTTGGTTAAACCCCCCAACTCCACAGCATCATCTTCATCATGGCTTCACTTCACTTCTTCAAAGGTGTTGTTCAAAACTTCAAGTAGCTTCAACAGTCTTCAAAAGATCTCGTTGGTCTTGCTCACAAGAACCCAATCACTTAGAATGATCAGTTCTTTTGTATTCACACACATAAGTGTGTAATCATCAAAGTTGATCTTCTTCACATGTGCACACATACACTACTCATTCTTTTAGTGCACCCACTTGACTTGTCCTTCTTCTTCAATTTATAAACACACAAAGTGTGGTCTTCCTTTTGCACCCAAAGCACAAAGGTCCTCGGCCTTCTCCTCTTTGTGCACACACTCTACCCGTATACTCCTCTTCACTTGGCACACAAACACAAAGGCCTCGGCTTCTTGTTCACTTGTCTTGCACACACACTTGGTTGCGGCCTTCAAGTGCACACACCCGAACACCAATCAAATGCAAGGTGCAAGGTGCGGCCTCCTCCTCAACACTGCCGCGCAAGGCTCAAGCCACAAGGGCCGCGCAAGCCACGGGTGCAAGCAGTTCAAGGCGCGCAAGGCCTCGGGTGGCCACTTCTGCGCAAGTGCTTACCGCGCAGGGGGCCGCGGTGCACAGAGGTGGCGCAAAAGTTCGTGCTGCCCAACCCTCTCTTCTTGTCGCGCAAAGAGGTTGCGCGCAAGGAACTTCAGACGCGCAAGATACTTTCTCGGGGCTTCAAATCTTCGCGAGGCAGAGAAGGACTCTCACGAGACTTCAAATATTCATAGGATCAGCAGCGAATCCAGAGGTCTCGGCCTCTCTTTATATAGGCAGAGGAATCCTCAAAACATCCGCGGGATATAAATCTTGATCCACCGAGATTTTCGGTTCTTTGAAAACTTCAAACGCGGGCCGAGAATCTCGTTCTTTCTCTCTGCACAACGCGGACTTCTTCTCCTTCTCCTTTATCCACGTGCATGCATTTTAAAACGCATGCAAGCCTCTGTTTAATCCATCCCAAGCAAAACATGAACACCGTGTGGCCTCGGCACTTCGTTTGCCTTCGGCCGAACTCCAAAATCTCTTAACCATCGTGTGCATGCATATTTTATTTCATGATTGTGTTCGTAGCGGCCAGACAATCAAAATGGAGGCTTCGGCTCGATCAGCGGTGGCCGGGAACTCAAATTCTGTCATCGGGGTGGCTCTGGTTCAGCGGAGGCTCGCGGGAGGCTTCAGACGAGCTCGAGGTAGAGGACGAGCTCTCGGCCGTCGGATCGTGATGCGCGACGGCCAGGATTAGATCGCGAGCGGCGCGATGCATCGGGCGGCCGTGATCTGCCGCGAGATCGCTCGGACGGCCAGGATCGCTTCCGCGGGAAAAATCCGCGTCCCACATCAAAACGAGGCCCGGTTTATCCGCGGCTTATTACCATGCCGCTCCCTCAACCCCGCAATTGAACTTCCTCCTCCACGGTGCCGCCCCGCACCGTGTTCTCCCTGCGGGCGCGCTCTGCGCCCACTCTGCTCCCTGCGGGGCGCGCTCCTAGCGCCCACTATGCATCCTCCGGGCGTGCGGGCTTCACCACTGCGTGCCCTCGGGGGCTTATACACGGCCCCCCTGCCTCTCGAGCTTGCACCATGGGATCCCCCATGGGCGTGGCGCCTAGTGCCCATATGAGCCGTGGGGTTGAACCCGTGGGCTGGCTTGAGATGGCTAATTTTTTGGCTAAGGCAAAGAATAAGCACTTTGTTAAAAAACAAAGTATCCCATATGAAAAATGCCAACCCAAGTTCTTCCAAGCCAAATTCCACTCCAAGCCTTCTTTCTCATTTTCTTCTTCATTTGAATTCCTCACTCCTACTCAACAAATAATCTTCACTTAGGAGGGAAATGTAGAAGGTTCTTCCTTCAACCGAGCTCCTTAATCACATAAATTCTTCAATAAACTTCAATGATCCAATTAGAGGTCAAGTTGGATCACACTCACATTGTCATGCACTAAGAATTAGTACATGGTCTTCTTCAGCTCACTTTATCCACTTAGAAGTTGTGGATGGCTCTCTTCATCTCCTAATGCATTGTGAGGACAATGCATGGTCTTCAATCAATGTTGTGACTTTGTATCCAGTTGATACAAGTTCTATGAACTTTAAAGATCAGCTCAACAATCGTCAGATGTAATGCTTCTGTAATCATCAATCTTCAAGATGTACTTCATCAGATGGCACACCATGACAAGTTATTGACAACAAATGCAATTACTTCACTTGGGCACAACACTAGGGTACCAAAAATTATTTTAATAGAATAATTATCTACCATATATCACAATTTGTAAAATATATAACAATTTTGGGTTCATGGTTACTAATTTTATCTTGAAAAATTCACACTCTATATTTATTAATGCAATAAATATATTATTAAATGATTAACTAAAAAATTATAGTTATATTTTTCAAAAGTTTCCTTGTATATTATTAGTATTATGATGATCATGAAACTCATTAATAAATTATCCATGAAATTAGAAGATGAAATGAAATATATAGAAAAAAATTCAACTGTAAATTTGGTAAACAACATGTTTCTTCCTCATTCATGTTGTCACAAATGAAATAATATTTATAGACACTTCAAATAATATGGAGGTAAAAAAAGAACAAATCCTAACAATTTAACAAAAATATTAAGTTGTTATGTTTTATATAATGACCAAAATCTCATACACATAATATTATTGAATTTTGAACATAATTACTCATAGAATATAAATATAAATAAAGTGGTTTATTGTTCATGGGATATAAGATATATGATTAAACCATTTCCCAAAAAAAGTACATAAAAATTTAATTCTAAATTCATATGCTTCATCAAAATATTTTAATAGAAATATAATTTTAATAGATATCCTCTTGAAATGTATCAAATAATATAGCAGATATAAATTCTAGTACCGTGGCAAATTAAGAGAAAATAGGTTGAGATATCCTAAAAGTAAATTATCATAACATGGAATCATTAGTGATAAGGGTCATAAACTGTTACCTATAAATCAAAAATATGTAAAAAAATATCATAGGTGAATGATAATATTTAGATTCATAAAAATGTTTCATATACATAAATCATTTCATCATATACTTGATTCAATTATCACCACCAAGACATCATACCATAATATAAAAATATGACAACATCATTTAAATATATAAGAATATGTACAATGTTATGTATAGTATGAACACACATAACATTGTGGAAATTTATAAATGTATAATTCCCACACATAAGGATACGAAAAGATATAACTGATTATACAATTTAAATGGGGGTATATAATTTCGGGCTCTCCCTTTTTCAAAATATTTCATGAATATGTGGTCCAGATAGAAATAGAAAATACATAAATAATAAACATGAAATAAACCCATTATAATAGAATGTAATACCTAATAAATTCATAAATATTTAATCATTATGGTATGATATATGATCCTATAAATTATGGGATTATAAAATAATAATAATTTATTGTCGAACAATGACTTATGTGGATGAAAAATAAATCTCATAGTTAATTAAAAACATATTAATTCTTAATAAAAATCATGTAATTGAAATCATTATTATACATTTTTGAAATGGGTAAAAAGATCTCTAAAAATAATTATACCATAGGGTTTCCAAAAAAAGTATATATATGATATTAAATATTTAAGAATTTGGGTTTTTTAAATCATTGAATTAAAATAATATTTATAAGAGTATAAATTTTAAAGGAATAAGATATAGAATTGTTCTTTTTATTAGGATTAATTTAATGAAATTATTGTAAAGATAACATAAGATACATGCATATATAATGAAAATATAGGTATAATTGAATTGTATTCATAAATAAATATGTTAATAAAATATGAAAATAAAATAAATAAAGGAGTGAAAAATGATGACAATGACAATTGGATAGAGTAATAGAAAATATACCCTCACGAAAAAGGATACTGTGAATGGCCCCTTACCTCGAGTACCAATATACATAATACTATTCTATAAAATTAAAAATATTCATGTTTTATTAATTAATTAATTTCCTCAGAACCATTTGAATAGGTATTTAATCTCTATACTCAATTTAATATAAGGTTTTATTCATTTACTGAATTAATATTGGTTATGTCAATAGTTTTGATGTTTTTTGTTCATGACTACATGAATGATTCAATATAATGGTAATGATCAATGGATGTTTTCAAGAGGTTTATTAATCTTAATAATATAATTTTATACTGTAACTTTATTTCCATAAGTATTTGGGTACAATATTTTTGTGGATAGTTAAAATTTAAGCAATCTTCCACAACAATATTCTTTTAAATGTCCAAAAAATATCTATGAATTTTAAATCATAATATCATTATTACCATGCCTATTTTATCACATTATAATCTAATACATGAAAATATTGAAATATTATTTTTAAATTGATTCCTGAAATCCATTTTTGTTAGTATCTATGAATGTTAAAAAATATGATTAAACCTCATTTTTCTATGGGAAATAATAAAAAACCATTTGTGAACATTATATTTTGAAAATAGTTTAAAATAAAGTAAAAACTACAAATATATGAGTTTAATAAAAAAAATTATATAATTAAATAGTATTTTAATTTTATATTAAATGATTACATTTTATATAAATGGTGTAAAATGGGAATTGAAATTAGAAGACATGGATTTTCAGAGCCTTTATTAGTTTTTTTAGTTAGATTAATTACATTTAGTCAAAATCATTCTGAGGGAGAATTTTGTAATCACCTAGACCATTATAGTTATTATTATTGAGTATAAAAATATATTTAGATAAATTTATTTCCCTGAAAAGTTTTTTATAGGTGACTATAAAGGAGTTGATTTTGGGTTTCCGTAAAACTATTCAGGAAGGGTAAATTTTAAAAAAAAATTAAAATATATATATATTCAAACTCATGAAAATGAATAATTTTGATTATTATAACGTTTATTAGTTCATGATTGAAAAATAATGTATTATATTACATTAAAACACCCAAAATACAAAATGTATCACGAGAAATCATTTATTCAAATTAATGAATAAAATATTGTTTTTTATTCTAATTAAACATAACATATGTTTTCAAAATTAATGTTTTGGTATGGAAATTAATAATAATATTTTTCAATGACTTAATTTAGTCAATAATACCTTATTAATTTGTTAAAAAATTTTAATTTTTTTACTCATATTTAAAACATTATGATATCATGAATCATTCAGTATGCATAACAGCTTTATTTTTCACTATTTGAAAAATAAAACAACATTAAAAAAATTCAACCAAGATAATTTTGATGTAGTAATTACAAAATGATATTCATTTTATAAAATAAATCAATATTAGGTAATTATAATAATTAAATTTAAAAATAATATTTACTATTTTACTAAAAAATCTTAAACAATCCTTATTGAAATTTATACTTGAAAATTATTTAAAATAATTTATTTGATACAAAATATGTTATATTTTTATAAATAAAATCCTAATAAATTTTAAAAAAATTATTTAGTCATTAAACGACAATCATCAGCCATATTACTATTCTAATGTTCAATTAAAATTTAATGTCCAGTAATAGTTCCAATGTTCAAATAAATAATAAAGTTCCTATTAATACTATAACATCGATATATCCTTTGAATTATATTTTTTAAAATTAATTTATTCATTTTAGTGTTATTTATTCAATGCAAGACATAATATCACATGTTTTATATGAAAAAACAATGTTTGGTTTGAAATTAACACAAAACCACGTTTATATTGTTCTATATTAAATACTTTGATAACCATTTGGTACTTGTAACACTAATTTTGGATTTTTTTCTATACAATTTTGAGCTCCCTCGATAGAATTCATTACACGCAAGGCCGAGTTTTACCAAATTATAATGTACTATTAATATTGTTATTAATATATTATTATAATTACCACTTATTAATTCAGTGGAAGTTATGAGTAATAATAAGTAAAAAGTGAAAATATTATTTACACATGTTTATAAAATGATTCCTTTTGTTATCAATTAGTTATGAATGAATGTAATAACTCTTTAAAAATATAGAAATTCAATTTTTAGAAAAAATATTTCTCTATAAATAAACACCATTTTATCTCAAAAAATTAAACAAAACGTTTTTCTGATTTCTTTAATAATATTTATATATTATATATTCAAACAAATTTTTCTTTTACACTCATATAATATATTTGATAGGTATAAGATAATAATAAACTGAACTATATGAATAAAAAGATATATTTTTTTAAAAAGAAATTTTACCACCTATTAATAACGAACATATTTTAAATATAATTTTTTACACTTTTATATTTTTTTTAAAATAAATTCCATTTTTTAAATAAGAGTATAAAAATTTTCTTTGGGTTATTTTTCGGTTTTTTATTAAGTAGTTTCTTTTTTTACTGAGTAGCGAAAAATACTGAATATTAATTTAAAATTGAATTTTCTTATAATTTATTCAAATGGATAAATATTAATTTAAATTATTTTCAATGTGTATTTATATCAAATATACATCCTTTAATAAAATTTCATTCATGGGAATCAATTTCACATTTGAAATTTTATATAAAAACAATTTTATCGTTGGAACAATTTTACAATAAAACCTTATTGTTTCGTCTAGTGTGTGGGATTTTGTTTTAAATTAGTTTCATCCAATTATGTGATTTTAATTTCAAAAAATGGGTTTAATATTTTAAGTCATAATAATTTATATTTTCTAATAAGGTATTATTATTTTTTGACATGAAATATTACGGAATGTAATTAATATTTAATAGATTAATTAAGGTAAAAACGAATTCACATTGTGGCTAAATATTAAAATAAGAGACTACATAACATATAAATATTTCGAAAAGTCGTTTAATTTTTATATATAAAACATATACTCCCATCAATCTGAAATATAAAATTATTGGAGGCACATTATGTAAGGAAGACCTCTCAATAGTGTTTACCATTTTTTATTTACAATAATTCCCCTCCTCCTCTACTGTAAAAAGGTAACTCAACCCCTCAATTATTAACACCAATAAATCCATTTGGAATGTAAAATACCTACCAAAAAAATCTCTCAAATCTCATGATATCTTCCTATAGTCCTCACTTTGGTAATAATACAATCCATGTAAGTTCTTTGGTCCAAACTAAAAGGAGAGACACAAAAAACAGGTGACATCCTTCCACAAGAGCATTTGTCTATATATTTTAACACCCAATAAATTATTATTATTCAATTATTATATAATAACATATTTATCCCCAGTATATTAAAATTTATTATGTTACAATTTCTACCTATACTCAAACACACATCCATAAAATGGGAACCAAATCATCATTTGTTTTATGGAGGATTACTACCTTGCGAACCGATGTTGTTTGTTTTATCATTACCACAATTCAAGGATGATAAAGTGGTGGAATTACTATTTCATATGATATATAGTATTTTTATGACGTATTTATTCTTCTAGTAATATTTTATAAAACATAACTTCATGATTTACATTTTTTGGGAATAAGATAACACTGTTTTTGGATGTGTGGAATTCTACCTCCTCAAAGCGATGTGATTCATTCATACTTTACATGTAATGCATCATGGATGGGTTTAGAGAGTTTATATTATATATATGAAATAATAATGGTACATTTGTGATAATATATATATAAATACATTCAAATTTAATTTCTTTCCTATAAAATGATTATAAAATGGAAACAACATTCATTTGTATGTACAGTCTACTGCCTCCATTAACGGTGCATTCCATTTCATATTTCAATATTTTATAGATTGTTATAAATATATATATATATATATATATAATTATTATATATGATATTAATATCATGGTTGTCATTCTAGGGGTGATGAAATCATGATATAATTAATATAGTAAAAAATATTACAAATCAAAACACATGCTAAAATCAAAGTGGTTGTTACCCAAAACATAACGTTAACCAAGAATTATTAATTAAGGGGTAATATATTTTCATAATAAAATAATATATGATATTATATATAATAATGTGGTTTATTTTAATATTTCAAATAAGCATGTATTTATTATAATGGTGGTTTGAATTTGTACAATGAGATTTGAGACTTATGGTAAAGGTTTTCTCATATCACTTTTATTTCTATGAGATACATGCTATATTCCCCACTTATTCTTGTCTTATGGTGTATGTACTCCAGAGTTTCATGTTATATCATCAATTTAAATTATTTCATGCTTTTAAAAGTTTCAATTGATGTTATTATTTCATATTTCTCATGATTTTAATGAAACTCAAGTAGTAAGGATATTTCTAGTCTAAATTTTTTTCTGGAAGACATAAGAATTATTCACCAATTATTTATTTGGAGTGGTCTATATAATAAACATGAATGTATTCCATAGTTCATATACATAAATATATGGGTTTTTTAGTATAAATTTGATGATCTTTATTTAATGGGGTTATATGGTTCAAAAGTTACCAAATTAAAAAGGAAATTTTTCTAAATTTTCCTTATTTGAGATTCATGTTTTGTTATGTGTGTATAATATTTTATGGGTTGTATATAATTATATTTGAAATTTAATATCATAAATTTAATTCCTTTAATGAAATTTTATGCTTCATGTAATGTTATTCTTTTATGGGATTAGGATTCAATGTTTTCACGGTGGTAAGAATTTATTACAACAATATTATCTTTTATCAAGATTGTTTATGATTGTACATATATTCATCAAATAATATTATACCTATCTCAAATCTAAATATGAATTTTTTTTTCCTATCATTATTCATGTTGGGAGTAAATTCTTTAGGTTAACACTTTAGTGTTTTTGTGTTGATTGTTTTTATTGAGAAATAATGTTTCCATGGTTGGTTGTAGAGTTCCAGAGAGATTGTTGACCTGTTATGTTGAAAAAGATACAGAAAAAGGAATGGATACACTGCCTGTATTAAAAAATGATGTGTATAAAATTTCATTCTGTTTCCCAGTGGTATCCAATTTTTTTGGATCCAATATATGGAGAATGGAGAAAGGTTATCTTGGAAAAATAATTTGCATGTAAGATTTAAGGTTAATCTTAATGTTGAACATAAGTTAACATTAAAGATCATCCCATAAAAATACATAAATGGAATGAATCATGTAATGTAATACTATTTTTCATGAAATATGATATTCAGAATTGTAATATTCGTTTTCAAATCAGAAGGTGTGAAAGAGTGTTACATGACAAATGTAACATCAAATATGAACGTCCACATGTGCATACATGTTTCAAAAATAGAAGTGGGGGCTTAAGTATTTTTCATGTAGGTTCTGTCGGGTCTATAAAATATTTTAAACCCACATCCTTTCCATAGATATCCCATAAAAGAGTATATGGGATCTGAATTTCATAAGAGTTGTGTGCATGGTAGTATAGTTTCATGCAATAAGATAAGTTAAAAGAAACGACTAAAATATTTGTATTGTGAAAGAAGGGAATTGAGTCTGAATAAAAAAGGGAGTTGTTTGAAAATAATAAAAATTGAACACATGTTCTACTTCATTGAGAAAGTTAAATATTTTTCAAATTTTGATAAAGTTTCCTGAAAGAAATCCAAATGTTACGCGAAAGAAAATGTATCAAAGAGTAAGGATTTCACAGTAAATATATGGTAAATTGGTATTCATCATGGGGATGAAAATTTAACATAATGGTATACCAAATTATGTGTTAAACATATTGAATTATTCAATCAAAAGGAGGATCTTATGATGGATAAGTTAGCAGAATTTTATTGAGAGATAAGTGAGCATTCAATTTGGGATTTGTTGTAAACTAGGAGGGACTATGAGTCGGTTCCAAACATAGTAAACATAGGTGCAATGTTAGTGGATTTTTTATATCCAAAAATTTAATTTGTATGATTTTTCGATGTATCCTAGTGAGGGTGAAAAATGAAAAATTTCTAGGTCTTATTCATGCTTGCATTTCTGTTCATTCATTGCTACGAGAAAGAGATAGAATGGTATTTTTTTACGATAAATCATGATCTGAAGGGGTAGTTGTTTTAATGTATCATACCCTAATTCACTCCCCCATTAGTGTTTCTGATAATTTTAGGTTAAAAATTCATTATATATTAATTTAATGGTACTATTTTTTCACACAATGTTACTTAAGATAATTAAGAAAATGTTTTTTATGAAAATATGACTTCATTTCTCTCTTTTGTTGGAAATCTAATTTTTTCCAAAACCAGTTTCCCTATAAAATGTTTTCAAAAACGTTTTTAAATTATGTATTTAAACCATTTACAAGACTATGGATTTAAAAAAATTATGATTTAAAAATGTTTTTAAAATTTTTTCAATCTTAAATTATAAATTTTAAAATATATATTCAAAGAAAGCGTTCTAATTTTTTTTTTCAATGCCACTTTATATTTTTTTACGTTTTTTTCATGTTTGATTTCAATAAAAAATGTTTTCAAAAATATTTACAATTTAAAAAGATATTTTTAGTGAATAAATTATATTTTCCTCAAGAAATTTTTTTATAAGATCTTTCAATAATATTTTTCATCTAAGATGATATCCATTGGTGATACTAATGCCTTACGTTGGATGTCATCCTAGGGTTACATTTATATTCCATCAATTAATGATTTATGTTATTAGGGAATAATGGTTATGAAACCTTTTTATCTTCCTTGGGTAATATGTTTTTGAAACATATTTAATTTTAATGGGATATATTTTTATGAAACACGTTTATCTTTCATGGGTTATATTCTTATGAAACTCAATTCTTTTCATGGGTAATTATTTGATGATATTATTATGAACCCTATCACATTTCCATATGTTGTGATATGATGGAATGTTTATGATAACCATTTAATTTAATTTGTTAAAATATGATTTTTTATGATCTTGTGGAAAATGTATGTACGATTTCATTATGAGAGGGGTGGGACCTATATCTCCCCCAATGAATTAGGTAATGATTTGTATCTCATGATAGAGACATGGATGGAATGGGGAGTGATATTAGTTCAATAAAGGACATTGTTCGTTATGACTGTCTTGTGAGTGTACATTGAATACTAAGATGGTCTTAGGTGTGAACCTTGACTGTTAAGATGGTCTTCGGAGTGAACCTTGACAACTAAGATGGTTTGGAGAGTGAACCCATTGCACTATAAGGAAAGTGATGCCACTGGGGATGGTGGTGTGTCCTTCCTAGTTGGTTTGGCCACTATGAAGTGACCTGATAAGTTTTTCAAATGAGAATGGACTTATAGGGAACAAATTCACATTATTATGTGTTTGCCACAAATTCGATGTTTTATTCCAAGCTTATGATTTCCTGGATTATGCTCTAGATTATCTTGTGATTCATGTTTAATGAACATCCAATATTTATTCAAACAATATATATTATGATATTTGATATGGAGGGTACGATCTTCAAATGTTATGATCATGTTCATGCACCATTTAACTCATTTTATGCATTCATATCTCCCTTGTTTACCCTTACTAAGAATTTGAGATCACCTATTTCATATGATTCCTTTATCTAGGTTATAAAGAACCATTTTATGTAGGATTTAATAAGGTGTATGATCATTATGGGAGACTTTGAAGACCCTCCACTAAATTAGAAGAATTTGTTCCCAGTTTAAAAATACAGAAAACTATTATTGTCATCAGTCATGTACTTTTTAATGTGCTTAATATTCATAAAAATGATGTAATATTCATGTAAGTTAAGTGTGGGTAATTATAATTTTTGTAATAGAAAGGTTTAGTAATCATTTGGAAATTAGTTTGAGAAATATTTAGAGAGATACCAAATAATATTTCTACGTATATGTTTTGGGATGTATCAAAGGATAATCTTAAGGTGTTATATATTTTATTGTAGATTTCATGATTTAACAATACTATAAGTAATTTTTTAATGATATGTGGTTTTTTGTAATGATATGTGTTGCTCACACTATGATTTCTAGTATTAGTCAATAGTATGAAATAGATGTAACTTTGTTAAGATTTAATTTTTCATATGTGGAAAGTATGAGAATTATACAAATCAATTTCATATGTGGTAATCTTAGGAATATAATCAGAAATGTGGTATGAGTTTAGGTTATATTGTTGTGGATAAGGAGACCAAAAATGTCATGAAAAAGGTATTTGATGTTATAGAATTATTTTTACATTATACATAAGATTCATGAATATAGTTAGGTTGATGAATATTAAGACATTATTCATATTTATTATTCAAGGAATGCGGCATTAAAAACTAAGCTGATGAAGCATATGTAATAATTTATTAATAAATATGCATGATTAAAGTATATATGTTTTGAAATTCATATATTATGTTATACTAATCATGAAATATATATTATTTTCAGTATAAGTTTTTCATTGTGAATTTAATAGGATATGTTGTATAGTGATGAAGATTTATAAAGTGTGATTTTAAGGAAATGTGATATTTTGTTTATGGTAAGGTAACCCACCATGTCTTCCTAAGGATTAGAAAATTATATTTACTATTAATAAAGAGATGATGATATAGATAAATTAAATTGGATAGTATTTATTACCTCATAAGTGATAAAGGATTAGTTGAAAATGTGGTTTGGGATATCACAGATAGAGATTACTAAATTTAAGGAATGTATCCAATGAGATTTGTAATCAAAATTCATGTTTTAAATAAGGAAGTATGGTAACTAGGGTTATTACCATGTTTCATGAGAATACATGATAATGGTATTCACATGGTTTGAATGTGATAGACAGTAGATACCTTATGATATATGGGGGATCGATGTTAATCTGACTTAGTGAACTTTTTTAAAAACTTTTGTATTTTGAAGATTCAAAATGGTTGAAAGGATGACCATTTATGGAATTGTTTAAGTTAAACGTTGAATGAGGTTTTAGATATTTAAGTATTATCTATCCATATGAGGATTCATTAATATCAGATATCTTGTGGTAACCATTTTTTGATGATAACTATATATAGATTGAATTAATCAACATTCTACCTATAGACCTTATGATATGTTAGATCCACTGAGATAAAAATTTCACCATAATTTCTCTAAGTAAGATATTAAGAAGAAATTGATTGAGGCACCAACCAAGGGTGATATTTTACATATGAAATGGAATGAAATCATGTATATATATATGCTTGTCATTATTCATCAACATTAGGATACAATTTTGTATTTTTATCATCATTTTGATGATATCAACGACCTATTCATGCCTAATTATGTAACTGTTCTATTTTTATTATCATTCTCTAGATCTCACACTTTTTTTAATTAGTGATATTTATCACTATTTTTAATTATTTATGCATTCCTTCCATGCCCATGTTTTCACTTTTCACTTATGTTCTCCCATATGAAAAACCCAGTTATGAGTAACTTTGAGAAATTGTATGGTTTCCAAGCATCCCTTTTTAATGGGATTTATAGTACTCATATTTACTATATGGGTTTCTATGAAAGTAACATTCAATTATTAAATATTTGATAACATAGATTAATTTAAAGGGATAACATCATTTTATTTGGGGTACAATTTAACACCCTGAGATTCTTTGTATCATTTTTTTCAAATTAATTTAATATTTTTATATTATACATTTTGCGCGACACTGAATACAGCTTCTGTTATATGAAATAACTAAATTTCTTTTGTGTTGAACATGAAACCAATAAAATCATTTTCTACAGTAAATAGTTAGATTCAATTTTGGTACATGAAGAACTATGATGGTCATCTTTTACACACAATACTAAGTTCCCTTGATATCTTGTTTTACACTCAATGTCTCATTCTACCAAACTAAAATATTATTTTACTTTTACTATTAAAATATTATTTTAGGGACCACCTATCCATTAGGATGGTTGTTTAAAATAATATTAACAAATGTGTGGAAATATTTTCTACACATGTATATAAAATGATCCATTTTTATCACTTTTTTATAATTAAAAGTATGAAATATTTGAAAATAATGAAATTCCTTTTCTAAAAAAAATTCTCTATATACAAACAACATTTTATACCATTAAATTTAAAAAAAATTGATTAGTTGTTTTAAAAAAATGTATATATTGTATATTAAATCAAATTATGCTGACAATCATCTAATAGATTTTATAGGCATATGATAAGAATAAATCCAATTATATGAATAAAATATGTATTTTTTAACTCTTAATTTTACCACCTTTTAATGGAGAACCTATTTTAAATTTAAATTTTGATAAATTTAGATTTTTATAATGAAAAATAAACAAAATTTCTGAATGGGGAATAAAAAATTTTAATTTGGGTGATTTTTTGTTATTTTTCTGAAAATTTACATTTTTTATGAATAGTGAAAACATTGAATTTTAATTGAAAACTTTTTTTTTGTCTATTTATTTTTTTAATTAAATTATATTATAATTATTTTAACATTATTTAGAACAGTTATCGGTATATTAATACTATTTTGGTCATTAGAATCAATTTCACATTAAATTAGGATATAAAAATCATTTTGATATTTTCACATTTTTATATTAAAGCCCTGTTGTTTTGTCCTATTTGTAGGATTATTTTTATTTTAATTTATGGCACATTTTTTTATAATAATTTTTAAAAAAGGATTCCATATATGGAATAATAATATATAATGATTAATAACAACATAAATACGTTTTCTACAAAAATAATTAGAGAATGTTATTAAAATTAATTACAGTGACTAAGGTAAAAAATATGTTTACAAAGTGGTTGATTTATATCATATAGAGACAAATACACTATAAACATGTCCTAAAAACATTCTATTTTTATATAATGATTATATTTTCAATTTTCTATAATATAAAAAAAATTTAGGCACATGATATAAGAGACACCTCTCAATAGTGTTTACATTTTTGAATTTAAAAGAATTCCACTCCACCTACACTATAAAAAGGGTACTCACCCCCCCCCTCACATATTTAGACGTATAATACCATTTGGATCATAAAAAACCTACAAAAATATGATAAAAAATTTCCCTCATCTCATCCCATATACCTAAATTTTTATATAAATCCAACCAAGATAGCCTTTTTTAGAGATAAAAAGGATTCACCCAAAGAAGGTGAAATATTCTTCCACATGAACTTTTGTTTTATTTCATTATAAATCCTCCAAATTATTATTTTTACATTATGATATAATAAAATCATTATAATAAATATAATTATATTTTTTTATGTTAATGTATCTACTTATAGTAACACACACTTTGATAATATGAGATACACATTCATCGTTCGTGTGTACAGAAGACTACTACCTCACGAATAGATGTCGTTCATTCTTCCATTACCACATTTCAAGATTTGTAATAATAATAGACATAATATTTTTATATGATATATATTATTTTTATGGTGTTATCTGATTCTAAATTTTTTATATAACACATACCTTCACTCAATCCATCTTGTGGAAATTAGATAGCTTTGTTTGTGGACAAGTGGTCTACCACCTCCTCAAAACGATGTCGTCCGTTATCACAATACATTGAATGTTTTGAGGATGTGATTTTTAAATTTAAATGATATATATGATATAATAATTTTATTTTTATGATAATATATATATATATACATGTATGAAATTTACATTCTTTATTTCAATATGATAGGTAAACATAAACAACATTCAAGGGTACGTACAACCTACTGTCTCCATGAATGGTGTATTTTATTTCTTATATATATTTTATATATTTTTATGAATACATATATAATGAATATATGTTATAATTATATCATGGTTATCATTTTGAGGTGATTAAATCCTGATATATGTAAGAGGGAAATAAATATAACAAATCCAAACACGTGAGAAAATCAAAGCGGTTATTAACTGAAATGTTAATTTTACATGGAATACTTAATAAAAATGTAATATAATGTCATAGTAAAATAAAATATGTTATTATATACATTAATATTAATTTTTGGTAGATGTATAAAAAATAATTATTAAACATGAGATTTGAATTTGTATGATGAATGTCGATACTTAAGATAAGGGTTTACTCTTCTCACTTTTATTTTTGTGAGAAAAATTCTATATTCACCACTTATACTTGTTGTGTGGAATATATGATGACCCATATAATATAATATCCTGAATTCCATTTATTTAATCATATTAAAATTTTCAATTGATTTTATTATTTCATGGGTCTCATTATTAAAAAGATACTCAAGTAGTAAGGGGATTTCTAGTTTCACATTTATTTCTGTGAGATTTCTGACTTATTCACCACATGTTTTTTTTGGTTTATATACTTCCCATGAATGTTTTATATTATAATTATCCATAAATCTATTAGTTTTTACATAACCATTTTATGCTCTATATTTCAAGGGGTTTAATGTTTTAAAAATCACCATATATGTAAAGTAATTTTTTCTCAATTTTTCTTTTTTTAGACACATGTTATTTTATGTGCCTATAATATTTAGAAATGTGTATGTACTATCATTTTAAATGATATATAATGAATATAATTCCTCTCATTATATTTTATGCATCATTTGATGTTTTTAATTCATTTTATTATGATTCAGAGTTCCCAAAGTGGTATGATTTTATTACTACAATCTCATTATTTTTCATAATTATTTATGACTATACTTTTGTTGATGAAAAATTATCATGAATAATTATAATGATTTTTTTCTCCAATAGTTACTCAAGATATCATTATGTCATGTAAAAAATTTCAAATCTTTCATAATTAATATAATTAATAAAATATTATTTTGAAACTCTATCTTTATTTCTCTCTTCATTTGGAAATTTTTTTATTCAAAAACCATGTATCATAAAAAAATAAATTTTATAAATAATATTTTAATTTCATTTTAATCTAATGTATTTTATATTTCTTTAGTATTTTTTAAAAATAAAAAAAAATTCAATGTTCCATTATATTTTTATAATGAAATTTTCAAATAAAAGGTTTTAAAAATGTTTTCGATCGTCCTTTATATGTTTTAAAGTTTATTTTCCAATAATATTTTTTAATAATGATGTATTATATGAATATAATTTTTCAATGGAGAATATATATATTTTTTAGCAAATTTTTATAAAATATCATTCTGAATTATTTTTCATTTAAGAAGACATCTTTTGGTGTTACTCATGCCTTAGTGGGGATATGACCCAAGGGATCCATCCAAATTATTTCACTGAGTGGTTTCATTTTTGATGGAATGGCATTTATGAAACTAGTATCTATTTCAAGGGTTATATGTTTATGAATAATGTCCCTCTTTCATGGGTTATATATTTATTTATCCCATTTCTATTTAATAGGCAATATGATTCTTAAACACTATTTTTCTAATAGGTTATTCATTAATGATATGATTACTAAACCTATCTATTTTTCACTAGTTATGATATGATGATTTGTCTATGATACCCATTCAATTTCATGGTTTATGATATGATTATTTATGATCTTTTGGATCTTTATGTATAATATAATTATGAGACGGGTGGTACTAATATCTCCCTCCATTGAATTGGGTAAAGATTTATATCTCCTGAGAGAAACATGGATATGATAGGGACGGAACTTGGTTTAGTAAATGATTTTTACTCTAAGATGCTCTTGGGAGTGAACTTTCATGACTAAGATTATCTTAAGAGTGAACTACGACTGCTAAGACAATATTTAGATTGAACCTTGACTACTAAGATGTCTTATGGAGTAAATTCATTAAACTATAAGGAAAGGTATATGACTAGGGATGGTGGTTTGTCCTTCCATTTAGGTGATTCCATCTTTAAGGGAGCTAAGACATTTTGGGATTGAGCCTTGACTTATATAAAATGATTTTACATTCTTCTGTGTATTCCACAAATTCCATGATTTATTCTTATCATATTCATTTATGTCTTATGAACTCTATTATATTATGAATCATGTCTTATAAACTTGAAATCATTATTCCATGCCTCTTGATTATGATCTTTGATTTGTAGGGTATGATCTTACGATGTTACGATCATGTTATCATACCATTTTAGTAATGTTATTCTTATATATCTCCCATGATTAACCTTAATAAACATCTCAACTCACCCCTTACTTATGTTTCTTTTCCCCGGGCTAAGAATAATGTTTTTTTATAGGAGTAAAAAAAGGATGATATTTATCGGATATGTTGAATATTTTTTAAGTAATTATATGAATGTGTTTTATTTTTCCAAACACACTATACTGTTATGGTCCTTGAGAATTTACTTGTTTAATGTACTTATTATTCATATAAAATGTGTAATATCCATGTATTTTAAGCATGGGGATTATAAGTACTTCAAATTTCCCTCATTTTTCATGACAATTTATCTAACCAAATAATGAAACATATCATTTAATGAATTGCAATAATATTTATCATTTTTGATATGTTTTAATAATATTATGTCGGTTTATGATACATCTAATATTCCATTACCCCAATTATTTTCAAATTCTATTTATTTTATTTTTTGATACTATACCATGATAATGTTTTCTTATTTCATTGTATATTTATAATTTATATATTAATTTTAATGGTGATGAAATAAAAAAGTGTTTTTTAATATATGGTTAATGTGATTCTTATTTAAATAAAACTATAAAATAAAATGAAGAAAAAATTTCATATTGAAAACTTTTATCATTAGATATTATGTATATTTTCATAGATAATTTTTAAAAAGTTTTTTATTATATAATTCAACAAAAAAATTGTACTTTTTGGAAAAAATTTAAATTAATAAAGGAATATTATTAATCTTTCATGGAAATAAACAAGAAGTGAGTCAATAATCCTTTGATGACCATATGAATCGTTAAAAATGGTTAAAAAAATTTATTATAATTCAATAAATAAGTAAATTGATCTGTAATAATGAAAAATGATAGGGAAGTATCCCAAATATTTTGATTTTAAAATATCAATTAACTGAATTATATGAAATATAGAATATAATTAGTCATAAGAATTAATTAATTAATGAAATTATTCCACCACCTCTATTTTTGAGAATTATGAACTATAAATTGGCCAAAAATGTTTAAAAAATAAATTTATGAAAAATAATTTTAGGGTCAAGAAAAATATAATGATTTATCCCTCATTTATTTTATTAAATATTATTTCTTTGTAATTTTAAGGAATTTGTAAATTGAAAATAGGTATTATTTAATTTTTATGATTTGATTTAGAGGTGAATTTTTGTTTTCAATGTTATTTCTGAATTTAGATATTAGAGGATATAGTTTTTTGTTATTTTTAGATGTTGTTTTAGGTTTATATGGAAGATCAGGGGCTCGAATGTGGTCTAGAGGTGGTACCCCAAAATGATTATGACAATTGATTCATTCGTATATAATGAGGCGTCATTAGTACATATAAGACCAATAAAAATTAGGGGCGTTCGTGGGATGCCACCCAATACCCAGTGGCATTATAGAAGGTACATAGTAGCTCCCAACAAAGTTTTTCACAGAGAAATAATTTTTTTTCATTCCCCATCAAAATAATTTTTCTATTATATATTTCACTTAGACCCACAATTATAATTATTCTTTAGGAAGACCTACAATTGATCTTTTGGATAACATATTTCCTCCACTTATTTATCATACTACAGGATGCACATAATAGTTATTTTGAATTCCAAATCCATGTTAATCCTTCCACTCTCATATATTTTTAATTTTTCCATTTTTCCCCTCTATTTTCCTTCATCTCATCAAGGGGTTTCTGTTTTGTTTTGCTAATTTTTTGTTTAATAAAATACCAAAATTGGGTTTCATAATATCTATGTTAATTTATTTCCATTTGGTTTCATTTCTTTTCACTAATAACTATTTTGATATGAAGTGATTATGATGTGGTTTATTTTACAGTTTTATAGATTTTTGATGATAGAAAAGGGCTATTAGTTTATATTAATAGGGTATTTATGTTCTAATTCATACATTGTTAACCTTGGAGTTATTTACTTATATTTAATTAAGGTTCAATATACTTTGACTTTGGTATTTGAATTATTAGGGTTTCTATTTATAGAAAGATGATAACTAATTTTTATGTCTGGATTGATGAGTTTTGGGATATTCATGGGTTATCATTCGACGTATTAGGCTTTAAAAGTAGTAATTATAGAAGGTTTTCAAATATTTAGTGATTATCTAGGATATTTCATATAGATTCGTATGGATCAATTTATCAAGATTTAATTACAATGTTTGATAATCAGTTTCCCAAATCATGGATGAATGGTATTATAATGATATTTTCATGTAAAAAACTAAGGATAGTCTATTAGGAATTTGGAAAGCATAAATGTACCTGGTAAATTTATTATTATTTCACATAAAACCTTTTTAACATAACTTATTAGAAATATTTTTTATAAATTCAGAATTGATCATATTAGTAAACTTCCTAAATATATAAAATTCAGTATTCATAAAATTCTTTTCTTTCTTTGACATTTTATCATATTCTCACTTCGCTTCATATATAAATTTGGATCTTAATAAATATTTTGTTTGTGATTTACTATTTACTCATATAATAATACTTTTTTTAATGATTAATAAATTAATCATGTTTTATTAGTTTTTTAATAGAATAATATGAAGCCTTTAAACATAATGTTTATGTATTTTTTTCTTTCCTTTTAGATGCATGTCTTCACCTTCCATTTAGCATGATTAACTAATGATTTCAATTACTTCCATCACATAATGGATGAGTTAAAATTAATGATTCCGACTGTTAGTGGCTAAGATATGGTTTAATGTAAATGTAATGGTTTTTATAGCTCTATGGAAAACTTTTTTTGGTTCTTATAGATTTTAAATTTCTTAAATTGTGTTATTATATAAAGTAAAACTAGATAAATACAAATGATGAATTTTTTTTATTAAGTTATAAAACTTCTATTTTTTATGTATATTATAAACATATAATTTATTTAAAAAATTAATTTCTTATTTCGTATAATAAATTTTAAATTTCTTAATATATCTTATATTTCAATATAAAATAAATAACTATGTTTTTATATAATAAGAGTTTCATGCGGAATCTTTTTTGATTAGAACCATAATTTTAATTAAAGAGTAATTTTCATAATTAAGATTCAAATTTGGAAAATTTTCTTTGAATGAATATTACATTTAATGGAGTGTAATAAATCATCACTTTTTCGTGTTTTTATTATTATGGTGATCATATAAGAATATGTATTAATAATGATTAATATTATACCCAACCTACTAAATAGATTATTAAAAAAACATGTGATATGTAATCTATTTAATAATAATATCCTTATTGGTCAGACCATTATGGATCCTTGGATTGTTGTTAAATTAATTCATTAAATTTGGTATGACTTTTCTCTATTATTTTATAAAAGAAAAGTTATGTTCGGGTTATTGACATGTTTTTATTAATGATTATTTACCTCTGTATTAGCATGAGATAATACAAAAATCATATATATATATATATATGATATATAAAAGCTATATTATATGGGAAATATAAAAATTCCTTGAATAATAATTTCATGAAACAAAATGGTATTTTTCATACATGTATTTTATATTGTATTATACGATTATACTATATAATTTGGTTCTACTACCCATGGAATCACATTTAAAATTGAGCCACAATATAGGGTATAGAAATTAAATCATTCCCTTATATATGAACATTTAGGAAGTCGAAAAATAAAATTTTTCATTCAGGGGAGTAATCCACAAGGGCTATTAGGGATGGATATTTCCGTAAGATAGAACACGTCAGAGTATATACATTTGTACTAGTGTTTAGGAATTGGATGATTCATTTAATGGTTTGTTATAAAGTAATAATAAATTAATACTCATCGAAGGATTTATATTGATATATATGTGAAGGGGTCCACTATGATGTGATAGTGTAAGTCAGAAAACTAATTTATTGATGGATATAACTCTACCTATACGTCTCTTCTCCTACCTCTATTAAATGTTGAGGCAAAAATCTTACTTGGTTGATGAAGCATCTCACTCTTGAATTGATTGATTTAGTGGCTCATGGATACATTCATAAGAATCATTAAATTAAACTACTACATGGTAATATTCCTCAATATCATTATAAAATAGACACAACATTAGTAGGTAGTGACTTTTTTTAAGGGTCATACCTGATATCTTCATTTAAATATTAATTGGATTTATTTATCTGCGATGGATTGATAATGGATTATTAATTCCACTATTTAACATGTATTGTCATATCCATTGATTCTTAAATGTTTTATTTAATCATATTGAGAATTTTTATTCATGAAATCAAATGTAGATAGAATATTTTTGAAATAATATTTTCCAATCATAACCATAATCACAAAATATGATTTGGATATTTGTTATAGTTTTTTGAGTCATAGATTATCTTAACGGATATAAAATGATATTAATCTGAAAAAACCCACACATATTTTCATTAGTAATAAAATATGACTCCATATTATTGTATCTTATGATTATTTTTCACTATGTAATAAGAAACAAAGGGTCATATTAACTTTAGGATATCTCATGGAATCATAAAATAAAATATCAAACCATATTCCAGGATGATACTATTATAACATTATATATGATAATATATTATATATTAATGTCTAAATATCATATAATATTATTCAATAGGGTTTTTAGTCATAAAATACAACAAAAATCACATAACCATTTTAAGTGTAATTCCCATATTTATAATTTCTTATGAATAATACTCATTCATAAAATAATATTCTCATAAAAAAATATATTATCCATTAAATTAAAATATTAATTGATTCATATTACATATATATTGGTTATAAATCATGATAATATGTATTTTAAGGACATTAATTAATTTATAATGTGTTTATAAATTAATTAATTACAAAGAGTACAAAAATAAATAAATATTTTTTTAAGAAACATTTATTTATAAAAATTATATAAAATTATGTGTTTATATTAATATTTAATATTACAAATAAAAATTAATTTATTATAATTAGGAAATATATTATGTATATAAAATTAATAATCATAATTTATCATGTTTTTATGAATTTAAAAATGTTAAAATATAATGTGTTCATATTTTAAAATTACGAATTATTCAGAATACATAATATCAACTGTTCAAATCAAGGTCCATATTTGGGATATTATTTAGGGAAAAATTGAGATTTTATTATTTATATCATCAAGTATTCAATATTTTTATGTATGTGATATTTAGATTCTTTCATTTGATTACAAAATTAAAATTGTCCGATAAATTTTTTATTATTCATAAAATATGGAATAAAATTAAACAAATCAATATAATTAATAAAAGAAAGGATTTTATAATAATTAATAAATTTGATGAATTTATATTGATGAATATTAAATTTTCATATTGAATAGTTAAAAATATAAAGAGTTTATGAATAACATTTATTCATGAGTTTTTCATAATTGATCATCTCATAATTAAAATTATTAATTATTCATTAATTTAATTTTTTTATATTTTATATTATTTATTTATATAAATTTATTATATTGCGAATATTAATATCTTTATTAAAAATTAAAATCCATCAAGATTTTATCAAACATGTATCTTTAGATTTACATTAAATATGTGATAATTGGTTTTGTTTTTATCTCCCTTGACTATATCTTATAATTAAGGTTTCCAGCATTAATTTAATTTTTAAATATAGTTTATTAATAATAGGTAATCGTGTTATGATTAGGTATAATTTCTTTAGAGTGGTGGATATATATGACAAGGGACTTTTGTTAAAACTTTCCACTAGCATACATTCTTATTCCTTATTCCAGAAAGGTGGGGCATAGTTATTTATTTCTTTTACAAACCCATTTGGGTATTTCTGATTCAGTATGACTAAAATAAATTACATTAAATGTTCATGTATGTTATACAAGAGATGAATTTGAATTTTTGTAAATACATTTTAGTTATATTTTTGGGTGAGTAACAAATACAATGAGTCTTGCAAATTGTTAAACATCTATATGGTTTAAAAATATGGATTTGGTGGAAGGAATTAGATTTAGAAGATAAATCATTATAGGAATGTATACATGTAAATATAATAACATGATAAAATATTTTCAGATTGGAACATACCAATACATCAATCATTTTTCCTGGTTGGCTCTTCCTAACCAAGGTGCCCATGTATTTTCTCTTATAAGGAAAAATGTAAATGGATAAATATTAGATTTTGGAAACTAAATATTGTTTTTTTACATATATTTAGGATGAACCATGTTTTTGTAAAACATATAAGTAGATATAATTTTCTCTATATATTATATTATAAAAAGTGTTATCTACTAAAATGTCCAATATTCATATATTATATGATTTGAAACATGTAATATTTATATTTCTATACGGTGAAAAGAAAAGAAATGAGGACTCATTGAATTGAGAAATGTAGATCTTAGACCACTAATGGATATTATGAGTTTAAAATGGTTATTTCTTTTTAGTGGGATCCCATTTAACAAAATTCTATATTGAATTTTAGTAAAACGAGTAATTAAAAATTTAATGTTTAAATTTTATAAGAATAGATTTGTTATCTTAAAAAACATAACTAGGATCAATTATATAGAATTGGTAATCTTAATGTAAGAAAACCTAAATAATATTAAATTAATAATCTTTTTTATATACGTAAAATTCTATTTGTTAATGTAATTACTTCCTTGTATACCATGTGTTTATGCTAATAAAAAAGTGATTCTATTTTTTAAGGGAAGTTTAAAATGAATCAATTATGGTTTCACAATCATTATAGTAAATGTGATATAAGTTTTATTAGTCAAGTATAATGAATAGTGGTGGGTATGCTAGTGATACTGAAAATGATTGAGTATAATAATGACTTGGGGAGAATAAAAAATTCATACACTGATTACCCTTGTTATAGATTTTTTTATTATCATCCATTGAAATGTTAATACAAGAACATTCAATTTAGAAAAAGTTTAAAATATATTTTAAGTGCTAAGAATATATTAACAACGAGTGTAATATATAGTTTTTTTTGTTTTGTAAATACAGAAAGCTGAAAAAAGGTATAAATTAAAGAATAAAAAATAGTTATAATGTCCAACAATGATCCTTTGAGTATCTAATTATGGTCATCGAAACCTGGTGTTATTAGTTAGAAGGTATATTGTTTCTAAAGGATATACTTTTTTCAGATCCATCATTGTGTTATGGAAAGTCAATTGAATTTATATTTCATTTATTAGTGTTATATAATTAAATTATTGAGTTTTTAATGTAACATAAAAACATATGTATGCAATAAAAATTTTTAAAATGTAAAATAGTTCAAAATAAAGATAATAATTTTTATATCATCTAGTTGGTATTTAAGTCATGAAAAATATTATTACTGCATCATTATGTTAAATGAAAATGATTAAATCATTGTCAAATTGATATATTTTATTGAGTTGAATAATTATATTTTTTCTCTTATATAATAAGAGACATATTTTTCTAAAAAAAAATATTTTTATGAATAATATGAGAAACATAATTCAAATGATATATGATTCATCATGATTAATAACATATTTTGAAAATGGTGTAGGGATATTAATTCTCCACATATTATAATATTTTTATCAATATGTATGTTAAAACATGAAGTAATGTGTTACCACCAGTCATAAATGGTATATTTGAAGGAATATACACCCTTTCCTTGGAAAATGCTCCAAACCTAGACTACCTAATATGATAAGTAATCAATAGTTTATTTTTTGATATTTAAAACTAAAAAGATGTATGGGTTATTTACTAAACCCAAAGGTGTTTTTGAATCACATTATGATATTCTTAATATAATATAGTTTCCAGGAGGCTAGAGTTATTGTTTTTTAATTTGAGGAAATAAAATTTTCTAAATTGAATGATTATTCTACTCCGCATTATAGTCAATTCTATATACTATACTAAAGAATTTAGGATATCTGAATGTATGGGGAAATTCAATGAGTTACATTTAGTTACCCTAAGAATGTGTATATAACTATTTTCTGCAGGTTTATTAGAGTTAAAATAAAAATTGAAAGATACTAAATATCCTAAAACTATTTTAGTGTATGGAGGTTAAGAAAATTATAAATTGTTAAATTTAGATACCATAACTAAGTGAATGTAACTTCATCCTATATGAGTTTAATATAATGTTGTAAGTTAAAATATTAATTTTTACATTAATTTCCATAAAATTTAAAGGAAATTATTAATGAAAAGTGTTTCTAAGATGATGATATCGTGAAAAAAAATGATTTCATAGTGGATAATAGAAGTTATTGACAAACAAGAATTTGAAGATATGATGTTAATGAGTTTGAATATATTCAATGAGATAATGGTTTTGAATACAATTCCCAATTATCATCATTATTTATTTATAGATATTACTAATTGAAGGGTCTGGTTAGTCTATATCAAATCATCACCTGGAGGTGGGGAAGATATTTGATATAGATGTAATGAGTTAACAAAACCCCAAGAAGTTCATCAATCCTTAGTATAGTAAGGAAGTCAATCATATATGATCTAACAGATAGGTTCCTATGTTAGGTTTTGTTATGTATTCATAAATGAGATTTAATAATATAAAATATATCATATAAAATTAAATATCCTCCTTATCATTATTTAAATCCTAAAAATAGTTACATATTGACATAAAATCCCTGATATATAGTTTTGATTAACCTCTCAATGTATGTCTTCGGATTATCCCTATAAAATATTCATTAGGAAGTGTTATATTTTTTTGATGGAATATTATATTTATCATGAGAATGATTGCGGTTTAGAGATGTAGAATGTGGTCATGAATAAGAAAAAGTTATTTCGTTATTGGATTACCCATGAAGTACACCTTATTGAGGTCCAAACACTACATGATTGGAATATAATGGTTTCACGGATCATATTTGAAGTCCCCAATACCTGAGGTTTATGAGATAAATATCACGATAACCTTCATATCTTGATACATGTCTAATTCATGAATTAAGGCCCAGCTAGTCAAAGATTTGATGGGATTTTTTTGGGTCATGTATTCAGTTTCATCACAACTAATATGTGAGAGTTCCACTAATATTATTTTAAAGAAATCTATGCCCCCGATTAAGATAGACCAAAGAGAGTGTAATTTTTTATGGATAGTACATATGATTATATTATTTTATATACATAGTGTTAATGTTATGTATCAAATGAATTATTTATTAATTTTTATATATAAAATTCATATCTAGTTCACTCCTCTTGAAATTTGGGTAAAAATTAAGATTGTGATTATTTTATGGATGGAATGTAGTTAAGGAATATTATATGGAAAATCATGAAAAAAATATAGTTTCTTATCAACGGTAATTTTCATAATGGTTTCATAATATACATATCCCTGGAACCAAATCATGCATCATTCCTAATGGGTTTAACAAAATTAAAATGGTTTATACATATTATGGAAAATCCTCTATCCCAACCAAGAAACTTCTTTAGAAAATTAGAAAGGAGAAATTATGAAAATACTAACCATCATTTTAACGCACCCAAAGCCTCCCCTTTCCCCTTTCAAAATTTCTCCTATCATTACAATAATTTATAACTTCCTCCCTCTCTCTATAGCTTGATTTCAAGGGGTATTTCTTCAATTTTAGTCATGGAATTACAATGAATGTGTCCCCTCTTATTCCTTTAGGGTACCTTCTCTCATCTTCTTTGGATTTATTTCACTTATATGGAAATAAGATTCTTTTTTTCATATATGAATTTTATAGTGTTCTGTTTTCATTCAAGGCATCATGTTTCCATTATAAGGTATCTTATCTTCTTTATTAGTGGTATCTTCCAGGTTTTTAGTGATCTCAAGTGGTTAAAGGTTGTTGGATTAATGTGGAACCCTTATGTGATGAATAAATTTAACATTATTATAAATGGGTTTGAAAATTTTTTAAAACTGTATTTGGGTAATTTTTAAATCTATTTATATATTATATGGTTGTTCAAAATATTTTATCTTCATTTAAAAAAATATTTCTATGGTATTCTTTGTATATAATAAAACAAAACATATTATTATCTATTTTGTGAAAGGCATGTTTCTAGATAGTAAATTTATCAAATGATGTAATAGTAACTAGTTAAAATGGTGGAATAATACATATGATATATGGTATCTATCTGGGAAGAAATTAATTAAGTGACACATTAGATAACTCTAGAATATATAAACAATTATGTAAATGACATGATCACAAGGGTAATTCTCATGAGCTTGGTCCCTTACATGATTCAAGTGACATAAAGTCTACATACTTCCAAAAGTGCCCATGTAGGGTGTAAGAATACATCATTGTTGGCCACCAGTAACATATTATTATATTAAATCATTTAAAATGTAGGTATTTTAAGAAATTTAAATAAATCATTAACATGTGAATATTAAATAAAAAACCTATTTACCTAATCCTTATCCACCACAAGGAAACAATCTCTATCTTCATTCATCACTGGTAAGTCTAAACAAGTTCCCACAGTTATATATAAGTCATACAACTTCTCTCTGTGTATACATAACTAATGTGGAAGGGATACATTATAAAAACCCCAATTCATCCCCTAATGAAAATAATCCCAGCATAACCCTCATGTTCCACATATAATCAAGTCATCAAAATCGTATGCCCTCAGTCACAACCACAAGTGTCCAAACAGGACATTCAAACAATATATACATGGTCTCTCAGAGCCTTGCTCAAAATATATCACTAGCTATACTCCCAACATCCTAAGGCACAATTATGTCTATCTTGTAAATAATAATCACCACCAACTCAAATCATAATGTCCTAATGAACATATATTTCATTCCTCTAAAAAATGAGGCCCAACGTTCTCCAAAAATACGATGAACCTCATCTCCTTACTGATAGTCTCATCACCATAAACTAATATTCCCCACAAGTAATCTATTTTTTCATAGATGATAAACACCCCAAAATAACTATTTGTAAAAATAATCACATAATCCACATAGTCAATGGGTGCCACCACCCATATGATTGGTTAACACCACCTCATTTGAGTCCTAACTATTTTCACACGACTCCAACAAAATGTTAGCCAATCATGATGAGTGGACATCACCCAAACAATCTAAGACACATAAAACCAGTACCCCATACCATAGAAACCATTTCACTCATATATATTCTCATCAACATGTCATATGATAAGGGTCATGTCTTCAACCTTTTGACCATATCTTGTAATTTTAATTACCTTTTCCCCTTAATATATGATCAACATCAACCATATTTATATATACATATATATCGAGACTTTACCACCATGAATTACCACATAATCTTAATATAGGTGGAAAAAACGACCTCAATCCTCTCGCATATCCTGTCACATTTACATAGAAAAAAGAAATTTAGTATAAATAATTTAATTTTATAAAAACCACCCAACCTAAACTGCCCATGTTAGTCCAAGCCCCACATATGGGTTGACCATATTTATTTGTACAAGGGAATAACCAATATCATCCCACCACACCATTTAAAAATTTAAACATAGGAATAAATATATTTTTGTTCTCTCTTGGAAAACCCTAGAGTGAAATTAATAGAGAACCCTTAAAAAAACCCCAAAAACATAGGTAAATCTAGGAAACACCTACATGTTTCTTTTGGGAATATGCTAATGAAATATCATCCTCCAACTCAATCTATAAAAGGAGAAATCTGTATATTATAAAAATTCTATAATAATATGGTAAAATATCTTGCACATATTTAGTGCACTGTATGATGAGGGAAAATGTGAAAATAGCATAACGGTTTAAAGACCTTACTAAGATAAATCTGTATCCACCAATGGATCAAATATCATAGCATGGATGATAGAGATAGTAATATCCCTATATGGGAGGGGAAGAGGAATGTGAGTTCCCTAGTAGATTCATATTATATCCATGGATGAAAAATAAAATTAGGGGTCGTGACCCCTTTCCATTTTGTAAAATATTTCCCAAAACATAAACTGTGCAAAAAATTTAACATGTCGAGTATTGGTTTCAGGATGTGCAACATAGTACACATCAAGTATCCATTAGGTAGACCACCCATGCCTTTACAACCAAATACACATCATCTAAATTACTTACACGTCGTGTAAGATATACACATCATGTACTTCCAGGTGGAGCAGTTTTAAAAATCCTAGGCTCTGTGAACATCCTCCAGTTCTCATCCAAATATCCAGGGCATCCACCAACCCAAATAACATTCCTAGAAATAAAGTCTTGGGTCAAAAAATCTATTGGAATGTTGTTCCAAATACCAAATTAAATGTTTTCACACTTGCTAAAATAAATAGTTCAAAATCACCTTGAAGAAGACCAATTCAAAAACACATATCATTATAAAATCTCCACCTTATCCTAGCTCATAAATAAGATGTCATGCCATACCGAATGATGGTAATGAATGTACCCATCTCATGAAAATGAACATGGTCGACCTTATTCAGTCATAGTTCAAACCCCTTAAGGCTCTCCCCACCTCTGGAATTACCTACCCGGTCACATCCAGACCAAAAATCCAAATATTCAAATGGTCCATCAACAATCCCAAAACTAAACATTCCCCATGTGTTGTACTGTCAATCCAAAACCTCTTTAGTTTCTCAAATAACAAAAGTGTCATATCCAACAAAAATGAAACTCTCATCACGTCATATTCCCATTAGAATTCATGGTTACATGCACTACATATAATAGCTCCATCACATTGATGCACAGATTCTTATGCACCTCCTTTATAACACACGTCATATAAACATATTCAATCCCATAACAATATTGATTCATCATCACCTCATACATAACCCACACCACATCAATTCCGAGATTCCTATGCACATCATGTAAAAACTACACAACATCAATTCACATAAACAACCCATATTCCAAGAACCTCATATATATTTATATATATGGAGGAGACATCATTAACAATTCCATCGAATAAATTAGCTCTTTTTTAGTCCAAGAACCATACATTCATGAATCGCATGCACCAAGACTCAACAAAGACAAAAATAAAAGATCCCAGTCATGCCCATCATCACGGCATACCCCTGAGTGTAGTCGAATCCCTGGCCTGGTCAACACGTGGTCACTCCACAACATGCACCTAGCCTAATGCCTAATAACCAAAGGCATGGACTCCATATAGAGATTCACCGAATAATATCTATTGACCCAAATTTTGGGTCCAACTATATCTACCCTGACCTCCATGTGAAGCTGACTCTCAGATACACGATCTTCATATACAAATAGCCCAACCTCAGATCCTTGGTTCATCCCCGCTTCCTAGATCCCAACTATATGATAAGCCTTCCCATAAGCCTCTCAAGACGCACTATAAGGATCTAGACTTAAATCATTTACATAATCATGAATTAAATGAATAATTCACATTGGGGATATTTTCAGGATTATAGTATTAGATGATTAGGAAATTACTATTACATTACATCTCAAAAATTATAAATTAGACACTTTTAATCAGTTTTCATTTTTTTCTTAAAATAAATACTATTTAAAAAAAGAGATATGTCTAGTTCCTTGTTTTAGATAGCTTGACTTTTTATCGATCTGATCCTTGACCCTATTCCATTTATGTCCTTTGAAATACATTTCAAAAACCTGGGTGATCACAAAAATAACTTTAAGGGATACACAAAGAAGTAAAACCATTAGTTTTTAAAAATAAAAAGTAAACCATGAATAATTAATACTTTTCACCATTATAAAGTGGAAAAACACTCTTCACGGAATAAAAGATCATTTCTTACCCTTTTGTAACCAAAATATTACCATAAAACCCATAGAAAAAACATGTAACATATAAAGGTAACATGGTAAATAAACATACTTAAATGGAATAACTATACTGTCTACTTCCACACATATCACCAAACAGAACTGCCATACAGACAACTTCCATACCCAATGCATTAGAGGTTATAACGTAACCACCCGTTCTGGTTTATCACGGAACCACCCGTCATTTGGTTAATCACGTAGCCACCCATAAAATTTCCAAGTACCATTATAAAATAATATCACATAAAATATTGTAAATATAATCATTTCACTTTTAACATTTCATTTGAAATCACAATATATCATTTCAAGATATCGACAAAATCACTACTTTATCAAACCATTTTCAAAACCATTTAATAAATAGATTATTGAAACAAAGTTTCCCATAACACTTTGAATATTTTAAATGAATTAACATAATAAAACATTAATATCCATGTAAATAAATACTTAAAACCGTTCTAAAAACATGGACATTAATGAGAAATATTTAGAAGAATAAATCTTCAAAACAATATTTTAAATAAGGAGTTCTTAACCAAATGAGATATTCTTGAACACAAATAATTGAGGAATAAAATTCAATAAAAACATTATAATATCATGATAATAAAGGGATTCATGATATAATATTCCAAAGGACAGTATATACACCATATAAAAGTGAATTGGTGCATAACAATAATGAAGTCTCAATGGAATGTAAATTCAGACGAAATCCCTTATAAAGACAGTATCCTTTGATAAAAGATAAATAAATTACAAAATTATGTGTGAAAAATAATAATATACCAAATATAATTTGATATTATGTGTAAAACAATCATAGTTCATTCACACATATTCATAGGACGGCATATTCAGGAAGTACAAGTTTGACCCAAAGAATTGAAATTGGTCTATGAAGTCCCCTTGAAAAAATTCAATAGCCTAACGGCGTCACTTTATAATTCAAAAAATGATTTGATGAGAGATAAAAGGGTATCTCATCAAATGGACTTAAAATTTACAGCAATAAGTATATAGAATAAAATATCCCAATATATGAATATATAAATTAAAAGACATAACAAAAAGAAGTATTTAAATAAAAAGGAGGGTGAAAAGTTCCCTTACTCATTTGGTAACTTATGAAACATAAACCCCATGATAGATGAATCATACAATGTAGAATTAAATAACCATAAATGAAATTATATTATACAGATATTTCAATCATGGTCAGTACATACACCACACAAAGGAAACAATGGGAAATATAGCATGAATTATTATAGGAATAAAAAGTGAGATTGAAAACCCATTACCACGTAGAAATAAATCGAATCATGTGAAAAAATTTAATAACCACCAAATGATTCAAAGAATACAATGAATATAAATATAATCATGATAATAAATTTCAAATGTTAGTACAAAATACACCACATGAAATAAATAATTGGTGAATAATGGATATCTCACAGCATTAAAAGTGAGATAAAAAATCCATTTTCTCATGTCCAACATGACTTGTTTGTTCCGTGTTTTTCCAAAATAATAAACATAAGTTAATTTATACTTTATAAAGAACCATTTTCAATTTTATTATTATTTTTATATCACTTATTAAATTGAAATAACAATTATTTAATTATTTGAGTTCGTATTGTACATTTTGTCGATGTTCGGAACATGAGTCAAAAATGAACCTGTTATAATTACAATTTGTCCATGTGGTCAAAAGTAAGTTATATCTAGAATGATATTAATTATTTAGATATCATATATATGCAGTATATATATTTATTTATAACAGAACATAACATTTGAGATAAGAAATCAAATGCATCATTTATGGAGACGGTAAGCCGTATGTACGCATGAATGCTACTTTAATTTCTATTTCATAATTTAATGGAATGAAAATGTAATGATACATAGATATTTTATAATTACAGTATAATATCATATATAATTTCATTAAATAGATCCTTTATACATCCCACTTATGGCATGAACGAGTCATATCACTTTGAGGGGGCTGTAGACCGCACTTCCTTAAATGAAATTATTGTGTTTACCTATAATGGATACCATAAAGGTATGATATAATTGAAAAATAAAGAAGAATAAATAAAACATAAAAATAATATATATAATATATAAATATCGTGTCATCTTAATGGCCACCATGAGATGTGGTAGGAGATAATTGAATAATCATCATTTCGTGAGGCAGTAGTTCGCCTTCCCCAGAAACAGTATGTTCTTTACCCATTAGATAGAGGTGTGTGTAATTTTAGATCGATCCTTATCATAACATAATGTTAGTATATTTATGATACTTGTGTTTTTATAAAATAAATAAGTAAAAATATTTTAGGGGGTTGGATATGTAAAATAAAACAAAATAACTTAAGAGAATATGTTACCTTTAAATCGGGTAACTCCCTTTCGTTTAAACAAAAAGCGTTTCTCGAAGTGATTTCTGTCTGAGGTAAGGATTATAGGATGAAGAGAGGGATCTTGGGAGCTTATTGGAGTAGAGATTGGATGATCCAAGGGCTTGAGAAGTATGAGAAATGGGTAGGAAGTGAGGGTTTTTATGAGGGATAGGAGGGGCTCTTTTAGAATGTTTGAAAATATTATTATATAATATAATGATTTTCTATTTTTAAAAGTCCAAAAATAATTAATGTAGAAGATAAGGTGGAGAATTTTCGAAATAAAATCATCCAGTAATAATTGGAAATTTTTTGGATATTTTGTTAATCTTTATCTTCTTATTTATTTATATCATTCATTAATGACGTAAACATTGTATCATCATTGTGTCATAAATAATTTCATTTATTTGATTTCTAAAAATTATAAAAAAAATAACATGTTGTATGAAATAATTTTATATTTCTAATGAATATTTATAGTAATATATATCAATTATATAACCCCACGTTAAATTTTTTTATTAAAACAATACATGTTTAGGACATTTTTATTTTTACTTTAAATAAAAAGTTGTTAATGTCATTATCTTACCCAAGTGGCTCCATGGGATCCCAAAATTGACCCATGGATTGTCTTGGTCGGACATGAATCATCCAATAAGGTTAGGACAAGTGTCAAGGTAATTTTATATTACTAAAATATTATTTTTACCATAAATTACCCAAATTAACTTTAATCGCGGTTAATAAAAGTCAAAAGTTACTATTCACAAAAAAAATATCCAATTGAACCAAATTTTACATACTAATGAAAACCACGTATGTTGGACGTTTTAAATTCAATTCACAGAAGCTGTAAAATTACGTTTTTTGCAAATTTTGAAAAGCACTTAGAAGGTGCGTAAAAAGACATTAAAAAGTTCAATAGAATTTTATATATATAATATTATTATAAAATGAATCCAATTAATTAAATTTTATTAATATAGATATTATGTATCTATTTTTACCTTAAAAAATTTAAATTTAAAAATAATTATTTAAATAAAACTGTTGTTTTAAATAATTACGCAATTTTTTCACTATTCATCAAAAAATTGAATGTCTTCAGAAAAATACCAAAAATTAACTCTAAGATAAATTTGATAGTCCAAATACAAAAAATATTTCTATTTTTTCAAATTCAAAACATATAATTTTAATTAATTAATTTTATAATTATTTCCCGTCATTAAAATAAAAAACGTGTTTTTAAGAAATAATAACCATTAAAAGATTGATACTTGTTAATGTCCAATTTCCAAGTGAAATTACTTAAAATGGCCAAAATTGGATTAAATGTTAAAAATATAGTCTATTTACACTATAAAACAAATTAAAAAGAGAATCTAACCATATAAATAAATTAGATTAAAATGCGGTTTTGAATTAAAATATAGCATTTTTTCACTATTCATTAAAAAATAAACATTATTAGAAAAATATAAGAATAACATCCAAAGTAAATTTTGATGTCATAATTATAAAGAAAAATATTAATTTTTAAAATAGAACATATAAAAGTGAAAAATACTATATTTAAAAAAGGATCTCCTTTAAAAGGCGGTAAATCGACCCTTTAAAGAATATTAATGTATTTATCCTTAAAATTAGATTCATTCATAATTTAACCCTATAGATTTTATTGGGTAAATGTAAAAAAATTTAACAAACATGTATAATCATATTTTAGTTATTTCTGTTCATTCTCTCCAATACAACGACTAGGTGTTAACTACCATTTAAAATAACAATCCTATATTGTCAGTGTGCAATGTAAGATTACAAAAAAATCATTGTTGTGTATCAGGTATGCTATTGAACATATCGTCCCCTTTAATGTAAAATTAATATTTAATTCACAAATATTAATAAATATGAAAATGTATTATTTTTTATTTACTTGGGAGGTTACATCCTTCCCCCCTTTTGGGAATTGTGTCCTCTTAATTTTAAAAAAAATGGGCTCAGAAACTTCATTGAAAGTCCCACATCGGAAAATAAGTCAATAAAACTGGCACTTTTAATGAAAGAAAAAGAAGTACAAAAGTCACTTGGGATATCCCATACTAGGATTACATGTAATAAAACATGGATATGGTAGAGAAACAAACCATCATGGTCTGATGGAGAGTGATTGCAAACATGGTCAGGAGAAAGTTAACAATCTGAAAACCATAAAATTGTTATGGGTTAAACGGTCTTTGATTCCCCAGTATTAAAAGTTAACGGACAGTGTTTTTTTAAGTCACTTTTCATAAAGTTGAGGAATTTATTTATGATCTTAACTATGAACATAAGGAAACGTACTTACTTTTCATCTAGACTTACATACTTTACTAAATTTCTACCACAAACTCATCTTTCCTCCAAACTATTAGTATTGAAGATAACTTGGTCACATCAAAAGCTCTAGAATAAACTTTTAAAAAATCACATAATCCAAACCAATGAACTATATATTTACCTCATCATTAGATATTAAACAAAACCAAAAAGGTTAGTACAAGATCTGATAATCCCCAAACAATATAATACTTTATAAAAATATGTACTATACCTAATGCCCAAAAATCAATAAGCAGTACCCAAAGGATAACAATGACCATTCAACACACAATTTCACTTAAAATTATTCAAAATAAAAAAACTACGGTTGAATCATAAAACTCAG
The DNA here is from genome assembly GCA_963277665.1 of Viscum album. Classification (NCBI taxonomy): domain Eukaryota; kingdom Viridiplantae; phylum Streptophyta; class Magnoliopsida; order Santalales; family Viscaceae; genus Viscum; species Viscum album. The sequence goes on from OY728120.1 coordinate 1,673,745,526, forward strand.
AATAATTCTCTCACATAATCTTCCATGATATATCATAACATTTATCTCAAAATAACATCGGCTACTCTTAATGTCTCATACTGAAAATTAATTAACCTAATCACATATTCATTATGATAGGTTAATCATTTCCATGAATAACCCAAATCACCATATGTCCACAATAAAAACAAATATTCTTCCAAAATAAAATTTCAACCATTACTCCACAAATTAAATCCCATAGTATTCTATTTTACTTAGGCATATAGTGTTCCCAAAAGCACGAACATCTTCCAAAATAACATTTTACACTTAATCAACAAATATTTTTCCTATATTAAGGATATCCATTTGATAAAACATTATATCACAAAATCAGCTTATTCTATATCCATAAAATCATTTAACTAAAAATAATAATTCATACTAACATAGGACTTAACGTAGTCCCATGGTAGGCGATAAATTCTGGTCTCACTTTGGATGTCGGTTCGATTCTCGTAGCTTTGTCCGACGCGACGGGTTGTCACGCGGTTTGCGTGTTGTCCTTTTTCAAAAACTATATAATTATATAAATATATCAAAAAGTGATAAATTAATCAAAAATAACCATAACATATTTTAACCAAGAAGGTTATCTAATAACATTCATTTTGCATCCCAAAATGTATTAACCTGTAATTCCCTCAAATTCAAGGATCATATAAACAAAATGGTTCTTTATAACTATATCCACAAAAGTAAAGATAATTATTCCTTGAATAATATTTTCATATTTCAAAATTCATGGTTACACATACTATAAAAACTCTTCTAATGTAATCCCATCATCAAAAGAGCCTTTATACTTTTAAGAATTTAACCATCCTAAAATCTACCATAACTCTTGATTCCCTTATATGTTTACTTCTTACTCGTTCAACATTCTTCATGATCCATTAACCATTCCTTTCTGACTTATTCTGAAATAATTCTTTCCTACAAATAAATAATAAATCATATTCTAATATTCAATAATATCAAAACATATGATAAGTAATATTCCATACCTTTCATTGGTCATTGTCAGTTTCTTCATCCGCAATCGGAATGGAATTAGGTAATTGTAAAAAAATGTTTTTACGATCCTTTTGATCCCATTACCGAAACATATTCTTATGACATTTTTTTGTATAATAACCTTGCATACCACATTTAAAACATTTAATTGATCCATCAGAATGAACTTCATTCCATTTCCAAGAGTCAACTGGATGCTTCCTTTTTCTAGGGTAGGTTCTTAATTTATGACCATCATTTCCACATCTATATCATCTTATTGTCCCATTGAATCATTTTCCTAGGTGTTTCATTCCATGTCCTTGACACATAGGTTTTTGAACATACTTACATTTAGGGTTATTACCTGAACTTCTGTAGGGATTAGTTTCTCACATATATGTTGCCTTATAAAAATCACCATGTTTCAGGTGGTCAATCATGACTCTAGATAGTTAGTTGAGAATAACCCCAAGAGTTCTCATTCCAACTCTTATTTCATCAACTTTCTCATTCATAAAACCATCACAGTTTTCTTTACATCCACTATTACTTTGGTGCCTACTAGATCCAGCCATTTACTAAAACCAAAAATGTCAGTGTGAGTATATCAGAAAATTAATCATATAATATCTTATGAAGAGGGTAAATACTAAGATATAATTATTCAGGATATCTTAAACTCATTCACCTTATCTAAAAAATATGAATCTTTCTGAAATCCTAACCATTATGGTAATGTCACTTATGCATAAAGAATACCCTAATATCTAAAGTTTTCTAAACCGACCTCTGATACCAACTATAAGGACCCTAACTTAAAACTTTTATATAATATTTAATTAAACGAATAATTCAAATTGAAGATATTTTCAGGTTTAGAGTTTTAGATAATTATGCTATAACGATTACATTACATCTCAAAAATTAAAAAGTAGACACTTCTACTCAGGTTCCATTTTTTCATAAAATAAAAACTCATGCAAAAAAAGAGACATGTCTAGTTCCATGATATATACCGAATGACTTTTCCATCATCCCATCCTTGACCCTATTCCAATTTATGGCCAGTGAAAAAGATTTAAAAAACTTGGGATGAGTAGAAAAATCTTAGTAAGGGACACACAAAGATGGAAAACTGTTATTTTTTCAAAAAAAACAAGTACACAATGAATAAGTAATACATTTCACCTTTTTGAAGTGTCAAAACTCTCTTCACTGAATGAAAGATCATTGCATACTCATTTGTAACCAAAATGTTACCATAAAAACCATAGAAAGAACACATAACATATAAAGGTAAATGGTACATAAACATACTTAAATGGAATAACCATATGGTTGACTTCCACACATATCACAAAATGGAATAGCCATATGGCTGACTTCCATACCCAATGCATTGGAGGTTATAACATAACCACCCATCCTTGTTTATCACATCACCACCCATCATTTGGTTAATTATGTAACAACCCATCAACTTTCCAAGTACCATTATAAAATAATAGCACAAAAAATATTTCAAATATAAACATTTCACTATTATAATTTCATTTGAAACCACAATATATCATTTCAATATATCGGCAAAATCAATGCTTTATCAAACCATTTTCAAAACCATTTAAAAAATACATTTTTGACTCAATGTGTCCCATAAGACATTGAATATTTTAAAGTAATTAACATAACAAAACATTAATATCGATAAAAATAAATCCTTAAAACCATTTTTAAAACGTGGAAATTATTGAGAAATATTTCTTAGAATTAATCTTCAAAAAAATATTATAGTTAAGGAGTTCTTAACCAAATGATATATGCTTGAATACAAATAATTGAGGAATAAAATTCAATCAAAACATTATAATATCATGAGAATCAAGGGATTAAGGATATAATATTCCAAAGTAATGTATATACACAGAATAAAAGTGAATTGGTTTATAACAACAATGAAGTATCAATGGAATGTAAATTGAGATGAAATCCCTTATAAAGATGGTATCATTTGATTATGGATAAATAAATTACATAATTATGTACGAAAAATAATAATACACCCAATATAAGTGAATATTAAGTGTAATACAATCAGATTTCATTCACACATAATCATAGGATGACATATTGAAGAAGTACATGTTTAACCCAAAGAATTAAAATTGGGTTAAGAAGATCCCTTGCAAAAAACTGATAGCATAACGACGTCAAATTAAATTTCAAAAAAAAATTGATGAGAGGGAAAAGGGTTTCTTATAATTTGGACATAAAATTTAAATTAATAAGGATATAGAATATATCCCAACATAATAAGATGTAAATTAAAAGACATAACAAAAATAAGTCTTTTAAAAATAGGGTGAAATGTTCCCTTACCAATTTGGTATCTCATGAAACATACACCCCATGAAAGAAGGATCATAAAATAACGATTTAAATACCAATAATTGAAAATATATTACACAAATAATTCAATCATGGGCAGTACATACACCACAGAAAGGAAATAGTGGAAAATATAGCATGAATTCTCAGGGGAATAAAAAGTGAGATTGAAAACCCCATACCATGTAGCAATCAATCAAGTAGTATGAACAAAAGTTAATAACCACCAAATGATTCAAAGAATACCAAGTAGATAAATAGAATCGTGATAATATATATCAAATTTCAGTACACAATACACCATATTCAATAAATATGTGGTGAACAATTCAAATCTCAGGGAATTAAAAGTGAGATAATAAATCCCTTACCTCATGTCCATCATGACTTGTTTGTTCCTTGTTCTTCCTGAATAAGAAACTTATGTTAATTTATACTTTATTAAGAACCTTTTTCATGTTTATTATTCCTTTTATATCACTTATTACCTTAAAATAACAATTTGTGAATTATTTGAGTTCCTATTGGACATTTTGTCAATGTTCCGAACATGAGTCAGAAATGAACTTGTTATAATTACAGTTTGTTCATGTGGTAAAAATTAAATTATATCCATAATTATATTCATGATATAGATATCATATATATCATATATATCCAGTATATATATGAATTTATAACACTACATAACATTTGGAGATAAGAAATGAAATGCATCATTCATGGAGACGGTAAGCTGTACGTACGCATGAACTCTACTTTCATTTCTATTTAATGTTTCAATGGAATGAAAACTTAATTATAAATATGTATATTATAATTCCAGTATAATATAATATATAATTTTATTAAATCCATCCTTTATAAATCCCACATATGTCATGATCAAGTCATATCATTTTGAGGGGGCGGCAGTCCGCACTTCCTCAAATGAAATTATCGCGTTTACCCATAATGGAAACCATAAAGGTATGATATAAATGAAAAATACATAATCATAAATAAAACATAAACATAATATATATCATATGTAAATAAATTTCCATCTTAAAATCCACCATGAGAGGTGGTAGGAGATAATTGAACAATCATCATTTCGTGAGGCAGCAGTTCCCCGTCCACAGAAACAGTATGTTCTTTACCCATTAGATGAAGGTTTTTGTAAGTTTAGATCAAATAAATCCCATAAAAACATCCTATTATATTTATGATACTGGTTTTGTTATAAAATAATGTAAGAAAAAGTGTTTAGTGGATTGGAGAAGTAAAATAAAACAAATTAACTTAAGAGAAGATGTTACCTTTAAATTGGGTAACTCACTTTATTTTGAAACAAAAGTGTTTCTTTAAGTGATTTAAGGTTATGGTAAGGCTTATAGGATGAATATATGGATCTTGGGAGCTTATTGGAGCAGTGTTTGGACGATCCAAGGGTTTTAGGAGTGGAGAAATGGGTACTAAGTGATGGATTTTTATAAGGGATAGGAGGGGCTTTTTTGGAAAGTTTGTAAGTATTATTTTATTATATAATGATTTTCAGTTTCTAAAAGTCCAAAAATAATTACATTCAATGATAAGGTGGACCATGTTCGAAAAAAAATCATCCAATAAGAATTGGACAAGTTTTGGATATTATTTTAATCATTATCTTCTTATTTATTTAAATCATTCATTAATGAAGTAAACACTGCATCATCATTATGTCATGAATAATTTTATTTATTTGATGTCAAAAAATTATAAAAAAGATAACATGATGTAGGAAATAATTTTATATTTCTAATGAATTTTTATAGTCAAAATTATCAATTATATATCCCCACATTAAAATTGTTTGAGTAAAACAATACATATTTATGACTTTTTTGTTTTTACATTGAATCAAAAGTTATTAATGTCATTATCCTACCCAATTGGCTCCCTGGGGTCCCAAAATTGACCCATGGATTTTCGTGGCCGTCCATGACTCATCCAATAAGGTTAGGACAAGTTTCAAGGTAAGATTTTTATTACTACAGTATTATTTTTACCTTAAATTACCCTACTTACCTTTAAGTGCGGTTAATAAAAGTCAAAAGTTACTATTCACAAAAAATTATTTTTATCCCATTGAATGACATTTTACTTACCAATGAAAACCATATATGTCAAATTTTTAAAATTCAATTCAAAGAATTGGTAAAATAACCTTTTATGAAAATTTGGAAAAGCACTTAGAAGGTGGGTAAAAAGACGTTAAAAAGTTCAATAGAATTTTAAATATCTATTCTTATAATAAAATGAATCCAATGAATTAAATTGTATTAATATAGTTATTATGTATCTATTTTTACTTTAAAACAAATTTAAATTTAAAAATAATTATTTAAATAAAAAGTTGGATTAAACAATAACGTAGTGTTTTTTACTATTCATCAAAAATTGAATGTTTTCAGAAAAATACCAAAAATTCACTCTAAGATAAATTTGATATTACGAATTCAAAAAAGATGTATATTTTACCAAATTTAAAACATATAATTCTCATTAATTAATTTTATAATTAATTCTCGTCATCAAAACAAAAATCATGTTTTTAAGAAATAATAACCATTAAAAGTTTGATACTTGTTAATGTCCAATTTCAATGTGAAATTACTTACAATGGAAAATATTGGATTAAATGGAATAAATATAATCTATTAAAACTTTAAAACAATTTGAGAAGATAATCTAGCCATATAAATAAATTATATTAAAAGGAGGTTTTGAATTAAAATAAAGCATTTTTCACTATTCATAAAAAATTAATATTATTAGTAAAATATCAGAATTTCATCCAAAGTAAATCTTGATGTCTCGATTCTAAATATGAAAATTATATTGTCAAATATAACATATAAATGTGACAAAAACTATATTTAAAAAGGGTTCACCATCAAAATGTGGTAAATCGACCCTTTAAAATATATTAGAGTATTTATGCTTAAAAATAGATTCATTCACATTTTCATCCTCTAACTTTTATTAGGTAAATCTAAAAACATTTAAAAATAATTTATATTCATGTTGTAGTTAGTTATTTTCATTATCTCCAATACAACAGCTAGGCATTAACTACAATTTTAAATAATAATATTATATTGTCAGTGTGCAACGTAAGATTTCAAAGAAACCCTATGTTGTGTATCGTGTACGCTATAAAACATAGCATCCCATTTAAAGTAGAATTAATATTTAATTCAAAAATATTAATATATATTAATTTTTATTATTCTTTATTTATCTGGGATGTTACACACCCAATCTGACCGCATGCATGGCACTCCTTTGGAGGTTACTTGTACTCAGTCTGGACATGTCCTACCTACTCACACTAGAAGCACAACACTGAAGAACCACTCATCAGTAGTCTTTCAAAATCTCTAGTATCTATACGCTATTGAGATCCCCCCTAAACCTGCTTCTTCAATCCAATGTATCACTACTATAATCATCTGATGCCATTATCTGAATCGTATATGACTAGTTTTTTCAGATTTCCCTCTACTGCTAATTCCTGATTGATGACCTCTAAATAGTACTTCAACCTGAAGTTATTGACCTGAAATTTTATGGCATGTTTTAATCCATTATCAAATCGTTTCAACCTTGTGATGTATTTGAACCCCATAGTAGATGAAAATTCTGATAGTTCTGTGTATTTTTCAATGTAGTCCTTCACTGAAGTACCCCCCTATTGGAGGTTCTTGAATTTGTAGGTTATGTCTTCCCTCAGGGTATTTGAAAATAAATGATCAATGAATATAGTCTCAAAATACTTCTCTGATAGTCCCTCATGTCTTCCCACCTAAACCTATTCATTCCACCAGTGTGTTTCATGTCCTTTGAGCATGTACATCGCCATGTTCACCATCCAACCTGGTTGTGTCTTGAGTTGGTCAAAGATGGTTGGAAACACCATGATCCATTTCTATTCAACCTATAGAACACCATCACCCAGATATATTGGGTCTTCTATAATTCTATCTCTTATTTCATTTATGAGTTTGATGGCAAAACTCCCTGAGAACCCCTTTTGAAACCCTGTATAACCCGAACTAGACTCACTTTAATCATCTCGTCAAGCCATTTCCAAAAAGATTCCACATCCTGCAATTATCATGGATGTACATGAACATATACATGTTCTTGTACCTATGAATCATGAATAGTATGAACCTCCAAGGCCTCATCTCAACCCACATGGGGCCCGTCACATGGAGTCTCATGAAGAACCATATCACCACATTCTTGATGCACCACCAGAGCCCGTATAGATGGAATCCCGCTAAATACCAATACTATATTCATCCAAACAAGACAGTATATATATATAATACCTTATATAGGGAAATCTATAATAGGTCATTCATATCACCACCCATACACTACCCTGCCTCACACTATCATAAATTATCTAAACTCAAGGTCCCTTATGCAACCCTATCAGGGTCATGTATCACATGTAACCAGACCACAAGGCCCCTACCTAACCACATTATAGTGATCCATCACATATAATCATGCCTCATGGACCCTATACTTCCCATAATAAGGTTATGTTTCATATATAATCGTAGTAAGTTGAGTAGAGTTCCACCAATGAGGCTATACAGTAAACCATTGATTAACTTCTTCATTGAAACATTAAGAAACTCACCCCCATCATCGTACCTACATGCCCGTATCTGGGTATGGCCCACATGTAAAAAACATATCACATCACATATAATCACACATATATATCATTGGAACCACACATCTAGGCTTCCTAATAATAATTCCTCTAAATAGGGTCTAGGAAGGAAAACATTTTTTATCTCTCTTTGATCACACTTTAAAAAATTCAACCCCTATTGGAAAAATCTATGATCCCATTTATGATCTTAATAAAAATCACACATCATATGATCCAAAGTACCAATCATCTTGGATGAAAAATACCTCCCGTGAAATATCAAGAGAAGGGTAAAAATTCACATAACAGATAAAATAACTCCCCTATGCACCACTCATGGTGAAAATAAAATCATCTCACAAAATAGAAAATAAGAACATCAATATCCCACCCAAGGAATCTTGGTTTTTCCCTCATATGTCAGGCTACATATACCCAAACATTTTCTCTATACCCGATTCTAACAATATCCTTGTATCTAGTATACTAAAACCCAAATAGTAGAAAAAACTAAGAAAATATCATTGATATCATTATTAGCCATCCAAAAACTACAATCCAATCCTAGAGAATAAAAACTACTTTGATACCACTTTTACCACCCCGGCCCGTATTCCAATTTAAATTGAACTCTAGCTTGTTTTACAATTGGGCCTTATGCGTTCTTCACCTTCTTCAAGGGGTATCCATCTAGAAACTATGGTGTAAATAGGTTTTATTATAGATACAATACACTATAGTGGTTATAATAATAATGGTATTTTTATATAAAAAATTAACGATCTTAATAAAGTTGAAGTAATATACAGAAATAGAAATAGAATAAATACTCAAGAGCAATAATAATAGACATACCTCAAACACTATAACATTTTCAGAAACATATCGTAAGTCATAACTTGTCATACAGAATAGATAAAAAGTCAAGGTTCACTATGGAAGACCATCAGTACATACCTATAATAAAATATAAAAACCATAGGAAACTCAAATGTAACTCTAGATATTGAAAGTACCGTCATATTATATTTTTATCTATCCCATTCTATGTAGTGTGACAAGATCATTGGGGTCCATCTCCTTCTCTCAGTCCCTTAACTAATCACAGAGACAAAAATTCTACATGTTTCTTGAAGGGCCCATATAGGGTGTGAGAACAAATCTTAGTATTCCAGCATGAACTTGTGACTATCATACATCCCTAATAATTTTGTTTTTCTTCAAAAATATAAATAAATAGGTAGAATAAGAATATTTAATAAATCACTTACATTCCTTATGATCAATAACCATAAGGAAACAATCACCTTATTTGGCCATCTTTGATAATTCAAAACTCATTCCCCCAGTTATATATATGGTATACAACATATGTATTCATATATAATACTAAAGTGGTTAGGATCCTTGGTAATAATCCCAAGGCATCCCTTAGTGGAAAGGATACTAGGTGGACCCTCTATTTCAACCTATAATCATGTCATTGGAACTTCATTCCATTAATCATATTACCCATCATCTATGATGCACATAAAAATAATAAATACCTAATCCCACACACCCCTACTCAGAAGCTCCAGTCATGTCGAATCCTAATTCCCCCAGGCACAACAATGTCTATCCTCTAAATAATAATCACTGCTAACATGAAGCTCGATGTCCCAAGTAACAAAGATAGTTTTCCTCCTAATAACCCAGCCCAATGACCTAATGAAATATGGGGAGCCTCATCCCCCAACAAATGGTCTCATCCCCATAAACCAATGGTTCATCACCATCCATGAATATTTCTATAGTGAGAACCCCCTAAACATACCTGATGGCCAACACCACTACTTAAGATGCATGGTCTATGGGGCTCCCATAACACAAGAGTTGTCAACACCACCTAATATGATTCTTAATGGTGCTCAAATTACTCCAACTATTAATTTTCTAATCTCGATGTGCATAAATCACCCAGAAAACTTAAGGCGCATCATCCTAACACCCCATTCCCATGTCACTAGGCCATTCATCTTGATGATCATCACCATCTCATATCCCAATGGTCATTCCTCAAACCTTATGACCACTTCATGTCATCCCAAAGAAAAACATTCAAAAAAATGATAAGAATCGCCCATTTATATATATATCTTGGGCCTCATCCAATGTGATTTTGACATCTCAAACCTAGATGACACTCAGTTGTTCCCTACACCCGGTAGGCCATGAGGCATCAAGAACATCTCCTGGAATGCATGAGGTCATCGACTAGAAGGGATGGCATATGTTTTTTCCACTGGGAGACTATACCCTCATTACCATAGTGTACCATTAGGGATATATATGAAAATATTTAATTATAGTATGTAGTATATGTAATCATATGGAAGTAGAAGTAGATACGGAAAATAAACAGAATCAACTATTAATAGTATACAAAAGATGATGATGATCCATGTCATGTCTCTATAATACTATAAATCATTGATATAAGATAAAAGGATTTAACTTCTACACAAAATAATAAACATTAATCCAAAAACTATCTCATCAGACCAAGCACCATCTCAGTCATCTGCTACCCAACTCCATCCAAAACAAGCAAGAAATATCAGGTGGCCAAGGCTGGATGGTTCCCTTTTGCCACACCTTCTTATAGGTAATATTCCCATGTCAAAATAGCGGCCTAAATAGGGTGTGAGATAAATCTCAAGATTCCACTTATAAAGTAATTTACAACATCCATATTGTGTAATATAGATATAAATAGTTAAATAATTCATATATAAAATAAAATCATTACTATAATATAAATACTGAACTACCTGATTCAAACTCAACATGGGTCTAAAAATTTAATCATGAATTAATTAATTAAGGTCAAATTTATATAATTATTTTATGTTAGGTAGAACCAACATTTAAATCCATACATGATAATAATAGTAAAGGATTCATCATGTAACAATTTATCCTATTGATATTAATAACGAAGAGGATCCAAGGTAAAAAACCAAAGAAACCTTAACCTCATGGGTTGATCCAACTCAGGTAATGAAATATATCATGGATATAGGGGTACAAGTGTAATCTCAAGGGAATTTATAAAGGAATTAAATAATGAAATAATTCTAAATGAGTCTATGGAATTCATCCAAGGTAAAATGGGATAAGAAATGACTAAGACAAAGGGTGTATCCAAAGCGAATAATGTCTATAGAAGTCATGATAAATACAATGATTGTATCAATATAATAAAATAATAATAATGTAGGGATCATATAGTTTCATACCAGACATTCACTAGTAGAGACAGATCATGTTCCAAGGTGGCTATCAATTTTGGAAACAAGTATCCCTAAATCAGAATGGTTTTCTTGAGTTCTGGAGGAATTCCCATAGAAATCCAAGGAGATATCAAGTCTACCCACTCCTATAAATATATTAAGACCCATATAAAACATACAACTTAGAATTATTTGATGTAATTACTAATACCATATGATAATTCATTTATTTTGAGTCGTTTCCTTCATTACTATGACAAGGATGAATATGCATGAAACCAATTGTTATATCATTTATTTCATAATAGTTTTATTGTGTTCACTATGCTAACTTCCATTACACATTTAATGGGGTGTTCGTGATGTACATCCAATCCATTCAATAACATTCAATTATCCCTAGTCATGTATGTAGTATACTTGAATATTTAACCATTTAAACAGTCAATAATTAAGTACAAATCTTACCTTATAAGGTTCATGTAACACTAACATATTCAAGGTTTAGTCAAAATCCAGTTAAATAGATATTTAGTTAAGATAGGTATTACCATTGTTGTGTTCAAGGAGAATCACACCCTAATGGAAGCGCAAACAGACATGTCAAACCCCCAAATGTATAAATATTGAAAACACTCTACGTGGGATGGATATCGTTGAGGTTGTAACCTCTATAAACATGAAAATCATTTATTTAACAAGATATAGAACAAGAGAAAAGTGAATATAAGAATGAAAAATGAATTTAATAGGATACTCTATAAGAAATCGTTGTGCGTACAATAGTTAAAATTTATAAAATAATTAAAACTGAGTTATGAGTTTTAGATCGCATACCATAGGATCATACGACTCTCCTCACCTAGTTCTATCTTTTACATTGACTTGGATCAGATTAAATCAAAATAAAGGATCATTTCCCAGAAAATATGGTATATGAGCTTGAATTTAAATATAATAACTAATACAAAGAAGAATTAATAACAACTAAAAAGGAATCAAGTACTTAACTATGTGTATCGAAATTGAAAAATGGGGATCAAATAGGAGTTTGGTTGGTGATATGTTATCAAAAACTACAAATGAGAACCAATGTAGATTAATGATGGATGATGGAGGGTTTATTCACTAGAATGATATAAGGGAGAAGAGATAAATGTTTAATTAGGTTTGTAAGGCTAGTTTAGTAATTTCACCCAAAAAATCGTGTCTCGTGATTTGGTTGCATGGAAAGACAAATTGTGTGTCAATCGTGCACCATATACTATGCTATAGGGAACACACATGGTTAGTCTACGTGGTTAGAGAAACAGTGGTCCAACCATGTGATTCTTCTCTACTAAAAATTATATACATTTCACACGAGTGTGTGGATCTTGGCGCATATTTAGGGAAAAAATTTCACCCTCCTTCCCCCAATTTTCCAGCCCCATATGGTTAGTGATAACCATGTGACCTAACATACATGGTTCCAACTAACCATTCAGCCAGCTTAATTCTCCCAAATAAAAGGGTTATGATCTTCGAGCATCCCCCAAACACCCTCGAGACACCTGTGGCCTCATTAGGAATCTATACCAGGTCAAAAATAAATAATGAGAACAAATTTAAAAGGAACCATACCTAAGGTAAAAATTAGGTTCTTATAGTATCCCCCTTAATGAATCTTTTCCTTGATTATACCTTCCAAGGGTAGAAAATAACACTCGGAGAACAACTCTAGACACTAGGATTGTATTCAAACCTCTCACTCCCAAGTCTCATCCTATACATGATCATATTTCAATATAAACCATACTAAAGGTACATACAATCCTCATAGGCCCATAATGTTGTGATCAATGATTTTCATGGGATACTCCTCAAATGGATCATAAGTTTCTAACTCAACCTACTCAAGATCAATAGTATGAGATGGGTCATCATGATACTAGTGAATCTGTGAAACTTGGAAGAATTCATGCATTCCACATTACCTATGAGGTAGTAATAACTGATACACTACCTACCTGACTCTAACTAGAATCTAAAAATTCCTAACATAATTTTGTGAAAAATATCTTACCTTTGAATCGATTTATTCCCAAGACTGGGAGATCCCCATAGGAAAACATGATCCTTGAACTCAAACTACATAGGATTTCTATGGCAATAGACATTATATTTATTTCTACACTAAGATGTAGACACACATTCCCTAATCAGTTGAACCTTTTTCAAAGTATCCTACGTGAGATGAGGACCTAGTAGGGTTGCCTCCCCTTCCTCTAGCTAGTACATGGGTGAAAGAAGACTCTAACCATAGAAGATCTCAAAAGGATAAAACTGAATTGTCACCTGAAATCTATTATTATTGGCCAACTCGAAGAGAGTGATATGATTCTCCCAGAAATCTATAAAATCAAAGATGTGTGATCAGAGAATTTCCTCTAACAAATGTATCGTTTGTTCCAACTTTTCATCGGTCTGAGTGTGAATGGTTATTCTCTAAAGAACCGGTGTACCCATTACCTTCAGCAACCCCTTATAGAACAACAAAAATACATGAGAATCCCTATATAAAAATATAGAACGATGGAACATGTGTGGTAAATTTTCTTATGAACATACACTCTTCTCAACTTATAAACTAAGATAGTATCCCAGATAGAAAGGATGTGGGATACATTCATCAATCAATCAATAACTACACATATATTATCACTACCTATCAAAAACTTCAGTAACACAACTAAAAACCCATTGAAACCTCTTCCAATTTTTATTTACGGACTCAAAGTTGTTGTAACAAGCATGTAGGTCACTGGTGCACTACCTTCACCTCCTGGCATGCATAACACCTAGTGATAAAGCCTAAAATCTAAAATTTAATCCCAAGCCACAAATATTGACATCACATATCTTGATAAAACATGGATATTCCTATATGAACTACCCACAAAGATGCATGGGACTCACACATCATCTCTTCTCCCATGTATTTAGAAACCTAAAAATGTCCATGAATACATCATACATCATATAATTCAACATACCTATCTAGAGAAGGGTCATTGAATGAAATACTTTCATAGGGAACTAATACTTCGGAATCTAAAAATTTATTACTCTTTACCTTCTCAAGGAATGAATAGGTAACTGTAAAGTTTGACATGAAATAAATATTATGACTATCAAGAAACTCTTGATGCTTCTAAGATAAGAGTGCCATAAATTTCCATTCATCATTTGATTCACATACATCATGTGGCTGAGTTTTTTGACTCATCACACCAGCTATAACATTTTCCTTTTTAGGAATATGTACATGCTCAATATGTATGGACTAAATATATTTTCCCTATATCCATTTTTTTAGAATCATTTCACACTGTGTAAAGCTATATTTGAGGCTCTTTGATCCGTATACACAAAAAATCTATCACCTAGAAGATATGTCTCTAGCAAATTAACCCATAAAAACTACTACTAGATCAAGGTTATGCATCAGTAAATTTATCTCATGATGTCTCAATTATCAAGATCAATATGCAGAAACTATTTCCCCCTACACCTACACTACAGCTCTACAAATGTTGAATGCATCATATAATACTGTATAACCTCTTCCATGAAATGGTATAATCAGAATTGGTGCTGATAAATGCCTTCATTTTAGCTCTTAAATTGATTTATCACACTCTTCTACCGACATGAACATAACACCCTTCTATGCAAGACTAATATCATGTTATCCATGTTGTTATAAATCCTGTATGAAATTCTTATAATATCCATCCTACCCCATGAAACTCCATATATCAAACACATTTTTGGGATTATCATAGGAAATCACAACACTCACCTTATTAGGGTCAATAGATACTCTTAATTATATGATAATATTCCCTATGAAGTGAAATTTTCATATACAGAAGTGGCACATAACTAGTTTGGCATAAATATAATTCTCTTTCAGTGTACTCAAAATTACTTTAAAGAGATTAGAATAGTCTCTAAGACTGATATAATTCACCATGATTCTCTCCATAAGGACTGTGAAAAAAGAGTCTGGATAGGGGTGGAAAACCATATTCATCAAAGCTAGTAAAATATCAGGTGTGATTGAATGACTGAATGGAATAAAGAGGTACTCATACAGACCATACATAGGATAGAAATTTGTATGAGGTATGTTTTTTCCCGAGTCACAAGTGATGATATCCCAATCTCAATTAAATCATAGAAAACACCATAACTATATGGATCCAGTCAAAATGATCATCTATTCAAGGTTGTGGATACTGTTTCATGAAAGTAAGCTAATTTAACCATCTATAATCGTTAATAGATGAAGGGTCTCATCTTCCTTTCTGAAAAAATACATGTGAGAACTCCAGGAGGAAGTGTCAGGCCATATAAAAACATTTCCCTCTAGAACCACCAATTAATGCTTGATCTCTATGATCTCAGTAGGTGAAATCCTTTACAAATTAATAGAAAATAAATATTCTTTTGGAATGAGATCTAACCTAAACTCTACCTCTATATTTTGAGGTAATCCAAAAAATCTTATGAAAATCAGTTCCTGAAAGGACCTTATACCCAAGGTAATTAATCTTAATGTAATCCATGGTAACTATTAAGATATTTTCAAACATGGCAGTCACACCACCAAGCCCATGTTTCTCTATTCAAGCTCTACTAGCCTAGACATCCCACTCACATATTTTTGGAAAAAATATTCCCTCTAGGGATGTAAATGATACCTTCTGTCGATTTCAGTCTATAAAGGATTGATTCAGAACCAACCATTATATCTTCAGTGTGGCATTGAATCCTTCCATATCTAAAAAATAAGGTCCCAAAGGAATGGGTAACGTCCTAACTCAAGAGGAATGTCCCTACATTGGAATATTCTATCTCATTGTGCACCTAATGTTGTATCTATGGTAATAACACCATAGTAATACTGTATTTACAGCCTGATACATTCTATGATGGATAAAGAAATGAATGAGTGTGAGGACCTATAATAAAAAAATAGGACACTAATTTGGAGAAAAATATAATTATACCTCGTAATTTTGATGGTCCTGCACTCTAATCCTTGGGTATTGGAAATAAATCATGAAACTAGCATGATTCTCAACCCTGTATTGCAACTAGACTACATGAACTGTGACTGATCTACTAGTGTTAAAGATCTGGGGTCTTGTGACCAAGACCGCAAAATCCTCCTCATACAGTCCTACTAGTTATACTCCAGGTCCCTACCATATCTGGGATAAAAAACCTTCCCCTAAAGGTGTAGATGGTGCAGACCCTCTTCGAGTAGAATCATATGAAAAGGAATGAAAAATATATCTGAATAGTCAACACAAGGACATAAGAATGTCACTTTATAAGGTCTCCATAACAATAATATTTCATATTCCCCTTCCATACAAATTGATGTCTTACATCAGAGCTTCAAATGAGGTTACTCTAACTTCCACTTCCCTAATACTAAACCTCGAGGGAACATTTTATTCTTTTGGAAGAACTACCAGAATTATAAGGCACTGGTCCTCTATTCTCGGTACTATCCTCTTCCCTCAGGTTTTTCTCGATGATAATACCCTGATTGATGATATCCGAGAAATTAGGTAGGTAAAATACATTCACCTAAGTAAAAATGGAATACATGAGTCCATCTACAAAGTGTCAAACATTAAAAATATTATCCCTGTCTATAAGCATTGAAAATTAATTTAACTTTATAAAATGCATTGAATAATCCATAATTGACACAGCTCCTTTTTCACGATTAATGAACTCTTTGGCTCCTTTAGCTCTCATCATACGTGGAAAGAAGTAATCATAGAATTAAATCTAGAAATATAACCATACCATGATTTCATGATGACCAATCTAGGTAATGATATCCCACCAGCACTTGGAAAAATCAAATAGCATGTCAGTATCATGATTCACCCTCCAATATATAGAAATTTCTAAATGATCAAAGATAGATAGGGTGGCCTCTAACCAAGACACAACATCTTTTGGACCTCCATACCATGATAAGGTAGGGGATGTTGCTGTTTAACTTACATGTTAGGTAATCCATCATTGGTGTCAGACATGGATAACCTTGTATAGAATTCATAAAAATTAGTAAACTATAGCAATGATGATATTCAATGACTATATCTGGTATAATATGAAGTGTCTACAATGGAAATCCTAGAGTTGATGGTGGTGGCTTAGGGACCACCACATATAGATCAATGTCTTCCCCGCCATCTTGTAGTATGACACAAGGACATCGTAGTGATAGTGGTCTAAACATCACATGAACAGAGGTCAAAACAATATCTAATGTAGTTAGTCACACTACTGAAAGTAGAACATATAAATATAGGGTCACTACCTGGGAAATATTACCCCAACTAACCACTATGATTTTTGGGTTTTGGTAGGTGTTCATGTTTAAATTATAGGGGTTTCGGTAGATGATGGTTCAATACAACCTTGCATCTTCATTTACTATAAAATATTTATTGTTATGTTAGATTTCACATTGGTAAGATTTATTTTCATAAAAAAATATTTATTAATTTCTTATTGAAATGGATTTTAACTTCTAGTCAATCAAGTCCCAAACACCTTATAACTAAAAAACCATTTTATTTCGATTTAACCCAATCTACATTGGGTCTCATAAGTTAATGAGTTGCATATGATTGATAGAGCTATTAAACTACCCTTTCCATCAAACGAGTTCCCATACACCACATGAATTTAAACAATAAATCAATCAATCATATCTAAATAGATTCTCATTAATGTATATATAAACAAGGCATTTTCAAAAATCACAATCATATCAATAAAATTATTGTAGTGAAATGCACCCATATGGCATGATATATTTGTGGCATGTGAATTATAGGTGTCAATAATGATGAAGATAAAAATGATCCTCTCACTCATATAACTTGGGAAAGGATGGAATAATTTTCTCAATAAAAATAATAATAATAACCATAACACAACATGCAAATAACTCAACCAAAAATTATATAAATAGTAATAGGAAAAAGCAGAACAAAAATTCTTATTCAAGAATCCTCATATCTACCAACAACATGAGTTAGTTTTTTCCAAGCACAGCTTATAACCACATTCCAAGAGTTGTTAATCCCCTTTCTATTTTCTCCAAATATTAATTAATTAATGGAATGTCTCTGATACCACGTTATTATTTGAAGGACCGAGATGCCTCTCTGAGGTGCCCCAAGCCTGGTGGGCCACTAGGCCTCAGGCACATCTCCATGAACTCCATAGGCTTTAAACTAGCCACAAGGGCCAAGGATGTTTCCATAGGGAGACTATTACCTCATTACAAGTGTATAATAGTGGAGAAAAATGATAAAATCTGAATAACGGAATCATTATAAGTAATCATATGGCACATCAGATGCAAGCAAGATTTCTACACAACATAATCAACATATAATAATATACAAAGGCTGATGATGATACATTTCATGTTATTCTAAACTATAAATCATGCATACTATGTGGAAGGGTGTGCATGAAATAAATAAGAGAAAAAAAGCTTCTGAAAACTATCCAAGAATTATAAACTCCATCTTAATCATCTTCTACCCATCACCATCCAAAGAAAGCAAGTAATATCAGGTTCCCAAGGAAGAACACTTCTATTTATTAACACCTGTATTCATGTAATATTCTTTGGTACCAGTGGAGGACTACATATGGTTTGAAATAAGTCTCAATAGGCCACCACCAATTGTGTCTATAAAATCCAGTCCGTGAAATATAAATTGAAATAGTGTAGGTATGAATATATAAAATTAAATAATTACAGTAATGTAAATTCCAAAGTACCTGTTTCAGCCTTAAATGGTGTCTGAACATGTAATCATTCTGCTAATTAATTATGTTCCAATTTATATAATTATCTCACATGAGTAATAATCAAATCTTAAATCCCTACATGATAATAATATTAAATTATTCATGATATAAAAATTCATCCTGTTGATATTAATAGTAAAGAGGATCCAAGGTAATAACCAAGGAATCCTGACCTTAGGGGTTGATCTAACTCAGGAAATAATCTATTTCCTAGATATAGTGGTATGAGTATAATCCAAGGGGTATCACCCATGTCATTCCACAATTATGTAATTCTAACTAATTCCATTTAATTCATACTAGGTAAAATGGGATAATAAATGACTTGGAACAAGGGTGTATCCATAGTTGTTCATGTTTGTAGATTTCACACTAGACCTGAGGTGTGTATCCAATGATTCCTATAATAAAAATGGAGGGATTATATGGTTTCATGATATGAATCCACTAGTAGAGAATTATCTATTTCAAACGTGGGTATCAACCATGGAAATCGGTGTCCCTAAATCGGAATGAAATCCATGAGTGCTCAAGGAAAACCCTCAAGAATCCAAGGTGATCTCATGTTTTACCACTCATATAAATATGTCATGGTTCTTACACAACAAGAACCTTTTAATCAATTAATTTAATTAATTATTCCTTGTAATTATGCATTCTGTTTTATAATTCAATTAGATCAAGCAGTTTCCTTTTATTAGTGTGATAATGATAAATTAGAATAAAAGCATTCATTAGCTCATTTAAGTTGTAATAATTTTATTAAGATCATTATATTAACATCATTTAGTCATAGAATGGGGTGATATGGATGTAAAATTAAGCCATTAATTGAAATTAAATTATTCCATGTCATATACATAGAATACATGACAATTTAACCACTTGATCAATTATTAATTAAGTAAAACAGTTACCTTTGGAGTGGCATGTGACACTAAAAAATTCAAGGGAATGCACATAATATATTAAATAGTTATTTATGTATGGAAGGGATTACCATTTGTTGGGTAAAGCTAAAACACACATGAATGGCAGCATAGAATAACAGGTAAAGCCCCTAAAGGAATCAATATGGAAAACATGGTACATGGGATGGATAGTTTTTAGATTTTCGCCTCCAATGCACATGTAATGTGATGAATGGGGTTCAACTCAGAGTTCAGATGGTGAGTTGAGACCAAAACTAAAAAATATAGTCAATGTAACTAAAAGTGGTAGTATGGGGATGTTTTATACTTTAATTATCCATGGGAGAAAATAAAATGGTTTAATAATATCATTAATTGTAGTTTGGTAATTCCATAAAAAATAGGGGCTTCACGGTTTTGCTGCACTCTTGGGAAAATTGTGCACTAGATATGCACCATATACTATGATAAGGGGGAGTTATCAAGGTAAGGATTCATGGTTATATAAATATTGTTCCAAACATGTGATTATCCTCTTCTAAAAATTGCATAAAATTTGCATGGTCATGAGGCTCCTGGAAAATAGTTAGGGAATATCGTGTGTCTTACTTCACCCCACTATCCAGCTCCACAGGGTAAGGGATATACATGTTTCCTATGCCAAACTATTATTACTAACTATGATTACATCCTATTACTCAAAAAGAAGTTGGGTTTTAGGCTCTGAATGATCCCCTGACACCACTAACACACATGTGACCTCTTTATGAATCCATATCATGTCCAAAAAACGAATTAGAACAAATTTCAAAAGATCCATTCCATCGATAAAAATTGGGCTTTTATAGTGAGGAGCCATTATATACCAATAAATGTGTTCAAAACCACCGCATTCATCAGGCCATTCTCATCAAATTCCCATAGAACCAATAGATTCAATATAAACAATTTATTTATATTGAAATAAACACCCATCCTAAACTACCCAATATGTTCTAATCCCTTCACCCAGAATTTCTATTTGAAGTTTGACAATGGAATAAACAATGAAATCACATGGCACTATTTATCAACATAAATATAATAAATTATTTATCTATGTTATCTATCATAAAAACTAACAGCACAATTAATATCACACCCCTGAAACAACTACTAAAACATGGAGAAATTGAGGCACCATGAACATCATACTCATTGACATAAGATCATCTAATATCATCCTTGAACAAAAATTAGAACTAGTGAATTTGGAACAATAGATAAAATTCATAAAAATAGGGTAAAACGTCTAAAACAAATTTAGTGCACAATATGGAGACAACAAAGAATAAAATAGGCTAGTGGATCGAACACCTTACCAAGAGGAATTTGTATCCCCTAATGGATCGAAATTGGAGCTACGATAGCAGAGATATCAAGATCCCTAATTGATAGGAGGAGAGCCATACAAGATTCATGGGAACAACTTGTTCAATAAATTTTGGATAAATATAATTATGGGGTTGAGACTCTTGCCCTTTCAAAAAAATGATTCCCATAACTTACACAACATGTAAAATTTTACACGTTGTTTATTTGGTTCCTAACATGTAACCCAATTACAGTTCGTTTGTTCCTCTAGTAGAGCTCATGAGACATCATACCCTACTACATGTCATATATACTAATTAATCATCTTGTATGTTTTACAAAGTGTTTACTTCTGGCTGGAGTTGTTCAAAATTGAAAAAACATACATTCCTTCCCCTAGTGTTCTCTCGAAAACCTGTGACATTCACTAAACTATAGACCACACCAAAAACATATTTAGATAAATATACTCTTGTAATGATGTTATGATTCCAAAAATAAAATTTTTCACTTTCCCCATGCTGTAATGTTCAACATTACCTAGAAAATGACTTATTCAAAAAATTTCTATGTTATTGGTATTGTAGGTGAAGTTATTATTTACTTAATTTGATTCATATCCAATTACATTTATACATGATGATGATTATTATTTTTTATCGAACATTATGATTTCAGTTTTTTAATGTCTTGTTAATTATTTATATGGATGTGTTTATATTTCATTAGTGTATTCTGTTTATATACGTGATGTTCAAAAAAATTTAATTGTCGTGTTGGAACCTTGGTCTTGACAACTTTGATGAATTCATTTCTCTAACCATTCTCATTGTTATCTTATTGTGTCTTAGGCACAAGTTTCTAGAATTTTGGAATCTAGAAATCCCACATATACTTCATATTGGTTGGATTTGGTTCTTAATTGAAATATACTTCAGGTTGGATCATGAATAAAATGGTATCACAGTGATAGATTTTTTGTTAATTTATTTTGGGATCTAGGTTCATAGGAGATGGGTTTTTTAAATCTCAAGTATGAGGTATGAATTATTTTCTAGTCAATACTTTTAGTACCCAACTTTAATATTTTATTGGATTCCAAGAATGAGATTACATCTTTGATTAATTTACCATTTCTTTTTGGGTAGACTGTATGGGATATAGACCAAGAAAGCATTCTCAGTTTTATGGAAGGGTGTGATTTATTATACTATTTTATTAGGATTTACCATGTTTCATAGTAAATTATTTTAGTTTTATTGATGATTTATTATTGGGTTAATGGTTTCCCTCTTTTATCAAATTATGGGTAGTTTTATACCCCCTCATAGGTTATGAGTGAACCCTTTGAAGTGGGAAGTTGTAATTTTCCCTAGGAAAACTACCTCACGGGCCAGAAAATTATTTTAGAACTGGTATGAATGTTCTATGTTATGGATAAATGAATGAATTATAACCCCAAAAAATGATACAGAAGTAGGACCATTCTCATATAATGATTGATCACTGATGTACCATTACCATAAACCCAATTCAATCCTAGGAATTAAAAATCATCAATATTTTTTGGATTGGATGGAGAAGATAGAGAGGATATTTGAAATTGTTAAGTCTAATTATTATATCAATTTTTGGAATTTGAAATTTATGTTTGAAGTTCCCTACTGGGATTAATTGGTTTCGGTTTTTTATGTTAATTATAACAAGAAACAATAATGGATGGATTTCAATGTGATAATTCCATAACAATTCCATACTAATATATAGTGATATAATATGTCCAAATAGTTTTTTACTCATGGTAGTGTGATTGTAAAATTATGTAATATTCTAATAGATTTACTATGAATTTTCAAAATTCACTAAAGAGAGTATCAAATAATTAATTGGATGCTGAAATATTTTAAATAGATCTTCATACGGACATCAAATGTCAGAAAATTATATTGATTATCCTACCTCATATTGAAGATGTAGATCTGGCCTTAATACTTAAGATTGTCTAGGTGGATATTTTAGTAGTGAATGGGACTGAATAGATACCTAGAAGGAGTTATAGCAATATATTTGGGAAGAATAGGATCTTTGGAAAATAAAAAATAGTAAATGATGGTGGATCTGGGAACCCATATCATTTTCATCATTGACATCCTCAAGTGATGGATAATTTAATTTATATCATCATGGAAGGTCATATAATATAAGGAATGTTTACCAAGATAGACCATAGACATTCCATTTCATGTTGTAAACAAGTAAGTACATATTTATTAAGGCCAATTGCTCACCCAAAAGTGTTGTGGGATCCACAAGACCAAGGAGATTTGATACATAATAAAATTCCTATAAGTTAGTATAACCTCTATATCATGTGTATGGAGGTTAAACTATTTCATCTTATGGTAATATGAAATTATGGTATGATCCTCAACCTAATTTCAAACCTTAGACTAAGTCTAAAATTTAGCAGCTTCGTGTTGTGTTGGAAGTATAAATAGTGACTAAGTGAAGTCTTATAATAGTGAGAGGTAAAATCCCAATTACATAATTTATTTTTTGATTTATATAATATTATGGTGTCTCATTTACTAATATCATCCCTTGTAGATTAATTTTTGAAACATCCATTTGATCATATTCTATTTGTTATGGAGATATCAATATCACGTGGGATGATAAAGGATTATTGAAACACACCTAGTTTTTATGATTTATTTAAGTTAATGAACTAAATTTGTTTTATTTATTTTGTTACATGCCACACTATGTAATTTTTTCATTATAAACAACATCAATTTATGCTTTATCTATACACAACAATGGTTAACTTGCGTTACACACATCACTTTTTTGAATAAAACCTTGATATTTTTTTAATTTAATTATGATTTTTATATACTGGCCATTAATCGTAGTGATTTGAATAGTAATAAATAATTTTGAAATATTATGTATAATTTTTATATATAAATAAAGAAATTGATAATTAAATAAATAATTTTTACTAAATTCATTGTATGATTTGAAAACACTATATTTTTTTAAATATGGTTTTAAATATATTTTTTTGAAAATTGTAATAAAATTAATTTTTTCATCTTTTTGAAAACAATATTATAAAAAATCATTTTTTTAATTCATAATGACAACATTATTATAGGGTTCTGTTTTGGTATTTTTCTAAAAAATTTCATTTTGTAATGAATTTTGAAAAATACTGAATTTTAATTGAAAAATTCTTTTTCATTTAATTTGTTGAAAAATTTAAATTATATATTAATTTTTTGTTGAAATTTTAATTGTATAAATTAATAATATATTTATACATTTTATGTAAATAGACCCAATTTCATATTGAAATTCGATAAATTTGAGTGTATGCTTTGGAAGAGTTTCACTTTTAAAAATCACTTTCTCAACTCGTGTGTGGATTAATTTTAAATAATTTTTTCAACATATATTAATTAAATTTGGAAAAGTAGATTCCATATTTTAAATTATAATAATTTATAATTTCTAAAAAGGCCAACATAATTTTTTACATAAATAAATATTGGGAACAATAAAAATTATTTACCACGATTAAGTAAAAAACGTGGTTTTATGGGGAAATCTAAAAATATAATGGTATGAACAACCTATAAACATGTATAAAAAATTGGTTGGAAATATTTCAACCATTAAACCTATAATTATTGATAATTTCCCAATTGGGACCCATTTTATATATGAAAAATGGTGGAGCACTTATTTTTTTCTCAAAAATACAATGTGTGCTCTCCCCCATTTATAAAAGGTCACCCCCTCTCCTCTCCTCTTCACAAATTTACATCATTTTCTCTCTAATAAATCCCCATATCACTTCCCAAGTTCCATCAAATCATCCAATAATACATAGTTTTTACATAAATATATCCTCAAAATTATTTATGTGAAAACCTGAGGAGTATACCCGAAGAAGAGGTTACATTCATCAACGAGCATTTTTGTTTCATTTCTTCCTCTACATCATTTAATTTTTATTAGAACATTATTATATAATAACCACATTATATTCCATATAATGTGATTTTTTATGTTAATTCAATGATGTAAAACTATATCAACTTCCATTATATGGGTTATGAAATCATCATTCATGTGTGCGGTAAGCTACTACCTCGCGAATGGTTGTCGCTCATTTTTTCAGTACCTCCTTTCAATGATATTAATAATGATGTATTTTTTATTTTTATTTGATATTTAGGATTTTGATACGATTATAGATTTACAATATCACACATACCTTCATACTCTGCATTATTTGGGAATGTGATAATGTTGTTCGTGTGTGCAACAGACAATCACCTCCCTAAGCGATGTGATTCAATCAAGCTTTACAAATAATATATTAAGGATGGGTTTAATAAACATATGTGATATATATTACATAAAAATGGTTCTATATTTATAATATATATATTGTTTTATTTTAATTATTTCAATCAGGAAATAAAATTGGAACAACGTTCATGCTTATGCACGGTATACCGTCTTCATGAATAGTGTATTTCATTTTCTACCACTAAATTTTATGAATTATTCTAAATAAATATATAGTGAATATATTATATCTTTATTAATATTTTTATATGATTAAATAATTGTAAAATTAAGTGGTCCAATAAATTAAAATTTTAAAACATTTAAAAAGTGAAGTGGTTATTATATGAGACATAACATTAACAAGAAAATGTTAATAAACATTTAATAAATGGTAATAAACAAATCATATATGGTATGATATATATTAAAATGGTTCTATATTATATTTATATTAAAATTATATTTATTATATAGGATATTTGAATGAGTGCAACGAAATTCATGACTTAAGGTAAGGGATTTCTCTCTCAATTTTCCTTCTTGGAGATATATGTTATGTTATACACCTATATTCATTCACAATGTGTACATAAAGATAATTTAAAATGCAGTATTATGAATTTATTCATAGTAATGATATTTTTTGTTTTATTTTATGTAATTCTATCATGGGGATTATGATTCCATGTTTCCAAAATGGTAAATAATTTATGTTACGTTCTAATTATATATCAATATTTCTTAAGATTATGTTTACAATGATTAAAAATTCTCATAAATATCTAAATAATTCCCATGAATTTTATTATTTCGGGATTATTTTAAGATTTATTCATGAAATAGTACCATTTTCTATCCTTTTTATATAATGTAATTGTGAAAAAAAATTAGGAACAAGGGGCTTTATTTATCCTTTTCGATCAGATAACAGTTTAGTTTAAAACCCAGGATATCTAAAAAAGATCAGAAATTTCTTCGTATTATCCTAGTTTTTTTAGAATTAATTTTTACCTATTATTGACTTTTAATAAAATGTAAAAGAATAATCATTCATTTTCCAAAACATTCTTGTTTGTCTTTTACCAAAAATCTATAAGGAATCATTGTTTCAAAATGCTTTTCATGAACAAAAATTATAACCATTATTATAAATAATTTATATGAAGCATCCTTCATATGTTCTAAATGTTATTTATAATGATTTTATTTCAAAAGTATTTATATTTCCAAAATTGTTTTTAAAATAAGAAATGAAATTTCTCTCAAAAAAATGTATTAAATAATCATTAAAAATAATTTTACATCTATGATTTCATCTATTGATGTCATATATACTATAATGTACATATAATCCAAGGATAAAATTATTACACTATCTCTGGAAGGTTTATTTTTTAATATAAATATGTTTATGAACCCCATTTATCTTCTATAGGTTATACAATTAGGAATTGTTTTTGAAACCCACTTCTTTAAAAGAGATATTCTTTAATGAAAATTATTAAGAAACCTATCTCTTTCCCATAGGTTATGATATAATAAAAATTTCAGATAACCATTTCATTTATTTGTTTATGATATAATGAATTCTTATGATCATCTGAAAAATATATATTTTTATTATATAATAGGTGGGGATTATATCTACCTCTTATTCATTGGGTAAATATGTATATTTCCTGAGATAGATATGATTGGAATGGGTAGTGAACATGGTTTAGTATTATATGGCTAGACTGGGGGTGAACGTGGTTCAGTAAGATAGGGCTAGAATGGGGAGTGGACCCAGTTCAGTTAGACATGAATAAAATAGGGATTGACCCTAGTTCAATAAAGGAAATTTTTCTCTTTTGATTGGAATGGTAGTAAGCCTTGACTAATAAGGGAATGATATTCAATGCTTATTTGAATTCCGAAAATTCCATGTCTTATTCAAATTTTATGCTCTCGTGATTCATGTTATTTGATTTCATTGTGATTAATATTTTATGAACTTTCGATCATTGTTCAATAATTCAAGATTGTGATCTTTGATATATAGGTTATTCTTTTCTAATTTTATTCTAATGTTTTCATACCCTTTTTCTCATTATATACATAGGTATCTCTCTAGTTTTTTCTTACTAAGCATCTTATCTAACCATTTCCTATGTTTAATTTCTCCAGTTTATAAATGTTGGGGATGTATTGTCTCAACAATAATCGATATTTTATGATGATTTTTATGTTACAAAACCCATATTTTTCTCTAATAGTGTTTTGTTATGTGAGTTTTACAAGATTTTATATTTTATTTAAATAAATTTGGCATTACAAGAATGGTTCTAGAAAAAATGTTTTAATCCCTACATTACATTATAATGTTAAATATTTTTGTATGGTATGAACCCAACATTATTATAAAAGAGTTATCATTTGGATTGGATACTTATGTTCAGAAACCCGACATGCATATGGATTAGCAACCCTACATTGGATTCTGGATTTACATTTTTCATCCATACATTTAGAAAAGTTTAACGTATGGCTAATCAATGAGACAATTGGTTTTTTATGCTGATAATGATAAAAGTATGGATCATCATCCATATTCTATGTAAAATAACCCTAAGCTACAAAAAAACCCTATGCTATGAAAAGGAATCATACACTACACAAAGGAACCTTATGCTACATCGCTCAACCCTACATTGTGTTCAAAATAGTAAAGTTCATCAAACTATGATTTCAATACGAGATTATTTAAATGGTAAAGATAGAATTGAAGTTAGATTCAAAATGATTGTTTTGGTTTTTTCAATGAACCATTTTCATCGGAGGAAATATCTCCTATTTATAAGGGATGTTATGACTCTCGTAGACAATTGAAAATTGAATTTCTGTGATCAATCATTCTATTCTTTTGGATTTGGAATACCGAAGCAATTTTTTACTTTATAAATATTCCTTCAAAATAACTCTTCATATGAGTTTGATAAGTGATTCATGTATACTACTACTTTATTAAATGTCTTTTTACAGTGCTACAACTAACATACAACTCTGATAAAAGATTACATTTTTGAGATATACGTGTTCTATCTTGTTCTACTGTCAGATTATGACTACTATGTATTGTTTTTTATTTTAAATTGAAGATCTATGTTATACTTGGAGTGCCTCAAAATCATTCTCTCTTGAATATTTTTTTTATGAATAAAATCCTTCTGCTATCAATTATGTGTTTCTGCAACTGTGATGTTAAAACAGTTTCGAAAAATCATTCTCTTTTGATTTTTCTGAGTTCCACCAGCTCGTACTTAGTTTTTCTAGAGTATTAAATTCTTGATCTAAGCTATGGATAGTTTGTTCCCTATTTTAGAACTAGAAGACATTGAAATTAGTTTTGTAAAGGTGTTAATTTCCTACACTCAGTTTTGGATTCTTTGTCTTGTGATTAGATGATCATTCTAGTGAAATTTACCAAGCTCGTTGAGAGAGTGATTGGTAGAGTGGTATAGGCGATATTTGTTCCCCGAACCACTATAAAATGTTTTTTTATTTATTTCTGTTTATTCATGGAATATTTTCATGAATAGTAAAAATTCTTCATATCCAAATAAATTATAGAGGGGGTCAAAAGACATAATTGTGGATGATTTTTTAAAAGACACAATTCATACACCCTTATGTGTATTATTTTGTATATTTTGACCTAATAATTTGTATGAAATGTGATGTTTTGGATAAATGTATAGAAATATGAAAATTAAATGTCTATACAATGATGTAAATAGTTGATATGACATAAGTAATGTCAATGGTAAGAGATCCATACATCAATGGTGAAAATTATGGATTTTGGAAATCAAGGATGATTATCTATCTTAATAATCTTCTACTAGGAGTTTACTCATAGATCATTACCCCATATAATATTCCTAAGAAACCAAGAATCATGATATGCTATATCAGAAGCAAAACATGACATTAATTCAAATGATATGAATGCTATTAGTTCTAGTCTTGTACTATATGATTTCCATCTTGTTTCGTAATGTCCAAATGCCAATGAAATGTGGAAAAACTATTGAAGTTACCTATGAAGGCACAGACAATGTAAGACATATGGGGTATGCTTCAAAAAATCTAAAATTCGACAAATTTAGAATTTTTGATTATGAAAGCCTTTCATAGTTGAATGCAAGGATTATAGAAATTATCAACAATATTATAACCTTAGGTGAACCCATCAAACAATCTGGTCAATGTTTAAATGTACTAAGAGTACTAACATTTAAATGGAATGTAATATCCTCTTCTATTCAACAATCATCTCCAAAAAAATATATGAAAATGAAAGATCTATTTTAAACACTAAATATATATGAAGTAGAAATGTAGGATGAAATAGTAGATCATAATATTTTAAATAAGAAATAAGTACTGCACTGAAGGTGAAATCTATGAAGCATAGAAGAATAATAAATCATAAAGTCAAAGAAGAGAATAATTCAAACTCTTCTGATTCTAAAATTGAACTTGCTCAGCTATACAGAATGTTTAGTATGTTTTAAAATAAAAAAAGTGTATTTAAAACTTCCTTCAATAAGGATGATAAATAACCAAGATAAGATCATTTCTATGAAGGAAATAAATCGGGTCATATTAGACTAGACTGCCCTCAACTGAAAGATGAATAGAAAAGGCCATAAAATAGATTTCATAAAAATTATTATTAAGATAACAAAGTTAAAATAGAAATGAAAGGCACATGGAGCAGATGGAGTGTATCTTAAGACTCCAAGAATCCTTCAATTTCTGATTAATAGAATGAGATATCAATTATAAACGACAACATGTGATTTGTGGCCACTAAAAAAGAAGAAAAGGTAAAAAATTATTATTCTTTTGATTCATGTACTAGTAGTTTCTCAAATGATAAACTAGTTTCCAAATATTAAATGTTAAAAGAAAAATATGATTCTATAATAAATAATATAAATCCTTTAAAAAATATTCGTAATGTTATTTTAAGTGAAAGAGACACTATGTTAAAAAACATCTAGAGATAGTTGTCAAATTCAAATCATCTATGACAAATTGTGTTGATCATGAAAAAAGTTTCAAATCATTACAAGATAAAGTAGAACCTTATAAGTGTTCTGATCATTTTTTACTACAGGAGAAAATATCTTGAATGAGATTCATGGAAATAATTTTATTAAAAGGGAAATATATGGAATAGGAAGAAGGGGTGAGAAATCAAAATTGTATAAAAACTATTTTATACCCAATTCTAAAAATACAGCCTATTATCATTGTGGAACAAAAGTCTTTGTCACTTATAACTATTTTTTGAAAAATCATCAAATAATTTGTATTAATAGATCCTTTATTTATAAATTTTCGGTTAAATAAAATGATATAAAAAAAGAATGTTTGGATTCCGAGATCATTTCTATCTAACACTGTTGGACCCATGAAAATATGTGTACCAAAAACACATTTTTTAATTGATTTTTTAGGTAATAGGCACCATGAAAAAAATTCCATATGGTATATAGACCCTGAATTTTCAAAGAATATGAGGGTAGATCCATCAAGTTTTCACATGCTGACACAAATGGATGGAGGGCTTGTCACTTTTAGTGAAAATTCCAAAGGAAAAATAATTCGAGTTAGAATTGCTGGAAATCTAAAAATTATATGGATCAATAAAGTTATATATGTTGAAGGATTAAAAATACAATCTGATAATTATTTATCAACTTTGTGATGATGATTTTTATGTTGATTTTCCTAACAATTAATGCTCTATGTTTAAAGATAAGTTTCTAAATTTTAGAGCACAATGAACAGACAATATTTATACTTTGGATTTAAATACCTTATTTAAACAGAAAGTGAATTATTTAAATTCTAAGAAAAATGATTCATGGATTTGGAATAGAAGACATAGAAACTGAAAATTTTTGGTTTTACATTAATTTTCAAAGAAATAGTTATTTTCTGATTTCCTTGTCTTAAGTTTGACAATGACAGATTTTATGATGCATTCCAAATTAGAAAGTATCACAAATAATCATCCAAATTTATTAAAAAATTTCTAAAACTAAACCTTTAGAATTTATCCATATGTATTTTCTTAGACCATCATGGATAGCAAGATTGGATGGTAAATTGTCTGTCTATGATTTATAGGATGATTATTCTATATTTTCATGGGATTATTTTCTAAAACTCAAAAGTGAACTTTTCACTATTTTTGAATTTTTTTTGTATAATAGTTCAAAATGGAAAAGGTTTAAAAATAATTTCATTAAAAATTTATCATGGTGGATAATTTGAGAATCATAAATTAAATTCTTTTTTTCTCATGATTGGGTAGTAAACATAGCTTCTCTACACCAAGAACACCTCAACAAAATTAAATTTTTCAAAGAATAAATTGAACTACTCAAGAAATTTCAATGACTATATTGAATGAATATAGTCATCCAACCAATTTTTGGGTAGAATCTATAATCACATCCAACTATATCATGATTAAAGTTTTAATCATGACAATTTACAAAAGATACGTTTTAAACTTTGGAATAACAAAAAACCAAAAGTAAAGTTTTTTAATTTTTTTGGATGCAAGATGTATATCCTGATGACTATGGAAAACCATGTCATGTTTGATCCAAAATTACATGATGGAATATTTTTGGGATATTCTACTACCTCAAAATCTTATAGAGTGTTTAACAAAAATTCAAGGATTATTGAATATTCAATTCATGTGATGTTGGATGAAACAGACCATTTCATTAAAAAGAATGATCAAACTAATGAAGTCACTAAAACGTTTAATAACATGCGTCTTGAAACCCTCAGAAATTATTTTTAAAATGATATTCATAAAATTCAGTCCAAATTAGAAGAACATGATATTGAAAAACCTGAAAGTGTCTTTCCTAGACAATCTAAAACCCTAAAGAACCATCTTTTAAAAACTATAATATGATATCTAGACATAGGAAATAGAAATAGAAGAAATTTTGAAAACCTAAAAAAATATTTGGCGTTTTTGTCCCAGTTATAACATAAATCAATAGAGGAATCCTTTTATGATGAAAGTTGGATGCTCGCTATGCAGGAAGAACTAAATAAATTTAGAAGGAATTATGTTTGGGAACTAGTATAAAGACCAACCAATTATCCAGTTATAGTAAGAAAGTAGATATTTAGAAATAAACAGGATGATCAAGGCATCATAACCCAAAATAATTCCATATTATTACCTAGAGGATATAATCAGGAAGAAGGTATATATTATGATGAGACCTTTTCCCTTATAGCCAGATAAGAATCCATTAGAATCCTATTAGCCTATTCATCTCATATTAATTTTAAATTATATCATATGGAAGTTAAATCATCCTTTCTAAAAGGTTATTTAATATAGGAATTTTACTTTGAAGAATCCCCTATTTTTCAAAAATCATTTAAAACAGAATTTTGTTTTTAAACATCCATAGCACTTTATGGCCTTAAACAATAACCTAGATCTTTGTATGAAATATTATGTTCCTTTTTTGAACAATGGGATTACTATTGGATTGGTAGATATAAATCTTTTTAAGAAAACGTTTTTTTCTAATATTTTATTAGTCAAAAATTATGTTGATGGTGTTATTTTTGGTTCAACTAATAATAAGATTTTTCATGATATTTCAAATCTAATAAAAAAAATTTGAAATGAGTAAGATGGAAGAAATGAATTTATTTTTTGATTTTCAAATTTATCAAAAATATTATATAATTGTCTTAAATCCATGTAAGTATACTATTGATTTATTGAAAAAATTTGTACTAGAGAACAATAATACAGATGAAACTACTATGTGTACCAATATAAAACATGATTTCGGTGAAGCTGGAAAACAAGTTGATAACATGTTATATAAAGGTGTGATTGTTAGTTTTATATATATTACTACTAGCAGACCGAACATTATGTTTTCTATATGTATCTATGCTATATTTCAATCAAATCGAAAGGAGTCTCATCTTATAACTTTTAAGAAATGTTTAGATATTTAAATTTAACTATTTTTTCAATCACTTCATTACCCCAAAACTTCAAATTTTAATCTAATATCATATTCAGATGCAGAATTTTGATTTTATAGATTAGATGTAAAAATTAATTCAGTAACCTATCACTACATGGGAAAATCATTATTTTCATGGTCTATTAATAAACAACACTCAGTTTCCCTATCAACCGTTAATGTAGATTTTGTGACTACTGGCAGTTGTCATGAACAAGTATTGTTGATGAAAAAATCTCTACTGGACATTAGAATAAAATTTAATAGTATTCCTATTTTAGGTTATAATACTAGTGCTATTAATATTCCAAAAATAAAATAATAAATTATATGTCTAACCACATTGACATAATACATCATTTTATAAGAGATCATGTTCTTAAAACTGATATATCATTTGAATTTATTAGTACCAAATATCAATTAGCTGATATTTTTATAAAACCTTTTCTCAGTGATAGTTTGATTATATTTAGGGGGAGTTAGGAATATTTGAGTTTAATTAATAGTTTATTAAAGTATTTCAAGTTCTCTTTTATTAATTTAGTAATATTTATTTAATATTTTTTATTCTATTTAGGTTGAATTTATTTAGAAAATAATTTCATTTAAATTTTATTTTATTTGTTTTTTAAAAAATAAAATGCAATGAGTACATTCTTAATAAGTGTGAGAAAACAGTTTTCCTTCTCCCACTCTCTCCTCTCCTACATGTCCTTTCATTTTACCATGTACCTCTCTCTTTAGATTACCATCTACCAAAAACCCTAAATTGGTAATCCCTTCAATCAAGAAGCCTTCTAAGATGAAAACTTCATGAAGATCCATGGATGCTATGTTGGATAATAATGTTTATGCTTCAGGGAAATATAGTATGTTATTTTAGGTAAAGGTAATAGATTTTGGTCATCTATATTCTAAAACTATGTCACTTAAGTAATAAAGGTATTTTCCAGGTCTACTTTCTGAATTTGGTAATGATAACAAGCCAATGGTTTATGAAATAGATATAATGAAATT
This sequence comes from Viscum album, assembly GCA_963277665.1. Lineage (NCBI taxonomy): Eukaryota > Viridiplantae > Streptophyta > Magnoliopsida > Santalales > Viscaceae > Viscum > Viscum album. The sequence goes on from OY728120.1 coordinate 1,673,780,549, forward strand.
TTGTATAAATTCTTCATTTTGTCTTCATTTTGATGAAGATATTATTGTATCTTCCATTGATAATAAGTATTTTTCATTATACTCCATGGATATGGCAGAGATTCCCTATTTTCCCCATAAGGGAGTATTTCTATTATATCTAAGACTTATTTGTAATGGAAGACATATGTCTGAGGACATTATGTTTTCTTTTTTTAAAACAATAAATGTCAAGAAATTGATTAAAAAAGAACTTTATCCTGACCTACAGGTGATGATGAAGTTTATTCAATCTGGGATCTTTCTTAGAACCACTGCGCTTGAGAATTCCCTTTATCTAGACATGTATATCATGATTCTAATTCTGAACAATGTTAAGTTTAATTTCAGTCGGTTTGTGATCAGATATCTAAATCATTGTAGTCTTGTGGATGCAAAAATGGGATATTATCCCAATTGTAGGATTCTTTCATTCTCTCTACGAAGAAATGGAATGATTTTGAATTTTTTATTTTGTAGATCCTGTCATCACAGTAACACATTGAATGCTGGAATGGTGAATAAGAATGGTTTTTTCTGGAGCATCTCATCCAACAATTCTCTTCCTGTTGGTGTGGAGAAACAAAAGAGTTATTAGAATATGATTAGTGGGATTAAAGGGTTATCCATTCAGTTGGATCATTTTATTAAAGGCCTGATGATGAAGAAACATTGAGGCCAGAGGAATCCCTTGTTTATAAAAGAAGAAGACTTTTAGTCAATGTTCCAAATGTTGTTGTTGATGTTGGTGTTGGAGGAGTGTATTCCACTACACTTGCTGAGAAAAGAGAAGTTTGGAGTGATTCTCAAGTGAATAAGAAAGTTGATCTGGGGTATCAATTTCAAGAACATCCCAGGAGAGATATCCCTAACCCCGGAAATAAAATTTTTCCTGATCCTAGTGTTTTAGGGTGATCTGATATGGGGAATAGACATGATTGAGGTGGTGATCTCGGCCTGGCTTTAATTGAATTCGAACAACCATGAGCTAATTATCCTAGGTCTTTTTATTTAGAGGATAATTCCCATGTTATAAGAGTAAATTTTTTGGAGTATTATAATTTTTTAATAGTTATAAGATTAGAAGAAAATGATTGATGAATAAAAGGTTGTTTCAGTTCGGAGATCAGAGTTTGAAACTCATAAGCTTCATTTAAAATAATTAAAATAAAATATCATTTTAGTTGGAGATCTTGAGGATCTTATGGAAAATATTTGAAGAGAATTTTTTCCATTAAAGGATGAATCTATCAATAATATAGAGTTTGATGAATTTATGTTAATGGCAGGGAGAGATTTTCAATTTCTCATAGCAATCAATTGAGCATCTACTTCCTCTTAACAGACACCACCAAAATTTCAAAAGAGGTTTGAATCAATTACCAAATGCTAGATGAATTTAATAATAGTATAAAAACTCTTCAATGTGACATAATTCCTTTAAATGTTCTATTGGAAACTAAAAGTCATCTGGTGAGTCAACTGACTTCAAGTGAATCCAGGTTAGGACCATTGATTAATCATGTTAAAGAAAAGTTGATCTCTTTCATTCTATTAGAAGTAGATTTAAATGAATTTGTAAAGGTCAATTTTGTTGAAAGTATGAGGGTTGGAAATGATTATAGTAATCTACATCAGCACTTTACAGAAGTGTTTACAACTATTTTCAGATCCTATTATTAAAACTGGTTGATCTTAATAGTGTTATACATGCCCTTCCTCATCTATAAGAACCCTCTATCCATACTAAAACTCAACTATAAACACTCATTTTAAAGACCCTGGTTGATTTTGGATTGTAATATAACTTTTAAAAAAATTAATGTATGTTTAACTTCAATTTATTCGTATTTATATTTATTCATTTTAATTTCAGTTTTGTACTTCACTACCAATCTTATATTTTTTTTCTTATTCTGGAATTCATAACTATTCATTTATCGTTTTGTGTTATATTAATTATGGTTTATTTAATTTATTTCTTCAAACATTCTTTTTTATATCAAAAAGGGTGGATATTTATGTTTATGGAATGGAAACAATCTCTGGTGGTGATTGAGAGAATATTTTCAACCAAAACATTTTATTACGAAAATTTTTATTTAATGAAATAATTTTATGAAATCGAAATTTTGAAAAAAAATATCTATCTACTTTTGTGATTTACAAATACAATAATTTCGTTGATTTTTGTTCAGGATTATGTTATGGGTTTTGTGATCATCAAGTAGGGGGAAATTGTTGGGAATGTATTTTCTCAAAGATACTCTATATTTTATGATGATTTTGATATTCATAAAACCCCCTGTTTTTTTCTAATAATGTTTTGTTAAGTGATTTTTATATGAATTTATATTTTATTTAATGAAATATTGAGTTATGGGAATGATTATATAAATGATATTTCCATCCTTATGCTAATATAAAAAGATAAATTTTTGTGAATGGTATCAAACCTACATTATGTTAAAAGAGTTTGTGTTTTGATTGGAATCCTTTTATTTGGAAAACTGACATTTTGTATGGAACAAGAACCCTACATTGGACTCTAGATTTATTGTTTTTATCCCTATGTTCAGAAAAGTTGTAAGTATGGTTAATAAATGTTACCTTTGGTTTTTTATGCTAACAAGGATAAATATATGGATCATAATACTTAATCCAAGAAAAGGAACCCTACGCTATGCAAAGTATCCCAGCACTATGTAATGGAACCCTATGCAACACACCTAAACCCAACGTTGTGTTCTCAATGGTGAAGCTCGTCAAGAAATTTTTTCAATATCATATTACTACAACGGTCAAGTAAGAATTGAAGACTGATTAAAATTATAGTTTTGATTATTTCAATGAACTGTGTTCATCGGAAAAAATCCCTCCTATTTCTATAGGATGTTATGACTCTCATAGCCAATTGGAATTTTAATTTCCACAAAAAATCAGTCTATTCTTTTAGATCTTAAATATCAAAAAATATATATTTTCCATATTCCTCCAGAATATCTCTTCATATGATTGCGATAAGTGATTAAAATGTATCAATACTTTATTGAATGAATTTTTACAGTGCTAAAACAAACAAACAACTTTGATAAAAGACTAAATTTTGGAGATATACATGTTCTATCTTATCCTACTTTAATTTTGTGACTACTTTGTTTTTTTGATTATTTTAAATTGAAGATACATGTGCCACCTAGATCTCTTCAGAATCATTCTCTCATAATAAATATTATTTCTATATAATAATATCAATCTACTATCATTTGCATGTTTCTGCAATTGTGAAGTTCAAATAGTTTCAAAAATTAAATCTCTTTTTTTATTTTAGATTTAACTTCTCATACTGAGTTGTAGTGGAGTATCAGCTTCTTGATCTAAGCTGCAGATAATCGGTTCTCTGTTATAGAACCATACTTTTTTTCAATTAGTCTTGTAAAGGTGTTAACTTCCTATGCTTAGTTGTGGATTCTTGGTCTTGTGATAGGAGGACCATTTTAGTGAAATTTACCATGCTCACTGAGATAGATATTGGTAGAGTGGACTAGGGGATATTTCTTCCCTAAACCACTATAAAATTTTATGGTCTTTATTTCAATTTATCCCTTGAATATTTTAAAAATGTATAAAAACACTTCATATATGAATAAATTTCATAGGGTTTCCAAATACAGAATTGTGGAATATTTTTGAAAAGACACAATTCACCCTACCTCTTATGTATTACATTGTATATTCCTACCAAGAATTGAATAATTTTATTATATAGGATATATATCATAAGGTATATTTTCGGGAATACCATAGTGGGAGATTATGTGGATCACTTATAGACCATTGTGTATGTTTCCATGTTCCAAAGTTACTAAACTATTATGGTACTTAGCTGCATATTTTTTTAATATAATGAATATTAATATAAAAATAATTTAATATCAATCTATGAAAATCATGGGTCACTATAGTTGGTATCATAAAAAGGGTTTAGTTAAACTTTATAAACTAGGATGATAAATATTAGTGAGATCCCTATAGAAATGTCTAATGATATGTGTAAGGATGAGAAAAATTATAGAAAAGTTTCCAGGAATTCTGGTAAATAGTAGAGAAAGTTGTTTCCTAGAAATACATACATATATAGATACAAAAATTTTATGTATATCAAACATAGATGTACCATGGTGTATCAATTATGAAAACAATATATTGATGTAGACTCGATAAGAAACTCGTGCATTACAAAAGGACTTATTGCACACCATGTTTGACACTCCTGGTGATATTCATTGAAAATTCAAAAACATTTTTGTAACCATATTGAAGGATTAAAATAGATGGTGACTATGAATAACCTAAGATAAACCTAAGGTGTCATATATTAAAAATAAAGTATAATGATTTATAAATACTACAAGTGTTTTTCATGGTTATGTGGATCCCCAATATGATTATTGTTTCTTACAATATAAAATTGGGTATTAATCAATGGATCGAACCAGAAGGAATCGTTTTAATGTTGAGGTTGAAGGAAAGTGAAATAATGGTCTACTTGACAATCCCAACATTATAAGAGTTGCAATGAAGAAACAATGTATAAATTTCACAAAAAATTATTAATATTTGAATCAAGCTATACTTCCAAATGAAAAAAGAAGGGAACAAAATTATTTTTAATCTGTCAAGAGGGAAAATAAAATTTATTTTAGTGGGTCTTAGGATGCAATAGTTTATAAATAATGGATCCATAACACTGAAAATATTCATCCCACTCACCAACGTCTAGAGAAAGAAAAAAATATTTTTCATATCTACTGTTTGGAAGGTGATGTTGATCAATGGTGGACTATTATCAAGAATATGATCCAAAATGATTAAATTGACTACATATATTGGGATGAGTTTAAAAACATATTTTTTTAATTAGTGAATTTCTAGTATTCTTTGTATGATGATAAAATAATTAGTGCATTGAGAAAAAGAAAAAGGATGATGAAGTTTTTCTACCAATAATGAAAATTTTACAGGACATGCAAGGTAAACATCTAGTATTAGCATCCTACCCGAATTTAAGGTTGATCGATTATTCAGTATCTTAAAACCTAGACACTAAAGGGAATTATCCGTAACAGGCCTTAATGTATATGAATATATTTTTGGATGTTCTAATTATGTGGAAATGGATGTTATACTTACATATAAATCTCATGGTTTTTCCAATAATAGGATTATGGAATCCATTGGAAAATATAAAAACCATGGAGATAAGAAGATGAGATTCCCATTATGGTGAAAGTGTGGGAAGAATCATCGAGGAAATTGTCTTAAGGGGTCCATTTAATGTATTATTTTTTGAAGGGAATATCATCAAGAAATTTATTTCCAATGTTATGGGGAATATTTACAAAATAATGCATATAGAGAGAATGATGCATAGAATACACCATGTACCCTTCAGTGCATCAAGTGTAATGAGAATGTTCATTATGATAACTATTGCTCAACTAAAGGGTTAATAGTGAAAATCTACATCATAAACCTCTTAGACTAAGTGAAAAGGGGTAATATCATTTAATTACTTTTTCTATTAGGTTGTGAAAATATAATGAGGTAATGTTACACATATTATCCTCTATAAAAATTTTAGTGTCTTGTTTGACTATGGATCTACCCATTCATCCAAATCTGAAGAATCTTATATGGTTACCAAGATACCACCCAAATTATTATATTTACAGTTACTATTGAAAACCCTAATGTTATAATTATTGAATCTAAAACATATGTTTCCTCTCAGGTTGACATGGGAGGGGATGTTCTTCCAAAAATTCATGACATTCACCCACTAGTTTAATTTGAATATTTATTTGTCAAGGATTTTATTTATATATATAAATCCAAAATCCATTTTTGGGGAAGTCAATCAATGTTTGATATTCCAAAATAAGAAATAGTCATCTACCAATGTGAATATTTTTATGAACTTTTATTCAACATCACATCAACTATATGGGATTTGATTCACATTCATAAGTTCTTTTAATCTCAAATGGTTGGGGAGAAATATTATATTGATTATATTCTTATTGTGAGGTAATTTGTTGATTACCTTCCATAAGATTTGGATAGCATTTAACCAAATCATGAAGATGATTTCTTGAAAAACAACTATTACCTTATTCCACATAAATTTCAAAGACTCTCTATAGAAGTACCTTAATTGAGTTGCATGAATTTAAGAAGAAACAATCTAAAAACATGAAAAGGGATTCATTCATCCTAGTGTCTCACCTTTCCACACACCTATTCTTTTTTTAATATTAATATGGATCTTTGTGACTTGGTATTTATTATAATGCGTTAAACATGATAAAATTTAAGAAGAGATATTGTGACATCATGAGATTCTAAAGTAAGAACATTGTATTTGTTACTTTATATGACACGCAGTACCAAGCGCGTAAAGAAATATAATATGAGGATAATTTACTATATATTTACCATATTAAATTAATTAAATCTATGATATATCTTGAAATGAATTTGATACCTAGTTATTATGCATCACACACAATAATTTGTTTCTTCAATGGCTTATATTAAATACAAGACTGACTTTTACCAAAGAACAAATACTATTAAAACAAAGTTCTTTAACCTAATATACCCTATCAATTAAATTTGATGCTATTAATAGTATTATCAAAATTATGGAAAAATATATTTATTAAAATTATAATATGAATTCATTAGTAACCAATTAATGAGAAACAAAAATAAATTTTAATTGAATATAAAGGATATTTTTTTATTTTTCAACTTCTAAAGGAATTTTGTATTTAAAAATAAAATTATTTAAAATTAGTGAATGATATTAATGTAATATATATGTTATATATTCAATATTTTTTTTTTATTCATGAAAAATGATTGATGGGAATTATATAAAAACAAACCCAATTTTACACACTAAAACATATATTTTGCTAAAGATAGTTTTACCGCCTTTTAACAGATAACCTATTTTATATAAACTTTTTCGTACTTTTAGAAATTTCATATCACAAAATAAAATTCATTTTTGAATGAGAATCATCAAAATTAGGTTATGGTGGTTTTTTTGTGAATTTTTATACGAAGTTTCATTTTTTGATGAATAGTTCAAAATGTTGAATTATAATTCAAAACAATGATTTGTACTAAGGTATTTATAAGCTTAAATAATGTTTTTATTTGATTTAAATTCTAATTAAATAAATTTTATATAAAATAACCCTCTTTAATCTATTTTAATTAATTTTTAATTTAAATTGAATATAACAACATATAAATCTTATGAAAAAATTTACACAAAAACTTGTATTGTCGTACTATCTATAGTATTAAATTTAATTTTGTTTCCTCCAATTATGTGATTTTAATTTGGAATAACAGATTCCATATTCTCGAATCATCATAATTTATAAGTTATAATATGTTCAAATTATTTTTTTACCAAAAATATTAAAGAATTTAATTAAAATTAATTACAATGATTAGGAGAAAAATTAAATTAACAAGGGATTAAACCTCAAACATAAGTTCCAAACTGACATAGAAACTTGTCCAAAATACATTGTTTGTTCATATTTTTTCCCCTACAATCCCTTGGATAAAATTTGGTCAATTTTTGTAGCCATATGAAATAGGAAAACCGTGGGTGGAATTCCCTTCCTAAAACATTAAAAGAATGCCACTCCTCCTTCACTTTAAAATGTAACTCACGTATCCCAATTCCCAAAACCTCTCAAGCCACATTTGTTTGACCGAGTTCATCAAAAACAGGTCTTATAAATCCATACCATCATCCAAAATTATTATATATAGTTTACATACTTCTAATTGTATATATAATATCGTTATTTGTTCATTATTCAAGATATTTTGGGTGTAATGTTCACTTATTTCATCAAAGAGGATTTGAATTAAGTTTCACCAAGTGGAAAATAATTTCATAACCTAATTTATTTATTAGGATATATTGAATCATCTTTATCGTTAATATTCTAATAATATGTACGTAGGATCTTTTTACAATATATTTCTGTATTTACACTTGTTTTTTGTGGATTTACATTTGAAACAAATAATATATTTATTGATTTATTCTCACATCAAAATTATGGTATTTGAAGGCTTTTACTTTAAAATTTAATATTTTTGGTATTTGTTACAGATGAAATACCATCACAGAAAATTATTGGAAAATTATTCAATAAACCAATTAATTTTATTATCATTTTTATATTTATTACCATTATCAAGTAATATTAAAATTTTCTACTTCGTGGTACTTAAATTATTTTAGAATATATTTTTCGGAAAACCCGATTTCATTTCTCTCTTTAGTTGGAGAACCTGTTTTCTTTTAAAAAACATATTTACTAAAATTGTTTCAAAAATGTGTTAACCTTTTTATAATTATTTTTAATATGAATAGTATCCCTTTTTGAAATTTTTAATTTATATCAAATTTATTTTCAAATAAATGGTATTTCAAAAGGATTTTTAAAACAAAAGGTAATTTCCTAAATTTTTTTAATGTTATTATATGTCATCAATGATAATGAACCTTTATCCTTACACAACTTCAGATATTTTAGGTTGATACCATGCTTATTATTCCTCTAGATGGTTTATGATTTCTTAGTCCAAGGCTAGAATTGACATTCACTTCCTTGATTCCTTTGTTATGTTCCCATGAAATATTGAATTCACTGTGATCATTGACAATTGAATTTTCCAAAATTATCCATATAAATTATCATGGATATTTTTATTGAATAAACCATATATCATTTATTCATATAGTGTTTATGTTGAAAGTATTTTTATTATCATATGAAATAGTGATAAATCAATATTCTTTATTCAATATAGATATTTTATAAGGCATATTATTTATTGATTAAATCGATTACTCGGTATGTGGAATTATTTGGAAAGGAAGTGGTGGGTGGGGCCTGGACTTATATAGCCCCTAGATGCATCAATAGGTTTTCATGAGACAATTTTGTTAGAAAAATTAAATAGGTTTTACCTATTATTTTAAATTATCTTGTGAATGGTATTGAAAGTATAGTTTTTAATGTTTCTCATAAATGACATCCAATAAATAATAATTTCCTTCATTTTTATTCATTAATTATAATCCATGAGATTTTTATTATGAAAAAATATTTTGTTTCATTTCATTATCAGTTTATTTATTTAATGGAATGTGTTTCCACATTATCACTTTGTCATATTTTTTATTATTTTTCAATTTATTTGAATGGAATGTGTTTCTAGTTATTTACCTTTCCATATTATTTACTCACATTCATATAATTTATTGATTACATGGAGTGTTTTGTCAGTTATTACCCTTCAATGTTTACTATTCTCAATGATTCACTATTGTTTATAATGTACATTACCCTTACTGAGAAGTTGGTCTCACCCTTATTTTTTTTCATTCCCCCAGATTCAATGAAGTGTTCTAAGAATGATATAGAATGATAAGTTATAATTAATAATGTTATTATCCTCTATAGAGTAAGAAATAATGTTTTCATTATTATATGCATTTATAAAACAAGACTCATGCATGTATCTAGTTTACCAAGATTACTAAAGTGTTCTATCCTTTGGGCTGAAATATACTTTTTTCTTATGAAAATGTAATGCTAACATAACATTGGATTAAGGATTTCTGGGGTCATGTCATTACAGTTGGTATCTGAGTAAGATTTGTAGAAACATTGGAAACAATATTTATGAAAATATAGATTAGGGAACATAACCATTAGATATAATTCGAGTAAATGTATATAATAACATCCTGATTTTTTTTATTTTAGATAATTTGTTTTTCCCCTTAGTAACAAATCTCTATAGGGATATTACAAATGGATGTGGTTCTTGAACACATGTATATATTGGTAACAACTATAGAAAGGTGTGTTGGGCCATACTCGAGCGTACCCTAATATATGATAATGGTCCTTGCTGTACACAGAGTTTGACACTCTTGGGGGATATGATTTGGATAATTCACATTTTCTTTACAAACCATAATGATGGATTTTAATTGATAATGATAATTAATGACCTAGGATAAAACATAGGTTTCCTATATTGAAATTTATTTTTCAAAATTTAGACATCCAAAAAATGATTATAATGTTTTTCCAATATGATTATTGATTATGAAACTATTGTTTTTGGATTTAGTAAATTCCCTATTTAAAGGATAAACAATATAGCAAGGAAGAACCTATGTGGAAATAAATGGATTAAATATTTATGTATTGGGGTTCTATAGAAAACCTCAGTTTAAAAGATATTTAATGATTAAATATCATGGATTTACATCATAATTATTTTGAAATTACATTAATATAGTTTTAGAAAAAGGACAACATGTATGTCGGGTGATAAAGCACCAAGTCTAGAAAGTTCGTGATATTGGAACCCATGACTGAAGGATAAAAACGGTTTCTCACATACCAATAGCCTACACGAAGTTATAGTTAATGTGTTATTATTTTTAGTTAAACTATTTTATAAATAAATATTAAGGATGAACCTATAGTCTTAATTTTTAGTATTATAGATTATTTTATTAACCATATTTTGTTTTGATAATATTTTGAGACAAATGGAAGGACATTTCACCCTTTTATTGGCCTTACATTCTGTTAAAATCTTATTTTAGTGCTTCAGGAATGAATGTTAATTTTTGGATATCAATTTATTGAATGAGTGGATGAATTATAATTTGATATAAGGATAACCAAAAGATAAATTTTTTCTTCTAATATTGATACATATAAAGTAAGTATATTGTATTCATATTATTGGTCAAATAAGTAATTAATCAACATTTGGAAAATAGTCAGAATAAAATGTTGTCTGAATACCTTTTTGTAAAACCCATATTCTTTCGAATCATCATAGATTTATGTCTTTCAGAAAATAAGTATTACATTGATCCTTTTTTAATTTATGTCCATAATAACTCCCTATGTATATTTATGATTTTCCACCATGTGCGTCTCTCCACATTCGACTAATGTTCTCTTATATAGAGACATTTATTTTAGTCTATGTGGACTTTTTTACTTCCCATAATATAGTTCCCAGATGATGTTTTATAAAATATTATCATGATTTTGGATTTCAACATAGTAAACATCAAAAAATATATTACGAATATCAATTTTAAATTGTGATGATGAAATTTATTTAAGGTGGGGAGAATTTAATTCCCTGAAATTATAATGTAAGAACATTATATTCGATAGTGTGTATGACACAAAACATCAAGAGAATAAGGGGATATAAAACCCCGATAATTTAAAATATATATTATTTTAAATAAAATAAATACAAGATATAGATTGAAATTAATGTGATACTATGTTAGTTTTCATCACACACAATAATGAGTTCCTTCAATAGATTGCATTACATTCTTGACCTTGTTTTACTGAAAAAGAAATTTTAACGAAACATTATTATTTAATATAATATAACATAGACATTAAAGTAGAGGTTATGAATAGTATTAAAAAATTATGAAAATATATGGTAAAAATATAAGATGAATTCATTATTTACTAATTAATAAAAAAATACAAACCAATATTTTCAAAGGCATATATTTTTATTTTTATGCTCCCAAAGCAATTTTTATTAATAAATTAAATTAATTACAATTATTAAATAATATTGATGAAATATAAATTTCATTTATTGAATCAAACATTTATTTATGTTCATCCAATTGGTTTGATAGTGATAAGAAAAAAAAACAAACTCAATTTTACACAAAAAAAACCCTATATTTTTCTAAATATAGTTTTTCCAAATATTAATTGGAAACATATTATAAATAATATTTTTTACACATTTAAAAAAAATATATCAAAATAAATTTAATTTTTGAATTGTAAAAAAATCAAAATTAATTTAGGGAGAATTTTCGGAATTTTTCTTTTGGGTTTTTATTTTTGATGATTACTGAAAAATATTGTTTTTTAATTGAGAACATATTTTACGTATAATTTATTTATAAAGGTTAATTATGTTTATTATTGTTTTTAAAGTATCATTTGTTCGATTGTACATAAATTAATCGAATTTAGGAAATTTTAAGAAATTTCACTTTGAAAATGAATACAAAAACATAGCAATCTATTTCTCATTTTTACTTTAAAAACTAGCATTGGTGTCCAATATGCGGGATTAAATTTAAATTAATCTATAAACTTTTTAGAATGGAATATGGATAAATAGATTCCATATTTTCAATCCAAAAAAATTATAATGATTAATATTTTTTAGCTTAGTTTTGGACCAAAAATATTAGTGAATGTAATTAAAATTAATTAAAATGATTAAGAGAAAAATCATCATTACAAGGGATTAAAACATAAACAAAAGAGCCAAAATGACCTATAAACATTTAAAATTACATTAAATTTCAATATTTTTACCCTATTCTACCTTTTATCTAATTTGGTCTATTATGTTTTCCACTTGGTATTGAAAAAATAATGGGTGTAGTTCCCTTTTAAAAAATTTCAAATAATGCCAGTCCTCATCTAGTATAAAATGGAACTCACCCCACCCACTTTCTCACACCTCCCATGTTTTTTTTATTTACCAATATAATACCAAATAAATCCTAAAAATTACTAACCTAAACCTATATGATTTCATTTTCAAAAAAAGACATCCAAGAAACCCCTTTGGTCTAAATGATTAAGAGTTACCCAAAGAAGAGGTAACATCCTTCCTCAAGATCTGTTTTTTTTATTTTCATTGTCCACCCCATCAACACTTATAAATACATTTTTATATAGTAAACACAATATCAATAATATAATTATATTTTTTTTGTCTAATTTTAATCCCTAAACATACACACACTTCCATCTCATGGTTAACAAACATAGTGTTTCTGTTTGAATTTTTTTCATTGAAACCTATCATTGATGGGAATTATGAGGGAAACACTATTTATATTTGTTATATATGATATTTATCATTTTTATATATATTTAATATTTATTAAACACATACCATTTTGAATTACATTTATTTATAAATATGATAACATCGTTTTCTGGATATAGGGACCATTGCCTCCTCAATGTGATGTAATTCATTCACATTCTACATGGAACATATAAATGAATGTTTTAATAAAAATATGTGAAATATATGAGATATATATTACAATTTTATTATAATATAAATAAATTTAATTTGTATTTCATTAATTTAACATATAAAATAAATGAAAGTAGCATTCATGCGTATGTACAACCTACCATCTCCAGGAATGATGAATTTCATTTCTTATCCCCAAATGATATGGATTAATATAAATACATATATAATAAATAAATAGGATAGTCACACTATGTTTTAATTAATTGGTATGACTATTTAATACTCTTTGTAATAAGAAAAATAAAAACATTCAAAACTTACTCGACGAACTAGAAAATTTACCCCTGAAATAGTGAATATAATGAATGATTGTTAATATAAATGTAATATGATATTTTAAGAAGATAATGTATGATGTTATAAAGATTAATATGGTTATTGTATAAATTAGTGTCATTCTCAAATATCTTATACATGTGTTTATTGGATTTCACCCGAAAGGGAACACATTGTAAGGGAATGTTGTCTGCCTTTTCATTTTTATGTGGAATACACTATTTCCACCACTTAATTAATTTTTTTTGTGTATCTTCTGACCATTTTGATATATTATATCATGAATTATTTTATATTCAAGGTATTAAATGTTTAATTTTTTGTTATTTATTTCATGTGATTATGATTTAAAAGTTACCAAATAGGAAGGCACTTCATCTCAATTTCCATTCGTTGAGACATACATTATTTTTGTGCACCTAAATTCATATATATGATATAAACACTAAAAAATTGACATAAAAATAATTATTCCTTAATTATTCATGTTATTTTTAGTTTCAAATTAATTTATTTCTTCAAAAATGATTTTAATTAAGCATTACCATGTGGAAATAAATTTCTTAACCCAACTTATTTTCATTGGGTTATATTACTTACTCATTATTATTAATATTATAAGATTATTTGGGTAGCTAAATTTTAGAAAATATTGTTTTATTTCAAATTTTTTTATTCATATTTAAATTTTATACAAAAAAATATATTTATTTCTTTATTCTAACATCAACATTATGTCCTTTTTAAGGGTTTACATCAAAATCTCATTTTTGAGAATTGTATATTCTTTATTTTCCATCAGTGAAAATTATTTCATCATTGTTCAAAGAAACATTTAATTTAATTATACTATCATTATCAAGAACCTTTATCTAGTAATATTACCATTTTCCCACTCTTTGGTTATTAAAATTATTTCTAAAATATCTTCTTGAAAACCCAAATTAATTTCACTCTTTAGTTAGAGAACCAATTTTTTCTAAAACAACTATTTTCCAAAAGAAATTAAAATTTGTTTTTAACCTTTTCAAAAATGTTTGTAACCTTTTCAAAAATATTTATAAAATTAATTTTCCCCCTTCTATTAATGTTTTATTTGTTAAAAATTTATTTTTAATGTAAAGCACTTTTAAAATGTTTAAAAAGGTGTATTTACCTAAAAAATGTTTCAAAAACTATTCTTCTACTTCATCAACAACAATAACCCTTTATCCTTACTCCATGTTGAATATTTTTTATTGATACAATATTTATTCTTCCTTTGGATGGTTTATTATTTATTTGACTAATAATAGTATTGAAATTCACTTCATTTATTCCTTTGTTAATTCACCTTGAAATATTCAATTCCCTATGATCATTAAACATTGAATTTACCATAATTACACATATCAATTTTCATGGTTATATTTATTTCCTAAAATGTATATAATTTTCACATATGGTGCTTACATTATCATTTATTTAGTCATGTGGAGAAATATTGATAAAACATTATTCTTTATTCAATATATTTGATAATCTATACTATTTATTTATTAAATCAATTACTCAGTGTGATGAATGCTTTTGATATTCTATGATAGGTGGGACCCAGAATTTATACAGCCCCACAATGCATCAACTAGTTATCATGAGAAAATTAGTTTCCTAATTTCAATACGTTTGTACCATAATTTTTAAACCATCTTAGGAAAGGTAATGACGGTATATTTTTTCATGTGCGTCAGACATGATCCCCAATAATTAATCATTTCCTTCAATTTGCTTCATTATTTATTTTCCATGATATTTTCTCTATAAAAATTATACATGGTTGAATTTCATTCACAAAGTATTGATTTAATGGAATTTGACTCCATTTTCTCACCTTGTCATTTTTTTATTTCCTTATACAATTATTTGAATGGAATGTGTTTCCAATTTTTTACCTTTGCGCAGTATTTATTCACTTCTTTCTTGGTTATTAATTACTTCTAATTTGTTCTTAATTATTACCTTTCTATGTTGATTATTCTCATTGAATCATTATTTCATCCCATGTAATTTATCCATACAAAGAATTTTTTGTCACCATTATTCAATTTCAATTACTGAGGATTCTATGAAGTGTAATATGAAATATATGAATTGATATTCTAGAATTAATAGAGTTATTATCCCTGAGGGAAAAAAATGTTTTCATTATTGTATTCATTTTTAAAACCTGACCTCTGTATATTTCTATTTCAAAAATAATAGTATGCTTTTCGATCCTTTGGGACACGATTTACTTGTATCTTATGCCAATATAATGGTAGCATGACCTTGGATCTGGGATTTCTTTGGTCGAGTCACTACAGATATCATTTTCCCTATTTTGATGACAAGTTTGATCAAATATGCAGAGCTCAATGTGTTTCTAAGATTCACCTTGATTATGGATATCATCAATTGTTGTTCGTGGGGGAGAATATTCACAAGACAAAATTACATGCAATGTGTGGAAAAAATGAATATATAATCATTTCATTCAATCCAAAAAATTCACATGTTATCTTTATGTATTTAAATATTATATTATTTATAGATTACATTGATCATTTTTTGGTAGTCTTTATATGTGATATTCTTATCTATTCAAATATAAAGTATTATCATGAAGACCACAAGATAAATTTTCTGAAGACCATAATGATCGATAAAATATATAAAAAAATTTAAAACTATGAATTATTTTCAGAAAAACGTTTAATATGTGGGTCACATCATCACGAGAGAGATTATATTGGTAGATCTATCAAAGATAGAGGTTATTAAATTCTATCTCAGTTTAACCAGGGTGAATTACATCCAAAGTTTTCATGGTTTTGTTATATATTATTGATGGTTTTTGATAATTTATCACGAATGTATAATCCACTCACAAATATAACATAGAAGGGAGCTATGTTCCCTAAAAATGAATGTGAGTAAAATTTCAAGGAACTAAAGAGAAGATTATTCAGTGCACCTGTTCTTCCTTTACCCTATAGTGGAGAAATATTTTTAATATTTATTGATATTTCAAAAAATGTATTAGGATGTGATCCCATGAATAATGACCTGGTTATAGCTTATGCCGCATGAAAATTGATACTTCATCTGAAAATTTACTCAACTAATGATTTAGATTCAACTGTAGGAATTTATGAACTAATGATATAGAGGGACTATCATTATAGAAAAATTATAAAATATATATATTGATCAAAAAATATTAAATTATATATTAACACATAAGGATTTGAATATGAGAAAGAATTATGGTTAGAGATAATAATTAATTATGGACGGTTAATACATTTCCACCCAAGGAATGTGAACAAGGTGGTTGATTATTTTAGTCGAAATGGTCAATCAAGAATATCCATGGTGAGGATTACAAGTGATCCGATAATTTTGGATTTGTAAAGGATGAATATAGAAATCCTAAATGAAATGGATAAATATTATATTTCCTAATTGAATGTTCAACAATCCCTCTATGTGATGATTAAAGAGGAGAATAAGGAAGATGTAGAGATGAAATTGAAGGTTAGAAATGTTCCTGAGTAAAAGATTGATCATGATAGGATGATAAGTTTCAAGAATAATGTATGTGTTGTGTCCATACTATACATGAATAATGCGTTTTTAGATGATGATAATAGTTCATAATTATCTATTCACACTGGAAGTATAGATATGTATATATATTTGAAAGAATAATTATTGTGGGATAGAATGAAGATATATATCATAGAATCTTTATCTATATTCTAAGTATATCAGCATGTTTTTTATGAAAGTCTAAATTTAAAGTGGATGATTCATCTATTTCCCAAACCATAATGAAAATTGGAAAATATCTCCATAGTTTTTTTTATTAGAAACCCCAAAACCTCTAAAGAGAATAATGCTATATGGGTTCTATTTGTTAGATGTACTATATCAGCAAACTTCATCTCCATTAAACGAGACATATCATTGGATCATTTTTATATTATATACATTCAGTAAGTGGTAAGGTTACATGGAGTACCACATTCCATTGTATCGAATCGGGATCCAAGGTTTGCCTCAATGTTTTGGAAATAACTTTTTAAAAATCTTGATATGGATTTGTGTTTCATCCCAACATATCATCCTCAAATAGTTGTTTATAATGAAAGAACAATTCAATCACTAGAGGATATGTTCACATATTTTTCATAGGATTTCAAAGGTGGTTATGATCAAAAACCTCCTATAGTTGAGATCACTTAAAACAATACCATTCACGCAATCATTCATCTAGATCCTTATGAAGTAATCTATGAATTGAAAAGTATATCACCAAATTACTAGAATGTACCTGGGGAAATAAAGATATTGCTACCTGAGATAACTAAATAAATTGAAGAAATTATTAAAGACAATATGAAACACGTTAAGAGAGATTCATGTCTGAATAAATTTTATGGTAATAATCACATGAATGATCCATAATTTTAAGATTTGTATATGGTGTTTGTAACAATTTTTCTTTTTAATATGGTTATTAAATTGGGGATGAAATTGGAAAATAAACACGAGGTTTATCAATAATTTTGAAAATAAAGATCATAATTGGATGGTATCTTATTTATTGTATCCTCCACCATACCTCTCTCAAGACCATGATGTGTTCTACGTATCTCTCCTAAGAAATTAAATACCTAACCCTTCATATATATTGAACCCATATTTTATACTACTTGAAAATGATCTTTCTAATGAGGAACAACCCATGGAGACTATAGATTGTACATAAGAAATTATATAAAAGATAAATTCATATGGTGAATGTTTTATGAAAAATAGACTACGTTGAGGAATACAATTTTGAACATGATGATGTTATGAGGAAGTATTATCCTTGTTTTCTTTATTATAACAAATAATTTTGTGACCAAAATTATTTTTAAGTGGGGAAGAATGTAACAAACCGAGTTTTTATGTGTTTTTTTTAAGAAATTTAATTTCATTGATTTATTGTGTTACATGAAACACTATGTTATGATTGTGTTTTTTTGAAAACCTTGTTACTCTTTCTCTATACACAAAACCAGATTTTCCTACATTACATGCAATGGTGAGTTTTAGTAGAACCTAGATATTTTATTATTTTAAACGTGATAATTATAACCAAAATATTAATCAAAGTGATATGAATATTAATAAATAAATTTTAATTATAATTATAATGGTTATATATAATGAGAACATTTTTATAGTAAAATAAATAATTTTCATTAATGTCCTTATATGTTTCAAATATACTATTTTATCAAAAAAAATTGTATGTATATTTTTAAATAATAATAAAATTAAAAACTGTAACATTTTGAAAAATAATTTGGAAAAATAATATCCATTTTTTAATTCATAATGTTATAATTATCTTCGGGATGAATTTTTGGGTTTTTTCTAACAAGTTCCAATTTTTGATGAATATTGAAAAATATCGAATTTTAATTGTAATAATCATTTTAGTATAATTAATATGTAAAGATAAGTTGGGATTAATTTTTCAAAAAATATAATTTTTTAAATTATAGATCAATTAATCCAACTTAGGTCATTGCAATAATTTTCATATTGATATTGGGTATAAAAACATTGTAAACATTTGAAGACTTTCTCTTTAAAACCCATCTTTATTGACACAACTATGGGATTAATTATAAATTATTTTTTACCACTTATGTGAATGGAATAAAAAAAATGGTTCCATATTTTTAATCATCATTATTTATAATTTCTAGTATGTTATACTAAATTTTTTACCAAAACTAATAGAAAAAATATTAGTAATTATAAACTATGATTAAGGTAAAAACTGATTTACTAGGGGTTAAACTTAAAAGATAAGGATAAAAATAACACATACACATATGTTAAAAATATTATATAGAAATATTTATATTATTACACATATATGGTTTGACAATGGAATTAGTTTTTCCATTCTGACATTTGAAAAATGTTGGAGAACTTATGTTTTTCTAAAATACCTTTTGTGTTCTCCCCCACACTTATTAATGGACACCCCCTCTCCTATATTCTTCACAACATCACACCCTTCTTGATTAATACTAAACTAAGAATGTATCTCCCTGAAATCCCTCATCTCATCTTATAAACCTTATTTTTTATATAAATCCTTCCTATGAAGACTTCACATTCAATCCAAAGGAGGATACCTGATGAATAGGTAATGTTCACCAATGAGCATTTTTGTTTTGTTTTATTTTCGACCTCCATAAATTCTTATTATAACGTGATTATATAATAAATTCAGTATCACCCATATTATAATATGTTTTAATGATAATTAATCTATTTGAAATCACATCTACATCTATCTAATTGTTTAAAAAATAATTATTCCTATATACAGTGTACTACCGCCACATGAACGGATGTCATTCATTTTTTCCATTACCAACTCTAAAGGAACGTAATAATGTTGAACATATTATTTATATATGATAATTATTATATTATTATTTTTATTTAATTGTTATGTCATACATACCTTCAAAATGTTCATTTTTTGGGAATATGATAGCATCGCTCGTATGCATGGAAGACTACGGCCTTACGAAGTGATGTCATTCATTAACCCTTTAAATGGAATCTATAAATGATTTTATTTATAAAAATATGTGATATAAATGAAATAAAAATTATTTTATAATTATAATATGTAAATATCACTTTTCCCCATTAATCCTAAATGAAAATAGAAATTGCATTCATACAAACATATGGCCTACCGTCTCTAGGAAGGGTGTATTTCCTTTCCTAATACTAAAAATTACTGATTGTGATAAATAAATATATAATGTGTATATATGATATTTATATAATTTTTAAATTTATTTATTTTATTAAACCATGATGAAATTAAGAGTATAAAAATTTAACAAATCAAAAAACATACAAAAACGAAGTGGTTATTACCTAAAACGTAACATTAACGTGACATTTTAAACAAATATGTAATAAAAGGCCATATAAAATCATTTATGGTATGATATATATGAATATAGTTTTTCAATAAATGTTTAATAAAATTATATTTATTATAAATTTTTTTTTGAACAATTATAATAGATGTCAAGACATGAGGTAAGGGATTTTTGTCTCAATTTTCCTTCTTTCAGACATACATTATGTTAGGCCCCAATATTATTTCACAAGGTTTGTATACATCCCCTTGGACATGAAATATCATGAATTTATTCATCTTTGTGTTATTATAAGTTTCATTTTTTAATTTATTCATGAGGCTTATGATTCAATGTTACTAATGTGGTAATGATTTTATATTACAGTCTCATCAATTTTCATAATTGTTTTTTATTATGTTTATAATTATAATATATTATGATACATCCCTCAATAATTCTAATGAATTTAAATATACTCTCATTAATCATGTTATCTTCATGTAATGGTACCATTTTCCATGAAATTTATAGTTCAAATAATTAAGAAAATGATTTTAAGAAAATTTGATTTTGTTTCTATTTTATATTGGAAATATATTTTGTTTCAAAACCATGTTATCTAAAAGTGTTTTAAAAAATGTTTTATTATTTGATTTGGGAATGAAACATTTACCCATTATTGAATATTTACAAAATATTTTGAATGGAATCTTATTCTATTTTTCTAAAACAATACCAATTTATCTTTTACTAAAAATGTTAATGGAATATTTGTTTTAACATTTACAACATTATAAAAACCTCCCATCTTCATTACTATTATTTTCTATATATATTAATTTATAATATTTCAATTTTAATTTTCAAGAATTGTTTTTAAATTTTTTTTATTTTTTAAAATAAAAGTTTCAAAGAAGAAACAATATTTTCCTAAATAAATTATTTAATTGATCTTTCAAAATAATTTTCCACCTAGTATTTCATCTGTTTATGTTATCTATTACTTATAGGGGTTATAGTCAAGGATAAAACTCAAACTCATTCTCAAGATGGTTTATGTTTTTATGTCCTGATGTTTATAAAATCCATTTTTCTTCTACAGGTTATACAATAAGGAAATTATTATAAACCCCATTTATTTTCGTGGGCTATGATTTGATGAAATATATTAATAAATCAATCACTTTTCCATAATTGATGATATAATAAATTTATTATGATACCAATTTCATTTCTAGGGTTATGATATGATGATTTTTTTAAAATTGAGGAACACATAAAAATTGTTTCCATTTTGTGACATGTGAGACATATTCCTCTCTACATTGCATTGGGTAAATATTTATATCTCATGAGATAGATAATATTGGAATGGGGAGTGAACATGATTCTGTAATACATGGTTTTAAAATGGAGTAATATCGGTTCAGTAAGATAGGGTTGGTACCGGGAGTGACCTAATTTTTCTAATACATGACGAGAATGAGGAATGAACTAGGTTAGTTAAAGGATTTTTTTCCAGAATTATGCCCTTGGCAGTAATCATTGAATAATATCGACAAGATTTTATATTCTTATGTGTGTGAAAAAAAACATCCATGTATAAAGCTAATTTTATTCTCTCATGGATCATGTTTGTTGACTTACTTATGTGTAATTTATAATAAATTGAGAATTTTTATTCCATGATTTTATATTGTGATATTTGATACACATTTTTTCCTTTCAAAATGTCATTCTCATGTTCTCATACCCTTATTCTCATGTTATGATTATGTGTCTCCATTTTTTACCCTTACTGAACATTTGAGCTCACCCTTTTCTACATTTTTTTCCAATGTTATGAAGAAATGAATTATGTATTGTATGTTTAAAAGGGGTTCTAATTGTGAAAAATGTAGTGCGAGATGATATAGAACACATATAGACTATTTTTTTATGTTTATAGATTTCCAAAGGCACTATAATATTATGATCCTTAATTTTATGATTTTTTAATGTAATTAATATTCATAAAAATGATCTAATATCTATATATGAATAGATTGGGTAGCTAGAAATATAGTTTTTCATTCCATTAAATATTTATATACATATCATATATTGATAAGGATTAGAAATTCCATATCATGAGATTGGATATCTGAAATTCCCTCATCGAGATATAGTGAATGGTTCCATTTTTTCTCCTACTTATATTTATTATTCATGGATTGTTTCACAACTCGTTATAGGTTCTCTCATATGCTTCAAGGGGACTTGAATGTGTCATCTAGTCGAGTAGGATCTCCCCTTCTTTAAGTCGTTAGTTTAATATGTCATATAGATCATTTCATGGTAGTAGATGATAATAGGAATCTTAATATCGATATTTACCCTATGGTTTGGGTGTTACATGATGTGTTATCAAATTATATCTCAGGTTTATCTCCATAGTGGGATGTAAAATTTTATATCAACCTAGTACCCATATGTCAGTTTATTTATTTTAATTCCTCACTTATGGAAGAAATATAATTAAAATAATTGATGATTTTCCTATATTATTAGTAAGATAACGGTTTCATTAAACCTATTATATATATTTTTTCCACCCCCAGTTATTTTTTATAATAAACCAAATGATACTCTCTTATTACATATTGATTACTAGTATTCAGATCAGTTTACCATTAATAATAAGAACCCATTCCATGTATTAATGAACTAATCAACTAATTTAAGATGAAATGGTAATATTTGAATATCACCTTTTGGTCTAGTTATCATAAATATAATTTTAGAGAGTATAATATTCCCCCTCAACCATTTTTGAAAAAAAGGTCTTTTTTGGAAAATGTTAAAAACAATTCCAAGCCTTCTAGAGTAGGTATAGTGACTGTGAGTGAAAAATGATTCGATTTAGGTTGAACAATGATCCAGTGGTACTTATAGAATTGATAGACGGGGTATTCCAATAGTACCTTGAATCTTTTATTTGTGTACTTTTGGATTACATTCTAGTTTGTTCAACGATCATAGAGGAGATGGTCATAATTTTTTAATTTAAATGGGATCCTTTCACGATCTACAACACTATACTATATTATTAACATTTAGAATTTTGATATGATAAGTTTTTTTCATGGGGAATTTACTATTAAATGAAGGTATTT
Organism: Viscum album; assembly: GCA_963277665.1. Classification (NCBI taxonomy): domain Eukaryota; kingdom Viridiplantae; phylum Streptophyta; class Magnoliopsida; order Santalales; family Viscaceae; genus Viscum; species Viscum album. Next base: position 1,673,804,235 of record OY728120.1, read on the forward strand.
TACATGATTCTAAAATGTTAGGTGTTGTTAAGTCCTGGTTGGAAAAATGGAATTAGTTCGACGTGAAGAGCTTCTTGGGTCTAGGTGGATATTATAGGAACTTCATTAAGGACATATCCATTCATGAATAGCCTTTTCGGGATATGACTCAAAGGGCATTTGGGTGAACATCATATGGAATTAAGAATTATTGGCTTCTTTTGATGATCTAGAGAAGTTGTTGACTCTAAAACCAATATTGATTTAATCCGAAGATTTTCAAGCCTATATATTCTATTGTAACCTATCAGGTTTAGGTTAGGGTTTTGTTCTCATATAGGTTGTTCATGTTTTAGCATATGACTCATTCCATCTTCAACCACTTGTAAAAAACTACCCAACTAATGATATTTGAGTCAAAATTGTTATGAAACTATTTATGTGATGGAGAGACTACCTCATTAAGAAGATGTTCACAGTCTATTTTTAACCTAAATTTTAGATTAAATCATTATTCCAAAATAATTTAACCAAAAATAATGAATATGGATTGAAGATCATTGGGTGTTTGATTTTGACCTATATTATACACTAGGATAGAGGATAGTGATTGTCGATTTTGTTGGTAAGATATTATTTTCTAACACCATCAGATATTATAGTGATGTGTGGAACATTATGTATCTATATAATATTATTAATTTATAGGTGAAGTAATATAAGGAGGACATGTACCCAATCCATATCTAGTTTATACCTTTTCTTCGTATCCTTATTCCACAGAATCAAATTTGAGATGAAGTGTATTAGAGCATCAAGAAAATTATATTAGGGGGATACCACTAGTGAGTGATCTATATCATTTACACCATGTTATTTTATAATATATTTATCTGTAAATAAATTTTACATAATCTATATCTTATATTAAATTCAATATAGAGTATAAACAAGCTATGATATACTGAATAAAATATTATTATTCACTATGACTCGTATCTTTTATCCATTTGATTTGATTTTATATATATATATATATAACTATTTTATGAAAAATAACTTTTTACGTATGTATTAAATTAATAAACTAGTTATCAATTGGTTTAAATGTAAACAAAATAATTTAAAATTAAAAATAGAATCTTTTCTAAAAAGTTTTTTTATGTGCAGATTGAATTTTTAAAATAATAAATTAAACTAATTTATACTATTGAATTATTTTAATAATTTTTTTGATATATATTAAAATAAATATTTTACCACTCATCAAATTTTTTTTACTATGAATTGAATACTAATAATTTTATTTGTATGGTTATAAATGCATTTCTCTAAAAATATTTGGATTTATTTTTCATATTATTTTAAAATGAAATTAGATTAAACATAGAATGTTAATCAAGTAAAATGGATTTCATTTTTGGAATCTTCATAATTTAATTAATTTAATTTGTTAAAAATATTATTTTTCCTATTTAATTGAAAAAATACACTAAACATTTGATACCATGGTAAATGTTAAAACAGGTTTACTAAGGGTTAAACTAAGAGGTATGGTTAAAAATTACACATAAACATGTATAAATAATATATAAAAATATATGTCTAACATATCAAAATCTATATGAAAATTCCATTCCATTTGGTTTCATGTTCATAAGAGATATACATTTTATTATATATATATTTTATAAAATTTCATGTGTGTCCCTCCCCTCACTTATAAATGAGTACCTATTCTACTACATCATTCAAAAAACTATTCATATTGTCTCAGAAAATTACTACCATAAAACCTTCCAATATTCATTACATTTGTTCTTGACCTAATTTTATTACCCTATATTCATTTGATGAATATTTGATGTTTAATCCAAAGTAGACCTCTCAAGGAAGAAGTAGTCATCTTATCCGACTCCATAAAAGTTTATTTCTTATTATAATTCCTTTAAATATTTCATATCCACCCTTAAATAATGTCTTCAGTTTATAAATATATTTATTTGTTATTATGGTTATGGGAAAAATATTTCCTGACTCATTTCCATAAAATTTTAAATGAAAGTGTCACCCAGGTTTAAGAGTGGACTACCACCTATACGTAGCAAGATTATTCATTTTTCATCATCAAATTACATAGATAGTAGATTCTATAGTTTTAATATTTAAATATCATGTTTATTGGAAGAAAATTATTATATAATTACAAAAACATGTATGCCTTATTAACTACTAATTTGTTGAAAGATGAAAATGTTGATCATGTGTATGTATGGACTACAACCTCCACGAAGTGATGTGGTGCATTTTTTTCATTTCCGTATTACATGGATGGTAATAATGATACATTTAATTAATATGAATAATATCTATGACATAATATTTATTTTTCAATGGTGAATTATTATATTACTTTATTTTATTACATCTATTGAAAAGTGAAAAAATCACATATGCGTAGGTATGGACTATTATCTCAACAAAGTGATCTAATCCATTTTTTAGAAAAAAAAATTAGGGTTATAAATGAATATAAAATCAATTACTATTATATTTATGAAATTATCTATAACATATATATTATTAAACCATGACCAAGATGCATTGACCAGAACTGTCAATCTGAAACAATCTTGGATAACATTCTAGTTTTAATAAAATTATTTATTATACTAAATAATTAATAATAAATGGATGATTTGGATTTTTAAGAGGTTGATATATATTTATATATAGTTTTTTTATGTAGTTATATTAAATTCATATTTATTATAAATGATATATTAATGCATACTAAGTGGGATGAGACTTTAGGAAAGGGATTCATGTTATAATATGAATTATTTTAGGGATTATTTATATCATATTTCCATTGAGGAAAATTATATGATCCATATCCATAAAAAATAATATATTCTTTTCCCCTATAGTTATTAATTTAATTTTTATGTAATATAAAAAAATTTATATCTTGGGTAGTGAAAATTATTTTTGAATTTTTCTAAATAAGACATGACCTCATTTCTTTTTTGGTTGATTATCATTTTCATCCATGTCTAATTTTTTCTTAAATTATTTTAATTAATTATATATTTATTTTAATATGATAGATTAATTTGATTGTAAAAAATCCATTAATTTCTATAAAATTATAAAAAAAAGAATCTTATTTCCAATTTAAAATGATTTAATTGTTATCAAATTTGTGAATAAAATATTCATATTAACATATAATAAGAAAATGGATTTACATTCCATATTTATTACTCGTCTATGAAAACATCCTTTGATGTTACTTATGATTCATTGTGGAAAAGATATAATAATACCATATGTATTCCTTTTTTTGATGATTATTAACTAGGATGAAATATTATTTATGAAACCTTTTTTCATTTCCATTAGTTACACTATGAAGAAATAATAAATCATTTAATGATACTGTAAAATAAATATGAATTAATTATGATTATGTAATGGTTTGGCCTTTTATTTCCCACTAATTTATTTAGTAATGTTATATGGATATATCTTAAGAGGATGAAGAAATGTGTGTCTATGATTTCAAATTACTAATTCCTCATTTTGATGTGTGAGTGTGATTTATACTACATAAATTCATATGATTATTCATGGAAATGATGTTGAATTTAAAATAAAATTTTTATGTGTGCGTATTGATTCTTCTAGTTATTCACACAATAATATTCATGGACATGATTTTAAATAGATATATTTTTAAGATTTATATTTCTATTTTCTATTTTCCACATGCCTATGTTTTTAATCCTGAATAATAATTATTTCTTTTTCAACCTTATTAATAATTCTTAATTAAAAAAATTATTTTGGTGTTTATGAACTAATACATTCTAGGAATGAATATTTTATGTTTTGAAGATGTAATAGATTATATTATCATACCCTTTTGATCATCTTATTCTATTGTGATTGATATCTCCCATGTTAGCCTTACTAAACATCTAAGATCACTATTTCTTATGATTTGTTTCACCTAGATTCGGTGAACTGTTCTTGGTATGATATGTCTATAATGGTGTTAGTATGAAAAACGTTTGGGAGATTTTTAATATATTTTAATAAATTAATCTATTATGAATCTAGTCCCCAAACACAGTAAACCTGTATTTTCCTCATGAGTGTATACTTGTGATCTTTATTGAATAATTATCTAAAATTATTTAATATTTATTAATATTATTATTGGTTAATGTAAATTGGTATGATGGTATATAATTTTTTCAGACTATAATTAGAAAAATTTATAGTGAACCCTTTGGATATTCTTAAGTATATGGGAACACACTAATTTATAATGATGAATGGAGTGTAGTTTTCCTAAAAATGAAACATTGTCAAGATATTGGTGACTATTTTTGGATATGTCACTAACGTACATAAGGGAAATAACTCAGAAAGGTTGAAATTGGGTAATAACTTGATATTTATTGGTGTATGATGTGTGGTCTAAAGATTGAAAAATTAGCAAGACAACCCCTATGTGATATTCATCTATTCATTCAAATTCTCTTTTAATAAAATTATGCTGAATAATGGGATATAACATATGAAAATTGATGACATGAAATTATGATATGATATGAACATACAATCTCATGGTTTTAATGAATTTTTCATTATTCAGGACATCATTAGAGTAATTCCTTTAATAATATGAATGTTTACTGTTAATATTGATGTCTTACAGTCACACTGTTTTTTAGATGTTTTTCAATGGGTGGAACTAGGTGGAATCATGTGAACAATTAATGTTATGGACATTTTAATAATATTCATCATAAGTAAAAAATGGATTTATAGCTATGAAGCACTAACTTATGGATATTATTACTCAACTCTCTCAATATATAAACAATACCAAAAATGAAATTGAAATTTTGAATTCATCAAGGAGGTATCAAAATGGTATATAATAAATTTTACAAAAACTACCACCTTCCATTTATGGGTATTGCGATAACTAGTTTTCAATCATCCATTCTCAGATAACGAGATTTTTGTTTTAGTACTCAAACAACTGGAATGAGATACTGATCAATAGTTTACTTTTATCAAGAACATATCTTGTGAAAAATAAATAAACTCTATGGAATATGAGACTTTTATGATGGTATTTTTAAAGAAATACATTCCCGCAACTCTTTATACAGTGATGGAAATAGGATTTCTAAATAAAAAATAAAATGATGAAAAATCCATTGTAACCTATGAAGAAAACATTTCAAGACATTCAAGGTTTGGGTATGGTTTTACCATATTAATAATTGGAAAAATTGATAAATTACTCATTGGATTGAAACCAAATATTTTAAATTTTTTACCCATCAGATTATATAGTAACTATGTATAAATCATTCAATGTTCTATGACGTTATAAATTGAGAGTGGGGACTCCATATATTCTTATGGTATTAGTTAAATGAAAATAAAAAATGGAGTTTCATTTATACTTGAATAGAACATTAACATTTTAAAATAAATTATAATCACTTGCAAGTAAAAAATGTGGGTGAATCACATAAGAAATTTTCTAAAAAAAATTGGGTAATTAATCCTTTTTTAAAAGGCTATCCATCGATCCAATGATTGTCAATAGGGAATGAATATGAATGAAAATGAAATAGAGGAGAAGAAGGATTCAACCAATCATCTTCACATTTCATATATAGGTATATTGTTCATTATAAGAATCAATTAAATATTCCCAAAGTCAATGAAGATGGTATCCCTCAACAACATCCAATGAAAATTAACTAACTTATTTCCTTTCCTATCCCAATTGATGTGGTTCGGGTGAATGAAGTGGTGAAATTTATAGTTAACATCCACTCTTGAATTTAAAATATCTTACTAGATTCTAGATAAACCAACTATTTTATATCTCTTGAATTTTATAACAGTATCACATCACCACTAAAATGAATATATGATGGGTTGGAAGTAAAAAAATAGCAATTCGTAGATGATCACATCTTAAATTTATAGCTCCTCTACTAAAGATGTTTGCAAGAATACACTTCCAAAAATAGTTTTATTCATCCATTAGTTGAATTCTATATTTTAAATTGAATATAATTAAATTCATTATAGAAATTCCATATCAATTTCCATTGGGGGAAGTTACATTTGATATTCTAATTTATCCTATGGTAGTATATTACTGTGAGGAAAAACATGACCAAAAAATTGGAATTAATCATATTATATGTTTCTTAATTCCTATTCATGGGGGGTATTGATGCTAAACGGCTGGGGTGAAACTCAACATATATGATATTCCTATTGTGTAGGAGTATTATGATGTATTTTATGAATATGATCCTATTTTTTCCCATAATCATGAAGTTGATTTTTAATGGAACTCATAAATGGTTTTCCAAATATTTCAAACACACTTTATAAAATTTCCCTAATTGAGTTCGTGGAATTGAAAAAGAAACTATAAGTGAATCTTTAAAAGGGATTCAAATGCCTTATTTTGTTCCCATGGGGTAAACAACTTAATTTATTTAAGAATAAATATTAATTAACTATTATTTCCATCAATTACCAGAATCTTAACAAGATCAATATCAACAACATATTGATTGAATTTGTTAACGAATGTGTCGAGATCGATACATTTCAATTATTGACATTCATTCTTGAATTTATCAATTTAGGGTTATAAAGGATAATATACTAAATAAATAATTACATATAATGTATCACGATGATTAATTTATTTTAGTATCATCTTGAATTACCAATTATCTAATTATCATTATGGATATAATAAATAGTGTCTATAGTGATTACCTTGATTTTTCCATGGTAGTATTTAATGAAAATAGAATTATTTTTGGATTTTATGAATTCCCTTGGGGAAGGGGAAGATGTATTCTAAATTCTAAATGTCTGAATTCTAGATATATAATATTTCCTTTTTAGGTCATAAAATCTTAAAAGAGGGTATATTGATATATCCTTCAAAGTTGGAAGTTATTGGCCAATATCCCAGTCTAGATAATCTAATTAAGACCTATGGTTTTATATGGTTGTATAGCTATTATCAAAAAATTATGGTGGATTTATTAGGGAAATATAATCCAATAACCAATTTGACAAGGAAGGTAAAAAAGTTCTTATTGATATTTGAATGTGTCAATAATTTAAACGAGATGGAAATAAGGTTGGTCAACAAACGTTTGTTCACACCAACCTACAATAAAGAAGGTTTTTTCATCGTAATTTTGGAATCAATTAAGGTAAATGGATGAATACTCATACATAATGACATGGTTAAATATTATTTTTAATTTTATTTTAAAATTTAGGAGAAAAATACCAGAATCATGATTTCGATCTGGAACAAGAAATCTTCACACTAAAAATATTTATAAATTATATTTCCAGTGAACTATGTGATATATATATATATATATATATCATGATTATAAACATTCTATATATTCTAATATACTTATCTAAATATGATACAATGTGTATGGTTAGAATTGAATAATTATTATGATTTTTCAACATACTTCCACTGTAGGATAGGGAACATGATGACTAATTCTTTGATTCATAAATATCTTGAATGATTATCTATCATGAGAACTGCATTAGATATAAACATTATAGAATTACAAAATATTCACCATGAAATAGTAAGGGGTTAATAGGGTTATATGGAACTGTAGAATATTATTAAAGTGGAACATTAGTAGGATATGGGATATTAGAAGAAGGTAAACAATTTCCCAATGTTCAACCATGATTATGATGGAATGATAAGGATTAGTGAACATGTGTGTGTCATGTTAATAGAATTCATGGTTAAAGAGATGTTGCAATAATATCATCATTTATTATTCTATATTTATCCTAGAATTATGAATATGTTTATGGATTTAAAGGAGTTTTTTTGGTGCGATAACCTAAAAAATGAATATTTTATAGTATATATATTGATTCTTAGTTTTGCAGAAAATTAATGTTCATAGAATGATATATAAGGGTATCTTATGACCATTACCCATTCTAGAATGAAAATTCGAAAACATTAAAATGCATTTCATAATCAAGCATCCCAAAGTATATAAAGGTAACAATTCCATTTTGATTATAGTCTATTACCTTAAGAAGTTATCACATTTCATTGTAGTAATACAGTATTTCTATCTTGATCATCATTGTAGGATATAAATGTATAATATCATGAGTTTTTATAGGGTACCACATTCTCTTGAATTTTATTGGGATATGATAATTACCATGAAGTTATGGGTAATTCATCAGAAATATATTAATATGGAATTAAACTTTCATAATAGTTATCATTCTCATACAGATTTTTAATTTAAGTTGATCATTAAATCCCAAAATGAGTTTCTGAGACCATATTATATGTATTTAAAAGGAGGTTGGTATAATCATCTTCCTTTGGTGAAATTTTCATAAAACAATAGGTTTCACTTGAGAATATATATAGAAAATTATGAATCCCTCTATAAATATTGTTCTTGTCTTTAATATGCTAGGATGACGATAGTGAAATAAATCCATTATGACTTGATAAATATGAGTAAATACAGTAGATTATTGGAGTCTTTTAGTAGAACATTTGGGTAGAATAACTTCTGAAAAATAATTATACTAACAATAATCATTGATATCTAGAGTTCAATGTTAGTGATAAGGTATTCTTATGAAAATATCCCTAGAAGAATATTATGTTATTTGGAAGGAAGGGAATGTTGATCCCAAAATATATTGTTCCATTTTAAATTCATCATAAAATTATTATAGTGCCTTGTATCGGGAAAGTACTGCTAAATCTATATCATGTTCAAGATCTAATGAGCAAGTGCATATATAATCCCTCACTTATACTACACTCAGAGGTCAAACTGTAAGAGAATTACCCTCTTATGAGGATCAAATAGAGGGGATTTCGGATTAAAGAGAGAATATTTTATAAATCATGCCTACTCATTTGGGAAATTTTTTTTGGAGAACTTATTAAATTAAGTAAGTTATGTGTGAACCAATGGAAGTGATGATTCATAAGAATCCTTAGTTTTTTATATCATATTGATGGAATTTCTAAGGGAAAATTCATATAATGTGGGAGAATATAACACAATGAAATTTTATGACATTTTTCTCTTAAAAAAATTATTTCTTTGATATCATTACTTAAACAAAACACTACCTTTAAAAAATTGAAACATTCTATTAAATTATTATTATTTACTGTGAAAGTTACTATCTTTCCGTTAGATTACAGGGTATGAATATGAATAACTAATTTTGGAGAAACAAATTTTTACATATTTATTATTTAAATTATATTTGTTACAATTGTATTGATATTAAAAAAATTATTTGAATGTATATATATATATATATTCTTGATGAAATATTTTCATGTTCACATTGAGTATTTATAGAAATAATGTAAATTATTTTATATTTATAAATTATTTTATCAAATTTTTAGGATAATAATTTTAGTAAAATAATTTATCAATAATTTATCACTCTTTTAATGGTATTTATTGCGCATAGGATCAGAATTAATCCAGTTTTATTCTTAAAAATGAATTTCTCAAAAAATGGTTTTGTTGTGTTTTTCCCACTGAAATTAAAATGAATTTCAACAAATCAAAGAAAATGAATTATTTAAAATAGTTTTTAAATTTTTATTCAGAAAAAATTATATATTTTAATAGATTCAACGTAAATTTTTATCATAATATATAGTAGAAATTTGTTACCACGGTTAAGGTTAAAATTGGTTTAGATTGAGGTTAAACTAATAGATACGAGTAAAAATGCCACATAAAATTATCTAAATCATATTGATTAAAGTGATTTTATCTTATCCAAAAATTTATTTTTTATCCATTTGTTTTGACATTCACAAAAAAGATACCTATTGTTATTTATATCAATCAAGTGATTCCATGTGTGTCCCTCCGGTCACTTATAAATGTTAACCTCTTCTCCTCCCTTATTCACCAAACATGATCCTGTTATATTATCTAGTACCCTAACAAAATCCTTTATATATTTCTTCCCTTTGTTATTTATCCACACATATTACCCCAATACCAGCCTAGTATGTATTAAAGTGAATTTCGAATGAGTTATCTCGAAGATGATCAAATTGTCTTACCGAACACATTCAATATTTTTTTTCCTTATCATTCCTCTAAATATGGTTTATTAATACAAAAAAAATAACTATAGCATAACCAATATAATAATATGTTATTTTTATTATGATATAATCATTTTCCAAATCCTTTTTATTAAATGATAAATGAATGTATCTCTCATTCTTATGAGTCGACAATTGCCTCCACATATCGAAATGATTAACATAACGTAATCAAATTTTATAGATAGTTATTATAAGGGATTAAATGTTTATATAATATTTCTATAGAATTATTATTAATTTTGAATCGTAAAATATTATATACCTTTATATCTTCCCATATATTGGAAAATGGTAGTGTCTATCATTTGTACATGTGGACTGCCACCTCCATGAAATATTATTTTTATTGAGAATTGTTAATAACAGTATAATTAGAATTTATAAGGGATTGATATATAGAATATATATATATATATATATATATATATATATATATATTTATTTATATAGTTCTGTAATATATTAATAAGGATCAATATTTATTATATAGAAGGTTTGAATGCATATTAAGTATGATGATGCTTGAGGTAACATATTTATGTCATAATTTCATTTTATTTCATGATTGTTTTTTAAAATTTCAATAGGGTGAAATAAAATTATTATTATACTTTCAAGACCATCTAATTTTCTATTCATTTTTCATTCCTTGAACATTCAAATTATAATACTGTTATCATCACTTTTGTACATAAATGAAAGGGAAAATTTGTATAAAGAAAATCTGATATTACATCCTCTTTGGTCAACAAATAAATTCTTCTATGACCATAATTCCACTAAAATTATTTGAATAATGTTTTTAATATTATAAAAATGAATTTTAATTAAATTTCTAATTTTTTTAAATTATATTAAAAAATTAAAATAATATTCTTTTTGGATAAAAAAACATAATTTTTAAAAAATATGTGAATGAAATCTCTATTTTAACATATACAACAAAAATAAGTTTTTCTATTTTGTGAATACAATTTTTAATCATCCTTTACAGGATTCAATAGATATTTTATTGAATATTTCTTCACAACATTCATTATATTTTTAGATTTTAATTAAGTGATTTCAATATGAAAAGTGTATTTTCCATAAGAATTATTCCAATGTTCCTTTAAAGGTATTTTCATCATTAAGAAAAACCATTTTTGTTACATATAATTGCATGGGGACATGATATAATGAAAAATAACTTATTATTTATCTAGATGGTCACTGATTATGATATTCAAATCTCAATCAAACTCATTTTTTCCACATGGTTAAAACTATGATGAAGTGATAACTATTTTCATAACCATGTGGATTACATATAACTGGAGGAAGATTATTTCATGGTTAGGTCTATTATATCCCACTAATAGATTTGGTAATATAAAATATGAATCTATTGAGATGATTACAAAAATAATGTACATGATTTAGAATATATATTTTTCAAATATTTAAGTGTGATTATGATTTCTACGAACTATGCTCCAAATATTATACATGGATATAATTTCAAATAGATTTGTTCACATTTTGAAGTGTGATTAATATTTCTTCTAGTTATTCCTAATATATTATATATGGAAATAATTTAATATTGCTATGTTCATAATATTATTATTTATTATACATATTAATCCACATTAATATTTTATGGATGTTGAATGATTATGACTCTTTTGAAAACATTATTAATCATGCATCGGGATATGTATTAATATTGGATTAAATGACATTAGATTTTCTGGTTTTGAGTATTTTTCATTGAGAATATGTAGTTTATTATTTTATCATACCATTATGATTATCTTATATTCTAATTATTGATATCTCACGTGTATACCCCTACTAATAATTTGATCTCACACTTTCTTCTATTTTATTTCATCGAGTTTTGATAGAATATTATATGTTTGATATACCTATAATGGTACAACTATGAAGAAATTAATTGGATATATTGAATATAATTTAAGAAATAAGTTTATTATGTATCAATTATCCAAAAAAACTAACACATTATAATCCTCAGACATGTATAAATGTTCTATGTATTGAATATTCACCTAAAATGGTTGAATATTTTGGTATTTTATTCATGGTTCACCTTAATATATTTCAAATGCATAATCTAAATCCAGTATCTAGGTATGGTCCATATTGTTGTGATAAGTGTGTTGATTAATGATTTATATTAATTCTATTTTTTTAACCCATGTGTGAAAATTTTGTTTTATGATATATAGACCAGATATTTGCGGCCTTTTCTTCGATTTTATATAGATAACTTTTTATCACAATAATACACTATAGAAACTAAAATTCATGTATCAAAATTCATCCTGTATGAACTAGTCTCTTCCCATACCCTCCATTAATTATGATAAGAAGTCTATGGAACTCATTTTGGGATTACATTTTTACCACTATAATAAATAATGAAGCCGTAGAAATGATTGATCGACTGACCATGTCATGTCATTTCATTATTATCAGATATATTACTATGTTAAAGGAGTTTGGGAGATTTTACATGAAAGAAATATTTCGGTTCCATGTAGTTCATTCTACTATAGTCTTGGATAGAGATCATTGGGTCACCTCCCCTCTATATAAGGGACTCCAAGATGTAAAGTTTCATTAACTAATGAATAATGATGAAGAACCATCTAAAGGGTGATGACCATATGGATTATGGAACCTATATTATAGAGGATATGCTTTCTAAAATTTTCATGGAAATTTGAGGATCATGGGATACCCGTCTAATACATTGTGAATTCACTTATAATAACAGTAATCAATCATCAATTAGGATAGCTCATTTTGAATCATTATACAGTTGACCAGGTCAATCTCTTCTTTGTTGGGATGAGGTGGGTAATACAACCATAGTGGTTTAATTTATCATTAAATACTTAGTGAGGAAGACTTAGGTGACTATGAAATCGTTTCTGACAGCTCATAGTCACCATAAATCATATAAAAATATTCACAATCTCCTTTATAGTTTCTAGTTTTGGATTGAGTGAATATAATGGTCTCACAACAATTGGTTCTCTAATATCAATGAATGAATGGAAGGATTAATCCATGATTAATGGGAAATTTTGATGTTATTGAGTATTTTTGAACAATTTCATTTCATTTGGAAGAATCATATCCATTATATTTGATCAATAATTTGTTACGTGTCTCCAAGTGGAAAATTTATAATCCATTTAATGACATGAAGAATTATAAATGAAATTTCCATTAGTGATTAAATAAATGTTTTAATAATAAATTGAATTATATAAAACACATGTACATATTAGGTCATATCACATTGGATTTGAAAATAATGTTAATCATCATAACTATAGATAATATATCTATTGAACATTGACCTTTATTATAAATATATGGTTATGATAAATACAATTGACACAGAAAAAAGGATGTGGCGACCTTGACCAGTAGGATCATACCCTATTAAGTCAATTTATCAGTGTTTTATAGGGATATAGCCTCACCAGGATTTTACCTTGACCATTCCGAAGCAAAGATACCACAACTAAAGCACTAGAAAAATTATTTACAATATAAGTTCGAGCTCATCGAGATCACCACCCAAAAAAATTAAGTCGAACCAGACCATGAAATTATCACTATCATGTACATTACCCATCAAGTCTTTTCAAGTTTAATTGTTCTATATTTATCAATAAAATAAAAAATATGAATATATATTTAATGTTAAATAAAATAATTATTATATTTTATCATTACTTTTGTTAATTTATAAATGAGTTTCATAAAAATTAAATTTTGAAAAGATTAAATTGAAATTTTATATTCTCATAAAATTTAATTTCAATTAAGACATTAATTTTTGATGAAATAACGAATATTAAAAATATTTTTTTATTTTAATAAAATAATTTTATAAAGTAATTTTTATTTCATATAAATAATAAGATAATTTTTACAATCTAAAATTTGATTTTTATAAGAGTTTTAATATTGTTATTATAAAAAACCAGTGTTTCTTAATAAAAGTTGATTATTGTTTTAAAAGAGAAAATTGTATTATTTAAAAAATAATAATTATAAAATACATATTATTTTTGGAATCATAACATTTATATTATCCATTGGTGAATTTTAAATAATTTTCAAATACAACTGAAAGTTTTGGAAAAAATTAAGTACAATATAAAAATATAATATGTATTATGACATCATAGCAAACCAAAAGTCATGTAATATGTTACATAAAAGGTATCCACGACCTAATATATGTTTCATCTTTAATATAATGATTTTTAGGTTATTTTATTAATTTTCTAAAGACTTTATGAATCCTACAAAAAATATAGTATATGTTAAAGTTTCAAAATAATTTATTTATAAAGATGGCTCACAAAAAATTCAACAAACTTACTATATTATTTTTTTAGGACCTTAGAAAAATAAAATATTGAAATTGACTACCTTTTTGTAGAAACCATTTTAATAAACTATGGTATGGTTTTTTTTCCTCGATTACTTTATTATATAGAGTCTAAACCCTGTGTTTTGGAAATAATAACTAACTCCCCTCTCTTTTGGTATATATATACCCACCCATTCTCCAATTAATTTTCACTAAATAACTTTGTAATGCATAATGAATATTCCCTCCCATATACATAGTCTTCTAAATATTACCCCAATCTTTAAAGAAACTCCTCCCAGTCTTTTGGATTCAAAATCACAATGTAAGGGGATCATCTTTTTTCCCTTTATTCGAGTTCCTTAATTATGAAATGAAAATTTTATTCTAATTCTTAATGATGGATAGGATTTTACACACACCTCTTACATACATTATGAATTCCCAGTGAAAAGTTACCCCTTTCACTCTCATTAAACATACCCATGATTCATTATGTACCTCTATTATGCTGTCGAAATAAACTTGTTTGTTTTCCATGGAATGTTTTCTATTAAATAACCCCTTTTGTCAGATTAATTTTAATTAAAAAACATTTATGTTGTATTATGTTAAAAAATATCCTTTATAATATAATTTCGTACTTCAACATTATTAGATACCACTTTCTCTCTCATTTAAATATTTTATGAATCTTTTTGTACAACAATTATATTGGAAAACTTTCACTATAATTTCAATGTGAAACAATTACTAGGTGTATACCTGTACCCATTATAACTCAAGTGTATTCATCAAGTTTTACCTATACTTAATTTATTAGAGACATACCTATATGTAACCCATATACTATAATTGTGTGGTTAAATATGAGGAAATATGATCATATATTGAATGATATATGTAGGAAAATTATTCATTTAAATGATATGAATGTGACGTGTGTACCCAAAATTATATAGAACCCCAATGCATTGGGTAATGGTTTAATTTCATGAGACATAATTTATAGTATTATGATGGGATCTCAATACATTATTATACATTTTCCACCTTATTATGATGTCTTGGTGGTTAGCCTTGACCTATGTTTTTTATTCCTTGTCATAATTTTTTGCCACATTTCCCATGTTGCCTTTATTTTATCATGTTATATCATGCTTCATTTTTCATGATTATGATTCTCACCCATTTAATTTACATTTAAATATCTATTTTTAGATATTTAATAATATATTCATGTTATACATTATTTATTCCCCTACTGGCCTTTATATCTCACCCCCTTCTTATTTGTGTCCTGAAGTTATCCCATTAAGTTTTAAAAACGATGAAATATTATTAGAAACATTAAGAAGTTTTAAAAAAATCCGATGCACCCCCTATTTTATTTTGTTAGGTTATATACCTGTTCTTCCAAATGCACTAGTAATATTGATCTTCTAGGTTGTATTAATTTTATTCTTATTTAATAAATCAATAATTAATGTGTAATAAATAAATTGTTTGTCATAGTTTGTATTTGAGGGAGTTCTAGTTAATTTGGGGATTGAGATTAAAACAAATAGAGACAGACATGGGGATAATACTAAATATATTAAAAAATACCTATATTTTTTGTAAAGTAATGAGTATGTGGTTTCCATGAAAAACCATCCATGTCTGTATAGTACATGTGGATGTGGCTCTGGAACAAATGTACATCCCAGTAACAATAAAGAAAAAATTGTATTGAGCTATACATGATCAGGAACTGGTGAAATAAAATGGGATTATTTCACACTTTATTTAACTCTCACATAAAAATTATTCTCTAAATTTATAAGCTCATTTGAACAATTGTTAAGGGACTAAAAATACCAATTAGTTTCTATTTTATTAAATAGATTAGGGAAAACTTAGATTTAATCCTAGAAATAAATAAGTTAATGATTAAATTCAATTATGAGTTATTCCTTTAATTCTAATGGTTTATCATTTATGTTTTCAATTTTTTAAAATTTCACATCCCTAGATTTCCCTTTATTCAATACAATGGCTATAAATAGGAGGAACCTAATAAACACCCAATGTAAAGGACAATGTTATGACCACCCAATAGTGATGCCAAACCCAACATGTGTATAAATCACATAAATTATGATGATACTTGCATAGTTTACTTAGGTAAGGAATCGAAACCTAAATCATGGGGAACACCCAAATCCCCCTAAGAAAGAAAAAGCTACAGTTGATACCTTTATGAAACAAATGCCTCTAATTTTAAATTTATCATATGATCCCATAATTATTAAAAAATAGATAAAATCCACTGAGAAGATATTTTCAATCCCACAATGTTCTGAGAAAGAGAATTTTATACTGTATTTTTATCATATGGAGGGCTAAACTGATCATTGGAGGTCATTTATTAATAATACTAAGCCGGTGAAGAGATCACAGCAATGGGGTGGACATTATTTCCAAACAAACTGAAAAATATTTTCCTCTCTCTAACATAAATTGGAAATGAATTCCCTTTTACTCATAAAAAAGACGATGAATCCATTATGGTCATTTGAACAAAAATTTACATGGATTTTAAGATATGCCTCTATCATTTTAATTACCCTCGAATGAAAATTTTATCACTTATTTTTATGGTTGAATCCAAGTGTACGTAAAGCCTTGTCAATTCAAGATTTGATAGCTATGAGAAAATTTCCATATTTTCCCTCATCATCGAAATGGATATTAGATAATTAGAATGAACGCATAGGGATAAGATGTGGAAATTAGAGTTTAATTCTAGTTTTTATATCGATAAATCTAATAGTGGTATGAAATTCCAATGTCCCACTTTTCATAAGATTAGGAAGAAGCACCCCAAAATTTGTCTAAAGGGTTTGAGGAAATAATTTATTTTCTAGAAGGAAGGGAATGTAGCTAGTGATATATGATGGTAAAAACCAACTAATGTTATGGTGGAATATAATTCTCTTGTTAATCGTCAATATATTGTACATTGTTTCAATATCATGGAATAAGGGAACATTAAAACAATATAATAATCCATGGGTTTTCGGACACAATCAATGTTGAAAACCTTCAAGGCTATGAGGGAGGGAATATGTTAACACAACCACTGAGATAGATCCTCACAACTATGTGGTAACAATATTCTTTTTATTCATTCAAGAATATTTAACGTACATTTTTATTCTATTTCTATGAATTCTTTCATATCACATGAGTACAGTAGAACTATTCAAGCAGCATTGTAGTGTGTAGAAGTAGAGACATTGGTGAAACTGGAATGTGGGGATATTTTTCCGTCACATGTAAATAACGTATCCCTTACATTAATATAGGGTCTGAAATTTTACGTGATCCTTATTATACTCTCTTTAGTTTAATTTAATTCAATTTAAGATATAGACTGTATTTCCGTATATGGAGCCAACATAAATTGTTAACATAAGGAAATCACCATCCATATCATGAATCGTTATATGATGAATCCTCTTTGTTATCAACATCTAAAGAATGAATATTATTTCCATGTGAGAAATAATATTCAGATAAAATTATTGAGATCCCAGAAAACATCATCCTTGATGACTTTCCAATTATTAGGGGATGCACTGATGTGTTTCCAAATGAATTGAATGGTATTCCACCTAGCTGAGAGGTTTAATTTAAAGTCATACTAATATATGTAGATGTTACGATATCCATGACTCCATTTATAATGAATTTTGTGTATGTTGAGGATGTGAAGAAGAATGTATATGAGTGTATGTATAAAGGGTTTATGCACCTATGTGCTTCACTGTGGGGTGAACCAGTCCTCTTTTTTGAGATGAAGTATGATTCAATGTGCCTTTTCCCGTATTATCTTGAGCTCAAAAATATCAGAATAAAGAATAGTGTCCTCTTACATGGATTTATTATTATTTTTTGATCATCTATGTGTATCCCAATACTTCTCCAAGTTATATATCCATTCATGGAATTATCAAATTGGGGTGAAGAAGGAGGTAATCCCAATGATTATTTTTCGTACAAGGCATGTGCACAATGAGTTTATAGTAATTCCATTATGACCCACATATGATCTATAAATCATCACAGACTTGATGAATATAGTGTTTAGAGATTACTTCAATAATTTTTTTGTAGTCTATATAGATAGTATTCTAATATTATCCAAATGTAAGGAGGAGCGTGAGGAGAATCTGAGAACTGTGATAAAGTCCTTATGAAACGGAAATATTTTTCGAAACTATATTAAATGTGAGTTTTAGATTAAAGAGGTATCATTATTGGGAAATGTTATCATAATAAATACGATATATGTGGAACATTCTAATATAAAATAAATCTAAGGATATATGTGGTCAATATCAATGATATATATCCATAGTTTCATTGTACCAGTTAGGTGTTACCTATGATTTGTGACATATTTCTCACAATTTTAAAACCCTCCAAATTAGATAAATTCAAATGGATTCTTATTTTTATTTAATATTTAATGTGAATATAGATTTAAGGAGTTGAAAATGAGTATTTTCAATGCACGTATAATTATACTACCCACTATTGGGGAACATTTCATGGTATAATGTGATTCTTTAAATAATGGATTGAGATTTTTACTAATGAATAATGGTAATTTGATAGATTATGCCTCATATAAATTCAATGTTCATGAATATAACTATCCAACAAATGATCTATAGTTGGATGTAGTGATCTTCTTAATAAAAGTATGGAGGCATTATCACAATGTGGAGAAATGGGAAATATATTCCGATCAAAATAGACTTAAGTATATATTCACCCATAAAGAGATGAATATGAGCTAGTAAATATGGTAATAACTGATTGTGCACTATAATTTAACAATTAACTACTATTCTAGGAAAGAAAATAATGTTTAATACATTCAAAGTTGAAATGATTCTAAACTGTATCTATTATGATAATTGAGGGGGATCTGATCTTCTTATACATGAAGATGATGGACAGGGGAATCATAATAGAAGAAAGACCATTAATCCTTTCAAAAGTAATTTTCAACCATCAAATTTTTTAGTCATAAAGTATTCTCAAAGAGATTATGTGGAAAGTAATAAGAATTTTTAATCCTTAACAAAAGGGAAATCTACACGGTTCAATATCAATGAAGAATTATTTGTTTGATTTGGGTCATGAATATGTGAAAAATCAAATCATAAGTAAGTGTATGAGCTATTGGATGATTCAAATAGATCTACCTTCTCAATCCTCCCAGTTAGAATTGATATATATCATGATATCTGAGATAACTATTTATGGGATGAAATGTAAAATATTTTTACCTTCATTCAGGTATTTGTATCTTATGTATTTGTTTCCCTCTTTGTTTTTGTGCATTTTGGAGCTTCAAAGTTTGGAGATCCTATTCTGTGGAAAATAAAATAATTTAATGGGATATATGTTTGTTTGAAATAATGAATTTATGTTATAAATTCTTCAAAGGATTTGTGTGATTCTCATGTCTTGTGCTTTATATGGTGTTGTCTGGGTAATTGGTTATTCATTCGAACATATGAATTTTCTATCAGAAATATGATCTATCCTAGATGATTTTGGACAACATAATTATTTCAATATCATTTTATTTAATGATTTATATTTATTTTGATTTATCTTATTTTCTCAATGTGAGTAAGAATTCTATTTCTTCATTTTCATTGATTACAGTAGATACATTTCCCTATGTTTAGAGATTCATTAATCTGTGATTTTAATATTATTTATCCATTAAATAATTGTTTTCTAATCATCCATTAGAGACCTAAAATTGAGTTATTTATGGAGAAACATCTGATTTTCTTTCAGGATTATTTTTATTTGTCCTATTCTCAAACCACTTTTCTTTTTTAATTTATTCTCATATGTGAGGGATAATTCTAGGGTCTCCATTCTTATCTTTCAGGTATTTCGTGTTGGTGGATCCTATGGTGATCATGTGTGACCCATGTTTTTCAAAAAAATGTTATGTCTATATATTTTTTTAGATGAATTATATTTCATGAGTTTTATAAATTATTTTATAAATGATTTCTAATGATTAAATTGTCTTTGTGAAAGTGGTTTTTTAGAAAAGATGGGTTTCCCCTTGTTTTGGAAATATAAAAAGCTATTAAAAAATAATTTTGAAATGATTTTAGAATTGTGGTTTTAATTAAATGGTTCGGAAAATATAGCACTTGGTAAGCATTGGGTACTTATGTGGATGTTGTAGCATAGGTCCATCATTTATGTATTATTTTGGCATTCATTTATGGTGTGTGACAATGCTCCCAATACATGATTTTTTGGGGAATAAATTTAATTTGATAGTGGTTCACTCATGAAGTGTTCTTATGTTCCATAGTTTTTTATTCTAAAGACACGAGTGTATAGTAGTTATTGATTGTGGTTTGAGTATTCTATTAGACTGATGTGCATTAATCCTTATAATGATTCTACCTTTTATAATTTAATTTATATTGTATTTGATAAAATATGAGATGCATGACCTACTTTTACTACATTTGTATGCCAAACACACTTTGGAAGTGTCTTCATTGGAATATTTAGAACTACAGAAAAATGGGAATTAAATTTTTTACCATGATTTTTAAATAAAAACGTTTTAACTATTTATCATTCCTTTTTATTTTATATTTATCATGTTCATATTACTTCATAGAGACTTTATATGGAACACTGGGGTGGGATCCTATAAATCATATTCATCTCAGAGCCTACACACCCCTTTTTCAGTGCAATGAACATTGTTTTTCATTCGATGAATCAGAAGGAAATGTGTTTAAAGAGGTGGTGAGGTTTTGGTTTGAGGATTCTAGGTATTTGATGGTGAGATAGTAAGATTTTTCCTATGAAATCACATGAAGTAGCTTTCCTGTTTTGTTTTTCCTTTTTTACTGTTTTCATAGAGTTTGTTTAGCTATGTCTGGGTTGTATCATTAATACAGTTTCATTTTTTAAATATAATATATTCATTATTATCCATCCATTTTTTCTCTCTTATTAATGTACTTCAATTCCATGTTGTATTATTTATATTAGGATAAATAATCTCATTGGTTTTCTATTCACACTTGGGTGCTAGTCTCCAGCCTCGAAGGATCGGGAACAGCCTTCAGGTATGTAGAAGTTCGTCTTGAGTACCACTTTGTGAAGGAATTTGGGTCTGGTTCATCATTGTTTGGTATCAATGTTTTTTCACTCAAGATTCCTTGTTTTGGGATGTCTTCTAGAATAGATATAGGATTTTTTTGAATTGAGAGGTAGGTTGTGGTGAGTTCTTGGTCATTAGTTTCATTGATGAGATTCAAGTTACCATGGATGTTGTCATGTGTGTCTCCACTTTGGATTTCTTGATCATAGTCATAGTTCATTCTTATGATTTTAGATTTTATAATAAGATTATCATGTTTCCAGAACATTTCATCTCTTTCAGTATGAAACTGTATGAATATGATATGTCTTCCATGGGTTCCTTAGGAGGATGTAGTTGATACTCCTTAAGAGAATCTACCTCAAGATCAAACTCTTATTGAGGATATTGTATGGGAATTTTGTGTCACTGACTAAAATGTAAATCATGTCCAAAATGTAGTTCTATTAGTGAAAACAGTAGCTGGATGAGATAAATATCAATTATCGTATTTCATGAAAAAGAATCCACCATTATTTAACTGTATTAATGAAACTCAATTGGAGGAGGATTAGATGGACAATATGGATTAGATATTTTTCTTCATGGATACAAAAAAGAGTATCAAGGTGAAGTGTGTACTGTTAAAACTTATGGATCCCAGTAATAAATGTTTGGATTCATGGATACAAGAACATAAGCATGTGATCTTGGAATTGATGGGTTTTATGACTCACAAATACTAGTAGTTTTTTAGAGTCATTGATGATGGAGAAGTCTATAGAGATCATTCCCTTTTAGAAAGGAGGGGGTTCGATGTTGGCATACAATAATCAGTATGTGCAATTAGTTCCTTTTTTCTAGATGTGGTAAATAATGAAAATATGAATGATTTAAGTACCCATAGGGTATTTGACTAGATTTAAAATAATAGGTAATTATACTAAATCATTTGACCTATATAGAGATGGTAGACATATAAATGATGGGATATATGAATATGGATGGTGGTTTGGTAATTTTTTACCTTATCTTCCATGTAGTGGAATCTTTAGTGGCACATATGGGAAATATGGATGTTTAAAGATCATCTTAGGTTTAGGAGAGGTGCTTCTTAGTAGTATTCCTCCTCTACACCACCAGATACATCTAGTAGTATACCCCTAAATTTTTTATAGTGTGTCATTATTGGAAACACAATGAAATAATACTATTTTTCTATGAATATGTGTAATGGATATGGTAATTATGGTCATCTTCATTGTTTCTGTTAATTTATTCTTACACCTTGGTATGGTCATGGATTGATGTATATAAAGGCTACTATGGAACAGTAATATTCTTCAATGACTACATGGATCTAAACACATGTCTTAGAAGTGAATAACCATCATTTAGTAGATGAATTTATAGTGGGGGTATACATGAGTTTGACGATACTGAGAGGTAGAATCATTATTTATCATTAGTAGCAAGCTATTTATTTGATATAGGTACCCTACATGTATTTATTTATTCCAATTTTTATTTGATTAAGCTACCAAAAAAGATCATGTCAATCCATGTGGAGTTAGAGACACCTCTTATGAAGTGAAAAGTGCAGGGGTGTCAGTGTCCTTATTCTCTATCAGTAGCTGATGTGATGTTGGTTGCGTATTTTATCATTCTCGATATGGGTATTTTTGAAATCATCATTAGGATGGATTATCTTGTCGCTCAATATTCTAGGGATGATTTTTATCATCATCATGTCTAGCATATTACAAGCGATGTGATATAAATTATGTTTTAGTG
Organism: Viscum album; assembly: GCA_963277665.1. Classification (NCBI taxonomy): domain Eukaryota; kingdom Viridiplantae; phylum Streptophyta; class Magnoliopsida; order Santalales; family Viscaceae; genus Viscum; species Viscum album. Next base: position 1,673,827,863 of record OY728120.1, read on the forward strand.
AGAGTGGAATATGTGGTCGGGTCGTACAATCCCTTCCAACCCAAATAATAGGATCCTTTTTCCTGCTATTGTGATTGATCACGGTATCATTTCTATTGTGGTTAATCTACCCATGGTTGTGAAGGACTTTACTAATTTTTTCCAATATTAATTCTATAGTATTCCCCATGAGAGGGACTTAGATTTTATGATTAATATATATCTATTAATGTTTCATGTTTTGATACCCACTTATCATATGAAGAAAATGGTGAAAAAAATGATCAAGATTCAGTTTCATGATCTGATGGAAAATGTTTTGTTCTACATAGTAATTAGACATGCACATCCCCCATGCACAATTCCAAGAAGACATATTTTTCACCTTTCACTGTTATTATTATAAAAGGGGTGAAATTCATTTGGAAAGGAAAGTATCAGTCTTTTTTTGATGATCTGAAATGAATTCTGATTTCAGCACCTATTTTGATCTTACCTAAGACTAGTATGGGGTATATGATTTTCTATGATGCTTATAGTGATGGTTTCTGTTGATTTCTTATGTAGGATGATCATCTGGTTGATTAAAAATCAATCAATCGTTGAACACATGGGAAGAGTTTCCCAAATATTGATTTATAGATTTTCATGGTTATGCATGTGCTCAAGTGTTGGATGAAAAAGATTTTTTAGAGATATTCACAGTCTTTTATAACCATAATATTCTGACCTATATCATTTCTAATAAGGAATTGAATATTTGATAGTAGTGATGGGTGGAATTACTTCATACATTTTACTTCGACATCACCTACAGCATAGGGATGGGGAATGTCATTGGAAATGCTATCAGTATGAAGGTTCCATGGTTGGATATTTTGGAATATAAAAAATAGTGTAACCTAATGGGGATCATAACTTTATTGCTCCTAGTGTCTTGGGAGGATGTAGTAGGAATGATTATAACTAGTGTTCATTTGACATCATCTATCCTTGAATCTATTTTATTGTGTCATTGTCATGATGATGAGTTCAGAGAAAATTAAGAGACCCTATATGGTGTGGAGACCATTTCTGGTTGTTTTCTCTCTTTATATGGTATTATTTATTTTGGGTTTCAATTTTTCATCATTGAATATATGAGGATATCAGTTCTTTTTATTATCATGGTTATTTTTGAACCATTATTCCATGAAATACAGAGATGTATCATTAAAATAGATGGTGATTCTATAGTTTGGGTATAATTTGTGACATTGTAGATTATGTGCCCCACTGTTACACCTACCAATATATAAAGATAGAGCATTTGAAGCCCTATGGGATGCTCCACCCACTTCTTATACAGATTCAGAAATGGTACAATATATCCATGGAATTTTTTAATGGATTATCATAGACTCGTTTAGGGAGGAATGCTAATTGGGTGGTCATTAATTGGTTGAAAAGGTATGCACATTTCATTCATATCAGCAGAACCACTAATTTGTAAGAATTGGGTAAGTTTTATATGAAAGAGTTTCTAATATCATACAGGTTTCCCTCTACCATTGTTTTAGATTGGAACCCTAGGTATACCTCATGGTTCTAGATGAGCCTCCAAGAGGTGATTGGTACTCAGGTCATGTTGGGTACAACTTTCCCTCTATAGAAATATCTAAATATGGAGTATGATATTCAGATACATATGGATAAGAATTGTTCCTAAATCCTAGTTTTTGGTGGATCACGGTATATCCATCTGAAAATTATTAAATTTTCTTATAACAATTTTTATTTGTTGTCTATTACAAAGGATCCCTTAGAGGCATTGAATGGTTTCCAATACATGTCACCTCATTGTTGGGAAGAGGTGGGTGAGACCTCTATTATAGGGCTGATCCTGATTCAAGAGATCTCAATGAGGATTCAAGATTTACGTCAAAATCAAGTTATAGATTAGAGTTGACAACAATCATTTAATGATCATAATTATTATCCTTTAGAGTATTCAATTAGTTATTAGGATTTCCTTAATGTTTCCACTTGGTTGGGTAACTGTCAGCTTGGAAAATAGGGAATGTTGTCTCTAATATATGTTGTAATATTCTAGGACACTAATCGACTTGTTTAGGGTGCTTATTGGTTGTAATTTCTAGTTAGTTTGATGGATACTCAAGATGTTTTCCATGTATCATATCTCATGAAATACCATCCCAACCCCTCTCACATTCTATGTTGAGAATTGATCAAGATAGATCTAGATATTTATGTTTAGGAGAAACTAGTGAAGATCATTGATTTTCATATGAAATTATTTCATGGAAATTCAATCTATTTAGTTAATGTGTTATATAAACATGAATCAAATTCTCGTGAGACATGGAAGAGTTAGTCATTGATGAGATTTCAGTGGCCACTACTCTTTCAGGACACAATTCTTCAACATGAAATCCATGGGATTGGAATTATTATGATGGGTAGTTTGTAACATCATGTAACCTTATTTCTGGTATTTCTACATTTCTTCAATTCCCTCATTTTTTGGGTGTGTTTCATCCTTTTGAAGATAAAGATACCTTTATAGGTTAAATGACCTAATTTTTAGTGATGTATGGTTTTTTGAATTAGTGTAGTCTAGTTATAAATGTTTCAAAGGATTTGAATTGTTCTCACGGAGTTCAGATAACATTATATATATTTTGGGTTTTTATAGAATCTTGTCTTTTTGCAGTTTGATTGAAATTTTCACATCATGAAATGTTTACACATCATGTATTGGTTAAAGAGGATATTTAATAAATTATTTCATGGAGTGAATTGTTTACAAGTTTTGAATCTATTTCAAATTATTTAATGTTAAAATCCATAATTATTTTGTATTAGGTTATGTTTTTTCATCATTTTTTTGTTTAATGAATTGCATGACATTATACAGTGATTCAAACCATGTAATTCTCATAGTATTTCACTTTTAGGTTGATACATGAGTGATTTTTCATTCATTCAATGGTAGTATTTTCTTCTCATACCTTGGATCTCTCCCATGTGATATTTGAAACTTCTTCTCATTCTGAATCATTTCATTCAATGATTTATATTCATTGCGGTTGTTCTTCATTTCTCTAAGTGACTAGTAATTCTACTTCTTCACTGCAAATTATTACTACAGAACTATTTCCATATGTTTATGGATACATTTATTTTTTTTGACAATATTATTTATCCTTTCTATATCTTTTTTGTGATTATTCTTTAAAGACATACCCTTGTGTTTCTTATGGTGAAATGTTCAAGTTTCTTTGAGTTATGTTGTGAATCGACAACATCGCCAACCTTTTTTCTTATTGAATTGATTTTGATATGTGAGGATTTATTATATGGTATCCATTATTATATTTTAGTTCTTATATGTTGCTGGATCCCATTTAGGGAGTCTGTGACCTCAGTTTTAGGTAGGTAGATTCATCTCTAGCTAGTGTTTGATGTATTGTATTGTTTTTTTAAAATATTATTATAAATAATATTACATTAGTTAATTGTTTGTCTAGAAATTATTTTTTGAAAAATTATATTATTACATTTATTTTAGTAAGATAAATGTGTGTCCTCAAAGGCATTTTAAATGATAATCAATGTAGGGTTTTGATGATATGTTTTGGAAAATATAACACATAGAAAGCCTTGGGTAGTTACGTAAAATGTATAGGTTAGGGACATCATCCATTTATTGTTGGGGATTCACTGTTGGGGTGTTTCTCTTCTCCCTAGACCCATTTTTCATGGGACACTATTCAAATTTTTGTGGGAGTTTTCTCTTGGGGTCTTCCTTTATTACTTAGGCTTGTGTTCTAAGGAGTTCAGTGCTCACTAGTCATTGATTTTGGTATAAGTAATATTATTTCCTGACCAGAAGTGATCTTTGGTGTGATGTTAGCTATGATACATGATTTTTATTGGGTTTTATATGATATCTAAGGCATAATTTTTTTTGACTAATTTAATATATGATTTTTACTTTGGAACTTTTTACATGGATTTTTTGGAACTATGAAAAAAGGGAATTATGTCTCTTAGTTTCTTTTGTTACAAAAACATTTCAACTATATATCATTCCTTGTTTTACATAATGTTGATCGTGTTCAAATTTTTGTATAGAGACTTGATATGGAAAACATGGGAGATATCCTACTAATCCTTTTTAGCTAAGACCCTGCACACCCCTTCCAAGGTAAGTAAGATTTTGTATTTATTTTGATATAGGGTGGTGACTATAGTGAGGTAGTGATAATTCTATCATCAATGTTTGGGTAGATTATGTTGTGATGGTGGGAGTTTTCCCATACTATCGTGTGGAGTAAATGTTATGTTTTAGTTGTCCTTTTCTATTGGCCTTATTTTTTGGAGTTTGTTTAGCTACTTTGGGGTTGAATCGCTTCTATTGTTTCCTTTTTGTGGTATATATTCCCTTTTATGATTCCAATATTTTTATCTGTATTGTGTTTATGTATTCCATGTTTTCTTCTTTATGTTGAGAAAAATAAATCCATATAGTTGTTATTGATGTCCAGGTGCTAGTCGTCATTTATGGGGATTGGGAACTCCCTTCTAGTATGTGACTATTCTGTTCAGGTACTGATTTGAGACAATATCTGAGTTCGGATCAAGGCACAATATGAAGAAGGAGGTTTTGTAAATTTCATCATGGTGTCCTGTATGTATGAAATTGAAGGTTGAAAGGAAAAAATTCTTAGGGTGATGAAACCATTACAAATACCTACATTGAAATAGGAAATAATAACATTGGACATTGTCACTAGTCTTTAAAAACAATCCATAGGAAATAATAATATATGGTTTGGGTAGAATATTATTACAAAGGATACACACATTAATATAATTTGATTGAAATTATCACTCTATAAACATTAAAGGATATATAATAGATAAGTTGAAGGGATTTTGGTAACAACATTATAGATTCTATCTGATTGAGATCCATAATTTGACTCCATGTTCTATACGATCCTCCAACATTATCTCAATGATAATTTTAAATTTTACACTTCTTATCACACTAAAACTAAACTCCAATATGAGTAGACTATCTTGAAACTCAAGGCCATGTTGAGACAAATCTCAATGGACTTAAAAGGAATATGGTATCAACATCTTTCTTTGGTTGACTTGTCATTCAATAACAGTTTCCACTCAAGAATCCAAATGGATCCATATGAACACATTTATGGGAAGAAATGAATTACACCTACATAATGGGATGAATTTTTTGAATGAAAATTATTGGGTCTAGATGTGGTTGAGGAAAGGAAGTAAAATGACATGACCATTCAGTAGCACAATAGGGTTTTTCAGAGTCGACAAAAGTGAAATACTGACAATCATCTATAAGAAATGGAGTTTATGGTTGTAGATGAATTATTCCTCTATATATCTCAAAGGAATAAGATCCTGAGATTTAGGAATAATAGAATTTATATTCTAAGAAACATTGGTCATTTTGGGATCATTGATCACATCAGAGTGGTGGAATATCAGTTATAACTCCCAGATAACCTATCATAAGTACATGATGAGTTCCATGTGTCTCTCTTGCGGAATTAAATAAATGACCCCTCACTTGTGGTGAATCCAAAGTTAGTTCCATTGTATAAAGATATATCATATGTAGATAATTTATTGAATATATTAGATAATAGAGACAACGTTCTATGAATAAAATGCAATTAGTCAATGTGATATAGAGAAACCCATGTTTGAGGAAACGATGTGGTAACTGTAAGGATAGATGAAAACAATACCCTAATATATTTTATTCATTGAAATGAAATTTACATTGGTGAAATCATTACAGGGTGAAGTTTGTAATAACCCAAAATTTTATAAATCAATTTTCTACTGTTTAATAAAAATTTTCGAATTAATTAATTCAATTACATAAAGAACATGCATATATTTGTTTATAAGATATATGATTTGAAAAGGATATTATCAATATTGACAATTTGTAATATATACAATGAAAATGATCTTATTAATAGTATAAATTTAGAGTAATGATAAATATAATTGACACAAAGAGAGGAAGTGATGGTCTTGCGTAATAGGATCATACCCTATGAATACAATTTATCATAGCTTACGAGGGAGATAACATCACTAAGATTTGAACTTGACCAATCCCAAGACGATATCCAACAAATAAAGCCCGAGGGAAACTATTTATAGGAGAATTTCTGGCTCTTTTAGATCACCTCTCAAACAATGTATGTCAAACCACAACTTGAAAATGTCACCATCACACGCCTTACGCATATAGAGTTTGCTGGTGTAACAAAGGGATATGTATCACAAACCTATAAATATGAATATCTATATTGTGTATTCAATAAAATAATTAATATATTTACTCATTATTAATTTTAATTTATAAATGATTAAATAAATAATTTTGATAAAAATTGGAATTTGAAATGATAAAACACTAAATGTGTTTTTCCAATAATATGAAATTTAAATTAAGACAGTTTTAATTATTTATTGAATTATATAAAATAATTTTATATTAATAAAATAATATTATTAAATATCTTTTATTTTATATAATTGATAATATAATTTTTATGAAGTCAAATGTAATTGTTAATATTTTTTAAAATTTTTATTTAAAAAACATTAATTAATGAATTTTTATTGTTATTTTAAACAATAATATTCACATATTTAGAGAATTATGTTTGTTAAAAATATATTATATTAGGATTTAGAACATCAAAATTATTCATTAAAATATTTGCACAAATTTTTTAAAAAATTTGACATTTTCAGTTAAAATTAAATATGATATGAAAAATAATTGTGTATTATAAAATTATAATGACCCAAAAGTGACTTAATATGTTAAATAAAATGATTCCAATAAAAATTCTATGATTATCCACTAAAATAATGAATTTTTTTTATTATTTTATTTTATTGGTTTTATAAACCCTTAATGAATCCCTTGAAACCAATATTATATACTAATGTTTTAAAGTTAATTCATTATAAATATGACTCACTTCCACATAATATAAGGTATTATTTTACTGATTTCAACCCTTTTATTTATAAATTAATTAAACTCACTCTCTTTTGGAACAAAAAATTTAAAAAAAAATAGAAGGTTTTTTTATTAATTTTTTATAGAGTCTAAAAACTATTTTTTTGAAATAACAAATAACTCCCCTCTCTTTTGATATTTATATACACACATGTGATCTCATTCCTCATCAATCAAAAAACATGTATCATATCCTTACTCATCGATCATATCTCTATAGTCCCCCTAATGTTACCTAAGATCTCAGGAATCTCCTCCCATGATTTTTGAAACATTATCTCAATTTAATGGATTCTCACTTTCTCCACTTTTTTCACGAAAAATATTTATCAAATTAAAATTTTAATCCTATTAAAATTGAGGGTGTATACAATTACACGAACATATTATATTTATTATTATTTACACATTATTGTTTACCCCTTTCACTCTAATTAATTTTTCTAAAGATTCATCATGTTCCCCTATTATGTGGCCAAAATTATCCTGTGATTTTTACATACCATTTTTTCAAGAACCCTTTTTTTATTCCTTTTAGTTATGAAGTTTTCTGGTTATATTATGTTATTAAATATCACTCATTCTACAATTTTGACTTCTAGTTGATTACATACCAATTTTACATGAAATTAGAACACTATATTAACCTTTATATATTTCTTTTATGATGCTGAAGTGTCAGTGTGATTTTCCATGCCAATTGTTTTTTAGATGTATACCCATACCCAATTTCACTCAAGTTTATTCCCCTATTTTTATTTATACATAATTAATTTTGGATATCTGTGTATGTATCCCACATATCGTAATCATGTGATTTAATGTGATGAAAATTGATCATATATTGAATGATCTCTATAGAACAATAATTCATGTACAAGATAATAAAGTGATAGGTGATCCCATAATTATGCCACCCACCAATAAATTGCATAATATTTTAGTTTCAAAATATTCTATTTATGAGATAAGGGAGTGAACCTAATCCTTTATCAGACTCTTTACACCATGTTATGATGTAATGGAGGTATCCTTGATCTATGTTTTTCAATTAATTTTTAGATTTGATTCCACATATCCCATGGTTCCTTTTTTTAACCTTCTATTTGTCTAACACATAATATTCCCAACATGTTATTATTTTCTATTCACTTACTGGGAAATATTGATAACCCAATTCTTATGTGCATCGTTAGAATTCCCCATGCAGTTTTATGAATGATGAAATATTATGAGCATGTTAAGTATGTTCTCAATAATGTCAATGTACCCCATGTTTTAAGTTGTTTTGTTATAAACCTAATATCCCAGTGACACTTGAAATATAGATCTTTTATCATTTATTATTTCTATTTTTATGTAATAAATCATGAATTATTGAATAATAAAGATATAGGTTCTCAGAAAACATACAATACATATGTTCTGAATTGGGAAGACAATAAGAAAAAGCATGAAGTCTCGATGACTATGTGATTAATATGGGTTTTGACCCAATATAGAGTTTTATTAATTGAAAATATATCCCTTTGATCAAAGTGTTATGAATAGATGAGAGATAATTATAATTAAACTATGAGTGAGAATCATTTTGAGGGAGAAGTACCATACATAATTTATTAATCAACCATGGGAAAATTGCCATGATTTTCATAATTTTAACAATCATGGTAAAAAAAATTAGGAATCTAATGTGTTAATTATCTTTTTATATTCACTAAAAATTATTACCTCATTCCTTTTGAAATCTGTAAAAATAATGGGGACAATGACTATTGTAAAATTTGTACACTATTTATGGAAACCATGTATAAATATGTGGAAAATATCCATTTCCAGATTTGTTACCCCAATAAGGTTTTTTCATGTCAAATACAATGTTCAACTTCATCTTGTGAATCTAGAAAAATACCGTTTATGGGAAAATATTTTTCCTGTGGATATATATAAAATATAATTACTAGCTAAATCACTTTTTGAGATAACCACCACTATATATATTATCCATAGGCCTTACACGGAGTTCTTGAGGGGTTATGTAATCTGTCGTAATGATGATATAATCATGTAAATATCAATCTAGTAAATTGTGAATATATGTTGAATGGATTACATATATATCATGTTTTTTAATACATTTCAAATTTCTACTTTTAATGAAAAATAATTGATATTATTAATTAAAATATATTGATGAAATTTAACTATTTCTTATTGTACATTGAATTATAATGAATGAATTATTAATAAAATCACCTAGTGACATTTATCCATTATCTCAATGAATTATATTTTTTATGTATATTATTTATTATTAAACATATTGATGATTATTGAATAATATATAATATAATAAATATATATATATAACCTATGTAATTAATGATCATCTAAACATTTTTATTCGACATGGAATTAGAATTAGTTCTTTTTATTCTTAAAATATATATTCATTCTAATAAATTTTTTATGTGATATATTCACTTATATTAAAAATTAATATTTATCTATTCTATAAATGGAGTCCAACAAAATTATTTTCATATTTTTTATCCAAATATTAATTTATGTTTTTTTTATTTCATTTTCATTTTTGACATCAAAATTATTTACCAAAGTAAATATTAGTTTTCATCATAAAATAATTAACAATAATAAAATTTATTTTCTGATCACTAAATATTTTTATCTATATAAACTAAATTCATCAATTTAAAATGATAAATTTAATAATTTTTTATAAAAAATTAATAATACATTAAAAATCATTCAATTTTTAATTGATAAAAAATAAAAATAAAAAACAATTTGTATTGAAAAGACGTTTATTAATAAATCTATATATTAATGTGTCATATGTTTTTTATAAATGATATTTTTCCATATTTAAAAATATATTGTATTAAATTTCATACAAATTTGGATTCATCACATTGAAATTATATATGTAATTAAATCCTATACTTTTATTGAAAAATATAATTACCATGGTAACTATTTAACAAATGTTAAGAATAGTAAAATTTGGTAACTTATCTTGGTATGAATTTTTATAAATTAATGTGAAACATAGAACTTCTAGAATAAAATTTATAGGTTTTAATTTCATAATCATATTCCTCTCAAACCTTTCCTTACATAACTCTCCTACCATCCATGTGATTCCATCATTACCACAAACCTAACAATCATTTCCACGAAAATGTCCCACTTTTCACCTATAAAAGGATCTCAATTCCACCAAATTAAAGACAATATTTTCCATAGAAATATCATTAAAAATTAACCAATTTTACTTCTATTAGAGTCCCATTTCACTTTTTGTGGTCATCCTTTAATATAATGTTCCCCAAGTCCTCCATTTCTATGAAGTCATTAAAGAGATGAATCAAGTCCTCAACAGTAGTATTATCAAGTCCCCAAACTTTTCTTCGCTACAATTATCCTAATAACCAGTTCCATAAAAAATAAATAAATTAATTTTGTTTTATTAATAAACATAAACTTTTCTATTATTATGAACAACCTAGTTTCTACAATCCGTCCATTCATTGAAGAAAATGATAACATTACTCATGATTCAAACATACGACCGCCTCCATGAATGATCTATTTTTACTTTATTAACCAAATATATTATATGGTTCTACGGATATATTTGATGATTAAAAATAATTTTTATAACATGAATAAGATTATCTAAATTTAAATTTATCATCCAATTAATAATATTATCATTAAATTATCACTAAAAAATTAGTAGTCTAAATAGATCATAAATTATTAGAAAATAATTTATTCTTTTCATCTACTATTATTTACATTCTTATTTTTTCAAATGAAAAATATAATTCATCAACTTATTAAAAGAAATATAATTCCATTATACTTCTATAATTCTGGTATTATAACAAATTAATTTCTTTCACAATCATAATTTACCTAATATTATTGCATGTTCTTATTTTGGTAAATTTAACAACCTATATGAAAAATGATATCTATTTATATCATTGATGACTATGTAAACATAATTATTGGTAATATTTGACATTTATAATTTTATAGATTTTGGGATTTATTTATAAGACTTGTGTTATAATATAACTCATTATGGATATACCACCTTTTTGACATTAAACTTTTCTGAAACAAGTTCATTATAAATTTTTTATTTACGAATTATATATGAAATTATCATATGATGAACAAATGAATTTAAAGATAAATTTAAGTAATGTATTCCATTTAATTAAATGATCTTGTGATTATGATCTTGGTATCAAATTATGGGAATCAATATCGATATTAAAAAACATGTGTTAAAATGACTAACATATGGTGATGAAAATAAACAACAAAAAACCAAAAAATGTATAATGAATGATTCTAATTAAATAGTATAAAGGTAATAAGGATTTTCCCTAAATCAATTCAATTTAATTTAGTTTTAATCATTCTTCTCAAATATTATTCAGAAAAATTCACCTTATGATTGAATTATATTATACATCTTATCATGTTTTCATGGATATATATATCTCTCTCATGGACACATTATTTAGTGAAGGATACATAATTTATTCTATTTTTGATTTTTTTTTCATTCCATATAATAATAAAACATTCATAAGAATAATATTTTCCCTATTTAATTGATTTTATCCTATATATTCAAATTATTTCCATACACAAATTTTTTTCATTACAGTTTTGTAACACAAATTTATTTTATCTTTGGTTATCCATTTATTATTATTTACCAATTTTTTAATGAACTTTTTATTAAAAAAATTTTGATATTTATTTCAATAAAGGTGTTTTAGAACATAAAAAAGGGATTTTCCATTCATAAATAACTATTGTATCATCCAATAAAAATTTATAATATTAAACAATTATGAGATATTTATGTATTCGTTAAAATGGTTTATTTTCTGAATTTTTTTTATTTTTAGTTTATCTTTACATAAAGAATGTATTCATGGAAGTGTCTTGTAACTTCATCTCACTATGAAAAAATTATAAAATGATTTCGAAAATTATTTTCTTGGTTTCACATCCTTTATCATCCTTACCCAAAAAAATATGTATCTTCGTTGGAGATAGGATTTCTTGAATCACCGTGTCAATTCCTATATAAAATTCTACATTTTGGTGATTTAATTTTTTGTATCAACCCATGTATATTTTGTCTTCATTTTATGTGATGCCATTTCAAATGTGATATAAATCCCATCTTTATTCCTTGGTATTTGCAAAATATGATATTTGAACAATTTCATGTGGCAAATAACTATATGGATTATAATTATGTGGTGGGTTGGTCTTGTATATCCCTAAAATTCATTAGGTAAAGATTTATATCTCATTAGAAAATAATGAGAAACGAGTAATGATGATCGACCTTCTATTGGAAATTAGATTTTATGGTAGATCGAGAATTGGAAACTGATGGTGATGAATGATTAACTATAAGAAATAGGTTTTAACAACAGATACACTATTGGAAATAGTAAATGACTCCTGATTAATTATATTATGATTTAATTAATTATATCATTCCTAATTTCTATGTTGTATTCCTCTTATACGTTCCATTGATATTCATAATTGTATCATGTCTCTACATTCTTTCTCTATGGTATATCTTTGATAATTTAAATTTATATGTATATATTTAATAATTAAGGGTATCTCTTATTTATACATGTTATTTCAATCAAATATGTCTCTCATTTTCATGTATTCTAATATAATTATGTTCTAACAACACTGTTACTAGTTGATACATTTTCCCTAATATTACATTTGAGCTCACACCTTCTTTTTTTCCTTATCCCAAGTGAACTTTATATAAAAATATATTTCGAATGAATTCATAGGGATATATTATTCATGGGGGATTTTAATGTAATGATGTCTCATAATATTTTAATGTAGAATATCTCAAAAATCACTAGACTATTGAGTTATGGGGTTGTGTGATTATATTTGATATGTAATGTTAAAATTATGAAATTATATTAAAATATTTATATGTTTTGTTTGGTTGTCGGAATTTTTATAAAAAACTATTTGTGATAAATTTTTTAGCATTTGGCCCCAGATTTCGGATATGAGGAGTCTCCACACAAGACCATGAAACTCCATAGAAGGTTTTAGCTATGTTGATACTTGATGGGATACACTATACCACTCATAAAAGGAACACTCTCCATAGTATCTCAAATACATAATTTATTTTAAACTATTATTATATAAGTTTGAAAAAGTATTTTGGGGTTCCCATGACCTTTTATACCTTAAGACTCACCGATGGATCTCATTTAAATATTTCCACACATGGAAAATTATTTTTGTATAAACAAATTTCATATATTTTTTTCTTCCTTGGTCATTAAAATTATAAAATAAAATTATAATATTATTTATTTTCAAGCTAAAATTATTTTTTTTATCGAATTAGAGTTAATCATGGAAAAAATTGTGGGATACTATTAGTCTACTTAATCATAGTAATTAAATCACACCAATGGGAATTTGTGGAAATTTTTTTGGAAGACACTGGTAAAGGAAAAGGGGTTACATGGAAGTAATAGGTATTCCTATTAACAAATATTTGGTCAAAATTGGTGAAATGGTAGGGAATTGACATTCATGTATCCTCAATAAGGTTATTCTTTTTTTGAATTATTTTATGCTTTCTATTATGGATGAATTTTTGTATCTACTAATCAGTTTCCCATTATAATCCATTTTTTACATGATCCTTATTATCTTGTATGGGATGTTGTGACATCCTTTTGAGATATCTTTCATTATGTATATCGATGAGTTTTTGTTTAATTTAGATGTCCTATTTCTATTCATCACTTTCAAAAAATTTCAAAGTCCATTTTAGGATGTTGGTTCCGACCAATTTAATGATTTTTAATTAGAAAACCCATTACCAATGTCTGTTTCTTCGTTACCAAGAAACAGTTTCTATATCTGAGGGATTTGGAACACATATAGGGCCTTTCTAGAGGTAATACCTGGATCATAGGTTGCATGTGGTCTATGTTGGGTCAGGATATGTTTCCTCTTTTGATATATATAATTTTTTTTGTCCATAATGTTGAAAAAATGTCATGTATTCATCAAATTGGTCAGTATATAATCAAGGAATAGATAATTTTTGTGTTGGGTATATGGGTTTGAAAAACAACATGTCTTATAATTACTTTATTTCATGGACAATTGGAACACATGAGAGTTCATGCAACTATGTTATGTGACTGGTGGATATAGTTATAGTGATATGTGTGTTTCATAAATATCATTCAAGGTCCATTTTTAGATTGATTATCATTTGTTCTTTTCTATACACCACTCTTTTCATATATTTATAGATATGATGATTTATATATTTTTTAATGTTATAAAGTCCCATTAGTCCGCACATTGTGGTTATCTAAATGTTGACTATGTTTGAATCATAGTGTTATACTAAATATGTTATAGAGCTTTTGGAAAATATTTTGGGATAGGTATTTAAAATTAATTACATGGGAAATGATATATAGTGAAGATGATCATAGCTGTCCAAATGTGTTTTTTATGATACACAATAGTTTTTTGGATATGGATTCAAAATTTATTATGTGTGATACAATATATGGTGAAATAGAACAAATTGTTTTATGATTTAGTGATTGTTGGAGAATGAACGAGATATACCCAAAATCCATTATATATTTATGATACATATATAAGCTATATCATTTGGTATGATATTACATGTCATTGAATATGACATGGATATAAAAAACGTTGTTCTAGAATGTGGGTTATATTGTATTTGATAATGGGGGAATATTATAAGGTACCAATTCTCCTTCTATTATATGTAATGATAATTTCATATCATAGTTAATGAAAATTAGTTAAAGACATAGTCAAAGAATAATTGTTCTATCGAATGATAACAATTATAATTCTAGTAAATATTCAACACTGTTTATCATGAATGAATTGTGTATAGGAATATGTGTTCAAACAAGATTTTTGATGAATTTTTTAGGAATTTAACATTGTGTTATATCACATTATTAAATGAAATCTTATCGAAGGAGTATCCTCATGTGATATTTAATTGGTCATAGTACTACAATATGGATTAAGATGTACATCCCAATCCTTGTCTAATTTTACCTACCAATATCTCCATTCTTATTCCTATATTTCATAATGGAAAACTAGAATTCCCTATAGGAACGAGTATCTCGCTCGGGTGGATAGTGATTCATCATCTTATAGTTCCTTCTACTAGAGGGATGTCATTTGGCCCCCTCTTTGGGATATTCATCAAGCCTATAAGAATATACCAACAATGACAGAAAGTAGTCACATAAGTGTAATATACACAAATTATTAAGTCAATAATAGAATTATTTGTTTAATTTATGTGACATGGTTTTAATCTAGATTTGGTTTATATATTATTTTCACTATTTATAATTTATTTCAAGATCCCAAGAAACCCAATAGTATTATCATAATATAAGATCCATGTATTCACTATTTTTTTATGTAATGACTACATATTAATTTATATTTTCATATATTGATATGACATATATAGTGTAGAATATTTTAGTATATATATTCATACTATTGTATTTAGTTTAATGACTGTTATGATTCCATATTATCCTTGTATGCCTACAACTTAAATTACTCTATCATTTCAAATTGATGTTAATATATGTTTTCTCTTTTATTGGGTATTGTTATAAATTATTAAAGTAAAAAAACATGATGGAATGGGATGTTCTCTAAATTCCATGACTCTTTTACACCCTATACCACTATCACTGAATAGGAAGGGGTGTCTGTTCCATGATTCTAGATTTTCTGAACCACATTTCATATTTTTTGGTTCATTCTCTATGTTATACGTGGAATGAAATGTCATGAAAATATCTCAATGTAATGTGAAATATGGTTTCCATAACTTTATAATATCATATTATGAGTGTTAGGATCAATTAAGGTATGTATATGTATGAGTATTCCAAGTATATGTAGATCTTGATATACCATTAAACTCAACTACTCGTTTTATATTATCTATTAATGTTGTTTAGACTTGATTATTTATTTTTATATTGTATATAAAAAATTATAACTATTTATTCATACATCAAGGGATTCAATTTTTTGTTGACATTAAATCATTTGTTCCCTAATAATTATATTTATGATCACACCTTGCATGGAAATATAGTTGGGGATACAACCTAATTTTCAACTAATTTTATTTGAATGTTTTATATGTTTATATTTGATTCATTAATGACTAATTATTTATTATTATAGGTTAATTTATTTAGAATCAATATGGTTTTAGAACAGGAGTCCTCATCTTGATTTTATTATGTAGGAAATTTAATTATACAATTCAATAATATCATTTGTGTTTTTATGGAATCCGTCCTTTTTATTACATAACTTTTCATTACATTTTATAACCATGGGATCTTTTAATGTTTAGTTTATTGGAACAAAGGTACATAATAAATGAAAACATAAAAAATTATTTAAATCCACATGAATGGATTCATAATAGGTCCATCCTATATACATTTACTACATCTCATAACCTCAGGACATACATCAATGGAAAGGGTGAGCATGAGGCCCAGTAAGGGAAACATTAAGGAAATAGTTTACTTGTGATCTTAAGGAATCTCAACAAGAAATGAGTCATAATGATAAGGCATGAGAAATAGGCATATCATAAAAATAATAAAATGAACCATAACAATGGAATTTGGAAACAACATTTAATTTTGACATTTATAATAATATCACCAAGGTTTTTCACAGATGTTTCATAAAATTTTCCAATATTAATCACCAAGGTATCGTAAAACACATCATCTATAGAGATTACTTTTTTACCCAATGCATTGGAGATATTTCAAGGAACACCTTTCATATATATTAAACAATTTTAGGCACATAGATCATAATAAAACATTTCATAAATATCCCTTCAATAATAAAATAAATGGGTTTCATATAAAAAACATGGGATTTTAAAATAGAAGTGCTTAAAGACGCTGTCATTATGTCATTATTAACCCCTGAAAAAGGAATGTGGATTTAATATATGTTAATACAATAATAAAATAGATCATTTTTACATCTAGGTGAATACCCATTTAAAATAAAGTGATTTGGCTATTTGTAAAAGAAAAAAAGGGAATTTATTGAGAAAACGAGAAAAAAATTGAAAAGAAAATTCAACTTCATAATGGGTATGGAACATAGATTTAGACAAAATTAAAAATTGAGGGAAAAGTGTATCCATATCATAAAATAATATTAATATAGTAAATTTATAGGACAAAATTTACAAAAGAAAATAATATGGAAATTTGAATGACATACCACATAAAAAGGGAACTTGAAAGGAAAATAGAATATGAGACATCCTTTACCATGAAGAGTGTTCCTAAAACATGAGTATTGGGACCATGGGGGATTTATCAAACAATGGAAGGACTACATGGGAGGAAAAAATATTAAATCTTCATAGAGGATGGATTTTAATTTAAAGGAAATGGATAAATCTGTGGGAATTTGTGGCAAAAGAGGAGGATTTGTTAATTATTTTCCATAGACAACTATGTTGTGGTAAAATAAAAACCATGGTATTTCCATTGGTATTTTCCCACGGTATTGGAAACTTGGGAAAATAGTTAAGATATTTTTTTTACAAGATTATACCAACATTTTATACTACTTATTACATCACTATGATGTCATTAAACATACCAGAAAACTAAAATGTATTTTTACTATTCATTGAAAAATAAAATATTTCAAAAAATTTCACATAAATTCACCCTAACCGATTTTTGATTCATTATTTAAAAAATTATATTTATTTTATCATAATAATTATTTAATTTTATAATTTTAACTTTTAAATATAAAAAATATTATGTGTTAAAAATAATAGTGGATACAAAATGTATAGTGAAATTTCTGACACATACAAAATTAAAATTATCTTATCATTTATAGTTAAATAGGGTTGTTTTAACCATAATATTTCATTAAAATTATCAATATTCATAATATCATAGTTTATTATAATATTTATATAATTTCGAAAAAGTATGATTTATGTCTGAAAAATAAATTTATCAAATACAAACATAGTTTTATTAAGCATAACTGTTCTTAAAAAAGAATTGATAGAACAAAAAATGAATGTATAATTTTTTTTACAATTTAACGAACAAAGTCCTTGAAACATAAACCCGTATAATAGCCACATATGACTCAAGGTTATGGTGTTCGATGGTCATAGATTCATTGGGCTACTCAGATAACATCTCTCTAGTGGTAATTTCCACTAACATGAACTTCTCCCGCAAGTGATTTCGTTCAAGATAACATGATGATGTTCAGATTGGGCTTGGTGAACAGTGAAACCAAGTATTGGTAATTCTCTACCAATATCCAAAAAGAGGGATTTGTATAGCCTGACTTTACTAATTGAGGCCATCCTTTTTCCTTTATGGATTAATTAACCATTATCATTTCTATTTATAACACTAATTTTAGCATTAAAATTATTATTAAGAGTATTTTTTTTCAATTTTTATAAGGGAAAATAGTCATATAATGATAAAGAACATAATGGTCACATTTCAATTTTTAATCACATCATTATCAATGATATTTTTTTATTATAATATAAGATATCTTTTCAGGAATCAATTATCATTCAAAATGTATGGGTTATTACATTTTGGTTATAAAATCTATGTTTATATGAGAATATTTGGTATAAAAATGTTTTCATGATTCATTTATATATACAAATCTAATTTTTTAATATTTCTAATTAACGGTTATTGAAAATATTTCTCTCAATATATTTTATAGATTTCGGGTAAATGGATGTGTCATGTTAGTCCATCATAGGAACCTTGTAATGGACTGTTATATAGGAAATAACATATAAATCATTATCATCTCATATTTGGGGACTCAAATGATAGTTGATATCTCTTTGGGATCCTGGAAACACCTTTGGTTCAGAAGATTTCGTGAGTTTTATTTTTTCAAGAATCAAATTCTTGTTATTTAAACAATTGTATCATACTGCAGTTTTTTATATTTTGTGATTTTACATTCATTAAAATAATATAGGATTCTTATGTTTTAGTAAGTAAACAATAAAATTTCATTAATCAATAATTATGGTGGAGGATTTAGTTATAAATGGATTTTTAGGTGTCTAATCAAGAAAATTTTGGCATGAGTGACGTATCGATTTTTTTATGAGATGGAATTTGGTGAACCTCAAATACAGGTGTATCAAGATCATGACGGCTAAAATATATAATAATTAATGTATCATATTTTTCACTTTCACATTATGTAGTTTGAATTTATTTTATATTATTATCAGTATATTTGTATGACCTTCATTAAAAAAATAAAAAATAATAAAGTAATCAGTGTATTCCATAAATCCTTATCATGGGTTATTTAATCAATTAATGTCACTCACATAAATGTATCTATTATTAGGGATGATTTAATTTCTCTGAATTAATGTATTATAGAATTGGGTTTCATCCTCCTTGTTTTATCTTTTATGGTTTTTACTATCAATAATGTAGACATTACTTTTTTTATGATCATTTCTATGTAGTATTCATATATCCTATTCAGTATCCTACAAGTGATCATGATACATTTTTCCTACCCTAAAGTGTAGTGTATTAACAATTATTAATTATTCATTCTGTCATATTATATATATTATTTCCATTTCATAGTTAGGTGAAATGTGTGTTAGAAATATCATGTATTTATTTTGAAGACATTGGTATATTAAAAGGGACAAACACTATTTTATAAATTTTTAGTCATTGAAGTAGGGTTTTTGAAAAAGGATGATTTTGTGTACTATGGTAGATATTTTATAGATATTTTTGAAAAAAATTAAATAATAAACATAAAAAATAAAATTCTTTTGATAATTGATATTTTTAGAATATGGTTAATTTAACAAAAAATTAAACCAGGAGGGGTTCTTACCAAAATCTGACATGTAAAATGAACGGGTTTTTAGGAAAATATATAATTGATATTTCAAGAAAAAAAATCATTTTTTATTTTATTTAGTAATTGAAATTTTATTATCGATGAAGTTTTTTTAATTTCAGTCAACTTATTATTTGAAAAATAATAATTTATCATTCATAAAATTGTTTTGGAACAAAATAGTTTTTATAAAATAGATAACTCTTATATTTGGGAGCACCATCGAAGTTAGGGTAGTTTAGTTTGTGATTATATTTTTTGGTGTATAGTTGTTGGTTTTGACTTTTTATATTCTATATTAAAATATGGATGAATATTTTAAAGTCGTTTTGGATATGAATGATTATAATGTATTTTGGGGGTTAGAATTTAATATTATTCATGGATTGTATTAGTTTTTTGGATCATGTATTAGAGAGATTGGGAATATTTTGTAATGTAGATAGTTTTACTATTTTTGAAATAGATTATAGATTATAATATTTTGTTTCATTGGGAGATTTTAGATGGAATCGAGGGTCATTAATTAGAGAAATTTTGAGTGTATTAACATATATATTATAGGGTTCTTTATGAAATGGGGGTTTTGTATATTATGAAATTTTGTTAGAATTGTCAATTTGGATGTTAGGGATAAAAATTGTTATGGTTTGGTGTTCTAAAATACATGTTCCGTATTTTATTTTACCAATGGTAATGTTTAAACTTTTGAGGGGTTATAAAATTTTATTAAAGGTTTTTATATGTTTTTTATTTTTCATCGAGTGTTAATTTTTAATTTTTGGAAACACCTATATATTAAAAATATATGGGGAACCTGGTACCCAAGGGGTATCAGGTACCTGATATATTGGGTACAAGTAAGGGTGTTATGGGGGTTCCAAAAGTGCCTGATGTCACTGTAACATGTACCTGGTATCTCCCACCAAGATGTTTCATGAAATAGAATTTTTCTCATTTCCACATAAAACACTTTATTTCCTTTCTCTTTCCCTTCAATCCCCATTTCCTCCCACTATTTGGGATTCTCTCATTGGTCTCCTTGGCATCTCTTCCTTCCTCCACTAATTTATCTTACATTATGTTAGATTCAAATGATATTTTCCTGGATATATCATATTTAGTTCCTACCAACTCATTTACTCTTATATTTTCCAAATTTCTATTTTAGTTTCATTACTCTTATTTGAGGATTGGTTGTGTGATTTAACATAATCATTTTTAAATCATTTAATAAACTTGGGTTCCCTCTAATCTGGGATAAAGGATGTTCTAATGGGTTGATTTCCTTATATTAATCAATTTTTAGATACTAAGGGATTGAGATATTTTTTATTAGTGGGTTCTATGATTTCTAGATGAAATAAAAGTATGGTTAAATTTTATTAAATATGCATTAAAGATGTTATGCATCTATGGTTTGTTGTAGTATTTAAATATATTAAATTGTTGTTTAATCGTTTATGTGTATGTTATTTGATTTATTTAGGTACTATTTTTCTAAACATTTCTCTATTGATTTTTAGTGGAAGATTTATTTTTTTGGGATTTTATTGGGTTACTACTGAATGGATTAAACCCATTAAGGATGTTTTTATGGGGGTTCCAAACACTTTGATGAATTTCAAAGCTATACTAGAGGCACTGATAATTCTAATTTGTTATATGCTAATAATAATGAATTATAAAATACATTAAGAGTTTTTAAGGATTGTATATCCAATGGTATTTTTATGTAAAAATAATAATTTTTAATGATAAATTTTATACAAATCCATTTACTGGATGTATTCTTGAATATTTCCATTAAAACTGTATCACCAATCCAAATGAGGGTTGTTTTTGGTAAATTACTTGTTATTTATATTAGTAATTAAATTTAAAAATTTTACTTTGACATTATTAAAATACTTTTATTACATTCCTGTTATATCATAATCTCATACGTATTTATGTGGAACAGTATTACTTTATAATGAATTATTGTTCGTCAAACACTTTTTAATAATATGATTATTCTCATTTTTATTGAGAGTAAAATTAAGAATATTTTCATTTTATTTTATATAGAAAATTAATTACCTTTAAATATAATGTTTATATATGGTTTCCTTACTTTTTAAACAATTACCTCCTTTTTCCCTTTTACCATGATTCAATAATGAGATTTTAATGACATATAATTTTGTCACTACAATTTACTATTATAATTATGTCTTAAGACACATTAATCACCTACATAACACAATAAAAATGGTATTATAAGAAATAAAGAATGATAAATTAGTCATTAAATAATCCAATAATAAATACAAAGATTACAGTGAGAAATTATATAAAATGTAAGATAATAAGAATGGGAAAATTTGGATCTTCTTGATCCGTTAGAATGGTTGCAATCATAGAAAAATATATACGTATACAATATGTTGTTAATAATGTAATATTATTATTGATGAAAAAATATATATATATACTTGAGATAAAGGTACAATTTAACGGAGAATGAATGAAATATGTAGTATTTATTGAAATTAAGGAAGCTATATGACCATTATAAAATTGGTATTTTTTGAATGATTGATTTTTTTGAGAAAATAATTTTTTTATATTTTTAAAAAAATAAATAATTTTATTCCATTTTTAAAATATACAAATTGATAAATGGTCAGGGTAATATTTCTATTATTTTCTTAAAATACGTGAAATTTTGGTGAATAGTGAAATAGTGTAATTTATTGTATGTAGAATTTTAATCCAAATATATGAGTTTTTGAATCATAGATGATGTATGAACCCATTGGTTAGAAATATACTAAAAAATTTATTGTACTTTTTCATATTAATCAACACTAGTTTTTATCCAAAACAGTAAATTAATGAATATAATAATCAAAAACACCCATCTCATCACCCTACAAACCCCACCCCTCACCACTAATTCTCCTAAAACATTATATTTCATTTTTCATTTCAATATTCTACCTAATTACATTTACAAGACACTTCCCCACTTCCAAGAGCTTCTGGTATCAACTGAACAAAAATTTGATATTCACTAAGGGTTCTATCAATAAGGTCATATTCAGGAGTTAACTTTCACAAACCATATCATTTAATTTCATTTTTTTAACTTATACATACCTACAAAAACTATAAATGAATAATAAATCTATATAATTTTTATAATGTAATGTTATATTTATAATGAAATTTCTTTTATCCAACCCTTTTATCATCACCTCTTATACATTGAAATGAAGTCACTATCAAAATTTTGGTGTTTTAGTGTCTCCATGGACAAGGAGTTTTTTTTTACATTACTACCTTCACGATAGGTCATAAAAACATTATTATAGCTAAAAAATATTTTAATATGTATATTATAACTTTTTCCCTATTCTAGAACTAATCTATATAAATTATAATAATTAAAACAAAACTAGTTTTTCATGATCGAAAAACCACCAAAATAAACTTACCATTTGTCATTAACATTTTATCAAATGAATCGTACTAATAAACGAAAAAAACAATATATTGCTAAAATGAAGCATATAGATGTGAATTAATATCATATAATTTTACTTCTGGATAATTTTGTAATTTCATAAGAAAATATTTAATTATACGCATGTTTTCTAACCTTTAAATAGTGAAACGAATGCTTCTGGAATGATGAAAATAAACATTACAACTCATCAAAATGGAAACACATGATCTGAATAAAAATATTAAAAATAAAATATATATGGAATAGGTTTTGAATTATCTAATTAATTAATATAATTTGATTATCCATGACATTAATTTATAGTTCATAACATTTTCATGAATAAGGTAAGTGGTCTATTTGAACCTCAAAATTACCTATGGGTTACACTTTCCTTATCTTTTCCCAAATACAATTATTAACTCATCTTGTATAATTATCCTAAAATATTTTTTTATATACCAAAAATATATATGTTTCTCAATTTTGCTTTTTTTGATTTGTAATTACATGTATTAAAAGGGTCCCTTCTCAATTATTCTCAATAAGAAAACCCGATTGAAGGGAAATTCTCCATTTCTTACCCATTTTCAATTACACTACATTAACATCATTAAGTAAAAAAAATCTAAAATAAATATTTTTATCATGAAAAAACTATCTTTGTTCATTTCTAGTTTTTTAAAGAAATTATTTTTTATCCTATTTAATGAATCGTTATTATTTTACCAAAAAACACTTAAGAGGCACATTTATAATGTTACCAAACAATTCTCTTTCTTGATTATGATTCAGTATAATTATTAAATATTTATTGTTATTTTTCTTTATTAATGAACATGAATTATATAAATTTATTATTTCATGGATTCCATTTTTATATGCACCATGGGTTTTCCTTATAAAATGGTTATGGTACCCATTTATTTCCATAGGTAACCTATATGTGTATTCATTATGTTTGAATCCTTATGTGGAAAACATATGCTTGAACATGTTTTTATGGGTTCTCCCAAATAGATCTCTGCTGCATTGGGTAATGTTTTGTCCCATGGGGTGTCGTCTATAGGATTTTGGGGTAAACCTAATTATTTATGGAGCATTTCCCAATAAGTGATATAGTCTTGGTAGTTATCATTGACTCATCTTTATGCCATGTTATAAGTTTCTTTCATGATTCCACGCTCCATATGTTATTCTTCTATATGTTTATTATTTTTTCATGCCTTTTATGCTACCATGTTATTCCATTATAACTAATGTTCAATGTTAAATTCCAATTTTTATTCCCTTACTAGGATATTTTTCTCATCCATTTTTTCTATGTATTCCCCTGGTCATCCTATGGTGTTGTCAGAGCTCAAAGGGAGTTAGGGGATCATTTTGGAGATGAATAAAAGGATGTTTTATTTTAGTTTCATTTTTTTCTAATTTTTTACCTAAATATAATAATACATTAGAAATTTTGATACTTGGTTTCTATTTAGTGAATAATAATTCTTCAAATAATTTATTAGTATGTGTAAAATGATTAGATCACTATTTTTGGAATTAGATTATGGTCTATTTATTTTTGTGAATTATAACTAGAAAACATTAGTAAAACCCCTATAGAAAAATCTATCCTCATATTTAACATAGATTAAGACTTTGGGAATCATAAGATAGAATATAATATTAATTTATTTGTTATTCCTTATATAATCATAGTTTCCTTTTTATATGGTCATTACCTAATTATTAAATCCTGATAATTTTATATTATTTTTTCTCATATTTAGTCGTTGTAATTAAGAGAACCAATGGAGAAAATAAATTTGATAGAAAATGCGACGATTGAAAAAAATGATATTTCAAACCTGATGGGAATAGGAGCTTATAACATCAGGATGGTACTCGCTCAATTGGATCAAGTCATGAATAATAAATTGAATCATGTCAATACAATAAAAGTGACATTTACCAATAGAAAATCCCCAGTAGATAATATATATATGGTAAAAATGATTAATTCTAACACATATTAAATTATAAGGATATTAACTATAGGTAACAATAATTATTTTTACCAACCAATATATCTAATTATATTAGTAGTTCAATAGCAACAAATATTTTACTAACATTTAAAATTTTCACCATATCATAATAATTCCAATTAATGATTTACTGATAAATGAATCTGTTGTTATTAATTATTATTACAAACAAATATTTCACCATTATAAAATTTTGTTAGTAATAAATTATTCAATATTGTCAAATATATTACCAAAAAATGAATATATATATATATAT
Source organism: Viscum album (assembly GCA_963277665.1). Taxonomy (NCBI): domain Eukaryota; kingdom Viridiplantae; phylum Streptophyta; class Magnoliopsida; order Santalales; family Viscaceae; genus Viscum; species Viscum album. Next base: position 1,673,853,851 of record OY728120.1, read on the forward strand.
TAGCCATTAAAATGAAATAATATTGATAAAAAGAATATTATTAATTAAAATATCCATAATTAAGTAATATTTATTGATATACAATATAATAATAGAAAAAATCTCTTAATGTTCACCCTCCTCCCACACCCACCCATTCCCAATGACCCCATACACAACCCCTACTACCTCCATGTCCCCACCTGTCTGCAGGCCTCATCACATGAACCACCCTCCTTATTCTCGGTCAGAGTCCCCCTCCGAGATCATCACATTAACCCCTCCCTTTTCCTGGATGGAATCCTCATGAGAAACCCCCTCATTGGACCCTTCCATAATCCCCTCTCAACTGCCATCATCCACATCATCGATGTTCATACCTTACCTCATTATAGATAGGAATCCTTATGTTAAACCCCCTCCCTATTCTCATCCACTTCACCCATGGACAACATCCTCATGAACCCCCCCCCTCAATGTTCCCGACTATCATCCTTGCTCGATCTCCCTGTCCACATTATTTTAGGATGGTATACTTGCACAACTCATTTATCCTCTGTTCCCTAGCTCTATACTTGCCATCCTGCGGATCCCTTCCCATCTCCCAGAGTTATTCCTTCCCTTTCACTATAGCACCCACTAATTCCCCTTCATTTTAACATTTTCCACTTGTTACTTCTTTGTATTCCTATCAAGAAACAAAATATCCCTTTATATTTCAACTCTATTTTGGCGTTCTAGATCTGAACTAGAGCTGAGTTCAATGACTAAGATTCATGTGTGATAAATAGATCTTCTACCACAATGGTTGTTATTCTATTTTGTAGTTAGAATTTACTGTTTAGTATATATTTGTTTTTTAATAGGCTATATTATCATTTTTTTCTATAATAATGATCATTGTTATAATTTTTGAATTTATATTCATAGAATTTTACTTGATATTTATAACTTATTCATCAGTAGGTATTTTAAAATTCCCAATGAAATCTAATAAAAAAAATTTGTAAAATAAATTTTCATCCATTTTATCATTACTTATCGTATTTTTTTATCTGTATGAAATTATGAAAAGTTCATAAGGTAGTGTTTCAAGGGGACATAATCAGTGTCGACTAAATGAAGGTCGTTATTTTTCAGATCCTCCCTTACCATCTCTTTTCAGTTCATGTTTTATTCCTAGTTATTTGATTTTATGGAATAATTGTTAACATTGGAAATTATTTTTATAGTTCAGCTTCAACATTGGGTGTTCTCTTGTCTTCTTTTTATGGTGTTATAGAAAAAGTTGTATTCAATGTAGGGTAGTTAATTGTTTTTATTTTATCCCCTATTTAATACATGAATAATTTTTTTCCTTCCTAATAAATACACTGACTATCAATTTTATTGGTTTTCAATTCATCATTCATTTTTACACAATTTTGTTGGCCTTGTGTTATAACATTCATTACAAGATCACCTTTTTAATTCAAAATTACACTGGCATGATCCTTATTGTTTTTGGTTTAAAGAAGGATAATTTTTTATTTGGTTATTTAAATTCACTGTAAAAATGTATGAATACAACATTATATGTAAAGGTGGATACACATTCCAATGTAAGAAGGAATTTTTCTTGGTATAATAATCTTTTATTGGGTTAAAATTTGTTTAAATTTTTAGGCATCCTCCCAAGAATCTTCCAAAACAAGAAAATACTATTTTAGCGGTAGAGTTTTCGCAGCGGTTTTTAAAACCACCGATAATTTCTTTTTTAAAATTTTTTTAATTTATTTTAAAATACCTTTAAAAAAAATTTGATGGAAATTTTTTAAAAAAACCGCAACGAAATATCGGTGGTTTTTTGAAAACCACTGAAAAATTTATGAAAAAAACGTAAGAAATTTTAAAAAAATATTTATTTTTTATTTTTTATTTTTTATTTTTTATTTTTATTTTTTATTTTTTTTATTATTTACAATCAAATATAGTTTATTATTGATAATTTTATATATTTAAAATGTGTCAGTTAATTAATATTTATAATTAATAATTAATAATATTTTTAAACTGAAAACAAATCTTCAATAAGTAGAAGAACAGACTTCGGCATCAAATGACCATAACTTCAGATATGAGAGTCCATTTCAGCTCCACAACCATTCAAATCAAAGTTTATCAAATGAGAAAAAACCAAGTGAGATTTAAATCATGTGATAATTGAAGGAAAAAATATATTCATAATTCAAAAGTCGAAAATCGAACTCGAACTTCAAACGGTCATAACTTTTAAACCGGGTGTCTGTTTGGGCTCTACCACATATCAAATCGAAGCTTGTGTCAATATCCATGATTATTATGTTTGGTACTAACTCAATGACTATTAAAACCCTTTCTCATCCACTAGAATGGCCCATAAGGACCTCAAAATAGAGGTTTTAGTTACAAACATCGATTTCTTAAAATTCAAACTGTTATAAATTTCGAACGAGGAGTCTGTTTGGCCTGTACCACATATCATATCGAATCTCATTTCATAGTCTTCGATTTGACTGATTGTAGCACTGAAAAAGGAGTCCCTGGTCATATTTTATGGCTATTTTAGTTTTTTTAGGGGTTTCATAGGTTCTTAATGTTTTATGATTTTTTTACTTAATTATTTATTTATTTAAAATTTAAAATTTGTTTACTTGTTTATTTATTAGTTAGTTCTTATGTACACATTAATTATTAATTTATTTTTAATTAATTAACTATTTATTTATTTATTATTTATTATTAGTTTATTATTCATTTTTTTAATTATTTATCTCTTAATTTGTAATTCATTATTTATTTATTTATCTTAATTTATCAATTATTTATTTATCATTTATTAATTATAAATTATTATTAATTAGTTATCAGTTATTATTAATTATTATTTATTATTTATTTATTTATCTATTTATTTATATATTTGTTTGTTAATTTATTCTTTATTCTTTATTCTTTAATCTTTATTCTTTATTGTTTATTCTTTATTCTTTATTCTTTATTCTTTATTAATTTATTTTTAATTTACTAAATATTAATTTGTTATCAGTTAATTATTTATTTTTTTATTTATTATTTATTATTTGTTTATTTATTATTAATTTATTGATTATTTATTATTTAAATATTAAATATTTATTAAATATTAAATATTTCATATTTCATATTAAATATTAAATTTTAAAAATTAATTATTAATTACAAATTATAAATTTTATAGTTATAAATTATTAATTATTAGTTATTCAAAATTATTTATTATTAATTCATTATTATTTATTTATTTATTTATCTATATATATATATGTGTGTATTTATTTATTTATTTTTTTATTTATTATTTATTATTTATTATTTATTACTTATTATTTATTATTTATTATTTATGACTTATTATTTATTATTTATTATTTATTATTTATTAATTTATTAATTTATTTTTAATTTAATAAATATTATTATATTTTTAATTTACTAAATATTAATTTATTATTAGTTTTTTATCCATTTGTTATTTATTTATTTATTCATAAATCGTTATTTATTAATTTTTTATTAATTAATTAATAATTAATTATTATAAATTTTTTATTAATTTGTTATAAATTTTTAAATATTAAATATTTATTCTTAATTCTTAATTCATAATGATCAATTATTAGTTGTTAGTTATTATTAATTATTAATTATTAATTATTAATTATTTAGTGTTTACTATTTATTATTTATTATTATTATTTATTATTTATTATTTATTATTTATTATTTATTATTTATCTATTATTTATTAATTTTTTATTAATTGTTTATTTATTTGTAATATATTAAATTATTTTTAAATTAATTTATTATTTATACATTACTTATATATTATATGGTATTTGTTATATATTAGATATTATCTATTATATATTATATATTATTTATTATTTATTATTTATTATATATTATGTATTATATATTATCTATTATATATTACGTATTATATAATATATAATATATATTATATATTATATATTAAATATTAAATATTAAATATTATATATTATATATTATATATATATTATATATTATATATTATATATATATATTATAATATATTATTTATTATATATTATGTAATATATATTATGTCTTATATATTATCTGTTATATATTATATGTTACATGTTATATGTTATATGTTATATATTATATATTATTAATTTTTGATTTTTGATTTTTGATTATTGATTCATCATTATTGGTTAATAATTATTGATTAGTAATTATTGATTAATGATTATTTAGTGTGTATCTATTTTTTATGTATTACTTGTTTTTTTAATTAATATATATATATGTATAAGTAAATTAAATTCATTTTATCGACCACATGATAAGATTGCTGGAGTGGTATTGTCATTTGAGAATTAGCAAGAGATAAAGGGTTCAAATCTCACCCAAAGTATAATTTCTATATATGGCATGGGCATGTGCATGGACATGGACTTATGCATGGAGATATCCGTGTTCGTGGTAATAATAAATAAATGATTAAATCAATCAATCAATCAATCATGAAAATAAAAAACTAATAAATAAATAAATTAATTAAAATAATGAAATAAATTAATAAATAAAAAAAGAAACAAATAAACAAATAAATAAATTACTAATATAAAAAAATAAAAAATTACAAAATTATAAAATTATAAAAAATAAAAAATATTAAAAAAATAAAAGAAAATTAAAAACGATTTAGTAACGGTTTAAACCACCACTAAAAAACTATCGCTAAATCATTCTACGAATGTTTTAGAAAACCGCAACTAATTATTTCCTGACACACGATTTAGCCGCGGTTTTCCAAAACCGTCGTAGAATGATTTAGGGGTGGTTTAAACCGCCGCTAAATATAAATTTTGGCGTAGTGTTTAGATAGTATCTTCTCCCACACAAAAAGTATAGTTAACTTGAAAATACTCGTTATCATGTCTCGAAAGGTTAGTGTTTGTGAAATTAATTTAAACATATCAGTTGTCACAAATTTATTTAGAAATTTTTAATATTTTTATTATGATATAACAACTAATTAGTTATTTCAAAAACAAAATATAGTGAAATAGGATCCTTAATTATATTTATTTATGAATTTTTATTTATTATTTTCATTATTTAATATAAATATAATTTTCAAATTTCATTTTACGAAATGAGTATTAAATGGTAAAAAGATAAGGTCGTTGACTAAATCAATTCATGTTTTTTCACTTTACCTATATAATGAATCTCACATTTTATATTTCACATTTATATTAATGTAAATATTTGATTTTGAGGCCTCAATTTTTATTTGTAAATAATAAGAATTTAATATATTGGTTCCAGACAAAGGACCCATCAATGATATGAGTTTACAGGGGATCGAGTAAGTGTTTGGCTTTATATTTTTTCAACGATGTCAAATGAACATTATTTCAGTTTATTATTATTTTTATTTGATTTTAGGATAGTTAATAATCTTATATTAAAGTGCACCAATACTAATAATTACTAATGTTTGAAATAATTAATAATATGGAACATAAATTCATGTCGAGACAAAATATTGTCATGTTTTGTTTTGTTTTTTTTCATGCCTTATTAAAAAGATATTTCATTCTCATATTTATTATTTATGAATTATTGTTAATATTTTTTTTGGTTATGGGTTTTAGGGATGTTGATATGACATATCAAGCTTCCTTATGTTTTTATTCCACTTCACCATTGAGCATACTTCTTAGAGACATAAATTATTTCTATGTTTTTCTAATTATTTCATTTTTTTCATATGTTGTTTCAAAATTCAATTTTTGATTTTTAAAATATTTTTTTAGGTTATTAAACAAGTTGGAAGGTGAAAAAAAATAGGATGTGAATATGGGTGTCTGTCAAATGTGGGGTTTTTTCCTAATGATTTTTAGAGATATACATGCTCTATATGTTTACAACAAAGGCCTAGGTTGAACTTTAAGCTTATGTTGGTATTTTTTTATTATTTTAGGAAATAACCATGGTATGTATGTTTTTTACAGGGAAAATTATAATAGGGGTTATCGTGATGAAGAAGAAAAAAAATTATGAGGGGATCATTAAATACACACATCAACAATGCACTAACAATCACCAGAAAAGGATAATTTGTTATTTAATATTTTTTTCACTCTAGTGGTTTAATCATTAAATCGACACATCAATAATGTACAAACTACCATTGTTCGTTGCTTTCCAGTTTTTTTAATGATGGCTTCCCCCTTCCTTCATGCTTCACCTCTCCATTCTTTATTACTTTTTTAGTTTTCTTCTATATTTTTTTCATTCTAATTTTTTTAGATACGTTGTCTTAATGTGGCTTTCTCTTCCATTTGTTTGATGTAGTTTGTTATGATCATAACTAGTAGATGAAAGTATTGGCCACCTTCTTCTGCATTCTACAATTCATGAACCATTGTTATTGAACCCATATTTTGCTACATCATGCATTTTCATTATTTCTGTTTAGTACTTTTCATTTGGAAGTATTTTTTGATTTATTTTTTCTTGCCCATTTTGTTACATTAGTTTGTTATTTCTTCTACATTAGTTATTGGCTGATCATTCCTACACACTGTCAATGACTCCTTTCACCCTCCTCATCTCTTTATTCTATATATACTTCCCTATTCCATATCCTTTCTCTAGTATTACGTTTCTCAAGGTGGATTGATATTTTTTTTGTATTTCTTATAATTAGTTTTTTTACTACAGCTTGAGTTTGTTTTATCCCCTATTTGTTTTTTGATAGGTTTTTATTGGACATCTAGTCTTGGAAAAGTTGATTTCCCTATGGTTACTTAATGGTGGTTGGTAATCTGATATTAACCATCATTCCTCCAATCACATAGTCCTCTGGATCATGCCACCATGATATATTCCTAGGGTAACTGATGGGAAAGATATTTGTGTTTGTTTCCTCTTATGGAAAAATGAAGTCTGTAGTGTGTTGATTTATTCTAAGGTAGGGTACATGGAATGGATTGAAAGAATTTTATTGTGTGTATCACGTCTACTTCATTAACATTATTTCTTTATGCCTGTTTGACTATGGATATAATGGGTATTTTAAGGATCTAGGGGATGTGATATTCTCTTGATGTTGTAAAATGATGTTGATGGTTGACGAGTTATAGGTTATATATGTGAAGGATATATTCATAGTGGAATGTTTGGAATAATTTTCAAGGATTTTAGTACTAAGAATCGGTGTTTACTTTCAATGCCTATGAATTTTTTTACAAGGGTGACTATTCTGCTGTTGGTAAAAAAATTTCGCTCAATATAGAGTTTTCCGATAATAGAATCATGGTCTATCTACTCTTTCAGGTTGGAACTATTGATTTTTGATGTTATGTGATGCGATAGTGTATAGGTTAGAAGCATTATCCTATAGGGATTCAATGCATGATTTTCTAGTCATGGATCTTGGGTAATTGATACTCTTCATGTTTTTTTCTTTAGTGATAGGGTGATTTTTTCTTTGGTGTCATGTTCCTTCATGTTTTTTTGTAATTTCATCTTCTTGTGATGTATTGATTTAGTTTGTGTCTTCTTATTGGTCATTGTAGTATTGGTTTTACCTATAACAATATTTAGTTTCACTGAAATTTAAATAAAAATTAATTAGAAATAGATATATATTTTGGGAATGAAATATTCTTCAGTTATGATTGTTTGGTTTCTTTTACTGTATTGATTAATTATTTATTTTTTGGCCACATATAATTCCATCAGTGGGTCTGTTGTTTTATAATTGTAAATTTATACCCCTAGCATTATTCATCATCCTATAGTGATCCAATAATTTTATTTTGTTCATATTTCTTTTTACAATAGGTGAATTATTTTGTTGTGGTAGGAAATTATAGTGTTTCATATAGAATTATAAAACTATTCATATGTTTTTTACATAAACTGAAATTATAATTAAAGTTTTTACAAAAAAAATGCATTTATTGATCCTATATATGGAACAATGAAATTCATTATTAATGGATTAAATTTTTTGTGGATTTGGATATATGATTAATAATTTATAAATTTTATCCATTAATTATCCAATCTATAAAATTTATATTAAAAACATAATGATTATTGATTCGATCACCACCTTCTTTTTTAGTGTTTATTAGGTCATATAAAATCGAAATCTGGAAAAAAACATCACAATGATGTTTTCTTAAGATAACTTGATGAAGAATTATTTTATATAAGTTAATATTGATATTTATGAAGGTCAAAGAAATTTATATTTACTGGAAATGAGAACTAGTTTGGGAACTATTGAACCAGATACATGTTGATGTATATGGCTCAACGACCAGACATCCTACTAGTTCCAATTTTAACATCATAAGTTTTACTAAACAAATTATTTAATATTTTTATGGGTATATAATGATGTATAAGTTTTTATCCTTTTAAATGTTATAGGTTAATAAAAATGAAGTTCAAAATTAACATGGAATGGTATTATGATACTATGATCATATTGAGGAAGGGATCAATTATCCCAAGATGTTTTTGATCAACTGAGGGATTATAGAGTTATTTTAGACCTCACTACTCTATGTACAATATAATGAAACAAAATTTCTAATATAATGGATTACTTCTTGATTGATGTCATTCAGTTAATAAATAGTTAATTTTGTCTTCCCAACATAGTGGAAATTTAAAGATAGTATGGCTACTTAATACCTTATATGCAAATTAATAGAGAAACTTAACATGAGGTTTTCATAGTGGGAACAATTATTTTCTTGTTAAACATCCAACCTAAATCAGTATATGTGATTTATTTGTTATTGGGATCACTCGTGTGCTTGGAATTACATGTAGTCCCTCTAAACATGTAAAACATACGATGATATTTTGAATATGGTATGGTTGTTCTAAGTCCCATACACATTTGACCGACATAGATAAGCATGTATTTTAATCTATGAGAATTTTTATAAGGTTTTATTCTTGTCTTAATGATAATAATTAATAATTTTTAATCAATTTTATCACAAATAATGGAAATGATATTTTGGGGAAATATAGTGTTTGGGATCTCGATGAAATGTTTTAGAGAAATGATGCCTATATTTTAGTCACATGGACTAATTATCCTTGATATGTCAACAGGTATAATGATAAATGTTCGTTCTATGTTTTTCATTTTTTAAAAATTTAATTTATTTCAATTTTAGTATCAATTCATGGATATATTTTTCACTGATTTGTTGGTATTTTCTTTGGTTGTGTGTACAGATCTTGGAGTTAAAGGGTGTTCCATAACAGTGACTTGAGGATCCCCATTGGTGTTGGAGATGAATTAGTCTGTTTATTCTAGAGGCCTACTTGGGGGTTATGGATGATATTTACTTAGATTAAATATTCTTATAGAGTAGTGCATGTCATAGGTGTCTAGATATGACATACCCTTTTCTCGAGCGACCTGCGGAATTATAGATGCATCCTAGGGGATTTCATTCAAGAGATGACATGTGGTTTTTTAATTTGGTGGGGGTGTGGTGGCAGGATATGGATCCTTTGTTTCAGGGGTTTTTATGATATATTTAGGTATCAATCAAGATCAACTATGATTGATTTATTTTGTATTAAATTCCATTAATAATATAATTAATCTTTTTCTATGTTTGAACATGTTTGAAAAGTGTCTTTGGATTGATAATTAAAATAGGTGTATTATAAATGATAACTTTATTAATATACTACGCAATTTTACTACCAATGAAAATTTATAATTTTTATTTAATAGTAATTTTTAAATAGATTTCATATATTGGTAATATTATTATGAAGAGAACTTTTTGTCTTCAGAACCTGTTTCTAAACACATTGACCAACATATATATTATCCATTTATTTTATTATAATTTTAATAGACCAATTTTATCTATCACAATAACATTTAGCGACATAGACTCTACTAATAATTTAGTGATAGGGACATATATCTTGGTAAAACGTTTTTCCAATAGAAAATGCACCCTTACCAACAGATTTTTCCCTATTAGAAAATGTAAAATATTTTTTAGTGAACCTCCTTCTCCTAAGAAAGATAATGTTGTGGTTGAATCTATTACATGAAAAAGGCATCCTATATTTTTTTTATTTTATAATCCCCTCTCTTTGGAAGAATGTATTAACTCCATTGAGAAGATATTCTCTATCCTTTAATTCGTATAATAAGATAATGACTTACTGGAGGTCTATTATTTTAATAGGTAATCTGATCAGTGGTGGAAATTAATAAAAAATAAAAAATAATAGGAGTTAATTGATTCCATGGATTTGTAAGGATACAAGAAAACATTTTTAAATACCTATTTTTCCTTAACTATATTTATTATGATAGAGTGGGAATTCCTTGGACTAAGGAAAAATAAAGATAAATCTATTATGATGTAAAATGATTTCTTTACAAGGTATGAAATATACACCTCCATATTTTTCATAAATGCTAAAACTAAAGTGGATTGCATCATTAGTGGATTAAAGATGAGTCTATGGAAATCCTTGATGATTTGAGATATTGAATGATATGATGAGATTATCTGATGTTCTATAGTGGTTAAGATAAAGATTGGTGACTCTTAGTGGTCTCATGGGATTAGAGATAAAAATAAAAAATTTATTTTAATATAGGGTATGAATAGATAAATCTCATAATGAAATTAAAAAAACATATTATTATACTTAAAAATTGTGAGAAGAACCATATTGGGAACTATTTAAACTGAATTGGGATATTCTTCAAATGTGGAAGAGAGGGGAATTAGGATAATTATTACCTAATGGATTTGAAAAATCCCTCTAATACAGCTAATGGAATGAAGGTTTAGTTCAACACTCATCATATACTTCATTGTTTCAACATAAATAAACATGGTAATTATGAGATCAAATAACCTAATCCAAGGGTTGTTGAAGAAAATCAACAACCAAAACCTCCATGTAATCAAGGAGGCACATATTTTATCACTACTACTTAGGAATTCCATGAAAATTATTTAGTGATAGGTATATTACTTATTTTTTTAAGATTAGTGAAATTTATATTTGATTTTATTTCTATTCATTATTTCATACATTTTTTGTTTTTTATAACCATTAAAACACCACCTGAAAATATGAATGTTGAGTTATCTTTGACAATTTATGATGGGAAAATTATTGCGTCTAAATTATATAACTCCTCCTCTGTTAATTTTTGTGGAATAAACCACTTATAAAATCTCATCTTACTTCCTTTGGTGGAGGTTTATGTTATATTAGGAATGGATTTTCTATCATTATTCAAATTCATCATCAATTTTTGGGAAAGGGTGATCACTCTTCACATTCTAGGGAATCCCCTAATTCAATATATGTGTAAGGATGAGGATGAATATTTTTTAGAATCATCATCTCAATTATGGATATTATTACATTATGAGAAAGTATATCTTGCTCAAATCATTGAGAAAAAGGATAGCATCACGCTCAAAGACATGCCCATTGTGAGGGACTAAACTGATGTATTCCCTAGAGAATTTTGAGGACATTTACATGATTTATGTATTTAGTTATTAATTGATCATATAGTTGGATCTCTTCCCATATCATAGACTTTATATAGGATGACCACAATTGAGTTTGAGGAACTCAAGAAGTAGTTACGAGAGAATTTGGATAGTGGTTTTATACACCTGGGTGCTTCACCATAGGGTGCACTTGTCCTCTTCATCAAAAAGAAAGATGGATCGAAGTGCCTCTTCATTTATTATTATAATCTCAAAAAATCAAAATAATGAAATGGATTCCATGAACAAGGACAGATTACAGGTTTGATCAGCTATGTGTGGACAAGTATTTCTAAAAGGTTGAACTTTGGTCATTATATCACAAATTAAAGGTGAATAAAGATGATATTCCCAGGAATACCTTATGAAAAAGGTGTTGACACTGTCTATTCATAGTGATTACCTTCATACTCACTAATTATCAATAATTTTTCATAAACATAATTAATGGAGTCTTAAGAGAATAACATGAATATTTTCTGGTAGTCCTTATAGATAATATTCATATATACTCTAATAGAAAGGTGGAGAACAAGAATAATTTGAATACTTTATGAAAGACATTATGGAGGGATAAAATTTAAGAAAAGTAGAATAAATTTGAGGTATGGGTGGGGGAAGTTTCATTCCTCGGTCATGTTATCACTAGAAATGTAATATTTATATACCCTTATAAAAGAAAGGCAATTGAGGATTAGCACAGACCAAAATCTATAATAGAGGTCTGTAGTTTCCTCGGTCTAGTTGTATATTACCAATAATTTGTTATTAACTTTTTTTGGTTATGAATCCCTCTAAATAAGCTGACTTGGATGGGAGTAATTTTTGTTTGGATGAGTGAATTTGGGGACTAATTCAAATAGTTGTAAAAGAGGATTATAAGTGCACCATTAGTTATATAACTGACTAGTTTGGAACTCTATTTGGTATAAATTTATTTTTCAAATAAGTTATCTGCTGGTGTATTGATGAAAAATGTTAAAGTGATATCCTATTCCATAAGGAAGATGAAGGTTACTAATAAAAACTATCCCATGCATGATCTACAGCTAGATTCAGTGATCTTCGCATAAAAAATTTGGCATCATTATCTATAGGGTAATATTTGTGAGATATATATTGATAATAAGTACATAAAATACATATTAACACAAAAGGAAAATAATATGAACCATTGAATATGGTTAAACTCATCAAGTATTAGGACTTCTCAATTCACTACCATCCCATTAATGAAATTAAAGAGGAATATTCTTTATGTATAATGTATTATGTAATTTTTTCAATGAAGAGAATTTAGAAGGATCCAATATTCTTAGACTTACAATGGATGTGAATGGTAATCATAAAGGAAGTTATATCATCATTACTATATCAAATGATTTCTCAACCATCAATTTTATAGAAGATAAAGTATGTGGAAGTGATGGTGTCGAAATTATGAAAAAGGTGGAAGCTAGAAGAAAATAGAAATCCTTTTTTTAATAATTTATAAGCAAGGACTTAGAAAATTTGGGTCACAACTATGTTTACCATCAAAAAAATAATAATGAAAGGCTTATGAATTATGAACATACGTCAACAATTTCTATTCCCACATGGATAAAATGATGTATCAATATCTCTAAAAGAATTATTGGTAGGAAAATATGAATTAGTATAATGTTGAATATGAATCAACGTTCCTGGTATGTCTGCAAGTGAATGAGGAAAGTAAAAAATATAAGGAAATGATGAAACCATTATCCATAACTACATAAAAATGGGAAATCATTACTATGGACTTTGTCACAAGAAATACAAAGATATCCAGAGGAAATAATTCTATATGGGTATTTGTGGATCATCATACATGACTTATCACATTATTACAATTCGAGTGGACTTCTCACTCGGCCAACATGCATGCATATAAATAAGAGAAGTGGTGAGTCTGTATAGATTATCATTTGAGATTATATCCGATATTGATCTCATATTCACCTCTAAGTTTAGGAAAAGTCTCAAACATGCCCTAAATACTCTGTTGAACTTTATTATATCTTACCACCCCCATATTGAGGGCTAGTCTAAGTGGAACATTCAAACATTGGAAGAAATGTTGAGATCATCCTAGATGGACATCAAAAGAGGAAGGCACCAACATCTTCCATTGTTTGAGTTTTCTTTCTACAATAGATTATACTAAATATTCCAAAGGGATCTATATGAAGTTATTTATGTGAAATGATGCATAACACCTGAATGTTAAGATAAAGTTGGTGAGAGAAATCTTTTAGGACTTGAAATGGTCATGGAAATGGAAAATGTTTTTGAAGACCATCCAGTAGCATGTCCTCGCTACCCAAAGTTGACATAATAGATATGAAGAAAATCATAGATGGGGATTAGAGTTTGAGGTTGGTGACGAGGTATTACTATGAATATTTTCATGTAAGAGAGTCATTAGTTTTGAGAAGAAAGGAATTTTCTTCTGCATGTACATCGGCCCATTCGAGTTTCTTGTTAGGGTCAGAGCTATAGTATAAGGACTAGAAATTCCACAAATAGTGTCTCAAATACATATTTTATTCCATGTATCCATTTTGGGGATGTACATACAAGATTCTTGACATGTAATAAACACAGAGGTGGTATATCATGAATCTGATATCTCTTATTAGGGGTAGCGAGTGATGATTTTGGATTCTAGTGACAATGTTCTATGTATCATGACCAGTTTCATAATCATGGTACTATAGAGAAACTATACTTATGAAGAGGAAATGTGAGAACTAGAGGAAGTGAAGAAGGATAAATACACTCACATGTTTTCACCATAAAATGTAAACTGAAATTTCAAGGGAAAAATTTATTGGGAAAGAAGAATGTAATGACCGAACTTTTACCAATGGAAATTCATTCTTTTAATTGTTTCATAAAACACATAAAACACATAGATAACCCAATGGAAATATTATTCTCATAAATTAAGAATTAAATAGTTTTTCACAAAATAAACTAATAATAATTCCAAATATTAAAGAAGGATAATAAATAGAAAAAAATACAATAAGAATGGGAGAAATATAGACCTTGTCAATCCAATAAAAACACTGCACTCATGAAAAATTATGTACATATAAAACATAATGTGAATCATAAAATACTATTTTTGAAAATAAAAAAATATATAACCTTGAGATAAAATTAAATGAAAAAATAATGATTGAATTAATTTATATTTATAGAAATTAATGGTCTTATATGACCATTATAAATTTTACCATTAGAATAGTAATCAGACTATTAGGAATAGTAATAATGTTGTTTTAATAGTAATGTCACCTATAAAAGTGTAAGATAAATATTATATGTCTTAAAAATGTAAATTTGATAAATTTATGTCATGGAATATGTAAATAAATAATTTATAAAAGATAAATTTGATTTTGGTATTTTTATAAAACGTAAATGATTATTTTGAAAATTATAATTAAAAAATATATTTAAAAATAAATTCAATTTCATAAACTATATTCATAAATTAATATTACATTTTATTTTAATTATAATATAATTTCATGGGGCATTAATTAAATTTTCAAAGGGTCAAAATTTTGATTATAATATTAAAATAGTTATTTTTGAAATAAATGATGAATTTATTTCAACATTAAATTTCATATATTTAGTAAATTATTTTCATTTCATGGAATAAATTTTTTATATATACACATTAAAAAAATTGGGTGAAATTTTGGGATTTTCCAAAAATAGTAGATTTTTTTAATAGTGAAATATGATGACTTACTATATTTAACATTATAAGAAAAATACATAAATTTAGTTTCATGGTTAATATAAGATTCCATTAGTTTAAAATCTCCATAATATTTAATTATGTTTTTTAATAGGAATCAACATTATTGATAATATTTATCCAAAATAATAAACTAATTAATATAATAATAAAATACACCCCTCTCCTCCCCTAAAAATATCAACCCTTCTTCATAAACCTTATTAGCCATGTATCTTATCAATATTATGACCAATTAACTTAAAAATAATATTATTGACATCCAAGATCTTTTCGTATCATCAAAATATTAATTCCATGTTTATTAAGGTGTTTTTAAATGTGGTTATATTCAAGTGGTAACTTTCTTAAAACATCTATTTTAACTTCATTTCTTTTATTTACATTCACTTCACCTATTTCATCCATCAAATAATAATAAATCTAGAACCATTTATATCCTAAAATTATATATTTTTCATGTAATATCTTCTATAAACCCCTTTTATCATCTCCTCTTATTCAAATAAATGAAATCATGTCCCAATTATGGCGGTTTACCATCTCCGTGAGTAATTAGTTTTCTTTTTCTATTAGTCCCTTAAAGGATGGTCATGAAACCATTATTATGGTAAAAATATATTTTAATATGTGTATTATATTTTAATATGTGTATTATATATATATATATATATATTTAATAAAACAAAACTAGTTCATGATAATCAAAAAACCACCAAAATAAACTAAAAATTTATCATTAACGTTTTATCAAATGAATCATCCGAATTCCTGGAAAGAAAATTATATATTTGACCATTTAAAATTATTTAGTTTATATAATACCATATAATTTCACTTTGGTAAAATTATTCCCATTTCAAATGGTCATCCATAAATATACACAGGTTAACTGACCATTAAAATATGAAATGAATACTTCAGAATGACAAAATTAAACATTATAAATCATAAACATTTCCCAAATTGACCTTAATAAAAATATAATAAATAAAATATATTTGAAAGAGTTTATGTATTTAGTATTAATGAATATAATTTTATTATCCTATATCTTAAGTTCTTGTGCAGAACTCGTTTGGACATAAGGTATGGGATCTCTCCAAACTTCCAAATTACCATTGGGTTATGCTTTCTCTCTCTTTCCCCCAATTTATTTCTTAATTATTTATATATTATTCTCAAAAATAATTTTTTAATGTTATAAAAATAATTATGTAACTCCATTCATATTTCCTTGATGGGGAATTACATGTTTTAAAAGTTTCCGTTCTAAATTCCTCTCAATAAGAAAACCTAATTAAATAGAAATTCTTAATTTCATACACATTTTCAAGTACAATACATAACCTATGTTAAGCCAATAATATTTTTATCAAAACAAAAATTTCATCATGAAAAACTATCTTAGTTCATTTATTGTTTTATTTGAACCATTATTTCTTTATCCTCTTTATATACTCATTATTCTAATCCATAAAACTTCCTGTAAGCGGGACATTTCATATGATACCGAACCATTATCATTCTTGTTTCCAATTCATATCGATAAAATAATTCATGATTTATTATTATTTTCCCTTATTAATGACCAAGAATTTTTTAAATCCTTCATTTAATGTATAAAATTGTTATTCACCCATTGGTTATGCCTTAGGACATAACTTTGATACCCATTTCATTCAATGGGTAACCCTTATGTGTATTTTTTATGTTCGAATATTTATGTGGAATAGATATGCATGGATAGGTTATAATGGTTGTATAATTATATTAATATAATTAATTGGGTAAATTTTTGTCCCATGATACATCTTGTAAGGGACTAGGGAGTAAACCAAATCAATTATGGGACTTTGTCGACAATGTGATATTGCCACTTAAGTACCTTTGACTCATGTTTATGTCATCTTTTATATTGCTTCCATGTTACAATATTTCCATGATCATGTGACACTATAATCCATATGTTATTATTCCTTATGTTTACTCATGTTACATTCCTTTTATGTTACCATTACATGCCTTTCAAAATCATCTGTTTTGTTCCATTCCCATGTTTATTCCCTTACTCGGATTTCTAACTCATCCATTTTGTCTACGTATTCGCCAGGTCATCCTATGAAGTTGTAGGATCTCAAGGGTATTTTTGATCTCATTATGGAGATAAATAAAATGTTTCTAAATTTTAGTTTAATGTATCTTAATTATTTACCTAATCATTCAAAAACTCTTGACAGTACACTCATTGGATTTTATTTTATGGATAAATATACATAGAATCATGAAATATTATATGTTAAAGGCTATGATATCTATAGAGATAATTTAAGTCTAAATATTCCAAAAAAATAGTTCAATAATTTATACTTATCATTTGTTAAGATTTGCATCGATTTTGTAGTAACGATTGGGCTAGATCAATGGAAAGACATTTTATAACTCTAATACATATTTGTTTTACAAAAATGGGTTATTACCTATATAAAACATACATTTTTATATATATTGAATTTTTTATTTCATTAAATGTGTTAATAAAATGTTTTTTCCAAAAGTTTCATGTTTTATCTTCTTCATTATGAAATGACATCTTTTTTAGAAATAAAAAAGTTACTATAATTTAACAATGTATACAATTCAACATGAACAAAGTAAATTTATTTTCATACAATAATACTTTTATGTGGACTAATTTTATAAATTTCTTATATTTATTTCATTATAAATTTTTTCCTTGAAATATGTTTCAAATATTAGAAATTATTTTTTGATAGGAATTTTCCTTTAATATTTTTTTAAATTTCAATACAAGCCCCATTTTTTATTCATTGATGGGACATTACCAAAAAGTATTGGTTATGAAAAATATTACATAAAACCACATACCTAGTTAATTACTTGGGAACACCATTTCTAATATATATAATAATTAAAACATTATTATCTAATATGTTCGTGAACTATAAATTTTATCTCACCATATACATTTTTTTTGTACAATTTTTTACTATACCAACATAATGAAAATGTTTTTTCATGTCTTGTTATAGGATTGGCTTGATGATTTTCTACTAGGTTATTAAAATTAAATAAACTACATGAATGGACCTTTGATTCATTTCATGAATTCTTTTACATGAAATTATACTCTTTTTGAATGATATCTAGTGTATAATTTTAATTAGTTCTACTATTATTATAATTTTCATAATGTTTTCGATGATTAAAATATATCCTTGTATTTTTATTATAAAAATATATCCATTAAGTCAAATTAATGCTTTTAGTTTATATGTTTGGTGTTGTTTAGTTTTATAAAATTCATAATTTGTTACATGAATGAATGGGATAGGATCAAAATTCTCATACTCTTATATACTACCTACCCCTATACAAAAATGGGATTGTTTGGTACTACTTAACTCTTTCGTGTATCATCTCCTTTCCATAGCCTGAGTTTTCCCCTTAACATAACCATGCTCAATAATATCATGATCATATATCAATGGAATAGGATTCATAGTTTACATGATAAGGATCTCTTATATTCAAGTTCTTAGCCTCGATAACGGTGTTTAAAGATAGGGATCATCTTAGTATAGGGATTCCAATATATAACTTCTATAAATTTTTTCATGTGTTGTTACATTGTTCTCTTAATGTAAAAGATAATACATGTTGATGAATAAAAATGGTTTTTCAATTTTTTTCTATCATATTGGTGGTTTTTTTTGTATTTATAAGATCACCTCCTACATGGAATATTTATAGAATATCAAGATTCAAATTCCTCCATTATAGTAATACTTTTACATTGATGAATATACAATTATTTTTAATATAGGTAGTTTTTTTTATCGGTTTATAAAACCATATACTATTAGAGTATGAGGTAATGACTAACATGTGTGGTGTTTTGATGTTAAATTTCCTTTTCTCTGGTCTCGTGAAATGAAACTTTTTTCAGTTGAAGTCTTTAGAAAGGTTTGTGCAATATTTTTTGAGTTGAAGAATGTGTTATCATGATATTATGGTTCTCATAGGGGCTCGATATTGATTTATCAATAATATTAGACATATAATATGATGTGTTACCATATTTTTGGATTTTTTGTATTTCCCAATTTTTTTAGAAACCATATTTTATGTTTTATATCATCGATGATTTGGAAACATGAGTTTTTTCCTAGGTGTGACATAATGTTGGTCGATACTAAATATTCTATTGAGAAGATCGTTGGCCGGTGAATAAACTGAATTAATTAATTATTTTTGTTACTTTTTTATTATACCTAACCCTAATATCCATATAAAAATAAATTATGATGATGTTTTTCTAGGTTTATCCATATATCCCTACGAGAATTATAGGAAGAGACAGTGTTCTTCAATATCATTAGAGGATCGATAATTGTGTAAAAACGGATCGATGTGAACTATTATAAGGATGGAGAACATAGAATATCATATTCTACATCACCGGTGGATGTTTTCTTCCCCAATGATCTATCCATAATCGAGTTAGGACATATTATTTTATAGATTTCAACCCAAAATTGATTTTATAAGAATTTTTTCTGATATACTCTTTATTATCCCTATTATTCATATCCTTTTTACTATACCTATAGTATTTTTGAATCGATGATCATATTATTCTTGTGTTTAACCATGATATAACCCATGGATACCATGATTTTTTATAAGTTTATTAGATCGAATCACCCAAAGATGGATTCACTTATTTCCTATTCATTTCACCAACCATTTTCTGTGTTCTTCATCATTGGCCCATGATTCGTGGTTCAATATTTCGTGGTTGGAATTTATCATGATAGAAACATAAAATTTGTGTAGGATGCATGCATGACATGTATATTTCTAATTTATAGTTGGATCTTGGTACGAGGAATTTTTTAGGTGATGTAGACATGTATTTGAGGATGTTTCTTCATGCTTCAACTATGGTAGAACTATCATGCAATGGGAGAGAATCAAGTTGCATTAATGGGAAGGAATCTATTCATCGATGATAGATCAGATATATTTATCCCTATATCTACATTATTATAAAATATTTGACGTAGAAATTGTGAAAATGTTTACACAAGGGAATTAAATGGATACTTATGAAATTTTTTTAAAATACATTCATTTATGGTCTGTACTATGAATAACACCTATCATAAAGACCACTGGAGGATATGACAAGGATTTTATGGTTAGATTAATATCACACACTATGTATGACCCATACATAATTAGTGTCCAAGATTTCCTATCTTAGTGTGTAATCTGGGAGTACATCGGTGTGTAAATTGAAAAACACTTGGGAACTACCTCAACCAAGTACTTAGACATAACCAATATCACTAAAAACAACCACGGTACATGGTAATAGGATACAATATAAGGGTACAAGTTTGATGTAAAAGAGATGACTGTTGGAGGACAAGACACATAGGGTACAATATGTACACTTCTTATATTCCCACATTGGAAGACGTTAGTTGTGAAGTGAGGAAAATTCTAGGTTCCTAGGTGAGTTCACTTGACATGTGACACTAGGTACATGTCATGTACCTCCTTCGAGGTCTTTTATATTATGTATCTCCTTTTTCTGAAATCAGATATGGTCCCATTACTATCATTCACACTTCTATTTTCTACATAGAACATGATGGTGTCCTTCATTTCAGTATCAATGATATGACCTACGGTTTTATAAACACGATGATTCTTTTATCAATTCTCAGCTGATCGAACTAAATATGAGGGGTTATAAGAGTGATTAGGGGTTTGGAAACCCCCAATAATAATAGGTTGTGGGTACTCATACTCTTTCAAAATGTAGGGTTTCAAATCCACCTTCTATAAAGGGAATGGTTATTCTATCTACTGTGTGTCACCCCTCATCTTAGAGCTCTAGTGGGGAATGGTTCCAACACTAGATATCATTAGTTATGGAGAGGATTTGTGAGGGTTGGTTCCTTCACAAGGATTATTGTGTGTCTATGAGGGATTCTAAGAATCAGCTATGGGACATTCGAGAAATAGGAAGACTCGTAATTTTTATCTATGATATGGTGATATATATCCCCTTTCTCTCTCTCTCCGATGATTCATTAAGATTATATATGTGTATATGATGTGTTGTTGTATCCTTATAGCTATGGACTGAGCTAGATACAATTGTATCTTTCTATTACACCCATTATATATTTAGAGGTGTCATACTATATATGTATATGGTCATCCCTTCATGGAATTCACCAGAACATGTCATTCCCTATTTAGATGATAGGAAGGTCAGAATTTTCAACATTAGAGTGTATTTTTATATTAGTTCATTAACCATGTTTAGTGGTTAGACCTGGAGATAATGAGTTGTGATCTCTCTAGATTTCAATTTTCCTAGTTTTTTTGGGTTTAGCCTTCATTTTTTGTTTGGTTTTTATTTTAATTTCTCCTTTTTTATTTGGATATACATATTCATACTCTGATATATTCCTCAGAGGTTATTAGAGGCATGGTTATAATCTAGATTTTTTTAGTATATATTTATTCCACCACAGTTGTTTATGGAGATAGTGATATTCAGGCTTGTAGGTACAATATAATAACGCATCCCATTTATTTCATTCCATAGAATCACTTTTCACTAGTCCCTAGCCTATTAAAGGATGGATTGGGGTTTCATACTCTGCTTATTTCCATTTAAGAGGACCCTAGTAGGTTAGGTTGTGACAGAGTGGTATCAGCGGTGGTTCTTCCCCAAGTTAGAGTTAGATTTGTTCCCATGGTGATATTTGGTTGGGAAATTAGGGAAACATTGTATTTGTTTTTCAAGGTTGTATTTAATGCCAAAGAACCAGTGTTTGTTTGGTGGATGATGTATCCAGTCACCGGGACTCTGATAATTTTCTCATCAGCTTGGCAGACTAAGACATTAGTAGTAGGGAAGAAATGGTGCATTAATCATAAATTATTGATTCATATGACTATATTTCTTATGTAAGATTCCCATATATTCTCATCAAACCATTATAAATATTGATAAATTTCCTGATTCTTTGTGATAATAGATAGTTAGTATGCCTATATGGGATCATAATGATGATTAGTTAACTGATGCGGCCTCTAATTAGGGTCTGTATCATGAGGTTTTTCCTTGAGGTGGGTAGAGATAAGTGACATCACATATCATTTAATGGATTGTTCCATTAGTACATAATAACGATCCAAACAAGCCTAGTGTGCTATATAATTTCTCATGTCAATGACCACTGAAGTTATAATATGATCGAGACCCTCAGGAAGTTAAGTATTATGTCCTATTGGTGTAATGAATATTCATGATTTTTTATATACTTATTAATAAAATGTTTCCCCTATAAGAAAATCATCCTTATGAATCCAAAGGGTTTTGGTGGATTCTGATCATCCAAATACATGATGAGTCAACGATCTCATGGTTAGACTTCTAGATTCTTTTTCATAACGAGTGTTTCCATTTGTTCTTCTAATCCATAATGATTAATAATATTCTTGAGCTATAGTATAGAAATATTTTTGTTGTTGATTATTCCACATTGTTCACTAAAGTCACATGTTACTCTTTCGATATGGTATGATATGGTTTCTTCTGATTGTGGATTTTCATGTAAGGAAATCACATAGATATAAGTGATGGAGTGGTCTCCCAATGTATTCTTAATTATTATAGAGTACTGGAGATGGATATTGTGATACAGGGATTCATAAAATATGGTTTCTAGGTGGTTTTATCGAGTAGTGGACATCATGAGGCTAATATATCTTCATCTACTAGTTGGAACAAGTCGTCAGGTTCATGGAATTGGAGACCTTCCCATAGTCGATATCATACATTGTGTTGATATATTTGTGTTTTCATTGAGGATCCAGTAATCCCAGAAAGGAGAAATAATATTCTTGTGACATGCGATGTCATATGGATCTTTATTTCCTAAACTAATTTGTTGATGAGGGTAGGCATATAGTTGACAGATATGCATGACAAAGGCAATGTCATGATCAGGGATCTCTGAGGCATGGATAGGGAGGCCTATAAGGAGGCGGTGGTGAAAGAGAAGTAGGTCAATCTCCTGAGGAAGGAGGTACTTGTGGGGAGTAAATCCTTGAGCTACTCCAACCACCACCACAAGGTGGCCCACTCTATGCATTGGCAGCTTATGGTTAGGTCCATGTGATGTTTTAGCTTATAGATTTTTATGAAAAGTTTTATCATGATATGATTCAAGGTATGATTTGTTTATTTTCTACTCTTTCTATAGTACTTATAGTAAAAGGAGAATGTTTTTAAATTTTCTAAATATCCCTTATGTGAGATTTGATGCTTCTTATTGATAATTTATCCCAATAGGTAGTTATTCTTCTATAACACACATATTCCATAAGTAAAAGATTAAACTCAGTAGAGAGGTTTTACTTTAGAACAAGTTGTTCATCTTAATGAAACCCTATGAAATATTCTTGGGTATGGAATTATTGCACATGGTTTGTGAACATCATGACTATCATTTCAAGATAGTTTGATAGCTTTAGATGGATGGGAATATATTCTCCTATGATGGTGAGAGAGATCTCATGGATTAGTGAGTGTGATTTATAAAAATAATGATGTAACCCCTCACATAACAGTTAGTGATCATTTCCCTTGGTCTAGTGGGATCTTTAAGAATTTGATTTTTTTCATTAGTGGAAAACAATATGTACATCCTCCCCAAAAATGTACTGAGACTACCTCTGATATGGTATATGGACTACTGAATTGATTTTCTCTTCAAGACCACACTTATATTTTCAAATATATATAATATGGAATATATCATGCTCCAAGAGCTAAGGGTGATGTTATAGGTCCATTGAGAGAATGGTTTTATCAGTCCATATATGTCCCCCTATACATCTCCCATATTGTTTGTGAAAATGGAAAACATAATCATGATGATTTCTGTTGATTATCATCAATTGAATCATGTAACATTAATGAATAATTTCCCTTTTATAAGGATTGATTACCTCGTTGTCCAATTTAGTGGTGTTAGTTGGTTTTCAAATATCTATCTCATGTTTGGCTCCAACAGGTTGAGGGTCCACAAGGATGATATTATGAGGACTTCATTATTTTGTCACTACAAACAATATGAGTTCCTAATGATGCCTTTCAGTGTCAAAAAACCCCCTATGAGTTCATGGATACTATGAAATGGATATACTATACATATATAGACTGATTCATAGTTATATTCATCGATTAAATACTAGTTTACTTAGTTATGGAGGAGGGGAATGCATATCATTTGAGCATGGTAATCGGCTAACTTCGAGAGCACGACCATTATAGTAAGATATCAGAGTATATGTTTTGGAATTGTGAGGTTCAAATTCTATGGATTCTTATCTCTTATCATGGATTAACAACATAACTAGGTAAGATTGATTAAATACTTTCTTGGGATCCATCCAAGAGTGTGTAATAGGTGTTGAGTTTCTATGGTTTGGCTAAGAACTAAATTAGGTTAATTGAGGAATTTTGTAGGATATTAGCCCCATTGATTTCCTTGACATATAATGTACACCCGTTTTACAAGATCGAGATGTGTAAGGTATCCTTTTACTAGTTAAGTCTTTGTCTTAACAATTCTTCTTTATTAATACTGATGAAGGAGGGATTGGGAACGTGGTTTCTTTTTATGCCTCATGAGTTGAGCTCATTTGTGTGTTAATGTAAAGGAAAGCAATGAGGACATATGGGATTAGTACATTGATACCACACATGAATAAATATACCATTGAAGACCTGGAGTTAAAAATGTTATCCTTCTCTCTAATGATTTTTAAAAACTATCATGAAGGTGAGTGGTTTGTGGTATACTATACCATCAAAATATCAGGTACATATTTACTCAGATAGATTATAACATTACAAAGAGGTATTGGTTGGTGTTCATTTCGTATTATGAATTTCGATACTTTGTCTCCTTTAAAAGATAATATGGTGGTATATTCATTTATCAATATGAATCATTATCATTAGGTGGAGGATGAATTTGAGAAGTTGGCATTGTTATAGCTAAACTCGGTGTAGAATAGGGGTGTAGTTTTTCTTCAATCAATATTGGTGACTCCTCCACTCCTTTAGAATGTGGGAGAGGCTCAGTTGGGAGTCATCGATTGTGTGGTTCTATGTGACCAGATATCATCAAGAGATGCATTAGATAAATTATATTAAGTATGGTAAATGTCATCCATTTTTTGGATATAGGTGGTGGTTCTAGTCACATTGATGAAGGAGTTGATAAGTGATTTTCACACTTCTCACTTGGTTGTACATCCAGGAGTGGAGAAGATGTATAGGTACCTTCAGTGGTAGTTTTTTGGTCCATATTGAGTCATATAATTTTCATGTTTGTATCTTGATGTCTCACATGTAGGCATGTTAAGGATGAATATTATACACTAGTAGTTTTAACTTAACCATTTGATATCTCGGGGTGGAAGTGGTATTCCATAACAATAGAGATTGTGATGGGGATTCCATGAACAGAGAATGACCATTATGGTATCTGGTCGGTTTTTTACTGACAAACCATTAAATCACACATTCTATCCATTAGGAAGTAGATTTTAGTTGGGATTTTGGGAAATTTGTATGTGTGAGTGATTTTATGAAATCATGGGGTACCTTGATGATTGTCTCAGATTGTGATGCTTGTTTCAGGTCAAGGTTGAGGAGAGTATTTCAAGATATAATTGGTGTGTAGTTGTGGTTGAGTATAGTATTTCACCATAAGATGAACATTCATAATAAGTGAAATCTTTATGGGTTAGAGGATATAATGAGAGACGGAATGTTGGATTGTATCCAAACATGGGAGTATCACTTTCCCTTGGTAGAGTTTTCTAATAATAATAGATATCCCTCTACAATCTATAAGGAATGGTTTGAGTCCCTCTATAGAAGATTATACAGGGAAACCTTATATAGGGACGGGATTGGTGATGCATCTTTTTTTTGTCCAAAAATGTTGTAAGTGATGACTGTGAATGTACAGGAGATCCGTGAGTATATGGGGATAGCCTATAGCTGACAAAAATCTTACACAAAATGATTTTATATTCCCTAGGAGTTTAATCGGGGAGAACTTGTTTTCAGGAGAACTCCTCCATGATGTGGAATGTGGAGGTATGGACAAGGTGGCAACCTATCAATGAGGATCGTCGAGAAATTCAACATCCTACAGAGTGTTGGAATGTTTTATTAACACTTAGAATTTCTCCATAGTTGGTTCGAGTTGTTTATATCTTCTATGTGTCACATATGAGGATATACATGCATGACCCTAATCAAATTACTGGATTGTGATATATGGATATGAAGGAAGAAGAAATCATTGTGGAGTAGCCAATAGATATTGAGGATTAGCTGAAGACTATCATGTGTAGTTAGACCATCCCTCTGGTTAGTGTTATCTTGTAACATCATCATCATGTGTGTATATTTATTCAAAGAAGAAATAAAATTACAAAGAAACAGAGTTCAGGGGAGTCTAAAATAGTGGAGACCAAGGGCATCCCCACGAATTATGTTGACCCCTTCCGACTTGAAGGAGGTGACATTGAGGAGGCATGTGACATTGGATCCCGGGGCTGCGAGGGAGGCGAGATGATCAGCGATTTTGTTCCCCTCTCTCCATGTGTGGCTGACCTGAATATTTCTATTGAGAAGCAGTTTACATTTTCTGATGACGTAGGTGACTGACCATGGAATGGAGACTATGTCTGTCAGAGAGTTGCATGATAGCATTATTGACAGTTCCATAGATCATGAGAGAATGATGTGGGCTCAGTTCTTTGAAATATTTGTATCACTTATTCTTTTTAGGGTGAAAATCATTGAAAGATTGGATAAATTAATGATTTTTTTTGTTCCTTATAATATATTGGAAAATATTAAGGAATATTTTTAGAATTAGGTGTTGAGTCAGTGTAAGAATAATAGGCTTAGAGGGCCACACAATTGACATATTAAAATTTTTAAATTAATAATATCATGTTCGCGTATATTTTTTGGAATGTTTGGTGTTATGAATAACTAGGACCTCAAATATAAAATATAAGACCATGAATGATTTTAGAATTTAGGGTTTACCCCATGAAATTTGGAAAGATGGTTGGCGTTGGACCTTCATTGGTGGCTTCCATTGGTTATTTACATAAATGAAGTAAATAATTATTTTATTTTACTTATTTAATATCTAACAACCTAAATAAACTCTATGATACATCTTTTTATTGATTAAATAAGGTTATCCACACAAGCATAGGATAATTAGAGTAGGAGAGAGTGTTCCTTGTTGAAATTATAGGTTTAAAGATCAATAGTGAAAGGATTTAGGTGAACCTTAAGTTAGATGGTGAACATAGAATATCATTTTGTTCTTCATTATCAACTATTTTCTTCACCAAAAATCAATACATGATCGAATTATGACTCCTTATTTTATGTATTTCCACTCAAATTAATATTATAAGAATGAATTATTATATCTTCTTTATATTCTATATGAATCGTATAAATTTAATTTCCCTACCATATTTTTATGTCTATGACCCCCTTATACCTATGTTAAACCTTTATATCATCCACATATATAATGACTATGTGATTTTTGACAATGATAAATTCAAAAAATGATGGATTTGATTTTTTGTTTTTCATTTAAACTGCCAATTTTCATCATTCTTCTTTATTGGCCCTAGGGGTCACTGTTTTACATTTCCTTGTTCTATTTTATTGTTATCAGACCCCCGTATTCATGGAAGATGTGTTCATATGGTGAGGATCATTATTTTTCAGATAGATCATGGTTTTATGTGGGTTTTGGTTGTTGGACACATGGATTGGATTATTGTAATTCATTATTGGTTTGTGGGATAATCTAGGTGTGATAGGATCATACCACATGGTGGTTGGGTGGCAGAAATACAGACACCGGAAATGGATAAAGTAATTTTATCCCTTGATCTGCATTCCTCGTCCAGTTTTTAATTAGAAATGATAGTGTCTGTAGGTATTGTTCAATTTTATAAAAATCATGACATAAATGGAGTATAATTCAATGAATACACACCATGTTTTCCTCCGGTAGTAGAACTAGTTATTCATACTAGATAAAAATAAAACTTGTTTTTTATGGCCCCTAAACACCATGTCACCTAGTTTTAGAATCATGGAGTGTACTCAAGAGTACACAAGCACAAACATGGGTAGGAACACGAGAATGACTAGGGAACATGGGATAATCTATGTACTTTTACATGATTAGGGTATGTAGACATGAAGAGGTTACACGTTCATGTGTTGAAATACACAATCATGGATGTAAAGGACATGAGTAGGCCTCAAGGGGACAAGACACACCATTTAACACCTTGAAATTCCATATAGTCTGATAGATCTATCTGATCCATGTGAAGTAGAGGACACACCCTAGTGTACTGGTGAGGTCACATGCCATCTAACCCCAGGTACATGTCATGTACCTTTTTTGAGATCATTCACCTTGTTTATCTCCTACTAGACATAGATTTGGGTCCACGAGTATCCTATCCTGATATTGTTTCACCATATAATTCGATGGTGGCCTTAGTTTTAACATTTAAGATATGAATATATGTTTTATGATCCATTAACATTATTCTACAATGCTCATTAGATATTAGTAATTGATCCAAATTATCATAGTGACTTTGGGTTCGGGATCCCACCAATCGTACTAGGGTGCATGTTCTCATACTCTTTACACATTTATGGTTAGAAACCAACCTTTTATATACGGTGTGGATTCTTTATCTATGGTGTGTAACTATAAAGACCCATAATTTCCATGTAAATTTGTTTTTAATAAAAGGAAATTTTACAAGTCCGGAAAAATTGACGGCGCGTGTTTCTGAAGCTCGGAGTGCCCGGAATGAATTTATGAACTTTTTTTTGTGTACGTTCACTAAATGTGTAAGAAGGTTTTTATAACTTTTGTACCGGTTCTTAGAATTGAAATTTGAGGGCACTGTTGAACTAGTAGGGCCGACTTTCTCTTAAAGAGACTTTCACCTCGACAGCAATTGGTCGAGGGTGGGTGTTAGTTTTTGGGTTTTTCATGGAAATAATAAAATAATATAAACACATGTTTTATTTTATTTTATCTTTTGTAACCACTCCATGTGGAGTTTGGAAGTGGGGACCACCAGACCTTAACCTCCCATCAGAGGTTATGGTGGTGGGGACCACCACACCTTAACCTCCCATGAGAGGTTATAACGGTTGGGACCACCCGAGGTAGAAACCTTTAAAGTCCCTCATTAATGTGGAGGAGCCTCTTGACTTTCTCCACATTAATTGTGTCAATGCACATACAATTAATTTTCTTTCCCCCTTTTAATTAAGTAATAGAGTTGTTGAAATTTATTAAGGATCCTAATAAATGAACCATCATAAATTCCATGATCGTTACCAACCTTCTCCCCTCTCCTATATATATGGAGCTTGGGAGGAGGATTTGGGACGGCTTCACCAAGTGAAAAATCACTGGTAAAGTGACGCGACGCCCAACACTTGGAGGTTTACTCTCTCCAACAAAGAATGCTCTGCCAATGAAGAATGTTCCACCGATGAAGAATGTCAAACCCGACTTTGAGCTTCTTCCTCAGGACTTCTTCCGACATAGGACGTCTTCGAACCGATGCATGAACTGAAGATCAAGGAAACACCAACGTCACTGAAGTCCATCTTTTCCCAATGATTCATCTTCTTCCCCGTTAATTCGTCGATGTATCAACCCGATGTAGGGGTTTAATGTTGTTTGATTATCACTTCCCAAGTACACCCCTTCCTTTTATTTTGCGGTTTCGGAAGAATCATTGTGGGAGGGTTTGATGTGCTTTGTTCTTGTGAACCACTGGCTACCAATCTAATGCAGAGAGTGTGGTCCATACTCACATGGCTCGTCCTCTCTATGATCTTGGTGTTGATTTGTGGAGTTCTTCGAAATGAAAGAAGATGATCAAGGGGACGGAGGAAACGGTGCCATAACCTATGACCTCCGTGACCCGCAGCCTCCACGACCCACGCCGCCCCAACGGCGTCCCACACTACTGCCATCCAAACTAGCCCCGTACTCCCCTCGCGGTGCGTGGGCCGAACTGGTCGCATGCTTTCATGGTGCCCCAACTGAACCACCCCCGCGGTCTCCTCTCTTCTAGTCAAACCACCCCGGGCCAGGTCAAGCTGCCCTCGACGCATTTTCCGCCGGCGAAACTATCCCCGGCCACCCCGGCCTCCCGAAAGTGCGGCCCTGGCTGCGCTGTCAACTATCCAAGCCGCCCCGACCGCTCCGGCCTCCCTGCCGAACCAACCCCCATCGCACCACCCGTTGGCCGAAATGGCCCCGGCCGCGCCACCCCGGCCTTCGGGCCGAGCCGCCCCGAGCCATTCCCCTGCGGCCCTCCGAGCTGAACCTATCCCATGTCCCGGGTAGAGCCTCCCTCGGGGCACCCTCCGGGCCGATCCACCCTCGTGGCGCCCTCCGGGACGAACCTCCCTCGTGCCGACTCACGGCCGGACCGTTCCCTCGCGGCCGGTCCGCACCCTCACGGCTCTCCATGGCCCCTCGCAGCCTGCTAGGCTGGGCCCAGTGGATCGGACCAAACCCAATGGGAAAGCCCATCCGACGGGCCATCCAGCCAAACAAGTCAGGCCTGACACAACGGGTCAGGCCGGGTCGGCCCAGTCCAGGTCGAACGAGACCCGAGCCCACTATGACCTATTTTACTTCATTTGGCCATAACTTTGGCACTAGACGTCCGTTTAACGAACCGTCAGTGGCACTGTAAATCTTGGAGTTTGACGGTACCTTTGAATATACCCCACTGGAGTTTAGGTTATAGTTGAGATATGGTTAGGTTGGATCATTCACGAATCGAATAGGGTCCCCGTGACTAAAAGGCTAATAACTCACAAACCGGGTGTCCGATTGACTCAACGTCTATTGAGTTGAGACCCCTATGACATGGTGGACCATAGATATACAACTTTGTGGGACTCTGTGATATTTGGAGTATTGAAAATTATCTTGGGGAGCGGATCCTCTCGGAGATGAGCGAGCAAAGTGTGAAGACCTAGTAGCTGGCTGAGACCTGACGACTACTGACCGTTTGACTCGGAGCGACTCTACTAGCCCAGTAAAGAGTGCCATGGTGTCGCAGTAGACCCACAGTGGGGAGCGCCTTGGTATAGTGGCAGAACCACGGTACTCGACAGGAGGATTACCCCAGCAGGATATGAGAGGGAGAGCGCTTGGTGATGCGGTAGTCCCCCAGTGGGCAGCATTCTTGGTGACACGGCAGATTAATGGTACTCGATAGGAGGAGTACCTTAACAGTCCAAGGTTAGTGGGAAGCACACTTGGTGGTGTGTCTATCCCATTGTACTCTATAGAGGAGGATTTCTCCAGTAGCCGAGGTGTTCGATGATGTGACTGGGGATGTTACCTGATACTACCCCTAGAATAAATCATGGTTTTATCTGAGTTAGTTCTCTATATTTTCCTCATGATTGAGATGGATTACTTGATAACTTAAATATATGTATGGGAATATACCTAGGTAGGGTTATCTATTCCCGCACCTTGTTTTGTTGGATGAAGACGACGGACATCAATGAATAAGGACATGAGTACCAGGACTGTATGGTGCAAGGAGGTGGACCACACCGCATGTCGGTATGTGGAGGAGACAAACGGATGTGGTGTGTTGAGGAGGCTATTTGTACCTAACCTTCAGGTAGAAACCCCGGTGGATGACCTAGTTGCTGAATTTCCCATTCATTCAGTTGTACTTGTACTTTCCAGTTGGGTCTGTATTAATTCCCATTTTACTTACTCCACTCACTCTTTTTATTGTTAAGTTTACTTGTGTTCCTATCTTGATGTGTTCTTGGTTACGTGTGCTTACATGTTATAAAGGAAATATCATCCCAGTTTTTGGGAATACGCCTCTGATAGAGCATCTGGCCACTTTGCAGATATCCTTTGTGGATAGATATGGATAAACCTTTATAAAGTCTCTTACAGTAACTCCACCACTTCTTCAGAGATTCAGGAAGGCATAGCATGGGGACACTGACTATGAGACATGACATGCTCAGATATCCATAGGACATGAACCTGGTGGATTTTTGGAAGGTGGGAAGCAAGTCATCCTCTTTTGAGGATGTACAATGGTACTAGTGTCACTTTAGGGGGAAGTGTTGAGGGAGTTCCACACATCCCCTCTGAGGGTACATCTAGCAGTGGTGAAGATTTACCAAGATCTCCAACGATTGCACTAGTGACCTGAAATGAAGAAAGCAGTCACATAGTTTGTCTCTCGATGCATCACATGTCAGCAAATGAAGGTGGAGAATCAGGTACCAGTTGTCTTGGTTAAGCCTTTAGAGGTCCCATAGTGTATGTGGTATGGAATATCCATGGACTTCGTGACGGTTCATACACGTACAACTAGGATTCATGACTCAATTTGGGTGATCGTCGACCGACTCACCAAGTCGGTCCACTTCCTACCGATCAGAGAGTAGGGTTCCATAGAGAGTTTGGGACGCCTCTATGTGCAGGAGATTGTGCGGTTACATGCAGTACCCTTGACGATTGCCTCTAATCATGATGCACGTTTTACTTCCCGGATATGTAAGGGGTTGTATGAGGCTTGCGAGGCACAGCTTAGTTTGAGCACCGCCTTCCATCCTCAGACGGATGGTCAGACTAATCGGACCATTCAGACCCTTGAGGACATGCTAAATGCTTGTGTCCTCGACTTCGGTCGTAGCTGGGAGGATCAATTTCCTTTGGTGATGTTTTCATAAAATAATATCTATCACTCTACTATAGGGATGGAACCTTTCGAGGCATTGTATGGGCGACCTTGCAGATCTCCTTTATGATGGACTGACCGAGGGGAGTTAGCACTAGTGTGACTAGAGATGTTATGGGCTACCATAGAGAAGGTGAAGATCATCCAGTAGTGGATTAAGACTTCACAAAGAAGGTAGAATTCATATGTCGACAGGATATGGAGACCTCTCGAGTTCGAGGATTTCAACCACGTCTTTCTACGGGTCTCACCTCGACGAGGTTTATGGAGATTTGGATGAGGCGGAAAGTTATCTCCAAGATTTATTGGATCCTTTCAGGTCCTCAGTAGAGTTGGCGAGGTGGCTTACCACTTAGCTCTTCCAACTCAGTTGCACCGGGTGAATGACGTCTTCCATGTATCGCAGCTGAGGAGATAAGTGTACAAACCTTCTCATATCATCGACCATGGCGAGCTGGACGTCGATGATGGGGTGACTTTTATGAAGGTTCCAGTAGATATTGAGGATCTAGAAGAGCGGTTCCTTTGTGGACGTTCGATACCTTTGGTGCGTGTTCACTGGAAGCACGAGAATCTCTATGAGAGCACATGGGAGCAGGAGGATCAGATGCATTCTCAGTACCCCCACTTTATTACCTAGTTGAGTTGTGGCTTATGAGGATATAGAGCCATGTGTGGGGAGAATGTTAAGACCCGGAATTTCCATGTAATGTTTTTTAAAATAAATGGGAATTTTACTAGTCTGAAAAAATTGACGGCACATGTTTCTGAGGCTCGGAGTGACCAGAATGAATTTATGAACTTTTGTTTGGGTATGTTCAGTAAACTTACGAGCGGGTTTTATAACTTTTGAACCAGTGCATGGAATTGAAATTCAAGGGCACCGTTGAACTCACAGCATCGGTTTTCTCTTAAAGAGACTTACACCTCGATGGCAGTTGGTTGAGGGTGAGAGTTAGTTTTTGATTTTTTTTGTGGAAATAATAAATTAAAATGAACACGAGTTTTTCTTGTTTTATCTGTTGTGGACACTCCATGTTGAGGTTGGAAGTGGGGACCACTGGACATTAACCTCCCATGAGAGGTTATGGCGGTGGGGACCACCACACCTTATCCTCCCATGAGAGGTTATAACGGTGGGGGCCACCCGGGGTAGAAACCTTTCAAATCCCACATTAATGTGGATGAGCCTCTTGACTTCCTCCACATTAATTGTGCCAATGCACATACCATTAATTGGATTTCCCCCTTTTTAATTAAGTAACAGAGTCGTTGGAATTTAGGAAGGTTCCTAATAAATGAACCATTATAAATTCCATGATCGTTACCTACCTTCTCCCCTCTCCAATATATATGGATCGTGGGAGGAGGATTTGGGATGGCTTCACCAAGTGACGAAGTGCTGGTAAAGTGATGTGAAACCCAACACTTGGAGATTTACGCTCTCCAAAGAAGAATGCTCCACCAACGAAGAACGCTCCACCAATGAAGAACATTGACCCCCACTTCGATCTTCTTTCTTCGGACATCTTCCGAAATAGGATGTCTTCGAACCGATGCATGAACTGACGATCGAGGAAATGCTGACATCATTGATGTTCGTCCTTTCCCAACGATTCAACCTCTTCCCCGCGACTCCATCGACGTATCTACCCGATGTAGGGGTTTAATGTTGTTGGATTATCACTTCCCAAGTACACCACTTCTTTTTATTTTTCAAGATGGGAAGAATCATTGCGGGAGGGTTTGATATGCTTCGTTCTTGTGAACCACTTGCTACCGCTCTAATGCGGAGAGTGCGGGTAAAACTAACATGCCAAGTCCTCTCTGTGATATTGGTGTTGATTTTCCTAGTTCATCAAAATGGATGATGATGATGAAGGAGACAAAGGTAATGGCTCCGCCACCTACGACCTCCACGACCCACGTTGCCCCCGCAGCGTCCCGCACCGCCGCCGGCCAACCCGGTCCTGTGCTCCCCTCGCGACGCCCTGGCCGAACCGGTCATGCCCCCTCGCGATGCCCCACTAGAACCTCCCTCGCGGTCTCCTCCCTTCCAGTCATGCCACCCCGGGCCGGGCCAGGCCACACTGGTCACGTCGTACACTGGCTGAACCGGCCCCGACCACCTTGACCTTCCAGTCATGCCGCCATGGCCGCACCATCCACCGTCCAAGCCACCTCGATTCGTGCCCCTGTGGCCCTCCGAGCCGAACCTGCCCCACGCCCCAGGGCGATCCGCCGTCATGGAACCCTCAGGGCCGAGACACCCTTGCAGCACCCTCCGGGCAGAACTACGCTTGCACCGACTCGCGGCTGGACCGCACCCTCCTGGTCGGTCTACACCCTCACGACTCTCCATGGCCCCTCGCGGCCTACTGTTTCGGGCCCAGCAGCCCAAACGGAACCCAATAAGCCGAGGCGACCCGAACTGGGTCAGCCCAGGCCGGGTCAGGCGGGGTCGGTCCGACCGGGTCGGACCGGACCCGGGCCCACTATGACCTATCTTATTTCCATTGGCCATAAATTTGGCACCAGACATCTGTTTGATGAACCGTACACAGTGCTGGAAATCATGGAGTGTGAAGGTCCTTTTGAGTATACTCCACTAGATTTTGGGTTATAGTTGAGATACGGTCAGGTTGGATCATGCATGAATCCAACCAGACCCCCAGGACTAAAAGGCTAATAACTTATAGAACGAGCATCCAATTGACGCGTTGTATGTTGCATTGAGACCCCTATGAAGTAGCGGACCTTTGAGATACATCTTCATGGGACATTGTGATAGTAAGAGTATTGACCAATATCTTGTGGAACGGATCCTCTCGGAGATGATAAATCATAGTGCAGAGACCTAGTAGCTGGCTGAGACCTGACGACTACTGACTATTTGACTCGGAGTGACTCTACTAGCCTAGTGGGGAGAGCCTTGGTTTTGTGGAAGACCCACAGTGGGTATTGACTTGGTGCTGTGGCAGATCCACGGTACTCTACAAGAGTAGTACCTCAGCAGGCTACAAGGGGGAGTGCACTTGGTGACGCGGAAGACCCACGGTGGGAAGCACGCTTGGTGATGCGGTAGATCCACGGTACTCAACAGGAGGAGTACCTTAGCAGTCCAAGGTTAATGGGAAGCACACTTGGATTCACAGCAGGACCACTGTACTCGATAGAGGAGGAGTTCTCTAGCAGCTGAGGTGTTCAACGATGTGACTGGGGATGTTACTTGATACTACCCCTAGAATAAATCATGGTTTGAACTGAGTCAGTGTCTCAATGTTTTCCTCATAAATGAGATGGGTTACTTGATAACATAGGAATATGTAGGGGGATATACCTAAGTAGGTTTATCTTTTTATTTCATGCCTTGTGGTTTATCCTTGTTGGATTTTGATAGAGCTTGAGGGTCTCGGGGTCTATACTAAGTATCATTATACTCACCCCTATACGGGTTATGCCCGCACCGTGTTGTGTTTGATGCAAACGACGAATAGCGCTGACTGAGGATGTGATGACCAGGACTAGACGGTT
Organism: Viscum album; assembly: GCA_963277665.1. NCBI lineage: Eukaryota > Viridiplantae > Streptophyta > Magnoliopsida > Santalales > Viscaceae > Viscum > Viscum album. The sequence continues at coordinate 1,673,890,793 of OY728120.1, forward strand.
CCCGGAGGTGGACCACACAGCATGTCGGTAGGTGGGGGAGATGGAAGGATGTGGAGTGTGGAGGAGGATATTTGTACATACCCTTCAGGTAGGATCCCCGGTAGATGACCTAGCAGCTGACTTTCCCTATCTTTCAGTTGTACTTGTACTTACTAGTTGTGCTTGTATTGTGGCCCCTTTTACTTACTGCACTCACTATTTTTATAGTTCATTTTACTTGTGTTCCTATCTTGTTGTGTGCTTGGTTATGTGTACTTACAGGTTATAAAGGCAATGTCTACCCAGTTTTAGGGAATACGCCTTTGGTGCTAGTCACCAGCCCCTGGCCTCTGGAAGGCGGGCATGGGGTAGTCACGGTATGGCCCCTAGGGGACGGGTCGTTACAGGAACACCACATCTTCGATATCTCACTAGAAGTGGGTCCTGTGATAGATATTGATTGCCCTTGGTAGAGGATTTTAGTGGAAAGATGTGGTTCTACCACACAGTTTCTTGTGTGGTTTCATTTGATGCTCGGAAACATAGATGAACCTTTGGTGAAGTAGGAATACTCATCTTTCTAAATTGTTTTTTGGGATTCAGATACACAATATATCTTTCATTGGATTCTTTATGAGAATATATATATATATATATATGTTTTGTTATGTTTTTGTTTCCCTCTTGTTTTGTGTTGATCAGAATCTTGTTGTATCTTTCTATTCCTCTGAATTTGGTTTTTACAGAATCCTGATTGTTATTTATAAAATCACCCTAGAAAGGGAGTTTTTTCAAGTGTATTATCTTATAAACATGATTATAAGATCTATGGTTATATAAATGGGAAATAACAGCACATAAGTTCATTGATTATGTTAAATATTTAGACATGGATATTAGGAGTTTATTTCTCACTAGATTTACCTTTTCCTGATTGTTTTCATGTTTAGACTTAATTTATGGTTGGGAAAGTGTTATTCACCATTATTTTTTTGTTTTATAATGTCTTACACTAATTTATTCCCATATTATTATTTCAAGCATTGTTATACTATAGATGTTTCAGACTATTATAATTCTCCTTCACTTTTTTAGGGAGGGGGTGGTGTGTGTCTACATATTTACATTAGGATAAGGCCTGCTATTTTAGTTTAGGATTAATTAGTTCCTTTATTCATACCATAACCTATATGATGAGGTCATGGTGTGTCACACTCAGCTTATCATAGTCCATGTATGACTCAATAGGTTGGTTCATGAAATATAAAGTCTATTTTGTTATCTAAGTCTGGGTTATGTGAGTATATTGTGTCTAGGATTGTATTCTAGTTTATTTTATATAGATATTCCTTTTTTTATTGTTGACCAGTTTTTAAAAATTAATCACTCTACAATTTCTTAGAGGTGTATGATATTTGAATGTGTCATGTCAATTACAATTTATAACAATAAAAGACCTAATTATCAGACTCATAAGGATATTAATTCTTCTCAAGAGGGCGATATTTTTGTGATTATTTCTAAAATAATAAATATAATATTTATAATGAGGAATGATTATCAAATAATGAAGGAATAATTATTATTAGATATCATCTTAGATAAATCTTTTATTTTCCCTTGATTTTGGGAAAGTTGTTGATTTTGGAGATACCCATAATCTCTTTGCTACATATATCTAAACGCTACATGTTCCTTTAAATCCATTGAGATTGATGTTGGAATTCATTGATAGATATGATGTATCATTTAGTGATAGGAAATATATTGATTAATAAAATAACATCTCAAACAATGTGATGGATGCTATAAATGATGTTTTCCAAATTATTATAATGAACTAATATGTGAAAATATATATCATAATAAAAATCATAGGTTATCGAGAGATTTTTTATTACTATTAATGGTACGTTTTAACCATATATTGGCACCTATGATGATGAATATATTTTAACTAATACAGTATGAGATGAGGGGTCATGTAAAATGTAAATTTGTATAAAAGTACATTTTTATTTTTTTTTGGTTCTAGGTGCTTTCTTAATTGATTTTTAGTTTTTTTATCCCTCCTTTCATTCACTACGAATGTGTGATTTTTGTTATTATGAATTAACTCTCTCATTATATAGGATTTTTGGATTTCACATTGGATTATTGTTATTGACATTATTTTATTGGTGGTGGGATGAATTTTTTTTATTGTGATTTAAGGTTTTGGAGGCTTAAGAGTGTATCTTAGGCCTATTGGTTTTATCATGGGTCATTGTAACTTATTAATTTTTAGGAAAATTTGTTTTAAATTTTTTCTTGAAAATGTCATAGGAAAATGAATTTAAAATATGGATTGGCCATTTTAGAATAACCCATAATAAATACTTATTTTGATGTACTTGATATAAGAATGTTAGAATTCATGGTTTCTAGTATTAAAACATCATAGATAATTCTTAATAATTAATTTAAAATTCATTGAATATTTTCATCACATACCATGCTAATTTAAAATGATTCATAATCGTACATTCTATTATCAGTGATTTATACACCACTATATATATTTTATAGATATTGATTTGATGATAATGGAGTATTATATTAGTGGTGTGTAATATTGTGATAAAAAACCCTCCTAAAAAAAGACACACATTCCCTCTAAATTTTTAGTTTATCTTGTTAAAAACCCTCATAAAAGAGTAAAAATTCAAAACAAATACCTCATTACTTACTCTCTCTATGTCATAAAATATAACTACATTAAATTTCATAATTAATCCATAGTGTATCAAAATAACATTCATTAACAAACCACTAAGTAAATACTCTAATTATATTTTTCACTAAGGTAACTTTTCATTTTATAATTCACTATATAAAATCATTAAAATATTTCTCGTATTAAATTTATATATTAATATTCTACCATTAAAAATATCCCATAACAAAAAACAATAAGTAAAAGGATAATGTCAATTTTCAAAAGGAAATCTACTCCGATAAAAATTATAAATATTTATCTACATATATTTGTTAACTAAAACATAGATGTTATATATTCAATGTAATGACTAGTACATATTTTTTTATGATGTCAAAGAAAATTTAAGTTCCAATGTGCTTAGATCTAGCACCAATTGATTTTTTTTCATTCACAATAAGAATTAAAGTTTATTTATATGTATTAAATGTTTAAAAAAGTTTTTTTGGTATTCAAGGATTAAATGGAATGAAAAATATTTTCTTAAAATTGGGTAATTAAGGTGTAACTAGTGATTAGAGTTAGACACCACCAGATATCTAGTCACGGTTGTTGATGTCCACGTGTCAAAAGTAGTGGTCCTGGGCTTCACCCCCACTGAAATAAAAGGTAGATGGATAGCTAGAAGGATCCGAGTTGTAACAAGAATTATAGTTTAGATAATTTATCATAAATTTAAATAAATGGAATTTTATGATAATTGTGGGTGTTGTTAATCAAAATACATTCCAGTTTTGGATGCATGGTGTAGTCTAATAGAGGGGGGATCGAATTCCCTTATATCCCATCTATCTCTCCAATTCATCTATGGATCTAAGTGCACATGATTATGTTTAATTTTTTATTGAGGTAGGTTATTCCAAAATTAGTTTCTCTTCTCATTTTACACCTTCCTTTCCCAAATATTCTATATTGGGATTGTTTTTTGATATATGATTTCACCATATCATAATAAAATCATTCTTCCTTGATGGTCCACTTGTATAAGTTCTTGGGGGAGTCTCAAGGAGGATAAACATGTTTGTATCCTATGGTTTTACATGAGTTAAATCAATGATAAATATTAATTTCTTTTATTTTTTTTATGAAATTGTTTTTTTAATTAGTGTTTCTTTGATGGAATTTTGTTGTAAATGGAATAAGGGGTGCGTTTGGAGTAGATCACACCCTTTTTTATGAGGTATTGGTCAGGATACATCATCTAATGAGTTCAAAATATTTTATACATAATTAAATTAATATACATAAGTTTTTTAAATTAATAATAAATAATTTTTTATTAATTAAAATACACTTATAGAAAAACATGATCCTCGTGGAAGTGATCATTTTATAGAGTGAGTTTTTCATGTTTGGGATATGGTGGTTGTGAATTTATTGAGGAGATAACACCATTTTATAGTATTTGGTTTCTAATAATTCCTTTTTATATGATTATGAATATATTAGGATGAATGTAAACATGTGTATGTTGATTAGAGTGACCCAAGTGGGATTAAAGAGTGGTTTCCCACATGTAAGTCTAGGATATGATGTTCATTTAGACTCTCAATTAATCTTTTAATGTCATAGATTTATGATTTTTCTTCTAATGGATGATTGTAAAATTTGAGAGGCTTATTTAGAGGTAAATGGAACCACTACGGGTATCTATTTATTGATTTATAGAACTCAAAATATTCATGTATTTTGTGTATATATGTAGTTAAAACCAAGAATTATTCTCACCAAGAAAGTTTTTTTATTTTTTCAGAATTAACCAAGGATGATACATGCATTAGTTGGTATGTGGTAATGACAAATTTTTGAACCAAATTTTATTACATTTACCCTTAAGTGATGAGTTGGATTACCATCAATATGGTATGATCCTCAAACCTTATGCGATGAGCACATGGCTGCTATTTTACATGACTCTTTAGAATGTGTTGTGACACCAAGGGAACGGAATACAGAGGGGGTTTTTAGTCAATATTTTATACTGGGATCCATATAAACCTTTTCTTTAGTGTTCTATAGTGAAAAACTCATTTTTTAATTACACTATGATCTGAGAAAGAAACTAGAATACATATTTCATCCATTGGGTAATGTTATGTAATTATTACTATGAAATTATTATTTATTTTATAATCTTAGTAGACCTATAGAGGGTCATTCATAAAATAATTCACTATTTTTACAATTTTTTATACATGATTACCTTGTGATAATTTTATTTTGTTCAATCTGTTCCTTATTATATTTTTCAATAAACATTATTATGATATGTGTAATATTATTTCATTTGTATTGATTATTCATTAGCATAAAATTTGTTTCTAGTTATGATGGTCTTTCACCGTATGTGTGGTATATTATCCAACTTGAGAACTATGAATTGAAAATTGATATTTTTAATTTAAAATAATTAGTTATATATCATTCCATGTAGTGAATATTAGTTATATATCATTATCCATTGATATTTTGGATTAAGGATTCCTTATACACCTTTTGATTCCTTATAGACTTTGATATTGATTAGTGATTCCTTATTATCATTTTCATAAAGTAGTGATGATTGATTCACAATAAATACATTAATCACCATGTTTATTGTGGTGTAGTAGTTCATCCACTTAGAGGTATTCTTGGGAATAGATTATTCACCATAGAGACTTTCATGATTTTAAATTCTCTTCAAGATAAATTTTGTATGGTGATGAATCTTTTCCCTGGTGATACATTTTTCTACCATGACTATGTAATGAATGGTGATACATCATTCACTTGTAGATGCCTTATTTTTCATGTTGGGATGATGGTTATTTAACAACCATTAATTTTTCTATGTTATATCACCCAAATAAAGTACATCAATAGTATATATTCAACCATTTTAATTGTTTTTTATATCATTTTGGAAACCAATAGTTTTATCAATATAATTTCATTTCTATTTGATTAAATTTTTCATGATAAATAATTTAGAAATATATAAATCACATGAACCACATAATAAAACAAAAAATAAAAAAAATTAATATATTGATTTGAAAATTAAATTTACAGAATAAATATGGCCATAAGAATTGAATGCTTACAAAGGGGGAAAATATAAAATATAATAACTATAAAATGAAAAAAAAATCTTATTCCCATAGAATATTCGCACTCATCAACAAAACTGTAGAAATTAAAAAGAATTTCTGAAATTAAATACTCATTTCTAAAATGAAGAATTATATAACATAGAGATAAAATATAATTAAATTAATAATTAATGAAACATCTTGTTATACGAAAACAAGATAACTAATAAAACCATTTCGAATATGACAATTGGAATGTTAATATGATTGTGGAAATAATAATTTGACTTATTTCAAATAGTATAACTCATATTAGAATAGTATTATAACCTATTGAAGTGAAACATAATATTTATATTCCTTATAAAATAAAAATATTATATATTTATACCATCATATATGTAAAAAAATGATTTAGAAATAATGAATTATGTGTATGTATATGTGTAGAGCATATTTGTTTCAAAATTTATGTTATAAAAATAATAATGATTTGAAATAAATTTTATTTTCATAAAATAGTTTTATAAAATAATATTATATTTTATTATAATAATAATTTTATTTTATAAAACTATAATTAATTTTTAAAAATGGAAAAAATGATCACAAAATTAAAATTCACATTATTTAAAATATATCTATTTTATTTAAAAAGGAGATTTTCATATATCAAATTTATTTTAAAAAAATGGATTCAATTTTTTGGAATCTAAATGTCATAAAATTGAAATGGTGTGTTCCCAATATGTTTTCTTATATTTTTTAATTTTTGGTGATTATTGAAATATAGAAAAATATATTAATTTTAAAAATATGAAAAATACAAGTTAAAATGGGTCGTAGATAATGTAAGTGACATTTTTCTCAAAATCACATGAAATAATTAATATTTATAGTTATAATAAATGACTATTGGTTTTATTATTCCAAAATAATTTTTTAATTAATGCTATATTAAAAAAATACCTCTCATCCTCTTATAAATATGACCCTTCACCACCCCTTATCATCAATCCTTAAACTCCTTGTATATAGGTCAAACTCTCCCCATTAATATCAAAAATCCATGAAGTTTGGTCTTACTAAAATTTAATTCCAAGGATCACTATTGGGTGGCCTAAAGGGATACATCCAAAGGAGAAGGTAAACCCCTTAACTATGATTTTAATTTCTTTTATTCCTCTTAATACTCTATAATATTTTCATACTACATGGAATAATGAATTCAATGACATAAATTTACTATAAATTTATTGTCCTAATTAAATTTCCCTCATCCAAACTATTCTCATTCAATTATAAAATGAAAATTTTGTTCACAATATGGTCGTTTCACCACCCCCATAAACAAAATACTTCATATTTCTCTTCCACCATTACAGATAGTTATAGAAATAATATTTTTTAAAATATGCTGATATTAATTATATTATAAATTATATAATATTCTTGAATTTTTTTAAAAATCATTTTGTTGAATAAATTAATCAATTTCAAAATTTCCAGAAAAACCAAATATATGAACTAAATATATACAGAAAAAATGTAATAAATGAATCATCACATGGTTTAAGGAATCAGAATAAACCATTACATATTAATAGTATCTTTGAACTAGAATTAAAATTATAACAATCCTGAGGATATTTTTGGTTTAGAGTTTAAGATAATTTTTTCATAACACATAGATAAAAACTCATATATTGAAAAGTAGACACTTCTACTCAATATCTATCATTCATAATATGAAACTTTTACACAAAAAATATGATTTTTTATTATATAAAATAATAATAAAGTAAAAAATTAATTACTCTTTTCCATTAAACTTATTTAACCCCCACAAAAAACATTTCAAAACTTTTTTTGAGCACCAAATGCTCATTAAGGGACATAAAAAATAAAAATTGGAACCATTTTTTCATAAATATAAAATCATTCATTTTTTAAATTAAACTTTGGGCTCAAAATGAAAAATTATTCCCAAGAAATGATTATGATATGGTTCATGTGAATTGTTTATATATAATAATAATCATTAAATAATAATTAGTATTATATATTAATTTTAATTTTAATTCCACCAATTAAATATTGTTATTAAAAATAAACTATGTTACAACCACAGAAGCGATCGGTCGTACATACGTGAGAATAACATTTCAATTATTCAATGATCATTGCGGAAAGAAGGTAAATGTTATTTTTTTATTAGAAAATGATAATAGTATCATATATATAATATTTTTATTTAAATATAATTATATATAGCATTCATGTGATGTGGTGATGAAAAATGAATCATATCGTTTCATGAAGGTGGTAGTCTACACGTACGCACAAATGACATTATCTTTTTTATATTCATGGAATGGTAAGAATGTTAATGATATATTATAGTTTAATAATTATAAATATTTAAATAATATAATTTATTAATATAATTTCATCATTTTAACTATCCTTGAGAGATAGTGATGGACAATTAATTACATCAGTTCACGAATCTGTATTATGCAGCACAACGGATTGATGAATTATTTTCCTAATTTATGGAAGAGTAAATGGATATAAGTCATTATACTAATAGAGTTGTAGATAAATATATTTAAGACACTATATTTATTATTTTATTATGGTTTATTAAGGTTTTTTTGTTGTGGAAGAAGAAACAAAATCCAAACATGCAAATAAAAACAATACCTCTTATTTGGAAAACCTCCCCTTATGGACATTGTAAAAATATAATATGTGTATTATTCATCAACAAAAATCACTTAAATTTTGTTAGAGATTCTTTTAAGGGCCTTAATTCAGGACTTTATTAACCGAATGTGTTTTTATGTGTGATAAAATGAGAATAAGTGGTTCCCTTTTAGAAGAGAAGTGAGGGTCTCTCTTGGAATTTCATAGAAAATTAATATAATATATATTAATTTTCAATTCTAAATGGATATAAAATGATTTATTTTAAAGATAATATGATAATGGGTTGATCTCCCATTATAAAATAAAAATTATTCATGGTTTAACTATATTTCAATCCTTATCATAAGTCTTTATGAACTATTCAACCCCTTTAACTCTTAGCGCGGAAAAATGAATTTTTACTTTTTCGGGGCCAATATTGTTAATATAAATTTAAAATAGAGATGTAAATGGGATGAGGATTATATTATAAACCTTATACTAAAAATGATTAAAAATTTATTTTTTTATAAATTAAATATCATTTTATAAAACATTATTTTGTTTACAATATCCGTAATGTCATTTTTAGAAATATCCCTTACATTAACATTTATATTATCATGAAAACATAAAAAAAATTGAACCTTTATTTTATCATTTCCTAAAATTAGATGGTTAGCTTGAAAATTATTTTATCACATTATTTATCAGGGAATATTTTTTTATAATATTTTAAATATCCTTTTTTGGTTTCTCCATTAATTAAATAATTACAACATCAATGTCGTGAAGGAATTTAAGGAAATTATTTGATCTCTAAAAATTAAAAATATATTATAATTATGATTATAATTATTTTATATTTAAAAAGTATATTTATATTCAAATATATCTTTGGTTAACATTAAATTAAAAATATTATACTTATTAAAACAAAAGTGTGACCTGTTTGACATTTCATTAAATAAAATACTATAATGGTGATAATCATTTCCAAGTGGCCCCAAAATGTCATAAATTCTACCAATTAATGATTATTGTTGATATATAGTTATAACATAATATTTAGTTAAGTGTTTGGGTCATTTTCGGGTTCTTAGAATATTATTTTTAACCTAAATTACATTATTTACAGTTTACCTTCGTAAGAAAATTGCTAATATTACTATTCATATTTTCATTAAATGAGAGGGAATAATTTATTAAATTTGGATCTAAATATTAAAAATATATAGTTTATTTTTAAAAAATAAAATCACATTTTTTGGACAGTTTAATTTGACATTAAACCTACAAAAACTCAATTGAAAACATTTTTCAAAAAATTCCATTCGTAAATATAAAATTTCTTCATAGAAAATTAAATTATAAAATCAGTGTAAAAAATGTAATTATATATTTTTAGATCAATTATATCTATTTAAAATTTAAAATAATTCAAATACATAATTTTACCTTTTAAATAATTGAAAATAAAATTTAATTTTCGATAAAAATAAGTATTGTTCACTATTACAGGAAAAATCAACATTTTTAGAAAATTATAAAAAATTAATTTCAAGATAATAATGTTGTGATTATTTCAAAAAAAATTCATTTTTTCAATATAAAATTTCTATAATTCAATCATAAAAATAACTGAAACTCATATTTTGAAGAAAACTTTTTTTAACAACAAAAACACTTTAATAAAAATTATTTTATTATTTTCTATGAATTTACCAATGCATTTATATAAATTCAGATATATATATTTATTTCATAAATCTATTATTCATATTAATAACTTCCAATTTAATGGCTCTCTCACATTTAAATAATAATATTTAGTTTGTTTTTTCTAAATTTGGCATATATTGTATGATATCAAACTCAATGTTTCCAATTATAGTCTTAGGATGTTACATTATACCCCTATTAAAAAATTATATCCACATAATTTTAACATGGTCTCATTAATTGGGGTTTGACTATTCAAAAACCTTTTTTGAAATCCCACATCATACAAAAGTATTCATAAAACTTCCACTTAATATGAGAGAAAAGGGATGTTCAAAGGTAATATATTGTAACACATAATTGGCTTCCAAGTAGGAGAATATAAGTGGGGAGGGAAAACATTGATATGGAAGAGAAAACTAATTCCTAGTAATTGATAGATATTGAAAGAGAACATGGTGACTAGAAATTTAACCATCACAAAATCTTAAATCTTTTATGTGTTAAAAGGATATTTATTTCTCAATAAGAAAAGTAAACAAATAACAATTTTGATTAAAAATTATTATCCTAGTTTTGAAGAATTATTTTTATTTCCTAGACTAAGACCATAATAAAATATAATTACATGAATATGAGAGTTTTATCCATTAATAAATATCTTTCACAAACTCATATTTTTCAACAAATGATGACTATTCATGGTGATTATTTTTCAGACCTGAATATTTATAATGAACTTCTATATATCATAAAATCCATAAAAAAGACAACAATATATTCCTACAATCGTTTTAATTTACCAAAACCATAATGGTTAGAAATAGATAAGTTACTTTAAAAAATTAATAAACCTTAAAATGAAGAAAAAATTATATTAATATCAAAAATTCAATAGTATTAACAAAATTTAAAATTAGATCACTAAATAAATAACTATTCTTAAAAGTCCTTGAAAATATTTTAGGCTAATATTGCATCCTAAAATTTAAAAGGATTTTATTATATGGTATTCCAACTAAAATTTAATATTTATCTCCATATAATATCAATCACTTATAATGTATCATTCCAAAATTTAATTTACCTAATCACAGAATATCCATGATATATTAATTATTTCCATAAATCACATGAATAACCAAAAATCCCCATTATAAAAATATAATTCATCACTAACTCCTCAAATAAAATCACACTATATTGTAATTACCTTAATGAAATAACATTTCCCAAAAATATAGTTATCTTTATGGAAAATAACATAAATAAATTAATCACCAAATCATTTTCCAATTACAACGGTTATATGATAAAATTTATGATACCAAAATAAAATTATCATTCTTCCATTATATCATTTAACTAAAATGAAAATTTCATACAAACTAAAACATTATATAGGATAATGGTATTTGTTTGACCCTTATATCCCTTTGTTTGTGGGTTCAAGCCATGTGGCCTTGATGGACGTGATGAGTTTTAACCCATTATACAGTTTATCATTTTCTAAAACTATATAAAACTTATAAAATTACAATAAATTTGATGAAAATCCTCAAAAATAACTTTAATATATTCATCTTTAAGGATAATTTTTTATCATAAATTTTTATATTATATAATTTATTTTTCATTATAACCCATAATTCCCTCAAAATATTAAATCAAAAATTTATTTATATCATGAAATTTTACATTTCAAATCCATGTGATTTAAATAAAACTTTTCAATGTTAAAATAAGGGAATACCTTCATCGTGGTTCAAACAAAATTTCATTATCTTTTTTATCACGAAGATATAATCTCCAAGAATTGTAATAGTTTTTCAAATATTCTTCAAAGACCATTAATTATTTTTCCCAAATAAATCTTGAAATATTTGTGTTATATGTATTTGGGAAGAGAAATAGTTTTGAAAAATATTTTTTAAGATATATAATTTCAAAATATTTAATATAACATGATATTTATAATACATCCAAACTGAGTATTATTTGAAACATTCAATCATGCACCCTTTTAAAAATTTATATGTGTGAGCCATAATACTATTAGTTAAAACCAAATATATATTAGTTTTTAAAAGTTATCCTTTGTCATCATCTTTGTTAAAATCATAATACGCTTCAACATCATGTGATAGATTAAAATATTATAAAATCAATTGATTATATTAATCTCTTTGTGAAAGATGGAAAATTTGGATATTCTGATTATATTAAAAACAATCTATGAATCATGCTGATGTTGATTCATATAAGAGGTTTTTCTATTTCATAAAACTGTCTGTAGGATATTTCTATGATAAAATTATTTTCAAAAACATAAGGACATGACTTTAGGAAAATTATTGAAATAAATTCAACATTAATAGGTAAAAAATATTGTTTTGGATCCTCTTCAATTTTCTAAATAATTTTCCTCAGTATAAAAATGTTTCAAAATAGGTTCTTAATTAAAATAGTATACCATGAAATATTACCTATGATTATAAAAAGGTATTATTCTCTAAATTTATCAAAACCCTCATCTGTTGAAAACTATAAGGACCTGATATTATGAGTTACATATTCTTGTGTCTTTGAAAAATATTTCACATTCTTATAATCCCAATGAAATTTTCAATTTTTATTTTTAGAGAAGTAGTTCATTACTCATACATAATAAATCAAAAATTAAAAAGTAAACACTTTTCTCAATATCCATTTTTTCATAACATGATTTTTTAAAACAAAAAAATATTTCATTTCATAAAAAATATTCACGAATTTAATCTTGATTTCTTATTTTCATTTAACAATCCATAAACCCTATGAAAATTTTTTCATATCCAATATGATTAAAAAATTATTAGTAATGGGTACAAAAAATAATGGATGAAAACATTAGTCCATAAATATTTATAAAAAATCGTTTTTCAAAATAAACATTTTCATACCCAAGAATTAAAATTTTCTTCCCAAATAATTACATAAAACATTTAATAAGAAATATTAATGGAAAATATTAAATCCATGAACATTTTTGTAAAACATGCTAAACCCAGTAAATATTTTTTATAAATTTATACTTTTCGCCATTAAAAAGTAACTTATACATTCCTTTTATGAGAAACTCAATAACTTAACTTGTTAAAACCTGCTATTTCTATAAAAATATAGGCATCATAAATTATTAATATATGTTACTTGGGGAATAATTTTCTAAAAAAACTTCATTAGGGAGTAACCCTAATGGCTAAACATGAAATAACCCTCATATTTATTCTAAAAATAACCCTCACCTTTATACATGGAGTAACCATCACAATTACATATTGAATAACCGTCATGATAAACATATAGCATCATCATTTTAAAAAAAATGTATCTATATCACCATCCACACATATTTGGTTAATAATGGATCCATACATCATCCTAAAAAATTCCCAATATCCATATAATAATGATAAAACATTCCTTGAGAAAAATAAGTTATTTAAAATGAAACTTTTCCACATACAAAGGAAATAATTTACACTAAAAATACACATGTAATATTTTTAATTAAGCTTAAAATAATTTATTATACTTGATGTTAGGAAATACACTCTTTTTGTATAATTTATAAAACATTGCTTCCATATTATTGTCAGAAAAGTCAAAAAGTACCTCGTTTTAAAAATGAAAAAAACACATTTTCAAACCATTTTGTAAAAATTAAAATATAGGTAAAAATTAATTTAAAAATCATATAAAAATTTTACAACCCTTTTCTGAATATATTTTATAAATTAATTATATGGAAGAAAAATGGTGTTTCAAGAGAATCATTAGAAATATAATTTTTAAAAGAAAGTGTCCTACCATGAGTTTAACTCATCACGTATGTTATTTATCTTTCTAAATAATATAAATATGTTATTTATAATTTCTAATGATATTTTTACATTTCCATTATATTATTATTATTTTTTATAAAATGTTATATAAAATTACTTTATCATTTAATTTCACATCGGATGTTTTGATGATGTTCGATACGTTGGCCCAAAATGACATTAGTTGGTTGACTATGGTCAAAAAGGTCAGTATTACATCATCCATAGAATAATAAACATGTAATAATTATCATTTTTATATATAAATAAAACTTTTAAATTAACCCATTATATATGGTTACAAAAAATGAACTATGTTGTCATTATAGAGATGGTAGGTCATACGTACGAAGGAGTAAAGTTTTTATTTTTCAATGACTATTATGGAAGAAGATAAATATTTTTTTTTATTTTAAAAAATTTCAAATAATAATGTATATATTATTTTTGTCATTAATTATATTTATATATATCATCAATGTGATGTAGTGATGAAAAATGAATCACATCTCTTCAAGGAGGTGTAGTCCACACATATGCACGAACGACGTTATAATTTTTATATGGATGGATAGGTAATATAGTAAATGAAATATAATATTTTCAGAATGAAAAATATGAAATTAATTTCATATATAAAAATTAATTCAATCATTATAACCATTCTTGAGAAACTATAATGGAAAATGAATTACTTTAGTCCCTGAGGAGATAATTCACCATACACATGAGCAACAAATTATTTTCTCATTTGAGGGAAGAGGATATGGATATAGTTCTTTACACTAACATAATAAAATATAAATATATGTAATATAATCTATTTAAAATTTTATCATGTTTGAATAATGTTTTAGGTATGTGTAAGAATAAAAAAAACTAAAACATGGAGATGAAAAGCATATCACTTATTTGGAAACCTCCCTCGCTTAACCAATTAAGCCCTCAAATATTGGTATTATTCCTAAAACAATGCATATATAATGTTTTTAGGTATTAAAATAATGTTTTTTTTCATTTATTTTCTGAAAAAAATGGGATTATTAGTGTGATCAAACAACATGAATTAGTTTCATTATATAAGAGAGGGGAGGGTCACCCTTGTAAATTCATAAAGTATTAAATTTATATAAATTAATTTTCAATTAAAAATAGCTCAAAGTTTTTTTAATTAGAATATAATAATATTTGGGATCTAAATACCTTCATATAATAAAATTTAGATATTTGTTACTATATTTATACCCTTATATTTCGGTTTTAACCCCCTATTTAAGCCATTTAACTCTTATTGTGACAACATGAAGATTTAAAAATTAAGGGCCAATATAGTTACTATAAATTGAAAAATGACCCTTAAATAGATGGTGGATGATATTTAAAACCTTATCCTAATCAATTGGATTATTTTAATATTTTTATTAATTTCATATTATTTAATAAAATATTATTTAGTATATAATATCCATAATGTACATTTTTAGAACTATTCATTACATTATATTTAATAAGATTGATAAATTATATCAAATCCAGATGAAATATGTTATTATACACATAAAATTTCATGTTATTATATATCAATATTTTATCTCATTATTTAGGTAGAATTATATTTATTCTAATATTTTTAATACTATATATTTTCTTTTACATTAATTAAATAATTACTCCATTAGCATTGTGCAAGCATTTAATGTAATGATTTATTTAATAAAAATTAAAAAAAAATCACCATCATGTATATAAATAATAAATATTTCAATATAATATTTATAATCAAACATATCCTATGGATAACACAAAATTTGTAATATTATAATTATCAAAAGAAACTTTTACATGGTTGACATTTCATTAAATAAAATATTATAAAGTATAAATATAATTAAAGTATCCCCATAAAGTCATAAATTCGACCCTCAGATGATTATGATCTAGATATACTCAACCAATAAAATTTATATAATTTTTTGTTTCATATATTGGTTCTTATCATTTTATTAATGAACCTAAATTTCTTTATTTACCATTTAAAACGGGAAAAAAATTTAAGATTTGTATTAATATTTTTATGAAATAAAAGGGACAAATTTACTAAATTTAGAGAAAATTGTTCTGAATATAAAATAAATTTCTCAACATTCAGGTCCTAGAATTTTATTGATTTGATTTTTTATTAACTCAAAGAATAATTTTATATTGTAATTAATTTCAAATAAAACACAATTTTCAAAAAAAATAGTACATTTCACTATTCCATGAAAAATCAATATGTTCGTAAAAGTCAAAAAACATCAATTTAAGATAATTTTTATATAATAAATTTGAAAACTAAATTCATTTTTTTCAAATAAATTCTATATAATTCATTCATAGAAAGAATAAAAACTCATTTTTTAGGAAAACATATTTTTTTGAATAACAAGACAACATTACTAAAAATTGTTTGATTATTTTCTAATAACATACCAATAAATTTAAATTGACTTGGAAAAAATATTTATTTCATAAATTATTTATTCTTATTCATACCCAACAATTTAATGTCCAGTTTATAATGGCCACATTTATATAATAATATTTATTAGTTCATTTAAGCTCGATGTGGTGTATCGTATATACTATTGAAAATATTCATTCCCTTTAAAATCATGGGATGTCACACTAAGTAAAATAATTATGTATATTTGTGTCTATATTAATTTTATGAATGGGATTAATAACTTTTCATTTAACTTCTATAGTTTTAGTCCCATTTGACATGATTTTAAATAATTATCCACAAAGTAAAGCGACCTTGGTACCATGAAATAAATGACTTTAGGATAGTAATTATAGACAAATTATATCAATTAAATGTATCCAAAATTACCTAAAAGTTTCATAATAAACTAAAAATCAATTAATAATGTTTCCATTGGTGTATTTAATATCACTACTTTTAATATTCATGTGGTTAAGTGCAAGTTCAGAACGAATCCCGACACGAGGTAACTGACCTCTCTAAACCACCCTATTTTAATTATGTCATGATTTTTATCTCATCGACTCAATTTTTATATATATTGTAATTGTTAACTTATTTTGTGTTCTATATTGTTGTATCAAATAATTTTTCCCATATTAAATTTCCTTTTCTGGATGGAGACATACATGTTTTAAAGGTTACCATCTCAATTTCATACATTATGAAAAAATTATTAAAGGGAATTTCTCTATTTTATTACATCATAACATCTACTATTCCCTAAAAGTTTTTTAATTATAAATTTTATATTAAAAATACTAATTTTTATATGGAGAATTATTTTTTCACTGTTGGTTATACTAAAATTATTGCACTCTTAACAACTTTAAAAACTCATCACTCTTGTTCATAAAACCCTTCAAATAAAGTATATTAAAAAACTTGTTTCTACACTATGTTTTTATATTAAATTAACAAGGACATAATTTAAAATATTACTCTTCTCTACTCAATTATGAATGTAAAAAAATTCACTAGTCCCTTCCTTTAATGGGATATTTATGATTTTCCATTTTTTTATGATAAAGAAAAGATTATTTAATCCATTTAAATATTATCATGGGTTTCTCCTTGCACATACGCCTTATGAATTATTTCATTTTCCATCACACATATGGATATTCAGGGTAAGATGATTTCATAAAGATATTTCCCTATTAAAATGGCTAATTTTTATATCTCTTGATTTGATAGGTATGGGATTCAAGTTTATACCTAATTCATGATGGAACTTCTTCCACCATATTATATTGTATTTCAAGTGAGTCTTCACTTAAGGTTATGTCATATTTTATTTCTTGTCACAATAAAAAAAATTGTGATCTTATGCTTCTATTTTATTCATTTAATGATTTTATATTATTATTATTATGAATTGCCTTTATAATATAATGATATTCCATTTGACTGAAATGTTATTTTTCATTATCACGAATATTCCTTTACTGAATTTTATAGCTAACCCCTTTTCATTATGTATTTCCCTGTTAATCCTATGAATTTTTTCAAAATCATAAGGATATTAGTAATTAACTATAGTAATTATAATAATTTTTTTAAAATTTCAGTTTAATGTTTACATATTATGAACCTTGTCATCCAATGACACTAGGCCTCTAGATTATTATTTCTTTGTGTATTTTTATATTTTAAATCATGTAGTTATATATATAAGAGTCTTGGGAATATATAGTCGGTATCATAAGTAGTTTTTATTAATTTATTAGTATTGTGAAAAAAAATTATTAGTAAAAAACCATGGGATAATTCTATGTATGGAAACAGGATATGAATTTTTTGTAAAGTATAGAGTGAGTAGTTTTAAAGAAATCAAATCCCTTAGTAGATTCTATAAGTGTTTTTGGATCTATTTTTTATGTCCCTTGGGTTAATAAAATATATATTGGTCATTGGGTATTTTCTAAACATGTTCAAGGTTAATGAAAAATATTCCTAATTGCATATATTTTTTAACACACCCATGAGTTATGATTTGGTAAATTAACTATATCATTACAACCCATTATAAAGAAATTTAATTGAATGTTACGATATAAAACCTAATAAAAATGTTATCATGAAAAAACATTATTAAATACAAGTGACTCATAATTTAGGATATTTGGGTCCTTTATAATTTATTACTTTTATGTTCATAGTTTCCCCATTTATATTTTTATTAGTTTATGTATTATCATCCCTATGTTTTTTAGATATTGTAAATTACATAAACCGGAATAAAATAATGAATGGTTCACTCATTATCCATTAATGAACATCAAATTTCCTATAATATTATAATTATAGGCATTCTTTTATATAATAAAAGTTTAGTATAACTATAAAAATGACACCTAAAACATGGGGGTTGAGCTTTAAATGAGAACAAAAAACTGAACAATCATTTCAAACCTTGTATATTAAACATTACCCATAATTGTTTGTGGATTGAACCTCCCAGCAAATCATGTCTGACTTCCTTTAGTGGAATTTGATACTATATTGGTAATAAATTGGTTATCCCTATATAAAACCAACATACATTGTTTGAAGAAAGGTACCACACTTCCCATCTCGAGACATCCTCTTATTCATTACAAGTGTATAGAAGATGATTAATTTCATTGGGAATATTGCTCCCAATAATTGGTATTCTTTACTTTTGATTAGGAAAATATATCTTAGATGATTAGGATAAAGGATAGAATCATTATTTAATACAAGCTTATTTTTAGGGACTATACTAATTTTGTCCCTAATGAATTTCATGATGTTCCTCCTGAATAAGTGGTTGAGTTCTCAATAGAAAAAACAACTAGATCTATTGTCATATCTAAGACTATCTGCCAAATGTACTCTATTGAGTTAAAAGAACTAACTAATGATGTACTAGATTATCTTCAAAGGGGTTTTATACACTCTAGTTCTTCACTATGTGGTGAACCAATACTCTTCATCAAGATTATGGATGGGTCAATATGACTCTAAATTAAAAATCATAAACTCAACAAGATCATGATATGGAAAAAACATCCCCTTCCATGGATGGATGACTTGATGGATTAGATTTTTGGGGCCCATTATATCTCTAATCTAGACATACAATCGGGGTATCATCAATTAATTATTAAAAAGGAAGATATTCCCAATAATTTCATTAGAATAAGGTGAAGCCTCTATGATTTCAGAGTGATTCCATTTTAACTAAATAATTCTCCAACAATTAACTTAGGATTGATTAATAGATTCCTTAGATATTACCTTGAAATTTTTTATTTACTATTTATAGATGATATTCTGATAATTTACCAAATTATGGAATAAAATAAGGAGAATTTGATTATTATTTTATGGATTTGTTATAAGATGAAGTTATATGAAACTTATAGTAAATGTGATTTCCAGATGGAGTATGTATCATTCACGTGGTTGATATCACAAAAAAGGAATATATAGATATATGAATTCTTCTATGTCCAAGGTGATTAGGGAGTGGATCATAGGAATATCCATGATAGATATCCATAGATTCCTTATAAAATATATGTATTATCCATGATTTTATAACAATATATCACAATTTTCAAATATTATAACTATGATAACGTTGAAGGGAGTGATGTTTTTATAGACCAAATAATTGAAAGATAGATTCATGTAATTGATAAATAATCATATAAATAAACTATTGTGTATACTACCCTCATGTAGGGACATATTAATGATATAAAATTATTCTTATAGGAAGATAATTGGTTGTGTACTAATTCAAATTGAAAAAGTTAAAACCTACACCTTAAGGTAGTAAATCTTCCAGACTAGAATTATGCAATGCATGATTTGGAAAATTTCACAATAATATTTATATTGAATATTTGGTTTAATTATATTTATGGGGATATGTGTGATATATATAGATCATAGGTTCCTCATGTATATCATAATTTACACTATTGAAGGTTATTAGAAAATATCAAGGACTAGAATTTATCAATCCATTACAATTTTGATAAGGAAAATAATTTACAACATGCTCTAAATATAAATGATCTTGTAATGTTATCTATTATGAGAGTAGAGAATGTTAATATATTCTTATATTTTTAAAGGATATAAATGGAAGTAATAAAGTGAATTATAGAATACTACATAGCTTAAATGATTTTTCAACAATAAACTCTAGATATAATAATGTTTTTAAAAGTAATTACGTGAAAATATAAAAGTAGGTGGAAGCTATAGGAAAAGGGAAATCCCAGTATTTTGAAATTTCATAAGAATATGTTGTAATATTTTGGTCACGACTATGTGTACCATTAATGCATTATATAAATAAGGATACATTTAATAATGAACATTTCTCAACCTTATCCATATACCTAGTGAGTACAAAGATGTATCAAAATCTATGAGACGACTTTTGGATTGAAAATATAATGAAGGAGAACAATTATTATAGATCAAGGATCTTGGTAAGTATAAAAGTGGAGGATTAATGGAAAAAAATACATTGGAATGATGAAACCAATACCCCTAACAATGTGTAAATGGTAAAACATCATTACGGACATTGTCAAATTTCATTATATGAAAACTTGATGAGATAATTCCATTTGAGTTATGGTGGACCAGGATAAAAAATAATCCTCAAATCATTATAATTTGGTAATACTTACCACTCGATCAACGTGTAAGGATACACATAGAGAATTTTGAAAGGATTCATGGAAAACCATTATCTATTATTTTTATAGAGATCTAGGGTTTAACTTTATGTTATAAAAAATTATCCATCATGATATAAAAACTAAGTTGAACTTTTTAACAACTTATCACCCATAAAATGATAGCTAATATAAACATAATATGAATACACTTGAGGAAATGTTTGGAGTTTTCTTCAATCCCTTCAATGAAGGATGAGATCAATATATTCATTTGGTAAAGTTCCCCTATATTGATATTTTATAAAAATGATTACAAATGAAAGAATATGAATACCATTATTTTTAGAGATATAGAACACCTATGTGATGATATGAATATGGAGATTGAAATTGTCATGGTCATAAAATAGTTAATGAAATTTTAGAATAGGTTAATAACATTCAACAACACATCAAGGAAGTTGAGAGTCAACAAAACAGAATTTCTAATAAACATTATAGATACATAGAGTTTTAGGTTTTATATAAATTGATCCTCCACATATCCCAATGGAAGAAATTCCTAGGATATAGAAAGAAGGTAAAGTTATTTCCTATGTACAACGGTCCCTTTGAGATTATTGATCTCATTGGAGAAATAACCTATAAAAAATTACTACCACATTCCTTGTTTCATGCACATGACATCTTCCACATATCCCTCTCGAGGAAGTAAAAATTTGATCCCTCACATGTAATGACTTTATTAATGGTAAAACTATAAAATTATATCTCTTATGAGGATCAATGAGTGAATACATTAAACCATATAGAGACAATTCTATGGAATGAGACAAATCACATGTTCAATGCAATATGGGGGACATATAAGTATAAGGAGGCGATATATGAACCAAAAGATGAAATGAAACATATTTACATTTAATTTTTTTTTAACTTAGTTGGTGAAATTAATTTTTTGGTTGAAATTTATTAAGGTGAGAAGAATTTGATTTCAAAAAAAATCGGAATGGCATTTCCCTTCTATTTTTTAAAATTTGAAATATTTATAAAGGTATATTTATATAACACAAATACACCAAATGATTGAATCAAAAGAATTCAATATGTTAAATTGAACATTATATATAGATTTTAAATATTTCCATAATAATTCAAAATGTTTTGATTTGATGTAGATTTAAAATAATAGAACTATAATATGGAAATTTTGATCTAGTCTATCCCATAGAATAATCATATTCACAAAAATGTTATAGAAATGAAACTTAATATATGTACTATTATATTTATATCCTAAAAAGAAAATAGATTATAATGAAGAATGAATGAAATATGAGGTAATTATAGAAAGTAATAAAATCATATGACTCTTAAAAGTCTACCCATTAGAATACTAATCTTTGCATTTAAATAATAATCTGATGGTTAAGAATTGTAACCTAAACATTATAATATTATCCTCTCTAATGGAAGGGTAAAATAATATTTATCTATCTTATAAAATTAAAAAATGACTTATAATATCATGATACAAGATAGTAAATATATTAAAAAAGATAAATATGTGTTTTCATATTGGTAAAACATATAAAAATTATTTCAATTTTTGTTCAAAAAATATTTTAATTACAATTTATTTTTATAAAATGATATTAGAAAATAATATTATGTTTCATTGTAATGAAAATAAAATTGTATGAGACCATAGGTAGTTTTTTAAAGAATAAAAATAATGATCATTAATTTAAAATTGGTATTTTTCAAATAAATATTTATTTTGTTTAAAAATTAAATTTCTCATATTTATAAATTTAATTTCTTAATTGGATTTCATTTTTTGAATATACATTACAAAAAAAATGAGTGAATTAATAGTATTTTTGTAAAATAGTAGCATTTTTTTAATAATGACATATGGAAAAATAAGATAATTTTAAATATATTAAGAATACATGTAGAAATGAATCATTCCTAATTTCAATGACCATTATATTAAAATCGCCTAAAGAGAATAATTTTTACAAAGACAATAATCAACGCTATTGTTAGTATTTAACCAAAATAATTAACTATTTAATATTATATTCCAAAACATCCCTCTCATCCCCTTATAATTATCATCCCTTTTCCCCACTCAATGGAATCAATGGATATTTCGAATGATTTTCCCAATTATTTCACAACAAATCCTTCCCATGTACAATGAGTTAAATTAATTCCAAAATCCATTTCCAAGGAACTTTAATTGGTTTCTAAAAAGGTGAAATCCAAAGTATAAGGTAATAACCTTAACCGAGGTGATTAATTTTTATTCGTCTTTTATATCCAAAAATATTACATATAACATGAAATTATGACTCCACTGTCATACTTGTACTAAAATGGTATTTTTGTTAATGAAATATCTATCATCCAACTTGTTCTTGTATAATTCAAAGATGATGAATTTGAATGAAATATGGTCAGTTCACCACCTCCATATACAACATATGTATTTTGTCTTCATAGACATTAAGGTAGGCTATAGATATAATATGATGGTTAAATATGATGATAATAAGTATAGTATGATTTATATCATATTCCATAATTTATTATATATAATTTTATTAAATAAAATGAATCGAGTTCATGGTGATATGTAAACCCGCCTAAATAAACTAACCATATAATGATAGAATTTAAAATAAATAAATAATTCCTATTTAAGAGAACATATATATAACAAGGACCATTAAAAAAAATTTAAGGACATGGATATCATTTAATTTGACTTCTGGATATGCTTTCCCATTTTAAAGAAATGTAAATAATTATCCTAGAACTAATGGGACCTTGAAACCATGAAATGAATGACCTAAAGACTATAATTACAGACAAAATATCTAAATTAAATACAGAGAGTTATCCAGGGCCTGATTTGTTTCTTATATCATTTTATAAAGGTTTGTGGGAGGTAGGTAAGAGAGATATTGTTTCATATATCCATGAATTCTTTTGAGGAGGATACCTTCCATGTGGGGCAAGTTCCATAACCCTTGTGCCCATACCAAAGGAAAAGGACCCCTCCTCCCTCTTTCACTAAAGACCTATGAGTATGTGAAACATCCCCTATAAGATCCTCGCATGAAACATCAACATGAGGCTCTCAATGTGCTTGTACCAGTGGATATCCATTGAACAACATGGCTTTTTGAGGGGTTGATCCATCCATAGAGGCATTTCCTTGGCGCAGGAAATGCTGAGAGATATCAACAACAAGACTCATGGATCCAATATGGTAATAAAGATGAACATGAATAAGCAGTATTATAGTATTGAATGGGTATTGATCAACAGGGTTCTAACAAGAATGGGCTTGTCTTCTAGGGCCTCTGATCTCATATTCAGATGTTTTAGCTCTTCATGGATGGTTGTCACCTCCATGGGGTGAACTAAAGGATTCTTCAATGCGATCTGTGTTCTACGTCAGGGAAATATTATCTTCCCAAGTATATTCATACTAATTCAAGTTACACTCAGTCTCTAGATAAACAAATGGATCTTGAGTGGGAGAATACTGCCTTACTGGAGGAAACTGAGCATGCCTTCCCTCTCCCACTTGATGTTTCCAGATGACACAATCATCTTCTCAAATGTTGGTAAGAGGTCTACGCAAGGAATAAAAAGGACTCTGGAGGAGTTATACTTCTAGAGTGGATAGGTGATAAACAATTTTAGAATAAACTTGTATATATGAAATAAGTGTCCTTCAAACTGGGCCACACATCAATGCAGCAAATTAGACATGAAGTGAGGTACCTTCCCAATGGAGTACCTCATTGCTCTTTTATCTTCAAGAAGAATCTTCATTTGGAACATTGAAAATTTGTTAAATAAGATAACAGGATGAGATCTTAACTGGAAAAGCTATATCCAATCCTTTGGGGGATTAATTTCTCCGATGAACAACATCATATGCTCCATACCAGTGAATGAGCTAGATTCTACTTCAGTACAAAAAGGTGTGATCAAATCTATTGACAAGGTTATTGCTGGATTCATAGGGGATTCCCTTTTGGAAATAAATAGGCACTAGATATCACGGGATAGGATGGCCCACCGCATTCATTTTTGTGGGATCAATGTAAGAAGCATGGGTACCACTATTCAATTCATGCATGTGAAACTCAAGTTGGAAGTGATTGAATAACACAGGCTCTAAGGGAGGAATATGTCCCATA
This sequence comes from Viscum album, assembly GCA_963277665.1. Lineage (NCBI taxonomy): Eukaryota > Viridiplantae > Streptophyta > Magnoliopsida > Santalales > Viscaceae > Viscum > Viscum album. The sequence goes on from OY728120.1 coordinate 1,673,916,306, forward strand.
ACTAAGGCAGAAATATGGAAGATATTATCACACAGGTCTCCCCCTTATGTTCCATGATTTTTCCCCTCATTCCAACCCTTCAACAGCACACACCTTGGATCTTAGGAGAAGGTAAAATTCTCTTCTGGAATCAAAAATTGGTAAGATCTATGATCTAATTTCTGGGGTGCCCTACCCCCACAACCATCTTTTTAGGATGTGATCTTGCACTAGATTTGTATCAGGACAATGTTGGATATGAGCTAACAAGCGATATTTGACTATATTTCAATCAAATCATAGATAGAAAGATGTGTTTTCACCCCGTCTACCTCAGGGAACATTACTCTTAAGGTCTTTCGAAGATTATCTACACCTCCATAACCTTGTGACATATGGAATGAGTTAGTGTGGTGTAATAGGATTCCAACCAAATTCAACTTCCTCTTATGGAGTATAGAACACCATATAGTACCATCAGATGATAATATTAAAAAATTGGGAATTTTTCTAGCATCTTGTTATCATTTTTGTGGTAATAATTGCTAAGAAATCATAGAACACATCTTATTCAAAGGATAATGGACCCAAGACATGTTGATGTTAATTGGTTCGTTCACTGATATCTAATCCAATGTCCAACATGATGCTTCATTCCTAGAGAAATGGTTTTAAGGGGTGGCCGATTTAGGCCTAGAAATAATAGTAGGTTATGTTATCTTGAGTGCAGGTTGTTGGTGTTTATGGAAAGCTCAAAACCAGGCCAGATATATGGGGTCCCTCTCCACAGGATGGTCTATTATTATGAGAACAAATAGCCTACTATTTGAAAATCTCCCACTTATTGGGAACTGGATGGTGGCCCCTTCTGTGGTTCTACCTCAATATAGCTCTTCATCGGCCATGACTTCCACTCCCAGGACATAGGGACATTGGATAAAGGGATCCCTCTGGCATCTAGCCTTAATATTATTATCGATGGATCCTATATATTAGGTGACATGCATGGAGGAGGAGTTGTACGTGAAATAGGGGGAGTATTCTTCTATCCTTCACAGTTTAATATAGCAGTGGAACCTCACCTCATATAGATTCTAATGCAGATCTTACCATGCAAAAACTTTGAAACCAGAAAAATGTGGTACATACTCAAGTAGAAATGGATTCTATGATTATAAATGACTCCCAATAGGAAAAAGGCTACATCCCATGGTTTATTTCATACATTATCAAGAAGTTTAAGACCTTGCTCAACAAAGATATCCATGTCACCCACAAATGGAATGAGGGGAATAAAGTTGTGGATCATCTTTCATATCTGGCAAAAAATGTGTCCAATTTCACCAGCCTTCCAAAAATTAATTCCCTTAAACCTGATGGAGTTAATTTGATATATGTGGATGCCCATGGTCTCAAATAATTTAAACCTCCCTAGGTCCGGTCTTATCTTGTTCCATTGTTTCCCTTGTTTTTCCCTTTTTTCTTTGTACTTTTTATTTGATTAAGATTTAATGGTCATGATGATGAGATATGGGATCTCACTAAAAAAACATTATATTTATATTATGATTTCCCTCTATTCACCTAAATTTTTCTTACTTTTCATCTTATTTACTCCTCCTATAATATATATATATCCCTCATATATTTTCTTAGTTAAATTTACCTTTCGATGATTGGGTTATACATATTTTCGAGTTTCCATTCTTACTTTATTTCATTAAACATAACCTATTAATGTAAACATTTATGTTATCTTAACTCATTTAAAGTACCACACAATAAAGTTTTTTAATATTACATGGTTAATAAAAACACACATTTTTTTGAATACCATTTTGTTTAATTTTTTCACTTGTGTAAGTTATTACATTTTTACACACATAATGGACTCGTTACTCTATTTGTAAGAAACCCACTTAAGGAGTTAATTGTAAAACCTAATTCTCTAATATTTTATATTTTAACATAAATAGGAAATTATTTTAATGAACTGTACTTATCTAATTTCACATGATGTTCAAAAAACTTCATTATTCCCTTCTTTAATGGGATTCATTAATATGTTACATTTTTTATAATATAAAATAATAATGTGTAACCTATTAAATTTTTAGGGGTTTCTCCTTATGATTATTCTTTATGAATTATTTCCTTATGTGGTACATAAATACGTTTATATGTTGTGATATGTGTACCCGTATAATTATCCAATTCATTTAGTAATGATTATCTCTAATGATATGGTATGCAGGTGATTTTGGAGTAAACATAATCAATGATGTGAGTCTATCCACATTTTTAGGTTGTATTGGATGTGTTCCATGACATATGTTTATCTTTCTCTTTATATTTTTTCCATATTCATATGATTCTTGGATCTTGTAATTTCATATTCTCTATGTCATGATTTTATATTATTATTAATGATACATGTCTTTATTATAATCTGATATGCCATATGGATCATATGTTATTATTTATTAACATGTTTTTGCACCTTATTTGGAATTATAGATCACCCCATTCAATTATAAATTTCATAGGATGTAATTGGTTGTTTTATAATCTCAAATGGGTTTATAGAGATATTATGGAATTTTAAAAAAACTGTTATATTTTCTACTTCATGTTATGGAATTATGAGAATAGTCTTTTAAATACACTTTACCCCTTGATCCATGGGTTGTGTCTTTTTTATTTTTCTATTGAATATCATTCAATTACATGTGTATGGAAATTTTATCACTATAATCATTAACCCATTGATTAATATAAATAATAAATAATCCACCTATGGATGTTGTCATAGTGGTGTTTCATTCACCAAGAGAATATTAATAGTGGTGTATCATCCAGCAAGAGATGGTGATACCTCATTGAAATGTAGGTAAATAAATTTCTAGGCATATTATAACAGGGTAATATCATTCACCAAGTAGGGATGTGATGTTGATTTATTATATACCGTGTCTAATTTATAGTTATCGATAATTCAAATTTATTATGACACAATGAGTGATGTGTCAGTCATAATAAAGTTTTATTCAGACCATGGTTATTTCTCACCATTTTCACACTAGTTAAATAATGTATGTGTCAACTATTAGGTTCTATATATAGGTACCTAATGGGGATAATGGTCTATGCATGTGATGCAACATCATACATTAATTTTTAAAATTATTTATAATATATATATTTTTCTATAATGGACACAATTAGTGGTGACCAACTCAATTTTCTTCTCACACCAATCATGGGGACTTAGATTCATATATAAGAGAAAAATTGTCATGTACAAGGGGAGTTATCCTAGTTACATATTACATTGATGCGAGAGGTGAAAGTGGTTATGGAGATAGGTGTGAGATGATATCATGGATAGTGTTCAGGTCACCATAAAGTTTAATTTTAGTTTTTCCTCTACCATTATGATATTTCATGTTTGATGACATATCAGTTATATGACTTACATCCAATATATACATATTTTTATTGAATTTATATGTTATTTTTTTAAGTTTTATTTCAACTGTAATCACATATGTTTCGATCTAATGTGATACATGTTATAAATTTATTATTATTGAATGTTATTCTTCAAAATGATATTAGATATTAATGTATCATTATGTTATTTATCTGACCATAGATTCTAGTCAACAGCCTTTCGAATATGGAGAGGCATTCCTGAGGTCCTATGGTGACAGTAGTTTGGTTCCATTTGATTTTTATGAGATAGGGTTCATTAATCTAGTAAGAGAGAGTTTTTCTTATATTTCATACTATTTTATATAATATATATGGAGGTATTTAGGGTCAATAATTTGGATCAATGCAATTCTTTTCCCTAGAAAACAATTGCATAAGATAATGTCCAATTTACCTAGGATTGGGGAATAATGTTTTTGTTTTTCCTGGTTAATGTTATGTTTATTCTTTTAAATAAATAATTTTTAATGATTCATAGGATTTTTCCTTGTCCTTGAGTGATAAAATGTGTGAGTTTTCACAATATATTCAGCTAGTAGGTTAAAGATGATATTTGTGATCTCTAAATTGATGGAAAATTTGATTATAATTTTGATTCAACTATATAAATTTTTCAATAAAACATATTTGGTTTAATAATATACGACCTATTATTGTAATTATACCCAAATAAAAAAATTTATTAACTTTTATTCCTTATAAATAATGATGGGGTTTTCAAATATATGCATATATGATATTTTATATTGGAGTTGGTAGGTCACGCTAGTGTAGTCCCCTTATGGTATTAAACTATTAGATTTGGGGTGTGTATGGGGTATTTAGGCAGGGATTTAATTGTTTCATTTTCGATTATAAATGAAAACATAACCTTATGATGACCTAATAATTGGTATTATGGGATTGGTAATACATAATATTAATGATAACCAAACAATAAGTTATGATCTACAATAGTGTCCATATAGCTCAGTGGTTAGCTTATGCACATATATGCCTTACAAATTGAAGTCTAGTGGATGCTTCATGTGATATATGTGTTTTATAAACGGTGAAATAATGTATTTGGTATAGTAATGAAAGGGTAAATTTATATATGTATTGTAAATAAGGGAAAAAAAGTTCTTCATGTGAGGAATTCATTAGAAATTCATGGGAGATGTGGAAAACTATTTGATGAAAAATATGAGCCTAAAAGTGATGATATATTACTCATATTGGAATGAGACTTGTGTTATGGTAGGGAGGAACTATGGTGAAAACTTAGTATGGTTTCTAATTTGACTGAATATATGTTAATTTTTGCAACCTTGTTAGTGATCACTAAATACTATATTAGAGAAGAAATAAAAGAGTGATATTTTACTCAAAATATGAGGTATGTGGTTTGATGTAACCAGAGATAAGTCATTTATTAAAATAATTTGTTTTAGATATGCTTGATTTTCAAAAATATAATGTCATATTTGGAAATTATAGGTTTTCGGGAAATCATTGTGGTCATAATATTGATTGATTGAGGTCACATGACACATTGGGTATTGGTATCAGTTACACTAAAAATGAAAGTTAATTGAATGTGATTCATTATCATTATTTGGGTCAGTTTGGGTGTTTCATGAATTCAATTTCATGATACATGTATGGGATAGAGGATCATAAGGGGTGAATTTATGTCATGATGGGGTCAGAGTCTCCTTAGTTCTCCCCATGTACTTAGAGTTATATCATAGGGTGTTAATGGAAGATAGTAAAGGATCACCCTAGGTTGTGATTGGATTCAAGGAATAATATTTAGAGACATATTTTAATTCTTATTGACCAGTGTGAACCATTTAATTATTATATTACTAGAGTGTGACACATGGATTTTATAAAGATATGTAAAAATGAACTAGATTTCATGAGAATTATGATTCTACCATAATGGTTAGTTCATATGTGTGATGAACTATAATCTTTTTTAGAATGATATAAAACATGTGGAAACCTCTATATATTTTGTTACATTGAGTTGATAGATATCAAAACAAGGTGTTACACCCTAAAAATCTAATATATGATTACCATTAAATAATAAAATGTGTTCTACATGTTTCTTCATGCGCCAAAATGAACTAAAACTAAAAGGTGATATGTTTTTACCATTATAAAAAATATGTCCATTGGGTTATAATGAATGAATAGGAGTAACAACATTATGAATTTTATTACCATAGAAGATATAGTCTTAATTAAATATCAATTAAATACAATTAGTTAACCTAAAATTACTAATAAGATCATTTATTGTTTAGAAATTTATTATTTATAAAAAAAACTCTTTTATATGATACACATTTAAATTTGAATATTTTTTAATTAATGATAAGTTATGTTTTCTATAACTAATTGGTTAACAATAAATTAGTTGGTAAGAGATATGAAATATGATTAATAATAGTTAATATTTGACAATATCTTTTCCCATTAAAAATGTTTTTCAATTATATTATATTATTTTATTAAAAAACTGAATTTAAAAATTTTGTGAAGTTAAATAATTAAAAATTTGCTTCATTTATGAATTACTCGTATCATAATTGATAAAGTATTAATTTTTTATTTTCTTCTAAAAAATTTAGTTTTCAGTATAAAAAATCATTTTTTCTGTGAATCATGTAATTTGTATGACATTAATATTATATAAGAATGAAATAGAAATTAATAAACCCTTATATGTAATAATTTTTAAGACTTATTAAATACCTTAGTTAGTTTAAAATATTATTTAAGAATATAAAACCTATTAAAAACATTTTTATAACTAATTATAATTTTAAATTAAAATCCAAACGATTTTCAGTATTTTCTTTGAATCCATTATTTTTTAGGGGAGATTTGGATTTGGATTTTCCATAGAATCCTTATATAATTTATTTGTTTTAAAATAATAAAATATATGTCATTATAATTAATGTCCTAGAAAATTTTAGATTATATAAAAATGTAATACTTCAAAACTGGATTTCTCTAAAAACTATTCTTACAGGTTTACGTGTATATTTTTAATTTAACTTTTCAAACCATTAGCAATTTTATTTGATAAAATGGTTTTTAAATTTTTAAGTATATGTATAAAATTTGGTAGAAATTTTATTCTTATTCATTTTTATTAAAATTAATTACAGAGGTTTAAAAATTAATTTCCAAGGTTGAAGTATGTCTTGGTAAAAGGGAAAAAGTTACACAAGAAGTTATAAAAAAATTAACATTTTTCTCAAAATGAGTGGTTATGGTGAGTTATTCCACAAAATCACTCTTTCCTATACATTTTTCTCCTTTTTTACCTTTGTAACTAGAATAATAATCTTACCTTATTTAAAATGTAACAATTTCTCCAAAAAAACTACCCTTTCCTTCCCCCATGAAAGGGTAAAATCATCACCACATAAAGTCTTGACAATAATTAAAATTTACACTTTAAATATTACCAATTATCTCTTTATGTAACCATTCGAAACATTCAATATATAATTTTCACCATTATTTATTATAAGTCCTTCATTTCCAATGAGACTTCCATTGAAATTTCATGTCCTCAACATGAGTATTCTCAATGAAATAGGCTTTCTCCTAAACTATATTTTTTAAAAATTATTCTAGTCATACAAATAAAATAATATTAGTGTATTTATTTTACATTAATTTTAATATATTAATGTATTTTTCATTATTTATTAATAAACACATATCATAAGAAATAAAAAATTAGTGTTCATGGATTGTGTATCCTGCCACCACCTTGACGCAATGTGCTTAATTTTCTATCATCGCCATAAAAGGATTGTATAAGGATGGAATATTAGTATTAATATGATTTTAATGATACCATTACAATTCTAGTATAAAAAAATAAAATGCCTATGAATGATATGATCAACTAATTATCCTTATTAATTTAATCTTTTAAAACAATCGTACAAAGAGGATAACCGTGTATTAAAATTGTGTAATAGTTCCATATCCATTAATTATTATACTATGTAATTATTATTATTATATATAACACTAATAAACCCTATTTAAGATCATTATTTTTATATAATATTCATATTACCAAAAAACCTCATCAAAATCATCCACTAATCATTGTAGCTTCTTGTTTGGGTTGGTTTAACCAACTATTTGAACAATACGATTAACATATATCATAGAAGAATATGAGAACTTATTTAGTTGTATAATATGAGACATAAATTTAAATAAGGGTTTTTTTGTTTTTTATGTTTAAAACATAATTTTATTCATAATTTTAGAAATCACCCATCAATTGTTATGAATTACTAAAACATGGTTCTTATCAATTTCATCTGAAAGTATAATGATTAAAAAGCACATGAAAGGTTTTTTTACATAATAAATTATTATAAAAAATCTCTAAAAAACACTGATAATAACATCCCATCCTAACTAATAACTTAGAGGATAACTGGACATGTGGGTCACATGGCCTCAAGTGCACCTCTATATATTCCACAGGTTGCTAACTGGTAGTGAGGTTCTAAATAAGTGATAGTGGGGAGACTATACCCTCATGTTAAGAGTATCACAATAGTATAATAGAGAATATTACACAAAAACAATAGTGCAATTAATAATAAAATAAATTCAGAGTAGTAGAAGAATAATATAAGTTGTATACAAAAGATGACCAAAGCCAATATAAAACAGATGCATGCATATACTGATAATGATACATAACTAAGGTACTAGACATACAGAAGGCATCAATATATAATAAAATACATAAATAAATATGATAAAGAAAATACACAAGGGATAACCCCATGAGAATCTTAATCTCCATCTTAGTCATGTGCTCCTCACTCCATGTTACAAGAAAAACAGCACAAGAAAAGGTTAATGGTCCTGTAAACATGAGATCTAATCAAGTACCCTAGTGAAATGGTCCCCCGAGAAGGGTGTGAAAAATAAATACCATTAGGTTACCTCCCAAGGTGTATACAGTAAAAAACTAGTTCACAAGTATATTATAAAGCCGTATTCATATATAAAGGATAACAAACGGAACTACATAAATAAATAAAAATTTCCCAGGTTCCTGAAGGACAATTGGGAGCCCTACCTACTTTGGCTCATGGCTGGAAAAAGAAGTTTGGCCAGTAACTATATATGTAGTAATAATATATATATATATACATAGTCATTTATTTCACCCACCTATATGGACAAAGGGGATACCAACATCAATGGACATATACCTGGAATACTATTTACTGGATGGACCTGGAATAACTCAAATATCCATAACTAGTCTAAATGATCCTGAAAGTTTAATCAATATGGTAAATTCCCTACATCCCAACAGAGTGTGAGACTTCATACATGAAACTTGTCGTGTTGAGTGCACCATCATTTTATTAATCAAAATGTAGAGCATGGAACCTCATCCAAATGTCCTACTTGTATCACTCGAGTGAGATGCCTTGACTCAACACCCAACTTAAGGGAGTGTTATTTTACATAATGCTCAACAGATTCCATTCCATCGTTCCCCATCCTGAATATAATTCATAATCATAATTAAACTAATATATCAATCCATTATGAAATGACCCTCATTATTTATATTAAATAATCCCTTTTAATAGTGAGGAATCACATTTAAATAAAATCATCTAATAAAAATGCATTTAATGGTGTTTCCTTTCCACACATTATAATTAATTTAAAATAACCAATTAAAAAATTTACATTTTTAAAGGAATATCCAACCATCATGAATGAGCTACCCTATTTAAACACTTTAGTTCATTTATATAAAAGAACCCTTTATACATAACTCAAACCCCTTTCAATAAATCCATTTATCTCATTTAGGGGAAAGAAAACCAACATGCATGAGACACCCAAAATAATCAAGTCCATTTAATTCACATAACATAGAAAACCAATTAGCAGGATAAGGGGTAAATATGAGGTGAAAAGATCATTATTGGAATTTCCTACTAGGTAAATACAAATAATATGTTTTCCAAAGGAGGTTTCACCTCGACAAGAGGTTTGGTAGAGGATTAAATGAAGATAGATTAAAATTGAATGAATAGAATACATAGAGAAATCCATAGGGACTGATGGATCTCCAATACAATGATGGATTAAGGAGATATTACAAAGCCTAGGTTAGGCTTCTGAGAATCCCACATCATAAGAGAGAGGTGACACCATCTAGATAAATAAAAAATAATATGAAAGAATAGTTTTAAAAAAATAAGGGGAAATGGTAATTTTACCCTAAAACATGGGTCATGTAGTTTGGCTGCATGTTTTCCAAAACCATGTGGAAACTGTGAGTAACCAAATTCCTTAAAATCCCTCATTGCATGGTTTTACCACATGGTTATACTAACTATACACCAATCATGTGATAAATAGTGCCTAGGTGCTACCTAAGTGGAACTAATTTTGATGTTTAGGTCTATGGTTTGGGAAAACAATGTGCAGTCTATGTGCTTTACATCATATTCCTCTCCACAAGCTTCATGGTATATTGTTGGGGGTTTCATGGTTGTGCCCTTATAAAAGCACCCACACATGGTATTTTTCGTGGCTGTCACTCTTAAAATTCAACAAGAAACCTGAGGGACCCATTTTTCCTTTATCCATGTCTAAAAAAATACATTTAAGTGTCCCCACAATCAGAAGTATGTTATGAATCGTTGTTCAAAGAATATCCCATCCACTAAACAAAAAAAATTAAATTCCATTATATTTTCAATCAGTTCAAAAAATGAGTTGTTACAACATCCCCACTATTGAGATTATCATCCCGGAGAAACCATTAGGAACAACAATATCACCCTCCCTCCAAGGGTCATGAAGTCTCATTCAAACAGTCGTGTTCTATTCCCAAAGACCCAATACATGTTCAAGCATTAATTAAGAATAAGAAAACTAATATATTAAAACCCAAGCCAACATTTTTTTTCTAACTAAAACACTGATATGGTGCCTACGAGAGCTCGTTTATCTAAAGACACAATCATGACATCATCTCTTTAGACTTTTGGATGATGGTGTTCACCACTAAGGGTTTTTAACATAAAAATTGGGCTAATTCCTTACCACAACACCTCCACTGTTGTAATTTCAAAATAAATTTCCCTCAACATTCTCACAATGCTCCTAGAATGATGTCCTTTGATAAGGGAAACCTAAAAACATCAGTTTCCATAATAGGAACCTCACTGAAAAGAAATGTTCTCATTTTGATCAACCAAATAAAAACTAGTCGAGAAATCTTCCCAAGAGGGAATTTTATTCCTTTAAACCACACCCTCCTTATCTCGGAATCATTATTAAAATTGTTACCTCTGACCATATACATCAGAAGTAAGGATAACAACTCGAGCCACTCTGAATAACTATTCTAAAAACACTTGACTTAGATGTCTGATGTAAACCAAACTAAACCGAAACACCTTCATACAAGGAATCTTTCCTTTACCATGATCATGTTCACTAAACACTCTACCTAGAATCTAATTACTTTTCTTGGTCAATCCATCGCCTGGCAATTGATCTGTCATGCCTCAACACGAACTAGGGTGTAATCCAGATCCATTCCACAAGAATCATCACCCTTTAACATTACATATCTTCCTAAAAAAAGTTTTACATAACCTCAAATTAATCAAACTAGATTTTAATTATCAAACCCTTGGTATTATACACTCCATTATTATAAGGTACATCATTACAAGGCCAAGACATCAATGGCAGATCATTAGCTGTTCCTAGAGTGTCATTCTCCTTGAAGTTATGTCAGAGACAAATTCCTAGTGTCCAAGAGTCTGTCCAATGAATTCCAATAAGGGAAACCCATTTATAACTCAGTACAAACCATTCCTTTATATGAACCATGAATCTAGTGTGAAATAATTATAAAGACCACATACCAAGCCCGACAACATTTAAAACATTAGCGCGGCATAAGATCGACGCTCTGTATGTTCATCAAGGATGACTTCAACATAGGGGACATGTTCATCAATAAACAAAATACATTAAGAGGGACTCAAATACTACTAGAAGAAGATAGATAGAACCACTACTGGTAGAATATTTAATATAAGAAAATATTCACCTACTGATGCATCACCATTAACTGATCAAAAAACCATTACCCTCATGAGGAATCCCTTGATTGTTCAAGCTTAACCACTGAATTCATTCATGCCCAATGGTGTTTTCAAGGGTTTAATACACAGTCCACCACATCAATGTTGTGATGTAGAGAAAGAATTGATACAAAAACACTAGAACTGATACGACACTCCCAACCAAATGAGTTTCATATTCATCAAAAAAAGTGATGGATCAGCAGCTCATAAGCGTGATATATCCAAACACCTAAAAAAGAAGAAAAATTATCACTTGTCACAAAAACAAAAACCAAACAGACCAGCGTTTCAAAACACCCAAATCTATTGGAAGTCATCCCAATCAATAGGATGAAATTGATATCTTAAAAACCCACATTCACTCTACTATATAGATGATCCAACAACATACTCAGTTTCACAAGGCTCAATGATTCCACCAAACTCAACCTGTTTGTTACGTCATTTAGAAACTCGACGAGCACCGTGTGTAAGAATGCACACTACCCCAAGATTACATGAGAAAATGGGACATATTAGATACTATCCATGGGATTTTTGATGCTATGAATTCATGTAACTAATGGATCATTTAAAAAATTGGTCAGATTTTTATTATCCCATACAATTGTAAAAAAGCCCGAAGACCTCCCAAGTCACCTGAGGAAAATGAAACAAGGTTTAGAGACCTAAAAAGAAGTTGACCATTCCCTTGGCATGGAAGCCCTGCTAAAAACATGAATTAATTGATTCTCACTCCCATAATAATAGCCAAGGACATAACGACCACCTGTTCAAACAAAGGTGTCATTATAATGTAAGAGTCCAATAAGGGACAATGGCACCCGAACGATACCAAGTGTTAGGAAACACACATCATTTGGTTAGTAATTTAAGATATAAGGGTTTAACCTACAATAGGATAGATCTATACAAGGCATAAGCACAGACCCTATCAGTTTTTCATAAAAATTTAAAAGTCACTACGCTTAAGATCCTATCATTTAAGAAATTTCAAAAAAAAGGAATGAGCCTATTCAATATATGCATGCTTTCATTCTAATGAAACTCAATGGAAAGTTTCAACTACCCTTACACGAGGATTTCTGATACAAACACCAATAAAGTTTCAATTTTAATCAATTATATAGTTTTACATTTAATAATTAAACATTTATAATATTTAAAACAGAATAGAAATCACCAATTATAAAACAAGATCACTTTGTACCTAATTTAACCAACAACTCAAATAAAAAAATGGAAATTCTTATCAAACTACCCTTTTTAAAAAATTATCCATTTATTTAAATCCCATCATTATTAGAATATTTATCATATATATGAAATCATAAAATTAGAAAAGATAAGGCGACATATAGGGTCCCATTAATCCAACCTGGGATCATTAGAATCCAGCGCAATAGTAGTGGCTTATTAATTAATGTTTCAAAACACATTTAGAGTTTTATATTATAGGAAAAAATTCCAAACTGACCTACATAGGTCTAGTTGTGCATTTGAAATGATAATTACCATATTTTAGTTCAATTTAAAAAATATTTCACATTTATAAATGTTTCCAAATTTACAATGATCATATATAATGGTTCAGTTATATGTTCTGCAACATACTAGTAAATAAATCCCATATACACTTTATAGGTTGGTATTTATTTCCCATTAATCATGAACAATTAATTTTAGTTCATAGTTAAGCATATTTTACATTTATTACCCTTATAAGATAAAACATGGTTATATAAACTGGTTCAATTACATGGGTTTTCATCCCCCCAATCTATTAAGCACCCATACACATTATAGACTGAAGTTTCATTCCCATTTAACTGAAAGCATTTCATTTTAAAATTTTATTATTATCGTCCTTTTACATTTTAATAGTCTTATAGAAGTATTTATAATTATAAAATATGTTTCTAATATACATGATACCTTTTCCCAAATATAAGGTGCTCATACACCTTACAACTAAAAAGTGGTTCCCATTTAATCACAACAACAAAAATGTAGCCCATGAAACCAATTACATATATCAAAATCATCACATAGCATGTTATCACAAAATGAAAACATAGAAAAACATACCAGATAAGTTGGAATAAAGGAATGCATTCATCTAATAATGTTATACAAATAGGTATGCTACGGAAAACAGAAGCATGGAATATAACTCAAGGAACACTATCAATATCAGTAAGCATCCTATGAATTAAACTACATAGAATGGAATATGTTTGAAATGTGAATTTATATGTTTCTATAATAATGAATCTATTGTTAATTACTTTCCATATTATGCCAATGGTAAATTACCATAAATTGATAAATCAAAAAGAAGTGGAAATCACACCGAACACTCAAGGTGAAATCATCATCAACAATAATATCGAACAACACGAACATCAATATCATCCTTGGAAACTTTTTTATTTCCCCATAAATGGAGTGAACACTCCTAAACACATCTATTTACCAAGAATTAACACATTCCTAGTCTATTTTCTACCAACCCAAAATAGTAAGAAAAAGGGAAAAAATTAGGATCTGATACCGCTTTATAACATCCCAACCCGAATAACCACTAATACGGTAGTCAGACCAGTGGATCACATGGCCTCAAGTGTGCATCCCCATATTCCATAGGCTTCTATCTAGCAGCGAGGGTCTAAATAAGTGATATTGGGGAGACTATACCCTCATTCTTAGAGTATCACAATGGTGTAATTGAGAATATTTCACAACAAGAAACAATGAAATTAGTAATAAAATAATTACAAAGAAGAATAAGAATAATATAAACTATATAAAAAATTATTTCCAAAGCCAATATAAAATAGATGCATGCTTTCCCTGATGGAGATACATAACTAAGGAAATATACATACAACAAGAATCATGATATATTAAAATGCATAAATAATGAAAATAAATAAATTCACTATGGGTGAACTCCAAGAGTATCTAGATCTCGATATCTGTCATGTACTCCACACTCCACGGTATAAGAAAAAAACACACCAAAAGTCCCATGGTCCTGATAACATGAGATCTACATGGGTAACCTATTGAAATAGAGACCACAATAGATTTTGAGATATAAATCCCAATAGGATACCACCCACAGTGTCTAAAAATTAAAACCTATAAAAGAATATAGTGTAAATCATCTTGTAGTTGTATCGGATAATAAATAGAAATGAATAAATAAAAAACATCCCTCCTAGGTTTCTAAAGGACACATGGAGAATCTACCTGCTTCGGCTCACGGTTGAAATGAAAATTCTGACTAGTAAATACATATATAGTGATATATAAATATATATATATATTATAGTTATATATTACATATACCTATATCGACTAAGTTTGTACTGATTCCTATTGCCATATACCTAGAATAATAGATTCTATATGGACCAGGCGTAACTCAGACATCTATAACCAGTCAAAACAAGCCTCTAATATTAGGAAATAGTCTCTATGCACTACATCCCAATAGAGTTTGATATGTTAGTCACGAAACCTAGGATGGTGAGTGAGCCATCATTTCATCACTCTAAATAAAGAGTATTGTGCCTTAGCCCAATGTCCTATTAGTATCAATAGTGTGAGATACCTTGTCTCAACACTTGGTGTAAGGGAGCATTATTTTCCACCATGGTCAATAGATCCCTTACCATAATTCTAAATCCTGAATATAAGGAATGATAATATTTAAAATAACAACAGAATCCATGAGGAAGGACTTTTCATGAATTTAATATAAAAATCCTATTCAATATTTAGGGCATCACATGTAAGAAAAATCATGTACTAAACATGCATTGAACGGTGTGGCCTTTACACCCTATACAATTCATTTCAAATAACTAATTAACATTCAAATTTTTTTAAGGAATCAGAAAACATCATGAATAAGATATCTTATTTAAATAATTTACACAAATTATAACAAGGAATACTTTATACATAATTTAAAACTCTTTCAATCATTTGATTTATCTCATTTAGGAGAAATAAAAACAATATGCATGAGCCAAAAAAATAAGGATTTACATTTAATTCAAGTAACATGGAAACCCAATTATATGACATAGGGGTAAATTATAAGGTGAAAATATCATTAAGGGAATTTATAACTAGGGAAATTCCATGCATAGGATGGCCACACCCTTAAGAGGGGCATTAGATTCAATTTTCATGTATAACAAGGAGAGAAAATCCATTTCGGGATAACTAAAAGGACATTTGAAAAGAAATCCATTTATAAAACCTTTTAACAAATTTATAGGAATACATAAATTCCAAAAGTATAGGAAAATTATAAACTAAAAAACATTACTTTTTAATTTCAAAGGCATTACACCTCATTTGAGGTGTTTTATTATGAAATCTTGACATTGTTTCTCCAAAAAATTATTTACTCATAGTGAGAATTATATTCATGAACCACAATTAAATTAACCAAAGATTCATTTAAAATAACTACCAATAAGGATAAATTCAATTATTAATCCAATTTTGACACTTATAAGGAATTTTGAGTATTTAATTATTTACTTACTATAACAGTAAGATATTTGGTGAAATATTTTTTTCGAATTAATTTAATCTTTTTGATATTTTTCATATCAAACAATACTGAAAATATACTAATTTAAATTAAATCACTATGTTTCGGTTGTGTTATATAAAACAAAAAGTCATTTTTTCTCTAAATGAAACACTTGGATTATCATTTCGTATACACAACACTGTTCTAGGGTCGTGTTATACAGAATGTTGAGTTATTTTTATAGCTTGCGTTACAAGAAAGACTGTGTTTTACCGAATAATAATATATTATTAAAATATTATTATTAAATACTATTAGATATAACCTATAAATTAAATTATCATTTATTAATAGTATTAACTAACTTATTAAAATAAATGGTTTATAATATGAATTCATCAGAAATAATAATCTATATACCTTTTGATTATAAAGAATATATTTTTTTGCTCCCAAATTCATTTCAACATAATAAATAAAATTAATTACAACTATTGAATGATAATAATGAAATATATATTGTTATATACTCAATAAAATATTTTTATATATTTATCAAATAAATTTTATAGTCATGTGATAATGAAAACCACAATTTTACACATAAAACCCTATATATAAAAAGGGGGAATTTTATTGGATTTTAATGAAGAACCCATTTTAAAACAATATTTTTAAAATTTATTAATTATTATATGAAAAAATAAAATTATTACTTTAAATAGAAGTATCAATATTTTCTTTTTTGGATTTTTAGTATTTTTCTAATAAAATTCATTTTTTGATGAATAGTGAAAAATACATCATCTTATTTCAAAACTGCTTTTTCACAAAATTTATTTATATATTTAAATTATATTTTAAATTTATTTTAATGTATAATTATTTCAATTATAAATCAATAAAACTTATTTAGTTCATTGGAATCAATTTAACATTGCAATTATTTATTAAAACATTTCAATCTTTTGATATTTTAACTTTAAACCCCCTCTTTTTCATTGTTTCTCTGGATTAATTCTAAATATATTTTATCCAATTATGTGAATTGAATTAGGTAAAATGGATTCCATATTAGTAATAATAAGTTCCAAATTAGGATTTAAGGTTAATTTCATTTTTATGTATAAAAAATTTACTATGCTAAAAAAATTATTTATCGCGGTATAGGTAAAAAAATGAAACATATTAACGTTAAAAGGGTAAAGGATTAAAATAAATAAAAACTGAAAAATTATAAGGATTTTTGATTTTTTGATCATACCTATCAAGACTACAAAATTTTAATGACCAAAATAATTATTTTAATTAAATTCCATCCCAAAATGGTTGTCTTTAAATAAAAAATATTTACTATTTAATCACATAAACACACCTTTCATGTATAAATACCACCCCATTTCGAACCACAAATCCATTTAGCTCCAAAAATATCTGCCCAAAACTCTCCTCCTAGATCTCACCATGTAAAAGATCTTCTGGTATCACAAAAATATCAAATCCAAGGTCCTCAAGCGTCTCTCAAAAAGGTTATATTCTAGAGGAAATTTTCCCAACGTACCACTCTTAATTTATTTTCTTTTTCAACATTATTCTCAACTCATTCATCCTTAAATGAATATTAAATCTAGAATATTTTATCTACTATATTTTTATGTATTTATTTTAATATCTCATGTCCATTTCATTTCAAATATCCTCTTATTCAACGAAACGAAATTATAGTCCAAGTTATGCCATTAATCACCTATGTGAATAATGTTTTTGTTCTTTTTTCATTAACACCTTTATAGATGGTACTAAAAATATTTTTCAAGTTAAATATGATTTTTATATTTATATTATATCCTATTTTATATTATTTAAATGTTATATTAATTATACCTTCATGCTTTCCATATTGTCGATATTCGATAACTTCGTTTGTGGACTTGTGGACTACCGCCTCCACAAAGCGATGTGATTCGTTCAAACATCACTTGGAATATATTAGGTATTCTTTTAGTAAACATATATTAGATTAATAAAATATTAATTATTATTTAATGATATTATATATATACATTTTTACCTACATATAAATTACTTTCATTCTTTTAATAAGATAACAAAATGAAAATTGCGTTCATGCATATGTACGGCCTATCATCTCCATAAACTGTGTTTTTCATTTATCATTAAATATTATTATAAATAATTGAATATTTAATATATAGTATATTTATATAATTTATTATATTCTTAAAATAATTAAATCCTAAGAGTCAAGAATAACAAGTCAAAACACCTACAATTAACAAAGAAAATATCATCTGAAACATAACTTAAACATAGAGTTAATAATAAAAAGGTATTATAATGCCTTAAGTAAATCATATACCATATTATAAATATGAATATGGTTATTTTATAGATTAATAATAAAATTATACTTATTATTCATGCGGTTTTTACGAGTACAAATAGAGTTAATAAATAAGGTTAGGGAATTTCATCTCACTTTTTATTTTAGTGAGATACATGCCTTTTTCACCACTCATTTATTTTTTGTGGTGTAAATGATACATATTAATGTGTTATATAATTTATATAATCTAATTTATGGTTATATAATGTCCATTTTATGATCTAAATTTCATGGGGGTCTTACGGTTCAAAATTTAGAAAATGAGTAAGGTAGTTTTATCTCAATTGTTCTTCTTTTGGTCACATGTTTTTTTATGAACATATATTCTTTTAAGAGTTATATATACTTATATTTACATATTATATCATAAATAAATTTATTTTAATGTTATTTTAAGCTTATTTTAATATTATTATTTAATGAAAATTATGATTCAGATGTTTCGAAGTGGTATGGGACACTTTGAATTATTTGGAGATTATTCCCCTTAAGAAATGTTTTTAAATGATTTATTAAGGTAATTTTTAATGGAAATGATTCTAAAAAAATATTTTATGATTTAATTTTTTTTAAATATTTATTTATATGTTATCAATTCTATTTTCAAATAATATTTTTTTCAAAATAAATATGTTCTGAAAAGCGTTTTTCAATGAAAAGAGGCTAAATTCACAATCTCATTACTTTCCATGATTCTTTATACATCAGTATTTACTGGGGGTATATTTATAAACTATGTACTTATTTATTTACAAAATTTCAAAAACAATTACCATTGTACGAGTTCTTATTGAATAGTTTGAAAGGAATCTTATTTCATTTTATTATCTAAGTATTTTTTTAATTTTTGGAAAAATTATGAGAAGAATGTTTTTTAACTTATACGGAACGAAAGGATTTTTACTCTATAATTATGAATTAATTCATTAAATATTACCTTAAAAAATACATAATTATTTTCAAAGAAAATATTTTCTTTTAAATTTTTTTTCATTTCAAGTGATGAAAATGTATTTAAATCGGAAAAGATATTTTACTTAAGAATTGTTCTCAAGTGATATATCAAAATTTTATCAATATATTATTACATTCTTTGATGTTACTTATGATTTACCTATGTATTATTTAATGTTTCCATTATCATTATTTTTTTTAATTATATATGTATATAATGAAATGATATTTATGAAAACCATTTCTTTTATGTGGGCTATGTTTTGATTGAAATATTTTTAATAAACCCATTTATTTTCATTGGTTATTATATGATGAATGATCTATGTTCTTTTGGCACACTTATGTATGATTTCCTTATGAGATGGATGCGACCTAAATTTCCCTCCAATGCATTTGGTAAAGATTTATATCTTATGAGATACACTAAGATGGTCTTATGAGTGAACCTGGATTATGAAGACAGCCATGGGAGTGAACCATGACTATTAATAGGGTATGAGGAGTAAATTCATACTACTAATATGGACATGGGAGTGAACCATGACTACCAAGATGATATAGATAGTTAATTCATAGTACCAAGATGACCTTGGTAGTGATTCCTTGACTACTATGGAAATCATTTTATATGCTTATGTGGCTGACCCAATTACATGTATTATTCCTATATTATGATTTCAGGGATTATGTTCTTTATTTACTTATGATTCATGTCTTATGAACTATCAATAATTATTCCATGATTCATTTTTATGATCATTGATATATAGGGTATGATATTCTAATGATATGATCGTGTTCTCATACCCCTATGCTCTTGTTTATACTTATGTGTCTCCCTTGTTAACCCTTTCTGAGCATCTAAGTTCACCAATTTTTATTTTTCCTTCCCTAAGTTAAGAAGATATTTATTTTTTCTGATGTTTCTAATAATTGTTCTAGTCATGAAGAACCTAGTTATAGATAACGTAGCTCGCTAATGAATTAGTCTTTTTTGTTACCATGTTTCCAAAGGAACAAATCTAATACGTTCTTTCGGAATTTATGTGAATATTGTTTTAACTATTACACAAAAGTTATAAACATTAAATGTATAAAAAACTGGGCCATTATAATTTAAAAGGGATTATTTAAGTTGGCACACCCATGGGGTGTCCGTAATCATGTTTGGAAAAGTTTAACTACTAAAAAAAGCGTAACAGGTGTAATACAAGTTGTTATGATCATTTCAATATGAAAGAACCAATTATAAAAAAATGTTTGGAAATAGCTAGAATATAGGGAAATGATGATATATATAAAACATTGTAAACTAAGGAAAACCCCATTGAAAACCTACCATAAACCATGGATGACTCACTCATCCAATATCATTCCTTTATTTCGTCTGGTTTGGAAGAAATTGAAAAAATATAAATTCAACCTAAAAATAGTGCAAAATAGATTGAACCTAGATAACATGGTTGAGGGAATATTAAAAAATTAATGGATAAAAGTAATGAAGAGATTTCAAGGAGGAATCCATAGTGACCAACAGCACTCGAATCTGATAACAGATGAAGGGGATCTTGAAAAGGCTATGTTAGTCTCAGGAGAATCCCATGGTTCAAGGGATGAATACACCCACTATATGATGAATAAATAAAAGGGAATAATATTTTTAATGTTAGTGGGATAAAATAAGTATTTTCAATTTATTGTCCTCAAATTTATTTTGAATCAACAGTTAGACCAGTCATAAGAGCCTTTCCAAAGAATTTTTTTTCATTGAGATATTTATGATTACATTAATATATTTTATATAAGATTGGTTAATTCTACCCATTGATTTTATTATATGTTATTCTATAATTTTTTAAATTTTTACTAAATAAAATCATTTTAAAATTGATTTATAATCTATGGAGTGTTTTACATGTAAGGGATATTAAAAACTAAAGTCTCCTTTACTTGAGTTATATTTTTTCTCCATGAAATTATTCTTTCCATTATTATGATCTTCACCAAAATATTTTATTATAATATATTTCATAATAAACTTTGGGAATATAATTTTTTAAAACAATTTTTTTTTACTATGTTAACAATGTGTGTTTCAAACTGAGGTAATTTGAAGATAATAAAAATGTTTTTTTATTCATATTCACATCATCTTTCATACTTTCATCATTTCTCCATGATAAAAATTATATCCTTATGATAATCCTTAATTATAAAATATTTTTAAATATAAATGGTTTTATTGTATTTAAAAGAACCCATTCAAAATTATCCTTTGACTGAGACATGTAAATTTTTATTTTTCATCAATGAAAATAATGTATTCTAAATGAGCTTTTTTTCTCCAATTTCCTATTCATTTTCAAAAGTATTTACCCTAATGGGGTTATTTTTTAGGATATATATATTATCATTTGGGTGATTAAACAAGTTGTATCAAATAAATTATTTCATGTTATATCATTTGAAGCATTCTTCTTGGAGGGTGTTTTTCATCTATATCGACAAGTTCTACATTTCCATACTCCATTGGGATTATATTACTTTAAAACCATACTTATTCTTACTAGGGATGGCTTTTGGTCAGGTTATTCAAGTATTGATATATCCTCATAATCATTGATCTATATATTGTGAACATCATAGTTTATATAATTAATATTGGGTGATTTTTTCAAAGAAATAATGTTATTATATTGACATCTGGAAACATATTCGTATATTGTATATTATTAGTGAAATATATATTATTATTGGAATGTTTATTATGTATCTTTTAACCATAAACCTTCATTCTCATGAGGGTTTATGAACTTTTTTTTCCTTTTATTGGAAATGGGAAAATTATTATTGATTGGTAACATAGGAAAATAATGTATTGGTATTTTGTATTCCTCAATATATAGTTATCCATGTTTTTATTCATCCCATGGTTCTATAGGAAATGTTGTGAAAGGAATTTCTGAATCTAATGGTGATTTCAATGTACAAATTTAGAAGGCATGTAAGGATCATAATTATATAGAACCTAGATCAGTTGACACGTCCTATGAGACAAAATCAGTTTCAATATTTCGTTTATATTCTACTAATTTAGTAGTATGTCTTGACTATGTTCTTGACGACATGTATTTTTTCTTGGAATAATACATTGAAAAAGGTTTTTTACTAGAATTATGAATTCCATAATTATGAGATCAGTATTACTAAAATCTATATTTTCATGTATTTTCTGGGATATAGAATGATATTAGTTTCATGTTGATTATGTATTCATTTTATTGACTTATTCCTTTGATAATATTTAGGAAATTGTTATTCAATCATTCATTAAGTTATATGTTTCCCTTATTGTGTTTTTTAGTTGCCCCCTTTTTTAATATTCCATTAACCATGTTATGAAAAAAATAGTAAAAAATAAATTTTTAAAAGGATATCACATGTTGAAGGATTTTTGGGGGATTTTGAAGACTTATCATTAATTAAGTAGTTTTATATATATATATATATAATGAAAAATTGTTAGTTCATTTCAAATAAAATGGGATTTATTAAATAGGATTTGTTCTAATTCAGTAATGCTCTAAAAATTATAATAACCTTCAGATATAAGAGATGATATAATTATTTTTTTATTTTTATAATTAAATATGGTTTTACCAAATATTTCATAGCTCTTATCAATGTGAACATATAAAGTAGGTGCTTATTAAGAATGATCTCTAAGTATGTGTGTTCGGGGAATCACAATCAGTTATAATGGAATGGTTTAGAAAATATTATATAATATGATATATATTGAAGATAATTTAAGGTCTAATTATATAAGTTCATTCATAATTCTAATGGAATAGATAACCCTTTAGAATATTATATTATTTAATTATAAGAAAATAATGAATATTTTATTTGGGGAATTGGATTAGAAACCATCATTGAAAAATCTAGAAATAATTATCTGTATTGTATAACATCACAATGTTTTGGTAATGTTTAAATTTTGCAGTTTTTTGTAGAAATAATTCATTGTCTAGATTCTATAATGTGTATGAGGTTGTTCCACAGATTCACCTATGGCTAATCACCCTAAAAAGGGTTGGTTGATCATTGACATTATCATCACAATGATGCATGATGATTGGGCGCATGACTATATATCTTATGAGACACTCTCTAGGGATATTCATTGGATAATAAAATTCCCTTTACTAACCAATATGAAGGATTTACTAATGATTTTTTCAAGTTTGGTTAGTAAACCTAATCAAAAAATGAAAATTTATAACCAAGGATTGACTAAAGAGAATAATAGGTTGATTTGAATGTATCATATGATAAAAAATTTCATCATAAGGGAATAAATATTTCAATTTATGTTTTATAATACATATTTTGGACATTATAATAAAACATTATGTTAAAGTATTTCGTTGAAATAATAACAAAAAAATAAACCCATGGAAGGTATGTTCCTAGAATCTATAATGTCTTATAGTTCAAAAAGCAATATTAATTAATTGCATGATATAATTATATTTTTAAATATTATGATAACAAAGGTGAATTTATTACTCTTACCAAAGCTAGAGAGATTGATTTTTTAATTATCCTAAAATAAAGTGTTATTCTCTTTAGTGAATGATGTCTATCAATGATATTCTCGTATATTAAAAAAATTTATGAGGAATTGGTTAATTATTTAGGAATTATTTTCATTGGAAGACACAAAATTGAGGAATCAGTGAATTTTATGTTTAATATAAATCTTATTATGAGATAACAATGGGTGGTTTGATTTTAAACAAGTATATTAGATAGTAATTGGTAACCCTGGTATTGATAATTGATCCATGATGTTTTTGGAGAAGATCATCTCATTTTGAATATTATCATATATACTGACTAGTTTGTGACCATATGAACTAGTGGTTAATTACTTATAAGTGTTAAAAATAGGTTTATGTTATTAAGGATTATATAATATCAGTATTCTTTAATGAATTTTATATTCAATTATTATTTTTAAATATATCACCCTGAAAATTATTAAAAATTATTTCCTTTAAATAAGTGATTTTTTTTGTTATCTTTATCCCCACACAACACCAAAAATAAATGAAAATCAGTTATATTTAGATAAAATATAAATATAACCAATAAATCCTGGCTATAAAATTATTGGTAGAAAATATGAATAACTTATTCATGAAATATATGTATACAATAAATTAAACCTATTTTTCGTAAGAAAAACATTTATTAGTTTACGTGAAATAACAAAATACATCATTTACTTCATTGAGAATAATTTTAAAAAATAACTTTTTTTATGAAATGTTTTTTTATCGTAATATTTTTTAATATAAACAATCAGTTTACAAAAAAATAGTTTTTAATAATAATAATGATTGTTAATATTTTTAAATGGCATTTTAAAATAAAAAAATCATTACATTTTTTGATTTTATTCTGATGTTGAATTTATAAATTATCAACATTTAAATTAAAAAATTTACCATTATTTTATAATTTTTCATATCAAAATTTATTGAGCTTGAATTTTTGATAATTTTCTAAAAATGAGGATTTTTTATGAAAATTGTTGGAATTGAGAAAATTATAATTTCGATGATTTTAACACTATATGTGTAAAACCTAGAATATTTAAAAAAAAATATAATTTACTTATATATGTAGTGAAGGAATGTAATTATACAATTTAAAATATTATATTTAAATAGATTCATATACCAAACATTTTTATAACTAATTAAGTTGTTAATATAAATAAAACTGTATTAGGACTTTTCTTAGAATAATATATTTTTTAAGGGAGATTTTATTTTACCATTCCATGTAATACTCATATACATTATTTTATTATAATAAAAAAAATTATTTAATTAAAATTATTGTCTAATATGCTTTTATCATATGTATATATTTTATTCTTAAAAACATTATTTCTAAAAAAATAGTTTTTACGTGATTATGTTTTTCTTTTCAAATAACATTTTCCCATATATAGAAATTTTATTTCATACAATTTTATAAATTTAAAATTACATTTATCAAAATAGTTTAATAGGTAAATGTTAACCTTTTCATTAAAATAAATTACTATTGTTAGAATTTAATTTCCAAGGTAAAAGTAGGTTTGGGTAAAATGAAAAAAGTTAAGACAAAAAAAAATCACTACATGTTTTAACAATAAGGATTTATTGAAGTTATTTACATTCCAAAATCATTTTACTCTCCTCCTTATTCCATTTTATGGCCTTTAAAACATGATTATTAACATTAAATTATTGAATATGTAATAGTTACTTCAAAAACTACCCATTTTGTCACTTGTAAAAGGGTAACATCTTTACATTTCAAGAATCACCTACCATTCAAATTTCACCTTTATACTATTCCATTTTAATCTCAAAATACCATATACCATGAATATTATTCCCTGGTCACTCATACATAGCCTAATCATTTAAAAATTATGTAGAACTCTAAGGAAAATCTAAGTCCCATACATAATTATTGCCAACTACATAGTTTAATTCATAGTTATAATCAATAAATTTTATTATATCTACACTAATGTAATGATATTAGTATCATTAATAAAATTTTTTATTATAATATTTATGATATGGTCGTTATTTAATCAAATTCCCCATCTACTGAGAAAAAAAAATATCAGTGTTAGGGCACCCTCTAGTATACTACCTCCACAAAGTAACAGGTATTGTTTTCCTTCAAAAGCATACAAGGATTGGTATAATGTTTCTATTATGGAAAAATATGAATTTAATGATACCCTTAATGTTATGGTATGACAAATTAGAGAAACTATTAATGATATGACCAATAAACCATCACGATTTGTTTAACTTTATAAAAAAATTTATACTAAGAGGATAATGGTTTAGTCAAATCATGTTAGACTTTTTTATCAATTAAATATTCATATACTACTTTAAAATTCAAATTTAACCCACTAATAATCACTAAATTTAATAATTATTCACCTGTAATAAATATATTACAACAAAATTACTTCATAATCATTGACTAAATCAGGGTTTGTTCATTTTTGGGTCGATTTAACCACATACATGATCAATAATATAACTGTGTATCATTAATGAATATGGAGAAATAATAACTTTTATAACATGATATAAATTTGAAAATATAGTTTTCTCATTCTGGATAGGGTAAAACAATATTGTATTCATTAATTAAGAAAACACACTCCAATCATTAATAATCATTGAAATATGATAAAGAATAAAACACTCATTATAATGATTTTAAACATCAAAAAATATTATAATTGATCTATAAAATAAAAATTAATAACCTTAAAATGATTAAATTTTCATGAATAATGAATACAGACACCAATATTATGGTAATTGTATAAATGATCAAAACTACACACACCCAATGGGTAAAATTATATGAATTCATATAAAGATTTACTAAATATTAATTTTATGAATAAAAATTGATATGATAAAGGTTATGAATTATTTTATTAAGATAGAAATGTTTTTGATATAAAAGGATAAAGTATATATTTGGAATTCATCAATTATAAGTAAGTATTTTAGTCTCAGATTCCTTTCATTGTAGCATTATTATGTTATGAAAATTTATTTTTATTACATGGAGTACATAAAACCCCATTTTAATATTCATATAATTACTATATTTTATTTCATGATATTCATGTATCCATTTAATATTAACTTTCTCATAATATTTTGGTTCTAATATTACAAATTTTTAACGGGGTTTCTTCCAAATCATCCTTTATTGAGAGAAGTGTTTTATTTATACACAAATTTTCATTTTCACTATGTGTATAACTGAAATTTGAAATGTTTTATCATTAATACCTTTTATTTCATTATATATAAATATGTGTTTTATTTTTTAACTCTTGAGTGTTTCTCATAAATATATTATAGTAATGGTAAGGGTTTTTTATCTCAAATTCCTCTCTTTGGGACGCATTTTGTATTATTCCCCGAGTTTCATTTTTTTAGTGTGTGTTGTATGAAATACCATTTTAATAATTTTCATTTAATCATGTTATTTTATGTTCAATTACAAGACCTACATTTAATGAGGTATTGATTAATTTGATACTCAAGTCCTAGGGGATTTATTGGTCCTAATTTTTATTCATTGAGACATAATACATTTTTTACACCATGTTTCCTTTTAATGGTTTATTCAATAAGCATGGAAATAATTTTATCATAATCCTTGTATTTAATGGGATTTATCACCCTTTTCATGCTTCCGTTGCCGAATATTTCTCACATATTAGGATATATTTGTTTGAAATAATTGAAATTCTTTCTCAAGATGAATTATGATAATGTTATTCCAATATTGACTTAACCATATACTCATTGGTTCATAACTAGTGAACATAAAATTTTGCATAACTAAGATAGAATTATTTTACCCTAGAATGTTTGACATTCAATTTATATCAAGAAATGTATTGGTGTTATGTTTGATATTTCTCCAATAATTTTTATTATTGGAATGTTGACTATATATTAATTAACCATCCACTTTATTTATTTATATGGGTAATGATCATGTTATCCCTTTTATTGAAATATATAAAATTACTGGAATTCTATATATTTTTATTTCAATATAGCTGATTATTAAAATGGTTTATTATGTATTATTTATTCATTTTATCAGATTAATGAACCATAGGAAATAAATAGGTGATATGTGTGAATTGATATTATATATCACCTCGATTCATCTATATGTCTCAGGAGATCAAACTAGTTGTTTTATAGTGTATATATCTTAGCATAATAAGATTGTATGTTTTGATAAGTCCTTGATAGAAGTATGAGTTGACTTTGGTCTTGAAGAGATGTAAAGTTTATTAGAATAAGGCCTAGATAATTGCTTTTTGATGTCTAAAAGTATACATTCCATCAATATGATATTAGTACTATTTATATCCATGTTTCCATTTATTTCCATGGATATATAATTCTTTTACTTTCATGTTATTTATGTATTCATTATGTTTACCTATTCCTACCATATTTTTTATTCCATTTTTATTTGATTATTACTTCATTTATATGTTTCCCTTTTTTATTATTAAGTATTATCTTATATAATGAAAAAAAATTACATTTTATAAATAAAATATGGTATATATAATTTTATTTTCTATTCTAATTCACTAATGACCTCAACATGAAAGTATCCTTCATGTGTAAGAGATAATGCAACACCCGAGACTTTGGGAAATATTTTTTTTTAATTAATTAATTTTTTTTATTATTTTACATGTCCCAAAACACTGAATATTTCTTTTTTATTCAAGGCACTATGTTTTTCTGGCATTATATGATACACCATGTTAATATTGTGCTACATGCAACATTGTCTTATTATTCCTTGCACACAACATTGAGTTTCAAAAAAATCATTTCATTATTATACTTTCTTCAAAGAGAAAATTATAACCAATCATTTAGATTGGAAGGTAAGAATAAGATTAAATAAATTACAAAATAATTTTTTACACATAATTATTTTAACAATTTTTTATAAATGAATGTAAACCTATTTTTAAAATAAAAGGAAATGTTTTTCTAAAAAATTATTTAAATTTGCCCAATTTTTTTTTATCCCAATAAATAAATAAATAAACCTTGTTGAATTATATTAATTAAATATATATATATATATATATTATTCAATATAATTTTTAATATTCATCCTATTTTTTCAAGACCAAATCCAATTTTATGCATAAAAGACATATTTTTATAAAAATAGAGTTTTACCGAATTTTAATGGGGAACCCATATTTTATATAATTTTTAAAATTTTTAAAATTTTTATATGAAAAGATGAACATATTATTTTAATGCGGGATATGAAAATTAATTTTGTTATAATTTTTGGTATTTTATTTATATGTTTCGTCTTTTGATGAATAATTCAAAATACTAAAATTTAATTGAAAATAGCTTTGTCATCGAAATGATTTATAATGACTGATTATATATGTGATTGGATTAAAATTATTGTTAGATAAAATTTTAATCATTTAATTCAATTGAGGTCAGTTTAATCAATTTAGAATTTTATTTTCATATAAATGCTTGTCAATCTTTTAGATGTTTTTACTTTAAAAAACTATTTCCTTGATCTGTCAATGGGATTAAATTTTATTTTATTTCTGAAAATTGTGTTTACTTAATTATGAGAAATTGATTCCATATTTTGAATCAGAGGGTCAAAAATTATTTAACAAGTCTCTTTAATTTTTTGACAATATGAATAATGACTCGTAATTTTTAATATCACTGTTAATGGTAAATCGGGTAATTAAGTGTAAAAATAACATTGTAAATATTAGAAAACTACCCTAAAACTTGTCCAAATTTTATTGGATGAAGTTAGTTAAATCCATAAAACATAATTATGGATTTTGAATATTTTAATGGATACTTTTCCATGAAAATAACTTAAATATTATTAAACTCGAAGGGAGTGAAAAAATGCCACACTCTTACTTTTATAATGTATAATATTTTTAATATAGTGATAAATATATTATATTCTTGAATATATATTTTATTAAAGAAGATAAATTTTTTATATATATCATATTAATTTATTTTAAATTTTTAGGGACGAAATAGTTTTCCTAAATAATTTTAAAATGGTGATACTATAATTACACAATTACTGAGACCATAAATTAAATGAAACTAAAAATATTAATAAATAATAAAATTTTACATAAATACGGTAAACCAAGAATTTTACATTTTAATATGAAAAATTAAATTTTTTATTAAATTAATTGGTTCAAATCAGGATTGTTGGATTAATTTAATTAATGTCACTATTATGAAAAGACTCAAAATTGACACTTATGAAATTTTATGAAAATAAAATTTTATTAAATTGTCTAAAAAACATAAAAACATTAAATAAGAACATTGGGATTATATGTGGTCTAATATATGTTAAATTTTAAATTTATGGTCCAGATAACTATTTATATGTAAAAAGATCATCCTATTAATATAAACAACTTTGTTACAATAGTTATAATTAAAATGGATTAACTAAGTGTAAATGAAAATAATAAGGTTTAAAATGATATCAAAACATGCCTAAAATATATTTTTCAAGGGCTTACACAAATTCTGAAATTATATTCTCCTTATTATACATTTTGAGGTATTTTTATTCATATTTAATTTATCATAATTTAATATTTTGATAAATTCCCAAAGTTCCACTCACCTTCATTATAAAAGGACACCTCCTCACTTATCCCACTTCACCATGTTGATCCTTATAGATATAAAATTTTCTACCAAGTTCAATTCTCTACTTCCCAAGACATATTATATAGTTTTTTTTCTTCCCAAAATACCAACTCTAGGGTCCCTCAGAGGAGATCTAAAGGAGTCATTTTGATAAATAGGTAATCGCTCAAGCCAATCACTCTCTTTTTCTACTCCTATATACCTCCTCTAAATATATGTTATATATCATAAAATAATAACTTCTGAATAAAAACATTCGTTAAATTCTATTATGATTATGAACACATCATCATAAAGCAACTTTCCCATCATACAATAGAATGTATCACTCATGCGTACGTATAACTTACCATCTTCACATAGTGATTCAATTCATTTTCCATAACCATGTTTTATGCGAGGGAATTATTATGGGTATAATGTGTATATAAGATATTTATGAAATAATTATAATTCACTAATTAATATAATATCTAACTTTTACCACAGAATCTTTTGGGAAATGACAATATCACTCATGTGTACGTATGGATTTCAATCTCCATAATGCGATGACATTCATTTTTCATCATTATTTCACATGGATGGTAATAAGGATACATTTTATGAATATATTTGATATATATAACATAACAATTATTATGTAATGAAATTATTTCATATTATTTTCATTCTTTTAATATGAGAAGAAAATGAAAACAATGGTCATGTGTACGTACGGCCTACCGTATCCATGAATGATGTATTTCATTTCTATATTTTATAAACTATTATAAATACAGATGTACCTAATATATATGATATTTATATCATGGTTATAATTATATAGGTGGTTAAATCATGATATATTTAAGAGGACCAAATATATAAAATAACAAAACACATTCAAAAAAACAAAGATATTACCTAAAACATAACTTTAACATGAAAAATGTTAATAAACTGATAATAGAAAGTCATAAGTACAGAATTTATGGCATTATATAATTTAATATTGTAATTTAGTTGATTTATAATAAACCTATATTTATTATACAATAGTTTTGAATGTATAATTAGTAATTCAAGACCTGAGGTAATGTATTTTTCTCTCGCTTTTATTTATATGGGACACATGCCTTTTACCCTATGTGTTTCTTTTATGTGATTTATATACTTCCCATGAAAGTATTTTATGAGTCCAATCCATAATATTATCTTATTTTAATATCCATAAAAAAATTTTATTTCATATCCTATAAAATTATCCTAATAATAAATTGATGACTGTTTATTTCATAATCACATTACTGTTTGGGATTGTTTCGTTTAAAGTATCTATTAGGGAATATTTCTCTTCCATGTACATGTTTTATCAAAAAATGAAAAATGTTTTTAATATTTTCTTATGGTTTTTTATAGTCATTTTTACTGATTTTTTACTTTTTATAGAATGTTTTTAAAGGAATCCTTTTATCGTTTTCCAAATGAGGTACTTTGTGAGTTTTCCATAAAAAGTATGAAAGTAATGTTTTTTATCTTATATTGAATGAATGTAATTTTACGTATTCATGATTCCTTAATTCTTTTTAATCCCCAATTACAATATTACAAGGTTATTTTCAAATAATATGTTTTCTTTTAAAATTTCACATAATTTTAATAAAATTAAATGTTTTCAAATAAGAAAGGATATTTTTCTAATTAATTGTTATCATGTGGTATCTCATAATTATTCTCCATATATGATAGTATTATTTGATGTTAATTATGATTTAATACGTGTATAATTCAATTATACTATTATTATTATATTTATTAATGGTTTATTTTTATGATGGAATGATATTTATGAAACCCATTTCATTACTTGGGTTCTGATATGATGAATTTTTATTATTATTGTGGAACACATATGTATGGTTTTCATTATGTGATGGGTGGGACCTATATCTCCCTCTAATTCATTGGGAAAATATTTATATCTCATGATAAATATATGGATGTAATAGGGAGTGAACTCAATTCATTAAAGTACTTTAACTGCTAATATTTCCTTGGGAGTGATCCTTGACTAGTAAGATGATCATGGGAGTAATCCATCACTACCAAAATAGTATTGGGAGTAAACCCATTCTACTCTGATATCTTTGGAAGTGATACCTTTACTACTATAGAAATAATTTTATATGATTATCTGTAACATGCAATTCCATGTCTTGTGTTATCATCTCATAGAATATGTTCTTTGATTCTCTGTGAATTTCTATGATTTAGGCCAGGAAAAGATATGCGGATATTTGACATAAATGATATGATTTTCAAATGTTTTTTATATATACGTATTCCTTTTGATTTGGTTTTGATTGATCTCTCCCTTTATTTCATATATTGAGCATCTGATCTCACCATTTCTTATGTTTATTTTTCCTGGTATACAAAGAAATCTTGTTTGTATAATAGGTAAAAAGGGTTTTAGTTAGGAAAGAATGGGTGGGAGAATAAGTATATGTGTTATGAACCAGTTATTTATGTTTCAAAGTTTCTAAAACAATATAATAATAATATATTTGAGAATTTGTGTGCGTCATCTATGAAATGTTTTGAAAATTTGATGTAATGTCAATGTATGATAATATTGGGTTGTTATAGTTGGTATAAGAGAAAAGGATTAGTCAAACTTTGGAAACAAGTATAAGAAAACATTACTGATATCCCAATGGATATTTCTAAGGATATTTCTTGAGATTACCTAATAGATAATCCTAAAGTGTTATATATTTAAAAGTATGTGACCTAATTTAGGCATCCTATTTGTAATTTTACAGGATTATTAGTTTTCCTTCTATGATAAGTGTTGTTCACAGTAATATTTCTAGTCTTAGTAAGTAGTGATAACATTAAGGAACATGGTAAACATTGAATGTTTCAGACGTGGAATGTATGGGAATTATTAAAATTAATGTCTTAATTTGAAATCTCATGAAGGGAATTAGTAAGGTGGTATGATTATTGGTTACACTTTCGAGGATAAAGCGACCACAAATGACTTGTGAAATGTATGATATGTTCTAAGATTATTTATTACTTTAAATATAATAAGAATTATTATATTGAGTTTAGGAAAACTCAAGACATGATTAATATTTCATATTCAAGGAAGTAAAAATTTGATGAATCGTGAGTAGTGGTTTAAGAATAAAATTAGATGATTTAATTTTATATGTTTTGAAATTCAAATATTATGTTCCATGAATCATGAAATATATAAGTCTTTTTAGGACATGATTTTCAATAAGGATTATAAATGACAAGTTGAATAGTGTAGAATACATAAAAAAGTGATTTAAGGGCAAGGTGATATTCATGGTAAATTGAAGATTAAGTGAATGATAAATGTTAATATGTTCTGAATTTTTATTTAATGATGTTTTATAAAGATATGTTTGATATGAATATGTAAATTGGATTGTACATATTACCTCGGAACTTATTGTGAATTTGATGAAAAATTAGTTTATGATATCACGGATGGACATTATGACATTTTTTGACTTATTAAATATATAAAATAATTATTGGAATAAGAAATAATTCATATTTTCAGTAAGTATTTATGGTAATTACCATGTTCCAAGAGAACGCATGATGATGGTATTCACAAGTTTGGTATGTGAAAAATTATATCTACATTATGATATACTAGAGATCAATCCTAATCTATTTTTGTGAAATTTAGAGGCCTTGTTTATAAAGATAAGTAATTTCATATTCATATTATTTATAAGGTTTACCATTTATGGAATAGTTTATGTTAATTTTTAGATGAGATTTTAGAGATTAAAGTATTATCTCTCCATATTAGGATTTATGCATATTGGATAATTTCAGCTAACCAATTTGTTGTGATATGGATAGATGGAATGAACTACCATTTTACATATATATTTCATTATCTACTAATTTTTTTGGTAGTTAAAATTCACCTCGGTTTCTTGAAAAAAGTGATGAAGCGGAAATTGATCATGGCACAAAAAATGTTGAGATTATGCTGAAATCAAGTTAGTGTAGCTTCTCAGGAAAATTCATCAAATCTTGGAAAACAGCCCTGAAACCATTTAAATATATCCTAGTACCTTCTTTTCTGATGGATCAAATGTTCCTTTTTATCATCATAGATTTATGGCCATACGATTTTTAACATTCTCCTGAACATTTCTATCTATCACTCTCCATTAAAACATGATAGTTATATTTTTATTAAATTTCCATGTTTTTACTTCACACCCATTTTCCCCCATGAGGAAACCTAGTTATGAGTTACTATATGTAACCATTATGTTTTAACCTATCCCTTTTTAAAAGGAATTTATATTATTAATTTTTGGGATGTGGGTTTTTATAAAAGGGTCCATCAATAATTTAACCTTTGATATCCCAATGAATTTCAAGTGGAAAATTAATTCTAAGGGGGTATAATGTAACTTTAAGAACCCGGTTTTTGATTATAAAGACTTTGGAATATTCTTGATTATTTTCCAGAGCAGCTCCTTCAGACGGCGTGCGATTTCGAGCCCCGGAGATACCGGAATTAAATTTTCAATGCATTCACACTGGAAACACTAAATAAATGAGATAACTCCTAAATGGAGTTCGGGATCAGATATCTGAGTGTACGGATGGGTCCGGAATTGGGTGTTTACCCTAGGAACGACATAAAACATGTCGGCGCGGGAAGTTTGGACCCCTCGCTCGCTTTCAGAAGGTTAAACGGATAAATTAATAAATTAATTTATTTATTTAATGGTAAAACGATAGTATCTCCTAAACGGTGGCTTGGATTGGAAAAATGAGGGCATCGTTGAGTTCGTAGCGTGTCGTTTACCCTAGGAAGGCTATAAGTTTTGTGGGAGAGGGTCATCTGTGAAAAATTGCCCCATGGGCATTTTTGTAATTCGGCGCCCTCGGGCATTGATTTTTATAACTTTTTAACGGGGCCTCGGATTAAAATTTCAAGACCACCGTTGTGCTCGAGAGGTGGTGTTTACCCTAGGGGAGGCATAACCTCGACCTCGTCGGGAGTTTCAGATGCAGATCTTTTGGGGGTTTTAAATTAATTAAATCGTTAATTAATTTATTTAAACCCTCCCCCTTCCCTTCTCCCTTGAACCCTCTGGAAAAACCCTCTCCCCTCTCTTCCTCCATCTCCGGCGAGACAGTCCAGCGAGGCGACTCCAGCGAGGTGCGGTGGTGTCGGCGGATCGACGGGAAGCTCCGGGCGAAGCCCAGTGATGTAGGAGGTTTCGTTGCATTTTCATTTCCGAACCGCCCTTTGAATTCAATTTTATGCATCTATTTGATGTTTAATCTTCGAACAACGCCCGTATATGCGTAGTACATTTTTTTTTCTTCCCATCGCTTCTTTCGAATCGAAAATCCGAGTCCAGAGATGATCGCAAGCACCCGCCGAAGTTTGCGGGTTTTTGGGTTTTGTCGTGGCAGCGTGGTGGTCCGGCGAGCTCCGGTGCGGTGGCAGCGGCTGCGGGCGCTGGGGGCGACGGCGAGCGGCAGCGGACGCTGGGGGTGTCCGCGGAATCTGTGGGTGTCGCGGCGTGAGGTGGCTACTGGCCAGGGCGAGGGAGTGTCGTCAGGAGGAGGCCGCGGGCGAGACAACCGCGAGGCGCCGTCGGCACTGGCCGGCGCGACGGCGAGTGGGGGTCGCGGCGCGCGACCCCTGTGCGGAGAAAATGACCCGCGTCGCGAGGTTCATCGTGCGGCGACTGGATTCAGCTGGTCGGCACCGTGGTGGACCGAATCCACCGCCGGCCCGCCTGGCCAAGCCGCGGGCCAGGCGCTGCGAGTCGGGCCGGCCGGCGCGGGTCGGCCCAGGCCGGGCGGACCGGCCGGTCTAGCCCAAGGGGCTTTGCCCCTCATTTTTACGACGCTCGCAACATTCTCTACGGGCATCCTTTTTGAGTTCCGTCTTCGGCAGCACGGACCTGACGCAGAGGTGGACATTTTTAGATGGTTTGGGAAGTTTCAATTTCCGAAACGAGGGGCCTCGGTGGAGCGACACGTACGTCGAGGGGTTTGTCATTTTTTCGGGGGAACTTGTTTTGGACAGCGCGGACGCTTACGACGTCCGATTTAAGCGCCGTCAACGGCGTTGGTACCCTGGTGTCGAGGCGGCAGTTACCAGGGTGGTTCCGGGCATTGAATCTAGAGTTTAGGCATGGGCCCCATGACCTGTCTTTTGAGCTGGGTGCAACTTTTAGCGACTTTTTCCTTGGACGTCCGTTCGGGGCGTGCGAGCAGTCAATGATGGGTGTTTTTTTGAGGGCATCACGTTGGAGAATTCTTCCCGCTCTAATTCCGCACGCTGGTGCGGGCCCCACGAGGGTCTCTTGGGCGTCGACGGTGAATTTCCATCTTTATCCATGGGCGACCGTTTTGGACAAGTGAATAGTCCATCTTGTGTACTTTTTCAAGAGGATCACAACGGTGTGTTCCATTTGGTTGTGTTGAGCCTCTTGCGTGATCTTGTTAAATGTGAAAGTCTCTCTGATGGTAGTTCTTCTCACCGTGTTTGCCAAGAACCCTTAGCGTGTGATCGCGTGCACTCCCGTGTGAGTGAAGAGATGTGGTTGGCTGTGCATCATCCGATGAGGTGGAAGGTTGGAGTTGTTACATCACGCCTTCGCGTTGATGTTGGGTGTCGTGTGCATGATAGCCTATGGGATGGAATGAGGTATACTCTGGTATTATACGGGAGCGCTTGGTGGTACGTGTGGTTTGTACCTGAGACGTCTGTGCGCTTGGTTGGGGTTGGCTTGGGGCCACACGTCGTGTGGTCCCCATGTGTGTGACATGCTCTTCTTTGCGTAATTTGACCTCTCACGACATAGAGGGTCCCTATGTGTGTTCGTTTGACCAGCAGTGTGGAGTTTTTCCCCTGGCCTTGTGCTCGTTTGTTGACCAGTAGTGTTGAGCGGTCTCCCCCAAGTTTCGTTCTCGATGGATCGACCAGTAGCGGTTCTAGTGGCACCCCGTGATGGAATAAGTGCTGAACCTCTTTTGGGAGAGTTGTTCTGTAGTTGGGTGGTTGCGCGATACACACTCCATGTTCAGTTGGCCAGTGTTGTACCCTCCAGTAGAGATGGCCAAAGCAGTTCTATGTTTTACCCTCCAACGGGGCTGGGCAGTGGGTTACTCATCGACTTCTTCGAGTTTACCCTCCAACAGGGCTGGGCGGTGGGTTTCTCACTGACTTCTAGGGTTTACCCTCCATCAAAGACTGGGAAGTGGGTCACCCGACACACTTAGGGTCTACCCTCCAGCAGAGACTGGGCAGTGGGTCACCCGACACACTTAGGGTCTACCCTCCAGCAGAGACTGGGCAGTGGGTCACCCGACGACCTCTTAGGGACTTCCCTCCAGCACGGCTGGGCAGTGGTTCGCCTGACGTCTAGTTCTAGGTCTACCCTCCAGCACGGTTGGGAAGTGGGTCCCCTATCGACTTATTCCAGGTCTACCCTCCTATGGGGCTAGGCAGTGGGTCGCCGAATGATGTATTATGGTTTACCCTCCAGCAGGGCTGGGCAGTGGTTCACCCAGTATCTTATTATGGTTTACCCTCCAGCGGCGCTGGGCAGTGGGTCGCCTGATGATGTATTAGGGTTTACCCTTCAGCAGGGATGGGCAGTGGGTCACCCGATATCTGGTTATGAATTACCCTCCAGTAGGGATGGGAAGTGGGACACCTGTTGGCATCCCAGACTCAGTACTTTCTACTAGGCTAGTCTGTGGATTTCCTCCTTGACCACTAGAGCGGGACCCTTGGTTTTATGGGTCGGTGATGGAATGGCTTTGACTTTGAGGAGACCTCTCGACTGCGGGGCAGTGACGAGTTGTGGTTGATGTTCCCCCATAACTCTCAATTATGAGGAACGTTTTCCCCCAACGAGATGCATCCTTGTGACGCGACATAAAACCTTGCGGGTGATTCAGTGTCGCCCAAAGTGGATAATGTCGAGGTGTGGTGGTTTAAGCCCTTGACTTGTAGTTCGGGGAAAATGTGTGGGATGCTGGGCAT
Organism: Viscum album; assembly: GCA_963277665.1. Lineage (NCBI taxonomy): Eukaryota > Viridiplantae > Streptophyta > Magnoliopsida > Santalales > Viscaceae > Viscum > Viscum album. Next base: position 1,673,955,310 of record OY728120.1, read on the forward strand.
CGGTGGTTTACTTCTGGGATTGTAGGCGACTCACTTTTCTTGGGCTGAGCTACGTGACAGAGATCCCCTTACGGCATTGTTCAGGCTTCTTGATTGAGCGTAAGGATATGTATATAACTTGTTCTAGTACCCACTTCTTGGTTTTGATTACTCTCCTTCCAGGAGAGGCGAAGACGCGCGGGGTATGCCACGTGCTTTCCGTGACTAGCTTCTCATGGTTGGATGAGTCTACTCTCCTGCTATAGGTAGCGAAGACTCGACGGGAAGTTCATCTTCTAACCGTTTCCAGCTCCTTGTGTCTGGACGAGTCTACTTCCTTCCTCTTGTTGGGTTGAGTTGGACTATTTACTACACTCTCTGTTTTACTCCCTTTTCTTTCCCCTGTTTTCTCTACTGCTCACCCTTCGGTACCTCATTTTTTTGCTCCCTCGAGCCTTCAGGGTATCCTAGTGAGTATTTTAATACTCACCCCTGCTTGGGCTTTGACCGCACTTGGTGTTCCCTTGCAGACAATGGACAGGTGGAGCGTGACTTCAGTGGAGCGTAGGAGCTTGGGAGATTGGACCGCGTGCGGTGGTCGTGGCTGGGTTCCAGGTGGGAGACCTGTCAGGTGTTTCCTTTTTGTTTACCTATTTCCGGGTTGTGGCACCTTTTCTGGTTGGGCGCGTGTTTCTCCACTTTTTCCTTTTCAGCACTGTACTTTTTATTGTTAGAGGTCGATGCACATTGTGGTTTATATATAGAAATTTTCCTTTACTTTACTTGTCTTTACTTTTACTCTTCACTGTTGCATTGAGTTTGTTGCGTGTGTGTGTGTACAGGTACTTAGGCAATGGTATCCCCGAGTTATTGTGCCTTCGGTGCTGGTCGCCAGCCCCTGGCCTATGGAGGTAGGATTGGGGTAGTTGCGGCTCGAGCCTGGGTAGGGTATGGTCATGAAAAAGTGGTATCAGAGGTGAGTTTGTTCCTTGGGACGCAGTTCGGACGTCCCTAAAATGAAAGGAATTGGTTGGGAATTAGGGAAACAGTGTAAATGTGTCTCGAGAGCGGCTTTCAGGCTAGGGAGTCCAGTGATGGTGCGGCGGCCGACGTATCCATTCACCAGGACCTTGATAACCCACTTGGTGACTTGTCCTGCTGAGAAACTTGTTGAAGAAAAACAATTGGTTTGTGCATCATATAGGATCGAGTCTTTGACTGTACCTCTTGAGTCAGCTCCCCATCGTTGTTGTTGTGGTATATACATATATACTCATCTGACCGCGACACTCCTTGATAATATTCAGGATGTCTCCGCGAAGACAGCAAGCCAGGATACCAGCTTTGGTTCTTGACGACGACCCTATGAGCTACGAGGCCACAGTCAAGGACCCATTATGCGAGCCCCTTTCTCCGGGTGGGTCGGTAGCCGCACCCCTACCTGTTGAGCAGTAGGTCATTTCAGCAGGGCAGGCTGAGCTTGAGTGCAGGTTGAGCACGCTCCGTGCGTTCCAGCGGCAGAGACCACTGAGGTTCAGTGGTGAGCCAGACCCTCAGGCAGCAGAGGTTTGGCTAGAGGCAATGGGTAGCCTTTTCAGGCTTGTACAGACGCTGACAGATCAGAGAGTGGCTTTTGCAGCCACCCTTTTTCGTGGAGCATCTTGGCGTTGGTGGAGTCTGGTGACTCAACTTCTTGACGAGTCGTCGCTTTCGTGGGGCGACTTCCAGTTGTGGTTTTGTGAGGAGTTTTTCCCCTCCTTCTTGCACCCCGTTCGGATTCAGAATCTCCTGCAGTTTCAGTAGGGAGGGATGATGGTGGCCGAGTATGCGACTATTTTTGCAGACCATGCACGCTTTTACCCGGACTTGTTCCATGACGACAACATCCGAGCGCAGAAGTTTGAGCAGGGTCTCCGCCGAGAGATTCATGTTGTCATAGTACCCTTGGGAATTTCCACATATTCTGGTGTGCTAGAGCAGGCGCTGGTGGTAGAGAGCTTCCTGTCGTGTTCTGGAGTTGGTGGTGGCAGCATGCATGTTGGAGTCGAGACGTCTGCCGCAGCTAGTGGGCATCGGAAAGTAGAACCTCGACGCATGTGGATTTCTAACAACCAGACTTAGGGGCGTGGTCGTACACCACAGTGGCGCCGGAGGGAACTAGTTCAGCCCAGAGAGGGTTGGTGCTATGCTTGTGACGGGCGAGGTAACATGGCACGAGACTGCCCGACCCGAGTTGATGAGAGATTAGGGCAGGCAGCAGGCGCACCACCACGACAGAGGCAGCGCCGTGATCGGAGTATCACCCAGGGAGGTGGAGCTAGCATAGGAGTGGTAGGAGTTGGAGGTGGGGGATGACGTTACGGGGTCATCCCATCACCACTAGGCGGTCCACGTCAGGATCCAGGAGATGACAGTAGGGACCGAGGACAGCCGCGATCTTTGGATTTCTACGATCCTGCAGATCATGGGATGGTGAGAGGTACCCCTTGAGACTCTTCTACTTCTTGCTGTAGAATTGTTATAATTTGCCTGTGAAATGCTTTCCTCCCAGCTCCTTGCTTGAGGTGTTACCAGGGTGACGCAGGGCGTCGGTGTAACCCTGTGTCGGTAAGGTAAAAGGTGTAGGACCTTTTCTCTTTAGTCGATGGTGTTGACTCAGTTGCTCTCTAAGCGTGTAAGAGAGTCTTGGTTGCAATACATAGACTGTGGAAATCTTGTGTGACCATATATCCTTGGGTGTTTCACCGTATGGATATTATAAAGGAGGGAATCATCGGGCCTTGCTCCAGGTGCGAGCGGTGATTCCAGTCACGGCGTGCGACGTAGAGGTTTGACCGGGGACGTGAGCTACCCCCGAGTGCCTTCGGGCCGTTTGAGACCGTGCAAAGGGATAGAGAGGTACCCTACCGCCTTGCCCTAACCCCAAAGTCTAGAGTGGGAGCCCGATGTCTCCAGCGTGGTTTACCTGAGGAGATGTGTGCGTGCTCCTATGCACGTCATCGGAAAGGGAAGACCTCGCGTGAATAGATCAATCCTTTGGTCTATGTGCGGTGGCGTAGAGCTGTGCAAGAGTTCTTTTGGGTACGGAAGAGCCGGGTGTGGGCTTTGTACCCTGTGTTGTTCCCTGGTTTTGCTTTTCATGGATGAAAATCTTGAAGTATGGAATGTTGTAAGAACCCGGTTTTTGCTGTGAAAGACTTTTGAATATTCTTGATGATATTCCAGAGCAGCGCCTTCAGACGGCGTGTGATTCCGAGCCCCAGAGTGGCCGAAATTAAATTTTCAGTGCGTTCACACTAGAAACACCAAATACATGAGATAACACCTAAAAGGAGTTCCGGATAAGAGATCTGAGTGTATGGATGGGTTCATAATGGGGTTTTTACCCTAGGAACGACATAAAACATGTCGGCGCGGGATGTTTGGACCCCTCGCTCGCTTTAGGAAGGTTAAACGGATAAATTAATAAATTAATTTATTTGTTTAATGGAGAAACACTAGAATCTCTAAAACGGTGGATCGGATTGGAAAACTGAGGTCACCGTAGAGTTTGGAGCATGTCGTTTACCCTAGGAGGGGTATATGTTTTGCGGGCACAGGCCGTCTGTGAAAAATGGCCCCAGGGGCGTTTTTGTAATTTGGTTCCCTCGGGCGTTGAGTTTTATAACTTTTGAACGAGGCCTCAGATTAAAATTTTGAGACTGTCGTTGTGCTCGGGAGGTGTTGTTTACCCTAGAGGAGGCTTAACCTCGACCCCGTCGGGAGTTTCAGATGCGGGTCTTTTCGGGGGTTTTAAATTAATTAAATCGTTAATTAATTTATTTAAACCCTCCCCCTTCCCTTCTCCTGTGAACCCCCTGGAGAAACCCTCTCCCCTCTCCTCCTCCATCTCCGGCAACACAGTCCAGCGAGGCGACTCCGGTGAGGTGCGGTGGTGCCGCCGGATCGACGCGAAGCTCTGGGTGAAGCCCAGCGAGGTAGGAGGTTTCGTTGCATTTTCATTTCCGAACCACCCTTTGAATTCAATTTTATGCGTCAATTTGATGTTTAATCTTAGAAAAACACTCGTATATGCGATGTACATTTTCTGTTCTTCCCATCGCTTCTTTTGGATCGAAAATCCGAGTTCGGAGATGATCGCAAACACCCGCCGAAGTTTGCGGGTTTTGGGGTTTTGCGGCGGCAGCGTGGTGGTCCGGGGAGCTCCGGTGCGACGGCGGCGGCAGCGGGCGCTGGGGGCGACGGCGAGCGGCAGCGGGCGCTGGGGGTGTCCGCGGCATCTGCGGGTGTCGCAGTGTGAGTCAACTGCTGGCCAAGGCAAGGGAGCGGCGTTAGGAGGAGGTCGCGGGCAAGACAGCCGCGAGGTGCAATCAGCACTGGCTAGCGCGACGGTGAGGCGGGGTCGCGGCGCGCGACCCCTGTGCGAAGACAACGACCCACACCGTGCGGGTCGTCGCACGGCGACCGGCTTTAGCCGGTCGGCCCCGCGGTGGACCGAATACACCACCGACCCGCGTGGCCAAGCCGCGGGCCAGGCGCTGCGAGCCGGGCCGGCCGGCGCTGGCCGGCCCAGGCCGGGCAGACCAGCTGGTCCAGCCCAAGGGGCTTTTCCCCTCAGTTTTCCCACACCCGTAACTTTCGCTACGTGTGTCCGTTTTCAGTGTTGTCTACGGCGGCGTGGACCTGACGCAGAGGCGGACCTTTTGAGATGGTTTGGGGAATTTTTAATTTCCAAAACGAGGGGCCTCGGTGGCACGACACATACGTTGATGGGTTTGTCGTTTTTCCAGGGGAACTTGTTTTGGACGGCGCGGATGTGTCCGACGTCCGATTTATGCGCTGTCAGCGGCAATGGAACCCTGGCATCGAGGCGGCAGTAACTTGGGTGGTTCTGGACATTGAAGCCAGAGTTGAGGTGTGGGCCCCATGGCCCGTCTTTTGGGTTGTGTGCAGCTTTTAGAGACTTTTTCCTCGGACGTCCGTTCGGGGAGTGCGAGCAGTCAATGTTGTGTGTTCTTCCGAGGGCATCGCATTGTCGTTGTCTGCCCACTCTAATTCCGCACACTAGTGTGGTCCCCATGAGGGCCGCTTGGGCGTCGATGGTGAATTTCCATCTTTATCCTCGGGTGACCGTTTTGGACAAGTGAATAGTCTATCTTGTGTGATTTTTTGAGAGGATCGCAACGGTGTGATCCGTTTGGTTGTGAGAAGCCTCTCACGCAATCTTGTTAATTGTGAAAGTCGGTTTGATGGCAGTTCTTCTCGCCGTGTTTGCAGAGAACCCTTGGCGTGTGATCGCGTGCACTCCCGTGTGAGTGAAGAGATGTGGTTGGTTGTGCCTCAGCCAATGAGGTGGCAGGTTGGAGTTGTTATGTCATGCCTTCGCATTGACATTGGGTTTCGTGTGCACGATAGCCTATGGTCTAGAACGAGGTATACTCGGGGAGTATACGGTAGCGCTTGGAGGTACATGTGGTTTGTACCTAAGACGTTTGTGCGCTTGGTTGGGGTTGACTTGGGGACACACATCGTGTGGTCCCCATGTGTGTCTCATGCTCTGCTTTGCGTACATTGACCTCTTGTGACGTAGAGGGTCCCTTTGTGTGTTTGCTTGACCAGCAGGGTGGAGTTTTTCCACTGGCTATGTGCTCGTTTTTTGACCAGCAGGGTTGAGTGGTCTCCCCCTGGTTTCTTTCTCGATGGATCGGCCAGTAGCGGTACTAGTGGCACCCCGTGATGGAACTGGCATTGAACCTCTTTTGGGAGAGTTTTTCTGGAGTTGGGTGGTTGCACGATACCCACTCCATGTTCGGTTGGCCTGTGTTGTACCCTCTAGTAGATATGGAGAGAGTAGTTCTGAGTTTTACCCTCCAGCAGGGCTGGGCAGTGGGTTACTCATCGAATTCTTTGGGTTTACCCTCCAGCAAGGTTGGGCAGTGGGTTGCTCACTGACTTCTAGGGTTTACCCTCCAGTAGAGACTGGGCAGTGGGTCACCCGATGCACATAGTGTCTACCCTCCAGCAGTGACTGGGCAGTGGGTCACCCGACGCACTTAGGGACTACCCTCCAGTAGAGACTGGGCAGTGGGTCACCCGACGACCTCTTAGGGTCTACCCTCCAGCACGGCTGGGCAGTGGGTCACCCGACGTCTAGTTATAGGTCTACACTCCAGAAAGGCTGGGTAGTGGGTCGCCTGTCGACTTATTCCAGGTCTACCCTCCAGCGGGGCTGGGTAGTGGGTCACCAGATGATGTATTATGGTTTACCCTCCAGCCGGGCTGGGCAGTGGGTCACCCAGTATCTTATTATGGTTTACCCTGTAGCGAGGCTGGGCATTGGGTCGCCTGATGATGTATTAGGGTTTACCCTCCAGCAGGGCTGGGCAGTGGGTCACCCGATATCTGGTTATGAATTACCCTCCAGCAGGGCTTGGCAGTGGGACACCTGTTGGCATTCCAGACTCAGTCCTTTCTACTAGGCTAGTCTGTGGCTTTCCTCTGTGACCACCGGAGCGGGACCCTTGGTTGTACGGGTCGGTGATAGAATGACTTTGACATTGAGGAGACCTCATGACTCTGTGGCAGTGACGAGTTGTGGTTGATGTTCCCCCAGAACTCTCAAGTACGAGGAGTGTTTTCCCCCTCCGAGATGCATCCTTGTGACACAACCTAAAACTGTGCGGTCGAGTTAGTGCCTCCCAAAGCGGATAGTGTCGAGGTGTGGTGGTTTAAGCCCTTGACATGTAGTTCGGGGCAGACATGAGGGATGTTGGGCATCAGTGGTTTACTTCTGGGACTGTAGGTGACTCACTTTTCTTGGGCTGAGCTACGGGACGGAGATCCCCCTACGGCGTTGTTCGGGCTTCTTGATTGAGCATAAGGATATTTATATAACTTATTCTAGTACCCACTTCTTGGTTTTGGTTACTCTACTTCTAGGAGAGGTGAAGACGCGCGGGGTATGCCACGTGCTTTCCGTGTCTAGCTTTTCGTGGTTGGATGAGTCTACTCTACTGCTATAGGTTGTGAAGACTCGACGGGAAGTTCATCTTCTCACTGTTTCCAGCTCCTTGTGCCTGGACGAGTCTACTTCCTTCCTCTGGTTGGGTTGAGCTGGACTCTTTACTGCACTCTCTATTGTACTCCCTTTTCTTTCCCCTTTTCGCTCTACTGCTCACCCTTCGGTACCTCCTTTTGTTAATCCCTCGAGCTTTCGGGGTATCCTACTGAGTATTTTTATACTCACCCCTGCTTGGGATTTTCCTGAACTTGGTGTTCCCTTGCAGACGATGGACAGGTGGAGCGTGACTTCAGTGGAGCATAGGATCATGGGATCTTGGACCGTGTGCAGTGGTCATGGTCGGGTTCTAAGTGGGAGACCCATCAGCTGTTTCCTTTTTGTTTACATGTTGCTGGGTTGTGGCACCTTTTCTGGTTGGGCGCGTGTTTTTCCCCTTTTTCCTTTTCAGCACTGTACTTTGTACTATTAGAGGTCGATGCACATTGTGGTTTATATATAGCAGTTTCCCTTTACTTTGCTTGTCTTTACTTTTACTCTGCACTGTTGCATTGAGTTTGTTGCGTGTGTGTGTACAGGTACATAGGCAAAGGCTTCCCCGAGTTATTGTGCCTTCGGCGCTGGTCGCTAGCCCCTGGCCTATGGAGGCGGGCATGGGGTAGTTACGGCTCGAGCCCGGGTAGGTTCGGGTCATGACAGTAACAACATGAGATTTTGTGAATTACTTTTTGTCAAATTAATTTATACTTTTCAAAAAAAAGTCCTTCCACACAGAATTGAATATAACTTTTTTATACAAAATCACTATTTTTGTATTTTCTTATATTCTAAACTAAGTTATGTTTTTGTGACCCGCAACACTGTCCTAGCTTTCTTTTCAAACAACATTGTCACTCTAAGAAACATAATTTCATTATTATACTTATTTAAAATATAAAATTATAACCTATCCATTATAATGGTTTTTATGAATATGATTAACTTAATTATTAAATAATAGTTTACACATAATTCATCAACCAATTAATTATTAATGAATGTAAAACCTTTTTAAAAATAAATTGAAATGTTTTTTAGAAAAATTGTTTAAATATACACAAGTGTGTTTTATAAAAGACTATATAAATATATCTTGTTGAATTATATTAAATATATATATATAATCTTTTTGATTCCAACCATTGACCAAAACCAAAGCATAATGTGAGAAACACTAATAAGAGTGATATAGTCATGAAGAATAATTTATATGATATCAAAATCATGACATATTTTTCTCAATAAATTATTCCATAGGATTAACCTAGGTTATCCATGGTTTTAAGAAATATATAGGAATATTTCCTAAAAATAGAAAATTACTCAAAGTCATTCGTTTGTTTATTTTTTTTAATCCATTATTTCTTGAATCTAGTTTTCAAAGATCATACTAAACTTACTTTGATACCAACTGTAATGCCCTTACCCCATAATTCTAGAGTCATTACATTATTTTATTAAATTGGAAGGATTACAAGTAATCAAATACCTAAGGGATAAATAGTTTAGTATTCTTGGAAAACAAGATATATACTTGAAATCCACATTAAATTATAAAACATAAAATACAGAAATAATTTTTATTGATCTTTCCATTAATTCTATTAGTGTATCCATTCATATAAAACTCAAAACACTTATTTGTATTCCGGGGAAAACATAAGAATTGGGTCAGCTCAAATACTCAATAAGGATAATTATACTATGGAATCTATGCATACATATTTCATAAATAATATTGAAAGAAAAATAATTGAAATTCATTCTATTTAAATAATCACATGATCTAGGAAACCAAACCATGGATATTACACTATTCAAATAATCACATGGAAAATAAATAAAAAAATATAAATATGATGTAATGAAAGATTATGGTTATATGAAACATAAATTCTTTGTCCAAAACATCTGAAAATAAATCATTAATGCCTCGTCCAAATCCATATCTAAAAATAAATGGGGAAGGCCATAGCCAAGTCCATATCTAGTTTGTCTCATGGGGAATATCCATAATTCATGGGGTTATATTAGGATGAACTCATAACCTACTAATTCCAATACATTCCTCATATGAAATGGGTGAATTATAGACAACATGAACATTTTTATTGAAAAACAATCATATGAGATGTGAATAATTCAACCATAAACCATGAACAATATAAAAATGTCACATCCACAATCTAATTAATAATAAACACTTGATTAAAATATGGTAGATTGTATCATAATAGATAAACCTCGTTGATTTAAACTATTTTACAAATTATGTTGAAATATAAGTAGATACTTTTAGTTGAGACCTTTGAAAAAATCACGAGGAAAGTAATCTTCAAACATTCCAAAGTGTCTTATACCACTATGAAACATTTAAATCGTAATCCATATGAATAAATATCCTTAAATTAAACTTATAATATCTTGATCATAATTTGAATCATTATATGATATATAAAAGATAGTACATATACCACACATGAGGAATAAGTGGTGAAAAGGAATATATCTCTTAGAAGTAAAAGTGAGATGAGAGAACCATTACATTACACTTCCTTTAGTTGAAGGAGATTTAACCACCTATATAACAGTTTTAGGAATTTTATTAACATATAAAATAACCATATTCATATTTATGATATATTATATGATCCTATAATATTATTTGATCTATATTTTGTTCATAATATTGCATTATTACCTTTGTTTTGGGTGTTAAATAATTCATTTTTCTACACATGTTTTATTGTATAAATCAAGTTTTTAATTAAAAGTATATAATTATTTCATCTATAGAATTATTTTAGGAAAATATGTATCATATTTATTCATTAAATTCATTTTTATAAACATTCATTAATTTCTAACATGGAAAATGGATCACATTATATCACGGAGAATCTTGGTTGTACGTATGAATGAGCGACGATATCATTCCCTTAATAGTGGAAGATTAATAATTAGATGTTATATTAATTATAAAAATAAATATAATATCAGAATAAATATATATATCCATTATTTCCATCATTATACTCATCCATGTAAATCATTGATAAAAAAAATTACACCATGATGTGGAGATGGTGAGTCGTACATACGCAGGCATGGTGTTTTGATTTTTCTAAGGATGGATAATTGGAGGAATATGGTTTTATCATGATAATAATAATATATCTAAAAATATATGATAATATATTTTTTACTTTTTCAAGGAAACAAAACATGATGAGGAAGAGGATTAATAAATAAACTTGAAAGAGTCGATAAATACAGTTACCTTTTCTTCGAAATACTTCCTTTACTCTCTTCTTAAGTTATCTACTGTAGGTATTTTGGAAGGACCATAACCTCTATAACATAACTAATGATATTGGTCAGAAAAATTGGACAGGTTTGGTTGAGATAGATCTCTCAAATTGTTGTGAGTAGGTGAGGGAGAAGTGGTTTTTTATAATTGGGGTGAGAGGAAATTTTATAAATCCTGAAAATATTAAAATATAAAATGACTATTTTAGAGACAAAGACTTCCAAATGGAGTATAAATTAATAATTCAAGACATTTTAGAGCATATATTATCCGTTTTGGGATTATTTATTTTTATTATTATTCTTAAATAATTTAATAATATATTAATTTGATAAAATATCATTATTGTCATATTTGATATTATTCTATTAATATGAATTTAAATAAATAAATAGAAAGTGGTAACTAGAATATAATTATTTAAAACATCTCTATTAAATACTATAGACCTATAAAATTAATTATACATTTTAAATGATCTCAAATATATCAAAACAATACTTTTAAAATCCATTATATTGTTTTTATGTTCTTTAAATAAATATTATTTTAGCATGGATGAAATATTTAATTTAGTTATATAATTTATTAAAATTCAAAAAATATGTATATAATTAAAATATATATATTAATATAAATATATACATCTATTTTCATTTATATATTTATTGTTTCACTATGTGGACACAAAAATGATATTTAATACAAAGAGAGTGACTTTTTACATTATCATTGATTTATATAATATATCAATTATGTTCATGGAAAAGTGTCCATTAAATAAATAAATTTCTATCCAAATGTGATAATGGTGGAGTCATATTTATTAATAATTTTTAGTCATGTTTAGGTCACACTCTTACCTATATCTTTTAGTTTTAACCATTATTTAAACACTTTAAATCTTCCCGTGACAACATGTGTTTTTACTCATTGAAGGTCAATATTGTTACTATAAAATGAAAAATGAACCTTAAAAGAATCTTGGAAGAAATTTTAAACCTAATATCAATATTTTGGACAAATTTTAGTTTTTTATAAATTTTATATCATTTAATAAATTATTATTTATATTAAAATATCATAATGTCAATTTTGATACTATTCAATTCTGAACTTTATAAAAAATATCAACACACAAGAAAACATTGAACCAAAACTATTAATAAATAAATTTTAATGTCCTGGAAATTCGGTATATTTTTTTAATTATATAGAATTATTTAGAGAACGCAAAATCTGACTGCGCGTGATTCCGAGGCCCGGAGTTCCCGGAATGATCCATCGAAGTTTTGTTAAATTTTAATTAACAAGTATAAGAAGTTTTCCAGAAAAATGTGGAATAACTCTTAAACGGTAACTTGGATCAGAAATCTGAGGGCAACATTACTCTTAGGGTGGCAGGTTTACCCTAGGGGTGACTTAAGTTTAGTCGGCGTGAGCCTCCTATGAGAAAACCTAAAAATGGCATAATCATAAATAAAATAATTAAATAAATTATTTTATTTTTCAAATGATTATAACACAAAAACGGTAACATGGATTGAAAATCTGAGACCACCGCTGAACTTGTGAGGGTATTTTCTCTTTATTAAGATATTAACATTGGTCGGCACAGGCCACCAGTGAATTTTAGTTTCTGGCCTTAAATAAGATAATTAAGTGACAATTATTTTATTGTAAAATTCATAACTTCAAAATGGTAATTCGGGATTGAAAATTTAAGAGTACCGTTGGGTTCTTTGGGGAGTGTTTCACTTAGCCAGAGCCTAACCTCAACCGACGCGAGTCAAGGGTGACTGTTATAATTTTTCTGAACTTTTTTTCGGGTTAGTTCAGTAAACGCGCAAGCGGAATTATATAACTTGGAACCGGTGCTCGGAATTGAAATCTTAGGGAACCGTTAAACTCGCAGCGTCGATATTCTCTTAAAGGAGTTTTAACCTTGACAGTAATGGGTTGAGAGAAGAAGTTAGTTTTTTCATTTTTCATGGAGGATTAAATAAAATAAATATATTTTATTTTAAATATCCTCACCCCTCTTCTTTTAATTCCTAGTAATGCGGACCACCCGAACTCACCTTTATTGTGAGGGAACACTTAGAATTCTCCCATGTTAATTATCCAACAATTAATTGATCTACTAATTAATTAAGTGGATCCTCACCTCTTACTTGGGGGGATCGTTGGGAAAGGGGAGCTTTTTGGAGAGCCTTTGGGAGAGATTTTGGGAGCTTTTGGTTGGTGGAAGAACATCCTCCAATGAAGAACGTCCTCCAGATCAAGAACGAGGTTGACGCAAGAGCCCGGATCAGAGACGTGTTGCGGGATTGACAAATGTAGGCATCCCTTTCACTGAATTCATCTCCTTCCTCACAACATCCCCAACGAACGTCATGGTAGGGGTTTTTAAGCATGTTGAATTTTATTCTATTGATTCTTCACATCCTAAATTCACAACGACGATGTCCAAAAGAACATGGACATATTCCTGCACATAAACCATGCTCCACTTTCTTTTTATTCTTCGCTCGTTCTTTGTGCACTCTTCAATGCCTAATATTTATTATCCCTGGAAACAAGGAGTTTTATAGAGCGTGATATATGGATGTGAATCCCTTGATGAAAGGATCGTTAATAAGCGATTGTTTAATTTTTTGGGCTTGGAACATAGCCGAAATGGCATGCCGAAGGAGGCGTCCAAATATTTATTGGCGCTAGAAATGAAATATTCTATTGAGCACAACATATGGACGCGGAGCCCTCGACCCGGGGATCATGAATATGAGATCATTTTACTTTTTGGGTTTTGAATGAAGATGTAGTGGACTTTGTAAGGGGAAATGTGGACGTTCTATTTCAGCGTGTCTTTGGGGTATAGATCCAGGTGAGAGAGGCGGTGCGACGGCGGTTCTAGGCCTGTGGAGGAAGCCTGTGGTTAGAGTTGCAGGAGAAGTCATGGGATTGATTTCTTGATGGTACAGTGCGTGAGAATTGTGGGAAAGAAGAGTTAATTGGAGAGAGTAATAGTTGAAAATAAATGAATTAAAAATATAAAGAAATTATAATGGAGATTGTTGGAATAAGGGGGAGGCGCTACCCTTGTGAATTAATCTCAATTGAGATGGGTTATAAGGAAAAAAATAAATAAAATAATAACAATATAAATAATTTTTTATTATTTTTGGTTGTAAAACAATAATCCGTCCGTAACTTATCCAGGCGACCTCGGTTTCATGAACCGTCAGCGGTAGTACAACCCTGACTTTGAGACAGAAATTATGAGTCCAATATTGGATGTCCTTTTCAGGTTTTTTGATCGGGTACCCAAAATTCTCAAATAATAATAATATATTATTATTATTAAATCTTTGACCCTCCATAACTCCTGCGTGCGACGTCTGATTGACTTACTGTCAGCAGCGACATGATCCTTTCATTAAGACTGTCTATTTAAGTCCAATGTTGAATATTAAATTCTGGTTCCTGCCTCAGGTCCATGAAACACCAAATAACATTATTAATATTATTATTGTGGGATCTTGTATTTGACATATCTCCCTCATACAGTTTCAAAATGAAGAACTATCTGATGTGATGAAATCCTTGAGATGAGGCATTTCTTTTGATAAAACCCACTTGAGTTTTGGATAAATTTTGGGTACGGCCGGGTTGTATCGAGCACGAATCCAATAGGGCCCTTGGGACTAAAAGACCAATAACTTACAAACCAGGTGTCCAAATGACGCACCATCTATTGCATTGAGACCCATCTTACATGGCGGTCCTTTGAGATACTTCTTCATGGGACTTCGTCGTGGTTAGAGTATTCAACTTTTGGCTTGAGGAGCGGAACCTCTCAGAATCAAGCGAGCTTTGTGCGGGAACCCTGTAGCTGGATGTAACATGATAAAGGGATCCTTTTTGGGTCTATTCATGGGATCCTTTGTTGGTCTATATTTGAGAGTCTCACTTGGATCCACTCTAGGAATCCACGTGGGACTGTTCTAGGATCCGGTGTGGGTCTATTATACTAGGATCATGTGTGGTTCTGATTATGTAATAGGATCATGTGTGGGTATACTCTACTAGGATCTTGTGTGGGTCTTATGATATACTAGGATCCTGTGTGGGTCTGATGATTTAGGATCCTATGTGGGTCTGCCTCTTAATAGAGTAAGATGATTCAGCAGTTACATCTAATCATCTCTACTACAATACCTGGATTGAATACTGGTGTGAGCTGTGTCCATAACTTTGTGGTTATACCTTTATGGTATTCTTCAGTGTGGCGTACCTGTGTGGTACTTTTTTCATGGTGATACCTTGGTGGTATTCTTTTGTGCGGCGTACCTATGTGGTACATTCCTTCATGGTGATAACATGGTGGTATTCTTCTATGTGGCGTACTTGTGCGGTACTTACCTTCATGGTGATACCTTTGTGGTATTCATCTGTGTGGCATACATGTGTGGTAATTACCTTCATGGTGATACCATGGTGGTATTCTTCTGTGTGGCATGCCTGTGTGGTACTTAACTTTCTGGTGATACCATTGTGGTATTCTTCTATGCGGCGTACCTGTTTGGTACATTCCTTTATAGTGAAACCTTTGTGGTATTCTTCTATGTGGTGTTACCTTTGTGGTACCTACCTTTGTGGTGTTACCTTCGTTGTATTCCTTCCTTGTGGAACAGTTGAGCTTTGGGATTTTGAGTTGGACCTTGTGTTTCCTCATGAATGAGATGGGCGTACTTGATAACCTGGGTATAATTATGGGAATATACCTAAGTAGGGTTGTGATATGATTACATGATTTTTGGTTTATCCAATATGGATTTTTTGAAACATTTTTGGGTCTTGGGATCCCTACTAAGTATCATTATACTCACCCCTGCATGGGCTACACCCACACTTTGTTGTGTTTGCTGCAAACGACAGGCAACGCTGACTAAGGATGAGGGTACCAGTACTGGAGGCAGCATGGGGGGTGGACCTTAGACAAGGCATACCGCAGAGACGACCGTACGAGAGCTGTACCTACCCTTCAGGTAGGATCCTTAGCGGGTGTTCATAGAATTTGTTCCTGTTTACTTGTACTTTTCAGTTTTCCTTGTACATTCTAGTTGGGCTTGTATTCCGACCCCTTTTGCTTACTATACACACTTTTTTACTATATAGTTTTCTAGTTTTCTTATCTTGACTTGTGCTTAGTTTTTGTGAGTTTTCAGGTTATAAAGGAAATTCCTTCCCGTTTTAGGGAATACGTCTTTTGGTGCTAGTCGCCAGCCCCTGGCATATGGAAGGAGAGCTTGGGGTAGTCACGACATGAGCCCGGGGGGACGGGACATGAAAAATTTGTATCAGAGGAGTCAGTTCTACCATAGAACATAGGACTATGAAATTTTTTAATGGAAATAGTGTTAATTGTAGTGAGTGTGGTTATCATTTTAGGTAATCCATTGTTGGTGTGGCGGTCGACATATCCATACACCAGGACCCTAACATCTGATTTCTGACTCAGTGCATGAAAACACTGATTGCATGTGTGTTTTGAAAAATTTTCTTGTGTTTTCTTTGAGTCATATCACTAGGTATAACTTAATGACTATGGCGCACCTCTTCCTTATCAGGATGTCACTATGTAGAAAGCCATCTAGGATTCCCGAGAGAGTACACGATGACGGCCCACCGAGCGACAAGGCTCCAGTATGGAGCCCTTTTACTATATTGGAACCTTCGGGTGGTGTACCATCAGCACCACCACCCACACTGGAAGATGGTCCATGATGACTGAGCTCATTTCACTAGTTCCATTTGTATAGGCCTCTGAGGTTTCGAGGTGATACAGATTCCCATGCAGCTAGGGGCTGGCTGGAGGCAGTTGCTAGAGTTTTTCACCTAGTTGAGACACCAATAAAGAAGATGGTGATCTAAGCTACTAGTTTTTTTGAGTGAGTGTCCATGAGGATAGTCTGCATAGTGATGAGGCTTCGGTAGGTGTACCATTACCTAAGATAGTACCTTTGGGTAGTGTGTCAGCTATATCACTACTCTTTGGTCAGCTGTTACAACCGACCGTACCAATGAAGGACACATATAGGCTTAGTTCCTTACACATGATTCAGCATCAGATACCCCTTAGGTTCTGAGGTGAGACCGACTCATAGGCGGTTGAGGACTGGCTTGAGGAGGTGGATGAGAGTTCTCTAGAACATCTATAGCTACGGCAGGACCACATATCGGTAGATGAGTATTCATCGAGGCATACCGATCACTCCTGGTACTCGATGAATACGATACGATCAGTGCTTCAGAGCTTGGACCTCAAAGTGGGGTTTCTTTAGGGACATCTGATCTAGCACTATTCCATTATGCATTCCTACTAATGTTAGGGTGATAGAGATAACATTTTTCGTTGAATATTCTTTGGTTGAGAAGATGCAGCCAGTGAATGTTAGTAGTGGGAAAGAAGGAAAATCGCACTAGTCATAGAGACTTAGGCATGTAAAAATGTTTCGAGAAGAAGAATTGTTAGGGACAGATTAATCTGCGGGGAGCATCATGAGGTTGTGTACATTTTGACATGTTACAACCACCCCCCTTTTTTTCGACCCCACCAGGATCAGGGAGCTTGAGGGAAGTGAACGGAAGTATCTACATGCGGTTGGGGAGTATGAACCAAGGTCTCTAGGAATGATTCGGGGTACGGTCTGTATCTACTACTAGCTGTTGTATCAATAGACATAGGTACCAATCATTCCTTCTCTCCATGAATCTTGTTCAAGACCTATAGTTTCCGGTTAAACCATTGACTTGACCCTCACATCTGGAGATACCTTTGGGAGGAGACTTGATAATCACACTTATGCCGACAGTGTGATCTGATCCTTGAGGTGAGAGTTTCAGTTGGAACCTCTTGGTGGCAGCGTCGAGGCCTTACGATGTTAGTTTGGGTATGACTAGACATCCATAATTCATACTTAGATTGATTGTATTTGGAAAAAAGGTTGTGGTTTATCTACAATGTTGGGATGAGGTTTTCCTTAGTCAGAGAAAACGGAAACCAAGGCAGCACATGATAAACTCCTGCATAAGAGGGTGTGGCTGATCACTTGTGAGTCGGCTAGCCTCACCCTCGTGGCAGCAGAAGTTTTGATTTTTCAGTTCCCAATAAGAGTGTCTAGAGTTCCTCCATAACTATGACTTTGAGATACTCTATACTCCTAGGAAGGGGAACATGGTAACAAATTCACTCACCTGGAAATCTGGCCTCCAGCTGCTACGTGAGGAAAAAGAGCAGCTAGACACTTTTTAGATATCCTTTGTGGATCAAGATAGAGCAGCTTAGCTCTTGTCTATGACTGTCACTCCCCCAATTCTTCAGTGAATTCAGGAGGCACAGCTTGATACATTGACTGCGAGGCCTGATGTGCTCTAATATCCTCGGGATAGACACCTGATTGATTTTCTTATGGTGGGGAGCACGTCATCCTCTTCAGAGGACACACCACAGAACTAGTGACGCTTCTAGAGGAGTTTTTGAGAGAGATCCATACATCCCCTTAAGCAGTACATCCTGGTGTGGTGAAGGTGTAACAGGAATTCTGATGTCAGTACTGGTGTCCATGGATAAAGGAAGTAGTGGAAGAAGTCTCTTTCTGATAAGATATTGAGACCCTTGGATTTTCAGATGGGAGACCATGTTTTATTGTGAGTCTCTCCTCCTAAGGGACTACGGAGATTTGGCCGAGGTGGCAAGTTATCACTATGGTTTATCGGTATTTTTCTAATTCTTCGAAGGATAAGCAAGGTAGCATACCACTTGTCTCTTCCACCATAGTTTTCGAGGGTTCATGGCATCTTCCACGTATCCTAGTTGAGGATATACATGCACAAACCATATCACATCATCGACCATGACGAGATGGACTTAGACGATGCGGCGACGTTTACGGAGGTTCTAGTAGAGATTGAGGATCGACAGAAGAAGGTCCTTTATGGGAATTTGATACCACTAGTTCATGTATATTGGAAGCACGGGAACCTTTAGGAGAGCACATGGGAGTGAGAGGCACAGTTTCGTGTAAAGTTTCCCCCATTTGTTTCCTTATTCAATGTTGTGGCATTGAAGGACGTAAATCTATAAGGTGGGGAGAATGTAATGTCCCAGAATGTCTGTATATTTTTTTTTAATTATATGGAATTATTTTGAGACAATGAATTCTGAAGGTGCTCGATTCTAAGTCCTAGAGTGCTCGGAATGATCCCATGTATGTTTTGTTAAGTTTTAATTAACTCACGTAAGCAGTTTTCCTGAAAAATTTGAATAACTCTTAAAAGGTAACTCAGATCAGAAATATGAGGGCATCGTTGCACTCAGGATGGTGGGTTTACCCTAGGGGAGACTTAAGTTTAGTGGGCGAGGACCTCCTGAGAGAAAACCCAAAACTGGCATAATAGTAAGTAAAATAATTAAATAAATTATTTTATTTTTCAAAAGATAATAACTCACAAATGGTAACTTGGATAGAAAATCTGAGACACCATTGAACTCATAATGGTATTTTCTCTTTAGGTAGATACTAACATTGGTCGGCGCGGGCCACCAGTGAATGTAAGTTTTTGGTCATAAATAAAATAATTAAATGCCAATTATTTTATTGTAAAATTCATAACATCTAAATGGTAACTCGGATTGAAAATATGAGAGTACCTTTGGGTTCCTTGGGAAATTTTTCACTTAGGAAGATCCTAACCTTGACCGGCATGGGTCAAGGGTGACTGTTATAATTTTTCCGAACTTTTTTTAGGTACGTTCAGTAAAGGCGTGAGCAGCGTTATATAACTTTTGAACTGGTTCTTGGAATTTAAATATGAGGGCACCGTTGAACTCATAGTGTCGATATTCACTTAAAGTAGGTTTAACCTCGACAGTAGTTGGTTGAGATAAGAAGTTGGTTTTGTAATGTTTCATGGAGGATTAAATAAAATAAATATATTTTATTTTAAATATCCTCCCACCTCTACTTTTAATTCTTAGTGGTGGGGACCACCTAAACTCACCTTTACAGTGAGAGAACCCTTGGAATTTTTCCAAGTCAATGAGCCAACAATTAATTAATCTACTAATTAATTATGTGGATCCTCACCTCATAGTTGGGGGGATCATTGGAAAAGGGGTTCTTTTGGGAGAGCCTTTGGAAGAGCTTTAGGGGGATCTTGGTTGGTGGAAGAACATCCTCCAACGAAGAACATCCTCCAGATCAAGAATCAGGATGATGCACGAGCCTAGATTAGAGATGTGTTGCAGGAGTGAAAAACGCCATCATCCCCTTCACTGACATCATCTACTTCCTCGTGAAATCCCCAATGAATGTTAAAGTAGGGGTTTTAATCATGTTGAATCTTATTCTATTGATTCTTCATATCCTAAATTCACAATGACGATGGCCAAATTAACATGGCCATCATCCCGCACATAAACCATGCTCCTATTTCTTTTTATTCTTCACGCATTCTTCATACATTCTACAATGCCTAATATTTATTGGCACTGGAAACACAGATTTCTGCTGAGCGTGATATATGGACGCAAATCCCTCGATGCAAGGATCGTAAAAATACGATCGTTTAATTTTCCAGGCTTGGAACGAAGCTGCAATGGCTCGTGGAAGGAGGAAGAAAAATATTTATTTGTTTTGGAAACACAATATTCTGTTGAGGGCGACATATGGATGTGGAGCCCTCAACCTGAGGATCGTGAATATGCGATCATTTTATTTTTCAAGTTTTGAAAAAAGATGTAGTGGGCCACGAAAGGGGAAATGTGGAGGTGTAATTTTGGCGTGTCTTTGGGGCGTAGCTCCGGGAGAGATAGGTGGTGCGACGGTGGTTTTAGACTAGTGGAGTAAGCCTATGGTTAGAGTTTTAGGAGAAGTCGTGGGCTTGATTTCTTGTTGGAGTAGTGCGTGAAAATTATGGGGAAAGAAGAGTTAATTGGAGAGAGGAATAGATGAAAGGAAATGAATTAAAAATATAAAGAAATATAAAAGGAAATAGTTGGAATAAGGTGGAGACTCTACCCTTGTGTTTGAATCTCAATTGAGATGGGTTATAAGGAAAAAAAGAATAAAATAATAATAATATAAATAATGTTATTATTATCTTTTCTTTTAAAATCATAATTTGTCTGTAACTTATCCGTGCGACCTCAGTTTCACGAACCATAAGTGACAGTACGACCCTGACATTGAGACAGAAATTTTGAGTCTAATGTTATTATTATTTTTGGTGATACCGTTATGGTATTCTTCTGTGTGGGGTACCTTTGTGGTAATTTTCATCGTGGTGATACCTTGGTGGTATTCTTCTGTGTGGCATAACTATGTGGTAAGTTCCTTCGTGGTTATACCTTGGTGGTATTCTTCTATGTGGCGTACCTGTGTGGTACTTACCTTCATGGTGATACCTTTGTGGTATTCTTCTGTCTGGTGTACATTTGTGGTACCTACCTTCATGGTTACACCCTGGTGGTATTCTTCTATGTGGCGTAATTGGGTGGTACTTACCTTCGTGTTGATACCTTTGTGGTATTCTTCTGTGTGGCTTACCTGTGTGGTACATTCCATCATGGTGAAACCATTGTGTTATTATTTTGTGTGACGTTTCCTTTTTGGTACTTACCTTTGTGGTGTTACCTTCGTGGTATTCCGTCCTTGTGGAACAGTTGAGCTTTCGGATTTTGAGTTGGACCTTGTGTTTCCTCATGAATGAGATAGGTGTACTTTATAACATGGGTATAAGTATGGGCATATACCTAAGTAGGGTTTTCATATGTTTACATGATTTATGGTTTATCCATTGTGGATTTAGTGATACCTTTAAGGGTCTTGGGGTCCCTACTGAGTATCGTTATACTCAGCCCTGCACGAGCTACGCCCGCACCTTGTTGTGTTTGGTGCAGATGATGGGCAGCGCTGACTGAAGACGAGGGTACCAGGACTAGAGGCAGCATGGGGGTGGACCATTGATGAGGCATACCACATAGGCAAACATACGAGAGCTGTACCTACCCTTCAAGTAGGATCCTTGGCGGTTGTTCAGAGGAGCTGTTCCAGTTTACTTGTTCTTTTCAGTTTTCCTTATATATTCCAGTTGGGATTGTATTCTGGACCCCTTTGCTTACTGTATGCACTCTTTTACTATACATTTTTCTAGTGTTTGTATCTTGTTGTGTGCTTGGTTTGTGTGAGTTTTCTGGTTAAAAAGACAATTCCTTCCAGTTTTAGGGAATACGTCTTTCGATGCTAGTCTCCAGCCCCTGGTCTATGGAAGGTGGGCTTGGGGTAGTCACAGCACGGGCCCCGGGGGATGGGTTGTGACATAAATAATATATATAGGACATATATAAAATTGTTGTTTTATATTAATTATTTCATATTATATTTAATTTTCAAAAATTAATAATATTTATTTGATATTTCTTTTAATTAAACAATTATTGCATCATTATTGTGCCACCATTTAAGGTAATTATTTTATCACTAAAAATTATAAATAAATTACCATGATGTATATATTAATTCTAGCTTTATAAATATTATTTATAGTCGATAATATCCCATATATAACCCAATATTAAAAATACTTATCTTGTTAACAAAAAGTGTGACATAATTGACTTTCTATTGAATATAAAATTATAAAAGTTATATTCTCATTTCTGAGGTCATAAATGGTCTGATAACCGGACATTTAATTATTTAGGGTAGAAAATAATCATCCATTAAATTTATGAAAATATTTTAGGATAATTTTATAATATTTATAATATTGTTTTTATCATTATTTAATTGATTTACCCTTAACCATGGCAATTAAAAAAATACAAAAGTTATTATTAATATTTTCCAAAATTAAAAGGTATCTATTTAATAAATTTCACCCTTATGATTAATAATATGGAATCCATTTTTTACAATTAAAAACACATAAATTTAAAAAATTCATTAAGAATTAATTTCATTGGTAGATTGAGAAAATGAATTTTTGAAATAAAAACATCCAAAAGTTTGAAATGTTTTTATATCCATGTTTAATGTGAAATTGATTCCAATTACCAAAATTTGAATATATGAGAAAAAATGTATCTAATTATACTTTAAAACCAATTAATATAATATTTAATATAATAAATTATTAAATGAAAAAGTTATATTCAATTAAAATGTATTATTTTATCACTACTAATCAAAACATGAAACTTATCAAAAAAATACCAAATATTAATCCAAAGTAAATTTTTATAACCCAATTTGAAAGAAGATGTTTATTTTTTTAAAATAGAATTTATAAAAGTGTTAAAAATTGTATTTTAAAATATATTCTCCATCAAAATATGGTAATACCGTTCTTTTATAAAAATACATCTTTTTTGAGTAAAATTTTCTTTGTTTTTTATTATGTCTATAAAACACATAGGATGAATTTTAAAAATTATATAGAATATGTTTTATTAATATAATCCAAAACATGTGATTTTTTTATTTTATTGATATAAAACACACTTGCAAATATTTAAATAGTTTATATAAAAACATTTCTTTTATATTAAATTTGTATTTATATTTATTTATAATTAATTAGTAACCATTGAAATCAATAATATATTTTCAGAAGTTAGTTAATCATATTCATAACAACAAATTTAATTTATAGGAGATAATTTCATTTTAAATAATAATATTAATAGTATATTGTGGTTCTTTTGAACATAGTGTTTCATTCAACAAAAATTATCGATGAGATAAAATTTCAAAAGAGACATAGAAAAAAATCACAGGGTGTTAAATTTTTCGAGAGAGGTTTAATTATTTTATTTTATTCATGATTACAAGAAATAAAATCTAGAAGGAAAAAAGTTGTTTATTAGTCTTCATAAACTAGATACATACTTGAATACTACATTAAATTTCAATACATAAAATACACAATGAATTTTATTCAAGCAGGACATTAATCCCCTTAGTGTAACCTTACGTATCAAACTCAAAACACTTATTTATATCCTACGGAAAAATAAAACATAAAAAAGTGGTGATCTCAAATTATTATTAAGGATATGTATAAATTAGAAGCATTGAATAAATATGGAATGAACAATATATCATCGTAAATAACTTAAAAACATGATATTTAGATAATCACATGGGTGAGGAAACATAACCATGACTATTCTACAAGTAAAATAATCTCTTAAAAATAAAAAAATAATCTCACAATGTTGGAATTCATAATGCTAGACATCTGAAACATATTATCACGGCCTCATCCAAGCTATATGAAAATAAATGGTTAAGGCCTTGGCCACATCCATATTTGAAAATAAATGGGCAAGGCCTCATCCAAGTCCATATCTTGTTAGTCACTTGAAACCAAAAGATGCATAAAGATGTTATATAGGGACCCTCCCATCACATAATAATTAAAATATAATCTAAATATTAAAAGGGTGAAACATAAACAATTAAACTATTTGTATTGAAAAACTAAAAAATAAAATGTGAATACATAAACCATAAACCATGAATGGTATCAAAATAGAACATCCGCACTCAAACTGATCATAAAAAATTCAATAAAATATGATATATGGTATAATAATATATAAATATCAATGAATTTAAATATTTAGAAATTTATTTTGATATATATCAAGATACTTTTAAATGATAACATTGAAAATTATTGAGGAAAGTAATCTTTAAACATTCCAAAATGTCCCATAACACATTGAAACATTTATATAATAATCCCTGTAAAGAAATAACATTAAATGAAATATATAATATCATAAAAATAAGGATATTCATGATATGATATATAAAAGTTTAGTATATACACCACACACAAGTAATAAGTGGTGAACAAGACAAATATCTCATAGAAGTAAAAGAGGGATGAGAAGAACCATACCTATAGCTTTTTTGGTTGAATGTGATTTAACATCCTATATGATGGGTTTAATAATTTTATTAGCTTATAAAATAACCATATACATGTTTATTATATCATATATGATCCTATAATATTATTTTTTCACCTGTTTGTTGATAATATTTCTTTATTACCCTTGTTTCGGATGTTAACTTCTTTATTTTCCTATGTATGTTTTGTCATGTAAGTAATGTTTCTTATGAATAGGATATATATATATATATATATATCATCTAAAAAATGATTTTAAGTTAATATATATCATATATATTCATTATCTAAATTTTTATAATAATAATTTAATTGTTAACAAGGAAAATGAATTGCATTTCATCCTGGAGACAATAGGTCGTATGTACACAGGAGTGACGATATCATTTTGTTCTTGGTAAAAGGGTTTGTAATTGGATGTTATAATAATTATACATAATAAATATAATGTAATAAAAAGAATATGCACCATTATTTCCAAAATTATACCTATCCAAGGAATGTGGTGATGAAAAAATTTATTACACCATAGCGTGGAGACTGTATGTCGTACGTACGCACCTGTGGTGTTTAGTTTTTCTTAGGATGGATAAAAGTGGAAATATTGGTGTCCCTTGATCGTGATAAAATGTAATAATATATATTATACTATATTTATTACATTATCATAGAAATAACACCTAAAAAGAAGTGGAAGAAGAAATAGACTTGAAAGAGTCGATAAAGACGATTCACCTCTTCTTTGATGGTCTTCCTTTAATCCCTTATTAAGTGATCTAGGTTTGGTCTTTTGGAAACACTATAACGTCTATAAATTAAATAAAGACTTAGTTAGGGGAAATGGGTATGGTTTTGTTGAGCTAGATGGATCAAATTATTGTCAGTGAGTGGGGGAGGAGGTTCCCTTTTATAATTGAGGTGACGGTCACTTTCAGAAATCCTAAAAATACTAAAATATAATATGGTTATTCTAGAGACAAAGACTTCCAAATGGCCTATAAATTAATATTATTGGAAATTTTAGACAATATCTTATCCTGTTTTTATTATTTAACATCTGCGTGATTTTTAAATAATTTAATAATATATTAATTCAATAAAAAATCATTATTTACAGATTTGATACTATTTTTTTAATTTTACCTTAAATACATCAAGACAAAGTGAAAATTCGAATATAATTCTTTAAAAAATCACTATGATAATCTATAGATGTATAAAATTAACTATAAAGATTAAATCATTCCAAATATATAAAAAATAAAACATTTAAAGTCAATTATTTTGTTTTTCTGTTAATTAAATAAATATTGGGTTACCATTGAATAAGAATTTAAGGGAATTATATAATTTCTAAAAATTTAAAATATATTTATATAATTAAAATAATATTATAAAGAACAAAATATACATTTTTATTCGTTTATATGTTGATTTTTTATCTATGTGGACACATAAATGATATTAAATACAAAGAGATTGACTTTTTGTAACTATATTTTATTTAAATAATATATAATTTATTTTCAAAGAAAAAATTTATTAAAAAACAAATATTAGATAATAAGGATATAAGGGTACAAAAAAATTCATCCAATAATTTTTGGGTAAATTTAGGTCCCAACCCTACACTTATATTTTTGTTTTAAGCCATATTTAATCCATTTTACTCTTATCGCGTCAACATGTATTTTTACTCTTTTAATGTTAATATAGTTAATAAAAAAGGAAAAAAACTTAAATGAGTCGTGGATTAAATTTTAAACCTTATCTAAATCATTTTATAGAATTTTAATTCTTGTAATTTTATGCCTTTTAATAAAATATTATTTATTTTAAAATATCATTAATGATGATTTTTACACTAATCAACTCTTGACTTTTTAAAAAAAATAAATTAAAAAAATTACATAGAACCAAAACCATTTATACATCACTATTATGTCTTATTTATATATAAAATTAATTAATGACATTAATTATATCAAATTATATTTATTTTAATAATTTTAAAAACATTTATTTGATATGTCCATTAATTAAACAATTACTGTGTCATTATTGTGTTACCATTAAAGGTAATTATTTAATAATTAAAATTTATAATTGAATTACCATGATTTTGATAAAAAATATATTTATAAATACTATTTATAGTTTAATAGATCCCTTATATTACATAATATTGAAAATATTTCTCTTGCTAAAAACAAAAGTATGACAAAATTTATTTCCCTTATAATATAATATTATATAGGTTATATTCTCATCTATAAAGTAATAAATGGCCTCATAATAGATCATTTAATTCCTAGAAGATGAAAATAATCATAAAATAAAATTATTATAATTATTATTGTTATTTTAAAATATTTATAAGATTGTTTTTACCCTTAATTACCCAAATGACCTTTAAGTGTGTTAATTTAAAAAATAATAATGTTAATATTCATATGGTCCAAAAAATTTATCTATTTAATATATTTTGAAATTATTATTTCAACTATTTAAGACATTTTTCAAAATTAAAAACATTTTTTTAGAAATTAATTTTTAATTAATCTCTTTGACAGATCGAGAAAACCTGTTTTTGAAGGAAGAACATCCAAAAATTGAATTTCCTTCATATCATAATTCAATGTGAAATTGATTATAATGAACTAAATGTTATTAAAATATTAAAATTTGATCTGATTAAAAAATAAATTTAATTAAAAATAATATTTAACACTATAAATTATTTAGATGAAATATATTTTTTCAATAAAAAAGGCATATTTTATCAATATTCATCAAAACATGAAAATTATTAGAAAAACACCCAAAATTCATCAAAAAAATTATGATACACTAATTTCAAATAATATGTATATTTTTTGAAATATAATTTATAAAATTTCCAAAAATTGGATTCAATATTGGTTCTCCGTAAAAAAGTGTAAAAATTGTCGTTTTATAAAAATACATCTTTTATACGTAAAAGTATATTGGATATTTTATTATTTCTATACAAAACATTAAAATAATGGTAAATATTATATGGAATATAATTCATTAATATAATTCAAAAAAAATTATTTCTTTAATTTATTGATTTAAAACACACATTTCCTCATTTAAATAGTTTTTATAAAAACATTTCCTTTATATTAAATTGGCTTTTTATATTTATTTCTGATTAATGGGTACCCAATGAATTCAATAATATAGTTTCATATGTTAGTTAATACTATGCATAATCACCAATTTAATGGCTAGGATATAATTTCATTTTAATATATAATATTAATAGTATATCATGGTTCATTTAAGCTCGATGTTGTGTGAAACATAAGCTATCAGAGAGATAAAATTTAAAAAATACATACCATAAAATATTTTATTTTCACATTCTACCCTCCTTAAATAAATTTCATCCTTAAAGTTTGAAATTTCAATTCAAAATTCAAAGTATTATACTTGATAATTCCTTGCAAAGAAACCCACAATGAAAATAGGGTTAATAAAACATCCTCTTAACAAGACGGAAAGGGAAATTTGAAGGTCATCAAAAAATTAGGCTTTTAAATAGTACAACATTAGTTGGAAGTTAAAATCAGTACATGGAATATAAATTAAACAATGTGGTTCTGATGGAGAGTGATAGAGAAAATGGTTAACTAAAAATCCGTTATCCCAAAATTGTAAATCTATGATGGGTTGAAGAGTCCATTGATTTCTAAAAACTAAATTTAAATGAATAGAATTATTCATTTGAAAATATTTTCTTATAGTTGAGGGGTTATATTACTATCTAGATATGTACATGAGAAAATAAACTTTTGTATTTCTTCCCATGTCATAAGTATAATTGTATCCTTTGGTTGTTCTTAGATCTATTTTCACTACATCTCTTATCTCAGAAATTGGATATTAAAGATAAATTTCTATGCCAGAAGAACATTCAATGAATTATGATGTATATAAGTAATTTCTTCATCCTCTAAATGTTTACCGAAACCAAAAATGATAGCACACCGTATCCAATAAATCATACTTTAACCTCGAAAAATAATCTCCAAAGTTAAAATTAATCCATTTCGACCATAAGACTCGTCTGAAATACTTCATTACAAATTCCAAGTCCAAAAAGGTCTCCAAATTTTCAAAATCAATATTAACATAAGATTCCAAAAAAAATGTAATCTTATATTCATAGGACAAATTTTTTTATCATCGTTAAAACCTTAATGAAAAATTTCATTATTCCAAATACTTAATGAATAATCACTGAAGTACAATCCTTATATATCTCATGATTCTTATAACTAGATCACCATTAATCAAATAATTCTTGAATCTGAAAAAACAAGAAATTTAATCATTATAATTCATTCTTAAACCATTAACCACACATCATAATCTTATTCCTTAATACCATATTCCATTCATTTGTCTTTTTTAGTCTCTTCACCATTAGTATTATTACCATTACTTTTATAATCTTACTAATTTTAACAATTAACCAAATCCCAAATCACAATGTGAGAAACACTAATCATTATTATATAATCATGGAGAATCATCTATAGGATAAAAAAATGAAATATTTTTATAAATCTATGATTCCATAGGCTTAACCTATGTAATCCATGGTATTACCAAATCTATAGAAATATTTCCTATACATAGGAATATCCTCAAAATCAATTATAGGATTATGTTTTCTAATCCATGATTTCCTAAATCTAGTACCCAAGGATTCTACTAAACATCCATTGATACAAACTGTAATTCCCTGACACAAGAATTCTAGAGCTAGTGCATTATAGTATTACATTGGGATGATTATAAGTAATAAAATCTTAAAGTACATAATAGTTTAGTAGTTCTGTTAAACTAGATACATACTTCAAATCCACATTACATTTTAAAATATGGAATACACAGTGAATTTTATTTGAGCATACCATTAATCCCCTTATTGTAACCCTATATTTCAAACTCAAAACACTTATTCATATCCAAGGAAACAAATAATACAAAATGGGTGATCTCAAATGCCTATTAAGGGTAGGAATACAATATATGCAATGAGTAAATATGTCAAAAACAATATGGTGAGGAAAATAACTAAAATACATTCCATTTAAATAATCACTTGAGCTAGGAAACATAACCACAAATATTCTAATAGTTAAATAATCACATAGAAAATCAATAACTGATCTCACAATGTTCAAATGAATAATACTGGACATTTCAACCATACATTCAAGTCCTTTCCCAAGACATCTGAAAATAAATGGTTATGGCCTCAACCAAATCCATATCATGAAATGAACGGGCAAGGCCATGGGAAAGTCGACATCTAGTTTGTCTCATGATACCTACCGATACATATAGGGTCTATAGAAGTACCTTCCTATCACTTATAAGTAAAATTACTTTTTCATATGAAATGGATTAAACATAAAAAACAGAAATATTCTTATTGAAAAAATAGGATATAAAATGTGAATACTTTAACCATAAACCATGAATGGTATCAGAATAGAAAATCCACGGTGAAACTAATCATAAACAATTAAATAACATATGGTGTATGGTATCATAATAGGTAAACCTAAATAAATTAAAATATTCAACAAAGGATGTTGAAATAGACGAATATATTTTAAATGAAACTATTGAAATAATCATAAGTAAAATAATCTTTAAAATTTTGAAAGTGTCTCTTATAACATTGAATCATTAAATCAGAATACATTTGAAGGAATAAAATGAAATGAAACTTAAAATATAATGAAAATAAGTAGATTCATGATATAATTTTTCCATGGGTATTACATATACCACACACAAGGTATAATTATTGAACAAGGAGTATATCACCCTGAAGTAAATGTGGGACAAGAAAAGCCTTACCTTAAACTTACTTTAGATAAATTTTATTTAAAATACTATATAATTTTTTTAATAATGTTATTAACCTATACCATATTAATATAAATATTTTTGATATCATATATGATCCTCTTATATTAATTTTATCACCCATATTTTTATAATGTTTTGTTATTATCCTTTTTTTGGTGTTTGATACTTCATTTTCCTATGAAAGATTTGATTTGTAAGTCAAGCTTATTAGGAATAATATATATTTAATTAATCTCAGTAATTATATTAAGTTATTATATATCATATTTATTCATTATATACATTTTTATAATAATTCTTTAATGGTTAACATAGAAAATGAATCACATCGGGTCATAGAGACGGTAGGTTGTACGTACGCACAAGTGATGATTTCATTCCCTTAATGGTTAAAGGGTATGTAATTAGATGGAATATTAGTTATAAAGAATAAATATCATGTAAAAATTAATATATAAATCCATTTTTCTATCATTATACCCATTCATCTAAACTAGTGATGAAAAACATATTACACCATGGTGTGGAGATGACATGTTGTACGTACACATGTGTGATGTTTTTGTTTTCTTTTTGGATCAATAATAGAGGGGATATGGTTTTACCATGACCATAATAAAATATAATAAAATATATTATATTTTATTATGTACCTTATCATGTAAAACAAATGAAGAGGAAATGGAATAATAAATATAGTTGAAAGCATCGATAAAGACGATTGCCTCTTCTTTAAAAGGCTTCCTTTAATATCATCTTAAGTGATCTGGGGTAAAAGTTTTTGAATTAAAATAACATTTAAAAATTAAATAATGTTATTATTAATATAAATATTTATTTTTTGGTTGAGCTAGATGGTCAAAATTGTTGTGAGTGAGTGAGGGATGAGGTGACCTTTTATAATTGAGGTCAGAGGAACTTTTGGAAATACTCAAAATTTTAAAATATAATAAGGCTATTCTAGAAAAAAATACTTACAAATGGAATATAAATTAACTTGACATTTTGTACCATATATTATTTAATTTTTTATTGTTTACCATTTTTTTAATATAAAATAATTTAATAATATATTAATTCAGGAAATGTCGTTATTGTCAATTTTGATATTATTCATTTAATTTTACATTAAATAGATAAAAAATAAGTTTGAATTGGAAGATAATAATTTCCTACATCACTAATGTATCCTATAGATCTGTAAAATTGTTTTGACACGTTAATTAATTCCAAACATATCAAAATTAATAATTCTATAATAAATTATTTTTTTGTTAATTAAATAAATAATGCTTTAGCATTGAATAAGAATTTTACGATGTTATATAATTTCTATGTATTGAAAAATATATATATAATGAAAATAATTTTATTAAGATAAAAATATTAATTTATGTTTTTTCGTATCTTGATTTGGTCCTTATGTGGACAAATAATTGATATTAAAAACAAAGAGTGTTTTTTTGTAACTATCTTTGATTTAAATAATATATTATTTATTTTCATGGTAAAGTGTCTATTAAAATACATAAATTAAATAAAAAGGTGATATTTTTATAATAAGATTCATCTAATAATTTTTAGGCAAGTTTAGGTCAAACTATTACACTTATCTTTTGGTTCTAACCCTTATTTACACCCTTTAACTCTTATTGTGTTAACATGTGTTTTTACTTTTTAAAGGTTAATATAGTTACTATAAAATGAAAAAAGAACCACAAATGAGTCATGTGTTATCTTTTCAAAATTATCTAAAATAATTATAATAATTATATTTTTTATTAATTTTATATTATTTAATAAAATATTATTTGTTTTAAAGTGTCTTTAATGTCAATTTTTACACCATTCAATTATTTACTTTTTAAAAAATTACAATACATATGATAAAATTAACAAAAACTTTTATACATCCCTAATATGTCTTGCTAATCAATAAAATTATTTAAGACATTAATTGTGTAATATTATATTTATTTTAATATTGTTAATAACATTAATTTGATATTTCCATTAATTAAATAATTACCACATAGCTATTGTGTTTCCTTTTAAGGTAATTATTTTATCACTAAAAATTATAAATAAATTACCATGATTAAAATTAAAATTTTATCTTACTAAATAATATTTTTAGTTGAACATATCTATTATATAACCTAATATTAAAAATATTTATTTTGTCAAAAAAAAGTATGAAAAATTTGACATTCCTTTAAATATAATATTATAATGGGTATATTTTCATCCATAAGGCCATAAATGGTGTCATATATGATACTTTAACACATAAAAGAGAACAATTCTCAAAAAATAAAATTAGGGAAAATTTTACAGTAATTTTATAATATTTAAAATATTATTTTTACCCTTAATTACTCGATTTACCCTTAACCGTAGTAATTGAAAACAATATTAAAGTTACAATTTATATTGTCTAAAAATTAAAGGAACTTATTTACTAAATTTTTTTCTTTTTATTCCAAATATGGAATCCATTTTTAAAAATTTATTGCACATAATTTCCATAAAATAATTAAAAATGATTCTCATTGACGGATTGAGAAAACATGTTTAAAAGTAAAAATGTCCAAAATATTGAAATGGTTTTAATAAAAAATTAAATGTGAAATTGATTCCAATTACCTAAATTAGATTAAATGATAAAAATTTAATCTAATTATACATTAATTACCATTAAAAATAAATTTTTAAACTATAAATTTTTTTTATGAAAAAAAAAATTAAATTAAAATGAAATATTTTATCAATATTCATCAAAACATGAAAATATCATAAAAATTACAAAAAATAAACCAAATTAAATTTGAAACACCAGTTTCAAAGAAAAATTTTATTTTTCCAAATACATATTATAAAGTTTCAAATATTGAATTTAAAATATTTTCTCCATCAGAAGATGGTAAGACTATTTTTATAAAAATACATATTTTACGCTTAAAATTGGGTTTGTACTTTTAGTGTGTTTAGAAAAGACATAGGGATAATTTTAAACATTAGATTAAATATACTTTACTAATATAATCAAAAAACAACTACTCTTTTACTTTATTTATATAAATCACACTTTTGTTCATTTAAATAGTTTTAATAAAAACAATTCCTTCCTATTAAATTGGTTTTTATATTTATTTATAATTAATTGGTAACCAACTAATTAAATAATATATTTTCATAAGTTAATTAATACTATTCATAACCATTATTTTATAATCTATGATATAATTTCATTTTAAATAATTATATTAATAGAATATCTTGGTTCGTTTAAGCTTGTTGTTTCTTGCAACATAATCTCTCAGAGTTAATAAATTTCAAAAGATATATACCATAAAATCATGGGGTTTTACTCCATGGAATGAGTATTATCAAATACTTATATTTTCTCCTTAAATATATTCATTAAAATTTATTCTACATAAAATAATATAATTATAATAATTTCATTTATATACGTTACTATTACTATATTAGGGTTATTATCAATGTTTATTCATATACCCCATCCATTAAAGAAAACAAAACTGATATTTGTGTGTTGTGCGGACTACCACCTTCATAGAAAATCATGTTTCATTTTACATCATCACATTAAATGGCTAGATTTATGGACTATATTAAATTATAAATATGATTTTTGTGATGTTATTACGGTTTTATTATGAAACATTTTAGAATTTTTTAATGACATGATCAAAAATGATCATCGTCAATTAAATTATTTAAAAAATATATACTAAGATGATAACCATTTATTAAAATTGTATAATATTTTTATATCAATTAATTATTATTTATTTTTCTTATAATTATGATATATCATACATGTAAACACTAAATAATATCATTATTCATCTTGTATAATTAAATTTCAACTAAACCATCTCGTAATCACCAATTAACTATTATACATTCATGCTTGGGTCGGTTTAACAAAAAACTTGATAAAAACTATAAATTCATGTCATCGAATACTATGAGATAATATTTCTAGTATAATTTGATATTAAAATATAAATATTTTTTTTGGAAATGTTATGTCAACATTTAATTCAAAAATTAAAAAAATACACTTCGGTTGTTAGGAATCACCAAAACATGCTTCTTAAAAATTTCATCAACAATCATAAAGAATAAAAAACAAAATAAAGAATAATTGAAAATCAAAAATATTTATAAAACATCCTTTTAAGAAACCATAATGTCCATTTAAGTATAAACATTATAATAAAAATGAATACATATACAATAATGATCAAGCTAGTACAAATCATCAAAACTACAAACACCTAATGTTGAAAATTGAAACAATTAACGTATAGAAAGAATATTTGTGAAAATTATAAATGAAAATGAATATTTATAAGGTTAGTTATTCAGTTATTAGTGTTGAAATTATTTTTATAATGTATTTTAAATTATTATCATGGAATTCAGAAAAAGAGGTAATCGTTTCATCTCAAATTCCTATCTTTGAGACGTGTTTGGTATTATAAACCCAGTTTCATTTATATGATGTAAAAAATAACTATTTTATATATCATTCCATGAATTATATTTTAATATTTCTAATTTATTTTCAATTAAATGACTTATAATTCAATTACTTTTTGTAAAATGTTACACATGTTCCATCATTTTACATGGTCCTAATTTTGATTATTTTACACATGTTAAATGTTATAAACCATTACTCATTTTTATTTTCTTCTAT
Organism: Viscum album; assembly: GCA_963277665.1. Lineage (NCBI taxonomy): Eukaryota > Viridiplantae > Streptophyta > Magnoliopsida > Santalales > Viscaceae > Viscum > Viscum album. The sequence continues at coordinate 1,673,990,299 of OY728120.1, forward strand.
TTATTTATCATCCCAATAGTTATCTATTAATTTTTACCTTGTAATTAATGGTATAAAATAATCCATTTGTATCTATTTTCCTAAACTTTCATTTGATTCCATTGTTACCCTAGTTTTAAGGTGTTCTGGTAATTCAATTATCATTGATAGAAATATTTTAATTCACTCGAACATATTCTATATATGATTAGAACATTATAAAATTTTATTCTATTCAATTTTATTCTCTCATTGTTTACATATTTACCACATAAACCTCTTTTTCAAATTATTCATGCTTCATAGAGTATGATTCCTATATGGAAAATCGATAAGTCATGTCTCATACACTAGAGTTATATTGTTTCATCATGAACATCTTTCATCCATGATTAGGTTCTCCGGACCAATTATTTTATTATATTATATCTCATAATCCAATTTTTTTATATTTTATTTTGATACTAATTAATGGTTTTTATATCATCACACAATGTGAGTTTCAAACCAATTAATTTTGAAAATAATAAAAAGGTTTTCTTCCATTCGTTAACACTTTTTTTTCCTCTCATAATTTCTCCGAGATAAACACTATTTCATTATAGACTACTATGAGAGACTATTTTTAAATTTATATGTTTAAAAAGGTTTTCATGAATCATTTTAAAAAATTTCCTTTAAAAGGGAATTAAATTTTTTTATTTTATATCATTGGAATAATAGTTTCTACAATCCATGTTATTTTTTATAATTCATTTCACTTATCATTTTCAAATTTATTTACCATATTTTTATAGGAATTCTTGAAATGTATATATGACATAATTTTTATAGTAACCCAACTATTTATTTCATTTTTAAACATGATTTATTACATTAAATTTCACTTCATACAACTCTGAAGATCAAGAGGTCTACTGTATTTGGGAGATTGGGTACATTACATAACAACATAAAACATGGAAAGCAGCATATTTATTAAAGAATTCATTGACATGACACAAACGTTCCTTTGTACTTAACACTATATGGGATAACCTGAGGGAATATATATGAAAGGGGTGAGCTATAAATCATAGTAAGTGAATAAACATTCATAACTTGAGGGAGAAAATACATGTTATAAAGTTGGTATAAAATGGATAATAAAAGGTATTTGAATAATAAGGCATGATATACCATGATAATCATAACATAGAAAATGTGGCAATAAATTAAGACATTAAACAATAAATACATCGATGATAAATATTCTAATACCCCATGGTGGAAAATGTCCCATAAGTGAATCAGGTAAATCTCATGTCCCAACATAACGTATCATGACACTAACTAATACCCAATTCATTAGAGCTCTATCTGGGTGCACCCTTCATAATCATATCATTATCATGTTTAAGTGTTCCATATAGATCATATAACATGGATTCATTCAACATCATAATTTATTCCATGATATAGGAATTTTTAATACATACATGTGAGTCCCCAATCAATAATTATATGTTCATAAAGGTGAATACCCTTGATATAAAAAATTTATTCACCATATAATGATTTTGGCATGGAAAATCGTGGTGCAATTTCAGAAGCATAACAGTGTCATATATAAATATATAAAATCGGTTGCTGAGAGATAAAGGGGTATCACATCTTTTAGGTATGAAATTTATATTAATAGATATATTTTAGGAACACATCCCAACATAGTAAAAATTAATTTAGATGACATAACAAAAAATGATTTCTTGATAAAAGAGGAAGGTGGATGATTCCTTTCAAAATTTAGGCAAAGTAATGGGTGTACATAAGGGTTAATAATAGGGACAATTGAGAGTGAAAGGGTCTCCCATAATTTAAAAATCAAATGGATAGTAATGGGGATATTTAATAATGTATCAAAAATAAAGAAAATAGAAATCAAAATGTCATATCATAAATGAAGTGCTTGGTAACAAGATTATAAAGATAATCTATTATGAGATTTCGGCATAGTAACAGCTTAGATAAGGTTCCAAATAATGGGGAATAAATGATACATAAAACAAATAAAATTTATTTTACCGTAATTTTAATTTTAGGAATGAATTAAAATATAATCAATTGAAATTAAAAGAGCTAATCTCAAAGAAGGTTCTTGAATTCAATAGATAGGAGAGAAAACCCTTACTGAATTTCGGTATAGTAACAGGTGCACATCAACGATTATAGGGGTGAATAATGAGATTTAAATGAATATATAGTAATTTTTAAATAAAATATACATTAAGGGGATCATGGAAAGTCATATCCGAACATATGAAAATGGAATTTAAGAAGTATAATATAAAAGAAGTGATTTAATGGAAATGAGAAGAGAGAAATCCCTTACATGGATGTGTGACTCGAAAGACTTATCAGAGTATTATTGGGGGATTATGGGAACCTTTTCAGGACTTTAGAGAGTATAGTTAAGAGTTTTTATGAGCTTAAAAGAGTTTTGGTGAGTAAAAATGGGAGCATGAGTGGGTTTATATTTGTAAGGTGGGGGTTTCTTTATTATTTTGCTTTTGGACACTACATAATAAAATATTCAAAACCACAAACCATCCCATGTTTTTCCCATGTTTTTTGAAATAGGGGAGTGTACTACATTATTTTATATGTCCAAGGTCCAATTGTAATAAAATATTTCCATTTCTTATGTGGATATTAGTTAAACTTTCGAAGAAAAGATATTAAAAACAGAAAATATATTATAAGTCTTGGAGGATTCACTAAGGCTTTATAAAATAAATAAAATAAACATAAAAAAAATTATATAAAAGGTAAAAAATATATATGGAAGAATATTACTTCTATAGTGTTTATTACATCACCATAGGATCATTATGATGTTATAAATTACACCATATATTTATACGGTATTTAATTTTTACCAAAAAATTCAACCGTCTTAGAAAATTATGTGAAATTTACCATTAGATATTTTCAATGTTTTGATTCAAAAAATAATATTAATTTTATCTGAATAATTTTATAAATATATGAATTTTCACTTTTAAAATAATCATCGGCATTTATTGAAAATGACTGGTTTTTTCACAAATAAGAGTTTTTGAACCCTTATAAAAATTACATTTTACATCATAAAAGATAAATGATCATTTATATTTTATAAATATTATTTAATAATAATATTACATTAAAATGTTATTTATTTTAAAAATCTATTAATCCATAGATTCGTTGATTGAATTTTAATATTAACTGAAAATACAAATTTCTAATTAATAATCATTTACAGAGTAATAATAATAGGATGAAAATATATTCATTAGTTTATAATAAAATAATTGAAATATTCTTATGGATATGGTCTTGATACATATCCATTTATTACACCAGTATACACCCTAATAAGAATGTGTGTGATGGTGGGGCTTTCATGGGGCTATTCGGTGAACTTGGTTTGGGTCATGATATCTATGAGATTAAACTTCTCCCAAAAACGGTTTCTCTCATACTTATGTTATTGGATATCAGATTTTTCAAGGTCTATATAAAATACCAGAAATTATATCTCCCTTGGAATCTCTGATAAATGTGCTTCATAGGGTTTGGTCCTACTGGTTTAGGCAATCACTTCTTCTATCTGCATCAAAAGAATTTTTTAAAACCCTATATTTATAATAGTCATCTAATCACAATTAAATGACTAAATTATCAATAATAATGATAATTAATGGTCATTTAATTCTAATTGGATATAAAAAAAATATTTTCATGTGATTTCTATATCTATAAGACATTTAATTAAATCAAAAGAATGTAATTTTATTCATAAATGTTCAGTTTTTACAATCATCCCCCTTTTAAAAATTTCACTGTCAAATTTTCATTTTCCCATAATAAAATAGATGAGGGTAACTTTTCATCATCACTTTCTTTGGTTTCAACGTTGCTTCTTAAATATTTTGGTTTCTCTACAACACTTTGATGAGGGGCATTTTCATATTTCATAGAACTTTTTCTCTACAATCTATGATCATCACTGGCTTATATTTATAGAAAAGTTTTTTATCCAATGGTACCACCTCTAGATTGAGTACATGTGATGGGTATGATATGTAATTTCATAAGTGGGATACATGGAATACATCTTGTACTTGAGATAGGTTCGTTGGATGTTCTGGTCGATAGGCCACTGCTCTGATGCAATGAAGGACCTGAAAAGGGTCGATGTACGTTGGATTATGCTTTCCCATATTCCCGAATCTCATCACTCTCTTCCATAGATATATGCAAAGGATTACCATGACTCCAACATCACAATCTAGTTCTCTCTCACAATTCTCAACATATCTCTTTTGTTGACTCAGAGCATCTCTGAAGTGCTGCAAGATGGTCATAACCTTCTCTTCCATTTCTTTGACCATTTCAGGACCTAAAAGTTTTTGTTCCCCAAATTCATCCCAATGTGCCAGTTCTATACACCTCTTTCCATAAATGGGTTTATCGGGATCCATTTGGATTCTTGAGTGGAAACTAATGTTGTAAGATAACTCCACTAAAGGAATATGTTAGTCACATCCGCCTTTGAAGTCCATTGAGCAATCTATAAACATGTCCTCAAATGTTTGGATAGTATACTTAGATTGGACATCATTTTTAGGGTGATAATCTCTTCTAAAGATCATTTCAGTGTATATAGAATGCTGAAGACTTTTACAAAACGTAGAGGTTCACTTTGGATCTCGATCGGAAAAAATCAATAGTGGTACTCTATAAATCCTTACCACTTATATGATGTATATCTTTTCCAATTGATCTATTGATAAATCATCTCAAATCACAATAAAGTTTTATGTCTTTTTAAGATGATCCACAACAAACTAGATAACATTTTTTCTCTTGGATGTCATTGGATTTCCAATGACAAATTCCATGGTTATGTTTTTCCATTTCCATGTTGGTATAGTTAAATGTTTCATCGTCCCCTTAGACGTATTCCTTTAATCCTTTACTTGTTGACATAATAGAATCATTGATGTATATTATTTGATCTTCTTCCTCTTGTTATCCCACCAATAGTGTTCTTAAAGAGCTCAATACATCATTGTGATTCCTGGGTGAATGGAGAAAGTCGAACTATGTGCATCATCCAAAAGATATTTATTTAACATAGGATTTTATGTAACATATATTCTTGACCCAAATATCACAACTCCATATTCATTAACATTTAACTACAATGATTTCACTTTTCTTATAGTTTCCACTTTCTTCTGAATTCTCATATAATATTTATTATCATCCTTTAACCTATCTAAAATAGATGGTTGAAAAATCATTTATGAAAGGATTGACGATATTCCTTTCATTATTATTCCAATTTCCATATTCTTAAAATTTCAGAAGATTTGATACTTCTCAATTATCATCAATGAGATAATTCCTAGGTCTTTTCTACTTAGATCATTTTCCACCTCGTTCTCTTTCGTAGGTTGGTAGTGGATTGAGAAGTTGCATTCCTTGATGAGCTCTAACCATCTTCATTTTCACATATTTATTTCTTTTTGAGTGTGCATATTTTATACAATTGTGATCTGTATATATTTCACACTTCTCTGAAAAGATATAATTCCTTAATATTTTTAATGAAAAGATAAAAAATACCAACTCCATATCATTCATGTGATTGTTTTTCTCATGAATTTTCAACTAACCTTGAGGTGTAGGCAATGAATTTTTAAATTTTCATCAACACATATCCTAGTCCCTTCTTTGAAGAATCACAAAAAATTATGAAAGGATCCCCACTTATATGTAGTATGAGCACAAGGAAGTGATAAGCCTCATTTTCAACTCCATGAATCTTTCTTCATATTCATCATTCCACAAAAAATGGAATCCCTTCCAAGTTAACTTCGTAATGGGGTTTGACAATCATGAGAAATTTCTCAAAAATCACTGATAATATCAAACTAAACCAAGGAAACTACAGTTATCTATCACATATTTTGGGCTCGGCCATCCATCGATTTCTTTTATATTTGAAGGATCCACAAATATCACATTACATATGATGATATTCCCCAAAAACAATACCTCCTTCAACAAGAATTCAAACTTAATGTACTTTTCATAGATTTTATCCTTTCACAAGGTCATTAGCACATTCCTCAAATCCTCCTCATGGTCCTCCATGGTTTTGGAGTATATTAGAATATCGTCTATAAAGTCAACCACAAATTTTTCAAGGTAATATCTAAATACGATAATTATTAAGTCCATGAAGATTTCTGGAACATTCATGATTCTGAATGAAATCACTATGAACTCATAATTCTCGTACCTTGTATGAAAACTATTATTGAGGATATCGACCTTCTTCACCCTTAAATAGTAATATCATGACTGTAAATCCACTTTGTAGAAGTATTGTTCTCTACGTAGCTAATAAAACAAGTTATCAATTTGTGGAAAAGGATAATTTTTCTATATCATGATTTTTTTCTTCTCATTGTAATTAATACATAGGCGTATTGACACATCCTTATTCTTGAAGAAGAGGACCGGTGAACCCCATGGTGAAGCACATGGTCTTATAAAACTTTTATCCATATTCTCCTATAATTGTATCTCTAGCTCCTCAAGTTTGACAAATGTCATTCTATAAAGAGTCTTGGATATTGGAAAATACCCATGTATATGTTCAATTGAAAATTCAACCTCCCTTCTTGGAGGAAGACTAAGAAACTCCTTGAGAAACACATCAGTGAATTCCATCACAATAGGCATGTGTTCGAGGATGGTTTGTTCCATAGACTCAATCATTTGAGCAAGATATGATTTTGAGAAGGCAATGATATCTATGATTTAGGTGATGGTGCTAAAAAATATTCATCCTCCTCCTTCCACTTCTAAATAATCAGGGGTCGATTTTCCATATGGAGAGTGATTTCCCTCTCATAGAAATTTATGTTGTCTCTATATAAGTAAAGACAACTGATGCCCAGAATTCCATCAATTTCCACCAAGGGAAGTATGACAAGGTTATTAGGGAATTTCAATCCACAAATTGTGATAGGGTAGTAGTTATATACATGGAATTCAATAATTTCCACATTTTCTATTTTCATTTAAATCTCTACTTTCATTCTTTTTTGTGATGTTTGAATAGTTCTAATAAACATTCATGATATAAAATAATGTGTAGAACTATGGATGGTTACCCTACCTTTCACTTTATGATATTGGTTCTACATTATCCTAGATAGACTTATAGATTAGTATTTTTAAACTACTAAACACATGAAGGGTAATACAATGAGATTAATGGTATAACTTATAAATTACATTTATATCTTAAACATACCAGTTTCTAGGCTTCAGTCAATGTTATCTATTATATAATTCCTAACTATGTTCTTATGGGAATTTATTTTTTGTTCCCCTAATAATAGTTTATAATGAGATTATGATTTTACCAAAGTATATCCCCTATGAATGTCAAACCAAGTGCACAGTAAGACACATTTTTGTGTACCAGGTTACCCCGAGTCAGGCCTGGAACACCTTGTCAGAGTTTTTACTCATAAGTACATATATTCTAGAACCATGTACAATTGTAGTATCCAAACAGGATAGTATTTTCTTGATAAACCACTTTATCTATTCTAACCAAAATATAGGTATGTTTTCTTACACTTAATCTTATCCTTAAGGGTTTTCACTAGGGTTTTCTAATCCTAATCACAAAAAATACTAAACCTATCCTATAATACCAACTATAAAAAACAACTATTTATTTCATTTTTAAACATGATTTATTACATAGAATTTAACATACTAAAACTCATAAGATTCAGAGGTATAGTTTATTTAGGACATTAGGTATATTACAGAACAATATAAAACATCAAAATTAACATCTTTATTGAAAACTTATTTAACATGACCAAAAAGTTCCTTCACACTTAACACTGGATGGGATAACCTAAGGATATACCTAAGAAAGGGGTGAGATATAAATCCTAGTAAGGGAATAAACTAGTCATAATAATAGGGAGAAATACATGTTAGAAAATAGACATAATGATGGAGCATAAAAGGAACATGAATAATAATTCATGATATATCATGATAATAATAAGATGGAAAATGTGATAATAACATAAATAGATACATCATAAATAGATTAAGGATGGATAAACCAAAACCCTGTGGTGGAAAAAGTACCAGAAAGGAGTCTAATAAATCCCATATCCCAACCTGATTTATCATGATACTAACCATTACCTAATGAATTAGAGTACTATCAGGGCACTCCCTTCATAATTAATTCATTCCCATTTATATGTCTTCCACATAGATCATATAACAAGTAATCATTCAACATAATAATTTATTACAAGATATAGGAATGTGGAATAAATACATGTATGTTCCCAATAAATATGTATATGTTCATAAAGGTGTATAACCTAGATATATAAATGGGTATGGTATGCACTATATGATGATTTTGGTATGTAAAATCATGGTGCAATTTCCGCAGCATAAGGACGTCATATAGAAATTCATAAAATGGGTTGATGAGAGAGAATGGGGTATCCCAGCATATAGACAATAAATTTATAGTAAGAAGGGTATTAAATAAAATATACTAACATAGGAAAAAGGAATTAATGAGACATAAAAAAGGAATTCTTGATAAAAGATGAGGGTGGAAGATTTCTTTCAAAATTTCGGCATAGTAAAGGGTGTACATAAGATTTAAAAAGAAGGATAAATGATAGTGGAAGGGTCTCACATAATTTAAAAATAAAATGAAAAGTAGTGGGATAGGTAAGAATGTATCCCATCATAAGAAACTGGAAATCAAAATGGATTATCATAAATCAAGTTCTTGATAAAAAGAGGAGAGAGAGTCCCTTACGGAATTTCGGCATAGTAGCGGCTTAGGTATGTGTCCAAATAAGGGGGAATAAATGTTCCCTCATAAAAATAACATAAATTGGGTATTAATGTAATTATTATAAAAGATTTTAAATATAATAAATTTAAATTAAAAGCGCTAATACCAAATAAGGTGCTTGAATTTAAAGGATGTGAGAGAAATCCTTTACGGAATTTCAGCATAGTAATATGTGTACCAAAAGGATTACGGGGGGATTATTTGAGTTAAAGGAAGATATAATAATTTAGAAATAAAATGGAAAGTAATGGTACCATGTAATATCATATTCCTACATATGAAAAATGAATTTAAAAATCATAATATAAAATAAGTGCTTGAATGGAAATGATAAAAGAGAAATACCTTACTTGGATGTGTGACTCCAAAAAATTATGAGAGGCTTCTTGGGAGATTCTGGTGCCTTGAAAGGACTATAGGGGGTATATGCAAGAATGTGTATGAGATTAATAGAGTTTTAATGAATAGAAATGGGAGCTTGGATGGGTTTATATAGGAAAGGAGGGGGATTTATTTATTATTTTGGTTTTGGACACTATATAATAAATTATTCAAAACCAAAAAATGTACCATGGTTTTTTACTACGGTATTTGGAAAAGGGGAGTGGATTAAATTATTTTATAATTACTAGGTGATAATATAACAAAATATTTCCACTAATTATGTGGAGGTGTGTAATAACCTGGATCATCATTTCAGGTATGGATCTTGATTTCGGGTGTTTCTAAGAAAAAGGGGAGAATTCAGAAAATTCATAAGTACAGGCCATGTACCCAATTCACAATGGTATCCTTGAGCTGGCCATGTAATAGCTAGTATATGGACGTGTGTGGTGACATGGATAATGCCTAAAGCGGGGCCTAGTTAATGTATGTACACGGCATGTACATTAAATGAACACACTAAGTACTTTTCTTTTTATTTATTAAATCAGACAAGGGTCACATAAAATTCCTAGAATTGTCTTCTTATAACCCTATCTCATCCAGGAGAAACTAGGAGCAATGATTCTTCTCTAAGCCCCTGATCCATCATTCGTTCTCCGAATCAAACACTGTCAGCTATATTGGAAATGCATCGGTGACTCCTTCCTTTCTCTAGAGCATCTCCTCTTAGTTTATCTTCTTTCATGAGTTATTCAAGGTTGAGAGTTTTTTATGTTTTTGTAGATCTATGACATTCTAGGTCGATTCAAAGGATGAGGTTCAACTATATCAATTGTATAATGTTGAGGTAGGTGGTTTGTGCCTTTCCGTAGTTTTATTTGGATTATATATAAAAAAACTATCAAATACCCTAGTTTAGGGTATTGCGTGTTTTGGAGAGTTAACCTTAATTTATGCCAGCTATGTTTTGTTTTCTTGTTAAAGGGTTTTGATTATGATATAGTTTCACTACCTTGTTTATGGATATGTTTTCCCATGTTTGTTTGATATTGGTCATTGGGTCTAGAACTGCCAGTTAGGCTATTTTGTTTCTATTCCTAGTGCTATTAGAATGGAGTTGATATTATATGAAATTATTGTGATATAATTTTTTGTTTCTTATCATTGTATTAGTTGATATTTATTTGGTTGTTGGTTATAGTTTGTGCATGATTTTGTTACATAGGGATGTGAGAACCTGATGTAGTTGGTCCATAGGGGGATTGACATTGAGGGATTCCCCAAAGTGTCTGTTATACTTTTCATGTTGTGAGACCATAAGGGGATTGAAGTTGAGTTCTCCATCAGAGTGTCTATAGAAAATCATTACGAGACCACAGGGGGAATGGATTTTGAGTGATTCCTCAAAGAGTCTGTAGTTATCATTAAAAGACCACAGGGGTAATTGATGGTAAGTGCTTCCTCAGAGAGTCTTTGTCTTGTAAAACCAGAGGGGTTAGGCTGTGATAAATTTCCCAGAGGGTTTCTTTTTGATTTTTGGTAGAATTATTAATAAATATAAATGAATGTAGTTGAAACTGTAGGATTGTTTACTTTTGAGTACTTCCTTGTTTATTACTTTTTTTTCATATTTCCTACTATATATATATATTCACTGACAGTTAGGCAATGATATTTGGGTGTTTTCCTATTGGGATTCATCTCACATCATTTTTGGTTCATGATTTTGGGCCCAAACAGATTATTTTGTTGCAGGTATAGATAAGGGAAGGCTCCCACCTACTTCAAGTACTTAATAGTTGTGGAGCTAGAGAGCATGGGATTAGTTGAGGTGTGTGATACTGCTAGATTTTACTGTTTTTTTTACTTTGGTTTATTACTATATTCTAAACATTGTGACATGTTTTTATTCTTTCCAAGACATATGTGACATGAATCATTTATATATGTTCTCTAGTTTATTTATTTTCACTCTTCAACTGTTTACTTATTGTATGGTATTACTGTTTCCACTATTGTATATTAATTTTATTATGTTGGGTTATTCTGCCAATAATGGCATAGTTTCTCCATTATCACACCAAAGGCCCTTTCTTCTAGTCAGCAACCTCTAGCGTTTGGGGAAATACTCTTGAGGCCTTGTGACCAACCGGGTATGGAGTACATTTGGGCGGCACCTGGAACTGGAATGTTACAAAGTGGTATTAGAGGAGTTTCTTTTCTTCTTTTCCTTTCTGTTTGGAGCCTATAGATACGGATAATAATTAATAGGCAGTTGGTAATAAGCTATTCTCGGGAGTAGCTAACCCTTGTACATGGAAAAGCCAATATACCTCAATTATTCCAATTTTCTAGTTTTTCAATTGTTACTATTGATTTTATTTCACCGTTGGGTGATTCACATGATTTTGGTTGTTATGATTTATATCATTGAGGTAATATATCTATTGAAACCCTATGAGATGAGGTTATTCTGTCTCATGCATCATATAGGAACTTTCTAGAGATCAAATTTCATGCATTCTTGTCATGCCATTTAGGGTGCATTACCAATTTCATTTTGTTGTGATAGATGTTGTGCATGATATGCATGTTGTTGTGATAGATGCCTTGATAGAATACATGCTATTTGATAGGGTATTGCTAATATGTAAAGTTTCATTTTAATGGGCACCAAACTTTGGTCCCATAGGTGTTATGTGCCCTCTTGGATCGGATTTTTGTGGATCATGTGATTGATTTCACTGTTATACTTTGTGATATACATTAATATGATGCTAGGATTTGATTTGCGGGGAGTATGGACCCCCACAGAGAAGAATTTGGCACTTTAATGTCTATTTTATTGTTTCTATGGGGTTCTGGAGTAGTTTCGGAGGATTATTGTCTGAAAAAACCCAAAATACACGGTGTGGAATGATGAATACATGCCATGTATCCTTTTGTTTGCGAAGGACCAACTTTTCTTCAGTAAACACTGTGTATTGATTGTACACACTGTGTAGTCCTTAACCGTGTGACTAGCTGTGTGGGTAAAGACACGGGGTTAGGAAATATTAGGTGGCACACTTCGTGTACTTGAAGTACATGCCATGTTGTAAGGATCGTGTATCTGGTCGTCTGACTAATGACACAGGTGGTTAAAATATAAGTGGCGCATTCCATTTCTAGGGAAAACATGTTGTTTTGTAGAGACCATGTATCCATCCGTGTGACTAATGACACGGGTCAGTAAAATACTTCTAGTACACCCTATGTTTGGCATAAACATGTTATGTAGTGTTGTTCTAAGAGAAGAGTATTTTTTATACATGTAGAGGAACTCGGGCAGGGGGGAAAGATTCAAGTACACATTGTGTTAATGGATAACATGTTGTGTATATGGGGTGTTACATGACTAGGGTTGGCAGAAGTACACACCCATGTAAAGGATTAAGGGAACACACCGTGTAGGGTTCATACACGTTGTGTGTCCACGTTTTGAAAAACATGAATGTTTTCTTTCTCATGTTCCTTTCCTGCACTTCTATCTTTCAATCCTTTTTAATCATGAACTAATGTGTGTCCATGACCTTACATATTTATTCCACTAAGACATCCTTTGGTTGTATGCCAGATATATGGCAATGATCAGACAACGAACATGGTAGATCAGGGACTACCAGTAGATCCTCATGTCATGCCTATCTTAGCATCATCCATAATTCCAGATACAGGTGTCGATGCACAGTTCTAAGAAGGCTTCATGAGGTTTATTCATACCGTCTACGGAGCATCGTATCCAAACCCATCTATAGAAGAGTTGATGCAGGTTTTTTATCAGTAGTGTCCTCCCACTTTCTCATGGGATGGGGGACCTCAGGCTTCAAATTCATTGTTAGAAGCCATTTTTTCCATCTTTGAGCTTCTGGAGATGCCTCCAAAGAGGTTGGAGAAGCTAACAATGTACATGCTTCAGGATTCCTTCCAAGAGATGGTGGGATGTGATATCACAGGAAGGGAACCACTAGGTTATGGCTTGGGATGAGTTCTAGTTGACCTTCTATGACTACTTCTACCTAGAGTCCTTGAGGGCCGACCGAGCTTGATAGTTCATGAGTTTGGAGTAGGGTACACTCTCAGTCATGGAGTATTATTCTTGTTTCACATAGTTGTAGTGCTTCACTTCCATTCTAGGGGGTGATGAGTTATTTCTAGCAAGGAAGTTTGAGGATGGTCTCAGGCTTGACATTCGATCCCAGGTGAACATCTTCAGAATGGATACCATAACATATATTGTCAATCAGGCACTGATCAAAGAGAGTAACCTGAGGTATTCTTGAACTGTGATCTAGGGCGGCTCGACATCTGGAGTTAGTATTCCTCCATCTGATAGTAGGAAGCATCGCCGGGAGTCTACGAGTGGATATCTAAGTAGTCAAGATACTCTTTCAGGTAGTCAGGTGGTATGCTACCAGTGCTGGAAGAGTGGGAATACAAGGCCAAATTGACCAAGAGACATAGTTGAGTGCCGATATTGGGGAAAGATGGGTCAGATTCAACATTTCTATCAGTTTTTCTCACCAGAATATAGTGATAGGTGTTCTACTATGACTCCATGTTCAGGAGGAGGACCACCAGTTTCTCAGCAGTCAGGGAACTAGACTTCGACCGGCCGTTCAAGATTAGATGGAGGTTGTGGTCATAGAATTCAGACATGGGTTTTCGACATCCATATTGTGGATAAGCTCAAGGATCACAGACAACTTCATAGGGTCATGGTGCAGGTCAAGAAACTACATTGGAGCAGACCCAGCAGGAGCGGGATTCTGGACCCTCTACGGTTAGAGGTACAATTTTGGTTGGCTCAGTTTTATCTACAGCTCTATTCGATATAGGGGCTTCCCATAGTTTCATATATGTTCTTTTTGTGGAAAGACTTGGTCTCTTTATCTTTACTTCTACTGATATCTTGACACCGAACACACTGTTGGGGACTAGAACGGCTTATGTATGTTAGTTCAATGAGTGCCCCTTTGATGTTGGGGGGTGTCACATCTTATGGCACCCTTATGTCTCAGATATGATGGGCTATGAAATCATTCTCATAATTTACTGGTTAGTTCCCTACTAGTCTGTTTTCGATTACTTTAATTGTAGGGTGAGTTTCACATCACCATACGGAGGATTGTTTCTACATAAGGTTGAGTGGGATGTCCAGGCGAGCAGAGAGGGATCTGAGCATCATGGGTTGGGAGGAGTTATAGCCCAGATGGCTAGTGTTTATTTGGATGACCAGGGAACATCACAGATGGACTTTCCTCCAGTGGTGGATCATTCCAAGTATGTCTTTCCATATGGATTTCTAGGTTTACCTCTGGATTGAGAGGTATATTTCTCTATTAATCTTATCCTAGGAGCGGCACCGATGTTCATTCCTCCTTATATGATGGCTACACCATAGTAACATGAGCTCAAGAACAAGATAGAGGAGTTACCAGAAAAGGGTTTTGTCACGACCCGTCCTCGGGACCCCTGTCGTGACTACCCCAAGCCCGCCTCCCATAGGCCAGGGGTTGGCGACTAGAACCAAGGCGTAAATCCTGATAATAAGGGAAGGAATTACCTTATAAAGTAAACAAACACCACAGAGTAAGCCAGTATTAGTAAACACGAAGTAAACTGGGTGAAATAGTAAGTGCGGAAAGTAAATAGGCCAGAATACAAACCCAACCTGAAAGTAAGTACAACTAGAAAGAAAGTACATCAACTGAAAGTAAAGTAGCAACGTCGAGCCGTCCACTGGAAGTCCCACCTGAAGGGAGGGTATAGATAGCCTCCTCATCTCCTCAGGTCCAGCCTTCTACTCCATGTATATCCCGCCCAGTGGTCCACCTCCAGGTACTAACTTACTCCACAAGCCTCAACCACGATCAGCGTTGTCTGTCTTCTACATCCAACCCAATGTAGTGTGGGCATATCCCATACAGGGGTGAGTATACGCTACTCAGTAGGGACCTCGAGACCCCTAAAGGTCTCCCATAATCCAAAAAGGATAATCCAAAAAGCAAAGGTACAATCACGAAGTATCAACCAACACTAATTAAGTATATGCCCATACATATACCTAAGTCGACAATTCTCGTTAGGCTCCAACATCTGAGCCCAAGTTCGATCATGTCCACATAGGAGTACAACCCAATACACACAGGATAACACAACCCAATCCACATAAGAAAGAAAGTCAATCATATCGAAGATATTGATTGAAAGTCAAGACTCAGCTCACACAAGTATACTTCTTCGGTGATAGACATGATCAGATATAGCCACTGATTTATCTAAGTTGGGACCCACGTAGGATACTAAACCAGCCAAGCTGTCAGACCCACATAGGATACAGATCAGCTACACTGCAAGACCCACATAGGATACAAGAACAGTAGTCATTGCCATCGAACCCATGGAGGATTTCAGTACGGTCTTCATCGCTGCCGAACCCACGGAAGATTTCAGTACAGTCTTCATCGTCGTTGAACCCACAGAGGATTTCAGTACGGTCTTCATCGCTGCCAAACCCAAGGAGGATTTCATTGCAGTCTTCATCGTCATCGAACCCACGGAGTATTTTAGTATGTTCTTCATCGCCTCCAACCCCATAGATAATTTTGGTGCGGTCGTCATCACTACCGAACCCCCGGAGGATTTCAGTGCAGTCATCATCGTCGTCGCAGTCGCAGCCAGCTCTAGGGTTCCCGCACACAGCATGCTCATTTCCGGGAGGGTCCGCTCCATGAGCCAGGGGGTCGATAAATCAACTGATACGTAGTCCAGAGTTGATGTATCTCAATGTTCTGTCTCGACAAGAGAAACTCAACGTGGAAGACGGCGCGTCAATCAGACGTCTGGTCTGAGAGTTATTGGCTTTTTCATTCCAGGGGCCCGGTTGGTTTTTAAGTCAAAAACAACCCTACCACACTCCAACTACATCCAATCCTCGAGCATAGTGATCCAAAAGGTCCGTCTCACTATGAGGAATCCAACAAAGTCAATGGCACATCAATCGGACGTCCGAAGCTCAAGTTATAAGCCTTTCCGCTCCGAGGGCCCGGTTGGTTTTGTGTTTGAACCAACCTCGCCGTACACAAAGTTCTTCTAAACCTTGAGTTTAATATACCGAAACGACCATCGTGATCCAAGGTTTGCATCTCAACTGATGGTGCATCGTTCGGAGGTCCGTAGCCTAGGATATGGGCAAAAGAACGAACATGTCCGGTTTTAGGGGGGTTTGGGCCCGGACCAACCCAGCCCGAGACCCCTTGGGTCGGCCCGAACCGGGTCGGCCCGAACTGGGTCGACCCGAACCGGGTCTGGGTCCGGCCCATTAGGGCACGGCCCAGCCCGACTTGGGCGGCCCAGCCCGGTGCGGCTGGTCCGGCCTGGGTGGCCGGTTGGCCCGGCGCGGGCGCGCCCCGCACGGCCAGCTCGGTATTGGTCGTGCCGTTGCAGAAGGGGGGCAGCTTCCCCCATTGATTGACCCGCGGCCCCCACGTGGGGGCTGCTGCCTTTTCCATCTGGGGGTTACAACCCCCAGCTCCCTTCCGAAACGGCCGGCCTGGCCCAGCCGGTCGGTGCTGCCGCCATGGGACCCCATGGTCCCGCCCCTCCGATGTGTCGGCGGCCGGCGGTTTTGGCCGCCCTGCCTTGCACCACCGCGGCTTTGAGTCGCGCCCTTGTACGACTGGCGCAGCACGACGGCACTGCTCCCCTCTATAGCGGCCCCACTCCGACCACGGCCTCTCGTGGTTCTCTGGCGTGGCGTGACGGTGTCGCAGCTTTGTTTGGCCTCAACGGCGCGGCGTGACGGTGCCACGCTTCTTCGCCCATTCTTCTATGTTTCTGCGCGGTGTCGTTGCACCGCTCTACCTTTGTTCGTGCCGCGACAAACACATCATCAAAGGGGGAGGAGGGTCGGCCGTGTTTGTGCAGTCCAACCTCCTCCCATTAATCCGATATCAAGCGGCTTAAGAAATTGATTTTGGATGGTCAAGAATATTCATGAACTAAAATCAAACTCATACCTCGATGAAGTCGTCGAATGAGGTTTGTTGCGGGAAAGGGACGTCACGGAAGACGGCGTCGTGGAAGGAGGATCTCCAGTGTCACGGTACATCGAACCGTGGAGAAGAGGACCATCAGTGTAGCGGTACATGGCGTCACGTCGTCGATCTCTGAGAAATCAGCGTTAATCGTTATCCTTTGTCAGAGGTCGGCGTTCTTCGTCGGTAACGGTGTGTTCTTCGCGTTCATCGACGAAGAAGATGAAGATTACTCTCGATTTTGAGTATTCTCTCCCAATACTTAACACCAAAAAAACTAACCCAACAATAATATAAGCTCCACTTATTTTATTAAGCCATGTCATGAGTTTCAAAATTTAAAAACTCAAATCCATTATTTGAAATAATGTGTTGGCTTGATCAAATGAGAGGAGAGGGAAAGTCACAACATTAAAGGAGGAGTTTCAAGGGGTTATGGGGAATGTGAAAAGGTGGGGTCTCGTGTGGGCCCCACCTCTCCTTTATTCTCCTAAAGTAAGTTAGAAACCCAACTTCCACACAAAGGATAAAACTACTTAGAAGAAAAATAAAATTGGATTACAATTTTATTTTATTCTTCACTTAAACCTCAAATTTTAACCAACTCCTCCTGAGAAAAAGCACCTTTGGAAAAGGTCTTATTAAGCAATTACCGGTGCTTCGGTTCCATCGGTGACCTCGGATTTTGATTTCGAGCACCGGTTCAAAAGTTAGGAAAACTCGCTCGTTATTTCACTGAATGTACCCGAGCTAATCTTCGGAACATGATTCCAGGCACACCGGGACTCGGAATCAAGTTCTGTCCGAAACATCGTTCTTTTAAAAACCCAAATAAAAGTAAGAAAAAATTTCCCTTGAATTTTACAGGTATTTACATTACTCCCACCTCAGGTCTTTACATCCCCGTAAAGATACATCATAAACTAGGGGAACAAATTTGGGAACTGTGCACGCATCTGAGCCTCCCGCTCCCATGTGCTCTCCTAGAGGTTCCCGTGCTGCCATCTAATGCACACTAGAGGTATCAACCGTCCACATAGGACCCACTTATGTCGATCCTAGATCTCCACTGGGACCTCTGAAAAAGTCGCCCCATCGTCAACATCCAACTCCCCATGGTCGATGATATGTGTCGGGTCATGCACGTATCTCCTCAACTGAGATACGTGGAAGACTTCGTGCACCCAATGCAACTGAGGTGGTAGAGCCAGGGGATAAGCCACCTCACCTATCTTGCTGAGGACCTAGAATTGTCTGATGAAGCACGGAGATAACTTGTCTCCTCGTCCAAATCTCTATAATCCACGTCGAGGTGAGACCCGCAAGAAGATGTGGTCTCCATCCTCGAATTCCAGTGGCCTCCGCCTCTTGTCAGCATAAGACTTTTGCCGGCTCTAAGCTATCCTCATCAACTCCTAGATAACCTGGACCTTCTCTGTCGTGGCCTGGACCATCTCCGGTCCCACAAGTGTTGACTCCCCAGGGTCTGTCCAGCATAGAGGTGATCTGCAATGTCGGTCGTACAATGCCTCATATGGTGCCATCCCGATGGTGGAGTGGTAGCTGTTGTTGTACGCAAACTCCACCAAGGGTAGGTGGTACTCCCAACTGTGAAAAAAGTCGAGGAAACATGCACGGAGCATGTCCTCAAGAGTCTGAATGGTTCTCTCCGTCTGACCATCCGTCTAAGGGTGAAAGGCGGTGCTCATACGTAGCTATGTCCCGAATGCCTCCTGCAACCCCTTCCAAAGATGGGAAGTAAATCAATCATCTCGATCAGAGACGATAGATGATGGCACACCATGAATCCGTACGATCTCCTGAATGTAGAGGCTCCCCAAGCTCTCCACTGAGTCCTACTCTCTAATGGGTAAGAAGTGGGCCAACTTGGTGAGTCGGTCGACAATCACCCAAATTTAGTCATGACCTCTGGATGTACGTGGATGTTTAGTCACGAAATCCATAGATATCCCATCCCACTTCCACTCCGGGACCTCCAAGGGTTGTACCAATCCTGCTGGTACCTAGTGCTCCGCCTTCACCTGCTAACAGGTGAGGCATCAAGAAACGAACTCGGATACATCCTTCTTCATACCCGACCACCAGTGCTGTCATCTGAGATCCTGGCACATCTTCGCCACTCCTAGATGTACCGCTAAAGGGGAAGTGTGAAACTCTCTCAGTAACTCCTCCTGTAAAGCAACTGGGACCATGGTACGTCCTCTGAAAAGGACGACGTGATCTCCTCCTACAGAGAATCCATTAGGTGCCTGTCCTAAGGATATATTCACACGCCGCGTCTCACAGTCAGCTTCCCCACATTGTGCCTCTATAACCCGCTGCAGAAGTGGAGGAGTGACTGTGAGTGACTGAAGAAAGTCTGCTCCATCTCTATCCACGAAGGATATCTGCAAAGCGATTAGCTGCTCTGTCGCCTCCCCAAGTAGCTAAATTCTCGTCCTCCTGCTGAGAGCATTGGCTACTACGTTCCCCTTTCCAGGGTTATAGACTATCTCAAAGTCATAGTCCTGGAGGAACACGATCCATCTTCGCTATCTCACATTCAGGTCATTCTATGAGAAGATGTACCTGAGACTCTGGTGGTCAGAGTAGACTGTAAAGCGCTCACCCATCAGATAGTGTCTCCACATATTCAGAGCGAAGACCACTTATGATAACTCCAAGTCATGGGTATCATAGTTCTGCTCATGCTGCCTCAACTGACGTGATCCATAGGAGATCACGACCCACTCCTGCATCAGGACACATCCGAGTCCAGTCCCTGATGCATCGCATTAGACTACGTACCCTACTCCCTCCTCCGGTAGCCTCAAGATAGGCGTGCTGGTCAATCTCTGTCTCAGATTTTGGAATCTCTGCTGACATCTTCCTGACCACATAAAGGGTTTCCCCTTCTTCATCAAAGCTGAGAGTGGTGCTGCAACTCTGGAAAAGTCTGGCACAAATCTATGGTAGTGCTCAGCTAGCCCCAAGAAACTCTACACCTCTGTCACACTCTTGGGTGGCTCCCAAGCTAGAACTGCCTCAGTCTTCGTAGGATCCACCGCAAATCCCACCACAGAGATGACGTGTCCCAAAAAGTGGACCTCACGTAACCAGAACTGACACTTCGAGAGATTTCCATAAAGCTGGTGCTCTCGGAGTGTGTCTAGTACAACCCGCAAGTGGTAGGCGTGCTCCTCCTCAGTGGTCGAGTATATCAATATGTCGTCGATGAAGACCATGACAAATCGATCGAGGTATGGCTGAAAGATCGTGTTCATGAGACCCATGAACACTACTAGAGCATTGGTTACGCCGAAAGGCATAACCAGGAACTCATAGTGGTCATACAGACATCAGAAGGTCGTCTTCTGCACGTCCTCATCTCAAACTCTGAGCTGATGATATCCTGATCTAAGGTCTATATTTGAGAACCACCGTGCTCCATTGAGTTGATCAAAGAGGTCGTCAATCCTCGATAGAGGATACTTGTTCCTCATGGTCACCTGGTTTAGGTGACGATAGTCGACACACAGTCAAAAGCTCATGCCCGCATTCTTGGCAAACAATATCGGGGAAGCCCACGGTGAAACACTGGGTCGGATGAATCTCTTTCCCTACAAGTCCTCCAACTATACCTGTAGCTCTCTAATCTCAGTGGGTGTCATCCGATATGCTGGAGTGGATATCGGGGCTATCCCGGGGTACATGTCAATATAAAAGTCTACCTCTCTGTGGGGAGGTAGTCCTAGAATGTCGTCAGGGAAAACCTCTGCATACTGATCCACCACTACAGGAAAACAAGGACTCCGCACGTCAACTGCTCCTAGGATGAGGCTAGCCAACTGATGAGTGATGGGATGTCCTCTCCTCTACGTGAGTCCATCCTACACTGCAAAGGATCCCTTCTCGCTAGTGAAGGTGAACCTTCTCCCATCGGTACGAACACACCGCACCTTGCGCCTAATACAGTCGATCTGAGCATGGACTCTGGATAACCAATCCATGCCCAAGATGACGTCGTAAGGCCTTGACGTTGCTACAAGAAGATCCCAGCTGAATATCTCGCCTCCTAGAGTAAGCTCACACTGCCGGCACCAGTGAGTAATCATCGAGTCTGCTCTCGTATGAGTCTCTAGCCGTAAGGATCGAGCCAACGGCTCTGTCGGAATTTCCAAGCCCCGAACAAGGGCAACGACAATAAAAGAATGACTCGCTCTTGTATCTATAAAAACTGTAGCAAGGGTGGAGTAGACACATATATTACCTCGAATCATCTTTGGTGCACCATGGTCGTAGGCCTCCACTGCCTGAAGCTAAACCTGTCTCTACCTGCCAGCTCCCTGTGGTCGGGGTGGACCTCCTGGTGGTGGTGGTGGTAAAGCCTCAAAGCGTCTCCCACCACCTTCTTCTCGGCCATCTCCCCTTCCTCGTCCGCCTGCTCTCAGTGGATCGCCACGGTCAACCCTCTTCCTCTTCCTGGGTGGCCCCTCAACCGTCTGCTTCTCCTCTACACGGTGGGTCAGGCAGTCACGAGCCATGTGGCCCTGCCCGCCGCATGCGTAGCACTGCCTGGTCCTTAGAAGGATGGCTTTGCGTCGTGTTCCCCGAACCTCTGAGCCAGTGTCCTGAGGTCATCTGCCTAATGGTCATTCTCCCTGGACCCCTGTGACATCCGTCGACTGCCAGATGCAGATGACTCTACTACGTACCGCCCTGCGGTAGGTCTTGCTGCTGGCATAGGCTCAGCAAGAAAGCTCTCTATTGGAAGAGCTCACTCCAGTACTCCTACCTATGTCAGAATGCTGAGGGAGGTCATCAATGCCCTGATCTCATGCCTCAGTCCCTGCTCAAAGGTCTGGGCCCAGAATAATGGGTCTTGTACCATGTTCTTCTAATAGCGCGAGAGATCTGTAAATCTCACCGAGTACTGGGCGACTGTCATGCTGCCTTGTCGCAGCTGTAGATGCTCGTGGATGTGCACCGCACAGAGGGTGGCTGGGATGAACTCTGAGTGAAAAAGGCTCTCAAATTCCATCCAGAGGAGAGATGCCTTGTTGTGAACCTGGAACATCAAGATCCACCATCTGCCTGCTGCCGCGTGCAGGAGGCTCACTACGAGGATCACCATGAGGTCAGATGGTGTCCCCACTAACCTGAAAACTCGAACAACTGCCTCTAGCCAATCCTCGGCTGCCTGGGGGTCCGTCTCCCTGGGGAACCTAGGTGGTCTATAATGCTGAAACTCATGCAGTGCACTAAGGCGAAGTGCACTCTCAACGGCCGGGGCGGGTGGCATTGGTGACTCAGCGGGTAGTGGTACCGCCGGTACCTCTGCTGAAAAAGGGCCACGCACCGAGGCCTCGTCGCTTGGTGGGATGTCGTCTCGCACAAAGCTCGGAACCCTAGCTGGCTGCCATCGTGGGGCCATCCTGAAAAGAAACAGGTGCACCACGGTTAAACAGTATACCTGGTGATCTGAAATAAAGTAATCACAAAGAAAACTTTTGAAACACACATGCAATCAATGTTTTTGTGCATTGAGTCGGAAATCAGATGTCAGGGTCCTGGTGTATGGATACTTCAGCCACCGCACCAACACTGGACTCCCTGGACTGATAACCAAACTCAATACCCTTAACACTATTTCTTCACATAGAATAAAGATCAGATTCCTTTGTTCTGTGGTAGAACTGAACTCCTTTGATACCAATTTGTCACGACCCATCCTCGGGACCCATGCCGTGACTACCCCAAGCCCGCCTCCCATAGGCCAGTGGCTGGCGACTAGCACCAAGTCATAAGTCATGATAAAAGGGGAAGACATTTCCTTATAAATTAATCAAACACCATATTTTATGCCAGTAGAAGTAAACACTAAGTAAACTGGGTGCAATAGTAAGTGCGGAAAGTAAATAGGCCAGAATACAAACACAAACTGAAAGTAAGTACAACTGGAAAGAAAGTACAGCAACTGAAAGTAAAGCAGTAACGTCGAGCCATCCACTAGAATTCCCACCTGAAGGGTGGGTACAGATAGCCTCCTCAGCTCCTCGGGTCCAGCTGTCTGCTCCGTGTACATCCCGCCCAGTGGTCCACCTCCAGGTACCGACTTGCTCCACAAGCTTCAACCACGATTAGCGATGTCCGTCGTCTACATCCAACACCACGTAGTGCAGGAATATCCCGTGCAGGGGTGAGTATACGCTACTCAGTAGGGACCCCGAGACCCCAGAAGGTCTCCCAGAATCCACAAACGATAATCCACAAAGGAAAGGTACAATAACGAAGTATCAACCATCCCAACTTAAGTATATGCCCATACATATACCTATGTCGACAATTCCCGTCAGGCTCCAACATCTGAGCCCATGATCGATCACGTCCACATAGGAGTACAACCCAATCGACATAGGATAACACAACCCAATCCACATATGAAATCAAGTCAATCATATCGAAGATATTGATTGAATGTCAAGACTCAGCTCACACATGCATACTTATTCGGTGATAGAGATGATCAGATATATCCACTGACTCATCTATGTTGGGACCCACATTGGATACTAAACCAGCCAAGCTGTCCGACCCACATAGGATACAGACTAGCTACTCTTCCAGACCCATGTAGGATAGCAAGAACAGATTCCAACACTGCCAGACCCACGTAGGATACACGAACAGTAGTCATTGTCGTCGAACCCACGGAGGATTTTAGTACGGTCTTCATCGCTGTTGAACCCATGGAGGATTTCAGTGCAGTCTTCATCATCGTCGAACCCACGGAATATTTCAGTGCAGTCTTCATCGTCGTCGAACCCACAGAGGATTTCAGTACGGTCTTCATCGCTGCCGAACCCACGGAGGATTTCAGTGTAGTCTTCTTCATCGTCGAACCCACGGAGGATTTCAGTACGGTCTTCATCACTTCCGAACCCACGAAGGATTTTGGTGCAGTCATCATCACTACCGAACCCACTGAGGATTTCAGTACAGTCATCATCGTCGTCGCAGTCGCAGCCAACTCTACGGTTCCCGCACACAGCATGCTCGTTTCCGGGAGGGTCCGCTCCACGATCCAAGGGGTCGATACATAAACTGAAACGTATTATGATGTTGATGTATCTCAAAGTTCTGTCTCGACAAGTGGAACTCAATGTGATAGACGGCGCGTCAATCGGACGCCCGGTCTGAGAGTTATTGGCTTTTTCGTTCTAGGGTCCAGGTTGGTTTTTAAGTCAAAACCAACCCGACCGCACTCTAATTACGTCCAAAACTCGATTGGAGTAATCCAAAAGGTCCCTCTCACTAATAGGAATCCATCAAAGTCGATGTCACGTCAATCGGACGTCCGGAGCTCAAGTTATAAGTGTTTTCGCTCCGAGGGCCCAGTTGGTTTCGTGTTCGAACCAACCCGGTTGTACCCAAAGTTCTCCTAAACCTTGAGTGTAATATACTGATATGACCATCTCGATCCAAGGATCATATCGCATCTGACGGTGTGTCGTTCGGAGGTCCATAGCACAAGATATAGGCAAAAGAATGAACCTGTCCAGTTTTAGGGAGTTTTGGGCCCAGACCGACCCGGCCTGAGACCCCCTGGGTCAGCCCGAACCGAGTCGACCAGAACTGGTTCGACTCAAACCGGGTCTGGGTCCGTCCCATTAGCGCATGGACTGACCTGGTGGGTGCGCCCCAGCCCGACCGGCGCAGCCTGACCCAGCCGGCGCGGCCCGGTCCGGACTGGGCGGCCCGGCCCGGTGCGGTCGGTCTAGCCTGGACGGCTGGTTGGCCCGGCGCGGGCGCGCCCCGCAGGGCCAGCTCGGTGCTGGTCATGCCATTGTGTAAATTGGGGGTGGATGCCCCCCTTGATTGAACTATGGCCCCCACGTGGGGGCCGCTGCCTTTGCCAGCCGGGGGTTACGACCCCCGGCTCCCTTCTGAAACGGCCGGCCTGGTCCGTCCGGCCGGTGCTGCCGCTGTGGGACACCGTGGTCCCGCCCCTCCGAGGTGCCGGTGGCTGACAGTTCTGCCCGCCTCGCCTTGCACTGCTGCAGCTTTGAGCCGCGGCCTTGTCTGACAGGCACGGCGCGACGGCGCCGCGGCTTTGTTTGGCCTCAACGGCGCTGTGCGACGGTGTCGCGCTTCTTCGCCCATTCTTCTTTTTTTCTGCGTGGTGTCGTTGCACCGCGCTACCTTTGTTCGTGCTGTGACAAACACATCATTAAAGGGGGAGGAGTGACAGCCATGTTCGTGCCATCTGACCTCCTCCTGTTAATCTGATATCAAGCGGCTTAAGAAATTGATTTTGGACGGTCAAGAATATTCGTGAACTAAAATCAAACCCCTACCTCGATGAAGTCGTCGAATGAGGTTTGTCGCGGGAAAGGGACATCGCAGAAGATGGCGTCACGGAAGGAGGATCACCAGCGTTGTGGTACACGGTGTCGCGGAGAAGAGGACCATCTACGTTGCGGTACCCGGCGTCGCATCGTCGATCTCTGAGGAATCTGTGTTAATCGTCGTCCTTCATCGGAGGTCTTCATTCTTCGTCGGTGACGGTGTGTTCTTCGCGTTCTTCGACGAAGATGTTGATGATTCCTCTCGATTTTGAGTATTATATCAAAATACTTAACACTAAAAAAACTAACCCAATTATAAAATAAGATCCACTTATTTTATTAAGCCATGTCCTGAGTTTCAAAATTTAAAAACTCAAATCCATTAATTGAATTAATGTGTTGGATTGATTAAATGAGGGGAGAGGAAAAGTCACAACATTAAAGGAGGAGTTTCAAGGGGTTATGGGGAATGTGAAAAGGTGGGGGCTCACGTGGGCCCCACCTCTCCTTTATTCTCCCAAGGGAATTTAGCAACCCAACTTCCAAACAAAGGATAAAACTACTTAGAAGAAAAATAAAATTGGATTACAATTTTATTTTATTCTTCACTTAAACCTCAAATTTTAAACAACTCCTCCCGAGCAAAAGCACCTTCGGAAAAGGTCTTGTTAAGCAATTACCGGTGTTGCGGTTCCATCGGTGCCCTCGGATTTCAATTCCGAGCACCAGTTCAAAAGTTAGGAAAACCTGCTCGTTCGTTCACGGAACGTACCGGAGCTAAACTTCGGAACATGATTCCGGGCACACCGGGCCTTGGAATCAGGTTCTGTTAGAAACTGCGTTCTTGTAAAATCCCAAAGAAAATTAAGAAAAAAATTCCCTTGAATTTTATGGGTCTTTACAGGTTTAATCTATACCAGTACTTCTCCTTGGGGTTCACCTATCCTATTTGTAAAGAAGGTGGATGCTACCCTCAGACTTTATGTGGATTATACGAAGCTGAACCAGTTGACAGTGAAGAACCTATATCCTTTTCCAAGTATTGATGATCTCTTAGATAATATTCAAGGAGCCTGGATGTTCTCGAATATTTAATTGACATCCAGTTATCATTTTTTTCATGTTAGAACATCTGATATACCTCTTACATCCTTTTAGAGCAGTTATAGTCTATAAAAGTATGTGGTTTTGCCGTTCGGTCTCATGAACGTGCCTAAAGTTTTCATGGAACTGATGAACCGAGTATTCCATCATTTTTTTTATTCTTTTTTGGTAGTATTCATAGAAAATATCTTGGTGTACTCTTACAATTTACATTACCATGCTACTAATCTTGATATCATTTTGAGTAGATTGAGAGAGCATCAGTTATATGATAAGATCTCAAAATGAAACTTTTGGATGGACCATATTCACTTCATTCGTCATGTTAAATCAGAGACAAAAGTATCATTAGACCCAGAGAAAGTGAGATCCGTAGTTTCCTGGGAGCATTTGAAAAATGTCTTTGTTATATAGAGTTTTTTGGGGATGGCTGGTTAATATAGGCATTTTATACAAGACTTTTCAGGATTAGCAATGCCATTGATGGGCCTGACTAAGAAGGGTGTGAAGTAGTTATGGACAGATTCCTATGATTCAGTTTTTCAGGAGTTTAAAGGGAGGTTGAATTCAGCACCGATACTATTTTTTTTAGAGTCATCCAAGATTTATTCTATTTATTCTGATGAATCAGGTATCGGGCTGGGAGAAGTTCTTATTATGGGTGAAGGTGTCATTGTGTATGGGTCTCGGCATTTGAGGCCACATGAGAATAATTACCTATTGCACAATATTGAGTTAGCTTCAATTGTTCATGATTTACATTGTTGGAGACATTATCTTTTGGAAGATCACTTTTTTGTTTTAACTGACCACAAAAGTCTCAAGTATATCTTTAGTCAGTGAGATATGAATTTGATAAAGAGAAGGTGGGTTGAGTACCTTGAGTATTTTGACATTGATATTTCCTACACTCCTGGGAAAGGAAACGCAGTGGCTTATGTGTTGACCAGGAGGCCTCAGATACAAGTAGTTCTTGAGGCCAGTAGCGAGTGGTGGCTTATGGCTCTATTTTATGAAATGCATTTGGAGGTGAGCGATAGAAAGGGGAAGATGTTTCTTTCTTATGTAGTTGTTACCTCTACTATACTTGATAGAGTGAGAATTAGGTAGCTATCAGATTCTGAAGGCCTAGTTCAATGGGAGAGTGTGTCAGGAGAGAACCATTTCCTGGATGGACCATAGGTGAGGAAGAGATCTTGCATTTTTTATGAGTGTGTGTGGGTGTCTGCAGACATACGTGTAGTGATTTTGCAGAATTTTAATTCCTCGGTTTTGGTAGTTCATCCTAGAATCACTAAGATGTATCGTGATCTACACCATTAGTATTGGTGGCCGAGTATGAAGATAGATGTTGATTGTTTTTTGATAAATTCTTCCACCTGTCACCAGGTGAAGGCAGAGCATCATCGACCAGTAGAGCCTTTCCATCAGTTAACCATTCTTGAGTGGAAGTGGAATGATGTCACGATGGACTTCGTCACAGGTTTACCGAGTTCTCCCCGTGGTAAAGATGAAGTTAGGGTTTTCATTGACAAACTCACAGAGTTTTCATACTTCTTACCAATCAAGGAGACCTTTAGTGTTTATGAGATTGGAAGGTTTTAAATCCAAGAGATTTTAAGTTTTCATGGGGTTTCGCACCCCATTGTTTCAGATAGGGATGCCTGTTTTACTTCTCGAGTCTAGAAAGGACTTTAGAGGGATTTGGGTACACAGGTACATCTGAGTAGAACATACCATCCCCAGATAGATGGCTATTCATAGCATATGATTTAGGTGATGGAGGAAATTCTTAGGTCATTTGTCCTAGATTGTAGAGGTTCTTAGGAGAAGAACATGCCTCTTTTGGAGTTTTCCTACAATAATAGTTTTTAGGCGACTATTCAGATGGAACCTAATAAGGATTTGTATGGTACACCATGCCAGTAACCCATATGTTTGATGGAAGCAGGAGAGGTAGCTATGATGGGACCTTGTCTTGCCAAGGAGACCATAGAGAAGGTGGAGTTAATTCTAAAGAGGGTGGCTATTTCATAGTCATGACATAAGTCTTATGTTGATCGACGGAGATGGCCTCTGGAGTTCGAGGTCGGAGATCAGGTTTTCCTACGTGTCACACTGAGGATGGGACATAGGATGATTATGAGAGAGGGAAATAATTCACCGAGATACATTAGGCCGTTTCAAGTTTTTGAGAGAGTCCGGCCAGTTTTTTATCAATTATAGTTACCACAAAAGGTACCGGCCTATGCATGACGTCTTCCATATTTCTCTACTGTGGTGTTACTTCTCATACCCATCTCAAGTTTTCCAACCCGAGGAGGTTGAGTTAGCGGTGAAAGCAATGTTTTAGGAACATCATATCCTGATGATTGATCGCATTATAAATGTTCTGTGTGGCCATTCTTTTACTTTGGTACAGGTGTTGTGGCAGAATGGGTGAGTACAAGTTGAGACTTGGGAGAGGGAGACTGATGTGCAATCGCAGTGGCCGGACTGTTCAAGGATTATTCTTCTACGCCCCCTTGTTAGGGAAATTCAGGGATCAATTTATTTATGGGTGGAAGTTTGTAAGAACTTGGATATTCATTTTAGGTATGGATCTTGATTTTGGGTATTTTTAAGAAAAAGGGGATAATTTGAAAATTTTATAAGTACACACCATGTACATATGAGTACACGTCGTGTACCCAATTTCCACGGGTAGATGTGTATTGGCCGTGTAAAGGCCAGTACAATATTGTGTGTGGTGACCTGGAGACTGCCTAATGTGGGTTCTAGTTAAGGCATGTACATGGAATGTACATTAAATGAACACACCATGTACTTTTTTTTTTATTTTTTATATCAAACTGGAGTCTCTTCTAATTCTCAGAATTGTATTCTTCTAACCTCGTCTTGTCCAGGAGTGACCGGGAGTGAGGATTTTTCTTTGAGCCCACGATCCGCCATTCATTCTCCGAATCAAACATTGTCGGTTGCATTAGAATTGCATCGATGAGTCCTTCCTTCTTCTAGACCCTATCCTCTTGTTTTCTCTTCTTTCGTGAGTTATTCGAGGTTGGTCATTTTTGATGTTTTTTAGATCTACGACATTATAGGTAGATTCCAAGGATCAAGTTCAACTATATCAATCGTACAATGTCAAGGAAGGTGGTTTGTTCATTTCTGTAGTTGTCTTTGGATTATATGTAAAATCAATTCTGAATACCCTAGTTTAGGGTATTGTGTGATTTGGGGATTTAACCATGTTTGATGCCTAAAATATTTTTTTTCTTGAGAAAGGGTTTGATTATAAATTAGTTTCATTACCTTTTTTATGTATGTATTTTCCCAGGTTTGTTTGATATTGTCCATTGGGTCTAGAACTTCCTGTTAGGATATTTTGTTTCCATACCTGGTGATGTTAGGATGTAGTTGATATTATATGACATGCTTGTCATATGATTTGTAGCTACATAGCCTTGTAGTATTTGATATTACTCTGGCTATTGGATATCATTTTTTCATGATTTTATTACAGAGGGTTGTGAGAACCAGATGTAGTTGGACCATAAGGGGAACTGACGTTGAGGGCTTCCCTAGAGTGTCTGTTATACTTTTTTACTTTACAATACTATAGGGGGTGGATGTTGAGTGATCCCTACAATTTTCAATAGAATACCATTATAATAGCACAGGGGGAATGGATGTTGAGTGCTTCCTCAGAGAGTCTGTAGTTATCATTAAAGGAACATAGGGGGAATTGATGGTGAGTGCTTCCTCAGAGAGTCTTTGTCTTTTGAAACCAGAGGTGTTAGGATGTGAGAACTTTCAAAGAGGGTTGCTTATGAATATTTGGTGGAAGGATTAATAAATTTAAATTAATGTAGTTGAAATAGTAGGATTTTTTTTTTTGAATACTTACTGATTTATTACTTTTTTTCATATTACATGCTATATATATATTCCATGACAGTTAGGCATAGATCTTTTGGTGGTTACATACTAGGATTCATCTCACAGCCTGTTTGGGTCATGATTTCGGGCCCAAAAAGATTATATTGTTGTAGGTATATATAAAGTCAAGCTCTATTCTACTTCAGGTACTTAATGGTTGTGGAGATGGAGAGCATGGAACCAAGCTGTGGCTTTCGATGCTACTAGATTATATTGTTTTCTTTGTACTTTGGTTTAGTACTGTATTTCCATCATTGTGAAATTTTTGGATTCTTTGCGAAACATATGTAACAGGAATCATTTATATATGTGATCCAGTTGTCTTTTTTACTTTCATTCTTCTGTTGTTTTCTTATTGTATGATATTACTACTTTTTTGTTGTATATTATTGTTATTCTATTGTGTTACTCTTCCAATGAGGGCATAGTTTCCCCAATATCACATCAAAGGCCCTCGCTACTAGTTGTAAGCCTTTGGTGTTCGGGGAAATGTGCTTGAGGCCATGTGACCAACCAGGTACGGGGCACCTTTGGGTGGCACCTAGAACCAAGACTATACAAGATGAGTCACACTTTCAATGAAATGATTGAAAAATCATAAAATATATTATATGTATTGGAGAATTCAAAAAGAATTTCTAAAATAAAAAAAAATAAAAAATAACATTATTTTAAATTTAAAAAATATATTGGGTAGAATATACCTTTCATAGTATGTATTACATTACCATTGGACCATTATGATTTCATAAAATACAACGTATATTTATACGGTATTTAATTTGTCACCAAAAATTTGACTGTCTTAGAAAATTTTGAAAAATTAACCATTAGATAATTTATACATCCTATTTCAAAAAATAAAAATCATTTTATCAAAATAATTTTATAAATATGTGAATTTTAACTTTTAAAATAATAATAGACACTTAAAGAAAATGACGGGATTTATGAAAAATAAGAGTTTTTTAACCCTCATAAAAATTACATTTAAAATCATAAAAAATTATATGATAATTTATATTTGATAAATATTATTTAATAATAATATTCCATTAAAATATTATTATTTTTAAAATTCATTAATTCATTAATTAATTAATTTAATATTAAAATTAACTAAAAATAAAATATGTGCTTCAAAAATAATTTGCAAAGTAATAATAATTGGATGAAAATATATTCATTACTCTATAAAAAATAATGTACATATTATTATTTCTGTGGTGAATATATTTTTATTATATTATAATATTCCCTAAGAGTAAGGTTTTTAATGGCGGGGCTTTCATGGGGTTATTCGGTGAACATGGTTCAAGCCATGATCTCGATGAGCTTGAAATTCTAATGTAAACGGTTTCTCTCATGCATTGTTTAATGGATCTCAGCTTGGTATTGGTCTATGGAAATGCCCAAAAATGTTATATCCCTCATAAGATTTTATAAATGGGCTTTATAATGTATGATCCTATAGGTTGAGGTCATCACTTCTTATGTCGGTGTAAAAAGGATTCATTAAAACCATATATTTATACTGGTCATGTGATCAATATTCAACGGTTGTATTATCAATAGTAATGATACCTAACAATCATTTAAATCCAATTAAATATAAAACAAAATATGTGAATGTATTTTATATATCCACAGGCCATTTAATTAAATCAAAAAAGGGGAACTTTATTCATAAAGGTTTGGGTCATTGCAATTTTAGGAATGGAAACTGTGGAATCAATCAATTTAATAATTTGTATGCCATTCAAACAATTAATTTTGGAAGGAGTTGTTCATTTATATCAACACCCTGCTATATTTTCTTATTACATTAGGGTTATGTTATTTCGAAACCATCCACCTTGTTTTTTCAGATGGATTATGATCATGTTATTATAGTATTAAATTATCTATAACCTCATTGATTTATATGGTGTGAACATAAAATTGTCTATAATTATGATTTGAGGATGTTCACCTAGAAACATATATAAAATGGGGAAAATTAATGGAGTACCTATATTTTTATTCCTTATGAATGATTATAGTAATGTTGGTTATGTATTATTAAACAGCCTGCCATCTTTCTCAAGATTAGTTATGATCATCTAATCCATTTTATTAACATGGGTTAAATTACTATTAACTGGTAAAATAGTTTCATCATGTTTTGATATTATGTATTCTACATTATACAGATAGTCATTCTTTTCTTCATCTGAAGATTCTAGAAAAAATGGTATGAATGGTCTTATTTACTCTTATAGGAAATTCATTAGAGTTAATCAGGTGATGAGTGGGCCCAAAATTATATATCCCCTTTCTGTAGTGACATGACACTTGAGAAAAAAATATGTTTGGGTATTTGGTGAATACCTGCAGAATTCAACAATATTTATTGACAATGGTATCGATGAAAAGAAAACTGTCTTCCCATGAGGATTTGAAAATATTTTTTTGATGTATATAATTATTTATTCCATATATATGAGGTTACGATTATTTATATACATGTTTTAATTTATTATCATGGTTATATAATGATCTTAGTTTCATTTCAATTATGAATTCATGTTTTTTACATATTCCTTCCATAATATTTATACCTAGTTTATGACTTGTTATTTTAGATAAATATTTCTCTTAATAAGAATTTTATTTCACCCCCCATCTTATGTTTTCATTCCCTAGTTATGAATAAAATTAACACATAGGTCATGATTATAAGGATAGAATGTGTGGAATAATTTTGGGGATATATTGAATACTTATTATGTATTAATTAGTTTAATATATATATAATAAAAAATATCTTATAATATCAATGAATAATTTATTTATATTATTATTATGTATCCATATTATCTAAATATCTAAATTTGAAATAATAGTTATATATTAGAGATTCATCCATCATTATTTATTTTCTAATTGAGGATGTTCATAT
Organism: Viscum album; assembly: GCA_963277665.1. Classification (NCBI taxonomy): domain Eukaryota; kingdom Viridiplantae; phylum Streptophyta; class Magnoliopsida; order Santalales; family Viscaceae; genus Viscum; species Viscum album. Next base: position 1,674,024,037 of record OY728120.1, read on the forward strand.
CCTGTATTTTATAGCTGGTATCAAAGTGATTTGTTAATGTATATGTTTATATTACTATATCATGAAGTGTGGGTCCAATCCATTACACATGGACTCCTAGAAATTATAATTTTCCTTATCTATAATGATTTGTGAATTGATGAGATGATGAATTACTAGTAGAGTTGGTATGTACTCCATAACTAGTTGTAATGTGAATGTCACAATGTGGTGATCCTCTGGAGAGTAATATTATTATGTTCTCTTGTTTAAAAAATTATGTGATGGACGCTGGTAACCTTATTATTATGTATAACCTATAGTGGGGATCATGTGATGAGTATATTAGTGTAGATTAAATTTTAATCATGAGTTGCATCGTTTAAAAAATAAGAGATTTAAAGTTTTAATATTCTTATTGAGTGTGAATACATTAAATTTTATTGTGTTGACTACAAAATTAGTGATAGTAGTATGCGATGATAATTTTAAAGGATTTTAGTAAATATGGGGAATGATGTGTTGGTAGGACCAACATAGAGGTGGTTTGAGATTTGAATTAGTGGTTACTGGAAAGTGTTTGGGTGGTAGGGTGGGGTTTATAAATACCCATATAAGGGTATAAGTTGGTGAGTATTGAGTGAAGGATGTATATTCGATAATTGGGTAACATGAATTAATGTTTATAGTCTAGGGGAATGGTTATGAATGAATTTTATGAAACAATTTAGTAGGGTGACTAGGTTTGTTGAATACTTGTAATCATGGGATGTATGATGACCAATGTAATTGATCAAGACATCATGATTAGTCTTGAGTCTTGGGATTGAGTCCATGTGTTTGAGGATTGCAGGTCTTGTAGTTTCTCATGTGTATCTCTAATTGGTAGATAGTCAGGTTTGAAACAATGAGGCCATTCATTGTTTCATGATGTTAGTAAATTCAACATTCAAGAATTCCTCATGGAGTGCATAAACAATGTTGAGTTTATAGAATTACCTATAGAAACAATGAATGGGTTGGCATAATATTACTCCACTATAACACACACATATATATATATATATAAATTTTACATTTATATTAATTATATCCTATAATATATCTCACACCATTTACCTAGAGGGTCCTTATTGTGGGGTCTAGAAATTTGAATATATTATGTTAAAATAAGTCTTCAACTTCTCTAGTAAACTTCTCCACACATGGTGTGCTATAAATATTACATATAATGATCCTCTTCTCTTAAAATAGACGAGAAGCATAAGAATAGAATTAATATATATTCCAAGGAAATGTTAAAATAAGAGATAAAACTAAAATATCATGGGTAAAAATAAGATGAACATGTGGGTATGTGAACATAATCATTGTGCATGATTATAACATATAAAAATAATACCCAATAAAACAAAGGGCACAATTTATCTTGTAAGGCTATTTATATAACATAATACATGAGCTATAGGTGTTTGGAAATTTGATTAAATAATCATGGTTCGTTAAAAAACATAATATTGGTATGTTTCATAACATATTGATGTGGAATTGAATATGAAACGTATATAAGTATAGAAAATCATTTCCTATTACAAGACATAATTCCAAGTTCATCCACACTTGGTGAATAGAGACCCCAAGTGGATTGGGTTCACTCCTCATTTCCTTAATCTTTGTGGAAATAGCCTATAGTGGATTGGTTTCACTCCCCATTATCTTACATTAAATATCATGAGATATATAATTTTGTCTTGATTATTAAATAACAATATAATTCAATTCCCAATAATTATATAATGAAATACCATATGTATCCATGCCACATCAAAACATTCCTAATTCCATCATCTTTAAATTAACATATGAGAGTGAAATTTGTTTCATGAAAAAATGAAAAAGACTTGATGATAATAAATCCAGAGAAAAAAATCATTAAACGGTACATACACTGATGAAAATCAAATTATTGGATCAATATAAAATTCCTTTCAAAAAATAATAATAAATCAACATTATATTTATTTTAAATTGAAGTAATTTATTAAACAATACTTTTAGAAAATTAAAAGGAATGAAAATAAAAATTGCATTGCAAAACCATGAAATCAAGGAAATGAATATTTTTGATGAAATATAAATAAGATTACAATAATGAGAATTTGGTTAAAGTATCAAGAAATATTTATTTCTTATTTTTATAAAATTAAAACTACCATATAATCTTTCATAATGACATACCAAAATCATATGAATAACATGGTCATAAAGAAATGGATTCATAAATAGAAATAATATATAACATCAGTTTCAAATATTGCATCATCCCTAGGGATTTATAATCCAATGGATTTTTTGAATGGAAATAATTCATATAATCACAAAAAATAACCTGAGGTGATGAAAATAAATTTTGTTTTATTGTAAAAGAACATATTTCTTCCCCCAATTAGAAGTTATACAAACACGGTCTCTATTTTAATTTTATACTAAAAAAGAATCCATAACCTTTACACACAACTTCAGAAAAGTAACATTATCCTCTTATATAAAAAATATAATCATAATAATCACCTTTTTTAGATTCATATTCCTTTATATTTCCTTTTATAATATTAAATTATAATAATATATTAAACATACATTAGTTTTTAATTTTCTATTTTCACAATTCAGTGTTAGTATAATTTTTTTACAAGTGTCCTAATGGATATATTTATCCTCATTTTATTAAAAAAAATTAATCATTAATAAATTATAAAGGTAAATAAAATCCTTATTCATAAATGATTTATTTATTCCCATTTTCAATTTAGGAATGATATTCATATGGTTCGGGGTGATTGAATTTATGAAAAGGATGTTTTGGGTAATTTACCAATAACAAAATGTTACATTGTGATAAACATTTATTTTCTTACACATATATAACGATATGAATATTATAAATTAATCTTAAATATCATATATTATATTTACTAATTTATTGATTCTTATTTATTATGTAAATGATGATGTCGGTATAGATTTGTTCATGTAGGTGGGTGAACTGATCCAATCAAGAATACATTATACTAGTGAATAATTATGATCTTGAGTTAAAACAACATTGTCACATAATCATAATAGAATTAAAAAAACATCATTAAATTTGACAATGAGATTTAGAAATATTTTAGATTATGAGGTAACTGAAAATTTAATTCAATGACTTAGATACATTGAGAAATTTTGTCATTCATGACATTTGTTACTTCAGAATGAAGGATTTAGGACTCCTTTCTAGTAAAAAATTAAACCATTCCTATTAAAATAATTTAAGGGAGGAAAATAGTCAATTTCTTCAATAATTAATTGAAGGATATCAGTGGTTTGGAAAGGGTGGTGTAAAGATATTTATATATGAGTTTTAGTGTAAGATTTGTAATTTCCAATTACATAAGGATTAATGAAAATTTATAAAGTAAAAGTATACCATAATAGAACAAAAAATGAGCCTCAAAATTCCATCAATTATCTAATTTTTATTTTAGTTTTGTAACTTTTATACATCATTTAAAACATATATATTATTTTTCATGTTTTATTTTGTACCTATGTTATGAACTATGTACCCAAGTAAATTATTTCTATTCTAAAAACTGAAATTGGACGTCAAACCAAATTTCAAAATGATGAATAAAATTTTGAACTTCATTTAATTTAATACGATAACATTATATGATAAATTTAAAAATTATAGGATAATATAATATATCTAAGAAACCCTATTGGGGAAAATGAATTTTTTAAACACTAAGTGTCCTTAATATTAATTCATATCAATTAATAATTTAAGGGGTGTCAATATTTTTTTATACATTGAATCATTAAAATTTATTTTAATCATATTATAAAAATGATCAATATAATTTAGTAAGATAAAAATACAAAACTCATAGAAATAAATACATTGATAAAATTATCATTTTTTAACATTAATTGATTTTAATAATATATAATTAATATCATTTATATTTTTGGAATTAAATTTTATCCATAAATTGGTATTAGAATAATTATTCATATTTTATAAACAGTTAAAATTATGTTTTTAAAAATAGAAATATTAACCATATGCAATAAAAAATATTTTTATAATAAAATATATTATTTTTTTATTTTCAATTCCAATCTAATTTTTTTATTAGATTATAATTCTTTTAAATTGATACAATAAAATAAAAAAAATCAATGTAATTATTGAATATAGGATTTTTGAATGACCATATATCCAATGTCCATATGTTCAATCACTATATATATGAAAATCATATAACATTCATATATATAGCCTTTTGTATGTCTATAAAATTATTCATCGTATTCTCCAATTTAATTGTTAAGATTTTTAATATATTTCTACATTTTTGAATTCATTATATTATTTTCATTATTTTTATAATCTTCAATGAATATGTTCATAATGATAATGTAATCCTTATATAATTTTATTATCTTTTGGTTCATTCCTTTAGTAATTTTATTAATTTTGATTCATTTATTTATCTCATAAGATATTTCATTTATTACTGAAATATTATTCCAGAATTATTTAAATCATTGGTCATTTAGTTTAATAATTTTTGAATCACATGATATAATATGAAATATTTATTTAAATAATAATACATACTAAATTCGTGGGTTGTAACATTCTACCCCCCCTAAATTAATTTTTCCGTCAAAATTTCATTACTCTACTGAAAAAATAAGCTTGCTTTTACCTCCTAACATATATCATTTCCCACATGGCTTCCCCAAACTTATGACTCATCCAAAAAACATTAACCATGATATTTTTCTTGTTTCATAGATGTTTTTATCTACAATTCAAGATTTATACCATTTTTTACTCATAAGAGATATCATATTCTTGTTATATAACATTTGAGTTCAGTACATGTGAATGGTGAGGATTATACTTAAAAATTATACATAGAATACATCATGAACATTTTAGATGTTTAATTTATGTTAAAGATGATAAGATACTATACACATATGATCGAGGATTCTAAATTGGAAAATGTATCTAGTACTCAATATTCCCTTTTTCTTGAATCTCATAACACACTTCCATGGTGACATTGAAAGGAATACATTTCCAATATATTCAAAATATAAATGTCACCAATGATTATTAATGTTGTTATTTTTCATCATTTCAATTTTTTAATATGTTGTTGAATAGTTTCAGTCATATCACACATTTCATGATAAAGATATGATCCTATAAACATTGAATATCTAATATAATCCAAACATGTTTTAATTTTTCTCCACTTCATATACCAACACTCATATTGTAAAATTTTAATAATATAATGGGAAATATTTTCATATTAGGACATGATCAGATGAAGGAGTTGATCAAAACCTCATTTAAACTACATCTAACAACATCTCAACAAATATTACTGTGTTTGAATTGTATTTTTCTATTGGACATCAGTATAAGGATGGTAATAATTATTAAATATTCTTTCAAAATAAAATTATTATAGAAGAAGTATCCAAAACATTGAGTTAATCCTAATATCTTGATTAGATACAAGTATTATGGTTGCACTATGTGGAATTTAAAATTACTCTATATATATTGGAAAGCATAATGATAGAGAAATTTTCTTAAATATAAATGACATTAAACTTGAGAAGGTGATCAACTAAAAAACAGGTGGAAATATATACTTTAGATAACATACTAATACCTAGAAAATAACCATTGTTATGGTACGTTATTTCCAAACAAGTATTTGTAAGGGTTTAATCATCCCATTAGATCCTCGACATTCAGCCTTTACTTTTTATAAATTCATGTATTGAGATATATACACTATGATCTACTTCCTCGTGTTGTGTCAAAGAAAAGAATTATTCAGATATCTATATATCATTATTCTTATAAGATGGAAAGAGAATGATGAGATGTGTGCATCACCCAATATATTATTTTTTAATTCAATTATTTAATGTAAATATATTCATTTATATAATTTAAGAATTCCATCAATATTACGGTTGAACACAGGAAAATCACATACCCTATTTTTTAGCCCTGTATCCTCTATATATGCATTATTTATCATCACATTGGTGTATTATTGAGGATTCAACTAGAATATATAGTATTTCTATTATTCCTATATGATTTTATATTTTATCCATTACAAATCCATGAGTACCCTTGAAATACTCATCATTGATAAGGTAGCATAATCCGCACTTTTCAAAGAACAAACCTCCATTTTTTCTTTACTAGGGTGGTAATGTATTGAGAATTCATAGTATACAAACAACTCTAACCATCACCATTGGAACATGATCAACTAATTTTTTTAAATTTATAGACTATGCTCCTTAGCTATGTATACAGTTCACTCTATCAACCATAGAGATAATTTTTACATATCTTTTATGAATATATATCCACTACTAGCTCAAATATGGAATTGATTTATTTTCCTCAAGAACAATTAATTTACCTGAGGCATAATAAATCTCCATAATATTTTTCATGAGGAAACATCCCATATAATTCAGTTATTCATCAATATATATCATAAACACTTTACATAATATTGTATTTGTAGTACATGTATAGCGACCAAAATTCTCATAAACCTTGTGATATTGTCTTTATATTCATATTTCCATAGGAACGTGAATCTATTTTAACTTAATATGGATAGTGGATTTTAGGATAAGGATAAATTTATCTCAAATAATCAATAGTATACATCCATTATAGGAAACTATGGTTCCTGGTAATATTTTTTTGTATTTTATTAGGTCACCTTTATCTTTGAACAATCCTTATATTTCCCCTTATATGTGATTACATGTTACGATAATGATTAATTATGTATCCATAATTCTAACATGAAATATTTGGCTCAAAATTTCTCTTTTAACATAGTCATAAACCAAATAATCAATAAAATTTCATAGCATTCCTTTATTTTGGAATGTATCAGAATATATTCAAAAAATAAAACTATAATTTGATCTAGGTAATCTTAGAAGACTATATTCATCATACACATGAAGAATGTAGAAGTGTTATATGATTGGATAAAATAACTATGATTTCATAGTGAATATATCTTTTAAAAATGTCTTTCATTGGTACATTGCCTTTTTTTACACTTAATTGATGATATCAAGATGAACTCTAAATATTTTAGAAGTCTGGATATCCTCGCAGTTAATTAAAAAATTTATCAATATAGGGTTGGTGATAAATTTTCTTGATCGTGATCTTGTCATGTTCATAATAATAAATTTAGAGATTCATTGATCCATATTTATTCTTAATATAGAGAATTAGTACACCCCATGGTGAGGTACCTGATATTATAAAACCATTATACATGTTCTCTTAGTCTTAATTACTCAATTCCTTAAATTCAATAAGAGACATTCTATTATGATTCTTTGCTATATGCATAGAACCAAGTATGAGATATATGGAAACTGAACCTCAAGACCCGGGTAATCCCATGAAATTCTTTATAAAAAATAACATTATATAAATTAACAAATGGAATGTACTCAATATTCAGTTTTTACCCAAGTATTTTGCATAAATACCCCTAATGATTGGGTATTAAGTCCCTTATAATGGATATTATTTTGATAGGTATAATTCATAGTCATAATTTTAAAAATTTATAATCATAGGTTAATTTTGGATATAATATGTAACTTCCATACCTAATTAAATTAATAATGGATATATTCTTATAGAGATAACCCTTTTCAATAATTATATCGAAATCTACTAAGGGATAATATATGATTTGTATGAAGTAAATTCCTGAAAACATCCACTAGATATGAGTTACAGAATTGGGATGAATCAATAAACCACATGGATATTTCACTGATGATTCAATATTTAATTTAGGGGGACAGAAATTAGTTATCATAGATAATTTTTATTATATGACGGAATTCATAGAAATATGATCAAATGCAATTTCTTCAATATTTAGTGTACCAACCACAACCCCAATATCCTAATTTTGTCTTCATTACCTTACCAAAACCTGAATGGTTTATGTAAATATTAATAAACAATAACTGGATTAGGTAATCATATGTTAAGGAAAATTTGTCTAAGGATATCCTACATTTGGACACAGTTGTTTTAACCAATGTTATTTTCAGGCTAATTCTACAACACATTGGGTTTATTTATGTTTTATTCCATTATACATCATAACATAATAACTAATAATAACTAATCCTTGATTTGATAGAAACTAATAATACCCAATCATTATATATATATATATATATTGGATATTTTTACATGAATATTCATTATATATTATAATAAATCAAACTCCCATAACCTAAAAGTTCAATGTATTTGGTTATTATCTACATGAAGATCTTATTTTATGATAAGTTTTTAATACTGCCCACAAAATTCTCCAAATATAGTGTCTTTATAGACCTATTTCTCATAATACACCTATTTTTTCATGGGTAATAGAAACATAAGAAATGTGTGATCTGGGGTTCCCTGTGAGGATAAATATATGAGATTAAGATTAGTGACCAAAAGTGAACATAATATTAACATGTGGTTATGAGAACATAATCAATGTGCATCATAATAACATAATTAAATCATACACAATAAAACATAAATCTTAAATCATGTTTCAAGGAATAAGTATTTTGACATAACATATGATATGGATTATAAGGGTTTTGAAACATAAGTTTTTAATCATAAGCCAGAGAAAACATAACATTGAAATGTTTCAGAACCAAGATATGTTAAAAAAATAATTTCAACACATAAAAAATCATAAAAAATCATTTCATATGTTAGGAATTAATTCCATGACCATCATCACATATTGGATAGATCCCTATGATGGATTGGGTTCAATCCCCATTAATGTACACATTGTTGATGTTGTCCCATTATGAATTGGGTTTACTCTCCCATTCCCTTTTGTGTCAGTTCATGAGATATAATGTTTTACCAAATGCATTGGAAGGCTATATAAGTAAGATCACACCCACAAGATAATGAAAAATCATATATATTTTTTCCACATAATAAAATTTGTAATTTTATTGTATCTTAATTAACACATGTTAAATAGATGGGTTTCGGTAAGTATTTAAAAAGATATATTCATAAGAGATTAAGAGAAAATATTTGGATGGTTTCATTGTAAAATAACTCCCATGAATGATTAGAAATATTAATGAGGATTTACAATGAGAAAAAAACAATATAAGAGAAGTAATCAATTATATTGAAAAATAAGAATAAATATTTAGTTTTATTTTGAAAGAGAATAATTTATCAACAGATATTTTATTACAATGAAATAGAATATAAATAAAAAACATAATAAAAATCCATAAAATCATGGAAATGGATCTTAATAAAGAAAAGAAATTAAAATATTTGAAGGAAGTTAATGTGTGGGAAATTTAATAATATGTTACATTAAAAAATTGAAATAAATTATTGTGTATAAGTAGGGAAACATAATCTAAAAAAAGAATATGAAAATATGGGCATGGAGGTGAAATATTCTTGACTGAAAAGAACAGATATGGTCCTTTTCACATACAAGCATCATTTTGAGTGAATTATAATCCAATTAAAGGGGGAAAAGATAATAATTCATCTAAATCAAGAAAAAATAAGAAGAAATATAGATGGGATTTTAGAGATAATGTTCAAAAAATATATCCCCCAGTGGAATGTTCAGTATAGAAAATATTACATTCAAAGGGAGACTTGAAAAGAAACCCTAACATTAACCCCTAACATCTAGAAAGATGATTAAATATTATATATAGTAAATATAAAAAAAATCACTTATTTAAAAAACTAATTCTTATGCATTACAATTTATACTATTTATTTATAATAATTTATTATACAAATATTAGATATATTTTTCTGATTTATATCATCTGATGTTAATAATTTTGATTGTTTTGTACAAGATTCATAATATTGATCATAGTCAACATTATTTGATTAAAATTTCAACATTAAAAAATTATTTAACAAGTAGTATAATTTTCCATGAATGATTTAATTATCCCCATGTTAATTTGAGGTATGGTATTTGTATGATTCATGATAATGGATTCCATGATGAGGATGTTTTTGTTAACTTATTGATCACAAAAGTTTCATTTATATTGACAATTCATTTATGTGTCCCATTGTGGAACCATATTCATAACATAAATTACTCAAAAATATAATATATTATCACAATGATTATATTGGTATAGAATCATTCATTTACGTGGTTGAATCAACCCAAACAAGAACAAATTATACTAATGAATAATTAATAGTTTGTAGTTATATAATAGTAATATAATTTTCATATATGTATAGTTATGTTAAAAAATAATTAGACTGCATATTTTAATTTATAAATCCTTGAAATGATAAGTTTAATTAATATTCCAAAAAAGAACATAGATACTTTGATGAATTTTCTCTTTATTGAAATAGGTTCCTTAATAATGATGTTTTTACTCCACATTCATGGGTCTATGAATAACTAAACATCTCAATATAATGTAGTAGATGAAAAATGGTGAATAAATATAGAGATAACCTAAGGATATGAATTATTTGTAAGGGATAAGGGAGAGGTTATTTTATTGCTGAGTTTGATTGACATATTAGAAATTTCTCATTACTTATAGGTTAAGGAGTATAATACTGAAATTAAAAATGTAATGTAAGTAGAATAAAAAATGATTTGTGATATTAAATCAATTAAAAAAACATTTTTATTTTAATATGTTTTATATATCAGTTTAAATAAATATTTTATTTTCTAGTTTTCATTGATTATCAATGTCATGAACTGTTCACTTTAGTAAATTATTTCTAAGAAAAAACAATGAAACTAACCTTGATACTTATTCTTTACATTATGATTAAAATTTTGAAATAAATTTAATCTTATAAAATACATAAATATATTAAATTTAACTATTATATGTGAAAATAAAATATATATATATATATATAATGGTTTTATAGAACGATATATCTTTTAATCATTAGGTTTTCTAAAATTAATTAGGCATGAAACAAAAATTAAATTACTGTTAAAAAAATCTATAAATTGAAATGTTAAATTTTATAAAAACCATCCTTTAAATGTGATCAAATTAATTTATTAAGATAAATATTCATAACAAACAGAAAATAAATTTTTGTTAATAATTAAATTTTTCTAGAATCAAGTGATTTTATTAACACATTAAAATTAAATATCTTTTTGGGATTATATTTTATCAATAATTTGGTATTATAATCATTTCAATAAATTTTTTAAAATTTTAAAATCATTATTTATGAAATTAATTATAAGAATAATTTCTAATGAAAATATAAAATTTTTATAATTAATCATTTTCATTAATTATTATTTAGTATTTCCAACAATATTTTTTATTTAGGATTTGTATTACATTATTTTTTTATTAATAATAACACATATTCAATGTACCAATTGTATACATGTATATACAAAAACCATATATCCAATGTTCATCTATTGAACTTCCATATTCCTAAAGACCATATAGGTGATGGTTATATTACATTATTATATATTTCCTTATATACATCTCTAAAGTTATACATCATGTTTTCAAATTTAATTTATTATCTATTTAACATAATTATAATGTGTTATATACTATTTATAGTTACCATCATTGGTATGAAATTCAAGATAGATCATGTCATAAACCAACCTATGGTACCCTATCCTGAAAATAGACTCGACCCATGATAAGGGCCAAAGGGAATTCATGATACCCACAGGTGGGAAACTAGTACATCAAATTGGTCTTAATTGAGATCCCAAATTATCCTTGATATATATTTTCATTTCATTCACTAAAATGAATAAAACCCCAATAATATAATCCTAAAATTTTAATATAAACTAGATCTCATGACAACATTAATTCTCTTACAAGATAAAATAATAAAGAAATATATGGAAAGGGAAGATGAAGTATCGATACAGAGGTACTGAATCTATGTCATAAATAAAAAGAACCAAAATATTTGATACCCATCACCATGTGACATGAGGTACAACACCCCACAATTTCACAACCACCAATCCATGCAATGGTATCATGAATAACCACCACCTCCAATTTGTTCTTTGAAATTATTTGAATTAGTAAAAATATGGTGTATATGCACCCATTAGGGGAGTGCACGACATCATAAAAACATTGTTATTAGGATCCCACAATGTTTTCCTTGAGAAACCATAGTAAGATAAATGTAGGAACGTCTTATTGAAAATAAACCATATGAAAATTTATTTCAACATTTTAAAAATAGAAATTAACACATAATATGCTTCATAATTATTTAAAGAAGAAATTAAAATTCATGTAATATATTTTCTGAACAAGAACCACATGATATTATATATGTTTAGTAAGTTTAATGAACTCTAACATCATCATAAATTATTATTTCTCAAACAAACCATGTAATACAGTGCATGGTGAACTATGGAGAATAAATTCGCATGTTTAGTAAAATGATGAAATGCATATGATGACACTGACACAAAACAATCCAATTAATATAAGAATTATAGATAGATAGTATTGTAATATTTTTTTAGGGATAGAATATTATATGACTATAGGTACTTATACTAGGTTATAATCAATAAACTCTAATTACAGTGTTCCATAACCCTCTTGAAGAAATGCAATTTTATATTTTAATAATTTTTCTTTCAAAGAGGAGATTAATAAATCATGTAGTGGGGAACATTAATTTCCATATATATATATATATATAATCTAGAAATGAATTAATTTTAAACATTAATAGATAATTATTTTAGGAATCATATTGTAATAAATTAAAATTCTACAATTTCATGAAATAATATTTAACTTTTTAAGATAATATTTTAAAAACAGAGGATCCATGGTTTCTTAAACAAATATAGAGTCTAGAAAAACCAACCTTAATCTGATGTAACCTCTTACCAATGGTGGGAATCCATTAAGAAAATATTAATAACACCATAACAATATGATCATGAACACTTTGGATCATCCAACACAAACCATAAGACATTTTGTCTTCTTCAAGGTAATTTCATAGTGTGACCTCCTTTAGAAAAAGTTATACCTTGTGTTTATTAAAATAGTAATTTCCCCAAAACTACAAATACATTAGAAAAACCAATAAATTATAAAATAAAATATATAATTATTAATTAAAAAAATTACATTCCATAAAATGAAACCATGGGTGTTACAATTCTCCCAACCATATCACTTTTTCTTATATAAAGTCAACCTAAGTATGGATGATCAATAAATAGGTGAGAAAACTACTCTATTATAAAGGATACCTTGTTACATAAATCATGTAAATCACTTATACACTAAAAAATCTAAATTAAAGTAATAGATTTCCTATACATCAATTTCTCTTGGGTGTTATAAATCTAAATATGTTTCTAGATATCAAAATATATATCTCTTGATCATGCTTTTCCTAGATAAAAAAAAGTGATGGATCGAGATGGAATTTCTTTAATTGATAAGTTTAGAAGAAATTATGATTGTGCCTCAATAAATTATGTTATTCCAACTAAAACATACCTTTCCTGGCCCTTTTATTAATCTCGAAGGGTCCAACATATATTGAAGTGAGTTTCCATTAATAAAAATACATCAGTGACCTAATCAAGGTGTTTCCAAAAGAACAACATAGTCAACAAATGAAAACTTTAATTGTAGATGGGTTTCCAATGAACACATAAAATCTAGGATGCATGCACGGATCATGTCCCCTAAAATTCGAATTACCCACCCCATCCAGCCATTAATATAAAGTTGATATGTTGGGACCAACTTCAATTGGGATATTATATCTTCTTGAAGTCCCTTCCAAAATTAGAAACTAAATAGATGATATAAATTTGAAATTATAGTATATGGAACCCCATGAATTCTCATTATCTTTTTCAGGTATAGTTGTGTATGAACATTTGTCACAGTGGTAATTTTAATAATGATAAAATGAAAAAATTTAGTTTGTTGAATGATCAAAACCCAAATATCATTCTTACCACATGGGTCTTGAGATAATCCAATAATTAATTCTATAGAGATCACTTCCAATTTCTATATGGGGAATGAAAGGGGATTAAGTGGACCAAATGGTTTCTAATGAATAGTAGTGACTTTATAATAAATATAGAATTATGATAATAAATTGGTTGTGTCAAGTCACTTAATTGCCTACCAATTTTGGAATATCAAATTATAATACATGTTGTGTGATATAGGATGATATTATAATTAATTGTGATGAAAATTCTTCTTCAATACTTTCCTCGTGTATGAAAGAATTGAAAATCAATTCAGAATTATAAAATATCCTTAGGACATATAGACCACTCACCAGTGGTCTCCCATACCCCCATTTTAAATTAATTATGATATATTGATACTCACCATATTTTAGTTTCTCCTAGTGAATGAATTTAATATTAAAAGTAATAAATATGACCTATGTATCTTCTTTCACCTCTATGTTCATCTTATAAAATAGGCTCCTCATGTTCCACTCATTGATATATTCTATAGAATATTGTGATAGAAACATCATAATAAGATCATGGACATGCACATTTATTTTCCCCAATATATGAGGGAATTCAAAATCAAAATATAAAAGGAATTATACCCATCACTTCTTCCTGATCTTCAAATAATTTTTAGAAATGATATGAATTGGGGTTTTTTATCCATGTACATCATGAATATTTCACCAAAAAAGATAGTGTTGATAATATTTTAGATAAGGAATAACCATTTCTAGATCATTGTTAGGGGTCATGTAATTATTTTCATATAGTCAAAGTTTATGAGGACAATAATCCCACAAATTATCTCATTTCATAAGTATGAATCCCAATAGCATACCTAATGCATCAAAATAGACAACATAAACTCGAATGAATTATGGTAGATCTGGATAAGGGATGATTTCATTCACCATATAAACTCATTTAAAGATATTTCAAATTTTGAGATTCATATGAACTTTAGTCCTTTTTGAGTGAGAGGTTTCAAGTGTGATACAATATTAGATAATACGTTAAATAAATCATTTACAGTATCCTAATAGAAAAAATAAATTGTATATCTCAATTATATTTTTTTATTACAAAATAATAATAGCTCTCTCCTTCACCAGATTAACTAAAATACATTTTTATGATACCACAAATCTTAAGGACATGAATTAATTATTTTATAAGCTACACATTGACAACATTTTAAAAATAGGATTGTTATAGAGAGATCCAAAAACACTCCCCAAATTTTTATCATGATCCTATTAACTTTTTAAATACACCAAGGAATCATATTAATAAACCATGATAAAGGATTAATGGTATCATGGAAATATATCATTCATGAGGGCTATAAAAACTAATTCACACTATTTTAAATTGAATAACATCAGTAGGTATTCATTACTTTCATTCCATCATATAAAATAATTCTTAGGAATATTTTTTCCCTCACCCGATGAAAGTAATAATTACAATGGTGGTTAATCAAGGTAAACCACCTTCTATGTTTTAACAAATTAAATATGTCATCGATGTAAAGAAAGAGGTATTCATTATTAATAGTCTCTTAGTTTAGAATCTTATTTACATTGGATAATAAATGAGTCACATATACCATCTTGGAAAAGTGGAATAGAGATGCCCATAAAGATATAGATGGATGAATAAATCCTTTGTATTCCGTGTAATCATATTGAATTTTTAGATTTATCAATTTATCTGGTTCAATTTGATATGATGTCTAGATTTCAGTTTTATCTTGAGTACCAAATCAATGGTAAACTTGATATACCATTCCCAGATAATCCAAGAGAAGTCATCTATAAATATTTCAAGAAACTATACAAACATTGGTTGAATATCACTCATAATTTTCTCCTCATGAATAACTATTATAAGATATGATGTCTGATATAGCCATATACTAAACATAAGAATAGAAGGACCCCAAATCACTATAATGCAGGTCCCATTATCCATAAAATAGTTGAGATAATTTATTAGGGGTACTAAAGATCAAACTCTTATGATAAAAATAAACATGGTAGTTCAATGTAGTTATCTATTCCATTCCAAGGGTAATATCAATGATAAATATCTCATAGATAAGGATGTCACATGATAATTTCACCTAGAATAGATAGTTCAATCACATAAGCAATAATATTAGAGGGGAGGTTTAGAAATTCCGAAATATAGGATTTTATTAGAGGGTGAGTGGAACCTATATTAAATAATTTATTACCCATAAATGAAGAAATACGGATTGTACATATCATAGTTACTATCCTTTTGTTTGATGTATTAGAAACCTAATCCACTACATTCATATGGCTTTATTTTAGATAGAAATATAATTTAACACCACCTATATTTCAACACTCAAATGGATCACCCCTTAATATGAAACACTACTTCCTTCACACCCACAAGCTTGAGATCCTGCTACCATTGAGGGAACCAACTGAGATGTAGACCCCCTAGGAACTCAAAATCCCATATTTCACTAAGGAGAGGGTTTATCCCTAAAAAATATATATTTAGGGTCCTAAATCCCATATGATTGACAAGACCTATGGTACTCTTGGTACAAACATATTGTATTCCCATTATTTCCACACTAATAGTAGAGGAGAAACCCACTACCCGTGGAGGTCAATGATAATGAATAAGAAGTGTTCTGATATCTCTTGTCATTTCTTGGTTTATATTCATACAATTTCCACTTTTTATATAAGGTATCACCTCAAAAATCAATTTTTATGGAAACTTAAAAAACTAGCTTCATTGTCCTTATATGATCGATCTCTATCATAAAGGATAGGACCATGGAATCAATATAAGTTTGGAGTTTCTATGAGAAGAACTATGATCAGATAATAGGTCAATGTCACAACCCATCCCCCGGGGCCCATATCATGACTACCACAAGCCCTCCTTCCATAGGCCAGGGGCTGGTGACTAGCACTAAGGTATAATCCCTAAAACTGGGAAGGCATTGCCTTTATAAATCGTAAACACACACAACCAGAGTACAAATAGAATCAAAAACTAAGTAAAAGCTATATAACAAATATACTAAAAGTAAAGGGGGCCAGAATACAAGCCCAACTGTAAAGTACAAATACAACTAAAAAAACGTACAATTGAAAAAGGGACAAATAGATGAACGGTGAAAGCAACTCCTGGATCATCCTCTAGGGTTCCTACTTGAAGGGTAGGTATAGATGGCCTCCACAGTACTCCACGTCTGTCAGACTCTACCGTGTACCAATACGTCGTAAGGTCCTCCTCCGGGTATCTTCCAATCCTGGCGCTCTTGGCCTCCGTCAGCACTATCCATCATCTGCATCCAACACAATGAGGTGTGTCAAAAGCTTGTGCAGGGGTGTGTATAAAGATACTCATTAGGGACCCCGAGACCATCAAGGTCTCACAAAATCCAACAATGATATACCAAAAAGTATGATTTCAATTTATAACCATTATTTAGGTATATGTCCATAAATATACCTAAGTTATCAAGTAACCCATCTCAATCATGAGGAAATCACAAAGGTCATTGACTCAGCTCAAACAAAGATTTTCATTATCGAAACCACGGCTGCTGTAGAAGTCCTCCTCTTTCGAGTACAATAGCCTTGTCGCGACACCGAGGTGCTCCTCACTAACCTCGGACCGCTGAGGTACTCCACCTTTCGAGTACCGTGGGTCTTCTTCCAACTACCAGCTGCTTCGTCTGTTGTGTTTCTTCCGCCAAATACTGGGTTCTCCCCCTAATAGCCTACAGAGGCACTCCTTCTATCGAGTATTGCGGGTCTGCTGCCAACTACCAGGCGCTCCGTCCGCCGTGGGTCTACCGCCAAATACCGGGCACTCCATCCACTAGGTTTCTCGAATCACTCTGAATCAAATCGGTCAAGCAGTCATTAGGACTATGGCTACTAGGTCTCCACACTATGTACGCTCGTCTCCAGGAGGATCCGCTCCATGAGCTACTGGTCGATACTCCAAGTGTCATGAAGTCTCACTTGGAAGTATCTCAAATGACCTCCATGTCATAGGGGTCTCAACGCAACAGACGAGGAATCAATCGGATGCCCGGTTTGTGAGTTATTAACCTTTTAGTCCCGGGCCCGGTTGGTTTCATGTAAAAACCAACCTGACCGTATCTCAACTATACCCTGAACTCTCATGGGAGCGCCTTCTAGATGGAAGCGGAACCACGGTACTCGACTGGTGGAGTACCTCAGCAGTTCAAGGTTAGTGAGAAGCGCCTTGGTGTCATGACAGGGCCACTGTACTCGACAGAGGAGGAGTTCTCCAGAAGATGTGGTTTCGATAATGAAAATCCTGGTTTGAGCTGCGTCAATGACCTTTGTGTTTTCCTCATGATTGAGATGGGTTACATGATAACATAGGTATATGTATGGTCATATAACTAAGTAATGGTTATCCGTTTAAATCTTACTTTGTGGTTTATCAGTGTTGGATTTTGTGAGACCTTGAGGGTCTCGGGGTCCTTACTGAGTATCGTTATACTCACCCCTGCACGTGCATTTCTTGCACCTCGTTGTATTGGATGCAGACGACGGACAACGCTGAAGGGGTCCGAGAGCGCTAGGACTAGAGGAGGACCTTACGATGTATTGGTACACAGTGGAGTTCTATGTATTCCATCTATACCTACCCTTCTGGTAGGAACCCCGGAGCACGATCCAGGAGATGCTTCCACCTTTCAGCTATTTGTCCCTTTTTCAGTTGTACTTGTTTTCATTTGTATTTGTACTTTATATTTGGGCTTGTATTTTGGCCCCCCTTTACTTTCAGTACATTTGTTATACAGCTTTTACTTAGTGTTTTCTTCTGCTTTTACTCTGGTTGTGTGTGTTTACAATTTATAAAGGGATTGCCTTCCTAGTTTTAGGGATTACGCCTTGGTTCTAGTCACCATCCCCTAGCTTATGGAAGGCGGGCTTGGGGTAGTCACGATACGGGCCCCAGGGGACAGGTAGTGACATTTCTATCCTAGAACTCATGTGGTCTCCGTCTCCTGTCAGCGTATGACTTCTGCCTGCTTTGTGCAGTCTTCATCCACTCTTGGATGATATGCAACTTCTCTGTGGTAGCTTGTACCATCTCTGGCCCTACTAGTGCTGACTCCCCAGGGTCTGTTTAGGACAAAGATGTTCTGCAAGGTCGACCATACAAGGCCTCAAAGGGTTCCATACCGATGCTGGAGTGATAATTGTTGTTGTAAGAAAACTCCACCGAAGTTACGTGATCCTCCCAACTACGACCGAAGTCGAGGCTGCATGCACGTAGCATGTCCTCAAGGGTCTGGATGGTCCTCTCAGTCTGACCATCTGTCTGAGGATGCATGGTGGTGCTCAAGCGAAGATTCGTCCCGAAAGCTTCCTGCAACCCCTTCCATAGCTGAGAAGTAAAGCGTGTGTCATGGTCAAAGACAATAGAATTATGTACTCCATTCAAACACACAATCTCCTGCACGTAGAGGCGTCCCAATCTCTCTACGGAGCCCTGCTCTCTGATCGGTAGGAAGTGGGCCGACTTGGTGAGTCGGTCAACGATCACCCGTATCTAGTCGTGAATCCTGAATGTACATGGAAGACCCATCACGAAGTCCATGGATATGCCATCCCACTTCCACTCTGGGTCCTCTAAGGGCTGAACCATGCCTGCTGGTACCTGGTGCTCAGCCTTCACTTGTTGACAAGTGAGGCATCGTGAAACGAACTCTACTATAGCCTTCTTCATACCTGGCCACCAATGCTGTTTTCGGAGATCCTGATACATCTTCACCTCTCCTGGATGTATTGCTGGAGGGGAAGTGTGGAACTCCCTCAACACTTCTTCCTGAAGTGGAACTGGTACCATGGTACATCCTCTGAAGAGGATGACGTGCTCCCCACCTTCATAAAATTCATCAGGTGTTGGCCCTGTGGATATCTGAACAATTCGTGCCTCACAGTCAGCGTCCCCATGCTGCGTCTCCCTGACTCGCTAAATAAGTAGAGGAGTGACTGTAAGAGACTATAAATAGGTTGCACCATCTCTATCCATAAAAGATATCTGTAAGGAAGCCAATTGCTCTGTCTCCTCTCCTAGCAGCTGAATACCAGTCCTCCTTCTGAGCGCATTCGTAACAACGTTCCCCTTCCCAAGAGTATAGACTATCTCGAAGTCATAGTCCTGGAGTAACTCAAGCCATCTCCATTGTCTCAGGTTCATATCCTTCTGGGAGAAGATATACCTATGAGTCTTGTGATCAGAGTACATGGTAAAATGTTCTCCCATCAGATAGTTCCACCATATCTTCAAGGCGAAGACCACTGCTGCTAACTCTAGGTCAGGGGTAGAATAGTTCTGCTCATGTTTTCTCAGCTTCAGAGAACTATATGTGATCACTGCTCACTCCTGCATCAGGACATATCCGAGTCTGGTCCCTGATGCATCGCAGTAGACTACATACCCTATACATTCTTCTAGAAGCCTCATGATGGGGGCACTAGTCAGCCTCTGCCTCAGCTCCTGAATGCTCTGCTGGTATCTCTCCTACCACATGAAGGTTTTCCCCTTCTTCTTCAAGGATTATAGCGGTGATAAAACTCTTGATAAATCTAAAACAAACCTCTAATAGTATCCAACCAAGCCCTGGAAACTCCGTACCTCCATCACACTCTAGGGGGGATCCCATGCAAGTACCGCCTCGATCATTGTTGGATCCACTGCAACTCCATCCTCTGTGATGATGTTTCCCAAAAAGTGAACCTCTTGAATCCAAAACTGGCACTTCAAGAGCTTACCATAAATCTGGTTCTCTTGGAGTGTGTCCATTACTACCCAAAAATGGTAAGTATGCTCCTCCTTAGTAGTCGAGTAGATCAGAATGTCATCGATGAAGACTACGAAAAAGCGATCGAGGTATGGCTGGAAGATCTTGTTCATGAGACTCATGAACACTGCTGGAGCATTGGTTACACCAAAGGTCATAACCAAGAACTTGTAGTGGTCGTAACGAAACCTGAAGGTTGTCTTCTACACATCATCATCTCGAACTCTAAGCTGGTGATAGCTTGGTCAGAGGTCTATCTTTCAAAACCATTGAGCTCCCTTGAGCTGGTCAAAGAGGTCATCAATCCTCAGGAGTGGGTACTTGTTCTTCATGGTCACCTGGTTCAGGCAACGATAGTCGACACAAATCCTCAAGCTCCAATCTGCCTTCTTGGTGAACAGAATCAAGGCTGCCCAGGGATAATCAATGGGCCAGATGAATCCTTTTTCCTGTAAGTCCTCTAGTTGTACCCATAGCTCACGAAGCTCAGTGGGGGCCATCTGATATTCTGGAGTACATATCAGTGTCGTCCCGGGGTATAGGTAAATGTAGAAGTCTACCTCTCTATTAAGAGGTAGTCCTGGAACATCTTCAGGGAAAACATCTGTGTAATGTTCCACCACTACAGGATATGTCGGACTCTCTGCATCAACTGCTCTGAGGGAAAGGCAAGCCAACTGGTGAGTGATCGGATGCACCATCCTCCGAGTAAGTATGTCCTGCATTGAAAAGGTTCCCTTCTCACTGGTGAAGGTGAACCTGGCCCCATCTGTGTGGACACTGCGCACTTTGCTCCGAATAAATTCGATCTAATCATGGACTGTAGTTAACTAGTCTATACCCAAGATGACGTCATAAGGCCTTGACGTCGCTACGAGGAGATCCCAGATGAAGCTCCTGCCTCCTAGAGGAAGCTCACACTGCCGGTACTAGTGCATAATCATCAAGTATGCTCCCGTAGGAGTATATAGCCATAAGGATTGAGCCAATGGCTCTGTCAGAATCTCTGAGCTCTGAACGAGGCCAGTGGCTATGAAAGAGTGACTGGCACCTGTGTCTATAAGAACTGAAACTAAGGTGGAATAGACATTGATCGTACCTCGAATCATCTCCGGAGCGCTATCGTCATATGCTTCAGCTGCCTGAAGCTGAGCTCTCCCTTGTCCACTTTCTCCCTACGGTCGGGGTGGATCTCATGGTGGTGGTTGTGGAAACACCTCAAAGCGTCATCCACTGCCAGCTGCTCGACCAGCACCTCTACCACGTCCACCTCCACCCTGCAGACCACCTCGATAGAACCTTTTCCTCTACCTGGGAGGTCCTTCCACTTTCTTTTGATCATCAGAGCAGCGGGTCGGACAGTCACGATCCATGTGACCAAGCCCGCTGCATGAGTAACACTGTCTGCAATTAGAATTCCTTGCTCTGTCTCCACTCTGGGTGCCCCGCACAACCGATCCTGAGTTGTGCAGTCGACCTCCTGTGGGTCTGGTCCTCTTGGACCTATGTGTTGTCTATCTACTTCCAGCTTCAGAATACTCCGTTTCAAGTTGACTAGTGGTGGGTCTCGCTGCTGGAGACTGCTCAGCAGGGAAACTCTCTACTAGGAGGGATTTCACCAACACCCTCGTCTGCATCGGGACGCTGTGGGAGATAACTGAAGCTATGATATCTTTCTTGAGTCCCTGCTCAAAGGTTCGGGCCCTGAATAAAGGGTCCCGCACCATATCTGTAGAGTAGAACGAGGGGTCAGAGAACCTCGCTGAGTACTGCGCTATTGTCATGTTTCCCTAATGTAGATGAAGTAGCTCATGTATCTGCACCACTCGAAGGTTGGTTGGTACATACTCCGCCCAGAGCAGGCTCTCGAAGTTTTCCCATAGTAGCGTCGCCTTGTCGTGCATCTGGAGCATCAGGATCCACCATCTGCCTGTTTCTTCCTAAAGGAGGATGGCAGCAAGGATCACCATATAAGGCCCCAGACTTAAACCTTACATAATCTTGAGTTATCACAAGATTACACGTTGAGGATCTTTTCAGGTTTAGAGTTTTAGAGAATTAGATCTTATAACATGCGTTACAACCCACATTTAAACAAAGTGGTTACAATAAAAGATCGAATTCGTTTTCCCATCAACGGAAGCATATTGAAAATAAAACATGGATTCTTTCTTGACACTTCCTTGACACTATCATCTTATCATTTACCTTTCCCTTGACCTATGAAAAACATTTCAAAAACTTGAGATGAGCATAAAAAGCACAGTATGGGTTATATAAAAAAACTAAGAAAGGAAACATGAGTTCATATATTCATAATGAAATCATACTTTACCCATAAAACATAGGAACTTTAACATACCTCATAAAATCATGAACAAATCAGAGAAATCATAAGACATAAAGGTAACTTGAGGCATTCATAACATTCTTACGTAGGGAGTAACCCTCTTGGTTACGTTTGGAATACCCATCACAGTATATTTCCTAAATCTCTTCGGAGAAACCGTAGCGTTTCACTCCTTCGTGTTACCCAATGCATTGGAGAGCTATAACGGGCTCACCCGCCCTTAGATTATCATGGAACTACCCATCTTCATAATAATTCCCAAGAACCATAACATAATCATATCACATAAAACATGCATAAAGGAAACATAACATTTCCACATTTCAATCAAAAGATATCAATACAACACATTGATATAATAAAAACATTAAGAAAACCATTTTCAATACCAAAGTAAAACATGGTATTTATTTTTCATTAAAAAAAAGGGTATGGCTTGTAGAGGAAGCCAAAACTCAAATAATGGTCACGGCGGCGGAGAAGTCGTTGTCTCCGCATACGTACGACAAGAAAACATTCCCTTTTGTCGTTTTGTAAAATGATTCATATAAAAAAGATTCATTTTGAATAAGCATGAAAGTCAAAGGGTTTATACACCGTATAAAAGAAGGTTTTATATAAAATAAAATATGCCTCAATGAAAGGAGATAGATACGAAGTCCCATACCTCGTATCTGACTTGACCCGACCGTTCTTTAATCTCCTTTAAAAGTGTAAATACTTTTGATTTGAGCCTAAAGGCTTCCTTTTAAAGGATTATTCCCAAAGGGAATCCTCTAGGATGAGGAGAGGGATGTGGAGAGATTAAATGGGCAGGGTATGGACGAGCTAATGGCTTGAGGAGTGTTTGAAATGAGGTAGAGGCGGGGGCCTTTTATAAGAGGAGAGGAGGGGCACTCTTGGAAAGTAAAGACAAGTTACTTTATTTTAAAAAGAGTTTCGGATTCAAAAGGTCACACATTGATATAATTAGAGGATAAGGTGATAAGGGTTTGAAATCTATTCATAAAATAGGTTTTGGACATGTGTAGGCCTTAGATATTACATTATCTTTCCATTTTATTTAAATCGTTAAATAATGAGGTCATTGCTGCATCATCATGATGTCATAAAAATTTAATTTATTTAATGTCTAAAAATTATAAAAAAAATACTATGATGTAGGAAATCTTTTTAGCTTTCCAATTACTATTTATAGTCAAAAAAATGATTGCATAACCCCTTGTAAAAATTGTTTTAGTAAAACATCTCATGTGTGTGTCATTTTTACTTTAACATTTAATAAAAAGTTATTTATGTCATTTCCCAACCAAAGTGGCTCCATGGGGTCCCCAAGTTGACCCATGGATTTTCTTGGTCATCCATGACACATCCAATAAGTGTAGGACATGTGTCAAGGTATTTTCATTTTATTATAATATCATTTTTGCCTTAAATTGCACTAATTACCTCTAGTCGTGTTTAAAAACATAATAAGTTACTATTCACCAAAAAAATTATTTTTATCTCATTGAAACACATTTTACTTCTTAATGACAACCATGTATGTTGTATTTTTGAAATTAAAAACAAAGAAGTGGTAAAATTTCATTTAAACAAAAAATCAGTTTTTATAAGTACCACTTAGTGGTTTCACTATTCATCAAAAATTGAAGTTTTTCATAAAAATACCAAAAATTCACCCTAAGATATATTTGATATTCCGAATTCAAAAATTAAGTCCATTTTAGAAAATTCACAACATATAAGTTGCATTAATTAATTTAATAATTAATTCCCGCTGTCAGAGCAAATAGCGTGTTTTTATGAAACAATAAGTATCAAAAGATTGACACTAGTTTAAGTCCAATTTCAAAGTGAAATTGATTCCAATGACCACAATTGGATAAAATGGTAAAAATATATTCTAATTTCACTTCAAAACCAATTCAAAATATAATCTAATCATATAAATAAATTAGATTAAAAAGAGGTTTTGAATTAAAATACAACATTTTTCACTATTCATTAAAAAATGAACTTTATCGGAAAAATACAAAAAAATCACACAATGTAAATTTTGATGTACCAATCATAAATAATAAGTTTATTTTGACAAACATAGATTATAAAATTGTCAAAAGATATATTTAAAAAGGGTTTTCCATCAAAAGGCAGTAAAACAATCTTTTAAGAATATTAGTGTATTCCATGCATAAGATTGTACTTATTTTCATTTTAAGCCTCTAAAAAACTATCTTAATCATTAATAAACATAGATAAAATATCTATTATTCATTACTTACTTGGGATGTTACATCCTTCCCCCCTTTAGAAAATTGCGTCCCCGCAATTTATTTACTTATCGAATAAGTGGGGGTATTTATCCCTCATAGCATTTTCATATTCCCATGTTGCCTCTTCAATCATGTGGTTTTTCCAGAAAACCTTTACCTGGTGAATCACCTTATTCCGTAACACTTGCTCCCTATGGTCAAGAATCTGTACCGGTTGTTTCTCATAAGATAGGTTCTCTTCCAGCTGAACTACCTCTGGACTCAAAACATGAGATGGATCTGGCATATACTTTCTCAACATCAAAAAATGAAAAACATTGTGTACCTGAGATAAACTCGGAGGTAAAGCCACTCGGTATGCAACTGATCCAACTCTCTCAAGAATTTAGTATGGTCCAATGAACTTTGGACTTAGCTTTCCTTTCTTACCAAATCGCATAACACTTTTCCATGGAGAAACTTTGAGAAAAAACATGATCTCCTACCTCAAAAGAGAGATCCTTCCTCCTGTTGTATGCATAACTTTTCTGTCTGCTCGGAGCTGTTCTCATGTGTCTCTGAATCAACTGAACTTTTTCTGCCATCTCTTCTACCAACTCTGGTCCCATCAGCTTCCTTTCCCCTACTTCATCCCAAAAAGATGGAGTTCGACACTGTTTGTCATATAATGCCTCAAATAGAGACATCTGTATACTGGAATGAAAGCTGTTATTATATGAAAACTCAACCAAAGAAAGATGTTGGTCCCAACTTCCCTGATAATCCATCGAACAAGCTCGTAGCATATCCTCCAAGGTCTGAATTGTTCGTTCTGACTGCCCCTCTGATTGAGGATGAAAAGATGTACTAAAATTTAATTCAGTACCCAACAACTTCTGAAGGCCTTTCCAAAAATTAGAAGTGAAGCTCAAGATGTCTTCGGTAATCCCACAAAAAAGTCCATGTATATATTCTCCCATTTCCACTCTGGCACTGGTAAAGGCTGAAGCATCCCTTTCGGTAACTGCCCATCTGCTTTAACCTGTTGACAAGTCAAACACTTCACAGTAAAATCAGCAATATCTCTTTTCATTTATCCCACCAGTAATACTCCCGCAGATCTCTGTACATCTTAGTACTGCCAGGATGAACTGAAAATGGAGAACTATGAGCTTCACATAACAACTCTTCCTTCAACTGTGAATCACAAGGTACACACAATCTCTTCCCAAATCTCAAAACACAATCATTGTCAATGTTTAATTCAGGCAACATACCTTTCTGAACCAGCTCTACCTTTTTCTGCAACTCACTGTCTTGCTTCTGTGCTTTCTTGATTCTATCTGATAGAGAAGATTTCACTGATACCTGAAACAAAACAGAAGAAATTCCTGCACCAACAACTTCTATGCCAAATTTCATCAAATCCTTAACCAAAGGATCACATTCCAAACGCAACATTACTAATGAAGCATTACTTTTTTGACTCAAAGCATCAGCCACTTTATTTTCTTTTCCCGGATGGTAGTGAATTGTACAATCATAATCCTTGATTAATTCTAGCCATCTCCTTTGTCTCATGTTCAATTCTTTCTGAGTGAATATATACTTTAAACTTTTGTGATCGGTATATATTTCACAATTTACTCCATAAAATGATGCCTCCAAATTTTCAAAGCAAAAACAACAGCAGCTAATTCCAAATCATGTGTAGGGTAATTTACCTCATGAGTCCTCAACTGTCGTGAAGCATAAGCAATTACCTGATCATTCTGTATTAGGATGCAACCAAGTCCTTTCAATGAAGCATCACTGTATATAAAAAACTCACCATTCCTGGAAGGTAGTGCCAAAACTGGAGCATTCACCAATCTTCTTTTCAATTCCTGAAAACAATCATCACATTCTTTTGTCCAGATAAACTTAACACCCTTCCGAGTTAGCTTAGTCATTGGACTAGACAACCTTGAAAAATTTCTAACAAACCTTCGGTAATAGCCTGCCAAACAAAGGAAGCTACGTATCTCGGTTACATTTGTGGGTCTTGGCCATTCTTCAACAACTTTTGTTTTAGTAGGATCAACAGTTATCCCATCTTTAGAAACAATGTGACCAAGGAAAGAAATTTTTTTCAACCAAAACTAACACTTGCTGAATCTTCCATATAGTTTCTTTTCTTTTAAGGTTTGAAAAACAACCCTTAAATGACTTTCATGCTCCTCTTTACTTTTAGAAAACACAAAAATATCATCAATGAAAACCACCAAAAACTTATCCAAGAATTCATGGAAAATTCTATTCATTAGGTCCACGAATACAGCAGGTGCATTGGTTAGCCCAAAAGGCATAACTACAAATTCATAATGGCCATATCTAGTACGAAAAGCAGTCTTCGGAACGTCTCCTTCTTTTACTTTCAACTGATGGTACCCCGACCTCAAGTCAATCTTCGAAAAATACTGAGCTCCCTGGAGCTGATCAAACAAATCATCGATATGAGGAAAAAGATATTTGTTCTTAACAGTGATGTTATTCAAGGCTCTATAATCAATGCAAAGTCTCATAGAACCATCTTTCTTTTTAACAAATAAAACAGGAGCACCCCATGGTGATGTGCTAGGTCGGATGAAACCTTTCTCTAATAAATCTTCTAATTTCTCCTTCAACTCTAAAAGTTAAATTTGATCCATTCGATAAGGGGGTTTTGAAATTGGCTTAGCATCAGGAACTAAGTCAACAGTAAATTCAACTTCCCGATCCGGTATTATTCCAGGCAACTCATTAGGAAAAACATCAGGATACTCATTTACCACTGGCACATCATTAATCTGAACAGTTCCCTTGTTTTCAACAATGTGTGCAAGGTAACATTCATTTCCATCTTTTACAAGTTTCTCGGCCTCTTGATATGTTATCAACAGTAAGGGTTCATTATTGTACACAAACTGAAATTATTTCTGAAAAGAAACTTCTTTAGCTCTACAATCAATCTTAGCATGGTAAATTGAGAGCCAATCCATACCCAGGATAACATCAAACTCTACTAGAGGTAAATCAATAAGGTTTGCAAGTAGGTTCTTTCCATAGATAAGGATAGGAAGATTCTTATAAATCCGTTTTGCCTCAACATTTCCCCCAGGTGTTTTTACCACAAGTTCAGGAGTCATTTCTTGAGTTGGTATTCCCATTTTACTAGAAAAGTTTTCAGAGTTGAAAGAATGTGTAGACCCCGAATCAAATAACACACTGACATAATCTGAAAAAACAAACAAAGTACCTGATACAACTTCATTTGATGGCCCGACATCTGCTGAAGTAGTTGCAAAGGATGTCACCACCCCTTTCTGCTTGTAGTCTAACTGCTTCCCATCACTCAAGCTCTTTGTTGGACACTCATTTGCATAGTGACCCATCTCATTACACTTAAAACATTTCACTAACTATAAATCAAATTTGGTCTTACCATCACCCTGATCTTTTCCAGTGCAATCACGAGACTTATGTCCCATATTACCACATCGGTAGCACTTTCCAGAATTCAGAATACATTCCCCAGCATGCCTTTGACCACAATTATCACAAACTAGAAACTTAGTTTTCTTACCATCAGACTTTTTTGAATAATTCTTTCCTTTCTCCTGCCACCTCGGTCTCTTCTTTTGCTGGTTGTTGTAGAACACTTGATCATCGGAAAACTCCATTTCTACCTTCTCAGCACATCGAACAAGCTTTTCATAACTTTTGAACTCACGAGAAGCTAAATCCCTTCGATATTTTGGCTTTAATCCTGAATAAAAACGATTGATTTTACTATCAAGGTCTCGGATAAAATTTGGAGCATACCTTACCAATCGAGTGAACCTTTCTTCATAGGCAGCCACTGAGTCTTCCTCTTGCCTCAATTCCAGGAATTGCTTTTCCATCCTAAGTCGAACAGCCTTAGGAAAATACTTCTCAAGAAAAATACCTTTGAATTCATCCCAGTAGAGAGCATCAATCTCATCAGCATCCCTGATGTTTTTAACCATCGACCACCACTGATCTGCTTCACCCTCCAAACGGTAAATAGAAAGACAAACCTTTTGATTGTCTGAACACCCCATGACATCGAAAATCTTCTCTAGTGCTTTAATCCACCCTTCAGCTAACACAGGGTCAGATGATCCTCTGAATGATGGGGGATGTTGCCTCATGAAATGTTACACCACTGAAATGTTCCTTTGCGGTTGATCTGGCTGATCTTGTGCATGGATACCACCACCATTTATCGCTTGAGTCAACTGTCCCATTACTGCGACAAACTGTTCAGTTCCAATTCCAACCATCTCAGGATGCTGATTCAGAAGGTTATTTCCTTCTGTATTCCTTCCTAGCACTGCTTCCCTGTTTCCTCTACAGAAAACCATTCTGAACAAACATGTCTTAGATGAAGCAACATGGTAATCTTCAAATGCTATATCATTTCAAAAAAAATATTTTTGGATAATCATTTAAATGAATTCTAACTCCTAAAGTTATCTAAACCGACCTCTGATACCAACTATAAGGCCCCAGCCTTAAACCTTACATAATCTTGAGTTATCACAAGATTACACGTTGAGGATCTTTTCAGGTTTAGAGTTTTATAGAATTAGATCTTAAAACATGCATTACAACCCACATTTAAACAAAGTGGTTACAATAAAAGATAGAATTATTTTTCCCATCAACAGAAACATATTGAAAATAAAACATGGATTCGTTCTTGACACTTCCTTGACACTATCATCTTATCATGTACCTTTCCCGTGACCTGTGAAAAACATTTCAAAAACATGGGATGAGCATAAAAAGCTCAGTATGAGTTATATAAAAAAACAAGGAAAAGAAACATGAGTTCATATATTTATAAGAATGAAATCATACTTTACCCATAAAACATAGGCACTTTAACATACCTCATAAAATCATGAACAAATCATAGAAATCATAAGACATAAAGGTAACTTGAGGCATTCATAAAATTCATACGTAGGGAGTAACCCTCTTGGTTACATTTGGAATACCCATCACAGTATATTCCCTAAATCTCTTCAGAGAAACCTTAGCGTTTCACTCCTTCGCATTACCCAATGCGTTGCAGAGCTATAACGGGCACACCCGCCCTTAGTTTATCATGGAACCACCCGTCTTCATAATAATTCCCAAGAACCATAACATAATCATATCACATAAAACATGCATAAAGGAAACAAAAAATTTCCAAATTTCAATCACAAGATATCAATACAACACATTGATATAATAAAAACATTAAGAAAACCATTTTCAATAACAAATTAAAACATGGTATTTATTTTTCATTTAAAAAAAGGGTATGGCTTGTAGAGGAAGCCGAAACTCAAATAATGGTCACGGCGGTGGAGAAGTCGTTGTCACCGCATACGTACGACAAGAAAACATTCCCTTTTTTCGTTTTGTAAAATGCTTCGTATAAAAAAGATTCCTTTTGAATAAGAGTGAAAGTCAAAGGGGTTTATACACCATATAAAAGAAGGTTGTGTATAAAATAAAATATGCCTCAATGAAAGGAGATTGAGACGAAGTCCCATACCTCGTATCCGACTTGTCCCGATCGTTCTTTAATCTCCTTTAAAAGTGTAACTCCTTTTGATTTGAGCCTAAAGGCTTCCTTTGAAAGGATTCTGCCCAAAGGGAATCCTCTAGGATGAGGAGAGGGATGTGGAGAGAGTAAATGGTCAGTGGATGGCCGAGCCAAAGGCTTGAGGAGTGTGTGAAATGAGGTAGAGTTGGGCGCCTTTTATAAGAGGAGAGGAGGGGCACTCTTGGAAAGTAAAGATAAGTTACTTTATTTTAAAAAGATTTTCAGATTTAAAAGGTCCCACATTGATATAATTCGAGGATAAGGTGATAAGGGTTCGAAATACACTTATCCAATAGGTTTTGGACATGTGTAGGTCTTAGATATTACATTATCTTTCCATTTTATTTAAATCATTAAATAATGAGGCCATCGCTGCATCATCATGATGTCATAAATAATTTAATTTATATAATGTCTAAAAATTTTACAAAAAATACAATGATGTAGGAAATCCTTTTATCCTTCCAATGACTATTTATAGTCAAAACTCTAAATTTTATAACCCCATGTAAAAATTGTTTTAGTAAAACATCTCATGTGTGTGTCATTTTAACTTTAACATCTAATAAAAAGTTGTTTATGTCATTTTCCAACCAAAGTGGATCCATGGGGTCCCCAAGTTGACCCATGGCTTGTATGGGTCGGCCATGACACATACAATAAGGGTAGGACATGTGTCAAGGTATTTTCATTTTATTATAATATCATTTTTGCCTTAAATTGCACTAATTACCTCTAATCGTGATTAAAAACTTAATAAGTTACTATTCACCAAAAAATTATTTTTATCTCATTGAACCACATTTTACTTCTTAATGACAACCATGTATGTCGGATTTTTGAAATTCAAAACACAGAAGTGGTAAAATTTCATTTAAACAAAAAATCAGTTTTTATAAGTACCACTTAGTGGTTTCACTATTTATCAAAAATTGAAGTTTTTCAGAAAAATACCAAAAATTCACCCTAAGATATATTTGATATTCCGAATTCAAAAATGAAGTCCATTTTACAAAATTCACAACATATAAGTTGAATTAATTAATTTAATAATTAATTCCCGCTGTCAGAGCAAATAGCATGTTTTTATGAAACAATAAGTATCAAAAGATTGACACTAGTTTAAGTCCAATTTCAAAGTGAAATTGATTCCAATGACCACCATTGGATAAAATGGTAAAAATATATTCTAATTTCACTTCAAAACCAATTCAAAAGATAATCTAATCATATAAATAAATTAGATTAAAAATATGTTTTGAATTAAAATACAACATTTTTCACTATTCATTAAAAAATGAACTTTATCAGAAAAATACCAAAAATTCACACAATGTAAATTTTGATGTCCCAATCATAAATAATAAGTTTATTTTGACAAAAATAGCTTATAAAATTGTGAAAAGATAGATTTAAAAAGGGTTTTCCATCAAAAGGCAGTAAAACAATCTTTTAAGAATATTAGTGTATTCCATGCATAAGATTGTACTTATTTTCATTTTAAGCCTCTAAAACACTATCTTAATCATTAATAGATATAGATAAAATATCTATTATTCAATACTTACTTGGGATGTTACACACCATGAAGTCTACTGGTGCCCCTACTAGCCTGAAGACTCTCACCACAGCCTCCAGCCAATCCTCAACCGCCTGTTGGGCCGTCTCTCCCCTGAACCTGGGTAGCCTCTAGAGTTGGAACTCATGCAGTGCACTCAAGAAGTGTGCACTCTCTGCTTCTGGGACTGGTGGAATCGGTGGCCCAATGGGGAGTAGTATCACCGGTGCCTCCGCTGGTGCCTCAACTGGAAGAGGTCCATGTACTAAGGCCTCATCGCTCAGCGAGTTATCGGTACATACAACTCTCGGGGATCTAGATGGTCATACATGGGGAGGCATCCTGAAAGAAACAGATGTGACACTATCAAAATACTACACCTCGTGATCTTACCTGGTTTGAGATGACTTAATGAATACTTTTGAAAATATACACGCAATCAGTTTCTTCGTGCACTAAGTCAAAAATCAGAATCCAGGGTCCTGGTGTATGGATATGTCGGCCGCCCTCACCAACACTGGACTCCCTAAACTGAAAACCACACTTAGTACCCTTAACATTATTTCTTCACAAAAAATAAATATCAGAGTCCTAAGATCTGTGTTATAACTGACGTCCTCTGATACCAATTTTTCACGACCTTTCCCCCCTGGGTCGTATCGTGACTACCCCAAACCCGCATTCCAGAGGCCAGAGGCTGGAGACTAGCACCAAGGCGTAATTCCTAAAACTGGGAAGGCATTGCCTTTATAAATCGTAAAAACACACAACCAGAGTATAAGAGGCAGCAGACACTAAGTTAAATCTGTATAACAAATGTACTGAAAGTAAAGGGGGTCAGAATACAGGCCCAACTATAAAGTACAAATACAACTAAAAACAAGTACAACAGAAAAAGGGAAAATAGCTGATAGGTGGAAGCATCTCCTAGATTGTCCTCTGGGGTTCCTACCTGAAGGGTAGGTACAGATGGTCTCCACATCACTCCACTTCTGTCAGACTCCACCATGTACCGATACGTTGTAAGTTCCTCCTCCGGGTACCGTCCAGTCCTGGCGCTCTTGGCCTATGTCAACATTGTCCGTCATCTGCATCCACACAATGAGGTGTGGGCAAATCCCATGTAGGGGTGTGTATAACAATAGTCAGTAGGGACCTTGAGACCCTCGATGTCTCACAAAATCCAACAAGGATAAACCAAAAAGTATGATTTCAATGTATAACCATTACATAGGTATATGTCCATACATATACCTAAGTTATCAAGTAACCCATCTCAGTCATGAGGAAAACACAAATGTCATTGACTTAGATCAAACCAGGATTTTCATTATTGAAACCACAGCTACTGGAGAACTCCTCCTCTGTTGAGTACAGTGGACCTTTCGTGACACAGAGGTTCTTCTAACTAACTTCGGACTACTAAGGTACTCCACCTGTCGAGTATTGCGGGTCTACTTCCAACTAATAGGGGCTCCATCCGATGTGGGTCTGCCGCCAAATACTGGGTGCTCCCCCAAATATCCTACACAGGTACTCCTCCTGTCGAGTACCGCGGGTCTGCTACCAACTACCAAGTTCTCCGTCCTCCATGGGTTTTCCACCAAATACGGGGTGCTCTATCTACTGGGCTAGTCGAATCACTCTGAATCGAATCGGTCAAGCAGTCATCATGTCTACAACTACTAGGTCTCCACACTCTGTATGCTCATCTCCAGGAGGATCTGCTCCATTAGTTACTGTTCTATGCTCCAAGTGTCACGGAGTCTCACGTGGAAGTATCTCAAAGGACCGACATGTCATAGGGGTCTCAACGCATGAGACGACTCATCAATCGGATGCCCGATCTGTGAGTTATTAGCCTTTTAGTCTCGAGGGCTAGGTTGGTTTCGTGTAAGAACCAACCTGACCGTATCTCAACTATACCCCGAACTCCCATGGGGAATTCTCTAAGGGACGGCTTCATTACAAGAATAATGGCACCGTTGGAGGTTTGTCAAATGGATGCCCGTAGACCAAGATATGGGCGTAAAGGTTTTAACGGGCTCAAGCGGGTCCGAGTCCGGTATGACCCAGTCGGACGGACCCGGCCCGACATGGTCTGAACTGGGGTCTGACCCGGTCTACGGGTCTGACCCAGTCTAAAGAAACATCCCAGCCCAAGTGGTCGGCCCGACCCGAGTCGGTGGCCCAAACTGAGGGGTCGGCCCGGCCCGTGGCAGCCCGGCCCAAGGCGGCCTACCCAGTGGCGGCCCGGCTGGTGGTGGCCCGGCCAATGGTGGCCCGAACCATGGTGGCCTGGCTGGTGGCGTCCCGGCTGGTGGCGGCCCGGCCCGTGGTGGCTCGACTGGCCGGCAGGCGTGGCCCGACTAGCCACGCGTGGGATGGGTGTTGCGCCCCTTGTTTCCGATCCGAAGGGACCGGTGCTAGTCGCCAGTTTTGGTGAGCTGCGGGACCTGGGTGGTCCCACTTTGTCCGGCTAGCGGAGCGGCCAACCGGTTTCATGTCGCCAGAAGCCGGCCCAACATCGGCCGCTCCTGGTTCCTCCACCACAGCGTGATGGCGCGGCGGTTCTGCTCCACCGTTGCAGCCCGCCCTGGTTACGGCCCCCTGCTGCTCCGCACGGCATGTCGGCTCCGCGCCACCTCCATCGTGGCCCAATCTGGCTACGGCCCGACTCTTTCCTGTGCGGCACGACGGCTCTGGGCTCCTTCTGTCGTGACCCACCCCGGTCGCCGTTCTCCTAATCCATGCGCCACAGAGGTGCCGCACCATTGTGGAAACCTGACGGCCTTGCACCGCCGGCTTCTTCGCAGCTAGCTCATTTTCGGTGGCCAAATGTACCACATTCATTATCAACGAACAAGAACAAACAAAGGGGGAGGGTCATTCCATGTTCGTGCGGTCTGAACCCTCCTCGTCACGGTGATATCAATAGGTTCTCATATCATAAATTTGTACGATGAAGAACTAGTACAAAACAATTCAAACCCCCTACCTCGCTTGTCATTCATCATTGACGAAGTCATCAGAAGCGAGCGTCATTCCATTGACATTATAAAAGAAGAAGCCAAGGATGACGTCGACATTCTTAGTGGGAAACAGTGTTTCTTCTACTTTCCCCAATTGAAGAGGGAGAATACGGTGCTCGTAATTCTTCGGTGGAGAAGATGAAGTCCTATCAATTCTACCAAAGGCTCTTCCACACCTTATTTCTCCCAACAAGGATTATGCCAACCCCCCCCCCCCACCATAATAATTCATCACACATTACAATGGTGGCATAAAGAATTCAAAATAATTCAAATAATTAATTAATGAACCATTAATTAATTCATGTGGAGTTGGAACATTAATGAGGAAAGGATGGTGAGGAGGATCCCTAATTAATTGAGAGTTCCATGGGGTTAAAGGGGGTTAGAGGAGTTATGGAGCTCAGGTGGGCCCCACCAAATTACATCCTCCCATGGGAGGTTATGATCAGGTGGGCCCCACCACCATAACCTCCCATGAGAGGTTAGGGTGTGGTGGCCTCCACCACCAACCTCCCCTTGGAGGTTTTAACCACCAACAAATAAAAAACAATTAAGTCTTATTTTTATTTTATTTTATTTAAAATCCCCCAAAAACTATCTTCCTCTCTCGTTAAAACGCAACTGCGGTGAAGGTCTCACTAAGAAATCGCCAACACTGTGAGTTCAGCGGTGCCCTCGGATTTCAATTCCGAGCACCGGTTCAAAAGTTATAAAATCCCTCTCGTATGTTTACTGAACGTACCCGAATAAAACCTCAGAAATTGATTTCAGGCACACAGGGCCTCAGAATCAAGTGCTGTCAGTTTTTACAGACTCATAAAATTCCCATGTATTTAAGAAGATAAAATCCATAGAATTTTCAGGTCTTTACAGTCTAAGTCCCATATCAATCCTTCAAGAAAAAAACATATCATTTAAGATAATCATGGGAAAAAACTTAACATTCTTTTCATATCAGTCAGAAAATTCAATAAATTTATGGTAGCATTAAATCATTCAAATATTTAAATAAATTACATGTGTGCACCTAACATCACTTATAAAATGAATCCCCTTCTAATCCATTATTCACACCATTTTATAACTCTATATCTGCAAACATATACTCAATACAATCCCTATAATCCTTCCCTTAATCCTAGAGCTTCTATAATTATCTTATAACCAATCCATCAAGGAATAAAGAGTATGTAATTGGAGGCCACTCAAAAAATTGTTATATATTTTAACTAAGAACCTACAACTATATTTCTTCTTCCACATATTATAAACATGTTTTATCCATTAAAATCATGATTAATACAGT
The DNA here is from genome assembly GCA_963277665.1 of Viscum album. Lineage (NCBI taxonomy): Eukaryota > Viridiplantae > Streptophyta > Magnoliopsida > Santalales > Viscaceae > Viscum > Viscum album. The sequence continues at coordinate 1,674,061,221 of OY728120.1, forward strand.
CTAATTAATATATTACGATTTAATTAGGATGATGGGATGATCATTTACCTCCTCTTCTCAATCCAGTGGTAGATGAATGTATCAATAGTGTGTACATGTTCACTACTCTATCCACATAATGATACGACTCATGTTCCACCACCGCCCTACATGGGAGGTTATTATGAAATATTTAATATTTATATATAATATTTATGTTATAAAAATTATTCATAGGTTATTTAATAGTATTTATACTTATTTTGTCACAATAATTGAATAATGTAAACATAACTATTTCATACATACCGAATACTATCACCACATAGTGATGTATTTATTTTTTTCATCACCACTATAAATTAATTTTTATAAATATTTATATAATTAATATATAAGATATTTTATCATGATTATAATTCTATATATGAAGGATCTATGATCAATGTTCAAGGAACATAACATCCAAACCAAAATATATATAAAAAATGAATAATTTAACACTGAAATAGATGATTATAGAGAATCATTGTTATTAAATGGGTGATAATGTATTTTATGTAAACCATGTATTTTATTATAGTAATGATTATTTTTATGGTATATAATTATAATAAATTTAAATATATTATATATTAAGATAAATTTCTTACGAAGAAAGAAAAATGTGAGGTAAGAAGTTTTCAACCCAATTTATCCTCATTGATACATGTTTTATTATGAAGTACCATTTTCATATCTAAAGGGTTTATATTTTAATATATGATGTTTTTAAAATGAATGACTATGTTTGATAGTATACTGGATATGACACAATGATCTTAAATGAACAACTAAATATTATTATTTAAATGTCATTATTATAACCCAGATGTTAAATTGGTAGGAATTAATTGTACTAACTGAATAATGAAAATATTTTTTATACATGTATATATAATGAATTATATGGTGAAGAATTAATTACAAATGAAAATAAATCCCTTTTTGAAAATAAAAGGAAATATTTTTTAGAAAAGCAATTTAAATTCACACAATTGTATTTTATACTAATAAAATAAACAAAGCACATTTTTTGGATTATATTAATGAAATATATCTATATAATATATTAAATTTAATTTTTAAACTTAATACATTTTTTATAGACATGATATAAAATTTAATCAAATTATACTCAAAAAAGGTTGTATTTTTCTAAAGGTAGTTTTCCCACAATTTGATGATGCACTTGACATAATACTAAATTTTGACACTTTTATAAATTTTATTTGATAAAATAAATATATTTTTTAAAAAAATTATTAATATAAAAATTTTCTTAATTTGATTTTTTTTTTGTTTTTCTAGGAAGATTCATTATCTCATTAATAGTAAAAAATATTGCATTTTATTATATAGATGACTTCTCATCTAAACAATTTATAATAATAAATTATATTTTAAATTTCTTTTAATGTTAAAAAAGAAAAATAATACATATATTATTCCAATATAAGTCGTTTAAATTATTTTCATTTCAAATTTTTATATAAAAACATTTCAAAATTTGGAAAAGTTTAGTTTTAAAAACAAAATTTATCATTACCTCTACGAGACTAATTTTATATTAAAATATTTCAATTATGTGAATTGAATTTGGAAATTTGGATACCATATTTATAATGATAATGTAAAAAATTACCAAATAGTTCCATATAATTTTTATCCAATATGAATAGTAACCTTATAAATTTTTGTAACTGTGGTAAAGGGTAAATGAGGGTAAAAATTGAGTAATTAAGCGTAAAAAAATATGATAAGGTCTCCTAAAAGACTTATAAAAATTACCAAAATTTATTGGATGAGTAAAATTAATCAAAATTCATTAATGTTTCTAATATATGTACTTTTTCATTTATATGTTATCGTGAAATTTATAATATTTTATTAAAATAAAAGACAAATATATCAAAATCATATTCTTATTATTTAAACTATTTTTATTATGAGGTTACCGAGAATGTATGTTTGATTGTGAATAGTCATATGAAAAATAAAATATTTATATTCAAAAAGTTATTTTAGGTTTAATTTTTTTAAAAAATTTAATTACCTTAAATTCTTACACAATTCTAAAGTAATAATTATTTAATTAATGTAAATATCAAATTATTATTATTAAAAATATTGAAATAAATATAATTTTTTTTACTAATGTGTGATATGAATTTTACAGATTACTTTAACATAATATAAATGTATTAAAATATTTTTTTTAAAGGTATTTTTTTATAGAAATTTTGAAAGGAGATGTTATTAATAGTCTCAAAATTGACAATAATGATATTTTAAAATAAATATTAATTTAGTAAATGATATAAAATTCTAAAAAATAATAAATTATGGAAAAAAATTAAATATTTTGAAATATCATCCATGATCCATTTATGGTTTTTTCATTTTATATTAAATAAATTAACCCTTAAAATGTAAAAAATCATTTTGTCACGATATGAGTTAAAGGGGTTAAATAAGGGTAAAAACTTCATTATAAAGGTAAGAAATTGAAAAAAAAGTGTCTAAAATTATTTTATGATAGTATTTATAAAAATAATAATCATATATTTTAAATTAATATCTTTGGTTTATTTTTAAATTTAAATTAATTTATATTATTTTAATAATTTTGAGAAATTCCAAGAGTGTCAATACCATCTCTTCTAAAAGAGAACCACTTCTTCTCTTTTCAAAACCCTTCAAAAGCATTTTTTTCAATCACTATCCAAAAACCATCCAATAATCACACTACATATTATAGATTCAATATTTTTGGAAAATCACTAACCTTATATGTGTTATTGTGTTAGTCAAAGAAGATTATCAAAAGAAGAGGTACAGTTTTTAATCAAGTATTTTTATTTTCTATGTTTACACATATCCATAAAATATTCTTCAACCCGGAAAAAATATTAAATAAAATATCCTACATATACTGAATTTATTTTATTTTAGTTCCATGACTTTTGTTTATCTCTAATTCCATCTAATATGAAAAGAATATATCATTTTTGTGTAGAGAGGACTAACACCTCATGAAGAAATGTAATTTTTTTTCATCATTGTCAATGCAAATTTGTTATAATGATGGAATTAAGTCTTATATATTTTATTCATGAAATATTTATCATTATTAAAACAAAATGTACCACTTACATTAACCTTTCCCTACATAGAAAAATGATAATATTTGTTGTGCGTACATGTGAATTATCCCCTCCGTGAAGCGATGTGATGTATTTACATCACCAAAACATATAAATGAAATATCTAAGTAAATTTATTCATGTAATTTGATATTTACAATATTATAATTATTCTATAATTATAAAATGATACTTAACCTCTTTCCATAGTTATCATTGAAAAAATGGAAATGTTACACTTGCGTACATACAACATATCATCTCCATGATTATAATGAAGTTAATATTTCATGTAAATATTTAATGAACTGATTTAAAATAATAATTTATGCATAAAATTTAAATAAAATCATTATAATTAATCTAGAGATTATGTTCTACAAAAAACTTTTACTGTAGACATTATAACAGTGTAAATTTAGACTCAAGTTACGAATATCATCAAAATGTATGATGTAAACTTAAATAATTAAGTAATTATTATAACATGGAAATAATGTTGAGTCAATAAGGATTCCTTATGAATTTTCCATTCCTTTATGTTTTGAAAATCACAAACACTCTAAAATCTCAAACACCTTATCTTAAGGAAAATCTATTTTCTCTTTTGTTTTCCTTGTCTATGGAAAATTTTCCTTCCCCGAGGAAAATTTATCCTTACCATTTTTTTTTCATTGTTCATATTTCAGTTCTCCTATTTCTAACTCATTTTATTACTAAGTGTAAAAATCGGTTTTATATTACAAAACCTCGGAATACTATAATACTTAGATATGAAGAATTCTGTTTTAGGATCTGAATTCTGGTTACGAACTTTTATAAAGTTAAACTCCGAATTCTGGTTACGAACTTTTTTATAGTTCTACTCCGAATTCTGGTTACGAACTTTTATAAAGTAAAAATCCAAATTCTGGTTATGAACTTTTCTGAGGTTTGACTCTAAATTCTAGTTACTAACTTTTATAAAGCTCGACTCCGAATTCAGGTTACGAATTCTTCTGAGTTGTGACTCTGAACTCTTATGAACTCAGTCTCTGAATTCAGGATACGAATTCTTATGAATTGAGACTCCGAATTCAGGTTACCAATTCTTATGAGTTCAGAATCTGAAGTCTATATATTTCTAACATCGAATTCCCTTTATAAATAGAATCTGAATGTTCATGTATTATTGTCTACGAATATATTTTTAGTTATACTCCTAACTTTTATTTACTCACATTCCAAATATTTGATTTTGGTGGTGTAACTATATTTTTAATCAAACTTTTTTTTATAAAATGATGTTGTGTATTCAGTTACTAACAAACCATTGTTTGAGTGACACGCGTATAGTTCCCTCCAAAATTCAAGGAAAAATATGACTGTTGGAGGAGGGAGCCGACTGTTGAGATTGTGCCTATAAATAAGAGCTCATTTGAAAGAGCTCAACACTGTTCTAGAACTCTAAAGATTACATGCTGCTAAAGTGATTTATAGAGAGATAATCTCATGCCTTGTGCATACTGAACTTCTTTTTCAGATTGCATAGTGAGATTCCAAATGTTTCTGAGTACATTTGAGGACATCCGGGGATAAGAAACAGAGGTGCTGAAAACCTTTAAAGTTAGAGGACATCCTTGCTAAGGAAGATAGAGGTGTCAACTACCTTCAATTTGAGGGTATGCATGGATAGAATGAAAGATATTGATTCTATTTTCGAGGTAATACCCTAGTGTTGGTAAGACATACTTTCTTGAAAGTATAAACCAAGCGACCTTTATCCAAGGATGTTGGATACCCTACTCTTTGGGTTAAAATATTTCATTCTTGTTAATTATTTTGTTACATGTTTGTTTTTCCACTGTGTTTTGATTATTAAGGAAAGTATAACTATCTTATATTTCCTTGTTTCTGTATACTCTGATTAGTAGGATTCTATACTCTTTAAGGTAGAATCTTTTACTTGTAAACTTTTTTTAAGTTTTATTTCCGAATCCATATTTTCAGAACCTAGGAATTTTGTAGAACTTAGAGGTCTAGTGAATTTACATTGTTTAACTTTATTAAACATTACCATCCTTAAAGGTTCCAAAAGAATTTCTAAAGTGTACAATTCACCCCCCCCCCCTTGTATATTGAGCATCTACATCACTATTTCAATCCTACTATTGGTATTAGAGCAGGTCTTTGAAATTATTATATTCACATATAATTTTTCCTTTCTCAATTTTTCATTGTTCTATATTTTTTCTTCCTTAGGAATTTTTTTTCTCTTGATTCCGAACTTTTGTAATTTAACAAGTTTGTATGGATAGATATTTTTCATAAGATGACAAGAATGAATGTTGGATTTATTAACAACCTAAATCTTACAAGACCACCTATCTTTGATGGGAATGATTATGAATATTGGATAGATTGTATACAGAGTTTTGTTATCAATACTGGAGTAGATAATTTTTTCATGCTTATTGGAGGTTATCAAATACCTAACAAGGAAGTTAGTATTTTCACCAATCAATAAAATCATGAATATCAACTAAATTATAATGTGTGCAATACTTTGTTGTGTTCTGTGACTTGAAATATATATAGCCAAATTTCATCTTATGAAGCAGAAAATTGTATCTGGAAGAAACTTGATGTTACTCACTTTGGTACATCTAAAGTAATTGAAACTATATGTGCCACACTCAGAGCTGAATATCATGGTTTCAAATTTCCTTATTAAGAACCCATATGTAATGTACAACAATGACTCATGACTATTGTTAACAGTTTACAATCCATGGGTGAGAAATGTTTAGATGATGAAGATCTTGTGGACAAGATTATAGGTATTATGCCCAATGTCTGGGAATCCAAGAGAATAGCTACTCATGAGAATAGGACGGTTACTCAGATTTCTCTTGATGAACTATTAGGAAATATTCTTCAACATGAAACTAGAATGAAGAGAGATGCTGATAATATTAAGAAAACGAATGGGAATGGCAATGTTTCTTTTAATACAACTTCATATCATATAAAATTAATGAATCCTGAGAGAGTTACCAGATCCAAGTCTAAGAAGAATGTTATTCAATCTGAATCTGGTGGAAGTGAATCTTCAGAAATTCAATTATCCAATCTTTCTCGAAGGATGAACAAGATTGTTGGACAAAAAAACTTTCAATCTAGTTAAAAGAAGAAAGAATGAAAAGACGGGAAATATTCTGAAGTCACATGCTATGAATGTAAAAGAGAAGTTCATATAAGACCAGATTTTCCTATGCTTAAGAGAAAGGATAGAAAGGAAAATTATTCTGAATTAAATAGAAAGAAGTAATACAAATCTAAAGCTTATAAATTCTTGAAAGTTAATTACACCTGGAGTTCCAGTGGTGGAGACTCATCTGATGAATCATCAGAGTACAAATCTTCTAGATAGAATAATCTTTGTCTGATAGCAAGACTACCTATTGAAAATCATTTTCTGATGGCTAAGGTACACAATGATGAATCCTTGACCAATGTATCCTTGAATTCTAATCATAGAGATAAATATTATAACTCTTCAGATGAAGAATCTTCTTCTGATAAAGATAATAATTTTCCTACTTATGAGGTTGTTTCTTGATTTTCTAAAATTCTTGAGATTGAGAATTCAAAACTCATAAAAAATCTTGATAAGGAAAATTCTAGAAATACTATTATTACTATGGAGATATTAGATCTTTCTAAATATATTGATAATAAAATTCAAGATTTCAAAATTATTTCAAAAAATCTTGAGGAATTAAATTCTGAGAAGGATAAACTTTCTAAGGATCTAGAAAAATTAGTTTCTAAGAAAAATGTTTTAGAGGCTAGCTTTAGTTACAAATCTAATGATTCTAAAGATAAAAACATGGTTATTAAACTCAACTCCAAAATTTTTTCTTTCTGGAAGTGTTTGTTAAAATTTAACTTAGGTAAGGAAAACTTTGATAAGTTGTATTCTCAAATACAACCTTTAAGGAATGGTTCTATATTTGGTTATACCCATGCTAAACCGATTTTTAGTAACAACTACTTTGTTCCTCAAAGTGCTCCTTTCTACACTAAGTGTAAGGGTGGTGGACACTGGGCAAAATTTTGTTCTTAAAATAAAACCCAATCTTTAGGTTTTCATGAAGCCTATTTTTCTAAGAAAATATGGGTTCCTAAAATATTTCTTTCTGAAATTCCCAGATCCAAGAAAGTTTGGATTCTGAAAGTCCAACATTCTTTCATTTCTGGAAAATATTGAAATTACAAACAACAATACATGGTACATGGATAGTGGATGTTCCCGACATATGACTGGTAACAAAAACATCATTAAAAATATTATTAAGATGAAAGGAGGAAAAGTAACTTTCGGAGATAATACTTAGGGAGAAATTATTGGTATAGGTGACATTGTTCTTCTTGGAAAAACTATGATTTTAACTGTTTTATTTGTTAAGGGACTTAATCACAAACTCATTAGCATAAGTCAATTATGTGATGAAGGTTACCTTGTGAATTTTAGGAATGATAAATGCTTAGTACACAATTCCAAGGACGAGTTTATTCTTTCTACCCATATGCAAGAGAATGTATACACACTAAACATAGAAGACCTTTGGAGTCAAGATCTACCTTGCCTTAGTGCAATGGAAGATCATTCTTGGTTATGGAATAGAAGGTTAAGACACTGTAACCATACAAACCTATATAATATTTCTAATAAAATACTTGTTAAGGATATACCAGAACTTTTCATTTCTTAGGGGATTCATTAGTTTCTTGGTCATGCAAGAAGCAACACTCAGTAGCACTTTCCACTGCTAAAGCTGAATATATAGTAGATGGAGGTTTTTCTGCTCATGTGTTATGGATGAAAAACACACTCACAGACTATGGTATGAGTTTTACCAAAACACAAATTTTCTGTGATAATACTAGTGACATTTCTCTTAGTAAAAAACATGCACATCACCTTCGTGCAAACCAAATAGATATTAGTCATCACTTTCTTAGGGATCACACACAAAAAGGAGATATCATTCTTCAATTTATCGGAACGCAAGATCAACATGATGATATTTTCACAAAATATTTACCCTCTGATATATTTGAATAAATTAAATAGAAGTTAGGAATGATAACCATAAGGTAATATTCCCTGGTAACTTCTTATTAAAACCTATCTCCATACAGTAATAAACTCCTTTTTATAGGGGTAGTACATTTTCATTTTAACAAGCTTAAAAATTTTCAGAGTAAATTTTTTAGTTTTTCAATTTTTCGTAATGAATGTTTCTTAGTGGAAGTTTTAGTTTTATAATTTTTCGTAAGGAAACTTTCATAGTGAAAATTTTATTTTTTAAATTTTTCGTAATGAAAGTTTCGTAGTGAAAATTTTAGTTTTTAAAATTTTCATAATACATCTTTCATAATGAAGATTTTAGTTCTTAAAATTTTTGTAATGTAATTTTACTAATGGAGTTTTTTTTCATTAAATTTTAGTAATAAAGATTTTCATAATGAAGATTTGTTCCTAGATTTTTCTAAGTAAATTTTTTTTTCGTAGACTAAAATTTTCCAAGAAAAATTTTCCCCATTACGAATAATATTCCTAGAAATTCGAGAGGTATGATTTCCTTCCCTTACTTCTCGTAATCAATTTTACTTGTTGGTAGTTTGTTTTTATTTTATCTTTTTCGGATTCTCTTTTCCAATCCGAATATTTTTCAAAACCTCAAAATATTAGATCCTACTTTGCGGCTAGCTTTTCAACCGTCAGATCTAATCAGAAGTTTTCTCAACCATTGGATTTTTTTTTGGAAGTTAAACCATCACCTTCAATGCCTATATAAAGGACACCCTAAGGGTTGAACCCCATTGATCTGAAGCTCTCACGTTCCAAAGATTTTCTCCTCTAAAAAAGGTCAGTATGAACTCCTCAAAGAATTATCAAATTAAAATGTATGTAGATGTTCCTTCTCAAGAAATTTCTACTACTTAGCCAATTTCGGAGTGGCCGATTTACAGAGAGGGGTTGGTGCATCCAAACTTCTTTAACAAGTATGATTATATAATTTCCAAGAACATCAATTTGAGTGGATGGTAAATCATGTGAATTTCAAAGCCTGGAAATCAAGATGTGGTATATTCGGATTTGTTGGTCAAATTTTATGAGACAACATTTTTCTTTAAGAAAGAAGGAAGAGAGAAATTTTCTTTCAAGAGGTAATGAAATACATATTCACTTTCATACTCTAAAGCATCCAGCTTGGTTGGCATTGAATACGAAGGAGAAGCTGAGTATTGTTCCCAAAATTTTCCAGATAATATATAAATTTTCAATAAGGTGAAGGCCCTAGATAGTCTTGTACTCTCAGATGTCAAGACTCTATAGATCGGTCACTTATCCAAAAATTATCAGATTCTGGAGTTATGGGTACAAGGCTTCATCATTCAGAGAAAAGGTTATAAGGACACCTTAAATAAGAGAGATATATATATCTTGGATTTTCTTGTGAATCTAAGGGAAATAAACATGATGAAGCATATTCTGATTACGATTGAGAATATTAAGAATGGGAACCTGAGATCTCAGATTATCATGTACCCGACTATTCTTTATAAGTTGATAGTTTAGTGCCTAGAGTCTATCAAAATCCCTTTCATCTCAAAGCTCAGGAATTATAATGTTATGTTAGTCAGTGATGACACCCTCAAGAGAATGTTTACTAGATTTTCCAAAGACTCTAGAAATTTTTTTGATCTACCAGAGGAAGAAGTTGAAGCTATTCCGAAAACTCAGGTAGTTGTTGAACCATCCAAAAATGCAGGAAAGAAAAGAAAGATGAAGGATGTTGAAGATGAATAGAAACCCCCAAAAGCTAAGTAAGCTCAATCCTCACCTCATATGATCAAAAAGAAAAAAAACATATCTAGATGAGGTTGTATAAAAATGGAGGGAGGATAAGAAGAATAAGAAAGTAGGGGAGCCACAGGTTGGTTTGGATCCTGCAGAATCAAAGTCTTTGAAAGAGACAACTGCTGATGAGCTTGAGAATCAAGCTATGGAAAAGAAGCTAAATAAGAAAATTATTGAAGTCGAGATAGTACAATATTTTTTAAAATCTACTAAAGTAGCATTCGAGAACATTCTGGTGCCATAATCCTTCTTGAAAAAATCCTTACTAGACACTCCAGGAAAGAATCATGTCACTTCGGGAAAACTCAAAGAAAAACTGGTTGAAGAAGTTGAAGAAGTATAAGACGAAGAAGAAGAAGGAAGTGGTGATGCAAATGACCGTATAAAGAAAGTTGAATATTATCAAGATAAGGGAGCTCCATCCGAGAAATTGTCTTTACGAACTTCTGAAGTAGAGTCTTCGAAGCTTGTCACTCCTGGTAAAGATGAAAAAGTTGAATATGACAAGGCTGAAGAAGAAGTCCATAAGTTTTCGAAGGAAGAAAGTTATAACCATGACTTTATTCATCCTAAGGATGATGAGGTCAGAGCTGAGAAAGAAAATATTAATGACGATAGAATTTTTCAGTTGTCTGACAAAGAACATGAATCTTTGGATGAGGAAGATGTTCCAAGAACTGATAAATGGAAAATGGTGGTTGAGGATCCACCTTCTAAAATTGTTTGAAAGAATAAGGAAGTTGGTGTATCTTCGAAGAGGAAACTTGGTGAGCTACAAGAAGATCCCTCTCATAGCAAGGCTTCAGATTCGAAATCATCTTTCTTAGGACATGATTTTTTTGAACAATCCTTGAAAAATCTTATTGGGACCATTCCAACTTTTTCAATCATAGACTCTAGATTTCAAATGCTACAACACACCTTGAACCATAAATCAGATTTTGTATCCATGGTTATGGATATGTGTGTAAAGATAGAGGTTGATTTCAAAACCTTCTTCATTGGCTACGAAGCTCACAGAAAATCTTGTAAGAAAATATCCAGCTGGTCAAAGAGGCCAGTACAAGAAATGAGAGAACTTGATCAATTACAAGATCGTGTCAAGGAGGCTTTTGAAATTGAAGATAGTAAGATCAAGGATCTAACAACTAGTTTTGAATAAAATATAATACTTGAGCAGAATACACTGATTCAAGATTTTAATGACCTCAATGGGAAATTTTATTCTGTTTCTCAAAACTGGAAGAGAGAAAGGGATCTTCAGATTGAGATGGAAGAGAATCTAGTGAATTAGGAAATAGTCTTGAAGGATCAGGATGAATTTTTCAAAGCTCAGTAAGATAAAATCAAAGCTCTTAAAAAGAAAGAATAGTATCTGGATATCATTATCAAGTGAGTAAAGGAAGACCAAAAGGAGCTCAAGAAGCTCAAGACAATAGTGAAGAAACTAATGCCTAAGTAAAAAGAAGGATAACCCGATTTCCATTCCAATATTTTGTTGTATCTTTTCATTGTACAAATATTTCCAATCTTAATGAAATTTTTGGTTTCTTGTATCTTTTTTTTCTATTACTAATTTTTATGTTACCATAATTCTTTTTCCATTCCCTATATTTCTTTTTGAAAATCACAAAGTGGGAGAATCGATTGTGAAAAATATAGTATGATAAATAAGAAATTTCCCTAAGTTAGGGGGATTTTATCTAAGGGGGGTATTCTTTATGAAGTTTTTCGAATGCAAGATAATGTAAAACCTCATTCTATAAAATAGAATATGATCTTTAGTGGTTACAAAGCCTATGGGGGAGTTAGACTATTTCACACTGATCCATAAGTAAAGGGAGATAAGAATTTATTTTCAAGTTCATAATTTTTTTTTCATATATTATTTTTCGTAAAGGATGTTTTCGATTTCCAAAAATGGGGAGATTATTGATTCAATAAGGTTTCCTTATGACTTTTCCTTTCCCTTATTTTTTTTAAAATAAAAAACACTCTAAAATCTTAAACACCTTATATTAAGGAAAATTTCTTTTCTCTTTTGTTTTCCTTGTCTAAGGATAATTTTCCTTCCCCAAGGGAAATTTATCCTTACCAGTTTTTTTCATTGTTCATATTTCAGTTCTCCTATGTCTAACTTATTTTATTACTAAGTGTAAAAATAGGATTCATATTACAAAACCTCAGAATCCTATAATACTTAGATATGAAGAATTCTGTTTTTGGATCCAAATTCTGGTTACGAACTTTTATTAAGTTAAACTCTAAATTCTGGTTACAAAATTTTATATAGTTCAACTTCAAATTTTTTCTTTACGAACTTTTATAAAGTACAACTCCAAATTATGGTTATGAAATTTTGTGAAGTTCGACTCTTAATTCTGGTTACGAACTTTTATAAAGCTCGACTCCGAATTCAGGTTACAAATTCTTCTGAGTTCTGACTCCAAACTCTTATGAACTCAGACTTGGAATTCAGGATATGAATTATTATGAATTGAGACTCTAAATTCAGGTCACAAATTCATATGAGTTCAGACTCCAAAGTCTATAGATATTGAACACCGAATTCCCTTTATAAAAATAATCTGAATGTTCATGTATTATAAACTCTGAATATATTTTTAGTTAGACTCCGAACTTTTATTTACTCACATTATGAATATTTGATTTTGGTTGTGTAACCAAATTTTAACTCACACTTGTTTTTGTTATAAAACAATGTCATGTATTCAGTTATTAACTAACCATTGTTTGAGAGACACGTGTACAGGTCCCTCCGAAATTCCAGGAAAAATATGACTTTTGGAGGAGGGAGCCGACCGTTGAGATTGTTCCTATAAATAGGATCTCATTTGAAATATCTCAACACCGTTCTAGAACTCTAGAGATTGGATACTGTGGAAATGATTTCTAGAGAGATACTCTCATGCCTTGTCCATACTGAACTTCTTATTCAGATTTCTTAGTGGGACTCCGAATGTGGCTGAGTACATTCGAGGGCTTCCGAGGATAGGAAGACAGAGGTGCCGACATCCTTTAAAGTTCTAGGAATTCCTTACTGAGGAAGACAGAGGTTCCAACTACCTTCAAGTTGAGGGCTTATGGGGATAGAAATACAAATAGTGATACTCTTATCAAGGGCTTACCCTAGTGTGGGTAAGACATACTTTCTTGAATGTATAAACCAAGGGACCTTTATCCAAGGTTGTTGGATACCCTACTCTTTGGGTTAAAAGATTTCACTCTTGTTACTTGTTTTGTTACAAGTTTTTTTTTCTCATGTGTTTTGATTATTAAGGAATGTATAACTATTTTATACTTCCTAGTTTTTTTATAATCTGATTAGTAATATTCTATGTGCTTTAACGTAGAATCTTTTACTTGTAAACTTTTGTTAAGTTTGATTTCCAGATCTATATTTCCAGAACCAAACATGTTCGTAGAACATAGAGGTCTGGTGAATTTACCTTGTTTAACTTTGTTAAACATTACCATCTATAAAGCTTCCAAAATAATTTTTAAAGTGTACAATTCACCCCCCCCCCTCTTGTATATTGAGCATCTACATCACTATTTTGATCCCACAAATAAGTGGTATAAAAGGAATAATATACTTTATCATTGTTCTCAAGAATGTAAATAATTAATAAAATTTTATTATTCACAATGATAATGGACATATGTGACAAATTGGACTCATGGTAAGGGACATTCATTTAAAAAATATTCTTTAAATGTTTCTTTATACAAAATTTAAAAAAAATAATGTTTTTTACTAACACTGCATGAGGGATTTTACCAATGTAATGATTATTTAACTCATTGATAATTATTATATATATTTTCATGGTTACTTTCAAAGAAAATTTTTTCTTTATGATGTGTGTAATGTTTGGATTCCAAAATATGTTTTTAAAATGTAAATGGTATTTTAATATTAAAAAGTGATTTATTTTGGGTTTAAAATATTTTTTAAATTATTTATCATAAAAAATTTAAATTATAAATTTGTTTATTCATTATAAGGTACACATAAATTAAATATGTGGTGGCCCATATTGTGCTGGTAAAGTCCATTAGATCTTAACATGGGGTGGCCTAGATAGTTCCAAGAAAACCTCTTACCGCTTAACATGGGGTGTCCTAGAGAGTAACGAGTAAAACCATTATAGCTTAACATAGGGTGTCCCATATATAGTTGTTAAAGATCATAATATGTTAAATAATGGGTGAGCCTATATAGTTATCCAATGCATTTGGTAAAGAGAAATTTGGAGGTCGGTTGTATGATTATTCCAATAAAAAGTGATTTGAAAGGGGTTTATGATTATGACTGTGTAAGTCACCAAAAGAGGGTCTATTTTATTTATATGGGTTTGAATGAATTTTGTTGATAAATTTTTTTTCATTATTACAAGTGGAAATTTATTATTTCTTTTATCCAATGAAATTTAAAGATGATGATAACTATTATATAAGTTTTCAGGTTTTCACATGACTTGTAGTTTCCATTCTCATTTATCCATTACTGAGATTTTTATGCTAATATCATATTTTAAAAAAAATCACAGGATTTTTAAGGGAAAGGATGAAGCAATGTTGATATTCATAAAGAGTTTTCTTGAAATAAATAATGTTTTTTAGTGTGTTTTAAGGGGTTGAAAAAATGGATACTGTGTAGATGTTTCAACTTGTAATTTATAATTTTATAGTGCAAGTGTTTACCAAATTCTGTAAAAATATTAACTTAGATGACCTTTGAGAAACTAATTTCATTTATAGTTTTAAAATAAATAAAATATTTTGTTTTGATTTTGGATCCTTATAGTTATTTTCATAGTAGGGTTTGAACAATTTTGGAAATTATGATGTTTTCATTTGAGGTGTTGTTAATAGTTTCAGTAACTATCATGGGTTTACAAGTTTATGGATAATGTCATGACTCGTCCCCCGGGGCCCATGTCGTGACTACCCCAAGCCCACCTTCCATAGGCCAGGGGTTAGAGACTAGCATCGAAAGGAATATCCCTAAAAAATGGGAAGGCATTGCCTTTAATCTTTCAAACACAGAGTTCAAGAATACAATGATTACAACCCATGTAGTAAAAATGCATTAGTAAAAAGATGTGTACTGAAAGTAAAAGGGGTGAGTACTGTAAGTAATGGGGGATGGAATACAAGCCCACCTGAAAAGTACAACTACAATAGAAAAATAGCTCCTGGAATCATCCGCCAAGGTTCCTACCTGAAGGGTAGGTACAAATCACAATCGGTCATCACTACGACATGTCACGAATAAAGTTCCACCTCCAAGTACTGTATAGGCCTGGCTCCCAAACCTTGTTCAAAGCTGTCTGTCTTCTATACAAGACACAACAAGGTGTGGGCAAAGCCCGTGCAGGGGTGAGTATAACAATACTCAGTATTGACCCCAAGACCCTCGAAGGTCTCCCAAAGTTCCACAATGTAAAATACCACAAATAAAGACCTCAATCAAAAAGAAAAAAGCAATAGTCATCTCACTTTAGGTATACATCTCAGAGTTTTTGAATAAAGATGATTAGTCTTAAGATATATAATTTTATTCCTTTAGAAAGTTTCCACAACTGAACCATGAAGGAGTTGTTTCATTATTGATCCATAGAGGTTAGTATGTCACTGATCCATGATGGGCCTCTCTATGGATGGCCCTCATCGGGTCGTGGAATGCTGATACACACAGGGTTCCTAGAATGTTGATCCACACAAGGTCACTGGAAGGCTGATCCACACGTGGTCTCTCAATGTCGATCCACACATGGTCGCTAGTTACGGATCCTCGACCCAGCCTCTCTAAAACTTGTCCTCATTGGGTAGCTATGATTTTTATTCACACAGTGTCGCTATGATGCCTATCCACATAGGGTCGCTACATTAAAGACAACTAGTCACAGGATTCCCGGTCATAGCATGCTTGTTTCTGGGAGAACCGCTCCTCAAGCCACCGGTCATATTTCAAAGGGTACTATGTCCAGAAAAAAACATACCCAAGGGACCGCCCCCTCATAGGGGTCCCAACGTGACAGACGGTACGTCGATCAGATGCCCGGTCTGTGAGATATGAGCACTTTTGTAAAAAGGGCATGGTTGGATTCTAGTCTGATCCAACCCAAGTCAAACATAGAAATCCATAAAAACTCACATAGAGTATCTCCAAAGTACTACCTTGTCACAAGGTTCTTTATTCCACAGACGGTGCGTCGATCGGATGCCCGGTCTGTTGGTTACATCCCTTTCCGTGAATCGGGGGTGATCGCACCTCGGTCCGGCCCGACTCAGTCCGGCCCGCCGGAATATGAAAAAGGGACATCTTCCCAAAAGGGGACCTAATTCCACTAACGGCATGTCAAATGGATGCCTGGTTTGTCAGTTATGAGCTTTTATTTATTCGGGGGTCGGTTGGGTCTCGTCCTGGTCCGACTCGGTCGGACCGGCCCGACCCAACGGGTCCCGGGGTCTATATGACCCCAGCCAGGTTCGGCCCGGTTCAGTGGGTCTGGCCCATCAGGGTCGTCCCATTGGTTCCTGAGCCTGGGCTGTTGTTGTCCTGGCCCGCCATGTAGGGCTCGGCCAACCAGCGTTGTCCCGCTGGGCTGCGGGTTTGGCCCTGTCCGACAGAAGGCAGACTGTTTTCCCTCGTTGGCCCCACAGTCGTGGGGCCATTTTGTCCAGTAGGTGGGGCGCTTCCCCACCGTGTTCAATGGGTGGCTATTTAGTGGACCGACTTCCGCCAACGCGGCGCGACGTTGGGCCACACTGCCCTCCTCCAGCCACGGCCCGCCGACGGTGCCTATGGGCGCCCTCTTTGTCCTAGGTGGCCAGCTCGGGCAGACCGCCCTTGGCTGCCGCGATGCGCAACGTTGCACTACTATCCACCACCCACATCCAGTCGCCGCGGGTCTCCTCCAACCACTGTCGACCGTCACAGACATAGTGCGCTGACAATTTCTTCCGCGGGCCAACAGACATGCTCTAGTGGTCCATTTTTGATGCCATCAGCACCGACGAGGCTCTCGGGTCACAGTCGCTGTTGTGTGTCCTCTGGTTTTATCCTACAGCTCCGTTTCGAAAACCGTTCTAGGATAATGAGACAAATACCATAGAAGCGGAGGGTTTGGGCCTTGTTCGTTTGGCATGTGCCCTCTGCGTTAGGATTGTATCAATCAGTCAACAATTTATCTCATAAAGATGAACTTTACAACAATCCCCTTACCTAGATTAGACATCTGTTGATGACGATCTATGGAACCTCCTTCATCATTGTAATCAGTTCATGATTCTATGGCACTCATCATCACTCACAAAAATCATCCTCATCCTCCAAGTGGTTGGGGTCGCGGTAATTTTCCAGATCTTCGCCGATTAGTGAATCTGTGCCAACACACCTCATCGAGCACCATATAAATAGGAGTGGGGAGAGTTGGTTAACTTTACAAGGAATTTATGAGGTTCATTTAGTTAATGAACCTCCCAAATTCCAACAGTATTGTTACAAACAAGGAGGAGTCAAGCCAATAAATAGATTGACATGTCATCGGCCCCACCACCTCCACTTATCTGTAGGAGAAAAAGAAAACAAATAAAATAACATAACATGTTATTTTATTATTCTTTCAAAAGTCTTCAAAATTAACTTTTTCACCCGACCTACTGTGGTCGAAGTAAAGTCTCCCTTAAGCTAATCCTGGTGCTATGGATTCAACGGTTCCCTCAGATTCTTAATCTGAGCATCGGTTCAAAAGATAGTAAACCCTACCCATGCATTTACTAAACATACCTTTAAAAAGTTCAGAAATTCATTCCAAGAACACCGGGCCTCATAATTACTCACCGCTAATTTTCATAGATGCGTAATAATTCCATATAATCAAAAACAATTACATGGAAAATCCTGGTCTTTACATTCTCCCCACCTTAGCAATTGTTATCTCCAAAAGCCACAACATAGACTGAGGAAATAAAAAGGGGATACTGAGCACAAATATAATCCTCTCGCTACCATGTGCTCTCTTGGAAGTTCCTATGTTGCTAGAAAATGCGCACCAGAGGGATTGATCATCCATGAAGGACCTACTTTTTTCAATCCTCAATCCCCACTGGAACCTTCGTAAATGTCGCCCCATCGTCAATGTTCATCTCACACGAATCGATAATGTGAGATGGATCATGCACGTACTTCCTCAGATGCGACACGTGGAAAATTTCATGCACCCAATGTATCTACGGGGAAGAGCTTGGCGATACACCACCTCACCAACTCTACTGAGAGACTGAAAGGGCCCGATGAACCTTGGAGATAACTTGTCGCCTCGGCCAAATCTCTGCAAACCTCATCGAGGTGAGACCCATAGGAAGACATGTTCTCCCTCTTAGAACTCCAAATGTCAATGTCTCTTGTCAGAATAAGGCTTCTGTCTGCTCTGTGCAGTCTTCATTCACTCCGGGATGATCTTCACCTTCTCAGTCGTAGCTCGTTCCAACTCTGGACCCATAAGTGCTAACTCCCTCTGGTTTATCCAGCATATAGGTGATCTACTTTGTTGACTGTAAAATGTCTCAAAGTGTTACATAATAATGGTGGAGTGATAGTTGTTGTTGTACGTTAACTCCACCACGGGAAATTGGTCCTCCCAACTGGAGCCAAAATCTAGGATGCAAGAATGAAGAATGTCCTCATGTTCCTATATGGTCCACTCAGTCTGACCATCCGTATGAGGATTAAAGGCGGTGCTCAAATGTAGCTGAGTCCCAAATGCCTCCAGTAATCCCTTCCACAACCAGCATGTAAAACATGTGTCATGGTTAGAGACGATCATCAATGGCATCCCAGGAAGTCGTACAGTCTTCTATACATAGAGGCGTCCCAATCCCTCTACTAATACCTGCTATCATATGGGTATGAAGTGGGATGACTTGGTGAGTTGGTCAATGATCACCCACATGGATTCGTGTCTCCTGGAGGTACATGGTATCCCTATCCCATAATCCATTTAAATAACATCCCACTTCCACTCTGGTACCTCTAATGGTTGCGCTAAGCCTGCTGGAACCTGATGCTCGACCTTCACTTACTGGCAAATGAGGCATCATGAAACAAACTCTGCCACTGCTTTCTTCATCCCTAGCCACCAGTGCTGACACCGGAGGTCCTGGTACATCTTCTCCACACCAGGATGTACCTCCAGAGGGGATATATGGAACTCCCTCAACCCATCCTCACGTAGTGACACTGTTACCATGGTGTGTCCTCTGAAGAGGATGAGGTGCTCCCCACCTTCAGAAAATCCATTAGGTGCTTGTCCTGAGGATATCTGAGCACATTGATCCTCGTAGTCAATGTCCCCAAGCTCTGCCTTTCGAACTCACTAAAGATGTGGGGGAGTGATATTCATATATTGGAGGTAACCTGTTCCATCTCTATTGACAAAGTATATCTGCAACATGGCTAACTTCTATGTCGCCTCACTCAGCAACAATAGACCAGACCTCCTACTGATTGCATCTGCTACTATGTTCCCCTTCCAAGGAGTGTAGACTATCTCAAAATCATATTCCTGGAGTAAATTTATCCAATGTCATTGTCTCAAGTTCAAGTCCTTCTGTGATAAGATGTACCTGTGACTCTTGTGATCATAGTAAACAGTAAATCGTTCACCCATCAAGTAGTGTCGCCACATCTTTAAGGAGAAAACCATTGATGCTAACTCCAGGTCATGGTTTGTGTAGTTATTCTCATGTTTTCCCTACTATCATGAACCATAAGCGATCACTAATCACTCCAACATCAGGACACATCTATATCTGGTCCCTAATGCGTCGCAGTAGACTACATACCCAACGCCCTCTTCTAGTAGCCTCAAGATGGAGGCACTCGTCAGTCTCTGCCTCAACTCTTGAAAACTCTTTTGGTATCTCTCCATCCACACAAAGGGTTTTCCCTTCGTCTTCAATGTTGACAAGGGTGTCACAACTCTGGAAAAGTTAGGTATTAATCTCTAGTAGTACCCAGCCAACCCCAGGAAATTATGCACCTTGGCCACACTCCTCGGTGGCTCCCAAGAAAGAACAGGCTCTATCTTTTCTACATCCACTGCAACTCTAGACTCCGAGATAACGTGTCCCATAAAGTGTACCTCCCATATCTAGAACTAGTAATTCAAGAGCTTACCAAAATATGGTGATTTCGGAGTGTATCTAGAACTATCTGCAGATGATAGACATGCTCCTACTCTGATGCTGAGTATATCAAGATGTCATCGATGAAGTCCACCACAAAGCGATCGAGATATGGATGAAAGATATTATTCATGAGTCCCACGAACACTAAACAGGAATTTTCCTTGACAAATTTCGTAACCAATAACTCATAGTGTCCATACCGACATATTATGGTCGTCTTTTACACATTCTCATCTCGTACCCTAAACTGATGATAGCCTGATCTTAGGGCTATCTTTGAAATCCAACGATCTCCCTTCAACTAATCAAAGAGATTATCAATACTCTGAAGTGGATACTTGTTCTTCACGGTCACCTGTTTCAGGCTCCGATAATCCACAAAAAGCCTCAAACCCAGATATGCCTTCTTGGAGAACAAAACCAGGGTTTCCCATGGAGAAACACTGGGCCTTATGAACCCCTTCCTCGGTAAGTCCTCTAGCTATAATAGTAACTCACGAAGCTCTGTGGGAGACATACGATATGCTGGTGTAGATATTGGTGTTTTCCTAGGGTATAGATCAATCTAGAAGTCCTTCTATCTGCAAGGAGGTAGTCTTGAAACATCATCAGGTAATACATCAGCATAATGGCCCACCACTACAGGATATCTCGGACTCTCAAAATCAACTACTATGAGGGTAAGGCTAGACAACTGATGTGTGATCAGATGAACCCTCCTTCTGGTATGTCCATCCTATGCTGAAAAGGATCCCTTCTCAACGGTGAAGGAAAACCTAGTCCCATCCTCGCGGACACACCGCACTTTGTGCCTAATGTAGTCAATCTGAGCATGGACTGTGGATAACCAGTCCATAACCAAGATTATGTCGTAAGGCCTCAACGTTGTTACTAAAAGATCCCAGCCAAAGCTCTCACCTCCTAGAGTAAGCTTACACAGCCAGCACCAGTGTTTAATCGTCGAATCTTATCCCGTAGGAGTCTCTAATTGTAAGGATCGACCCAACAACTCCATCAGAATCTTAGATCTCCAAACGAGAGTCATGGAAATGAAAGAGTGATAGGAACCTATGTCTATAATTAAAAAAGCTAAGGTGGAGTAGACATTGATCGTTCCTCGAATCAACTCTAGAGTGTCGCGGTTGTAGGCCTCAGCTTACTGGAGCTGAGCCTGTCCCCATCCACCTGATCCCTATGGTCGGGGAGGACCACCTGGAGGTGGTGGTGGTAGAACCTCAAATCTCCACCCACCGCCTACTACACGACATGCTCCTATGCCACGTCTTCCGCCTTGAGGACCTCCTCACTTGAATCTCTACCTCTGCCTTGTTGGTACCTCGACCGTCTGCTGGTCGTTAGTGCAGCTAGTTGGGTAGTCGCGATCCATGTGACCCTACCCACCGCACGTGAAGCACATTATACTCCTCTACTATCCTTCCCTACCTCATGATCCTCACACCTCCAACCCTACATCCCGGGGTCATCCACCATAAGGTCTAGTCTGCTTATATTTCTATGTCATCTTCCTACTACCAGCCGCAGATGAATCTACTACATGGAACCTAATGGTGAGTATCGTTGTTGGTGTCTTCTCAGCAAGGATACTCTCTACCAAGAGTTCTATCTCGATCACTCCAGCATGTGTCAGAATGCTGAGAGATACCATAGAATCATTGATCTTCTGTCAGAGTCCCTGCTCAATGGTCTAGAAACTAAAGAAAGGGTCATGCACCATATCAGTAGAGTAGCGTGATAGGTTGCTGAAACTCATCGTGTATTGTGCCATAATCAAGCTACCCAACTATAAATGTAGCTGCTTCTATATATGCACAGTTCGTAGAGTCGATGGAATGAACTCTGCCCTGAAAAGGCCCTCAAAATCCTCCCAGGTGAGGGTCGCCTTGTCATATGTCTAGAGCATCAGGCTCCACCATCTCCCTACTACTCCCTAGAAAAGACCAGAATCTAGGATCACCATCGGGTCAGCTGGTATCCCAACCAGTTGAAAAACTCTAGCCACAACATCAAGCCCGTCCTCAACCACCTGAAGATTTGTCTTGCATCAGAACCTCGACGGCATCTACAGCTGAAACTCATGAAATTCACTCAGTCGGCGTTCATCATATGCTAGTGGGTCTGGTGGCAATGGCTTCCCAACGGGTAGTGGTGATGCTGGTACACCACATGATGGTACTATCTCTGTAAGAGGGCCATGCACCGAAGCCTCGTCACTTGGTGGGCCATCATTGTGTACTCACTCATGAATCTCGGATAGCTTTCTACGTGGTGGAATCCTAAAAAGAAATAGGTGTTCCATGGTTATTAAGTTATACCTCGTGAGCTAACTCAAAAAAGGTCAAGTAAAAACATTTCAAACACACACGCAATCTATGTTTTCATGTACTGAGTCAGAAATCAGAATTCAGGGTCCTGGTGTATGGATATGTCGTCCATCGCACCAACACTGGACTCCCCGAACTGAAAACCACACTCAAAACACTTAACACTATTACTCAATTGCAAAGATCAGAGTCCTAGTTCTTCGGTAGAACCAACTCCTTTAATACCACTTTTTCACGACCCATCCCCTGGGGCCCATACCGTGACTACCCCAATCCCACCATCCATAGTCCAGGGGTTGGCTACTAGCACCGAAAGGTATATACCTGAAAAATAGTAAGGCATTTCCTTTAAACCTACGAACACACAGCTCAAGAATACAATGAGTACATCCCACATAGTAAAACTACAGTAGTAAAAATATGTGTACTAAAAGTAAAAGGGGTGAGTAATGTATGTAATGGGGGCTGGAATACAAGCCCAACTGAAAAGTACAACTATAACAGAAAAACAGATCCCGAAATCATCCACCAAGATTCCTACCTGAAGGTTAGGTAGAGCTCATGGTTGGTCTTCATTGTGGAACATCACATCTAAAGGTCCACCTTTGAGTACCATCCAGGCCTGGCTCCCAAACCTCAGTCAAAGATGTTCGTCGTCAGAACAATACACAACAAGGTACGGGCGAATCCCGTACACGGGTGAGTATAACAATACTCAGTAGGGACCCTGAGACCCCCGAAGGTTTCCAAGAGTTCCATAAAGTAAAATACCACAAATAGAGACTCGAATCACAATGGATGAAGCAATAGTCAGCTCATAGTAGGTATACAAATCAGATTTTAGGAATAAAGATGATTAGTCTTATGCTAAATCATTTTATTCTGTTATAATGTTTCCACATCTGAACCATGAAGGAGTTGTTCTATTGTCGATCCACATAGGGTCGTATATCGCTGGTCCATGAGGGGCTTCTCTAAGCCTGGTCCTCGTTGGGTCACGCACTTCTGATCCACATAGGGTCTCTAAAATTCTGATCCACCAGTGTCGTTGGAATGATGATCCACACAGGGTCACTGGAATGCTAATCCACACATGTTTGCTCGATGTTGATCCACATAGGGTCTCTAGTTGCTGATCCTCAATGGGTTTCTCTAAAACTGGTTCTCAAATGGTAGATATGATGTTGATCCGCACAGGGTCTTTATGATGCTGATCCACACAGGGTTGCTACTTCCAAGATAGTCGGTCACATGATTCCCGCTCATATCACACTTATTTCTGGGAGAACCAATCCTCAATACATCATTCATATTTAAACATATAATAAGTCCCAAAGAAATCACAACCAAGGGACCGACCCATCGCAGGGGTCCCAACGTGACAGACGACGCGTCGATTGGATGCCCGTTCTATGAGATATGGGCAATTTTGTACAAAGTCCTCGGTTGGATCCAAGTCTGATCCAACCCAATTTTCACATCAAACTCCATAAAAACTTAGTTAGAGTATCTCCAAATGACCTCCTTGTCACAAGGATCCTTATTCTATAGATAGTGCATCGATCGGATTCCCGGTCTGTTAGTTACATCCCTTTTCATGAATCGGGGTGATCGCACCTCAGTCTGTCCCAGCTCAGTCAGGCCCGCTGGAATATGCCAAAGGGACCGCTTCCCAAAAGGGGTCCCAATGCCACTAACGACGTGTAAAAAGGACACCTGGTTTTTCAATTACAGGTGTTTATTTTTTGGGGTTGGTTGGGTCTGGGCCCGGTCCAACTCAGTCTGACCGGCCAGACGCAATAGGTCCTGGGGTCCACCTGACCCCACCCAGGTTCGGCCCATTAAGGGTCGGCCCGGTTCAATGGGTTTATCCCGTCAGAGTCAGCCCATCGGTTTGTGGGCCCAAAACTCGGTTGTCCCGGCCCACCAGCGCTGGCCTGCTGGGTTGCGGTTCAGGACCGGTCTGCCATATAGTGGACCGTTTTCTACCACTGGCCCCACGACTACGGGACAGTTTTGTCCAGATGGTGGGGTGCTTCCCCACCAGGTTCAACGGTCGGCCGTTTGGCCAACCAGCTTCCTCCAATGCAGCGTGGCGCAGGGCCGCGCCGCCCTCCTCATGTCGCAGCCCGCTAGCTGCGGCTTCTGCCACCGGCGGTGCCTGTGGGTGCCATCTTTGTCCTGTGAGGTAGGATCGGGTGGGCCGTCGTGGCGCGCGATGATACGCCACTTTCTAACAACCTTAGTCGATCGTCGCGGGTCTCCTCCGGCCACCTCCGACATGGCGTGCTGACGGTTTCTTCTGCGGGCCACCAGATTCCCTCTGATGGTCAATTTTTTTATGTCGTCAGAACCTAGGAGGATCTCGGGTCACCGTCGCTGCTACGTGTCCTTCGCTTTCATCCTACCACTCCGTTTGGAAAACCCTTCCAGAATGAATAGAAAAATACCATAGAAGCAGAGGGTCTGTGCCTTTTTCGTTTGGCCTGCGCCCTCCTCATTAGGATTGTATCAAGTGGAAATCAATTCGCCTCATAAAGATGAACTTTAGAACAATCCCCCTACCTGGAATAAATGATGAATTATATTTTTGAATATTATTTGATTTAAATTTTGATTTATGGTGATTAATTTAATTCCTATAATTAGTTATCATATCTTGGATATTTTGGGAGTTATGAAATTAAAATTTTTTTGCAAGACATTAAGAGTGATTGATAATATTTTGGGAAGAAAATTGTTGAATTTATCTTGTAAAAATATGTGATCAAATCCTTCTGAATTTTTTTTTTCAATCATAGTTGGACTATTTTTAGGAATTTTAATGACAATTATTTTTCAAATGATCTATGTATAACATTGGGTATTAATATTAAATTATAGGGATTATGATAGTTTTAATTTGTTAAAATTTTTATTGTTTTTGGTGAATTATCATATCATACCCTATGCATTTTAGTTAATGTCAAAATATAAGAGTAAAATATTTTTCTCTTTTTTATGGATTTTTTTATCCATAGAAATTGATTCTAATGATTCAGGAAAAAAAACTTAACCTTGATTACACATCTGTTGGCAAAAAAGGTGAGTTTGTGGTGGAAATTATTAAAGAATGAAATCATTCTTATCAAGTTAGTATATTTATTTATCTTCGTATTGTAGGGATTAAAAATAATTTATCAACTATATGAAAGTCATCATGAATTTTTTTTCTATTTCCTTTTATTAAGGAGAAATCAATGACCTTTTAACCAATCAGAGATTTACAGTTTTATTATGGTTAAATTTATAAAAAAACATTCTTTATCACTCTTCATCATAACATGATAGTTAGTTTTATTTTCAATGTATTTGATTTCTTAAATATAATCCTAGTATATTTTATCATCTATAACCATCATACTTCCCTTTCACTCTTTTCAAATGGTTGTTTTATTGGCCCTTTTGGGATGTATTGTTTCAACAGACATACATTGAAAAGTAAAACCATAATTGCCAAGATATAGTTCAAATGGTGAGGATTCGATTTATAAAAGGGTGAGATGTATCATCCAGATTTTTTTAAAGATATGTATATGTTATATAGTGTATAAGAGAAGCCACTTTGAAATTACACTACCACAAAATAGGGCAATGGAAGCGCTACCCCTTTAATAGCACTAGTAAAAAAGTGTTGATAAAGGGGTACCTTTATAAGCACTATGAAAAGAGCTGATAAAGGGGTACATTTAATAGTGCTAAAAAAAGTGCTAATAAAAGTTCCCCTTTATTAGCGCTTTTTTCTAGTGCTGTTAAATATTACCCCCTTTATCAGTTAATTTATAAAAGCGCTGATAAAGACCCCCCCCCCCCCGTTATCAGTGCTTTTATAAAAGCGTTGATAAAGGTTAAATTTCAAAAAAATACATTAAAAATCATATATTAATATATAAATCTATAAATATATTTTATATTTATATAAATATAATATATATTTTTTAAATGTGTTTTAGATAAGGATAAATGGAAATCTAAAATTAATGTATAATATATTTAGTAAAAATTATTATAAAATTATTTTAAAAAATAATAATTAATAATTTTATAATTTTTATCAAGTAATAGTCATTTAATAACAGTTTTAATAAAAAAAAATAATAAAAAATAATAAAAGATGAAAAATAAGTTGAAAATGTAACTCGAACTTCAAACAACCATAACTTTTGATCCTGGTGTCTATTTGAGCTCTACATCATATCAAATAGAAGCTTTAAATGAGCTCTACACTTTGTTGACTGAAGGGAACCTTATATCACATTTTAGAGGCCAAAAAGTACCATAAGTCCTCAAAAACAGAGTTTTTAGTCGGGATACCCCGATTTTTTAACATTCAAACTGCTCTAACTTCTGATCTGGATATCTATTAGGCATGTACCAAATATCATATTGAAGACCTTTTCATTTTCTTCGATTTTACTTGTTTTAAATTTGAAAGGGACTTTTGGATTAGAAGTTATGGTAATTTTAACATTCTATGGATTTTCATATATATATATATATATATATATCTGTATTTATTCGTGAATATATGTGTGTGTGTGTCTTTGTTTGTTTATGTGTTTTATATATGTATGTATCTATGTATGTATATATGTATGTATATATATATATATTTATTTATTTATAAACACAAATAAGAAAACAGATTTTATAAATGTATTTAAAACTAATATTATTAATATATATTAACATACTAATAAATATACAGATAAAAAATTATAACTATATATATATTAATATAAGAATAAATATATATATATATATTAATATAACTAAATATATTTATATTAATATGAGTCTATATTAATATACGAATAAATATAACTATGTATATAAATAAATAGATATATCATTAAATTGAAAAAAAATGGCTTAGTAGTAAAGGTGCAGGCGTGCAATGGGGAGGTATGGGGTTCAAGTTCTAGTAGAAGCAAGGTCACATGCGGGCAAGTGCATCGGGGGATAGCGATGTTAAAGGGAGGGTTTTTCATAGGCAACTGTAGTGTGTAGTGAGAGGGAGGGGCTCCTCCTAGCACTGATAAAAGGGGGAAAGTGATTCAAAAAGTGGGGGTTAAGCGTTGTTAAAATCTCCCTATATTATATATTGTTTTTACCATTTTTTTATTTTTTTTTGTATTTTATCAACACTAAAAAAAGCACTGATAAAAGACCCCTTTTATCAGTGCTAAAAAAATCACTGATAAAATACCCATTTTATTAGCACTTTTTTAGCGCTAATAAAGGGGACCCCCTTTATCTTCTCTGCGATTAACATCACTTTTCTAGCATTTTTAAAAGCGATTTATAGCACTGATAAAACCCTATTTTGTGGTAGTGTTAAATGATTAACTAAATATTATTTTTTAAATGGGACATTTATAACCTAGATGATAATTTTCAATTAATGTATAACATCAATTGGATTATGAAAACAAGTTTTATAGATGTATATATAAGGAAATATTTGGTGAAGAATTAATTATAATTTAAAATAAAAACAATTTTCAATATAAAAGTAAATATTTTGTTTGAAAAGTTATTTAAATGCACACAACTATGTTTTATTCCAATAGAATGAAAAAATAAATTTTTTTGGATTATATTAATGTAATATATATAAATAATACTAAATATAATTTTCAATATTCATCCTATGTGTTTCCTAAATGTGATATAAAAATTAATCCAATTTTATTCACAAAAATCCGTATTTTTCTAAGGCCAGGTTTTCCGCCTTTTAATGTTTCACTTATATTAAAACTAAATTTTGACACTCTTATAAATTTTATTTGTAAAAATAAACTTTATTTATGAAATAAGAATTTAAAAATTATCTAAAGGTGATTTTTCAATGTTTTATGATAATTTATATTGAAAATTGACTTTTTATCTAAATAAATTATAATAATAAATTATATTTTAAATTATTTTTGAATTAAAATTAGATCAATTATAAATATATTAATCCAATTTTAATTTTTTTTAATAATTTTCATATTTAATTTTTATATAAAAACATATCAATCTTTAGAACATTTTTTATTTAAAAACCTACTTTCTCATCACATGTGTGAGATTAATTTTTAATTAAAATCTATCAACTATGTTAATTTAATTTGAAAAAATTGATTCCATATTATTAATCATATGGTAAAAAATTATTATATAATTCCATTTTATTTTTTTCCAGTATTTATAGAGACCTTAGAAATTTGTGTTACCGTGGTAAATGGTAAATCTGCAAAAATCGAGTGATTAGGGATAAAATTTGTATGATAAGGACAATAAAATGACCCTTACACATCATTAAATTTTATTTCACGATTAAATTTAGTCCAAAGTCTTTATTGTCTCACCTATATTGGATTTTTCCATTTATATTTGTCTGTGACATTTATAATATTTTATTTAATGAAAAGATAAAGATGTGACACTCATATTCTAAATAATTAAACTATTTTAAATTTGGGTTTATATTGAGGATATTTCTATATATAATTATTCATTCAAAACATAAAAATAATTTCTTCATCATGGAAATTTATTTTAAATTTTTAGTAAAGAAATAATTATTTTAAATGAATACACAATGTTGAGGACAACATTCTTTTATTAATGAAAATATCCAATTAATGATCTTAAAAATATTAAAATAAATATAATTTGATATAATTAATTTGATGAAATAATTTTATTGATTAAATAGAATTTTTATAGATGTATTAAAGGATTTTATTCGAATTTATCTTGTTTATTATATATTTTTAAAAGTAAATTTAATGAATAGTCTCAAAATTGACATTATGTATATATTAAAATAAATAATATTTTATTAAATGATATATAATTTTTAATAGTAATCAATCAAGAAAAATAATGGGTATATGTTATATCAGGACATACATGATCCATTTACGGTTCATATGAGATTTTATAGTAAACTAATTTACCCATAAAAAGTAAACATTTGTGTTGTTAGAGTAACTATTAAAGGTGTTGGGTTAAAACTAAATGATAAGGGTAAGAAAGTGAAAAAAGACATATGAAAATTATTTTATAATATTATTTCGAATAAAAATCATATTATATATTAAATTAATAAGTTTTGGGATAATTTTAATTAAAAATTAATTTATATTAATTTAATATTTTGAAAAAAAAAATCTATGAGTGCCCCTCCCATCTCTTATAAAATGGATCATATTATTCTATTTTAAAAAAATATAATTACTATTTTGGATTTTCCAAGACTGATTCAAATATATTCCTTGGATTCCTATCCAAATTATAGAGGAATTATATTTAGTCGAATGTTCACCTTTGTGGTGTTAAGGTGTTAATCAATAGTCATTGTCCAAAGAAGAATTATAGTTTTAATCAAGTATTGATTTTTTATTTCTTCTTATACTTCCTCAAATTCTTCTTAAAACATGAAAAAATAATATATCAAGTATCCAAAATACAATTATTTGTTATTATGTTATTTGGATTCCCTATATCCATCTTCAATTCCATCAAATGGGAAAAAATTATCATTCTTGTGTATGACAGACAACCGCCTCATGAACCGATGTAATTTATTTTAAATAACCATCATTGATGAATGGTTATAAATATGGAATTAAGGTTTATATATTAAATTAATGGAATATTCATAATTACTGAAAGATAATTTATCACTTACATTCATACCTTTCCATGAGTAGAAAAATGATAATGTTGTTCGTGTGTACGTGTGAATTATCACCTCCATGAAGCGATGTGGTTCTTTTTTCATCACCACAAAGTATGAATGATATATATATAATAGTTATAGAATTAGTATGATATTTCATATATTATTATTATTATGAAAATATAATATGATACTTACCCACTTTCCATAATGATCATTGGAAAATGGAAGCGTTACTCAAGTGTACTTATGTCTTACCATCTACATGATTATAAGAGAATTCATTTTCCATATATATATATATATATATATTTAATATATATATTTAAAAATATAATTGGTGTATAATATTAACAATTATTTCAAGATTATAAATTTGTAGATGATGGAATAATAACCACTTTTTACTATAAACATCATACCAACGTAATTTGAACTCAAGAATCTAATATCATCAAAATGTCGAATGTAAACATAAATAATTAAGTAATTTTTATAAATAGGAAATAAGTGGTATAAAAGGAATAATAAACTTGAGAAATTTTCTCAAGAAAGTAAATAATTAAAATAACTTTATTATTTAAGAAGATAAAGGAAATAAATAAAAAACTATACTGAATGTAAGGGATATTATTTGGAAAAAATTATTCTTTGAAAGTTTCTTTTTAAAAATGTAAAAGTGAATGTTCTTTTAAATTATATAGAATTAGAGTATATTCCGGACATCATGAAATTAATTATTTTATTATTATTAAATAAATCATCATGGTTATTTTCAATGAAAATGGTTTCTTTTTTATATCTATAGTGTTTCAATTTTTAAAAAAAAAATTAAAAGGAAAGGGTATTTTGATATGAAATGTTATTTTATTATGATTGTAAAAGTTTTTTTGAAATGATTTATGATAAAAAATATCATTAATAAAAAAAATTATTCATTATATGGTTATTGATCAATAAAAAATGGGTGTCCCAGATAGATCATGGATATATCGTCAGAGCTTAACATGGGATGGCCCCGATAGATCTGGGAAATCCCATCACACCTTAACAAGGGGTGGTCCAAATAGCGTTGAGTAATCCCATTATAACTTAAATAATTGGACCACCCTGATAGTGCTCTAATTAATTGTTTAAAAAATTTATAAGTAATCCATATGGTTATTCCAATAAAAAAAATGAATGTGTATTATGTATAAGACGCACTAAGTCACCAAAAGTGATCTCATTTTCCTTCTATGGTTTCTAATGATTTTATTTGAGATAAATGTATGTGTTTTTTCAATTGTAAATGTTTTATTTCATATAATTATAGATATTTGAAGATAAAGTAATAATTTTATGAATTTTCATGTTGTCACTGTAATAATGGTTTCCTTTCACTTATATACCTTACTAACCATTTTGTTCTCTTCCAATGTCTTAAAAAGTTTTTTGAAGTATGTGTATGGGAAATGATGGAATCGTGTTTAGTGACATGAAGATTTTTCATGAAATAAATAACGTTTTGTTTTAAAGAGTTTTATATGGTGGGAAAAAACAGTGTGTATATGTGTCCAATTTTAATGTATGCTTTTACTATGTAAGTTTCGGTCCTAATTATATAATACTCTAAACATAAATGATCTTTAAGAAATTAAAGTGATTTAATTTTTTATAAAAAATAGGAATATTTTTGCTTTAAGGATAATCCCTTATATATATATATATATCATCTCATTTTAATTATGAATAAGACATGGTTTATTTCATGATATTTATAGATCCATATGTTTTTTACCATTCAATTACTATTGATTCAATTATTACTTAAACTATATTGTTTTGTTATTAGAATCTCATTTTTACCATGATTTTTTATTCTTATATTTATAATAATGAAATTATATTATCTATCACTCTCATATCTTATTTCATTTTTTATAAAATTTTGATTTTTTAAGATTACATGATTTCCATTAATTTTCCTCTATTTATGTACTCAAAATATAAAACTGATCTTTTTATGGAAAATTGACTTCATTTCTCTCTTCAGTCGATAATATTTTCTTACATGTCTATATTATCTATAAAAAAATTCAATAATATTTTTAATAATCTAAAAATATTATTTATTTTAATTTTTACTATATTTTAATATCATTACCATTTATTAAAATGAATTTTCCTATTTTTTTCAATCTTGTAACATTTGAATTTTTAATAAAAATGTGGATGGAAATTTTTATTTAAAATATACAACATTAAAATACTTCCATATAATCCCGAATACTCATTTATCTAAATTTTATATTATAAGTCACCATTTATATTTTCAAAGAAAAATTTTTCTCAATGATTTTGGAAATATTTAGATTCTAATTTTTTTATTTCAAATGAATAGGTTCTTTTTCTCAATAAAATTTCTATTGATATTTTAAAGGTATTTATATTTATAAAAATATCATTTGATGTTTCATATGATTTGATAAGGATATAATCCAATTTTATAGTTATTATTCATTCTATGGATAGTTTATGAATATTAATATGAAATTTTTATGAAACAAATTGGATTTCCACGAGTGATGGCATGATGATGTGATTGTTTTTTTATTATCTTGTGGTAATCATATGACTTGGTTTCATTATGGGGTGGGTGGTTCTCTTAAAAACAATGGATGGGTGTTTATGTTATAAACTGTGTTTGGGTGGGTCTATTATATCTATCCAAGGACATGGGTAAATATGGACATCTAATGGGAAAATAAATAAAATATTGGGGAGTGAAACCAACTCTGTATGGTATTTCTTCTAATAATATATTCTTGGGAGTAAACAATGACTAAGGAAATGGA